>CM066031.1:1301430440-1302787940 GCA_033557465.1 Ichthyophis bannanicus
CTGCAGCATCACTTTAACTGGTGTTCTGAGTTCGGTACTGGGTGCCGGGTCTGAGTCATCTGAATTATCCTCCTGACACAGGTCCTGGTTATTGCTCTGTTCTGGCTAGATAAACTATTAGGATTTTCTTCCTCTGATTCAGCTTTATTTTTTCCATTCCTAAGCCCAGCTATAGATACTTCTGTATTCTTTTGTTTATAGGGTGTGTCATAGGCAGGGGGGGCTTGAGGGTGAAATAGTGCAGAGCTTATATTTCTTTTGTCTTTCAGAGGCCAATTCATCCTTAATGTGCCTCAATTCAAGTTTAAGTGCTTCTAATTGCTCACTAACATTTATAAAGGAATTTGTGGCTTGTATCACCTGAGCCCTTTGCATAGAAATGCAAATTTGTGCCTCCTCAAGGTCTTTGGTTAATTGTGTACAATGAGAAGTAGGTTCAGTATTGTCCTGTTTCATGCTAATGAGCCCCCTGCACATGCCTTGGATAAAAAGGCATTTTCTTTTATTTGTTTTCTTTTTGAATTCTTGATAATGGTTTAACATTTGCCTTTGAATATTATACCATGATGCCTCAGGGAATTCCCCTTCAAAGGGACCACCTTTTCTCTTACAGTATGTCAATACTATTTCTTTAAGTTCTTTAAAATCAAAGGCTTCCATATTTGAGACTGCAGAAAGACTGTAGTTGGTACAGGGGCCTAGCTTATTATGTTTTTATTTGGTTTTGTATGACTATCTCAAATGTGCAACCTTGGAAGGAGGAATGCTCACTTTTATGAAGAAGTGAGACTTAGAATTATAGCTGGAATGGCATAAATTTTATGGGTGTTCAGTAAAGAGTACTGACATAAAGACCACGCCTTAAAATTATACCTGAATAAAAAGTGCTTACCACCTTTTAACAGGGTGGAAGTTTAGGATGAAATTATAGTAAGAAGGGTGTTAGGAGATTAACAGAATTGTCAGTTACTGTATCAATTGCAGCAAACTTTAAGCCTGCTCTTACCAAGATACCTACTGACAGGAGACTGAGAAATAAAAGGCAAAGGGACAGGAGGTAATAGTGTTACCAGGAAAGATGTATATTGTATTCAATGAGGGACTGTTTACCTGTGTACCACTTCCAAACTAAAGCTGGACTATCTCTCTGTCTTTTCTTAGCAGCTCAAATACTAGAGAAAAATCTGTGCCTTGTAACAAACCGTAACAAGCCTCTACCTACAAATAAGAAAATTGCAAGACACTCTATGTAATGTCCCTTGGTGTAGATAATATTAAAATTCAGGATTATTACAGAGCCTTTTGACAATAAAAATCTCACCTTGTCTAACCCACAAAACAAAGGTATCACTGGAACTTTTCACTAAATAGTGTCAATCTACCTGTCTACAGAGTCTTTTCACTCACGTGTCATCCAGCTTGTAACCAAAATTGTCAATTGTACATAGTCACAAGGGCTTTTGATTTTCCTGTCGCACCCTGTCTGAAATCCACTTTAATGTATCAAACAAAATTATTACTTACCCAACTGGAGATCTGCTGTGAAGTCTGAGATGGCCCCCATAAATGTAATCTTCTGGAAAATGTAATCTTTTGCCGCTCTCTACTTTTGGTTATGCTCCGTTTGGTCCTGGGTTCATTTCACAGAGACAGTAGGGTAAGCAGCACAAATAAGACAGCCAAAACTGGTGTGGCTTGGAAAAAGAGTTTTATATAGAAATAGGCTTATTACATAGGTACAGAACAGAGTTATAAGGTTGTTACAGAGCTGCGTCTGTGGGTGTGTGCTTGTGTGAAGTGTGTGTCAGAGTCTCATAGTAAGAAGAATATAGAGAGAAAGAAAAGAACAAGGGGGGGGGGAGAGAGAGAGAGAAGTATGGGTCAGAGCCTCATAGTAGGAAGTGTCCCATCAACAGAGAGAGAGCTATTTTTATGTTTCTGTATTTATAGAGAAAATCTCGAGCACCTCCCTTTGTCATAATTTTGGTCAGTTTGATGTTTGCTATCACTTGATTAGCAAGGAGGGACTGCAGACTAATCTCATCAGGCCTGGAGACTGACATCACCAAGGGGTCAGAGCTAATCTCATCTTGTAAACTATGCTCATTAACTTTGGAGACTGACATCACCAGAGTAACAAAGCTGCTTGTAATCCAAAGTCTGGGAAAAAGCCATGACACCTATGCTAGGCATAATGTCATGCTGATGTATGCTGACATACGGAAATGTTCTTTATTGAGGAGTTTTAGTCTCCGGAGTGTTGCGAGTTTGAAGAAGGCCGTTCTAGATACCTTGTTGATAGGTGGTTGTAGGGTGAGTTGCTTGTCTAGAATCACTCCTAGGTATCTGACTTCATCTTTTATTGTAATCAGTGTATTGGATATGTTGATAGCAGTTGGAGGAATGAATTTGGAGTCTCTGGTGATGATAATTGCTTCAGTTGTTTTTTTTATGTTGATGTTTAGGTTGTTGTTGGCTAGCCAGGTTGTTATTTCTTCAATGCAGGTTAATATAGTGGTATAGTCTGGGGAGTCTAGTTGGATAGGGGTATATGCCATTATGTCATCAGCATATATGGCATATTGTATTTTGTGTTTGTTAAATATTTTGCATATGGGCTGAATATAGATGTTGAAGAGAAGAGCTGATAATGCAGAGCCTTGGGGGACTCCTTGTGTAGTCTTGAAGGGTTCTGAGGTGAGGTTCCCGGATTTTACTCTCTGCTGTCTATCTTCAAGGTATGATTGGAACCATTTTATTGTGGTATCTTGTAGTCCAATCTCCATTAGGCGCTTTAATAGGATGCGATGGGAAACTGTGTCGAATGCTGATGATATATCGATAAATATTAATAGGAAGCCCTGTCTTATATTGCCTATTCCTTTGATTATGTTATTGAATAGATGTATTAGTAGTGTCTCAATGCCATGTTGTGGATGGAATCCGTGCTGGTGGGGATCTAGTGGGGCAAATTCATCAATGTGATCTTGGAGCTGTCTCTGTACAATTTTTTCAGTTATTTTAGCTAGGAATGGGAGGCTGGATATTGGGCGGTATGTTGAAGGGTCGATACTGTTATATTTCAACAAATAGGGGTGACCTACACGGAGTGGTGGGTACACCCCTAAGCAAAGGCATGGGGAGGGGTGACCTGCATGGAACAGCAGGGGCACCTACTCCTACCACCTTACTGAGCAGACTAGATGGACTATACTGGTTTTTATCTGCCGTCATAAACTATGTTACTATGTTACATCACCTCTCTGCTTATTAATTTACATTGGCTTCCCATAAAATTCTGTGTTCACTATAAAATTCTCACCCTGGTTCACTGCATCATTCATACCAACTCCCCCCAGCATCTTTCCAACCTAATTCACCTCCATGCCTCACATTGTTCCCTCCGACTGGTTCACTCCAATTGCCTTTTCCTTCCTTCCGTCCATCTCCCATGCTCATTTAGAATCCACATGCTCCTCTGTCTTCTTCTTTCTTGGCACCCTGCTCTGGAAGTTCCTTCCACCTGACCTCTGCCTTCAACTCTCCTTTCCAAATTCAAGGCGTTGGTGAAAACCCATCTATTTACTGTCACCTTTGACCTCCCATCTCCTACCCTTTGACCCTATCCTGACTCCCTCAGTCTGTATGTCCCTCCACCCCTCTCCCCTGCCAGTCTCTCTGCCTTCTCTTTCTCTTTTCTTTCCTTTCCTGTCTTGTTATGGCATTCTTTTCTTTTCTTGCAGCTTGTAAAGCGTAGTTACTCACCTGTAACAGGTGTTCTCCTGGAGCAGCAGGAATCAGTCCTCACATATGGGTGACATCGGCGCCGATGGAGCCCTCGTGCGGAGCATTTCTCCAGCTTTCAAAGAAAGCCTTTGGGAATGCAGCGTGCATGCGTGGTCCCCTTCCCAACCAAGTGTCCCATCTTGCTCAGTCTGATGACATAGCTAAAAGACAGCAAAATCAAAATGAAGGATAGGACTACAACTCCAGGGGAGGAGGGAGGGTCATGAGGACGGATTCCTGCTGCTCCTGGAGAACACCTATTACAGGTGAGTAACTACGCTTTCTCCAGGACCAAGCAGGAAGTCTGTCCTCACATATGGAACTCCCCAGCTCTAGGCTACCGTGAACCCAGAGCTGAAAAAATGGCTCCCTCTCAAGAGCCTCAGCATCCGTGATAAGAATTTTTTCTGAGAACGCACCCCGTATGGTAGCCCAACACAAAGGGCCAGAGGGTAGGAGTTGCCTAAACCTCAAAGAGATTACGGAGTACCGCCTGGCCGAAAACACTGTCCCGCTACAATGTTCCCTCTAATTTTCTGTAGGCTATGTGTGCATAAAATATCAGCTGTGTGCAGCTTTTGAAGGAAGGTTAAATTTTTGTGCGCCACATGATGACACTCAGAGTTATATACTTTAAAATTTGACTACACGTCAGAATACAGTATGTACACCACATTGATTTTAATCAAATTAAATTAAAATAGACGATTACTAAATGAAGCGGGAAATTTCTAGTAATTACAATCATAACTTTTAAATTTTAAGACGTCTGTGTTGTTTTCTATCAGAATCAGAGCTGTAATTTTTGTGCGCTCTGTTGTAAAGTATGTGCACTCGCTCGGCGAGGTGTGTGCATGTGCACACGCGCACAGCTTAGAGGGAACAGTGTCCCGCCGGGACTCTCTCTCCAGGCAGTAATGGGCTGCAAAAGTCTGTCTTGAAGACCAAGTTGGGGCCCGGCAGATGTCTGCCAATGGAACAGAGCAGAGATGAGCTACTGACGCGGCTTTCGCCCTGACACGGTGGGCCGTGACCCGACCCTGCAAGGGGAGGTCGGCTGCCCTGTACGCCCAGGTGATGCAATCCGCTACCCAAGTGGACAATGTATGCTTGGGGACAGATAACCCCATCCTATTAGGGTCAAATGAGAGCTGAGTAGCCCTTCGATGCTCCCGCATACGCTCTATGTAAAAGGACAACGCCCTTTTACAGTCCAGGGTATGCAAGACTGTTTCAGCCCGGCTGGCATGCGGCCTGGGAAAAAAGGTTGGAAAAACCATCTCCTGATTGAGGTGGAAAGAGAAGACCACTTTTGGGAGGAACTTGGGATGGGTCCGTAGGACCACCCTGTTCCTATAGAACCGCGTGTACGGTCTATCAGAAACCAGAGCTTGTAGTTCACTCACATGTCTGGCCGAGGTAAGAGCCACCAGGAAGAGCACTTTCCAAGAGAGGAAGCGCAAATGGCAAGTAGCCATCGGCTCAAATGGTGGGCGAGTAAGTTGCTGCAAGATCACATTCAAATCCCACTCAGTTGCCGGTGGACGAACCGGAGGCTTGAATAGAAGCAGACCTCTGAGAAATCTGGACACCAAGGGGTGAACCGACAGAGACTGTCCTTCCACAGGTGAGTGGTGCTCTGACAAAGCACTGAGGTGGACCCGAACAGAGTTAGACTTAAGGCCTAGGTCTGAAAGGTGAAGTAGATACTGCAGTACTACTGGCACAAGGAAAGAGAAAGGATCTTCATTGCGCTGAGCACATCATACCATAAACCTATGACACTTGAGGGCATAGGACTTTCTGGTGAGCTGCCTCCTAGAGGCCAAGACCACCTCCTCAACCTCCTTAGGTAGAAGTAAGGGAGCTAGCACTATCCTTTCAGCAGCCAGGCCATCAGATTGAGGGACCTGAGGTTGGGGTGCAGAAGGGAACCCTGCTCTTGAGACAGGAGATTGTGTTGTAGACCCAGAGGGAACGGAGCTTCCCCCGCCAACTTGAGAAGAAGTGGAAACCACGGCTGCCTCGGCCATCTGGGGGCACTGTTCCCTCTAAGCTGTGCGCGTGTGCGCGCGCACATACCTCGCCAAGCGAGCGCACATACTTTACAGCAGAGCACACAAAAATTGTAGTTCTGATTCTGATAGAAAACAACACAGACGTCTTAAAATTTAAAAGTTGTTGTGTATTCACGGTTTTCACAAGTTCTACAGTATTTTCTAGTGCAATCAATGTGGTGTACATACTGTATTCTGACGTGTAGTAAAATTTTAAAGTATATAACTCCGAGTGTCATTATGTGGCGCACAAAAATTTAACCTTCCTTCAAAAGCTGCACAGCTGATATTTTATGCGCACACAGCCTACAGAAAATTAGAGGGAACATTGTCTGGGGGCTACCAGAATCACCGAGGTCTTGTCCCGAAGGATCTTGAACAGAGTTCGGGCCACCAGGGGCTTGGGAGGAAACGCATACAGGAGGCCCGTAGACCAAGAGATTAGAAACGCATCTGCTGCCATCTTCAGGGGATGCAGCTGTCTTGAGCAAAACCTGGGCATCTGACGGTTTAGTGGACTTGCAAAGAGATCGATGGATGGAAGTCCCCAGCAGAGGAAGATCTGCTGGACCACCAATGGATTCAACTGCCATTCGTGAGGCTGGAGAATCCTGCTTAGCTTGTCTGCTAGGAAGTTCTCCTGACCAGGTAGATAAACTGCTTTGAGAAACATGCCTTGTCTGACTGCAAAGGAGCAAAGGTCCAGTGCCTCCTGATATAGGGGCCTGGAACCTGTGCCCCCTTGTTTGTTCATGTAGAACATTGCTACCTGATTGTCCATCTGAAATAGGACAGACTGTTGAGAGACAGCATGGCAGAAGGTTTGCAGAGCTAAGCGGATTGTTCGCAGCTCCAAAAGGTTGATCTGCTGTGTGGCCTCCCGAGGGGACCACAGGCCTTGAGTGCACGTGCCCTGGCAATGTGCACCCCAGCCCTTTAAGGAAGCATCTGTCATCAGCACACTTGTGTGTGCTGGAGCCTGAAAAGGTACACCCCTGAGAAGGTTTGGCAGATGTAGCCACCACTGTAAGGAGTTCAAAAGTCATCTGGACACCT
Source organism: Ichthyophis bannanicus (assembly GCA_033557465.1). NCBI lineage: Eukaryota > Metazoa > Chordata > Amphibia > Gymnophiona > Ichthyophiidae > Ichthyophis > Ichthyophis bannanicus. Next base: position 1,301,437,340 of record CM066031.1, read on the forward strand.
TTACTCTGTCTCGGAGATCGCCTGTGGCCTGTGTCCACTGATCTCTGAGGCACCATTGAGCAGCCCGCATGTGCATATGGGCATTCGGTGTCACATGCACAGTGGATGCCATGTGGCCCAGGAGCCGCAGGTAGTGCCTGGCGGAAACATGAGAATTTCTTTGGAACTGGTTGGCCAAGTCCATCAGTCTGTGGGCCCTGTCCTTGGGCAAGTAAGCTCTTGCCTGAAGGGTGTCTAATCTTGCCCCTATAAACTCTAGGTGCTGAGAGGGGAGCAAAGTGGACTTTGCGTAGTTTATGACAAAGCCCAGATGCTGAAGAAGAGAGACAGTAAGCAGAGTGGCCTGCCGGGCCTCCTGGAGAGACTGGCCCCTGATTAGCCAGTCATCCAGGTATGGGAAGACAAAAATCCCCTGATTCCTGAGAAAAGCCGCCACCACTGCCAGGCATTTGGTGAAAACTCTGGGCGCAGAGTTTAGACCAAAGGGAAGTACCCTGTACTGAAAATGGTTTCCTCCCACCACAAATCTGAGGTATTGTCTGTGGTCTGGATGAATGAGGATGTGAGTATAAGCATCCTTTAGTTCTAAGGAGCATAGCCAGTCTCCCTGCTGGAGGTAGGGCAGCAGTATCCCAAGGGTAAGCATCTTGAACTTTTTGCTCTCCAGAAACTTGTTCAGATTTTGCAAGTCTAGGATAGGCCTTAGGCCTCCTGTTCTCTTTGGTACTTGCAAGTACCTGGAGTAGAAGCCTTGCCCTTTCAGGTGGTGAGGCACCGGTTCCACTGCCTTTTCCTTTAGAAAACTTGCCAACTCCTGAAGGAGGAGGTTCCTGTGTAGAGGGAGTCTTGGAGGCTCCCCTGGATAGTAGGAAGGGGGTAGCTGGTGGAAATGGAGCATATAGCCCTTTTGGACTATGCTCAGTACCCAGGTATCCCCTGTGATGGCTGGCCACCTGTATGTGGACAGGGTCAGCCGACCTCCTGTGCTGAGTGGAGCCACCGGCGGAGGAGAGGCTATGCTGTGGGAGTCAGAAAAACCCTCCCTGCTGAGCAGGAGCTGGAGCTGGAGGCTTGGGGATTTTCTGCCTACGGGGCCCATGCCCCTGCCCTTTGGCTTGCTGGCCCTGTTGGGGAGCTGGAGAGGCCTGATATTGAGTGTAGGTTTTGTAGGCAGCACCCTTCCTCGGGAAAAAGGGCTTCTTTCCTGAGCCCTTCTTTTTTTGAGAAGGGACAGAAGTCTTTCTGGACAGTCTTGTCCTGGTGAGAGTCTCTGTCTCGATTTCTGCAGCCTTTTCAGTTATGGGCTTGCCGAATAGGTTGTCACCTCAGCACGGGACATCGACCAACTTATCCTGTACCCATGACTCCAGTTCCAACGACTGTAGCCAGGCCTGACGGCGTGCACCGATGCCAGCCACTGCTACCCGGGCCGAAGCCCTCAAAGCCATCATAGGCTGCTCGAGATATAAACTTCGAGCACTCTCGGATCCCTGAGGACAAAGCTTTGAATCTCTGCAAGGGTTCCTCAGAGAGGCCAGCCGAGAACCCGGCAATCTCCTTTGCCAGGTCCCGTAAGTACATGCCCATGTACAGCTGGTAAGTCTGGACACGGCAAGAGAGCATAGAGCCCTGGAAGCACTTTCTACCGAGGGCATCCAGATTCCGGGCCTCCCGACCGGGAGGCACCAAGGAGTGCATCTTTTGACTTTTCAGCCTGTGCATGGCCGATTCCACAACCATGGAGTTGTGCGGTAGCTGCGCCTTTTGGAACCCAGGGCTCTTACAGACTCGATAAATGGAATCGACCCACTTGCTAAGAACCGACGCCGAGGCCGGTGCTTCCCACATACGGAAGATCAGCCATTCCAGCATCTGAGGAACTGGTAAAGTAAAGGCTTCCTTCGGAGGAAAATCATACTGGAGGGCATCGAGCTCCTCGGCTCGAGGCTCCTCCTCGGCGTCCGCAGGGAATCCCAAAGCCTTGGCCATGTCCCTGATGAAATCTGAGAATGGAGTATCCTCCGGGGGGGACCTTCTCCGAGGCTCGGACTCTGGGGAGTCTGATGGGACAGACCGGGTCTGGAAGGTGTCAGGAGACTCCTCATCCTCCATCTCCCAAGCCGACCCCTCCGAGGAGTCGTCGAGTGGCTCCAGCCGTGTGGGCCTCGATGCCACCCACCCCGACGCCAAGGGCACCGGCGTCGATGACCTTGGCCCCGCACGGGAGGTCGAGGGAGACCTTGGCCGAGGATCAACTCGAGACTTGATGGGCCTCCAGGGTCAACTTGGACATCGAGGTCCCAGTGGTCGGGGCAGATGCACCGGTCAGACCAGCAATCAGTACCCGCTGCTGCTCCATGAAGGCAGCCAGGCTGCTCTCCAGGGCTGTCAGCCTGAGTCCGAGCTCAGGAGACTCAGCAGCCCCCGACTCGGGCCCCGACAGCATCGGGCCCGACGTTGGTTCTCCTGGAGAAGAGTCAATGAGGACAACAGAACTTACGTTACTCAGGGACTCTGGCTCCAGGCGAGGTAGTTTGGATGGCCTCTCCGACTCTGAGAGCCCGGGACGGCGGTCAGGGCTACGCGACCTGGCCCTTGAGGAACCAGGTACCTCCACTGACGCAGCTGTCACGAGCTTCTTCTTCCTTTTGTGCTCCCAGTCAGGAGACCCCCTCTCAGAGGACCCATGATGGCACTCGGGGTCAGACTCCCGAGATGTCGAGGCCTCTGACGAAGTCCGGGCCCAGCCGGACGCGGACTCTGAAAAAATTCTCACACATTGATGTTGACGTCTCTGAAGTGCCTTCGACGACATCTTGCTGCACGGACCACAGACCAGCGGGTCATGGTCGGGGCCGAGGCATCAGTCATGTGTATCAGTGAGAGACATAAGTTTCTTAAACCGATCACATTTTTTGAACCCGCTGGCAGCCATGGGGGGAAAAAGGGCCCCTGCAAGGTCAAAAGACCGGGCTGCCAGTGAAAATAACAGAAAAAGCACGAATGCTAGTCACAAAGGACAAAAAACAAAAAGAAGTTCCGGACTCGATACCAGTGTACCGAGCCGAGGCGGGATGGGGAACCGACATCGAACTGGACAAAGAGATGCGAAAAATCGCAGAAAAAAAAATCAACTTTTACCGGGTGACACGAACTACGTCCGTTGGGCTCCACGGAAAAAGAAAGACTGAGCAAGATGGCACTCTTGGGCGGGAAGGGGACAGCGCATGTGCGCTGCATTCCCAAATGTTTTCTTTGAAAGCTGGGGAAATGCTCTGCATAAGGCCTCCGTCGGCGCCGACGTCACCCATATGTGAGGACTGACTTCCTGCTTGGTCCTGGAGAATGTTTTTTTTATTGTAAACACTCAGATGCCCTTGATGTTGGGCAGTATATCAAGTAATTCAATAAAGATAAAGATAAAGTAGCAATAAAGTTTTGAAAATATTGCTTACTTCTAGGCCTGGATTTCTGACTGCCACAGGGCCCAGTATTAGCATGATCCGCTACATAATGCAGATTTCATTGCTCACCTAAAGAGATTAATCCACTGATCCAGAAGATGAGGAGGCATAAAAAATGTTTCTTTGTGCCCTTGTCTGGGAAAACTAGTGCTTATGAAAAGCAAAAAAATAATGACTGGGCTTTACAAAAAAAAGTCTGCATGGTCCCCAGCCACAAATGGAAGACATCAAGAAGTGCAAACAGAGGACAGCTGCAAATCTCAAGTATATTTCCTTTAGGTATCTTCAACTCAGAAGGGTGCAGCAGCAGATCCTGCTAATACTGGGCCCAGTGGCAGTTGATGATGTTGGAAATCCAGGCCTAGAAGTAAGTAATATATTCAAAACCTTATTGCTACTGTCCATTATGTTGATTGACCTATGTAGCTGACAGAAGACCCCATCAGTGTATATATATGAATAAATAGATTTATTTGTTTGAGTTTGAGAAGTTCCTAAAGGCCTCCCTTCCCCTGAAGGAAGCCATGTGTTGTTCATGTTCCCCATCCCTTACGACACTGCAACTACCTTCCTATCTACCTCCTCCACTACAAAGCAAATTTTCCTAACTCATCCTTCCATATTGGAATGTGATGCAAGTATGTTTGGTACTTTGAGGACTGCTTACATTTCATGGTAATTCACCTTCCTTCAGCAGATGATTCCAGAGATTACTGGACCCTTACTAATCTTTCATGCTTTCTGTGCAGGACCATTCTATTTCTAGCCTTAGCAGTAGGTGCATGTCATCTATCTGTAACATCCCCTTCCCGGGATGACTGCTCTTAGTTCTGCCCACCCTCTATATAACCTCAGTGCACAGGATGCAAGGTGTGGTTGTGGGTGGTTGTTTCAATTTGCTGTACTGAATGCAGAGGCTAACTACTGGGCCTGTCTTATTTTACTTCTCTATGTGGCTCATGCCCTTGATGTTTAAGTTTTTGTCAGTATGTGAAGATTTAAGAGCCTGTCAACGGTTTTGTCCACTCCTCTGCCAGAGTGGAGAGACAGAGCAAGTTGGCTTGTCCTAAATAGGGTTGCCAACTGGCCGGTTTTCAGCCGGCCTGGCCGGTTTTTCTATGGCCAGGCCGGCTGCTGGCGCAGAGGCAAAACCGGCCCTTGAAAAGCCGGTTTTTTTGCTCTGGCCGCAAGATCGGGAGCGGCCAGAGCAAAAAAAACGGCTTTTCTCCCGACCCGGAGGGCTTCAGAGGGAGCCGGGGATGCCCGCGCGAGGCCCGGCTCCCTCTGAACAGCCGCCAGCGTGAAGAGCCTTTACCTTCACGCTGGCGGCTGTTCCTGTGAAGCCGCGATTGGTGGGAAAGGTTAAAGGCAATTCCCTTTAACCTTTCCCAGCATTCGCGGCTTCACAGGAACAGCCGCCAGCGTGAAGGTAAAGGCTCTTCACGCTGGCGGCTGTTCAGAGGGAGCCGGGGCCTCGCGCGGGCTTCCCCGGCTCCCTCTAAAGCCTCAGACAGCCGCGGTTTTGGGGGGGGAGGCCAAGGACTGCCTGGGCTGTGATGGGGGAGGGGACCTGGACTGGAAAAGGGCTAGGAGGGGGGAATTTGACTGGAAATGGTTTGTGATGGGGGGGGGGGGGACCTGGACCGGAAAAGGGCTATGGGGGGGGGGGCTTGGACTGGAAAGAAATGGGCTGTAATGGGGGGGGACCTGGACCGGAAAAGGGCGATGGGGGGGAGGGGACATGGACTGGAAATGGGTTTTGATGGGCAGGGGGACCTGGACTGGAAAAGGGCTAGGGGGGGGGGGCATGGACTGGAAATGGGTTGTCATGGGGAGGGGGACCTGGACTGGAAAAGGGCTATGGGGGGGGGGGAACCTGGACTGGAAATGGGTTGTGAAGGGGGGGGGGACCTGGACTGGAAAAGGGCTATGGGGGGCATTGGCCTGGAAAGAAATGGGCTGTGATGGGGAGGGGGACCTGGACTGTAAAAGGGCTATGTGGGGGGGGGGTGGACATGGACTGGAAATGGGTTTTGATGGGCAGGGGGACTTGGACTGGAAAAGGGCTAGGGGGGGGGCATGGACTGGAAATGGGATGTCATGGGGAGGGGGACCTGGACTGGAAAAGGGCTATGGGGGGGGGGAACCTGGACTGGAAATGGGCTATGGTGGCGGCCGGGGGAACTTGGACTGGAAATAGGCTGTGATTAGGGGGATTTGGACTGGAAATGGGCTATGAAGGGGGGGGACCTGGACTGGAAAAGGGCTATGAGGGGCATTGGACTGGAAAGAAATGGGCTGTGATGGGGAAGGGGACCTGGACTGTAAAAGGGCTATGTGGGGGTGGGGGGGGGGGGACATGGACTGGAAATGGGTTTTGATGGGGAGGGGGACCTGGACTGGAAAAGGGCTATGGGGGGGGACATGGACTGGAAATGGGTTGTGATGGGGAGGGGGACCTGGACTGGAAAAGGGCTATGGGGGGGGGACATGGACTGCAAATGGGATGTGATGGGGGACTTGGACTGGAAATGGGCTGTGATGGGGGGGGCTAGGACTGGAAATGGTCTGTGATGTGAGGGCTAGCACTGGAAATGGGCTGATGAAGAGCTGAAATAGGACTGGAAATGGGCTGATGTAGGGCATGGGAGAATGGGATTAGAAGGGAGTGGATGCTGGGTGGGTCTAGAACTATAAGGGAACTGATTTTGGGGGAGGACTAGAATAGATGGGGGATGAGAATGGAGAGGGGAAAAATATTTTGTGTGGAAGAAAAGTCTATGATGGGCTGGGTATTGGGAGAGTAAGAGGGGCTTGAGAATGGAAATTTAAACGGATGATAGAGGAATAAGGAAAGAATTGGGGGAAAGAGCAAAAGGGAAACAATCAGTATGTTAAAGCAGAAATAGAGAGAAAATGGAAAACATCTAAAAGAGAAGAAAGGACAAATGGATAGCTCGCAGAAGACACGAAGAAACCAGAAGAAAGTGACTGGAGCAATTGCAACTGAAAAATAAAACGCACAAACAGAAGGTAGAAAAATACTTTTTATTTTGAATTTATTAGCTGGAATATGTCTGGTCTGGGAAGTGTGTATTGATAACATCTTTGCGTTTTTGTTTAGTGCAAGAGGAAATTACTTTATAGTTTTATTTCTCCAGTGTTGTACATTTCATGTTTGGATTTTGGGGTTCCCAGTTTAATTATTATCTGACCAAGGAAGTTAGCCTACACGTATCCTCAGTAATTTTTGTGGGTGGGGCTGGGGGCGGGGCAGGGGTGGGACTAGGGGCGGAGAATGGGTGGAGCATGGCGAGCCACAGGTGTCGGGTTTTTCTCGGTGAAAAAGTTGGTAACCCTAGTCCTAAACCTGAAAGGAAACTGCAGTACTGGAAAAGATTGACTTCCTGAAGAAAACTACAGTGGGGTTTAACTGTGAATATAGTTCCAGAAGAGTTAAAGATAAAAAGATCCCCTTGAAAGAGAGTGAAGACTATTTTTTTTCTGCTGATTGCAAGGGGAACCCTAACCCAGGATTCTGCTATTAAAAGAAGAAGAAAAGGTTACATATCTAACTTGGGATCACAGATACAAACAACTCAGGAAAGAACACAACCAGTGTTAACAAAGACTGTTATTTGCTGCACAAGAAATTCATTTGCTTGTTGTTGTGGAATTGGACACATTTTGGTTACAGTAAAGGAACTGGAGCACCAATTCCATCTTTAATTCATGCACCAAGGGCCTTGAGGGCTTTTCCTTCCCCCCTCCCCCCTCCCCCGGAGAACTTGTTCCGTGTTGATAGGAGTGTGTGCTAGCTGAATGAAAGGCGAGGGGAAAAGTGCAATACAATTTAACTCTGTGACTTACCATCCTAGGGAAAAGGAAGTTACAGTAGCAACTAGTGACTTCAACATGGAAGGCAAGGGAGGAAGAGCAGCAGTCAGGAAAACAGTCATTGTTACTTCTTTGTCCGTGTAGTAAAAATCCACACACCTATCAAACTTTTTAATTATGGCTATCTGCACTCACTATTCATTTTATGTAGGCAAATCATATCACTGGGTGCATAAAACTTAAAAAAGATGTTCATACCTGTCCTTTTGCTATATCAGGGGCTACAGTCCCATCTAATGCCAGTGGCAGATAGCTTGTGTTAGCATATCAGTATTAACACTAATTAGCACACAGATCCTTAAATGAGTCCATCAATGAACTGCTTTAGTGGATGTGCAAAATGTGATCTATGAGATTCCAGAGCTCCTTGTGGATCAGGCATTCAGAAATTATTCATTATAGATTATTTCATTTCAAATACTGCATTTACCAAGAGAAAAAGGAAGCAAGAGAAAAGAAGAAATGATACCACGTATTTAATTTTGAAACTAAAATATATCCCCCATCCATACAGAGAAACACATGGATCTAGAAGTTTTCTTCGGACAACATTTTAATTCATTCCAGAAATGAAAGGACAATTTTCAATGCTGCAGTTTTCAAAAGCAAAAACAGTTATATACAGAAACAGTGCTTCTTCCTTTCCCTAAAATATATCATAAGCTATGAAAAAAACTCTAATAAGTCTAGTCTATTTTGACTGCTCCAAGTGAGAATGCAATACCATCTTTTCTTATTTACTGTTGAAAGAAAATGCAGAAAAGCAGAATTCAGAAAGTTAACTGTAAAATAGTATTTATATGAAAAGCCATTTGCAGGAAAGGAAAATCGAAGTATTTTAGTAATTTTTTTTATCAAATTACACTCTTTCAGTCTTTTTATATATATGAAATCTAAACCAAAATTACTGGTCTTGTTTCTTTCAAATCTGTGTAGTTATGGTTTTGCTTTTTTTTTTTTTTGTTAAATAAAATAAGTTTATCACAACTATGCTGTAGGTTTTAATGGATTTGTCTACACATCATGTTAGACAAAACAATAAACCAACACCACAATCACATCCCATTATGATTTGTATTTTTAACTTCCAAAAGAGACTCTAAAACGTCAAGTCTTCTCATCTATTAAGAAGAAAATAACAGGACCAGCCAAAAACCATACTAAAAACCTGTTATTTAATATTTGATATTTTAAACTACTGTACTATCAGACATTAAGAGGGTCATTTACTAATGTTTAATATGTTATAACATCATTATTGTGGGCTATCTGTCGCAGGGCCCATTTTGAAGGTAATTTTATAATCTCCTTCATCTATGAGGTGCCTATTTTATAAAGAGAAGTACACACATGCTTTATAAAAGTGGAGCGTCCCAATGTACCTTAATCTAGGTTTTGCAGTTATGTCTGCTCTACACAGGTATAAATGTCCGTGCCTAGATGTGGAGAAAACATGTACATTTAGGGCCCACCTCTGCTCTTCCCAAATCCACCGCTGTGAACATCCTATCCAAAAGTACATGATAGGACTTAGCACACGCCTAGAGAACAGTGACTGACTCAGCACCTGCATAACTGCCCATTCACACACGCAAGTCCTACAATGGGGACTTAGGCACATAAATAGTGTGTAACTTTTCACATGTTCCTTATAGAATTACCTCCTTTATTTCTATAGGCCCTATGGCAGATAACGTGCAATAACCACATTACCATGTATTAACCTTTAATAAATATCCCCTAACAGGAGAGCTATTTCCACTTGGTGAAGTCAATTTGTGATGATTTATTCTTGCTTTAATAATGGTGTGACATATAAACTAAGAAATTAATCTTAGCACTATTATACAGCCACATATCTTATGCCCAGCAGTAGGAGCAATATGTGACATCCATTTTTTACTTGTTTTACCACAGAGGGTATACAAGTTCCCGTTGCAGGTATAAGATGGATATGCTCAGCTGCTGAAAAGAGGGATTTTCAAGGCCAGGATGCCATTTTTTCTTTCAAATTAGTATAAATTTGCGGTTACAGCAGTTCTCAGCTAGTTGCTAGGGCTGACCACTGAAAGGACATGGAAGCTGCATTCTAACAAAATAATTCAAAATAAAAATTAAAATCACATTTGATATCTCTTTATAATTGTATTTCTTTTCTGTCCAAATGAATATTTTATTTTACTCTTCATGCTCTGCTCAGTCTATTGTGTCTCCATTTCCTTTTCATCAGCTATTGACAATGCTTTTTTAAACACTTTCTAAAGTAAATTATATTTTCACAAAGGTACAGTACCTATTGTTCAGATGGCATGACACCAATATTTTGATAATTTTCTAAGACAATTTCAAGGAGGAATGGTGTCCTAAGTGAATCTATTAATCTTTCACTTGTCTTGATTTATGATAAAAAAAAGTACAGTGTTTCATGTTTCTTGTAGTTCATCACCTTCCCTTAGGTCTTGAATTACTTCTGTTTGTGAACCACCTTCTGCATAGACGACCATAGTCGTCAGCTGGTCTCCAACTCCATCAGTGGATATAGTTGTGCCATCAGGAATATTACTAGATTGCCAAATTTCTCCAGAGGCATCTGCTTCTATTACAGTGTGTGAATACATGCCACTTTCATCTTGTATAGCCTCTTGTGATAACTCTGTCACAATATAATGTGTAGTACCTTCAGAAAAGCTGTTACTGGAATTCTGAACCATAGCTTGAGCTATTTCTTCTGTGACAATGATCTGTGAAATTTCCCCTTCAGATTCAACTAAATCCATGTGTTCACCTTGGAGACGAAGTTCATGTCCTTCAGTATCTTGCATTATGATACGGGAACCTTCTCTTGCCACCATATGCACTGTACCTTCTTCATTTACAATTACCTGAGTCACGCCTTCTTTTATCAGCTGGCTAGCTGCAGTTGTATCACAAACGGCAAACTGGAGTACTCCTTGGACCATTTTCTTGAAGGCCACTTGAGATGATTCCTGAGATGTAATGATAGCAGATGGATGCATGACTTGTGTTACTATTTCCATAGGTTGTATACCGTCCTGATTTTGATGACTTTCATGGAACACTGGTACTTCAGTTTCATTAGATACACTTGGAGCCTTCTGAATGCTCATTCTCACTTGCTCTTCCCGATTAGAATGGATTCTATTATGATGTTCATTCTTGTTTTGTACTTCACCCAGCTCTGATACAGCACAAAGCAGTGCATCCAGTGCTGAGGAAGAGTCAGGAGGATGTATCATAGTCTGTGATCCTTCTAAAATTCCCCGTGTCATCATTTGTTGCACCACGGTACCACTGGAGTCAACTGTCTCAATTGCTACTGATTCGGTTACATCGCTTTCTTCCACTGGTCCTTCTACTACTACAACTTGGGTAACTCCATCTGCTAATTGCTCAGTAAGTATTTGTCTTGGAACAATACTGTTTACATGGGAAGCATTTTGACTTGTAGCTATGACTTGACCATCTTCTGTAATATGGACTACTCTTGCCACTTGACCCGCCATTGCTAATGTTTGGAGAGTAGCTGCTGCAGTTTCTTCCACAGAAGCTTCAACTGCAAAATCACCATCATATTCATCTGAAAAACCTTCAAAAATTATTACTTGCTGCACTTGTTCAGTTGACTGTAGTTTTCTACTGTTTCGTATAGTCTTTTCCTTAATTGGAGATGGTTCTGGAGATGGTGCTGCAGTAAAAGGAGCTGTAGTTTCTACAAAGGTTGCTCCTTGCCCCTTCAGTCGGCATTCGTAAGACTTGGACACAATGCCTGAAAAAATACAGAGATCTTGTTACTCTTTGATCTTTCAGTTTTTATATCAGTTATAGTAGTGTAATTTTCATTTATATAGCGCCTTTTTCTTAAATCAAGGTGGTTTACATTACAACTCAACAGGTTTACATTACAACAAGGTGGTTTGCACTTAACTCAAACAGTTTACATTTAACCTTACACTTAACATTATGTACAGGGTGGGGTCACACAGCATGCAGGAGGCTTAATAAGATCAAAACTTAACAATATAATTAGCATAACTTATTTACAAATTGGGGTTGTGTATAGTGTTTGTTTGGTGGTGGTCAATTCTCAGTGTATGCTAGTGTGTGGATGGACAGTTTATGGTGCTCTATCTGATGCTGCCAAAGTGTTCTATGTAAAAGAGTTTCTTCAACTGTTTTCTGAAGTCCTTGGTGTCCCTCGTGTTTCTAATATCCTCCGGGAGGGAGTTCCATAAGTTTGATGCATATAATGATAGTGCCCTGTTGGAGGTGGTCTGTTTGGTTTTGGACTAATCTTTAGGTGTAACTAATGTGTTCTTACAGTTTGTTCTCATCGGCCGGTTTTCAGGATATTTTGTTATCAGATTCTGGAGAGACTCGACTGATGTATTATGTATTATTTTAAATATATTAAGCATGGCCTTGAACCTGACGCGACTCCTCATCGGTAGGCAGTGTAATTGGGCCAATGTTGGTGTTATGCATTCATTTTTACTGTTCCATTGATGATGCGGGCAGCTGTGTTCTAGACCGTCTGCAGTGGGCATATAGTATGTGCTGGTAGGCCTTGGTAGAGTGAGTCTAAAACCAGTGTGACTATGGCTTGTAGCACCCTACAGAAATCATTCTGGTTTAAGAGAGGCCTCAATTTCCGGATGATTTTTAGTTTGTGGTATGCATTCTGTGTTCTGTTTATTTGGGATTGTATGTCTAAGTGTTGTTCCAAGATGACCCCTAGGTATCTGATTTCTTTTTTGACAGTTATGTTTTTGTTCTTTAGGGTTATCATGCTAGAAGGAGTGAAGGCCTTGCTTATTGTTACTATTAGAGCTTCTGTTTTGTCATAATTGACGCTGAGATTACTTGTGCTGAGCCATATGGAAACTTCTCTGAGACATCCTGTTATGCTTGTGTAGTCCGGAGATTCAACATTGAATGATGTGAACAACATTCATGTTTCCTATCTTGTATATAAAGTTCAAACATGCTGTATATTTATTTATTTATTTAGACAGTTTTGTATAATAACCACCTTTATTGTGCAAACTTAATACATCTAATGCTAACTTTGAAGCAGGGTTGGATTTAAGATTTTGGTGTGCGTGGCCAGGACTGGAGGGTAAGGGCATGTTATTCTCTCTTGTAGCTCAGAGAGTTGAGAGGGGTCCCCTGGACACTGAAAGCGAGGGTACTGGGGCAGAGTGCCAGGTGGTGCTTCTTTGAAGTAGTACTGGTATGTGGCCCTAATGTGGTTGAAGGCTCCTCTTTGGTCTGGGTACTTAGCATCTTCAACATAGGCAACTGCCTAGATTGCATATGTCTAAATCCAGGCCTGCTTTTAAGAGTTAGGCTTCCTTTGTATGATTAGAAGATAGTGAGCCCTAGATGATATTGTCCAGATGTATAAGTAAATTGTACACTAGATTGCAAAGAAATTTAATAAGGATACTACCATTGTTCAGACTAGTCCCTCCTGCAGGTGCACCTACTATTGCCACCTTGCTGGGCAGACTAGATGGACCATACTGGTCTTTATCTGCCGTCATTTACTATGTTACAAAGAAAACCTATTTGGGAGGGTAATGATCCAACTAGAAAAATGTGTCTTTTTGCTGGCTTAAAATAATGGTGGAAAGTAGAGGCTTACATATAGAAAGAAACACAAACTTTAATAATCAAGCATATGTGTAGCTCTTACAGGTTGAAGATCAGGTAGCAAAGCATGTAAAGAGGCTTTGGAGACTTTTTCTATTTAACCAACATAGTGGAATGCAGATTGATGCAGCCTGCTTATTTGCCCAGAGACCAATATCATTTCCTTATAAAGGGATATATCAGCATCATAAACAACAATATATAAACAGTATATAAACATTGTAAACACCCTGGTCACTCCTTCAATCATAAGGACCTGCACTAAAGCTGTCAAGAACCGCGCCTTTTCTTTATACGCTCCAACCCTCTGGAATGCTCTTCCTGCCTCAGTCCGAGTCATCATGAACCTATCTACATTCAGGAAGGCTTTAAAGACTTACCTTTTCCAGCTGGCTTATGACCACATAACATAATGAAGGACCCTCATAATGCTGACCCCAAAATGCTGGCCTCTCCACTTACACGGACTATACCTTGATTCCTGCTACACAACATGTTCTTAGCTCTCCATCCTCTCCCTACTTCCCCTGCCTGATCCCACCCCCTGTCCCTTCCCCTTCACCCCTTACACCCTTTCCTTTTCGTTGGCGCATTTGAATGTTAATAGTTATCTGCCTCTGTTACCTAGATTTGCTGTTTATGCCTATTTTTTGTAAAGTTGCTTATTTTGATGTTTTATAGAAAAATAGAAATATGACGACAGAAAAAGACCACATGGCCTATCTAGTCTGTCCTTCCATATCAACAACTACAACAGTCCCCTTTTTTCCTTCAGAGATCCTCTGTGTTTGTCCCATGCTTTTTTGAATTCAGTTACTATCCTCATCTCTCCTACCTCCACTGGGAGACTATTCCACGGATCCACCACTCTTTCTGTAAAGAAATATTTTCGCAAATCACTCCTGAATCTATCCCCCTTCACCCTCATCCCATATCCCCTCATTGCAGAACTTGCTTTCAATTGACAGAGGCTCTCCCCCTGAACATTTATGCCATGGAGGTATTTAAACATCTCAATCATATCATCTCTATCCCGCCTTTCCTCTAAGGTGTACATATTAAGATCCTTAAGTCGGTTCTCATATGCTTTATAATGAAGACCACTAACCATTTTAGTAGCCACCCTCTGCACTGACTCCATCCTGTTCACATCCTTTTGAAGCTGCGGTCTCCAGAATTGCACACTATACTCCAAATGAGGTTGCACGAAAGACTTATACAGAGGCACTATCACCTCCTTTTTTCTGCTAGCCATTCCTCTCCATATACAGCCAAACATCTTTCTAGCTTTTGCCGTCACCTTTTCTACCTGTTTAGCTACTTTAAGATCATCAGACACAACCATGCCCAGGTCCCGCTCTTCTTTAGTGGACAAAAGTACTTCACCCCCTAAACTATATTGCTCCCTTGGATTTCTGCAGCTCAAATGCATGACCTTACATTTTTTAACATTAAATCCCAGCTACCAGATTCTAGACCATTCTTCAAGCTTAGCTAGATCCCTCCTCATGTTATCTACACCTTCCTGGGTGTCTACTCTATTGCAGATTTTGGTATCATCCACAAAAAGACAAACCTTACCTGAGAGCCCTTCCATTATATCACTAACAAAGATGTTAAAAAGAATCGGACCAAGGACAGATCCCTGGGGCACACCACTGGTAAAATCCTTCTCCTCAGAGTGAGCCCCATTTACCTGTACTCTTTGTTGCCTCCCACCCAACCAATTTCTAACCCAAGCAGTAACTTTAGGGTCCATCCCTAGGGTACTCAGTTTGTTTATAAGTCGCCTGTGAGGAACAGTGTCAAAGGCTTTACTGAAATCTAAATATACCACATCTAGGGCTCTCCCTCGGTCCAACTCCCTGGTCACCTAGTCAAAGAAATCAATCAGATTTGTCTGACAAGACCTGCCTCTGGTGAATCCATGCTGCCTCGGATCCTGTAGTCCGCTGGACTCTAGAAACCTCACTATTTTCTCTTTCAGCAGCGTTTCCAACAATTTACTCACCACCGAAGTTAAACTAACTGGCCTGTAGTTTTCAACCACATCCTTACTTCCGCTTTTGTGTAAAGGCACCACATGAGCTTCTCTCCAGTCCTTTGGCACCACTCCCAACTTCAATGAGGCATTGAAAAGGTCAGTCAGTGGAGCTACTATAACGTCCCCAAATTCCCTCAGTATTCTAGGGTGTATCCCATCTGGTCCCATCACTTTGTCTACTTTAAGTTGAGCTAGTTTCTCACAAACACAGTCTTCTGAAAACTGTTCAAGATGTCCCTCGCTTCTATTCCTGTTTGTGGGTGTTTTCTGAGGTCCTGCTCCTGGTTCTTCATCTGTGAGCACAGAACAGAAATATTTGTTAAGCAATTCCGCTTTATCCTCATCAGTTTCTACATACTCCTCCCCTTCACCCTTGAGTCTGACAATACCACTTTTGCCCTTCCTCTTCTCACTAACATATCTGAAAAATGTCTTATCCCCCCCTTTTTATTGCATTGGCCATTTCCTCCTCTTTTTGAATCTTTGCTTTCCTGACTACTTTGCTAACTTCTCTAAGTTTTTCCAAATATAGATGCCTGTCTTCCTCTCTCTGTGATCTCTTGTATTTCATGAAGGCCTCCTTCTTTTTCTTCATTTTTTCAGCTACTTCTTTCGAGAGCCATAGCGGTCTCCTTTTCCTTTTAGCTTTATTTACCATTTTAACAAAAAGGTTGGTTGCCCTTAAAATATCTCCTTTCAGTTTTGCCCACTGTTTTTCTACATCCCCCAGCTGTTCCCATCCCGCTAACAACTCCCTGAGGTATTGTCCCATCTTGGCAAAGTTATTCTTCCTAAAGTCTAAGACCCTTGCTTTTGAATGGATTTTAACAGCCCTAATCCTAATACTGAACCACACCATCTGGTAATCACTTGATGCAAAATGATCTTCCACTATAACATCAGAAACACTTTCACCATTGGCAAGCACCAAGTCCAGTATAGCTTCTTCATGTGTGGGTTCTGTAGTCAGTTGCCTGAATTGTTCTCCCTATAGAGAACACAGGTCTGCAAAAACATTTTTCTCGAGCTGTTTTGGTTATTCCATGTAATCTTTATGTTTTTTGGTGCGCTGAATCTGAAAATGACCTCCATTTTGTCATAGGACATCACGTTTCCTGACAATTTAGGTAACTATGTTAAATAAGGCAATACCTCAAAATAAATGGAAATAGACTTATAAAATTAAAGTTTTATTACAATATTTTCATGAAAATCCTTTTTTGAACTGAAATGAGCTCACCTACACACACTAAACTCGATTCTGCTTCCTTGTGAGGCTCCTCTTGGTGCATTTACGCTTGTGAGTAGCATCTGGAATATCTCTCTGAAGCATCCAACAGTAGCTTGCCATCATTGTAATGCTCCATTTTCTATGGTATCTCCTTTCCATCTCTTTAATGTCTTGGTGGAATCGTTCACCTTGTTCCTCACTCACAGCTCCCAAATTTTCAGGAAAGTAGTCAAGGTGGGACTGGAGGAAATGCACTTTCAAACTCATCAGGCAACCTAAAGCTAGAAATGCTTTCAGCATTCGTCCGATGATCTTTTTGTAGTGAGGATGTTTGGTTTTGCCTAAAAATTTCTGTATGACTTCTTTAAATGCAATCCACCCTTCTTTTTGAGGATCTGTCATGGTATTGACAAACTCTTGATCATCTATAAGCCTTCTAATGTCTGGTCCGACGAACACACCTTCCTTCAATTTTGCCTCCGACAGGCCTGGAAACTTGGTGACCAAGTATTTGAAGCGTTCTCCATCTCTTGGAAGTGATTTTACGAATTGCTTCATCAATCCCAATTTTATGTGGAGAGGTGGTGAAGAACTTTATGGGAAGGTACCAAAGTTTCTCGGAGGACATTTTTTTCACCGACTGTTAGCACCCTCAGCTGCCAGCTCTTCTTGGTCCAGTGATTTTGTCAGTAGACACAGAAAACAAGGATATTTGGTATACCCAGCTTGTTGCCCGAGCAGCATGCACAAGACCTTCAAGTCCCCACACACTTGCCAACCATGGTCTTCATATTTAGGTTTACGAAGAACCAATTCCAAGTTCTCGTAGGTTTCCTTCAAGTGTACGGAATGACCTACAGGTATGGAAGCGTAAAAACCGTTGTGGAGTAAAACTGCTTTGAGACTTCTTTTTGAAGAATCTATAAAAAGACGCCATTGCTCTGAATCATATTGGATTTTAAATTGACCCATCAGACCTTCGGCATCGATGCAATAAACCAACTTGTCTTCCTGGGCGAAGTAAGGAACAAATTCCTTTTCATGATGTCTGAACCATGAAGATGACACTCCTGGCAACAATAAATTCCTGCTTTTCAGCCTTGATCCGAGTAACTCAGTGGTATCTTTGGGAAGATTCAAGTCTCTTACCAAATCATTAATCACCTCCTGAGAAAACAATTTTGGTCTTGTATCATCTTCAAAGTCAGAACTTGATTCGTCATCAGGTTCAGGTATGACTTCATCTTCATCGGAGCTAGGTATCTCTTCCAAGGTAGCAGGGGGCTTGGGTACTGGTATATCTGTGCCATGGGGGATGGGACAAATTGCTGAATGAAGATTGGGGTATGAAATGGAATGCTTCCATTTGGAATTAAACCCTTTCACATCGCATGAACAAAAGTAACAGTTGTCACTATGGTTCTTTTGCTCTCGCCATACCATAGGAATCCCATAACGGAAAGATTTTTTCTTACCCTTGAACCAGTTTTGGAGGTCCTCAACACACCGTTTGCACACTTTATGAGGCGCCCAGACTTTATCTTGATCTCCAATTTTTAGTTCAAAGTATGCAAAGTATACTTTTTTCACAAAGTCTGTAATATTCTGCTGTTGCTTCAACACTGTATATTCACCAGAGATGAAACCGAAACTGTCTGGCGAATTAATACACTTTCGCGGAGCCATAACATAACGGTTGAAGAATGACGAGCTAACACGAATTGCGATGAAAAAGTGTGAACAGCCTAGAACCAAGAACCTGATGATGATTCGTGCACAAGTGTGGCATACAGGAGAGAGCAGCTCTGTGTCTGTACACGAGACGTCACAGTGCTGGCCATGCCCCCCTGTACTGACCGGAGCGGCTGCTATCTGCCCTGTGTCTCCCTCCCACTGGATTCTTCAGGAAACATTAACCCCTTCTACCATTAGAAGCACGGACTTAAAACTTGCTTAGCTTATGTATATATTGCTGACCATCAGATTTACAGTGTTATATTTTTTTACATAACTCGGACAACCCCTTTAAGGTTTTTTTGGCATTTTATATCTTAAATGCACTTATGTAAATTAATTAATAGTAATTTGAATTAATTAATAGTAATTTGAAAAAATGTGATAAATTTGAAGACAATTTTGCATGTTGTGGCAAATCATGACGTCTAGGAGTTTTTTCAATATTTTATTTGTTTTCAGCACACCAAAATACATGGAAATTAGATGAAAATAATCAAACAGCTTTTTAGTCGCAGACCTGTGGAATCATTGCTTTTAGATGATACTGCAGCAAGAACATGTCAATCAACATCTGGTCCTAAAGTCTAAGACCCTCACCTTTGAATGGATTCTAACAGCCCTAGTTCTATGTAACGTTGCTTGACTGTTCATGTTTCCTGTAAACTGCTCTGATACTAAATAGTGTGGTATATAAAAGCTAATAAATAAATAAATGAATATACACATCAGTATTCCATCCAACCCAACCGTACCACAATTCGGATCTCAGAACCAAGAAACAATCCAACTATTATAAACCCATTCTTCTAAGAATACATCGAGCTACATCACCCCTCCAATCCTGTATACCCCTCTCCTCTATAAACTTAAAAGCATGAGCCTTCTGTGCATATATGTTGGTTTGTGGGTGTGATAGTATTACCCCTTACCTGCCCACCCTTGTTTGTTCTCCTTCAACTCATATGTCAATTTTTCCATCCTAAGGATATACCAAAACTTTAATCAGCCACACTGATTGGGTGGGGTATTTTTTTCCAAAAT
Source organism: Ichthyophis bannanicus (assembly GCA_033557465.1). Classification (NCBI taxonomy): domain Eukaryota; kingdom Metazoa; phylum Chordata; class Amphibia; order Gymnophiona; family Ichthyophiidae; genus Ichthyophis; species Ichthyophis bannanicus. Next base: position 1,301,456,427 of record CM066031.1, read on the forward strand.
ATGGCCACCACGCTGCAGACTGCTAATAACAGACTTTAGATTTAATGCCATGTGGCTCTTTTACCCTCTAGAGATCCCAAATAAAACAATACAAAGACTTCCATCAAGACTTCCAAACTTGATTGACCGCCCTTCAAAATAAAATCAGAGCGGTTTACAATAAATAAAAACCAATAAAAGTAAGGCACAAGGCCAGAAAAGGAAAGGAAATTACAATTTATAAAAGCAGAGTGGACTGAGGAACAATAGAGGGAAGAGAGTAGAGCTATAAGGAAGGAGAGGAGGTGGGGAGGTTAAAGGCTAGGGAAAAAAGGTGGGTTTTTAGCTGCTGTATGAATGCTGCGTGACAGGGTTCTAGGCGGAGAGAAGTGGGAAGTGAGTTCCAAAGTGCAGGACCTATAAAGAAAAAAGCCGAAGAGCGGGTGGATTGAAGATGGGCGGCAGAAGGGGGGGGAAGGGTGAGATGGTTTAAATGGAATGAGTGGGGGGTATGTCTAGGGGTGTGAAAGTGAATAAGATCAGCTAAATATTGTGGGGCACTGGTGTGTAGGGCCTTGTGAACCCCAGGGTGAGTAGTTTATATTGCGAACGAAAAGGAACGGGTAACCAGTGTAGATGGATAAGAAGGGGGGTTGTATGGTGATAGGGAGATGAATGAGAAAGAAGGCGAGCTGCGGTATTTTGGATTCTCTGAAGACGGTGAAGTTGGGAGGAGGCCAGGCCGATTAGGATGGAATTAGAAAAATCGACCCGGGACATGACTAGAGAGAGAAGTAGAGTAGAGAGAGCGGACAGGGAGAGGAAGGGGCGAATAGCGCAAATTTGACGTAAGAAGTAGAAAGAAGTTTTGGTAATGTAAGAGATATGAGCATGAAAGGAAAGGTCTGAATCAAAGAGGACACCGAGATAGCGGAAAGTGGTGACCAAGGATATGGGAGTGTTGGAAAAGGACGGAGCTAGAGAGGGGGGAGATGACCGTGGGGGAACCAGATAGCAGTGGTTTTGGCATGATTGAGGTGAAGGCAGTTCTGAGTCAACCAGTGGGTGACGGCAGTGAGGCAGTTATTTAAGGGAGTCAGATCGGGAAGGGAGGGGGACGTGTGATGAAGGAGAAGAATATCATCCGCATAATAAAAGGCGGAAATCCCGAATTGTTGAATGACTAGTGTGAGGGGTACCAAGAAGAGATTGAAGAGAAGAGGAGCCAGGACAGAACCCTGGGGAACCCCACAGGGTAAAGGGAAGGGAGCAGAAGGTGGAGTAGAGGAAGAAGCGGAAAGGACTGAGGCAGATCGGGCGTAGAGAAAAGAGTGAAACCACCTGTGAACAGTTCCATGAATACCAGCTTCACGGAGACGGGCTAGAAGAAGGGAGTGGTCGACCAGGTCGAAAGCCGCAGAAAGGTCAAGTGCTACCGCAACCGAAATGTCACCCCGATCGTGTGCCACATGCAGAGAGTTAGTGAAAGCAAGGAGGGTGGTTTCAACACTGTGACCTGGCCGGAAACCTGATTGACGGGGGTGAAGGTAGTTGGTGGAATCAAGATGGTGCGAAAGCTGTGCAAAGATGATCTTTTCCAGGAGCTTGGAGAGGAATGGAAGGTGTGAGACGGGACGGTAATGTGCTGGGTCCAGAGGGTCAAGGGAGGATTTCTTGAGAATTGGGCGGATTAAGGAGTGCTTCCAGGGGTTGGGGAAAGTTCCTGTGGAGAGACTATTATTTAGGATGGAAAGAATAGGGGGAAGGGAAGAGAGAGAGGGTGTAAGTAGCCAAGAGGAAGGGATGGGATTGAGGGAGAGAAGGTCTTATTAGAGGTAGCGATGAGTTTGTGAAGTTCGGGCGAGGAGGTTAGGGCAAATGTTGACCATGTATGGGAGTGGTAAGATAAAGGAGGGGGGGGGGAAGCTGTAGGGGGTGGGGAGGAAATGGGTGGGGGACAGATTGGCAAGGACGCTCTCAGGGAAGTGACTTTGGTGCTGAAGGTAGAGGCTAGCAAAGAGGGGGCTGGAATGGAGAGGATGGGGGCTCGGAAGAATTGGAGTGAAGGGAAGTGAGAGAACGGAGTGTGGAGTAGAGATGTCGGGTCTGATTTGGGGCGTTGGTGATAGCATTGGAAATAAAGGTACGTTTTGCCAGGAGAGTTTGGGAACGGTAGAAGGCATGATGAGATTTAAAGGAAGACAGGGTGGTTGGGGAAGGGTTCTTACGCCAGTGGCGTTCGGCTCTGCGGAGTTGAGACCGAAGGAGGCGGAGACCGGAATGAAACCAGGGATGTGAGATACGCCGCTTTACCGGGTGGGGGCGAAGGGGGGCAATAGAATCAAAAGCGGACGAGAGGGAAGAGAAGCAGGTGGATGCTTGGGCATTGGGGGATAGAGAGGAGAAATCTGAGACATCCCTGTGACATCCAAAATAGAATCCTGAACTTTTGTCCAAAATGCTTTAATCTTTGGTAAGTCCATCACAGATGCTCAACGTCCCCCTTCTGGCCACAACATTTCCAGCAAAGGTCATTTACCCCCCCCCCCCCCTCTATTTATGAATAATACAAGGTGTAAGATACATACACATAAGAAATTTCAACTGTGTCTAACTAAAGTTAAGGAGATCAAGAAAGTATGGGATGTAGCCCCAAATCTCCTCCCATTAAGTTCTATCCTTAAAATCCTCTCCCACCCTCTAATATAAGAATGATGATGATTTCAAGGCCACTCTGTCTCTGTGAAGTCTGTGCAATGCAATGTTTTGCTCCTTTTCTTTCAAACAAGATCCACTCTCACTGACGTAAGGATCAGAAAAGATCCCTCTTATTCTAACCTGTCAGCAAAATGCACAGCTGTAAATACTGAAAAAAAATTTAGGGGATTCCTGCACAAAATCTCTGCCCTGTCTTTTGTTACAAAATCTGATACTTGAAAAAGGAGGCCAAGCGTGGTGACCTGCCTGCCCCTATCACTCTTTTCCCCATGTCTCTAATAAAGTTAAAAGTCGATAAAGGAATAAAGAGGGGAAATAAAGGCAGATACTAACCAATTCCACAACACTGCCCACCAAGCCCTCCATAGAGGACCCAAAAAGGATGTCCCAATGCTCAAGAGAAATCCTCATCCTTATCAAGAAAAAGAAAGGCGTCTAGAGGTAAGAGCTGCAACCTCTAGATATGCCCAGTCTGACATACTGATCATTATTTTCCAGCAATGAACAGCTCGGAGACATCTGCACCAGAAATATTCTTTTGGGTTGGGGAATCCTATACCTCCCTTAGATTTGAGATAAGTAAGGGTAATCCAGTTTATCCTCATTTTTCCCTCTGCCAAATAAACTACACAAATTCTTGCCTCAGCGTCACAAAGAAACTTCAGCGAATTCAGATCTGTCATTGCATAAATAAAAACAGAGGGGGCCATATTCAAAGGGAGCAGCTCTCTGTGACGGGATATTCAGAGGCACAGAGTGGGGGGCGCACCAAGGATTAGCTAGTCAGTGGCAATATTGAGCCACTGATCAGATAACCCTAAATCAAAATAATCAGGCCTAACTTTAGCTTGTTTAGATATCTGGCCAGCGGCTGAATATCATTGCTGATCAGATAGCTAATTTGCTATCTGGGCAACCCAGGTATTCAGTGCTACTGGCCGGATATGGCCCCAGCATTGAATATCCGGCTTTAATTGAAAGCGGTGACAGCTAGCTGCTTTACTTGCGCTGGTCGCTGCCACTGAATATTCCGCCCAGAATTTTCAGTAAAACCAATATTTTAATACCATTGATTGGGCCTAACCAAGAAACACTCATATTATTCCACTACTGCAAGTCCTTTCTTATGGTAAGCTCTAACGTTTTATAATTCACAGAAAGTAGGCATGACAGATCACTGGGGGCAAAACCCCGCAAATATCTGAAGTGCGCAACCACAAGAATCCCCTTGTGTCAACTTGTTCTAATCCACCCCCATCTTGGGTCTTACAGGGCCTCCCTACACACATCTGCCAAGTAAATCATTGCCCTAATTATGATTCAAAGCAGCATGAAAAGCAAGGAACCCTAAATCATTCCACCTTGAGGCGTACTACATAGAAAACCTGGAAACAAATGTGAGGCAGAGGATGCTTGTTGCTTTTTAAATCTAGTGGCTCACTACTCCATCCATACCTTTCACAGTCATTAAACCACAGGATAAAGTTCACACCTTCGTAACCGGGTAGCCGTACCCAATGCTCACCCTTGACCAACAAATCCCCCATCCACCACTTCAAACCCTTCCCCCACCACCCCCTCCAGGCAGTCCCGTCACACATAGAAACCCACAAACTCAAGGAGACTGTAATTGGCAGTAACTGGTCGCAGCTTTATTAACAAGAATCCAACCGTTAACACTCAGAACAATAAACAACCGCACCCATACCCTGCGGCGCGATCCGCCACCAGCCGTATGATTAGCAAGGTGACCTCGCCGCCGCCCCAGCCGGGTCAATCCACCGGCCAATTGCCAAGAACCCTTCCCCGACTTGGCCGTCTCAGTAGCACAAGCCGGCCCGGGTTTAACCGGGTCGAGGGCACCCCGCCCTCGCCCCAAATGGCCTACAGCTCCGGACCCCGGAAACCTCCAGGATCCCGCCACCCCCCTCCAAGCTGCGACAACTCAAAACCCAACTGACTCACCACCAACACTACGGGTGGGAGGGTGGGTAGCTGGCCAACGTGCACCTCACATGCCACGATGCCGACTGGCTCTGTGAGCATGCGCACGCACACCGACGGATCCCCTGTGCCCGCTCCCGCGAGGGGGGACCAATCAATTTGAACCTTCGGGCCAAGCCCTCTGATGCTGCTCGCTCCTCCTCCAACCCCTCCCGCCCCCACCCCCCGCACCAGGTTCCACTCAAAGGGCATGTGCAGCGTTCCGCATCGGGCCGAGCACCCGGTTACCTGCGGGCGCCGGGACCCTGCCTGCGCCCTTACATTTTTAGTACAGTATTTCCCAAGCCAGTCTGGTTTTCAGGATACTCACAAGAAATATGCATGAGATAGGTTTGCATGCATATTCTTGTGAATATTCTAAAAACCTGACTGGCTAGAGAGTACATCAGGGCCATCTTGAGAAACACTTATTTTGATGTTTGTATTTCACCACCATTATTCCGGTATTACACAATATTTACCTCCAAGAAAAGGCCACTGCTGAAGCCAAATTCATAGTTTCTGATGAATTTTCTTGATTTTGTAAGCTAGATTGCTTGCATATTATGAAAAATGCTACAGTCCTTTCCTCTTTACAAATTTAAATGTTACTTATATTATTCATCCAACTTCTACTGGTTCAAAGAAGTGAACATTTCTTATAAACCCTGATTTTGTTGATACCATTATAATTCACTATTTCCAAACTGCCAGGCTAGACTCTACATAGAATTTTATTTATTTATTTTTATTTTATTTATTTCTTTTTTATACTGCACTCTTTAGAATCAGTGTGGTTTACATGTATACTAACAGGTACTTTTTATTCCTTTGTCCCCAAAGGGCTCACAATTTAAGTGTACCTGAGGCAATGGAAGGTTAAGTGGCTTGCCCAAGGCCACAAGGAGTAGCCATGGGACTAGAGACCCCAGTCCCTCTGGCCTGAGGTTGCTTGTCCCCATGAGGGAATTGAACCCCCAGCCCTCCGGCCTGAGGTAACCTGTCCCAACCACTGAGACACTCCTCCCTTGAAGGCTGTCAAAGTTTATGTCAAGTATGTTGTGGAAAACCTGTAGTGCAATAACTCCAATAACTTGCAAGCTGAGAAGAAAAAGAAATTAAAAATCTTTTACAAATTTTGCTATCTCCCCTGAAAGAGGATGTCTAGGTGATGGTTGTCTTAAGAAAAGGCAGAGGGAAACGAGCACTCTAAAGTGTTAAACAGATGGACCACATAACCAATCTGGCACAGGTTATTGCTGAATTAATTTTTGTAATTTCTAAATTGGAGATGCTCACGGTGTTATCACTGCTTTCTACCAGCAGTTTGACTCTCTCTAGGCATTGCCACAGCAAAGCAAATGAGGGGAACTGGGCACTCGGGAATTTAAAAAAAGGATATCATACTCTTTCTTAATGCACTGAAAGTTATCTATACGGACTCTTACACCAAATATTTACTTTGTGAATGTGAGCTCATACAAATCACCACAGTCATGTATTTGAAAGCTATCAAAATATGAGACGATGAGCATCAGGGATGCAAAATTATTTAGAAATCAAAGTTTACTTTCTCCTTGGTAATTAAAATTTCTGATTCTATTCAGGGATCGAACATAGCTTTGTTGGGGTAAGAGAAAAAAATGCATCATAGACAGTTCTACAACAAGTATGTCATCTATGATGGTGTACTGTAATTTTAGTCTTTACCCTGCAGTGTCTCTTGGGTGTTGAGTTATTCAGTGAATACTTTGCAGCAGTGATAATTATTCTATACTGAACTGCTTAGACTATTTGACTCCAGAGGTGAGTTAAGCCACTTCCTGACCATTACAGTAAACTACATGGGTAAATACGGCCGTCACTAAAGGGTGAAATGAAACTTATCTACAGCAGCATCTTAACCTCAAGCTCAGTGCAACCCCAGATATTCCATCACCGTTCATAAATGCGATTGCAGGTCCATCTTTTGATTCAGGAATTTAATAACTTCGAGTGCTGTCAGTACTGCTTTGAAAAATGGCTCCTATAAAATATAACAGCCTCAATCAGATCGTAAAAGATTCACCCACTGAAAAGTCTTCCATTTCAACTATAATGAATTAATGTTGAGCTATGCAGAAGTTCAAGTGTCATTTAAAATAATGTGAATCTCTACCACAACTTTAAAGTTTAACCAAACTATTACATTAAAAAAATGTGTTTATGTTTAATTAAAATTTTCTATCCCATCTTTCACTAAATGAACGGCAACTTTAAGAAATCTTTGTGATAAGTATGAAATAAAAAGTTTACAAACTCTCACTTTTCTTTTTTTTAAATCAGACTTGACTAGGGAGGTGTTTAGAGGAACCTCATCCATATTTTTTTCATATTTACAGTAAGATACAAATCTTTATATAAAGCCGATCCTGGTGTTTCTTGTACCATATAGTTCATACAATTTATAAGAAAGTCCTCCTAGAACTGAAGATTTTAGCAAATCAGGTTTTCCTAGTAACCGTTTCCCAACATAATACCTAGAAGCAATAGCCTTTTAGGAAACCTGAAAGTGAGGATTCGGTTTGTACCCTAACAGAATTTACAAAAATGCAAATCTGAATTTGAGACTAGCAATGGTGGCGGTGAATAGTGATAATCTAGCATCTCCTATTCAGAGAGACAGCAAAGGAGGATTTCAGAGCTGATAAGAGAACTGGTTTCATTCCAAGAAGGCTGTCTTTTCAGCAGGAATGTTATTTATCAACTGTAGTCCTTAGTGATTTTTAAAATCCTTTCTTTTCTGTTGAATATGTCAAGATTCTTGAGCATGAAGATCACATTTGCATTTTTCTTCCATCTCCTTCCCAAATAACAATCAAAGATGTATTCCAAGTTTGATGAGTGTCTGGGAAACTAAAAGTAGAAAAATTCTGTACCACTGTTTTATAAATGGTAAATTAGGGGGGAGGGAGGTATTTGGATTTCATATCTGGCTACTTTATGTGCTAGGCTTTCCTTACAGTCCTTGCTTCTCTTCCTCACTTCTAGAAAGAACACCACCAAATAAATACTTTATACTTTTCTTAAGATTACATTTAATTAAAATATATAGAATTTGTGCAGTAAACTTGAATGAAACAAATAAACCAACTCCCCCCTTCTTGAAGGCATACATTGTGAATGAAAAATGTCATTACAGACTAAAAAATTTTGCAGTAAACAGGGCCTACAGAGGGAAGTTTCCTCTGTAATGACATCCATAAAATACACAAATGGCACTTTTAGTACCATCCTGAATATGGCATTTTCTGTGCTCTACACACAATCTAAATGGTTTGATCATAGAGCATAATACTCCATTGGGTTTATAGAACAATCAATGTTCCATAAAATGATGTATTTATCCAATAGTAGGCTCAGCAGTTACTGGTGTATGACATTGTAGGACACGGGCTTTGTACTATTCTGCAGCGCACATGCTGGCTGTAAAACTTATCTAACACTACTTCAACAACTTCATCTCATCTGTGTCAAGTAATTTGTTGAAGCCTCAGCTTGGTTTAAAAAAATTTGTAATAAAAATTCATAGAATTTTCAAGAGAATGAAAGCCGATGACAATGGAGAGGTCACATTGTGTCTCCACTAAAGGGGCCAAGGGTCATTTGCAGTCCTAAAACAGAAAGTAGATTTCATGCATCGTGTAGCAGATAAAGATGACATTAAAGAGACTTGTCTCAGAAAGAAATGCGTAATGTGTTAGGAAAATCTGCTCTACCATTGCATGTGTACTTCTGCTGTTCTGTTAACCAGCCAATTCCTCTTTACCTTCCCATCTGTTCATGAACATTATCAAAAGTTTTGCTAACTGTCTAGTTAATGCTACATGTTTTTTTTAGGCAAACCAAGCTTTAAGGGACAGATAAGTAGAGCTGGAATGGATTTGGATTACAAATAAAAACTACAGCTTTTTGGTAGAATTAAATGCACAATTTAGATACGTTATAGCTGCCCAATTACAATTGACCTTTACGTTATCTATCAAGAAATAAAGGAGGTTGACCAAACCAAGATTTGAACCTTTCAGATCTTCAAGGTTAATATAAAGATAGTTCTCAACAAAAGGTGCGGGGTAAATTCTTAGACGCATTGTTTCATCTGAAGCCTCAACTTCCACAAGTAAGATAACAATTGTATTTGTGGCATGTAGAATTTTATGTGAGCACTTCTACATAAAGTCATCAGTGTGAAGAATCCTCAGTATTGAGCAAAGACTTTCACTGTGCCAGTAAGAGAATCTATGTGAAATTTAGCACCTCCAATCATTTTGAAAACTCGCTTCCCATGCATAAAGCCTTATTTGTATAGTGTTAGTTTTATGAGGTATTTGCTGAATGTGAAACATGTTTCATATGTGAAGATGGCTATGATAAACTGCTTGGGGCATATGCATGCGAAAAGTAGGCACGCAGAACATAACATCTACTTATATACGATAAGGGAGGTGTCTGTTTTTGGTTTATTTGATAAAGGCACATAGGGGATGGTCATTAAGCTATGGTATCGGGTTGTGTTGACAGATACCACAGAGGAAATGCAGATAGATAGCACAGAAAATCACTGCGTTATTTCCTATAGTAAGTGCAAGGTAAGATGGGATTGGGGCAGTAGGTGACAGCCAGAGGGAGAGCAATTGCTGTGTGCTGGCTGTTATGACTGCCGATAGCGTGGCTGCAGATAATACCACCTCAAGAAGTGGCAGTATGTGCAGCCAAGCTACAGTATCAGCCTGGCTGCAGCACGACGGGTGTTAATTGCAATGCTAGTGGCCCCCTGCCTCCCCCCAGTGTAAGCACAAGTCCACAGCACACATAAAGACCTCCTCCTTCTCTCCTTAACAGATCAGCATCTCCCTCCTCAGATAGCACCCAACATCATGGGGCTGTCTGTCTGTCCCCTTAACCTGCCCCAGATAGGAGGTAATAGCAGGCTGGGTCCCCCTTTCCAAGTCCTTACTGAGGTCTCCCTGGTAGTCCAATGGTGTTCAGGGCAGGATCAGTCCCCCTCCACTCCAGCCCCACCCTCTGGTGCTTCTCAAAATGGCACCGGACTCACAATGCTAACCCCTGGCAGTAAGGCATCTATAAACTATGCATATACACACATAGGGGTATGTTTACTAAAGTGTGCTAAAGGTTTGCACATAATGTATGTTTGGAGCAAAACCTAATGCACCACAGTGAGACAGCCCTATTCTAAATGTTGAGGGTGTACCCAGCATGTTCCCAGCAGTTCCCTGGCATGTAGCAGCCGTATTTGCAATTAACAAGGGTGCATGTAATGCTCCCCATTGAGGTGGTAAGTGCATACGCGTTAACTGCAATATTGTCAGTTAGCACACTGAAATAAACCCCATGCTAACTGCAATCTACACACAAAAAATTCTGGTCTTCTCTCGAGCAACTACAATCAAACTATTGTCAAAAACCACTGCGGCGTTTAGCGCCGCTGGCACGTGCCGAAGGAGCACGCCCAAAGAGCAGGACATGCTCCTTGGTTGAGCTCCTTGGGGCGAGTCCGGGGGTGAGATCTGCAGCTCGCTGTCCCTTGGTCTGCCCTGCTCTTTGCAAGATCTACTACCAGTTCCTGCTGTTCCTAGCTTGTTTTCGCGCAAGGGTGCTCCTGCTATCGACAGCCGGTCCTTATTGCTTTCTACGCTGTATTTGCTTATTGCATTTTGTTTCATGTCTGCCATTCCTGTTATGTGGGGTTGGAGGCCTCCCTCCTCCTTTCCCTCTCCCGCTCTAGCCGATATTGCTACATGCCGCTCTCTGAATCTTATCTCCTGTCCTTTTTCCCAGCCGTTTTCTTTGCCCTCTCCTGGTCTTCCCTCCCCCTCCCAACTTCTTCTCCTCCAATTATCTCTGCTAAATTGTCGCTGCCTTCGCTCTAAGACCATGCTCATTCATGATCTCATATTGCAACATTCCCTGGATATTTTGTTTTTGACCGAAACCTGGCTTAGGGACGGAGAGGAGCCTCTTTTGAATCGCTGCCTCCCCTCAGGCTTCTCCTTTTTTGCAACATCTCGTCGAGGCAGGCCTGGCGGGGGGGTTGTGGTGATCCATCGCTCCTCCCTTCCCCTACGCGAGGTTCTTCCCCCCCTCTCCCCTACCCTGAGGCTCTCCTGCTTCTGCTAGAGTCCTCATTCCCTTTGCACATCCTACTTCTCTATGTCCCCCCTGCCCTGTCCTCTCCTTTGTGGGATTCTGTTCTCTTGACCCTATCTGAAGCTTCCCTTAGGCACCAACATCTTTTGCTTCTCGGTGATTTTAATGTGCATGTTGATTCCCCCTCTTCCCAGCGTGATTTTTCCTTTCTTTCCCTGCTTTCTGATCTTTCCTTACATCAACATGTCCAAATTCCTACTCATTCGGCCGGTCACACCTTGGATCTTGTGATCTCCCATCCACACTCGTCCACCACCCTTTCTTCTTTCTCTTCCCAGCCCCTCCCATGGTCCGATCACTTTTAAATATACTTTACTCTTTCATGCCCCATCTCCCCCCCCCTCTGCCTCTTCCATCCTACCCCTTACCCATCTGAGTCGTCACTATACGCCTGACTCACTTCACCAGTTCCCCTCCTCGGATAAGCTTTTCCCTGATAACTTCCATTTGCTCCCAGTTGATCTTCAGGCCCAGTGCTGGGACACCACTCTCACATCTGCTTTAGACAAGGTTGCACCCTTTCGTCCCCAACCTATCAGGCGTTGTCGCCCCAACTCTCCTTGGTATCATCCAGGGCTCCGTCTCCATCGCTCTTACCTTCGGCGTTCTATTCGCCGTTGGCATAAGCACCCTTCCCCGGCTTCTCTGTCACACTTTCGCTACTGCCACACTCACTATCGTTCTTTGCTGAATGCAGCAAAACGGGATTATTTTTCTAAGCTTATCTCCTCCTCAACTAACTCCACACGTCAACTCTACCGCGTCCTTCACTCTCTCTCTGCAACGTCATCATCCCTCAGTATCGCACCTCCTATCTTGCCTTCCTCTAATAATCCCACCCCAGCTACCCTGGCCTCCTACTTTGCCGACAAGGTTCTCACCATTCGCCGGCTTTTCCCTTCTTGTCCCCTTCCCCTCTCTCCCCCTCCCCCTCTCTCCCCAGCCCCGTCCGCATCCCAGTCCTCTCCTCCCATCCCCCCTCTCTCGTACTGCTGGTCTGCTTTTCGACCAATTACCCTTTCCGAATTGTCCCATGTTCTTTCTACGACCCGAAAACCACTTGTCCTTCTGATTCTATCACTTCGCAATGGCTTTCTGAACCCTCACTGGCCCTGGTTCCTTTGGTTCTTTCTATTTTCAACACTAGTCTGTCCTTTGGCTCCTTCCCCTCATCTTGGAAACACGCCCTGATACGTCCCCTTTTGAAAAAAACCCTGACTGGACCCTTCCACTTTATCTAATTGGCGACCTGTATCTAATCTTTGCTTTCTCTCCAAGCTTCTTGAAAGATTGGTTTTCTCTCAACTTTCTGCACACTTAGAGGACTCTTTGGTTCTTCACCCCCGTCAATCCGGTTTCCGTCCTGGGCACAGTACTGAATCTATTGTTATTTCTTTTCTTAATGAGTTGCATGTCGCTCACGACAAGGGTTCCATTTCTGTAGCTGTCACACTTGATCTTTCTGCTGCTTTCAATGTTGTCGATCACCGCACCCTTCTTCTCAGGCTCAGTTCTATCGGTCTTTCTGGTTCAGTTCTTCATTGGTTTCATTCTTTTCTCTTTAATCGTTCCTTCTCTGTCCTTTCCGGTTCTGACTCCTCCTCCCCGACACCTCTTCATTGTGGTGTCCCCCAGGGTTCTGTCTTGGCCTCCCTATTGCTCAATATTTTCTTGGCTCCCCTTGCTTTACTTATACAGCAGCACGGTATCTCTGCATACTTCTATGCAGATGATATTCTTCTCCTTTTTGACACCTGTTCACTCACGCCGGATATTGGTCCTCTTGATGTCTGCCTTTCTGCGGTTTCTTCCTGGTTCTCAGATAACTTTTTACACGTCAACCTGTCCAAAACTTCAGCAATCTGGTTCACTGCTGGTGCCTCCATTCCCTCTCTAGCTCCGTCTCTTCCTGCTGGTCCCATTCCCCTGGTCACGTCTTTGCGCTATCTCGGTGTCACCCTGGATTCTGCTTTAACCTTCAAAGACCGTATCTCTTCTGTTGTACAACGCTCCTTTCACACTCTACGACAACTCCGAGCAGTTCGGCCTCTTCTTTCCTCCTTTTCTCTGACCACACTTCTTCTCACTTTGGTTGTCTCCCGGTTGGATTATTGTAACGCTTCTCTGGCCGGTCTTCCACTTACTCAGCTTCATCGCCTTCAGTTAGTTCACCACACCGCAGCCCGTCTTCTGACACACACACCTCGGTCCGCTCACATCACTCCTCTGCTTATTTGTCTACACTGGTTACCTATCCCTTTTCGTATTCAGTATAAGATTCTGATTTTCGTACACAGGTCTTTGCACACTGGTGTTCCACTCTATCTCTCTAATCTGGTTCAGTTTTACTGTCCTTCCAGAGTTCTTAGATCCCTTCATGCTAATCGTCTCTTTCTGCCACCTCCCTCCCAGGCTCGTCTCGAATCTACACGTTCTTCTGCTTCCTTTTTCCTTGGCCCCTGTCTCTGGAACTCATTGCCACTCTCGCTATGGTTGGAACCTTCTTTTCACACTTTCAAAGCTAATCTTAAGACTCACCTCTTCTGCACAGCCTTTGATCTTCCTCTTCCCCCTCCCCCTGCAATTACCTGACTGTTCACTTGCCCTTTGTCCTTTTTATTTCTAATATTATTGTTGTACTGTCTCTTTGCTGTCCCTTTATCTTAAAAGAAATGGTGCTCCTTTTCAGTTTCTTTTTTTTATTAGTAGTTCCGTTTTTATTTTATTGTAAACCGCTGCATGCCTAATTGGTTTAGGCAGTATAATAAATTTTAAATAAAGATACAGAAAAGATAAAGACAATATAATCCCTTGATTGAATGAAAAGAAGATAGAGAGCTGGCTGTGAAATTGCTTCACTGCAAATTGATGTACCTAGAAGTCTACTGAAGTTAAGTGGGCCGTTTGAGTGGTGAACTTGTTTTGGGGAAAGAGCTCCGATAAACAGATAACATTTCCAGTAGAGGCTTTTGGAGTTTTCGCAGTGACTTCAAGGGCTGGTTCTTCTTGTTTACTTCTTTTTTATTTTTTTATCACTGGATATAATACACTAAAGGTCATTGATGCTATCAGGCACATCAGTTAGATGTATTAAAAGTCTTTAATGAAGTGCCAAATTGGTCTGAGACCTCTGGTGTTAACATGAGTTCTTGAATAATCAGTAAATAAACTGTGGAAGATTGTGCTCTACGCAGATTATATTGAGCGGTTTTTGACAATAGTTTAACTGCAATCTACAGTCAATGCTCATTCTCCACCCCTAACCCACTCACTGAGTGTGAGAGTTTTAACATACTGGCTGTTTTATTGTGTAAAAGCAGTTAGTGCGGTCCTGTGCTAGCTGCTCAGCATGCGCTAAAACGTGTGTTAACCATTAGCACACTTGAATAAACCTGCCCCTTAGAGTACATGCACAGCAGCAGGAGCAAATTTGTGCAAGAGCATTTGTGCACCATTGAAGATAGTTCTGGGAGTATATTTTATAAAGGCAAATAAAACTAGAGTTGTGGTCAACATTATTGGCACCCTTGCATTTTAGGTATGTTGGAAATATTTCAGCTGTATGTCATAATATTTTAATAGTATGGTCAAAGGTATATAACAAAAAAAGAGATATCTATGCAACTTAGACATAGTAATTTCTGAGAAAAAAAACAAAATATAACCTGGACAGGATTAATGGCACGCTTCACTAATTGGTTGCACAGCCCTTGGCAGTGATGACAGCCTCCAAACATTTCTTGCAGCCATCTACAAGTTCCGAGAGTTGAACGTTTTAGCAGCTGTCATTGGTACCCAGTTAGAAACAGGGAGATCCCCTTACAGCAGACATCTAGCTCTTCCTTTCTCTTAGATGTGGTTCTCATGGGCTGTATTTTATGGGGATGGGATAATTCAGTTCACAAAGACACCATAAATCGGCGAAAGTTCAAGATATAAAAGAAGATGAATGGCAAAACTTAGTTTCAGTCTTGCTGCATTACAAAAAAAAACCCCAAAACGCCTCCAGATTTAGTAACAAAAATATTGCAATATTCTCCGTATGAAAAAATGCCAGTGCAATATAGTTTTATGTTAAAGTAAACTTGAAGCAAAATATTGGTAATTTTCCTCATGATTCCGACTGGATTTATTTAGACCATGCTAGTGGAACTCACAGAAAACTGCTTGACTTACTCTGCACTGACTCAGCAGTGACAGGGTTAAATATGTTGTTAGAACTATGGAATTCCTCTCATGCAGCTGGAATGAAAAAGAGAGAGAGAGAGAGCAGAGGCAGACTGGAGAGGATGTGGGCAGCTGGCCCTTAGCAGCCACAGGAGGAGTCCCTGATTCCCTGGAACTAAAGGAGGAGGATTTCCAAAGAAAAAGGAGAGTTGGGCCTCCACAGAGCTTCAACAGTGAAAGGGGTATGGGTATTTGCCTGCACCGCAGACAAAGGCTCTTCTGGGGACAGATCCAGTTACTTGCAGACCTGAGCTGCAACCTGTGTGAGAATAAAGACAGATACATGGGACACCCAAAGGGAAAACTTCCTACAGACACCAGAGGTAACCTGAAGGTTTTACTTGGTGACTAGGAGAAGGATGTGAGCTGAGCTGGGAAATCAGAGCAGTGCAATGAAAGAATTGATTTTGTTATTAGAAAGCACATAGAGCCAGCACGGTTGTGAAACTTTTCTATCCCCTAGTTGAAACTTTATCTTCCCTTCCCGCATCCAGGGAACTGCACAGCAGAGAAATAAAATGCAGCCTTCTAACAGTAGCCACCAATTTGATTGTGTGCAAACTCTTCAGAGTGGTTTTGTTTTCTGAACAGTTTCAGCCATCATGACTACGAGCTTCTCTGTGGTTTTTCTTTTTCAGCAATTGAGCTTGGGACTGCAACTATGATATATGCTATTTCTTCCTGGCCAGGGTTTCATTTTCTTTGAACCTATGTTGAATGTTTTATGTTGATGTCTAATGTTTAACCGGATACTATATTTTCTTATAAATACTATTACATGCTAGCCTTACAATGCTGGGGGGGGGGGGGAGAGGCCTGAATATCCCCCTGGACAGTATCCCTTAGGGTTTGGGAGCTGTCCAGGGGGATGCTGAAGGGGGGTGCCTGAGCTGAAGATATGTGGCACTGGCACCCTTTCACAAGGAGGGAGTGCCTGAGGGGGCTACAGGGGGGAGATCTGCATGTTGCCACAGCGAATCCACAGTGGCTGCAAAGTGGCCCCGGTGGCTCAACTGCAGATAACGCTACCTCTTCAAGTGACGCTATCTGCAGCAACGATAACAACGATTTGGGAAGCTTTTTATCACCATGTCTTTTCCCCCTCCTGATACTGCCTCCTGCTCCTCTACCATGTGAAATGCAGCTATTGTAAACCGCCCTGCTGCTACAGTGGAGTGGAGGAGTAGCCTAGTGGATATAGCACTGGTTTGTGAATTCCCATTAGCACTCCTTGTGGTCTTGGGCAAGTCACGTAACCATCCATTGCCTCAGAAAAATCCAAGTTATTAATGTCCCTGTTTAATGTACATTACCAAGTTTAAGTTACAATATAAACCACTTTGACTGAAATGATAAAGTGGTATAAAAAACCCTGTTAAATAAATACTGTGATGAGTGGTATGTCAAGCTTTAATAAACATAAACATATTGTAGAAAACTGTCTATGAGAGCTGCATTTCTACCACATCAGCTGTCACCGCGGCTCAATTGTTCCCATTAGCGATGACTGCTAATGCCCTTTAGTAAACATCCCCCCTTAGGGCTTCTAGGTGTTCATTTTCCAGCTAATTAGGGATTTTTTGAGGATACAATAATAGGTGTTTTATCAGTGTTTTCATATCACAAGTATCATTCATGGTTGCCTTTTCTAATAAAATCAAATATGTATGTTTGTGTCAAGTCATTAGAAAAGGCACAAAAACCGAGAGGATGCAGCAAGACAAGCCAAGAGAGGTATAGCAGAATACTGGGGAAATGGTATTTTTCTGGAATTCATCCAATAAATACCTTGTTTATGTTTTTTGCATCAGGGTGTTTTATCAGTTAAACCTAAAATCAGAAGCCTACACATATTCCATAGCTATAATTATAGGGGGTTATTTTGGAAACCCTATTCATGCTTTGGACATCTTAAACTGGGCATAGAGACGTCCAAAGCACAGATACATTTTAGAAGCCTGGTTTGTGGTTGTCCCCAGAATGAGGATATCCAAGTCTGAATGGGGGTGTGGTGAAGGCATGGCTGGGGTTTCCAGGACTCTGGATGTTACTGCCTGATCACAGAAACATCCTGGACATCCAGAGTTGAGTCTAAGTTTAGACTTGCTCCAGGCACAAATAAGTTTCGGGAAAGTGCTTCTTTTAGCTGAAAAACATCCAGAGGGTGTAGAGAAGAAAGCACTCCCTCATCCCTAATACTCAGCACAATCATGACGACAGCAGCAGTTGGATTTGATCCCTGCCATTCCTGGTCCTAGCTACAACTCTGACCATTAGGCAATTCCTAGATGTTCAGGTTCTGACATACTATTTTAGGGACATCTATGTAGATGCCCCCGCAGACTTCCATATTGGGCACATCCACGTTTGTGAAATAGTGTCTGCACCTGGACATGCCTGCTTTTTTTCCAGACATTCTGGCTTAGATGTCCTTTCTAAAATGTCCCTCATAGGCATTAATGGTGCATGACAGTGCAGTTATCTTATATAAACAGGAATCTGAAAGACACTTCCTGATTTCAGCAGTATTTTTAATGGTTAATTCAGATCCTCTTCCAGTTATGGGGAGGTTAGTTTTTAAAGTGATTTACGCATAAACCAGCTATCAGAAAATTGTTCATCCTCAAATGCTTTTTGACAACGTGTAATTTTGGCTGCACTGAGAGGAGACATTCCTATGAGTATGTTTATGTTGGGGAAGGAAAAGTATGTGTGTAGACTGAATTTTCCAATCTTCACATGTACTTCTAAAGCAAAATTGAACCCATCCAAATATCAGTTGCAAGTAATCCAGCCATGGCAATTTTTCAAAACAGAAGTATGAAATGCCTGCAGGTAAAAGGTAGATGCACACTTTAATCCAAATGCAGACAGTGTGAAAATCATGCCCAAAAAGCTGCAAAACTGCTGAAAGAGGGATTATTATTATATAACTACAAAACATTCTAGCAAACAATCACAAGTTCAAATATTATTTTGCATTGCATAAACTAAGTTCAAGTAATGCAATTAATTGAGGAGTGAATGCAAACTTTCTACTACTATATTTGCCCAATTTATGTCAGAAAGCTTACAGAAGGTTTAACAGTTTCCGTCTGATTTAAGTACACTAGGACACTGTGAAATTAATACAGAAAATTCTTTAGTCAGCTCATACAGGCAAAATTATCTATGACATTATTGTTGTTGTTGTTGTTAAGTGCTGTCGAGTCGGTGTCGACTCATGGCAACCCTCTGGATAGTTGTCCTAAATTGTGTTCGATCTTCACTCAGGAGGCTCATGTTATTCTATTGATCCATCTCATTGCTGGCCTTCCTTTTTTACATCGACCTTCTACCTTGCCAACCATGATGTCTTTATCTAATGAGCTCTCTCTTCGCATGATGTGTCCAAAGTATGAAAGTCGAAGTCTTGTCATTTGAGCTTCTAAAGAAAGCTTAGCTTTGATCACCTCTAATATGGACTGGTTTGTTCTTTGGGCAGTCCATGATATACACAGTATTTGTCGCCAGCACCATAATTCAAAGGCATCAATTTTCTTCCTGTCTTTTTCACTGTCCAACTTTCATATCCATATGACGTTATTGAAAACGCCATTTATTTATTTTATTTATTTTCATTTCTTATATACCGCGCTATTAAAATCAGCGCAGTTTACATTATAACTGAACAGTGCAACAATGCGTTAACATCACAATGTGCTTACATAGAACAGGGAGACAATCTTGAGGGAGAGAACTGGGGAAACTAATTACAACCATATTTACACAATATTTACAGAGAGCTAAATACACTAATACTTATGACTTGAACAAGTCGAATCTTTGTATGGAGAGAGACATCTCTGCGCTTGAGAATCTTGTCTAGGTCCTTCATAGGCATTCTGCCAAGAGCAATGCATCGACAGATTTCTTGACTGCTTGTTGCTTCTTTATTGATAGTCGATACAAGTATGTTAAAGTCATCCACTATTTCAATTTCTTCTCCATCAATGATGAACTTATTGATTTTGCCAGTTGTCATGATCTTTGTCTTCTTTACATTAAGGTGCAAGGCCCATTTTAAGACTATGTTCCTTGATCTTGAGAAGCAAATGTTTCAGATCATCTTCACTTTCAGCCAGTAATGTGGTATCATCAGCATAGCAAAAGTTGTTGATGAGTCTTTCACCAATCTTCGCAATTCTATTGTCTTCCTACAATCCTGCTTCTCTGATGACTCGTTCTGCATAGAAATTAAACAGATAGGGAGAAAGCATGCAGCCTTGTCTTACACCTTTGCTGATTTTAAACCATTCTTTTTCTCTTTATTCCATTCAAACTGTTGCTTCTTGATCAATGTAAAGGTTGTGCATGAGAACGATCAGGTGTTCTTGTATACCCATGTTCTTAATGTGGCCCAGAGTTTCTCATGGTTTACAGAGTCAAAGGCCTTGTTGTAGTTAATAAAGTACAAATAGATATCTTTTTGGTATTCTTTAGTCTTTTCAAGAATCCATCTCACATCCGCAATGATGTCTCTCATTCCTCGCTCTTTCCTGAACCCTGCTTGCACTTCAGGTAGTTCTCGGTCCAAGTATGGTTGTAGCCTCTGTTGAATAATCCTCAGTAGAATCTTGCTGGCTTGTGGGATCAAAGTGATTGTACGATAATTTCCACAGTCAGTTGGATCACCTTTCTTTAGTACTGGTATAAACACAGATCTTTTCCAGTCAGTTGGCCATAATGCTGTCTTCCAAATTTCCTGGCAGAGCCTTGTAAGTATGGTAACAGCTGCATCAGATTGCTGTAATATTTCTATTGGAATGCCATCAATGCCTGGTGTATTGTTCTTTGATAAGGCTTTCAATGCTGCTTTGACTTTTTCTTTCATCACCAATGATCCCGGATCATAAGGTACAGGTTTAAACGGCTGTTCATCCACTTGATCTTTATTATATAAAAACTCTGTATATTCTTTCCACCTTTTCCTGATCTTCTCAGCTTCATTCAACATAGATGCTTGAGCATTTTGTAAAATTCCTATTCGGGACTAATTTTTTATTTAACTCTCATAGCTTTAAGAAAGCCAGTCTTGTTCTTCCTCTAGTAGCTTCTGCTTCTATTTCCTTGCATGTGTCATTGTAGTACTTCTCCTTGTCTTGTCTTGCTGCACGTTGGAAATCTCTGTTGAGGTCGGTGATTGCCTCTCTTTCTTCTCTGACTTTAGCTTCTCTGCATTTCTGGGCAATTTTCAGAGTTTCTTCGGTCATCCATTTTGGCCGTTTTTGTTTTTTCACCTTTTGTAGAGATTTCTCACTTTCTTCCAACACAACCTTCTTGATGTCATCCCATAACTCTTCTGGAGCTCTGTCATTTGTATCTAAAGCAGCAAATTGATTTTGTAGGCAGCCTTTAAATTCCAGTGGTATATTCTCAAGGTCATATTTTGCTACATTCATGAGTGGCTTGCTTTTTTTTCAACTTTAGCTTGAATTTGCATACTAGTAGTTGGTGATATGTACCACAGTCAGCTCCAGGTTTTGTCTTTGTTGATGTTATAGAACTTTTCCATCGTTGACTTCCACAGATGTAGTCAATTTGATTTTTGTAGAATCCATTGGGTGAAGTCCATATGTAGAATTCACCGCTTATGTTGCTGGAAGAAGGCGTTTGAGTTGAATTGATCGCTAGTCTTGTAGAATTCTATCAGTCTTTCTCCAGCTTCATTTCTGTTGTGAAGTCCATATTTTCCAACTATTTTGCCTTCTTCTTTATGGCCATTTTTTTACGTTCCAGTCATCCCTGACTATCATGATATCCTGTTTGCATTTTCTGTCAATTTCAGCTTGTACTTGTTCATAGAACTCATCAATTTCATCCTCTTCTGCAGCTGTTGTTGGGGCATATACTTGAATTACAGTTGTGTTGATAGGCATTCCTCATAGACAAATAGAAATTAAGCATTCACTGACTGCATTGTATTTCATTACAGTTCTTGCAAGTTTCTTTTTGATGATAAATGCAACATCATTTCTTCTTTGTCTTTCATTTCCAGCATAGTAGACAGTGTGATCATCTGATGCAAAGTGCCTGATGCCAGTCCAGTTAAGTTTGCTAACACCCAACAGATCCAATTGTACACATTCCATATCATTCTTAACCAATTCCAACTTCCCTTGGTTCATGCGTCATACGTTCCATGTCCCAATATATAAGACATCTTTACAGCTTCTGACTCTCATTTCATGTGCAGCTACATTAGCAGTCAGATGTCTCGAGGGCTTTGATCCAACCAAATTATAAATGCTGGCTTTACTCTGAAAAGTGTTCAGCTCCTCCCCAGCAGCCAGTTGAGTGCCTTCCAACCTGGGGGTCTCATCTTCCAGCACTATAGTGCAATTTGTTTTGTTGTGACTAACCATTGGGTTTTCGTGGCAAGATACGGAAATAGATTGCCAGGCCTTTCTTCCACGCAGTTTAAGTTTAGTGTTGTTGCCGTTGTCACAGAAATGTGATTCTCCACCATCAACACTGTCCCATTCTGCTGCTGTCCAAATGGGTGATTTGTTTTAGTCTGGCACTTCAGCTGAGACCTGTCTATCTTGGGAGACCCTGTCAGTAGTTAAACTACCAACAGCTTAGCCCTCAACATCACTGATGCACATAAGCCCTCATAGCACGAAAAGTTGCAAACCAAGTGAGGGATCTATGACATTAGCCAATAATTATTTTATAAATTTAGGGCTAGATTTACTCAATTGTGACACTGAATTAGTGTGTGCTAATGTTCATTAGTGCTGATTATTTACCACAGGGCCCATTTTGTGCAATGAGGTCTATTTACTAATAATGTATGCTAACAGCATTAGTGCCTGCTAATGAGGTAGCACACTTTAGTAAATCTAGTCCTTCTGGATCAAACATTTAGGGGTCATTTATTAACAGCTACCAAGGCAAATTTTAGATAGTATGTAGAGACTGGAATTGGGACGTCGAGGTTGGGACATACCCAATTCAGTGGTATTTTAGAAAAGGTTCTGCCAAATATAAAGCCTTTTCTAAAATTCATATAAAGATGTATATTTGCCAACATGCACAATCAGAAGAGTCATTTCAGATATCTACACGTGGGAAAAATCAATGGAGGGAATTCAGCGGCTTACACGTTTTTAGTTTGTTAATCGATATGTTTAAATGCCTCCAGTTAACTACAGAGGCCACTATCTTTAGCTCATTTCAGAATGGAGGGGGAAATAACGGGGGAATGAGGATAATCCCCTGAATTCCTTCTGTAAAGGGTTGGCTGAAAAGAGCACTTTTTAAAAACCTATTCCTGCCAGAGGGATGCAGCAATTCTTGATGTGGGCGATTTTGGTCCTACATGTGCATTCTCTATATAAAACAGCAAATGCATGTGTATATTTTTGACCCATCCAGGCCATCTCCTAACCATGCCCTTGACACACTTCCTTGCAATTTCGGCATATTATGCACATCCGTATGTACACTTAGTTCACCTTTTACATGTGGATGCAATTTCCACTTCTAAATGCCAGATTTTCCACATGGAAATAGCGAATAAATCTTCTAAAATAATTCCCAATGTGCGCTAATACCATTTGCACATGTTACTTTCTGTAAGGCCCATTTTATACAAAGGGTCCTGCGATACATAATGCATGTTGGTGGCATTAGCATATACTATTAGTAAATGATCCCTTAAGCATAAAACTATGCAACTTAGTAAGGAAACAAACATTTTACTCATCAGCAGAACTGTCATCCCTTTTATAAGTATGACTGCTTATCATTTCTATAGTGCTACTAAACATAGCGCTGAACACATACCTATAGATTTAAAAACAGTCCAAGTAATTAATTTAATCATCAAAATTAAAAATGAAAATATAAAAACCTAAGGAGGAGGGGATAGAAATGAAAATAAAAAATTAAACTGTGCACCACCATGTGCTCAGACATCCTGCTCAAAAAACGATGTCCTCAGCCTTATTTTGAACTTCACAAACAGCTTTCTGCTCATAAGTTAAAAGGTAGTGAATTCCATAGAGATGGTGCAGAGTAGTCAAATGCAGATTGGCAAGTGATTTTGAACCGAGTACTTGAAGGCACAGTAACGGTCAGTAGATATTTTCTTTGGGAATGAAGGGCCTGAGACGGTACATATGCATCCAGGAATCTGACAAATATTTCAGAATACCAGAAGGCACGGCTCTATAAGGCATGTTTACTAAAGTGTGCTAAGCAGTTCCATGCATTCAAATAGCCAGCGCATTACAAATCCCACATTAATTGCTTAGCATGGGATGGGTGGGGACAGGGCAGGTTATGGGTGGAAAGTGAGTATGGACTGCACATTGTAATTAGCATATGGTACATAATGCGTGGCACCTGCTCATTTTACAGTTAACATGGCTTCAGGGCTGGCCCAAGGGTTTCTGCTGCCCCAGGCAGAAGCCCTGATCATGCTGCTCCCCCTGTGCCGAGCTGTGATGCAGCCTCTCCATGCCACCACACCCCCTTCCCCCCCCTGCCGCTGTGATTCCATTGGCAAGGTCAAGGTCAGGGGAACGGCTTGGCTCAGTGCAATGGTGACATCCCTGTGGCAGGCTATATGCTTCCATCACTTATGTTCACTTCCAGAATGTAGCTGATTACTCAGCACACAGACAATGACACTCCACCAAAACTGACTTCATAGCATGTATTCACGACTTCACAAAGCCAAAATTGAGAAAAGGAGAAAAACATATTTTCTGTAAGTGGGTGAATTGAAAAGATAGAAAATTTAGGAAAACTTTCTTGGGTCATTGATGTACTGGGGATAGGATGTGGTATGAGTTTATTTACTGTTATTCACATCTAACTCCATTGGTTCTGAGACCCATTTTTCTCCTTTTCTCAATTTTGGCTTTTTGAAGTCATGAATACATGCTATAAAGTCGGTTTTGGTAGAGTGTCATTGTCTGCATGCTGAGGCTATATGCTGAGGGGGGGGGGGGTCAGAAGTGACTGGCCATGTGTGCTGAAGCACATGGCCTGCTGTGGGTGCCGTGCCGTGTGGCCCACAGAGGTTTGCCGCACTAGGGGGCCACCTAGCCCACCTAGTGGATAGGCTAGCCCTGCGTAGGTTCATTTCACGCCTTTTGATGAGGAGGCATTAGGTACATAGGCGTTAATTACAAATGAACCCAACTCACAGTAAGGAACATGTCAGCACAGTAACTGTAAGGGGCATGCTAGCCACACCCACAACAGTTAGTATGCGGCCTTTGCATTTACCATGCCCAGTGTGCCTATATATGTTATATGCAGAAGGCTAGTGAAGCACACATCATAATAAAATACAAAGGGTACATTTTTAATGTTTTCTGTAAGTGGAAAGTTAAAGTTTATCAATAGTTCCCCCATCTCTCAAAATCTACTGATTTCAATGTATCTTCCCTGGAAAAGTTAGTTGAGCTATGGAATAATATATTTGTGGAAATATTTGATGCTATTGCCAGTTAAGGTGATGAAAGCTGTTAACAGAGTTTTTAATAGTCTAGTTTCATCCAGGGCTACACAAACAACAGAAATGCCAACTTGAGAGGAGATGTAGGAAAATGGGATGAGAGGAAGACAGGTTACAATATAGAGCTCATGTAAAGGTATATAGAGAAGTAAGTGGTGAGGTTAAATGTAGTTATGTTTCTGATCAATTAGGAACAGCTATCAAGAGACCTAAACAATTTTTTCAACAATTAAAAGTTTTATTGGGTCCAAAGTAGTTGGCTTCAGTTGGTAAGAACCTAATCCCACAGAATTTTAGTGATTACAGTATTTACATTAAAAAATAGAAGGTATTTGGGATTCATTTTTTACAAGCTTCCAGGTACAGAAAGATGTTACATTAAAGACTGTAATGAACAAGGAGATCTGATAGTTGGAGTGGGAAAGATGAGCTGTGAGGCATGAAGTCAAAAGATTGGTTGAAGTGGAACTGGAATGTTTGGAGATGCTATAGTGATGGTAAATGGAATTCACTTAGAAGAAAGGAAAATGAGGAGTGGAATGCCTCAGGGATCAGTCCTGGGACCGGTACTGTTCAGTCTGTTTGTAAGGGATATTGCTGAAGGACTGAAGGGAAAAGTTTGCCTTTTTGCAAATGACATGACAATTTGCAACAGAGTAGACGCCTTTGAAGGAGCGGACAACATGAGGAAGAATGGTCTAAAGCTTGGCAGTTAGGATTTAGTGTGAAGAAGTGCAGAGTCATGCATTTGGGATGCAGATATCCAGAGGAATTGTATGCTATAGGGAGCAAGAGATTGGTGCATACGGACCAGGAGAGGGACCTTGGAGTAATAGTGTCTAAGGATCTCAAAGTGGCAAAACAATATGACAAGGCAATGGCCAAAGCCAGATGAATGCTGGGTTGCATACAGAGAGGAATAATCAGCAGAAAGGAGAATGTATTAATGCCCCTGTGCAAGTTATCAATGAGGATTCGCTTGGAGTATTGTGTTCAGTTTTGGAGACCGTATCTCACAAAAGATATAAAAAGGCTGGAAACAGCTGAGAGGAGGGCGACCAAAAGGATTTGGAGCCTGCGCCAGAAGACATAGGAGAAGAGACTTGAAGTCCTAAATATGTACACTCTGGAGGAGAGGAGGGACAGGGGAGATATGATACAGACCTTTAAATACTTAAAGAGTATTAATGAACAAAGAAACCTTTTTCAAGGAAGAGAGTAAACTGTAAAACTAGAGGGCATAAAATTAAGTTGCAAGGGGGTAAACTGAAAGGCAATGTCAGGAAATACTTTTTCACTGAAAGGGCGGCGGGTGCCTGGAATGACCTCCCAATGGAGGTGGTAGAGGCAAAAACATTGATGGAATTCAAAATGGCCTGGGACAGAGACAGAGCATCCCTATATAGCAAGAGGATGGAATCAAAACAAAATTTAAATATCGGAGATTTCATCAAAACGAGGAGGAGACTTGCACGGCGGGTACAATCACTCCAGCCACCATACTGGGCAGACTAGATGGACCATACTGGTCTTTATCTGCCATCATAAACTGTTACAAAGTTACTATGTTACTATGATATAATTGATAGTAAATTCTTTTTCAGTGTATTTCTTCTTCCCCTTAAAAAAAAAAAAAAAAAAAAGAATTCAGTCAAAATAGACCCAAGAGATATTACATTGAATGTTTTCAGCCTTGGATTTAACCCTTAGCAACTGCTTCTGGATATTTCTATATTTTAAGAAATGCACAGCAGTGAGTCATTTTTTTGCACATCAGGTTTTACAGCAGGCAATAAAATGGTAATGAAAATAAATAACTTAGGAAAACTTGCAAAACATTTCTTTCTGTATATGAACTGCTTCAAAATTGTTGCTAGGGTGGTTTTAAAATTAAATCATGTAGCACCATATCCTCACATCTTTTTTTTTTTTTAAGAGGAAATGATTGGAAATAGTTATTTGTCTTCATTGCACTCACGTATGCATGTGTGCTAGAAAGCAAAGTACTATTCAATAACTGCACAGAGGCACCATTAAAATCAAATTTACAGTAAACAGAACCTGCAGCTGGGGTAAAACACTAACTGTTAGTATTTTAATTATCAGCTAAGCTTTCGGAGGTCTAACATCTGCTCAGAGCCAAATGACAGCAGCTGCTTGTATACACTTAGAACAATGTGAATTTTCTTCTATAAAATATTAAAATGCATTGTACGTGTGTGTTCCTCACAATTGTGCTCTCATAAAGCTGGTCAGGTCCTCAGAGCAGACTAAACTTCTTTCTTGAGGCAAATTCAGAAGAGGTCGACCTTTTCAAAAGAATGAGATCCAAAGACAAGCAAAAACACTTGAGCTCGTAAATTGAAAATGGTTAGAGGGGGCACCAGAGGTCATGCTCTGCCAAGATGTTGCTAGTAAATGGTAAGAAAACATCAGCAGTATGTTCTGACTCTGTGGATCCTCAGTATCTTCAAGGACAGCATTCTTGGCAATGCAGAGGCTCCTGGGAGGATGTACACAGCATCAGCTTTCGATATTCTGGGCAAAGAATTTTTTAATGGGATTTCTTCTTGGAGTTAATAAGCAGAAGTCATGTGGCATCAGTTTCCAAGATGGTGCCACTGGAGCAAGAGCAAGTGGAGTAAGTTGTCATTGCAGGTGGGGCAGCCTCAATCGTCTCTGTTATAAAAGAGCTGGAGTTTCTATATGGGGAGTTTTATTGACTATTTATGTCCTGACCGGAGCTAGAGGGTGGATGTTGTGGGCTGTCGGACCAGCAGGGGAAGATGGTGGGAGGGTCTATTACATGGGATCCAACGGCCTCTATAAACTTTAGTTGCCACTATGCGAAGGTGCTACTTTTTATCTCGGTGACTGTGAGACTATCAGGGGAGTATAAGGCCTGCTCATCAGAGGGACTGGGGATGGGTAAAGATTCTCACTGACAGATGGGGGTTGGGTAAGGATATTCATTGGGATAATCGGCTTTTTGTGGTTAACACATCAGGCTGTGCTAACTGCATGCATGTAATGGAGATGTACTTACTGTGTCCTCTTAGGAGGTGGTGGTAAGTGCAACAGTGTCAGCGCTCCATATTTGTCAGCTTGATCATTAGCAGTAGTACCAAGAGATTACCACTAGGGGTCAGAACTGCCAGTTTTAACCTGAGTCTGCAAATTGAGCAGGAATCACTAATACCCCCCTCCCCCCCATCTCCCCCACTAACCCACCAGGAACACAACTGGTAAGTGCCGGGTGACAATCACAATTGGGAAGAGGGTAACAATGTTGATAGAGGCTTTGGGGGTGAGTAAGACTACTAAATGGTGGGGGATAGGAGTTAGGAAAGTGTGCTGATCAGGGAATAGGGATTGGGTAAGGATGCACATCAGGGGGATATCTAGTCTCTTTAAAGCCTCTCTTATGGTGGAAAGAGAAGCTCTGGGGCAACAGAAAAGATGATAAATAAACCTCGCTGAGGTGATAAACCCTTTTGTGCTGAAAGAAGCCTGCTACAACTTTTTTTGCAAGCTTCTTTTTAAGAAATTCTATATTAATCAGCTGATCTACATGATTCTGCATTTTAGTTCCTCATTAATACTGAGCTGAAAGAAACTTCAGCACATAGCCAATGTATCCTACAAAAGTGCCAGTTTCTTGTGAAATGTTTTCATAAAAGTGACTTTGGCTCTCATTTTAGAAGCCTCCTCATATGTAAATAGTGAATTGTTAAACATGTACGTCACCTTCACATGCAAATAGTGATTTTAGAAATCCCATATTTGCATGTATCGATCTGCACCAAGCAGATTGTAAGGAGGCATGATTAAAGTGTGGAAAAGAAATGGTTTGGGTGGGACTAAAATACTGATTTGCAGTCCCTATTTTGCAAGGGGAATACTTGTTGATATCCAAAATTGTATATATTAGCATTTAAACCTGCCCCATATAGGGCAGGATTAGGGCACAGATAAATTAGGCATGTGCTTAGGACCCACATATTTAAGAGGGACCCTCTCAGATGTGCTATTTCAATGGCTCCCAAAGCAGATTTTTGGTCTTGGAAGTTAGTTGCTAACAGAATGAGGCAGAACAATATTCAAAAGCAAATACAGAAGCTGGATAACAACTGATGTCATCTGGATATTACTGTTTGGTAGCACTATCCATGAATATTCAGCAGCACCAGACAGGCAGTATCAGCGAATATCATTCCAGACTGCTTTGACACTATCCAGATAGAGCCAGGGCAGACCCTGAAGTTATCCAGAGAGCAGCGGACTTTAGACCACTATCAAGAGAGGTGCAGAGAAGAACAGCCAAAATAAAAAAGGAGAGTGAAGGATACCCCTATGAAGAAAGGGAGGCGTGGTCTAGTGGTTAGGACAAGGTACTTCAGGCCGGAAGGTTGGGGGTTCAAGTCCCACCTGTGGACAGCAATCTCAGGCCGGAGGGATTGGGGTTTCTAGTCCTATAGGCACTCCTTGTGGTCTTGGGCAAGCCACTTAACCCTCCATTGCCCATGTTCCCTGTATGTATTAATGTGTGTGTCTCATATCCCCTCGTGTTAAATGTATCCCCCAATTGACCGCTTTGACCCGGTGAAAAGCGGGATATAAATACAGCTAAATAAAAAAATAAATAAAAATAAAAGAAAGGCTTAAAAGGTTAAAGCTTTTCAACTTGTAAAAGGGAAGGCTGAGGGGAGATATGTACAATAGAAGTTTACAAAATAATGAATAGAATGCAATGAGTAAACGTAGATTAGGGAATACGCAACGAAGCTACAATATAACACTTTTAAGACTAATCGGAGAAAATATATTTTCACTCAATGAATAATCAAACGCTGGAGTTCGTTACCGGAGGATGTAGTAAAAATTGCTACTCTAACTGGGTTTTAGCGAGGTTTGGACAAGATTTTGGAGGAAAAATCCAGAAATCATTAGTAAAGTGGGCTGGGAAATCCACTGCTTGCCCCTGGGATACACAGCATGAAATCTGTCTATCTTTTGGGAACCCGAAAGGTAGTTGTGACCTGGATTGGCCACTGTTGGAAACTGAATAGTGGGTTTACTGGAGTAAGGTAGCAGGCTAAAACAAGAATGACCAGGGTTCCATTCCCACTGATGCTCCATGTGGCCTTGGGCAAGTCACTTAACCATCCATTGCCTTGGGTACAAACCTAGATTGTAAGCCCTTTGGGGACAGGGAAATAACTACAGTACCTGAATATAACTCGCTTGAACTATTACTGGAAAGGTGTGAGCTAAATACAACATAAAAAGAATCTTATGTTATGTTCTTATCTTTAGGACAACAAAAAAAAGCTGAACTAAATTTATTTGCCTAGCAATTTGGATGGCAGTCTCAATATCACCGTGCTCACTACTCTATCTGGATATTCCACACTGGCCAACTATCTGAATACCGATGTTGAATATCCATAATATTTTTAAACATTTAGCTGGTGTTTGGAAAAAAAACACCAAATGTGGTGTATCAATATTGGCGCAAAGAGGCCTATCTATTCTCCCTGTCCTCTCTGCATTGTTTTTAAGTCAACACGTGTCTGTGAGCAATGTTTATTATCTTCTGCTTCTTTGTCAGTTTTGCTCTGCAATCATAACCAGGAGGTATCCCATTTGGGGGAATTTTAAAATGTATATATATTACAAGGAGGGACCAAACAAGCTTATTTTCCTGGAGCAAATAAGCAGCATGTCCTCTTTGATCCAGCAGGACGTACAAGATCATGACCTGAATTGGCCCTGTACGTCCTGCCAGGCTGGCCCACCTATCCCCGCTCCTCCCAGATCCTGCCCCCTCCCACCCCCCTGCCTGCGGCTCAGGACTTATGGGGAGAGCCGGAGGGGGAATCAGGCCCGGGCAGCTTGTGGGGCTACACGCCCCGCCGGGACATGAAGTCCCGCAACCCACTTCCCAGAATTGGGCCCTTATTCTACCTGGCCGATTGGTTAGACCTGTCTGCAAAGCAATTTTTTGTGAAAAGAAATTTCACACTTCAGTACATCAGCCTCTTAGTATGGCAGGCACCAAGTCCTTAGAACCCCAAAAAATTACAGCTACTTGCAACGCTAATAATAGTGTCTCTGGAACTATGTAACCCACTAATGCATTGCAGTTAACTTGATAAAAAAAATCTAAATTAAAAAAAATATGTTTGCATCTATGGATTCACTAATTGTCAAAAAAATGGATCACCATTAATTATACCTTAGAGCAAGATAGCATTGAACATGCATGATCAGCACAGAGCACGTTATAGAACAAGGAATTATATAACACCATCATAAATAGTGGTGATATGTCAGATTCATTTGAATGAACCAACTGACTAAGAAGCAAATTCAATGGGGTTTTTTTTGTGATTGCAAAATAGGAAAAAAATTACACATGAGAGATGCAGAGATGTGACGATTATAATCGTGATGATCAATATGTGTAAAAAAATCAAGCTATGTAGAGTAAGTACTCTTCCTGGAGTGGAGGAGCAGCCTAGTGGCACTCCTTGTAGCCTTAAACAAGTCACTTCAGCCTCCATTGCCTCAGCTAAAAGCTTAAACTGTAAGCCCTCCAGGAGATAGGAAATTATTTAGCGTACCTGAATTAAATGCACCTTGAGCTACTTCTGAAAAAGGGGTTGACCTAAATTCAAACTTCCTTCCCTATAAGAAGTAGAGTACACGTTCAATACTATTTAGTTTTAAGCTAATGCATACTACCATCCCCTCAGTTCAGTAAATTTAGCTTTCACTGAGATAATGTATTGCTTTGTGGGTTAAATAATCCTTATACTAATATAATTTAATTTAATTTAATTAGTGAATTATCAATCTTTCTAGGGTAGCTATCCTGTTTAACACAGATTACTTAATCATCAGCACAGTATAAAAAACCCATGAAAATATAAAAATATCCAATACTAGGGGTGTGTTCAACAAAAAAATGAGTTTGGTTCATTTTCAGACTTCAAATTATTCAGATCAATTGGGTTGATTCATGTCAAAGGAGCAAGCAACTTTGCACTCTTAATAATGGGGGTTTCTATCCATTAGTAATGAAACTTGCATAATACTTACCAGCAGGCATTTGCCATAGAGCGCCAAAGAGGGACAAAAGGCACTAACAGTGGCATGAATACTCCAGGGCACAGAAAGAAAAGAAAAGCAGCATCAACATTAACAGGAAGAACCCAGGCACGAGGAGAGGAGTAAATCAGCACTAATATTGGCATGAAGACCCCAAGGCAATGGGAGAAGGGTAAATTGGCACCAACACTGTGATGGAAATCCAAAGGTACCAGGAGAGAAGGAATGCAGAACTTACATAGGCACAGACAACGGAACTCAAGGCACAGGGAGAGGGCTGAAGCACCAGCAACGCTGGCACGGATAGCCCAAGAAATATCTTCTAGGCAATATTTTTAAGAGTAATATGAATGTAAAGAGAGAACATAAGAACATAAGATATGCCATACTGGGTCAGACCAAGGTCCATCAAGCCCAGTATCCTGTTTCCAACAGTGATCAATCTAGGTCATACGTACCTAGCAGTTTCCCCAAAGACACAGGTTCCGCAATGCTTGTACTAGGTCGAGCATTGATATCCTGGGTCCCTTCTTAATAATGGTTTATGGACCTTTCCTCCAGGAACTTGTCCAAACCTTTTTTAAACCCAGCTACACTAACAGCCTTTACTACATCCTCCGGTAACAAATTCCAGAGTTTGATTACACGTTGAGTGAAAAAATATTTTCTTTTATTAGTCTTAAATAGTTTACCCTGTAGCTTCATTGCATGTCCCCTAGTCTTCCTATATTCTGATAACGTAAACAGACGATCTACGTTTACCCGTTCCACTCCGTTCATTAATTTATAGACTTCTATCATATCTCCCCTCAGCCGTCTCTTTTCCAGGTTAAAGAGCCCTAACCTTTTTAGCCTTTCTTCATAGGAGTATCCTTCCATCCCCTTTTCCATTTTGGTGTCTCTTCTCTGAACCTTTTCTAAAATCGCTATATCCTTTTTAAGATACGGCGACCAGAACTGCACACAATATTCAAGGTGCGGTCTCACCATGGAACGGTATAGAGGCATTATAATATCTTTTGTTTTATTTTCCATTCCTTTCCTGATGATACCTAACATTCTATTTGCTCTCTTGGCTGCCGCTGCACACTGGGTCGAGGGTTTTAACATGTTATCCACAATGACGCCTAAATCTTTTTCCTGGATGGTGGTTCCTAATGTGGAACCTTGCATCGTGTAACCATAGTTTGGGTTGTTCTTCCCTAGGTGCATAACCTTGCACTTGTCCACATTAAATTTCATCTGCCATTTTGATGCCCAGTCTTCCAATTTATCAAGATCCTCTTGCAATTTTCCACAATCCTCTTGGGTTTTAACAACTTTAAATAATGTTGTGTCATCTGCAAATTTGATAACCTCACTCATTTTTCCACTTTCCAGGTCATTTATGAATATGTCAAAAAGCAGCGGACCCAGCACAGATCCCTGGGGTACACCACTATTCACCTTTCTCCATTGGGAAAATTGGCCATTTAGCCCAACCCTCTGCTTTCTGTCTTTTAACCATTTCCTGATCCACAGTAGTACACTGCCTCCTATCCCATGACTCTTTAGTTTTGCCAAATTGAAGAGATGGTGTTATTTTGAGAATTTAATAGTCAAATTAGAGCAACATCCCAGCACTCAAGAGATCAGGGTTTGATTCCCACTGGCACTCCTTGTGACCTTGGGCAAGTCCAATTACCCTCCATTACCTTGGAAGAAAAGGCCTGGCAATCTGCTTCCAGTCATACCTTGCCCAGAAAAAACAGAGGCTGCTGGGTCGCCAAGAGTCAGCACTGACTTTACGGCACTTAAAAAAAAACATTGACTACAATAAAATTGCAGATTAAATGTTTATTAAATACATTGCAGCACATTTTCTATGAAGGACATTTAAGCTAATTACAAATTCAAATTAAGGCACATTTTAGAAGGGACATTTGGCTGCAAAATGGGATGTCCAAATCAAAACGTCCGATGTATAGCTGAGGGGGAAGCCATAAAAGTGTTCACATGCAAGACCCTTGTAAAATCAGCCTTTCTCCCCATAACAAAATATACACATATCCTCTCTGTAATAGCAACAAGGACACACAAAGTTATGGGCTAGCCATGTGTAGGACATCTCCGCATTTTAGAAACTTTGTGTTGCATATGTGCATCCTCAAAATAGGGGACCTTAGACATACACATTGTCCTATCACATAATGCGGCCATAGATCCCTCCCACTTGCACATCCATCCATGCCTGCCATTTTGTAAACGGGAATGTGTTGCTGTGCAGGTGCCTGTAGAAATGCGTGTCTTATATACTGGCGGGTATCTTTGAAGGAATGAAAAGTATCAACAGAGTGAGTGGGCATTTCCCTCTGTATCGTATTGTTGTTACATTGCTGAAACAAGCATCTTTACGAAGCCTTTTTGTGCCCTAAAGCAGATATAGCCATGGATGCCCCCAATAGTGATAGAAGTGCAGCACTGGTCGGAAATTGTGTGTGCACATGCATCTTTATGGACCCACCTCTGACATGCTGCCAGGCACGCTCACAGTTGATTTGGATGTGAATATACCCACATGTATATCTTCGGGCTTTTTCAAATGGCTCCAGGCACAGCTTTGTGATTTACAGACAAGAAGTCAGCATTGGGTATTGGTGGGGGCAGAAGCAAACAGCCTTGCAGAGTCGAAGTTTAAAGGTAAGCACTGTGGGGCTGTTTTAGGCCATTGCCACTGCTGTAGATCCCAGAGAGGGGCGGCAGTGGGGGCTGGCCAGGGAGGGTGCAAGGGATAAGGTTCAGCATGGGTGTCTCATCTCCCTGTGCCAGCCCTGCTTGCGCTTCACTCCCAGTCCTCGAGGGCTGCCAACAGGTCAGGTTTTCAGGATAATCCTAATGAATATGCATGAGAGAGATTTTCATGCCTACTACCTCCACTATATGCAAATCTCTCTCATGCATATTCATTAGAGATATCCTGAAAATCTGGCTTGTTGGCGGTTCTCAAGGACGAAGAGTGAAGATGAAGGGCCTATATAGTGGTTTAAGATAAATAGCGATAAATCTGTGCATACTGATCCCACCATCTCAGCTCAGTTAGATATATAGTTGCAATGATTAGCCTGACAGGATTTCACACAGAAGCTGGATATATGGAAGCTGGACACAGTGATAAAGAAGAACACCAGAACAACATTGATTATAGAGGTGTCCCAAGCAACTATTCTGTGAATCATGTTGAGAGGGAGATGATCTTCAAGTACCAAGAAATGCAGTCAGAGACCAAGTTATTTCCCATCTGGTTGAGTGCCACAGGCTTGATTAAGAAGAATTTCCAAGCACACCTTGATAAATTATCCATACATATTATATCTTATGAACTCCAGAAGGAAGCTCTCTTTAGCACAATGCAAGTCCTACACTGAGCATAAGCAGTAAATTTGAGACTGAAATCACACTACATATACCCTGTGAAGTTTATGATCATTATGGTATGCGCAAAGCTAACCCATTTGGAGAAATTGCCCCATAAAAACTTCTAATGAATATAAATGAAAATTTAGAAACCATATAAA
Organism: Ichthyophis bannanicus; assembly: GCA_033557465.1. Lineage (NCBI taxonomy): Eukaryota > Metazoa > Chordata > Amphibia > Gymnophiona > Ichthyophiidae > Ichthyophis > Ichthyophis bannanicus. The sequence continues at coordinate 1,301,491,725 of CM066031.1, forward strand.
TAAGCCAGGCTGAAATTATCAGCTTTAAGAAACAGAAACATCTTTCTTTTAGCATTCTTAGATAAATGAATGTAAATTTGGAGTACAGTCAAGTCGGAGTGAAGACATTTCTATCAGCCAATGACTTTTGTTCAGTTGAAGTTTGGAGTGCAGTTGCACATCGAATATGTTCCTGCTTTTTGAATGAGTCAGATAAGTTATTAATATTTTTTTTATATATATTCAAGTACATTTATGCATTTTTTGGAACAGAATGATATGACAATATTTTGGGTGAGTTTTTTTTGGAGCAATGATGATAGTCAATGTTGTGGCCCAGTTGTGTCATTGATCTCCCTTTGTCTCACTGTAAGAACTGTGGTGTTAAGCATCTATGTAACCCGCTTGTGTGAGTTATACTTTATACTCAGAATGGTTGGTGGGCTCTTTATGCTACTTTGAAGATTTTTGTTTATTTTTGACATGGGGGCTGGGGAGGGGGAGAAGAGAGCTAAAGAGATGAGCTTGGAAGGAGGAGAGGGAAGTAGATAGAAAAGCTGGAAGGTGGGTAATAGATTAAAAGAGGGAGATTGAGGACTGGATGGTGAGGAGGAGCTGTAAAATTTGAATTTATAGAGGGAGGCAGAAAAGAAAGATATGGAGGAAAGAGCTGAAACCAAAAGATCATCCTCAGAGACAGTCATCTATATATATTTTCCATGCACTTTTTGGATGGTCCTTTTGGGGAATATAGATCAACAGAATAGAACCAGCATCATTCCTATTCTTTCTTCCTGCTATAATTTTTGTATCAATTTTTGATGATAGAGATTTCAAAATAAAATCATCTTTACCAGTTTTCAGTATGGAAACATGCAAGGTGGTCACATTTATGGCAAAAGTTCCAAAATGTTAACGTCAGGTTTTATAGGTAAGGTAGTGCTAGGGTCGGCGCAATGCGGTAAGCACAGCAGGAGGGTGCCAATGTTCAAAGGCGCCATGGCTGACAACTTCCACCTTTTGTCATTCTGAACAAACAAAGGAGATCTGTCCCTCTGCAGTCGACTACTCTGCCCATTTGTTTGTTCAATTCCAAGTACAGGCATCCCCAGGACCCCAACGCTTTTGGTACTTGTGTTCGGGTAATAGATTAAAAGAGGGAGATTGAGGACTGAGTGGTGAGAAGGAGCTGTGAAATTTGAATTTATAGAGAGAAGCAGAAAAGAAAGATATGGAGGAAAGAGCTGAAACCAAAAGATCATCATCAGAGACAGATGCAGGGTGGGGAGGGGGGGAAGCAGGGCAAGGAAGAGATATGGAAAATGGACATGAAAACTTGGAAAGAAAGTTAAGAGATGGCAAACCAAGGAAAGCAGAGACTGGATGTAACACGAATTGAAAAAATAAAATGTCTAGAAAACAAAAGTAAAAAATGCATTTTATTCTGAATTTAGTAAAGTGGAATATGTCAACTTTGGTAAATGTGTTCGATATCGCTTAAGTCTTTATATTCTGAATAAACAATCCAGGTAAACAAAACGGATGTGAACCTGTGAACCTCGCAAACAATCAGACAACCTGAAGAAATTATTTTTAAACTTTTATAGAGAAATTATATATACATTGTGGACCTCGGTGTGGTTGTCTTTGTATTTTGCTCAGTGCAGGAGGAAATTCATTTCATTGTCTACACCTCTCAGTTCTGTGCTGCATGCAGAGTCTGACTTCTTCAGGGTTCCACACCAATTTTTGTTTGTTGTCCCTTGAATCATATTTGTTCAGGGTCTATTTATATTTTGCATATGCAACTAAAGTGAGGGATTTGGTAGTGTGTAGGTTGAGTGACGGGATCTATAGCAGTTCTACTTGTGTTCTGGGTTTTGTTTTGTTTTTTTTTCAGTAAGAAATGTATTGATGTTCTAGGACCTGGGATAATACCTACAGTGCTGCCTTTTGATAGGTAAGGTTGTTATGGTACGGCTGGTTTTATTTAGACTGTGAGTGATCTTTTTGCAAGGTTTTTCATTATTTCATAATATACCTGCCCCCATCGATGTTGTGGGATGGAGGAAGGTATTATCTCGGAGCCACTGAGCCCCTGTCGTCATGTCTGCAGTGGAGAGGGGAGATATGTTACATTCGGACTACTAAACTCCCTTTGCAGTTTTTCTATGTGTAGGCAGAGGGTGGGGGGCTGAGGGAGAGATGCGCTTTTCTTTCTGTGTGTGAGGGGGAAGGTGTTATGTTTGGGCTGCCTGGCTCTCTTTGTGGTTTATTTGTGTATGAGGTTGGGTGAGAATAGAGATGTAATGTTGGGGCTCCTTCACTGCAATTTTCTTCTTGTAACATTTGATTTGAAGGAGAAATACCAGCATCATGTGAGCAGAGCTCATAAAGGACTTTTGGGAAAAAGTAACAGTAATGAAGAGGGGGGAGGGGCACAAACCCTAGCCCCGGCCCTGGGTAGTGCAGTGAGGAAGACTGAGCACAGCAACAGCAGTTTTAAAAACTGATACTAGCTAAATGATCTGCTAAAAGCAGGCCCATTCACAGCACTGCCGAGAACAAAAGGCAGGGGATGATGAAATAGGACACCTTTGTCTTATGCTATTGGCACAGATGGTTCTGGCAAGCCACAGGCTCTATTTTCATGAAACCTCAGTAATCTATGCATTGCACCATATTTGTAGACAAGGGGTTTAGGTGCAGAAGGGCCAGTCCTTGCCAATTACTTATCAAAATGTCCCAAGAAAATGAACGGAAACTTATTCAGCCCACTACAGCATGCATCCTGAATGATGTGACTACTCATCTTGATATTTTAAGTCTGGTGTGGGTTATTCTGGTCCTTGTTCAGACATTTTGGTATGAGATTTTCAGAGGAAATGTTTATAGCTATCTATCATGTTCTATTGTTCTTTATGGTTCAGTTGATATTAACACTAGTCATTCAGTCACAGATTGCTTGCAGTGCTCCATTTTGCATTATACAAAAAGACAATCGAGCCGATGCAGAAAACTAGCATGGCTCTTAAGCACAGATACCACCACTTTTAAGCACACTTACTACTACCGCCAAATGCAGAAAAGAGATGGACATGAGCGTAAACAGCAAAGGAAAAACTAGTGCACAGTTAACACCAACACTATTTAAATGTATTTAAATTAGAGGCAAATGAGCTGCACATAATGAAACAACATGCAAATACTGCCTGCGCCCGATGCAGAGAAATGCGTTGAGGATTTTGCAACCAGCTTTAGCGCCAGCATCTCTATGCTTGGTCTTGAGGTGGCTTAAACATCTAGCGCGTGTCCCGACAGTACTTTGATGGCATCAGGTGCTTTCCTCGATGCCTGGATCATCTGAGGAGAAATGTCAATGATGATCCAGGCATTGGAGAAAGCACGCAATGTCATCAAAATACTTTCGGGGGGCTGCTGACCCTGACAGAAAGCAAATACCTAGGGGCCCAGCAGCCCCAAAACCTCCCACCCGCCAAAGTAAAAATCTCCATGGTGGCCCAGCGGCCTCAATCCCCCCACTTAACCAACCAACAAGAAAGCGCCAAACCCTCCTACCTGGTACCTTTACAAACGAGTGGGAGCTTCCACTCTTGCACTGCCATCTTGAAAAATGACGGCACCTGGCCCCATGCGGTGCACTGGGATGCACTGGGAAGGGCCAGGCGCTGCCATTTATCAAGTTGGCAATGCTCCTGCTCATTTGTAAAGGTACCAGATGGGGGGGGGGGGGAATTCGGTGCTGCTGGGCTACCAGGGTTATTTTTGGTTGGATGGGGCGATCAAGGCCGCTGGGCCAGCAAGGATTATTTTTAGTTGGGCAGGTGGAGGGTTGGGGACTGCTGGGCCATTAGGTTTATTTTTAGTTGGGTGGAGGGTGGGGGTTCGGGGCCTCTGGGCCACTAGGTTTATTTTTAGTTGGGTGGGGAGTTTGGGATCATTGGGCCACCAGGTTTATTTTTAGATGGGAAGGTGGCAATGCCTGGATCATCTCCAGGCATCGGAGAAAGCTCCCAATGCCATCAAAATACTGTTGGGGCTCATATGTAAATTAGTCACGTGGTGACCCTGTTTCTCTGGGAGATCATGCCAAACTAGCATTAACTTCTGTGCGCATGTGATTGGTTTGCTCTCCCAGTTTAACGCAGCCATTTGCGCACAGTTTAACGAATGACTGATGAGTGGCTAATTTGCATATTATGCACTTTCTGCATGCTGGCACTGAAGTTGCGCACTATTGGTGTTCTGCAAATCGGCATAAAAAGTTGATAGCGTGTGACTTCAGCACCGGCTTTCTGCATTGACCTGAATGCTAACATGCCTTTGTTGAACTAATATGGGGCTAATTTCATAATGCATATTCCATAAATGAAGCATGTTTTGCATACAGAATTTAGGTCTTATACATTTGTGCAGGTATATATGCACATACATAGAGTGCTTATAGGTATTCCCGGGGGCATAATTTGGGCAGAACAAGGGCAGAGTTGTGCGTACTTTATGGAACTCACATGTGCATGCATGGAGTACATGCAGACATCTACCTCAGCCCATGAGCAGGTGTCAGCTTTTGCACGATCACTCGTGCACTATTGAGGATAGCACTGGGAGCAAATTGGTGCACATATTACCTTGATGAAATTGTGCAATTTCTGAAAGTTTTGTAGGAACTCTGTGATAAAATCTCTCTCCTTCCCATCTCCCAATTTTTTGTTTATGAAATGGACGCAAATGTATAAGATCATTCAAATGTTATTTCAATCACAACCCAGCACAATAGAGTATCTAAATTTAAGAACTGAAATGACATTATCTACTGACTAGTTTAAGATTAGGGCTGGTTCCATTAATTCATTTGAACTATGAATTTTAAAAAAATAAGGGTAGATTATCAGTAGCTGGATGGCTACATTCCACTGGGTGAACATTTCCCCCCAATGAACAGCTAAATGTAGCCACTGAATCTCATTAGGAAGCTGTATTTAGCTGCTCAGTTTGTTGACTGTGAACTAAACCAGCTGACAATTTTTAGATCAAGCTTACTGGCTAGGTTGTGGCTAAAAATGCACTTTAGTTTTGCCAGCTGGGCTCTCGGGCCACTTTGAAAGTCATCTCCTTGGGCTCTTTCAGTTGAGGATACTTTTTCTTCTGAGACAATGGAGGATAAAGTGACTTGCCCAAGGTCACAAAGGGTGCCAGTGGGAATTGAACTCTGATCTCTTTGGTATTAGGCTGTTGCTCTAACCACTAGGCTACTCCTCCACTTTTTTCTGCCAAATTAAGTTAACTTTATAGCGGGATTTAAGCAAGCCAGAATAAAGTTTTCAAAATTCAACTAAACAAATGCCTACTGCTAATGAAAGCTCTGTGTGATTTTCAATTTCTCAAGAATGTAGGACTTCTGTTTACTAAAATACATCTATCACTACACCACCTATTCTCAGTGCCAGTGCAAAGGTACTGGGCATCCTAAACAGAGCAGTCTTGTGCCTACCCATGCTCCACTTCCCCTGACCTACTTGTGGCTCCTCTTGACGTTTTCCACTACTCTTTCTCCTCCTCCTTAAGGCTGGCACTGTGAGCACACTCGAAATGCATGTTTCCAGAGCCAGAACGTCCTTGTGCTGATCTCATGATGCTCAAGATCCACAACAAGAAATGTCATTTGATTTGAACATGCCTCAAGGAACAGAAGGGGGAGAAAGCAGCGAGGATCCATAGAAAGGCTCTTGATGCTCTACCCCATCGACTCACTTCTCTCTTCAATTGACAGGGTCAGGAGATCTCTGCCAGCCATGCTGCTCTACCTAGCTGAGTCTGCTTGCTTTTTGGGCACACAAAGCGACTGTTTAGGTTCCTAGTGAGAGAGCAGACTATGCCTCTTCTTATACTCTGTTATTGATAGCCTGACCCAGGGCATATCACTTAGCTTCCTATGCATCTGGGATCCAGTTGAACACAAGGCATTTGACTTCTTCTGGTTTTCAGTCAACAAATTAAATTATTATTATTTAGCACAGGCATACAGAGAAGAAGGCTCTCTGTTTAATCACCATCATTATTTCCTGCAACATTTGGTGTTTCCCTTGAAAGCTCACATTCAAATGCTGATTTAGAGGAGCGTTCACTAATCTAGTTGGCATGGTTGCAATGCTGGAAGTAGCTCAGAGGGAAGCAATAAGGATTACCTGTTCATTTAAACACAGGGCACTTAGTCTCTATATGAAAAGGGTACCGCAGAAAAAAAGGAAAGACATTTTTTTTGTAAAGGCTGGTAGGGTACTCAGGCTGGAAATGGTGGCTCATCTCATAGCTGTCTACACAGAAAGACACAATAACGTAGCATATCTCATCCATTGGAAACTTTGTAAATTCTACAATATTGTTGTACCAGAAAAGCGATGGAATCATAGCCTTAAGAGAATTATGGAGAACGAAGAAGTTATGATCACCTGGGACATTCTCCTTCCAACCACGAAAAAGCTGGATGCAAGGAAACCAGAGATAGTGTTTTTTCTGGTGCAAGAGGGGAGGAGAGGTAGAGATAGAACAGCGAGTGTGGGAGAGGAAAAAGGGATGGAAGGAAAAGTATGGGGAGAGGGGGAGCGCAAGGGAGAAGACAGTGAAAGAGGACGTGGAACTGGAAGGACGAAGACGTGAAGGTTATGTGTGCAATGCAAAAGTACTTTAAAACAATGCATCGATGTGGTGAATATGTTTATGTTTACTGAGTCACACTCAAATTATATCTCAAAGAGAGCATTCTGGAGCATCTGTTTTCCAGATTCAAAGAACTTCCTCTATGAGTAGTTATAGCATCATGGAAAAAAACAATGCCTGCAACAAGAAGTGTACACCTGCCATGAATGAAACAGAAAAGAATCCAAAATGAAAGAGGTATATGGGGAAAGGATCTGTACATTATTGCTGTGTGGAGCTTCCATGTACAGGCATCAGTTCTGGCCTCACAAGTACTAACCAAAGCTTTACACGTCTATTGTCAACAGTCTGAGTCCATGACAAGGATATGAGGCAGTTTGAATAGTGGCTGTTTACATACGATAGGAGTTGCAGGAGAATTGAAATTATGGCAGGTTGATTGCAATCATTGATTAACTTGATCAGTTGGTTCCCTTGTGTGAATGTTTTTGTCCCTAAGTGCTGACATCAGTCATCTAAAGCTGTGTCAAGATAACCGTCACAATACATTAACCATCAATTAGAGAAATTAACCAATTAACTGCTAACACATTGAATACAAAGCATGGAAACAGTAAGCATAAACTGAAGCTTGGCCCCTCCGCCTCTCCTGACATATTGCAGTAAATAAATGCGCTACGTTCAGTTATAGCACCGCATAAACGGATCTATTCTCTGTTCAGCATTCTTCAGGGGGCACACCAAGCTCTGAGAGTCTCACAGTTGGAATGCTTTAAGACTGTCAGCTTTCACTGATCAAAGTCATTTAAATAATTGACTTCTATACACTACATTTTCATTTGGAATATAAAGATAAAAAGGAATTTTGCAAATGGGGGGCTTCACCATTACATAAACACACCTCTTAACTGGGAGTCCAGGTTCATCATGCTTACTAGGACGATTCTGGTGTGTGTGCATGAAAACCATGCATCTGATAGTTCCTGTTGCTTTAACATCAACACAGTTTCAAACTACTGCCTTCTGTCACTGTGGACCTGATATACTAAGATGCAACATGTATAGACAACCTATCAAGATGTGATTGGAGATGCCTCTTAATCAGGCCTTTGGCTCTCAATACGATGGGAAATATTGTGTAGTTTGTGCTATGCTTCATTCCTCTGGTTTGAGGGGAGAAAGTGTAGCAATGGCCTAAGGCCTTTCATAAATGATCTCCTTAGCAAATCAAGCCAATGGTCTATTTATAGAGGCCATTTCACCCTTTCCACATAGGCTGTCAATAGGGTGAAATATATATATTTTTTGGCACATGCTGATAACTTAAAGAGTACAAAAAGGAGACCAGTGGTTACAGAAAATTGAATGACCAAAGGAGATATATTTAGGAAATATTCCTACCTACTGGATGTTAGGTCAAACAGGAAGTTAATGCATCATTTTTTAAGAACGTGGAAGATGTGTTTTGTTTTTGGCATTTTTTTGGTCTACAAATCCAGACTGAAATGTAGTCCAATGTCTTGTTTAATAAGACTTACAAACTCAGTAACTTCAACCAATGTAAAACTTGAAATTTCAACTCTCAAATCCCTCTATAGAGCTGAATAACTTGAAGACAGTAAATTTTACAACTGTAAACGGCTTAAAGGCAAATTCCTATCCAAATGTCATGAAATCAAAGAAGAAATTCTCTGTCACATAATATATGTATATCTTAACATCTCCATTCTGTAACTGGTTGATATGATATTCAAAACTGAAAGCTTCCAAGTATTCATAAAATGTAAAAGAAAAAAAATCTATTTTAAACAAATGATTTGACAGCTGAAAATGCAGGATAACACCTAACTGCATTATAGAAACAGTGTGGATAATTACTTTTTTTTCAAAAAGGAAGACTCTGTGGACCAAGGTCCTGTCTGAATTTCCCTTCAGCACAGTTAATATGCAATACCACAAATCCTGTTGTCACGTCAGCCCAAGTCTCTTTATCATCTGTACATCAGTAAGAATGATGAGAGACGTCCCCATGATTCCAGCAGTCTTCCTTTGAAGGATCCACATGTTAATTACTGCACTAATTATGGTTTTTGAATAACCAAATGAAGTGAGCAGTCTTTGGGAGGTACAGGCACGAACTTAAGACTGAGAAAATACTAGTTACTGAAGTCGTCAGTATAAACTGACATGCTGAACAGGCTTAAAAGAAGTGGAAGTAGTAGATTTTTTTTAAAGACAAGCATCTCAAATAATTAGGGCTCTATACTGAGAACAGAAATGTTAGTTCTTAATGGCAAGTGCATTTAAACTGTTATCTAAAGATCTGAAGGTAAGCCTGCTTAATTCACCGCTTCTCCTTTTGTTATTAGGAAAACATAATTGTTCCAAATAATTAGCACTAGAGTACATCACAAGCTGACAACAAAATTATAGAAATCTTCATATTCAGATCCGTCTAGCTGGCTATTAGGAACAGTTTCTGATCATAACCCATTAGCTGAAGTGCTAAGAGTTCTTGATTGCCACCAAATAACCTCAGATGTCTGCCTAAGTTAACAGCCCCTGTTTATTCAAGGGTTTTTTTTTTTGACATGTTAAGTAAAAATTGCTTAGGAATTTTACAGCTGCCACACAAAAGAACAGCACTGGATATGTGTGCGTCGAAGACCAGATGATGGAATAATTGAAATGTGGATTTCAGACACATGTACATTTCCTAGAATCCTACATGAAAATCAGCCAAGAGACTTCAACTACCACTCTTCAGTTCTATGAAAAATTAGGTAACATATTTTTACATTTTTCTGATTCTTCTCATGTGCATAGTAATGCAAATGATAGGATCTATATTTACCAAATTATCCCCTTGTTGCATTCACTTTTCTACAAAACACACATAGGTTATGGGGCTGTCGGTTTATATGTGACTTGCTAGGCGGTAGCAATACACATGGCATCTTTGGTTGTCTCAGGGCAATTTTCAAAGTTATTCACCTGGGGAAATTGGCCTGTCTGAAAATTACCTTCCTTCATAGCGCATTTACTTCTGGCTGAACCGAGGAAGGGTCATCCTGGAGAGTGGAGAGAGGCAGGGTAAGAGGAAACCATATGCAGTTTGGGGTTTCATATCTAAGCACAATGTTTTCCAGTTAAGATTAACCGCATAAAAAAGTAGAAACAAAGCCCAAGGGCTCTTTTTCAAAAGGAAATGGCCCATGTAAGCTCACTTTGAAAACTGGGTAAGAGGGCAGTGGGTGGAAAGTACCCGTGAACGCTGCAGTTAAGCTGGCTGGTTGAAAATTGCCCCATTATAGGAAACATTAGCACAGAGACTAACAGTAGCCAGAGATGCCCAAGTCTCACTCATTAGGGGTTTGTCTAGGCGGGTGACCTCTCATTAGAGGCGCCCTGAAAGAATCCTAGGTGGGACACCATTTGTCCCGATTTATCACATAATTCATCCACACTGCCTACCCTTGCCCTGCCACTGCCTTTTTTTGTGTTTTCTCATCAGAAGTAGCAGTTGAGCAGACCTGACCTCAAATTTAAAAAAAAACACAAAAAAACACACAGGCCTTTCTGACTCCACGCTTGCATGCATGACTGGTCCCTCCCTCCTCTGCCGTAGGTTCGCATCAGAAGAAGGAGGGACCAGACCAGCCATTCAAGCACGGAGTTGCAAAGGCCCGCATTTGAATGGCTGGTCTGGTCCCTCCCCTCTCTGATGCAAACCTACATCAGAGGAGGAAGGGACCAGACATGTGTGCGAGGACAGAGTCGGAAAGGCCTGCATGTTTTTTTTTCAATCAGAGGTCGAGTCCGCTCTGCTGCTGCCGGTGCAGCCGCTGAGGAAACACAAAAAGTGGCAGCAGCTGGGCAAAGGCAGGCAGCCGGCTGGACAAAGAGGTGTGTGTAAGATGCTGGGCATGCGGCAAATGAGAAGGTGGGAGGATATCAGATGTACAAGTTGCACAGGACGCAATTATGGCTTGGTACAGACCTGCTTAGACATGTTACTACACATTGGCTTTCTTTACATCCAGCAATTGAAAAACTTTTAAATCTGATGTACCAATGAAAAAAATCCTGATTTATTTGGTTGTGTCCCGATTTTTTAAGGTGAATATCCCGAAACTGGCTGATCAAGAGTTGGTCACCCTAGGTGTGTCACACTTCTTTTAAGACTTTCTCGCACTCACACTCCTGATCACTGCTTTCATTAAAGACAAGCCTAAGAGAAGTAAAACTGAGTGCCCAGCCAACAGGAAGAAATACAAATTCATCTTCCTGTGTACTGCCTTCTGCACCATCCCTTTTCCCTGTACCTACAAGTCCAGGTGTTGTGAAGCCTATGAATGTAATTCTAGCCACCGAGTAGAGAGTAACTTTCAGTCCTGAGAATTTACCCCTATTGCCTCCACTATGTTTGGATCTTTTCAGAGGCCCCAAAGGTAAATATCATTTTATGCTGCTTTTTTCATTTGCAAAGCAATATTACATTGAAAACTTTCTAAATTTATACCTTGCATGTGTCATCTAAAAAAATCTCACTCTTCGGAATGCTAAATCTCACTCTGCAATGGTTCATCCTTGGCATCTCTGCAGCAACTGGTATATTCACTGAGGAAGAGTAACATTCAACAAAAACATTTTATTAATAGGGCAATGTTCAGACTGCCTGTAGTTCTTGCAGGCCTGCAGGTCATTTTTACCATGGTTCTGCAAGTCAACATTTAAAAGAGAACAACCTAGAACATTTTTTTTTGTTTCAAAATGCCAGCATCTGGCCAGTGACAGGGGGAATCTGAAGCCTGCAGTCCCTGTTTCTCCTCACAGTGCCAAAGTATGCGCAAAACTAACCCATTTGGAGAAACTACCCCGAATGACAGCACTCATACATTGATCTGCAGGTGAATGGGCATTTCTGAAAGAGAATGTGTTTGAAAGCTGCCTTCTATAGTAAATAAGCATGATAAAGATAAAACACTATTTACCATCTATCGGAAACCTCTATGCACTGTTATGCAATCATTGAAAGTTGGATATCATATTTTTGTAGATGATATTCAGTTTTTTTCTCACAGTAGGTGTGGATGCGCGTGCTGTTTAACATCTGTTGCTCACTGCACTGCATTGTATCACAGGGGATGACTTGCAATAGCTTAGTTCTTCACATGGGGAAAACAGAAGCTGTAGCGATTCTTTGTATGCCTCCTTCAAAATTATAGTTCTGCATCTAATTTTATAGAGAACAACAAGCAAGATGTTCCTTCGAGCAATTCTGTTTGTAATTTAGGTGTGCAGTTTGTTTCGCCATTATTAATGCACACACAAGTAAAGGCAATAGTTAAAATGTTCTTTAATAAAGTTGAGCTGTTGCATCAGATAGTGTCTTCTCTCGCCCATGATGGTTTCAAAAGAGTAATAAAATCTTTTGTTCTTTCAGCAGTTGATTTCAGTAATGTTCCTTATCTTGGGCTGCCAAGTGGATTATTAAAATCCATGCAAATAGCTGAAAATGCAGTGGCCAGGTTACTTACAGGGGTTTTATGTTATGGACATACTGGGAATCATTTTAAAAAGTCCTTTTCTCCATTTGCGGGCACATATATGCATAAAAAGCCTCTTATAAAATACCAACTGATTTAAATGTATGCACCAAGTCAAGCAGGTAGAAATGTCCATATCTGCATTCAAGGCGCAATTTCTGCCACTTACGTTAGTATCTTATAAAAACATATAGAGGCCTATGTATTTTTAGAAAATAGAGCCTACGTAGGTTCCTACTTGGCCTCTTAAACTCATTGCCCTGTTATAAAATTACTCTCATTATGCCATCATAGTTTAGTCTCCACTAATTACCTGTAAGGATGCTGAGTGTAGTTTTAAGATTCTAGCTTTAATATTTAAAGCTTAGAAAGTCAAAAGTCCCCATCATTTAAGATCAGCACTACAGGTATGTATTCCTTCCTGATCACTGTATTGGAAGGGCTGGCTTTACTGACAGCCCCATCTGCTAAATTGCTTCACATTTTCTAAACTTGCTTTGAAGAATTTTCTTTAGCTGCTCCAGTTCCCTAACAGGACTACATCAGCTATCAGGCAAGACTAGGCGTTTGCCTAAGGTAGCAGCTTCTGAAAAGAGCAAAGCGGCTGCACTCAAAGCAAAACAATAGATCTCGACAGCCACAAAAACATCAGCACATTCTTTTATCTGCAAGGAGAGCAGGCACACATACACACACAAGCAAAGTTTAATATTTAAACGTATGATATCCAATTGTGCATATTTCCAAGATTGTTATGGGAGGGGTGGTATTTTGAAGACCATGATTGTTAAGTCTAATTATCAAAATCTTGGGGGGGGGGGAAGGGGAGTGCAAGTTTAAGGCTGAAAATTCACCTAAGGCACCCAGACCTCTCGCATCGGCCCTGTTTAGAGGACAATTATTTATTATTATGGATGGACTTTACAACATATTTGTTTTCTCAGGCCTTTCATCATCTTAGGACTGAGAGCATATGATGACTGATATTTTCTGACGGTTAGTAAACCTTTAGGGGGTTTGTTCTTTTTGTATTTAATTGTATTTTGTTAATTTGTACTGATTGCTGTATGTGATGATTTCATTGTTTTATTGTACTCCACTGAGGCGTGTATACTTCGATTGGTGAATTATAAGTTTTAAATAAATAGAAATACTCATTGGAATCTCATGTGAAATTTAAGTATTTTATTTATTTTACTTTGGAATGTTCTATCAATTATACAATTTCTAAGCTGAGTATTTTAATGCATCTTGTATAAGATAAGAAATGCTGATTGGGCACGCTGACTAGATGAGTATCATACATAAAGGAATCATGCAATCAGAATAGATACTTGAGTTCATCCAACTATGATATACTTCAAATCCACAAAATTCTCCATTGAATTGTGCTATCCTCTCAACTGTTTCTTGTTGTGTGTCTTGTCTGTCTTTATGGAACTGATTATAAGCACCAAGGAATGGAAACTGCTTATTAAAAGTACATTTAAGAGATCTTGAGTATCATTTACCTATACAAAAAAGTAGACTTATATGTGTAAATCATTATACACCTACCTCAAGTCACATATAACCTTGTCTAAATTCACATTTAAGAAGCATGGATATACCAGAACACCAAAATAGTTCTCATGCACAAATTTTGCATTAATCAAAAAGCAACAGTTCTAACAGAACAAGGAGAAATAGAATAGTTTAATATCAGCAAAAGTGTACAACAAAGCTGCATGCTTTCACCATACCTGTTTAATTTATAGGCAGAACAAATCATCAGAGAAGGACAACTGTATGAAGACAACCAAGGTGTGAAGATTGATGGTAAACTGATTAACAGTTGAGGAGCGGAGGAGTGGAGTGGAGGAGGAGTGGAGGAGTAGCCTAGTGGTTGGGGCAAGGTACTTCAGGCCGGAAGGTCGGGGGTTCAAATCCCACTAGAGGACAGCAACCTTGGGCCGGAAGGACTGGGGTTTCTAGTCCCACAGGTGCTCCTTGTGGTCTTAGGCAAGCCACTTAACCCTCCATAGCCCATGTTCCCTGTAAAATAGTTATCTCCAAGTTATAATGCCCTGTTCAATGTAATTTCAGTTTGTTCAATGTAAACCGCACTGATGCAGAATAGCGCGGTATATAAGAGAATGTAAATAAATAAAATAAATAACAACCGTTGCTATGCTGATACCACCATGTAACTGGCTGAAAGTGAGGACAATCTAAAACATCTGCTTATCAAGATAAAAGAACATAATCTTAAAATGGGCCTGCACCTTAATATGAAGATGATGATGATCATGACCACTGGTAAAATTAGTCATTTCATCCTTGATAGAGAAGAAATAGAAATAGTAGACAATGTTAACTTGCTTGGATCAATAATCAATTAAGAAACGACAAGCAGTCAAGGCATCTGATGATGCATTGCTCTTGTCAAAATGGTTATGAAGGACCTAGAAAAAATTCTCAAATACAGAGAGCATACAAAAACTCAACTTGTCCAAGCCATGATATTTTCAATAAGGTCATATGGATGCAAAAGCTGGACAGTGAAGGATACAGACAGTACGATGCTTCTAAATTATGGTGTTGGCAAAGAGCATTGGAGGTCATTCTAGGACACGAACAAGGGTTGTCCACATGTGGTGGGGACGTGTAAGTGCCGAATACATCCCCCACCGTATTCTGCAGCACCACTGACATGCAAGTCCTGGGCATTAGCACAGAGAGTTAAGAACGTGGGTGGAAGAGGGCGGAACAGGGGCGTGGTGAGCCGCCAAGACGTAAAACGCTTATTGCCGAATGGGCTGTGTACATATGAAGTGTAATCCGGAAATATCTACGTTAGACCTGCTGACACCAGGTATAAAGCTCTGACTTAGAAAAAATTCAGCTCTGCCCTACAATGCGTCCCACGGAGGTGAATAGATGTGACAAGTCAGGTCTGAAGTGGCATCACCGCAGACAGGACAAATACAAGATGCATGCAGAAGGTACAGGGAGCAGAACTAAGGGACCATTGTAGGGCAAAGAAATATAAATAAACAGACGTGCAGTGATACAAAGAAAATACCAGTGTCCAATCATGCCATGCACCTACGTGCTGTATGTGTCAAAGGAGACAATCCACAGGAAGCCAACAAAACTAGGGCCATAGATGGGACTGCAGAGTCAGGGAGAGTATGGATGCAAACACAGAAAGGATACCTTTTGTGGTGAGAATGGGAGAGCAGATATGTAGCCCTGTTACCCCATGTGCATATGTTATGTCAAAGCTGATATGAACAGGTACCGGGCAGCCCTCGGTGGAATCATGTTGCTGTCGCAGAAAGTAAGAGAGGGTATGTGTGTGGTCTGAGGGGTGCACAGTGGGGAGCTGGTTTGGACAGCAGCAGTGCAGGTGGAACATGAAAGCCTGGCCAGTACCTGGACCGTATAAATGCACACAGTGTTACCAGGTGTCAGTGTGACGAGGCAGGCAAAGACAGAGAGGGCCCACCACAGCCAAATCTCCAAATATAAGGGCAGCAAAGATAAAGGTCCCCCATAATAGGGGCACACAACATTGCAAACAGCATTAATGCATGCCCATGATGCACAGTGTGCTGTTGAGCAGGTACTAGTGAGGATGAGTATTCACCTGAAGCCACTGAAGGCGAGTCTGTACAGATGCCCACATTGGAAATCACCAAGACTGTCCTGGAATGCGATATACCATATGATGGTAGCTATGTCTCAACATACATGTTGATATTTACAATTTGGAACCCCATACAGGTGTGCGTTGAGCCTAGGCAAAGCCCTACAGGGCATGAGTGGGACTGAGACATGGGCAGGCTACTGCAGTTGAAATAGCACAGTGTTAGTAATGTCCACTGTGCATCAACACATTGCTGGCTGTGCCGGCTAGCCTAGGAGATGCACGTTTTACCCAAGGGGCGTGGCGTCAGTGGGTACAGCGTGGGGACGGGTAGGATCAGAAACATCTAACATCCTAAAATACGGTATGCATGTGGACATCCCAAACCATTCCGTGTGTCCGAGAGCCGGAGCAACCGAAGAGCGCCTGCACGAGACCTGCAGAACACATCTCTGCACACATGCTCACCTGTGGATGTGGTGTTGGGTGCAAAAGGTCCCTATGTCTGCTATAGACATGTCCCTGGATGGGACGTGCACGTAATGCAACTGTAGCATGATGTGTGTCCAGGGGAACCCATATCCATACCATGGGCCTGGCCAAGACTCCCCCTCGAACTGCGCACATCCCCCCTTTAGGGAATGTTAATGTGGTTCGCTGCCTGACAGCAATGTGATGGCTAAGGAGAAAACCCATATGAATGGCAGCCCACATATGTCACTGCTGCTGCTGTGACATGGGCATGGCCCAGAATGTGGCGGCTAGGATCATCATGCGAAAAAACTTTACTGAACACATCTCACCTGTATTGATCGAGCTGCACTGGCTCCCCATTTCTGCTCGGATAAAATATAAAACACCGATAACCACATTCAAACTCATACATAACATAGCGCCATCCTTTATCTCCACCCTTATCAGCACACAACCCCCAAACAGAGACAGAAGAACCGTCACCTCAGACACTCTCCACGTTCCAACCAATATCAGATCTGTCAAATCCAGTACTAGCCACCGCGCATACTCATACTCTGCCCCGACCCTCTGGAACCAACTACCACCTGAGTTACGAGCGATCAAAGATCTTATGGCTTTCAGAAAAAAACTCAAGACACATTTATTCCAGTGTCAATACAATTTGATGTAAACCCCAGGGGGTTCCAAGCTACCACACTATGAAACATGGACACTGTTATGTAAAAATGTATATATGTAAATGCTGAATCCCTCCCTTAAGACCTTTTTCCTGTGTGCTGTATTTTTCCCTTCAAATCAATGTGTTTATACCCCAAAATTGCTGTCTTGATTTGACAAACTACACTCTGTAATCAAACCGCTACTGATCGTTGGAAGTAGCGGTATACAAATGTATACTAAATAAAATAAATAAATAAAATAAATACCCCTCAAACAACCCCCCAAACATGTCTGAGAAGATGTGTGCTACCAGGCATACACGACGTATGTAACAAATAAATGGACAAAGAGGATGCACAGAGATTGAGCCGTGCCCCACAACTGTGAACTGTGCCACCATAATCATGTTACTAAGTACGTTATCCCCTGGGGGCAGGCCTGAAATGCACAGACAACAACTCAACTGCCAGCGGTGGACAGATGCCCAATGTCTAAAATCACAGCCATGGTCTGAGAGAACGATGCATATCAGAGCTGTGACATGGATATGTGATACAGCTGAAGAGATGTCCAAGGTATGACTGCAGTGAACCAGATATAGAGTGCAGTATGTGGCCGCTGTATGTGGACACATGCAGTAGAGGCTAGTAGGAGGGAACTCCACCCATGCACCATCAACACTGTGTCATGGTGGACTGACATATCTTCAGGTGTAAGATATGTAGTGTCTGTGTCCTGAACACACCAATGGCCCGCTGTGTGTAACACATGAATGGTCAGGGTGAATGAGAGCTTCAGATACAACGAGCTAGTATGGGAGCTGACGTGACACAGCACTATAGGCCCATGGAAACACCTGTAGCCAGAGGTATGGGACCAGATGCTGGACAAGGCACCACAAAACCCACCTACCTGTCCATGAGGGACAAAACCTGCCAATGATGATCACAGGTGATGCTGTCAATGCAGGATATAGTTACAGGCAACCATGCACATCATATAGTGGATGTATAGCACACTGGAAACAGCACTACTTGGAAACCCAAATGTCATAGGTTTGTGATCCACCACAACCCAATGTGGCAATGTAACATTCAGGTACATGTGTCTCCCCACAGAAGTGCACCACATACAGCCACCACACCATGTGTGTCAGACCAGGTCCAAGAAGACATCTGCACAGTACAACCAAAGATATGCAAATGTGTGCAAGACAATCATCACTGTAGCCACTGGTCACAGTGCCACCTGTGTCCCAAGGGCCATGGGAAGGCTGGGGGAGCACATGCCCTGAGCACAAACAGCAGCCCCAGCACTCTGCAGTGTGTGCAACATCTTAGCTAGATCAGTTGTGGATGGTGCCTCAGGGCAAGCATCAAATTTTATGGCAGTAAATGTGTCTCTAAGCAGACTTAGATGGGAGGAGGGTGTGACAAATGTGACAGTAGGCACAGCACAGACAGGTGCCCCATGCATGTGTTGATGCTGGTAAATGCCCCTCTGTGCCACCTTAGGTGGACACATAGTGTCAACCTGAGGTAGCACAGAGGGACACTGGTCAGTGGACTGATGCCATATACACCAGGATATTGGGCTGGATAGTGTGTGGACGGTGTGGACATATAAATGCGTGAGTCATACACATGAACATAGGTGTCCATGTCATGCAGAATGGTATATCCCCTGCACACACCCAGAGCCAGACCTATGAGGCAGTGCCACCCTGTGGATCCCCCAACCACCCATGCCCACACACCCCTGGCACAAACCCATGCTGCCTGTGTACCCCCTTGAGACTCAAGCCCACACATCAAGCATTCCACACCCCAATTCTGGTGCTAGGCAACCTCCCTGCATCCCCTCCTCCATGCCTAGCCCTTGCCCCTCCCCGAGGGCACATGTACCTGTGCCTCGGTCACTACATTCACAGATGTATATGGTGGCGTGTCCTTGGACCCCAAGGTGTCACAGCTTATGCTGCCTGACTCCATGATACTCTCATGGAATGGGAGAAACACCATCTGGGGACCAGTGGCCTTTGGAACTGGCCAAAGGAGAGGGGGTGTCTGTGTGGCAGGCCAACCAACAGTGGTGTGGGTACGTGCTGATGCCCGCATTATGACACCATTGGTGCCCGGCTTTGGAGGCTCAGGTGCACATGCTACTGAGGATGCTGCAGCTGTGGGAGCTGTCCCACCACACCCCTGGCAAGACCCCACAGGAGGCATACTGGGGTGTGCATGGGACAGTGTAGGGGGGCACACATCAAGCTATAGCTACTGCTTCTCAAAGGCCAATTGTGGCAGCCGCTGGAGGACCTTCTCCAGCATGAGGGTCACTTCACCCTCAGAGAACCTTGCCTTCCTGATAGCAACCTTAGGTGCCATGACATGGACTGTCTGTGTCACAGAGGCAATGTGATGGGCACGCCAGGATGTGCCAATGCATACATCCTAATGCTGACATGCCCATGCCTGCGTGCACACATATCTGTGCCTGCACACCCCCAGCAGTACCGCAACCATACAGAGTGAAGGGGATGGCATGTGCATGGGATGCAGAGGGTCAGTGGTTCACCTTCCATAGTTAGCACAATAGAGGGGAATGTGAATGCATGGCCAGCGGCCACAGAGGGGAGCAGGCATGGTATTTCAGCAATACAGGACATCATGAGGTCAGGCCACATGCAAACGTTATGATGCATGGACGGGCATGCACATGCTCATCTGCATGTTACCATACATGCACGTGGTTGTGAATGTGTGCTTCTCTACATGTGTTATGTATATGTTTGCGCATGACCCAGCTTGAACTGCTTTATGGCAGGATCAACACAGTGCATGGCAGTGATGGTGCCACCTGCAGCTCTCTATGACACTTCACTATGTGTGCAATTCCTGTTAATTATTGTGCAGCTGGATGGCTGGACAAGGACAACATGTAGGGCATCGAGAGCTGGTATGCTCGTCCCCCCTCATCCTCCAGCCCCTGGTGGAGTGGGCATGTGGTGTGGCAGAGTGAGTGGCTGGGGAGGCCCTATGGAGTGTGTTAGATGAGGCTGTAGCAACACAGACTAAGGGGCCAGGCAGGGGTGGCGAGGGTGTGGCAGTTGAGTGCAAGCAAGAGGGTGAGTGGTTGGAGGGTGGTGGTGAGGGTGAGGTTTCTGTGTGCGTGCAGGGGGAGCATGTGAGAATGTGTAAGTGGCAGGAGGGGGGCAGCAAAGGAGAGGGCTCAGAGTGCATACAGGGGGAGCATGTCGGGGGGTGTGAGTGGCAGGAGAGGGGTAGCGAAGGAGAGCTGCACTATTACATCCCTCCCCACACCCCCACTCAGATCCCCCATCCACTCTGCCCATCAACCCTTGCCCACACTCACACCCACACCCTGCCTCCCCTCCATCCATACACACTCGCTCCCTTCCTCCTGCCACTCAGACAACCCACATGCTCCCACGACATGCAATCCGAGCCTCTCCTTTGCTACCCCCTCCTGCCACTCACCCCCCCACATGCTCCCCTGCATACACACAGACACCTCACCCTTACCACCACTCTCCAACCACTTACGATCTTGCATGCACTCAACCACAACACCCTTGCCAACCCTGCTTGACCACTCAGTTTGTGTTGCTACAGCCTCACCTAACACACTCCATGGGGCCTCCTCAGCTGCTCACCCTGCCACACCACATGCCCCCTCCACCAGGGGCTGGAGGATGAGGGTCCAGGGCTTCTGCGCATGGCACCTGTGGGACCTGACCACTGCCCTGATACACACTATCATCTGGGTGTGCTGTGGGACATAGGTCCCTCTGCCCACTACCATTGGCTCTGCCCCCTTCAGAGGAGGAGGAGGGGGAGAATATTCCCTCCCCCGCTGGCCCTTCATCATCCTCCTCTTCATCTGCAAATGGTGTTGGGCTGGACAGGAGGATGGGGCTTTGCAGTGCACTGCTGCTGCTCCCACTGGGGCTGAGGGGGGGGGGGGTGTATCTGCACCGGCATCCTCCACGGTGTCAGGGGTGGAGCCGTCTGGAGACGGGGGTAGGGAGTCCTCCTCCTGCTGTGCTGTCGCTGTGGAGGAGAGAGGTCATAGTTAGCTTCATGACTGTGGTTGCTGGGGAGGCCAGCCACACACATAGGGTGTTCCAGCACATCTCATCTCTGCAGTGGGTGGCAGTGTGGGCCGGGACTATGTGTTGTGGGACCCTGGGGTGGGGGAATGCTGTTTCTGTGGAGTCCATGTCACAGCAATATCTGCTTTTACATGTGATGGCCCGCCTCACTGTTGGGGGGGCCTGTTGGCCTGCTTCTCAGACAGGATATCTGCATGGCTACTCTCTCTGCTACTCCTGCAGCCGCTGCCAGATATGCTATATCAGCTGCAGGCATATGCAGTGGATTGTGCGGTACTGTACACAGGATGTTTCTGGATCTGTGTCACGCAGGATCTGGAAATGTTTGTGGGTAGACATACACCTCAACATTCACCCATGCCAGAGAACAGATCTGCCTACTCTTTGGGGTAGTGCTGCTGGCACTCTGTGCATGTCCATCATGTGCCGTGTCTCAGTGACGCTTTGCCATGCCATGCTGGGGAGGGGGGAGGGAGGAACGAGAAGCAGCTGGTCATTGCATTTGGTGTACATGCACATGGACATGTTCCCTCACCTCTGAGGGCTTGGGAGCACAGACAGATGTAGCCTGATGGTTCTGGCCCTAAACCACATTGCTCGGGGTCCTGGGTTTGACTTCCACCTGGACTGCTTCATTTTGCACCTCTACCATTCACACCGGGTTTCCCCTCTGACCTCCCATGCTCTCTCTTTTCTTACAGCCTAGGAACACTGACTGCTGTAGCCTGATGGTTCTGGCCCTGAACCACAGTGCTCAGGGTCCTAGGTTTGCCTCCCACCTTGGGGCATGTACAGGGCCCTTTTATTTTGCCTCCTCAGGGGGCATCTATGTGACCTGGGGATATGGCTGACATTCTGAGATTGCTCTCTGCTATGAGTGTCCCTTCCATTTGTCTCTGTGCCCCCATGTGCCTTCACTGTGGGCCTGCATGCTTCCTGTTCTCCCTTGTTTCCTGGGCCCTGCTGTCGGACTGCTCTGTCTGTGCTGTCCTGTCACTGTGCAGCCTGCCTGCTTTCTGCCTGGGGCATATCCTGCCTTCCCCTGCCCTTCATCTCCACCTTGGTGC
This sequence comes from Ichthyophis bannanicus, assembly GCA_033557465.1. NCBI lineage: Eukaryota > Metazoa > Chordata > Amphibia > Gymnophiona > Ichthyophiidae > Ichthyophis > Ichthyophis bannanicus. Next base: position 1,301,513,904 of record CM066031.1, read on the forward strand.
ATGCCTGTCTCTATGCCAACTAAGGTGCTGCCCCAGCCTGCCTACTCCTCTCTGCTTCCATGTTTGTCTGCCTTTGTTGTGATGTACTTACTGGGTGAGGGTAGTCTTGATATGTTCCCAGCCCTTGCGTGCTGCTGTGTGGGCTGGCCGCCTCTGCCCGGTGGGGAGGAGAGTCTCCTCCTGCTCAATGACCATGATCACCAGCAGCCTTGTCTCTACCTCGCTGGGCTGCCTGGTAGCCATGTTGATGTATGTTTTATATTGGGGGGGGGGGGGAGGAGGGGTCTTCTTCCTGGATCTGGTTGCACTTCTTTCTGGATCTGCAGGACATGGGTTTGGGGACATTTTTGGGATTACAGGTGCATGGGGTGGCTGGGCAGTGTGTGCATGGCTTACACATGCACATGGTGCAAGGCAGGCCGATAGGCCACCAATTAGATGTACTTCGCCGACCTCACACCGATTCTACAACACCATGTAAGTATCTACACGGGGTTGTAGAATTGGGCCTCTGCATCACATCCTATCTGAAGATGTGCACGGGGTCTGGACGTGCCCCTTTCAGAATCGGGCTCATTGTGTATACCATAGACTGCCTGAGAACAAATCAGTCGGTAATAGAAGAGATCAAATCTAAGTTTGCTTTAGACGTCCAAATTACATGATTTTGACTTTCATACTTAGGACATATCATGCAAAGAGAAGGATAGAAAAAGACATTATGCTTGGCAGGTTGAAGGTCAGCACAAGAGAGGAAGGCCAGCAATGAGACAGATTGATACAACAGCAGCAGCTATGGATGCCACTCTATCAACAATTATCCATCTGCATGAAGACTGAACACAATTTAGGACAACTATCCAGAGGGTTGCCATGAGACAATATCGACCTGATGGCACTTCACAACAAAAAAACCCAACAAATTCATATTTGCCATTCTCTGGCATTGGAGTTAGGAGGATTGCTTGAGAGGGAAAATCTACTCACCCCTTTGGCCTTCAAAATCACCTCCCTGTGAAGAAAGTTAGAATTTTGCAAGATGATGCCCTCATTAGCTGCTCATGTACATGCAAGTTTACAATATCCACTACGTATGTGCAGGGTCATTGTTTTTGTTGAAAACTAACCTAATTTTGTTTGGTTTGCATCGAGATGGTATGCCTACTGCTTGCACACATTGCTTGTGCATACATATACTTATCAATTTACAAGTGCATACTGGAAGTGGCATTTTAGAAAGGATGTCCAAGGCAGAACATGCTGAGAAACACAAATGACATCTATGTGTCTGTCCAATTTTAGTAACATAGACATCCCCCTATAAGAAAGCATGTAAGCTAGCATAAGGGGATATTCAGCAGCATAGCAAAACAAAAACATGAGCTTTCATGCCCTGTTAGTGTTCATGGTTGGCATGAACCACAACTTCCAGATGTCTGTCAGACAAAACAAACATTTTTCCAATACCTATTCATGCCTTGAGCAGGTAAAAGCTTGTACATGGCTTGGGACAACCAGGGTGTTTCTGAAATCAGGCAGGGACGTCCAAGTTCTGGAAACACCTCGGGCATGCTTACTCCACATCCTCCTTCAGACCTGAACATCTTCACCCTGGAGACATCCCCAGAGCTGGCTTCTAAAATGGTTCTGGGGACATCTCTATGCCCATTTTCAGACGTCCAAAGCAAGACTAGGACTTCTAAAACAGCCCCCTTAATTTTTAGGTGCACAAATGGCCAAAAGAGCCCAGAATGAACAAGCCTAATATCCACCACTCACATGTTTAAAGTAGCAAAATCAGGTCTCGTATGAGTATGCAGTGCTACTTATATGTATTTATTTTTATTTTTATTTATTAAGTTCTCTTCTATACCGCGCTATTCAAATCAGTGTGGTTTACATATAACAGAACCGTATACAATGCAGTCGGGCTGTATTGTATTTACAATAAAACAGGAACTATAACTTGGACATAACTGGGGTAACTATCTACAACTTATATACACTAGTAACACTAGTAATCATCTCAGCTTACTAGTATTTACATGAAGTGGTGTTGGTGGGGTTAGCTTTAGGAGAGTGTGCTGGGTGTGTTGTTGGAGAGGTCCTGTATCTTGGGGTGTCTGTTTGTGAGCTGTCTTCTGGGTAGTTTTGCAAGAATAGGTGGTGCTTCAGCGCCTTCCTAAATTGGGACAGGTCAGTGCTTGCTCTAATGGCTGCAGGGAGGGCATTCCAACATCCGGGTGCATAAAGCATGAACGTCCTGTTGGATGTTGCGTGGTTGCATTTCGCTATTGCGTTGGGTGACATCAGTCTATTGACAGCTGCTGACTTCTGGATCTGGTCTGGGGTGTGGGGTGGATTAGCCCAGTGATGGAGGTGATAGGTTGGTTGTTTATGGCCTTGAAGGTCATTACTAGGATTTTGAAAGCTAGTCTGCCGTGAATTGGTAACCAGTGAAGTTGTTTCAGGATTGGTGTGATGTGTTCTATTCTTGAGGCTCCATATATAATTCTGGCGGCTGAATTCATTGCCAGCTGGAGTGGGTTCAGTGCTGCCTGTGGGAGCCCGTGTAGAATTGCATTAGCATAGTCAAAATGTGGGATTACGAGGGCTCGGTAGATTGTGCGGAAGTCATCTGGGTCCAATAGAGGTAGCAGATGCCTTAGTGTCCATATTTTATGGTATATTGCCTTGACTGTGTTTCCTATGTGTATTTTCAAGTCCAGCAGTTGGTCCAAAGTGACCCCTAGGTAGCGGATCGTGGGTTTGGCAGCCAGCTCGGCATTCTTCACCTTTAAGGAAGCTGGAGGGGTGAAATCTTGGTTCCTCATGATGAAGAGAACATCAGTCTTGTTGTGGTGTATTCGAAGATTTTGGGTATTGTCGCCAACCTCCCCCTGGTGGCTGAACGGGGAGGTTGGGCATATAGTTAATTTTAGGAGAGGAGGGTTCTTTAAGGCCAGGTGCAGCCTGGTCTATGTAGTCCTGCTCCTGGTGCAAATAAGTCATGTAAGCCAAAGTGGAGGGAGAATAAGGCTTTTATTTCCCTTTTCACGAAAAGATTCATTGGGCTACAAAAATTAAAGAAAGTCCTTCTTTTCAGGCATAAACCAAACTCAAGGTACAAAGTAAACTGTTATAATCTTCACAGTTGTAGAAAGGAATTTAACCAAGGATTCTTTCAACATTGAAATAAATTACATTCTTCTTTCAATCAGCACAAATATGAAAACTTCTTAAGGTAATATCTGTAAGACTCACAGTTCCGGCAGTGATTCCAAACTACCCACAACACACATGGAACAATCCATAAATTCCTCCTGCAATAAGTGAATAGGGTCTATAAGCTCCACTTGCATCGGTTCTAAATCACTATTATCTTCTTCTGGGCTGGGGCTTTCTCTGGCTGTTATCACTGGCCAGTCCCTATTTCTGTTCCCTTGTTTTCCATACAATTGTTCTAAGGTTCTTAAATGAGCATGGCCTGGTTTATAGCCTCTATATCTTGGCTGGTGAAACTCTGGCCTGCTTTCTCTTCCTTTAAACTGGCCATCTGTTTTATAAGGGCTTCTAGCAGCTGAGCCTTTCTTCATGAATAAAGAATCATCATACCTTGGTTTCCTGTAATAGGCATAGCTGGAAGTGTCCTCCTCAGGTATTTCCCTAAGGACCCAGTCTCTCTGACAATCTTTCTCTTGAAAGCTTCTGGTACCTTTCAATCTGCTCTCCGGGCTTTCTGGCAAGCGTAGGCCTCTCTCCAAACCTGGCTTCCTGCTTCTTAGCTCTTTACCTCTGGAGTTTCTGGCTACCACGATTTCCACAGGACTGACTCTCCTCCGTCTGTCTTTCTCCCTGGGACCTTCTGGTTCTCTTCCAGTTCCTGCAGCCGTGCCACTAGTCCTGGTTCCACTGCTCTGTTTCTCAGCAGTGCTCTGCTCTCCGGTGCTGCTCTGCCTTCTGGTGCTGCTCTGCTTTCTGTCTCCAGCCTCTTGCTTATAAAGGTCTTCTGCCTTTGAGCTTCCCGGGCTAGTTCTCAGGCGCTGCTGATTAGCTAGGTGTGTCCACTCAGCCTCTGTAAGTGCACGCCTGCCCCCTCTAGCTGTTTTGCTAGACAATTGCATTCTCTGCACCTCATTTGTTTTGGGACAGACAGCTTCTTTTCCTATGTCCTCACTTTTATTAGCTCCTGCTCTATGACAGTATGGAGCCAGTCAGCAATGGCGTCGAAACAGCTTGTTATTGTATGAATCCCTACTGATGCCACTCTTTTTTTGAACATGTTCATTTATAAAATGACTTTCTCTGTAGGACATGGCACCAATATACATGTTTCCTTGGCAGCATTATACACATTTTATAAAAGGCACATCATTCACAGTGCCTTTTATAAAATGCTAGTGGGGTTTTAAATACACAGGTATAAACTCTCTTTGTAAATACATTATCTGTAAATATATTGACTATAAATATGTTATGAGCAATCCTAATGTATATTCAATGTTCAGTCTCCCACCTGACATTGACATTGTCTTTGATTATAATGTTATTCTTATGTTTTATGAAATAAGTTTTGTTCATTATAAACCGCCTTTGATCCCTGAAAAGGGCGGTATAGAAAAATAAATAAATAAATAAATAAATAAAACAGATCTAAATGTCTGTTTTCCTGTCTATATGATCTATATAAATACATTCTCCATGTGTCTTTGTAAAGTGCTGTATACAACCAGTATGCAGTCTACAAACAATTGAAATAATGTATTAGTTTTGTATAACAAAGTAAGATATTTCTTTATGAAAAATTCAGCAAAATATTCCACCTATATTCCAATAGGTGAAGCACTGCTGTAAAGCAATTTGATGTCAGGTAAGTGTGAGCAAATCAGGGTATTTGATTGGATGAACATCCCTTGCTGCTCTATAGTTTTTTGCATAGTTGGTGTATTCTCACATAACAGAAAACACATTGTTTTTTTGTGTTAGGAAACTGGAGACTGTTGGGTCAATAATTACCCACAGTGGTCAGTATTTTTCAAATGCCCGACGCTGCAGCTAAATAAAAAAAACAGACATTCAGCACCAATATCCGGATAATGGCTAGTGTTGAATATCCAGTCACTGTATTCTGCGCCGGCATGATCTGTGTAACTGCAATTTTCAGTACCATTATACATACAGCTAGCCAGACAGCACCAGTGCAAGGGTATTGAACATTATAATCAAAGACAATGTCAATGTCAGGTGGGAGACTGAACATTGAATATACATTAGGATTGCTCATAACATATTTATAGTCAATATATTTACAGATAATGTATTTACAAAGAGAGTTTATACCTGTGTATTTAAAACCACACTAGCATTTTATAAAAGGCACTGTGAATGATGTACCTTTTATAAAATATGTATAATGCTGCCAAGGAAACATGTATATTGGTGCCATGTCCTACAGAGAAAGTCATTTTATAAATGAACATGTTCAAAAAAAGAGTGGCATCAGTAGGGGTTCATACAATAACAAGCTGTTTCGACGCCGTTGCTGACTGGCTCCATACCCAAAATCTTCGAATACACCACAACAAGACTGATGTTCTCTTCATCACAAGGAACCAAGATTTCACCCCTCCAGCTTCCTTAAAGGTGAAGAATGCCGAGCTGGCTGCCAAACCCACGATTAGTGCATATTTAACTCCTGTGACAACTTGCTGTGAGTTCTTGCTGTCTATTTGATTATTTATTTATTTATTGTCTTATTGGTGTGCTACTTCACCTCCCTGTTCCCTTTAGTTTGCACTTGAGCTTCTCATCTGTATAACTTACCTTGCCTCTCTCAACTAACTGGCTTTTGTGTGGTAGCCAGGTTAACTGTTGCTTTAAATTAAATATCTCTCCCTGCTCTGTCCCCAGAACCTGCTGTGTTTTAAACTTTTTTCCCTGCTCTAGCCTACCTGAGGGACTCCCCCTCCCCCCCCCCTGCTGAGGGTACAGGACAGGGTACCTTGTAATAGCACTCTTCTTTTAATAGGTCTTATTTCCCACCCACCCTCCCCAACACCCACCCACCCCTGGGGTAATTGTTGCTTTATAGGTACTTACACATCTTAGGAAAGGGGCTGCTCTCAGGTGCAGCTCTTTATCCAAATCAGTCATACATTGAAGACCTGAGATTAATTAAGCTTCAGGTGAACGAGGTATATTAGAGGTATTAGATACACCTTTATTAATATAAGCACCTACACCAACTCTTAGTGAATACAGAATATTAAGACCTAAACACAAGCTTTAAACTAAGATGCAGACAATAGTCCAGCAGCAAGATGGGGGCTTTCCAGTCTTTTGTACTGAGTGTCACATGTATGATTTTCTCCCAGTTGGTGAGAGGTCTTACGTATGCACTAAGTGCAAGGAGCTCTTTGCTCTCAGGGAACAAGTCCGTTCTCTAGAGGCTAGAGTAGCAGACCTGGAAGACATAAGAAAGACAGGGAAGTACATGGACGAGACCTACAGGGATATAGTCCTGAAGTCCCACCTCCAGTCTGGCAACATCCCTGTTGCCATGGAGGAGAAAGGTCACGTGACAGGAGAGCATCACCCTGGTGTGGCAGGACATGATCCTGTAACCAGGACCTGTCCTCCAGGTGATGTAAAACCCTCTCGCACCGAGGACGTTTCTCCAGGGCCATGTGCCCATGAGGGGAGGGTTAGGACAGCTGTTATAGTTGGTGATTCGATCATTAGGCATGTAGACAGCTGGGTGGTTGGTGGACGTGAGGATTGCCAGGTAACATGCCTGCCTGGTGCAAAGGTAGCAGACCTCCCGCACCGCCTAGATAGGATCTTAGATAGTGCTTGGAGGAGTCTGCTGTCTTGGTACATGTCGGTACCAATGACATAGGAAAATGTGGTAGGGAAGTTCTGGAGGCTAAATTTAAGCTTTTAGGTAGTAAGTTGAAATCCAGAACATCCAGGGTAGCGTTCTCTGAAATGCTTCCTGTTCCATGTGCAGGACCCAAAAGGCAGGCAGAGCTCTGGAGTCTCAATGCGTGGATGAGACAATGGTGCAAAGATGAGGGTTTTGGATTTGTTAGGAACTGGGGAACATTCTGGGGAAAGGAGGGGCTCTTCTGAAGGGATGGGCTTCACCTTAACCAGGATGGAACCAGGATGCTGGCATTAACCTTTAAAAAGGAGATAGAGAAGCTTTTAAACTAGAAAATAGGGGAAAGCCGACAGTAGCCGAAGAGCGCACGGTTCGGAAGACGGTATCCTTGAAGGATACTACAGAAAGCAGTGAGGTTCCAAAAAAGAGTAAAGTAGCCCAAATGCCCTTGAGTATGGTGCAGACAGAGTGTAAAGATACCAAATTACCCATGCCTACCAATAGCCAGATTAATATTAATAAAATACAGTCTCTGAAATGCTTGTATGCAAATGCTAGAAGTCTAAACAATAAGATGGGAGAGTTAGAATATATAGCACTAAATGAGAGGTTAGATATGATTGCAATCTCAGAGACATGATGGAAGGAGGACAAACAGTGTGACACTGATACCTGGATACAAACTATATCGTAATGATAGAACTGATCAAATTGGAGGAGGGATTGCGCTCTATGTTAGAGAGGGCATTGAGTCAGAAAGGATTAAAGTTTTGCAGGAAACAAAATTTGCTGTAGAATCTCTATGGATTGAAATTCCATGTATGAAGGGGAAGGTGATGGCAGTGGGGGTGTACTATCGACCGCCTGGCCAGAATGAACAAATGGATGATGAAATGCTTAAAGAGATCAAGGAAGCTAACAAAAGTTACAGCAGAGTAGTGATAATGGGCGATTTCAATTACCCCGGTATCGACTGGCTCAGTGTCACGGCAGGACATGCTAGGGAGATAAAGTTTCTAGATGAAATAAATGACTGCTTCTTGGAGCAGCTGGTTCATGAACCGACCAGAGGGGAAGCCATACTGGATCTAGTCCTTAGTGGAACACCAGATCTGGTGCAAGAAATAAGGGTGTTGGGACCACTTGGCAACAGTGATCATAGCATGATCGTGTTTGATTTAATTAGTGGAGGAGGGATAGTAAAGAAATCTACAGTACTACCTTTTAACTTTCGAAAGGAAGACTATGATAAAATGAGGAATATAGTTAAGAAAAAACTAAAAGGAGCAGTTGCAAAGGTTAAAGACTTGCATCAAGCTTGGGCGTTGTTTAAAAATACTATCCTGGAAGCCCAGACCAGCTGTATTTCACGCATTAAGAAGAGTGGAAGAAAGTCCAAAAAACTGCCAGCATGGTTTAAAGGTGAGGTCAGAGAGGCTGTTGCTGCCAAAAAAGCATCTTTCAGGAAATGTAAAAAACAGCCAAACGAAGAAAACTGGAAACAGCACAAGCACTGGCAAGTTAAATTCAAAGCATTGATAAGGCAGGCAAAGCGAGAATTTGAGAAGGAACTTGCTACAGAAGCAAAAACATGAAACAAAGACTTTTTCAACTGCATTCGTAGCAAAAGGCCTGCGAGAGAGTCAATTGGACCATTAGATGACAGAGGGGTAAAAGGGGCAGTAAAAGGAGACAAGGCTATAGCAGAGAGACTGAATGAATTCTTTGCTTCGGTCTTTACTGAGGAAGATGCAGGGATGTTACCCAAGACCGAAGTGGTATTTAAAGGTGATACTGCAGAGGAATTGAGAGAAATATCACTACACCGGGAAGATGTATTACAACTATTTGATAAACTGAATAGTAGCAAATCACCTGGACCGGATGGTATACATCCAAGAGTGTTGAAAGAACTGAAATATGAAATTGCAGACCTGCTATTAGTAATCTGTGAACTTTCATTAAAATCATCTGTAATACCTGAAGATTGGAAGATCGCTAATGTAGCGCCAATTTTTAAAAAGGGTTCCAGGGGTGATCCAGGGAATTACAGACCAGTGAGCCTGACATCAGTACCGGGGAAAATGGTAGAAACCATCATAAAGAACAAAATTACACAGCATGTGGATAGTCATGGCCTAATGGGAGACACCCAACATGGCTTTAGACAAGGAAGATCTTGTCTCACTAATCTGATATGTTTTTTTGAAGGTGTGAATAAACAGGTAGACAAAGGTGAGTCAGTTGATATAGTGTATCTGGACTTTCAGAAAGCTTTTGACAAGGTCCCTCATCAGAGACTTTTGGCAAAACTAAAAAGTCATGGGATAGGAGGCAGTGTACTATTGTGACTCGGGAACTGGTTAAAAGATAGAAAGCAGAGGGTAGGGCTAAATGGCCAATTTTCCCAATGGAAAAAGGTGACTAGTGGAGTACCCCAGGGATCTGTGCTGGGTCCGCTACTTTTTGACATATTCATAAATGACCTGGAAAAGGGAATAACGAGTGAGGTTATCAAATTTGCAGACGACACAAAACTGTTTAAAGTTGTTAAAACCCTAGAGGACTGTGGAAAACTGCAGGAGGATCTGGATAAATTGGAAGACTGGGCATCCAAATGGCAGATGAAATTTAATGTGGACAAGTGCAAAGTTATGCACCTAGGAAAGAACAACCCACACTATGGTTACACAATGCAAGGTTCCACATTGGGAACCACCACCCAGGAAAAAGATTTAGGAGTCATCGTGGATAACATGTTAAAACCCTCCGCCCAGTGTGCAGTGGCGGCCAAGAAAGCAAATAGAATGTTAGGTGCAATTCTGGTCACCGTATCTTAAAAAGGATATAGCGTTATTAGAAAAGGTACAGAAAAGAGCCACCAAAATGGTAAAGGGGATGGAAGGCTACTCCTATGAAGAGAGGCTACAAAGGTTAGGGTTCTTCAACCTGGAAAAGAGACGGCTGAGGGGAGATATGATAAAGGTCTATAAATTAATGAATGGAGTGGAACGGGTAAACGTAGATCAATTGTTTACACTATCAGAATATAGAAAGACTAGGGGACATGCAATGAAGCTACAGGGTAAACTATTTAAGACAAATAAGAGAAAATATTTTTTCACTCAACGTGTAATCAAACTCTGGAATTTGTTACCGGAGGATGTAGTAAGAGCTGTTAGTGTAGCTTGGTTTAAAAAAGGTTTGGACAAGTTCCTGGAGGAAAGGTCCATAAACCATTATTAAAAAGGGACCCAGGATATCAATGCTTGACCCAATACAAGCATTGTGGAAGCTTTGTCTTTTGGGGATACTGCTAGGTACATATGACCTAGATTGGCCACTGTTGGAAACAGGATACTGGGCTTGATGGACCTTGGTCTGACCCAGTATGGCATATCTTATGTTCTTACCTCAGGCAAAGCTTCAGTCTTAAGCTTCTTCCCACCTGAGATTGTGATAATTAAACTCAACAACCATACTCATGCAAATACCATCCTTCCACAACAATGCCAGAAAAATGAATATTTGGACACCATGGGGTAGATTCTGCGCCACATTTAGCGGGAATGGTCATCCAAACCAGATGTCCATTCCTGCTAAAGGTTTGGGTGTTGATTCCACCCACAGAGCTCCCCACACTTTCAATTTACAGGGCCGATTCCGGGGTCAGCCACTTGGACGGGGGACATATTCCACCTCGGAGGTGGAATACGTCCCCCTGGATGGCTCATTATGTGGGATCCAGGCCCAGGAAAATAAGTGACGGGGTTCAAGGGGTTCCTCGCAGCCAGACGCTGGCCATGGCAGGCCTGATCAGGGGTCGGGCGATGGGGAAATCTTGTTTTGGAGTCTGCCAGGGATTGTGTCTCCTGCATGGAGCTGTGGTGCCATGCCAACAGGACGCCACGACACCATGGCTCCATGCAGGAGTCTGGCTGGGCTAGCCGGGTATGTGGCTGTATGTCTGGGAGCCCAGAAACAGGGCACTGCTGGTCCATCCAAGCCGGGTGCACCCGATTCTAATACCATGGGGATGTCTAGCCCTCAAGGGATCAGAATTGGGTGCGATTCTGGCCCATCTAGATTCTGGATGTCCGGATGGGCCAGAGGTACTCAATTCTGAATTGGCCTCCATAATTTTAAACATTAAACTTTACTTTGTTGGTATGTGTGTGCATTCTCTCTCTGCAGGTAAAATAATATGCTGATGGTTCTTTAAATATGTGGGGCAGTCAGGATCTGTTGCTTTGCTTTGACTGTAGCTATTTGCTGCCTCTTAGAAGCTGTTACCCTAGGCAACTGCTTAGTCTTGCCTATTCATTGAACTGGTCTTGTAGCTGATTAGCCTTTGAGGACAGCGTTTTGCTATCCTAAGCTATCTGGCCGAATAGCAGCACTGCAGCTCTGCCCTCACTCTGCCCCTTGACCACTCCAGTGCTATCTGAATAGTACCAAGCCAGTCAGAGAGTAAATTCAGTGGCGCTATCTGTATAGTGTTGCTGAATATCACTTTTAGTGGCACTATTTCAGGTTAGCAGGCACTGATAACCAAATAAGTGCATCTATCAAAAAGTAAATATGAAGGAACTTTATACGTTAATCTGAAATGGGTTGACACAATGGCTCAACAGCAATGCCAATTTTCAATTCATGGGTCTGGCTTGTGCTGCTGGGATTGGCAGGGGTGCCACATGGGTATTGTTCATAGCCCCTTAGGTGGGAGGGGGGTTAAAAGTTGCTCAATGGCTATCTATACCTATTTGCCAAACTCGTGGTATATGTGCACTTGGTTCCAGAGGTTATCATGGTCTGTCTCTTCTTGCTGAGGATCATCATTGCAATGCGTAGGCTAGATAGGATCACAAAATAGTAGAAAAACTCCAAGTAGCTATGAAGGAAGGTTCATAGAAATATAGAAACATGACGACAGAAAAAGACTACATGGCCTTTCTAGTCTGTCCTTCCACATCAACCACTAGAACATTCCCCTTTTTTCCTTTAGAGATCCTCTGTGTTTGTCCCATGTTTCTTTGAATTCAGATGCTGTCCTCATCTCTACCATGTTCATGATATTGTAGCCCAGTAGAGGTGTATTATTGAGTAAGAACACGTAAAAATATTCTCAGAGATTTAGCGGGGATGGACATCTGAACCAGATGTCCATCACTGCTAAAGGCTTGGGTAGCGATTCCAACCACAGAGCTCCCCACACGTACAACAAATATGTGCGGGGAGCTCTGCACAGTGGCAGGACGGGGCGGGCCGAGGAAGGAGTGAGGGCGAGTTGGAGGCATGACACCTACCCTGGACTTATAAGGCCGATTCCGGGGTCAGCCATTTGGACAGGGGACATATTCCACCACCTTGGAGGTGGAATACGCCCCCCACCCTGGATGGCTCAATATGCAGGATCTGGGCCAGGGAAAATAAGTAAAGGGTTCAAGGGGTTCCCCACAGCCAGACCCTGGCCACGGCAGGCCTGATATTCTAAACACTGAGGGGGTCATTTTAAAAGTCTTAGTCATGATTTTGATATTATGCAAATGGGATTTTAAAAATGTCACCAGTGTAGGGACATCCAAGTAGGGAGGGAGTATGGTGAAGGCGTGTCTGGGGAGGTGCAATGGACTTACACGTCCCTGTTCGATTTTAGAAATGTCGGGGTCATCTGCAGGTATGTCCACATTTAGACCTTCTCCAGGCACAAACAGGCATCAGCAAAGTGCTTGTTTGGGCCTTAAAACATCCAGACAGAGTAGACAAGATGGAGACTTAAGTGATTTGCCTAAGATCACAAAGACCCACACAGGGGATTTAAACCCTGGCTACCCTGCTCCTAACCCACTACTCTAACCATTATACTGTGAGACATCCCTGTTCTGAAATGCTATTCTGGTAACATTTATGTAGATGTCTCCATAGCCGTTCATATTGGGCACATCCATATTTGTGAAATTGTGCTTGAACTCGCAGGTGCCTGCCTTTTCTTTTTTCAGATGTTCTGGCTTTGACATCCCAGAATGCACTTGGATGTCCTTTGCAAAATGTGCCTTTAAGCTCCAAAATTTGCCTTCTTAATTTGTGTCCTATTTTTAGCCACACTTGGGAGCCTAAGGTCTCAGTTGAAAATTCATCCTAATTTAGGAGCTTAAAATTTATGCTCCTAAATTTATGCCTGCCATTCATTTGCCTAGATTTTTTAACATAATTTAAGTGACTAGTGCTGAAAATCAATGCTAAGCTCCTATCTTCTTTTCCCCACCCTAAACCCACCCCCATTGCCACTCACTTCTTATGCTCCTAAAATTACAAGTTTAGGGAAATTTTAAGAAAACATTTAGGCACTCAGCCCTAGTAAATTTTAAAAGAGGCCAATTTAGGGGCATAACACTCAAAGTTGGGAGCATAAATCCTTTGAATATCAGGCCCGTATTTTTAGCTCTTGGTGTAAGAAAGCAATTTGGCATATATTTCGGGAAGAAAAAACCACTTAGCTTCTTGATATTCATACTGTCAATTACTTATCCAGCTTTAACGACCATCTCACTGCTAATATAAAGTGTGTGAAATAAGTTTAAAAATGTTACCTGGTCCTCCATTCCAAATGAAGCAACTTGCAAACTGCTTTTTGTGAAAATAGCTTATTTCACAAATCAGTGAAGCTTTCTCTTAACTCCCATGAGGCTAACTTTGATTATCTTAGTAATTAATGATGTTGGATAGTAATATGTGTTTTCTGTTGAGAGTCAAATTTCAAGTTAATTAGTCCTCACATTATGATTTGCTGATTAATTATGGATATTAGTTATAAAAAGAGATGTTAATTATCAATCTAAAAAATCATCTACCATAATTAACTCTGCTTTTGACATAAGATTCCGCTCACTGGTCTAGACGAATAAAGGTGTTTCTCTTACTTCATTGATATCAGAAAACAATTTGTATACTACTGTGTTTAAAGTCATCGTTATCAACAAACCGAAGGTTTCTCTCTTCAACAGGAAAAATATTCTTATCTAGCATTCTTTGTGTCTCTCAAGAGAAAGCATTTCCCAACCCTCTCAAGCAGGCACGCCTAACTGGTCCGCTTTTCAGGCGGCCCATAACAAATTTGCATGAGATAGATCTGCATACACTGGAGAACCAGGGTATGCAAATCTATCTGTTGCATATTCATTGTTGTTACCCTGAAGACCAGACGGGTTAGGTGTGCCTGCAGGACTGGATTGAGAAACACTGCTCTACTGCACATCTATGCTGAAGAAAATGAACCATGGTTGAAGAAATTCGAAATCTCCTTCATACGATATTATTCAAGCCAATAAATCAGGGACAGAATGTGATTCTTCAGAGTTTTCAGGTAACTCTGCTACATCACAAAACCTTTGACTCTGCACCATGTAAGAGGAAGATACTAGTGTACATTAATATGAATATGGTTCATTGTTAAAGTAAGTCTTGTGTAGAAAAGAAAATGTGTTTACTATTGCTACTCTACACTTTCCTTCAGGAAGGTTCTCTATGCAAAAACATCCAATATGTCTTAAATGTGAATAGGAGCCTGAAACTATATAGCTTTCTGGATGTGCTTGTCTTGGCTTATAACACTCAGGCATGAACTTCAACCTTATTAGAAATGCATTGTTATTATTTTCAATAATGGCAATGTACAGCAGAGGAGAAGAGAATATTAGGGTACAATGGATAAATAATCTCATAATGTACATGTAGCCTGAAATCACCTGGGTTTATTCTGTTTTCTTTTCTATTTTGGGCATTTCTTTCCAAAAGGAGAAGCTTGTCCATGGCACAGGAGTGGGAGAAAGGGAAGGATTTGAAAGCAGCAGAATTAAAAAGGACGAGTAAACTGAAACGTACGATCAGCATATCTATATTCTCAGATTTACCCTAGTAACATATACTTTGACCAGGGATCTGTTTACATGACCTCCAGATCATCTTGACAATATTTATTCTCTATTTACCTAAATGAGGCAATAAGATGATATTTATTGCTCAGAAAGGCTAAATATAGACTTTTCTTGAGCACTCACAGTACCATAGTGGGAGGTTTTGCTCTAATCTACATCTTTAAACTGACAAGCTGGAGAATTCCTAATGAATGCCTCTTTTCATCTGGATGTCTGTGTGTATTTGACAGTATAAATATTTAGCAATATCGGAGTCAGCTTGTGATTTTACCCAGATGGACTGATTGATGCCTTGGCTTGACGTTGCCAAAGACAATCCACAAAGCTATATAAGCAATTTCCCTCTTATGCCTAAGAAGCAATTAGGTGGCCAAAGGCAGCAACCCAAAATACTGGAAATACTTCTGGTATCAGCTGACAGCTCTGAGGGTTCAATAAAATATGGTACTTAAATTATTACCACTTTACTTAGATGAATCATAGGATTAAAGCTTTCACTTCTAAAGTACATATAAAATTGCAGGTTCTCTTATATCTATAATTTGCAAGAATCGAAATTAAAATACCAGCTAATCAGTCCAACTCAGGGAAGCGCCACCCTTTCTAGTCATTTTTGGTAAATCGCATGCCTAAGCACTAACGTTCTTCAAAGGCATAAAGAAAGCTTGCTGTCGACAACATACATTAAAATCTACTTAAAACAACATTAATTAGGTTTTCATTTCAAATGGAATCTGAGTGCAAACGTTTAGACAGAATGCTCAGCCATTTCCAGACAGAGATCATAATAAATAATAGTGGATAAATACTAAAATGGCCCATCCAGTCTGTCCAGCATCAGTGTGTCTGAGTAGATGTTCAAACCAATCCTCAGAGGGAGCTCGACACTCATGTCTTCCTTCTCCATGCCTCTCACCTAAGTTTTTATCATTTCCTTTTTAGGGTTTTAACTGCAGCTGTTGTATGGATTTCATGGAATCATACCACTGCTCCTATTTTGTGCTAGAGCTACTGCTCTGTGCACATGATTTACGGCCTTCTTAGGAAGCAGACTGTGGTCACATCGCTGATGTTTTGGGTCCGTGCAGGTTATCCTAGTGCTTCATTTTTGTCTTCTTGGTTAGAGCAGCAGGCTGAGAACCAGAGAAGCCCCGTTCAAACCCCACTGCCACTCCCTTTGTGATCTTGGTCAAGTCACTTATCCTTCCATTGCCTCATGGGATAGGAAAACGCCTACTGTACCTGAAGGTAGCTAGACTTGAGCTAGTCCTGAAAAAAGTGTGAGCTAAATCCAAAATCCCTTGCCTTGCCTTGCCAATAGGAGTCCTCTGTGCTTACCCAGTTTTACTGAATTTTCTTATCATCACATTTCTCACCTCCATCCTATTATGAATAAAGGTTGCTGTCAACCATCCAGATGTATACCTGTTTGTGCACTCCTCAAGTCTGCAAAAGAATTGATTGTTTTCATAGCAAAGTATATCACACCCAACAAAGCCTTGATAAATAAACTTAAGAAAAATAAGTATCTGAATTCAAAGAAGCATGGGACAAACACAGAGGATCTCTAAAGGGAAAAAGGGGTCTGTTGAAGTGTTGATATGGAAGGACAGACTAGATAGGCCATGTGGTCTTTTTCTGTCGTCATGTTTCTATAAACTGGTGATTGCATTATGTGTACTAGTGCCCCATACCATCTTAAAACTAAAGATAAATAAATGCCTTGCTTACAAAACTATATAATGAGATTTCAACATCTGTCATTGCCACAAATGATGAATTTCATGGCCTCGTCATTGAAGTTACTACAAACCATGCTATCAGTCATCTTAAAGGCCATAATTGCTTTCAGAAAGACCAGAGGCCACACCTTCTTTGAGACGCTGGTGGCTTTTCTGACAGCTGCAACAGTCACATGGTCTAAGTAATTTTGTGGCAACAAATCTTCCTGCAACTGCACTGTCCAAAACCTGACCTTCATTATAATATCAAGCCATACTGCATTGTTAAAATGTATGTGATTATAATTTTAAAAAAGAACAGCGAGTGTCAGTTATATCAACTAAGGTGCAGTCTGCGAAGAAGCTACAGATTTCTGTAGGACCCCCACCAAGTACTGAGTACAATTGGTTGGGATGCCATATAAAGTAATAGAGCTGCCCTGTAGACTGTTCATAGGAATCTGTAGCCTTTTACAGCCTGTGCTGAACATAGGTGCTTCAATGCTCTATATGCTCATTTGAGTAATCATTTGAGTTTTAGGGGCCCTTTTACTAAAGTGAGTTAGGGTTTTGCACCTAACGTGCATTTAGTGCAAAAACTAATGTGCTTTAAGTTTAAGCCTCCATGGCAACTGTTGGGGTTTGGCCAGCATGTTCCTGACAGTTAATGTGCGGATGAGTACCCTAACACACGGTGCTAGTACCATGAGCGTACTTAATGCCACTTATTGGGATTCCCCTTTGCTAACTGCAATGTGCTCACAATAGGCTCTAACTGGACTTAGAGAGGGCGTCGCGATTCTTATCCTGTGGGGCACGTCTAGCCCCAAGGGATCAGAATCACAATCAGGCCTGTATGTGCAGGCCAGGACTGTGATCCAGTCCGGCCTGCATGTACAGACCTTGCTCGACTAACTCAGTCTGGACTTTACAATGGAGCCACGGCACCATGGTGCCCGGTTGCTATAGCACCGCAGCTCCATTGTAAAGCCGCGATCCCGGCTGCCAGCTCCTACACTGCATCCCTCACAGCCCAACCTCCTATCTGGCCTCCCAAGGTCAGGGTTGGGCTGCTGGGAATGCAGTGTAGGAGCCGGCAGCTTGGATCGCGGCTTTACAATGGAGCCGCAGTGCCATAGCAAACGGACGCCATGCCCTCTCCTGTCGCTTTCTGATCCCGGGCCCACCGACCCCTGGCGACTCAGAAGTGGAATAACTTCCCCGTGCAGGTCGCCAGCCGTAGACGTCCAGGGCTGACGACTGCCCACCGTCTGCCCTAACTTGCCCCCCATCCACCCCTTCCCCACCCTCGCCTAACTTCCCCCTACAACCGGCGGGGAAGTTAGCTGCCGGCAGGAATGGACACGAATAGCAGAGATGAATGTCCCTGCTATTCACGGGTCAGAATGACCCTAAATGCTTCTACCCCGCCCATTCAGCACCCCAATGTGTGAGTGTCAGTTAGCATATGAATCAGCACACAGTCACCTTCATGCCCTTGTTGTAAGTTACCCAAACCCAAGCAGGCAATTATCACGCATGAAAACATGCATTAACTGCTTAACACACTTTAATAAAAAGGCTCCTTCATGTTTATGTCACATACAACAGTGGAGCTAAAAAAATAATGATGAAAGTATTTTCATATAGAAGATTTTAAAGGGGGAGGTTTATCCACAGAACATTAAAGGAGTATTAAATCTATTTTCGTAAAGGCAAAAAATCACCATCACCAAATGCTTTTGAGAAGCCTCCCATTCTTTTTAGCTTTTCATTGTTGCCTTCTATTAAATGATCAGTCTTGTACACCCATGGTTAAAAAAAAATACTAGAAGAAAAAAAATGAACAGAAGGAAAGCAAGACATTTTTCTTCTTGACACTAATATCTAAAGATCCTAGGCTATGGTGATGCCTCACCTATCACAAGATATCTCGGCCAACAGAATTCTCCAAGCTCCAGAACTGGCATGCTTAATGTATGCTGGAGGAAAGCAGAATACAATGCCCACTGGTAATCAGACATGCAAAGGTTTCTATGGAATAAGTTGTCTTGTTACAACACGGCATTAAGTGCAGCAGACATCAGGCACATTCTTTAGCATGCCCACAACTGCCTTATAGGTTTTTTTTTTTTTTTAAATTATTGTTATTCTAAGACATTCTAGCTGCCAAGTAAAAATAATTATATGTTCTTTTCTATTTATTGAATTTGATTAGTAATAAATTCGCTATTGACCGGCACAGAGTGCTAGGGCCTGAGGCACTATTCAATGGTCTCTTTTCCCTTGATCACTGCACACTGCACCTTCAATCAAGTTGCACTGAATCTGCTATTCTGTGTGGTGCACATGTGGCTTATAAGTAGGTAGGTAGGTAGGTAGGTAGAATGAGGAAAGCTTATTGTCCAGCTTTTACATGCCAGCTTCTGCAAAGCATAAACTACTGTCCAATTCAGGATTAAGCAGTGCTCTGAAACATAACTTGTGGTACACTCTACTGTACGAGCTGAATGAGAAATTACTTAGCTTGATAGGCAAACTTTTGAATAAACTGCATTGTTTTACAAAATATGTCATCAGGAAAAAATGTATTAACTCTAATCAGCCAAAATGGTGTGATTCATTACTTAATTTCAGAGTGCCAGGCTATAAATTATATCAAGCCTGCCACAAGTAATTTTTGCAGCAGCATACCAGATGACAAATGAAATGTCCAAGTGGCTACAAGTGAAAAACTTCCATCTTTCTTCCATGGCTGAATATTACTTACTCTAATGATGTATAATAGCCTGCAACCACACTTAACCCGTGCTTTAAATGGCAGCACAAACTGTTTACCCAGAGTTATGAAGAAGAAAACAGCAAATCAAGCACAGAAATGAGAAGTGCGTACATTAACCTCCCACATGCCAACATAATTTTCCCCTACAGATGATGTATAACAGTATCTTCAAATTGTTTTTCTGCATTCTACGTGAAAGCTGATGCTTCAAGTATCTTACATGTCAAAGGATGCAGGATAAATTGCTGCCAAAATGCACCTAATTAATAAAACTCCGGATGTTTAGAATTAAACGAATGCTAGTTAAGTTGTTAACTGAACTTGAACAGTATATAGGCAGAGCTCTTTATGCACAGCATGTCATGTTTAATTAAAAAGTCTCTCTTTGCATACACATATCAAGGCACACAGGATTAAGTCCTCCAACAAAAAACCCTTGAGTAAATTATGTCACCCTTGTTCTCATGGGTATGGCCAGAAAAGTGCAGAGGTATATTCAGCCTGCTAGAATTCATCCAACATCTTTGCTGTTGGACTAGGATTGCTTTGTACTGCTTAGAACCAGTTGGTAGCTTTAGGCAGAGGTGCACTGTGATTAAAAATTGGCTAAAGCATGAGGATCCTGTCCCTGGCCCATCCAGTGTGCGTCTCCTTCTGATGGTGCAGCCTCTCCTGGTTCAAACTTGGGCTGCTATTGTTTCGTGCTTCTGCCTAAATTGATGCAAATTACAGTAGCAGTGTGTCTATTCTGAACCCATCTTCTTAAAGGCATAAGGGCTCATTTTATTTATTTTTATTTATTTATTAGTATATATATACTGCTTTTTCCAAAGATCAAATGCAATTTACATTATGGGCTCATGAACTGCCACCTATTCCTATACTGCTGGCTTACAAACCTGTGCCCTTTTAAGAGGACAGACTCGGAGAGGACACACTGTCTATATTAGCATCCCACTAAGGGATGTCCAGTGCCCTGATAAGGAAATCTGCCCATGTCTTTAGGTTCCCCATTTCACTATGGGGCTATTTTAGAAGCCTTATATACTTTTTACACATGGATGTATTGGCACACACTTGTGCAAACTACACAAACGTGCAAACTGCCATTTTAGAAGGGCCTGATTTTGCACATATCTGCTCCACACATCTAGTTACACGGGGCCATATCAGGGACTTGGGTCTGGGTGAGAAAAAGATATACGTGTATCTCCCTATTTCATAAAGGGGGTGCACGTTTAAGATCAAAATCGGCCACACCTGAATTTATGCCTGCTCCCTGACATGAACAGGTATTTAAAACTGCTAGTTGTGGCCAGCCCTCTACAGTAGGCGTTAAGATGGCTATCCAACTTAATCGCCTGTTGTTTATTTCCTTCTCCAAATTAAAGTAAGGTAAACATTGAGTTTTTTGTGATCGATTCAGTTACTGCATGTCTGGCTTTGCAAAATGGTCAGATACACATGTAATTGCCCGCATATAAAAGTGTAGACTAGAAAGGCCATATGGCCTTTTTCTGCCATCATGTTTCTCTGCTTCTATTTTCACATGCACATTGTGAAATACAGGTGCTTACACACGTATGTATGTTACTGGATTTCCCCCGTTGATTTTTCCCACATGCATGTTTGTAAAATGGCGCGTCTTGATGCCTGTAGATATCCATCTCCATGTGTTCCTGCACCTTTTTCTATGATTTAAAACAACCATCCATAATGAGGGGTGGAGAAATGCTGATTTGACATCGGACTTTCACGTGCATACCTTCTCTTTTAAAATCAACATAGGTTTTTGTACTTTTCACGTCCATGTCACTGCTGTCTAATAAGCAGTCTTTCTAAAATAGCCAAATACAGTAAATTATATTCTCTAACACCCTGTTGAGGTATACATGCCGCCTATTTTAGTTTTACAGTCACATTTATGGAAGGGACCTCTATAGTTTCAATAGATCACATACAAAACGATTAGATAATTCTTATGTTGGTTCTGAAAAGAATTGAAGATGTACTTCAGCGTCTTCAATTCTTTAAAGTAGTTGAATACAGTCAAACGCAGCACCGTATCTAACCCTGTGTGAGCAATGCAGTCGCACAGGGCTCAAATGATTAGGGGCACATTTTGGGTTGCTGGCCTCGCCCCCCCCCCCCCCCCACGCTGCCTGTCATTGCCCTGCCTCTGCCACTTTTTGTTTTCTCAGCGGCGGCAGGGCCAGCAGCAGCGGAGAAGACCTGACCTCAAATTTAAAAAAAGAAATACGCGGATCTTTCTGACTCCGCGCTTATACGCAGGTCTGGTCCCTTCCTCCCTTCTCTTATGTAGGTCGCGTCAGTGGAGGGAGGGACCAGACCAGCCATTCAAGCACGGAGTTGCAAAGACCTGATTTTGAATAGCGCGTCAGAGCAGGGAGGGATCAGATCTGCGGACAAGCTTGGAGTTGAAAGAGCCACGTGTTTTTTTTAAAATTGAAGTCAGGTCAGTCCGCTGCTGCTAGTGCCGCCACAGCCAAGAATACAAAAATTGGTGGCGGCAGCAGGGCAAGGGCAGGCAGCTGGCTAGACATGGAAGTATGGGGGAGATATGGGGGCACACTAGATGTGCAAGTCGCACAAGGCGCAATTATGGCTTGGTACAGCCCTGGTTAAATGAGCAGGCGCATGAAAAACATTTGAGATGCCCCAGTATTTGCAACCTCAAAGCCAACAAGAAACTCACTTCCCTCCCCGCCCCGGGCACCTTTTCTCCAGAGCATTTTCTCGTTTCTCTCTGTCTGCCCCCTCCTCCTCCCCCCAGCACTCTTTCTCTCTCCCACTCTCCCGTCCTCTCCCTTGCTCTCACAGCTCTTCAGCTCATTGGTTTCTGTAGCACACCTGTTACGGCAGCCCTTTAGTAGCATTTCTGGCTCGTTATATCTGGCATGTGTCTAGCCCTCAGCAGAGAGAGAGGTGTGCAGCAGTACCTTGCCCCTCTACAATGCCCTTCCCACGCTTTCTTTGATTTCGTTCCTTCTCCTGGTCTTTGATCCCCCTATCCTATATGACCATGGCATTCCCTTTCTTACATCTCTCCGTATGCAGTCCTTTGTACTGTTCACCGCTCTGATGCTCCGGCCTGAGCGGTCTATCAAAAAGTTGAATAAAGATAAAGATACAGGTTGAGCCCACCCAAAAGCAGTAGACACCATTTCTGGCCCTCAAGTGAACTAGATGCATAGATGAGAACAAATATTCATTTGTACTCCTTCCAAATTTCCTTTCTATTCAATGGCCATATACAAAGAAACTGCTCCTAGGGCATCATGAGGTTTCATGCTACTCTGGGCAGGGAGGGAGGGTTCAGGAATGCTAAGGGATGAGGAGTATGGAGGGCCGGAGCAAAGCCTTGGGCACCCTAGCTGAACCTCCAGCTTTACACCTCCCCCCCCCCCAACATTCTGATAATTAAATTCATCATCATTATCATTTAAACACTACCCCTTCCACAGCAGTCTTGTAAAAAAAGGCATTACTGGGCATAATACTTTTAAACTGTAAACTTTGCTTTGTATGTATGTGTATGCCCGCTCTCCCTGCAGGTATGTGCTGATGGGTCTTTGAGGTCTGGCTGTCAGGATCTATTGTTTTGCATTGACTGCTGCTGTTCTTTACTGCCTCTCAGAAGCTGCTGTCTCGATGACTGCCTAGTCCTGGGCTCTGGGGGCATATCCTCTCCAATGACATGTGCAGGTGGGGGGTTGCAAAGAGCCTCCTGGAGCTCACATGACCTTTAGAAGTCCTTGGGCCACATAAAAATATCTATGCAAGAGTAGATTTTTGTATCACCACTGAGTAATAGCAGCAATGTGACATGCCCCCCCCCCCATGTGCTCAGTGGTAACTATGGTAACACCAGGGTGGTGTGCTCCGATGGTCCATCAGTTCAAGCCCTTTTTTCAATGGCCTGTTTTGCTCAGATTCACTGTTGCTCAGACTCAAAAGTATTTTCCCACTGAAACTGCAATATCAACTCAAAAACAGAAACAAATTAATAAGTAAATGAAAAAATAAAAAACCTAGTCATCCGGATATGAATGTTTCATAATGAAGGCAAGTAGGACAACAAAAGCATAATGGCTTATCAACAAATCTGATTTGTTCTGGCCAATGAAATTGAAAGAATCTAAAACTGTGGTAGGCTATGGCCTAGCATGGCCTGCTACTATGAAAGGCCTGTAAGTTAGGCCTGGATCCTAACTCCCATTATAGCTAGAAAAGAACCAAAAAGCTGTGAAAAATAAGAAAACTGTTTTAAAATGCTTAATAAGAAGTTTTCATGAATTCATAAGTCTTCTATTATTCTCTTGTATGAGAAAGAACAGAAATGTTTCAGTATATGCATTCCAGTGTGGCAGGTGCAGGCCTGTGACCCACGGTGTCTGACATAGGCAGGCCAGCATGGCTAGCTTGACCTGTAAATGAGGCCTGTGGAGAGGCATATAGGATTGCACATCCCCCAATATGCTGCTATTGTAAGAAAGAACTCAGTAGAAATATTGAATTAGCTTAGATAAGCAGAATTGCAGAATTAAGAAATGGAAAAATACAGAAAAGATGTGTTTTAAAGTTACTGATAAGAAAAAGTACATTTGCAGAGAAATATTGAGGAGTGCTGACAGATGAGTTACAGAACCTTGCTCTTCTGCACGCACAAATGGTCCCATAACCTTGAAAGTGTGAAAGTAACAAGTTGATGAACTGACCATTGTAATTGGGACTAGAAGGGGGGCAGGCAGGTGTCATGCCTACAGAAGCCCACAGAAGGAACATAATTGGAGAAACTTATCAGTACCGGGACCAATAGAAGGGCTACGGGAGGTACGGGAGAGTACCGGGACCAATGAAATGTTTTTCTATACCTAGAATGGAACAGAAATCTATAAAAGTTGTTGCAATGCTTGAAAACTTTGCTCAGCCATTTTGAAATTGCCTTGCTTGAGACTTGTGCACAAATAAATGATTTGGACCTTCTGAACAGACTCCTGGTATCATTGGTTTGTCTGCGCTTTGCTGCTACACCAGAAGCCGAAGTTAACCTTGCAGTAGAAAAGTAACAAGATTCAGAACTGTACCATTGTTCAAGCAATCCTAAAGGAGGGGGCCGGTTGCTAGGCTCCGGAGGGATTTCTAATTGGACAAATGAAGGGAATGTATAACCAATGAAAAGTTTGCATGTATCGAGTTGGAACCAATAGAAAGTTCTCATGTATCAAACTGAAAAAGAGGTATAAATGGTTATGTCTCTGTATAAACTTTTGCTCAGTTCCTTTTGAAGCTTTGACTGACTGGGCCTTGTGCACAATAAACTGACTTGGACCCTGTCAATCGACTCCTGGACTTATTCATTGATTGCACTTTGCCACAGCATATTCTTGGTGCGTTGGGCCTGGAAGTGCGAGTGGTAAATGGTATTCAAGTGAGTAATCCACGTAATTCGCCTTGAGGTTTGGCCCGGTTGGAACCGTGTCTGTCCGACCGCGGGGGAAACCTCAGGCGCCGCCGGCCCCTTTGTGCCGGAGAGGGTTCCGCCTGCCTCGGCAGGCCATCGGGTCCAGCTGGCCAACACCTCCGACCCAGGAGAGTCCAGGTTCCAACTCAGAAGCTGGAGTGGTATCGGGGACCAGATCCGGTGAGTAGACATTTTTGTGATTTGATAGTCAGAAAGAACAGCCTGGGACAACGTCTTGCGTGCGCAAGACTGATTTGGTATATTTGGTATAGACTAACTGGGAAATCTCGCATGAGTATGCACGAGACAAGGGAGCCTGATCACCTCCCATAAGGGCGGTCCTAGTAAGCTCCGCGTAAGGAAAGAGGAAGCTGAAGCCATCGACCCTTCTTGTTTGGAATAGTCAGTTAGTCAGAAAACCTGGGCACTTGAAATATTGAAATATGATAACTTGTTGAAATATGCTTGCGTGTGTGAGTGAGAGGTCTTGAAATACAGACCGAGCGAGAGCGGACTCCTAAGTAGCGCAGTTCCTGGCCGAGCGACCGCACCCAGGTCGCGAACAGGAGGAAGCGAGTGGTGTTTGTCCCCCCCAGTGTTCTGTGGGCTGTACGGACCCCTTACCTACAGCCATACTACCCATCCTTATTGTTCGTTGTCTTGTACGTCATTACGTGTACGTAGGGACGTAGGGTACGTAACGTACGCAGGTACGTTGAGTACGTAGGTAGCAATGTACGTAGGTACGTTTAGATTATGGGAGGGACGGAGTCCACGCACACTCCGTTGGCATGTATGATCAAGAATTTCCGTAAAGGATTTTCGGGCAATTATGGTTGTGATAAGGAAGCTTATCATAGCTCAGGTAGGAGCTATAGAAAAGATGATGTGACTCTGAACAAGCAACCTGTCAGTTCTGGTAGAAGCAAGAAAACAGAGTTTTCACATAAAAGACTACCAGTCCCAGAATGCACCAGGTTTCCAGCAGCCATGAGAGGGGCTGAAGTGAGGAAATGTGTGTGCAATCAAGAGAGCTATGAGGTAATCCCTAAGCACTTATCTCAAAGGGCAGGGCCTGATTCAAGACAGCTGCACTGTGTTAGGGAGCAGCACACATTAGGAAAGAATAAGAATAGAGATTCTTCTTCAGATAACAGCTTCAGTAACAGTTGGAAGAACAGCTTCAGCAAAAGCCACGCAGATAGAGAGAGAAGGAAACTCTCTGGAAGGAAGAGAAGAAAGGCCATTGGAAGGTCTGGGAGATTCCAAGGCAGTACTCATACTGGGAGGTATTCCAAAAGCCAGCAGAGTTCATTGGACTGGATTCAGCCAGAGGAATGGAGTGGCAGAGATAGGAATCACCAGTGGCTACCTGGAAGAGAGAAGACTGCATGTGGAAGGGACTTTCAGACCAAGGCCAGAAGGTATGTGAGAGAAGATCCAGCGTCCAGGGATCAAGATTGGAAGGCTGGACATCAGAATTGGATTACATATTGGCCAGGCTATACAGAGAGGAATAATGATAGCAGGAGAGGCTCAGGTATGAACACTGATCCAGACCCTATCTATAATAGAGAATGGCAGCAAGGGAATAAGCATTCTCATGATAGTGCCTTAATGAAAGACTCATCTGTGCCAATGTATGATATTGACCCTATGATTGTTGATGCAGGGGGAAATACAGCAGATGAAACTATTTACATGGACTGTTCTTTATCTAAATGCTATTGCTAGTTTTCTATGAGCAAACACATCAGCCATCACAAAGAAACCTAACTTTGTTCTTTATTTCCACTGCAAACAGCTCTTAAAGCAGGATTTGGGCTCACACAGTAGCAGCCAGCCAGCTAAAGGCTTTCAGCTGGTCCATTGATAGTAATTAGGGCTGCACCTGATTGTGTGTGTGAGCAAGGGAGAATCACTGCTGAGATCGGCGTGGAAAATAAGCAGAAGTTAACCTAACCAGCAAAGTTTATTCTTTACTTTGTGCCTTTGTATTTGGTAATTACTTGCTAAGAAAACATTAGCTAATTGCCTGACAAGCTGAAGGTTGTTTTCTGGTTTACTTTGTGACTTTTTGTATCCATTTTAAACACTGCAAGCAAGTAACCTCATTTATAGTGCTATCAAGCATACATGTGCTGGGTGAATTAAACCCCATCAATAAAAGAAGTATTTTATTGATCTTACCACTTGGTTTCACAACTTAAATTATTGTCATCAGCTGTGTTTGGGAGTGAATGAACTACAATACCCACAATACCTTGCAAGAATCATATGAATATATGCATCGTCAAGATTGTGTAAGTTCTCACCCTAGGCAGCCGTCTGACATGGTATAAAAATGACTCCATCCAGATTAAAAATGTTATGTGAAAGGGAGTGGCCCGCATTAGCTGCTTCATGGCCCCGAGGGGGCACCTTTGATTTTGAGACAGTTTTACGAATTCATCAGCTCATACTGAGAGCGTATCCTGACCAGTTCCCCTATATAGATTCCTGGTTAAGTATATGTGAACAGCAGCCTTCATGGATGAAGCGCTGTTATGAGGAGCACTGTAAAATATTTGTAGCTACTACTAGGGGAACCAAAAAGGCTAAGGAAGTGAAGCCGCCTGTGTATTCTGACCCAGAGTCCTCAGATATTTTAGATAGTTTACCCCGGCACCCACAGAAATTAGTCCCCACAGCCCCACCACTTGAAGTAGAGTCCGAAGAGTCGTCCCAGAAAATACCGAAGCAACAGCCTAAGAAGCACCCTACCCCGAGTGAAAGTTCTGAGTCAGGCCCAAACACAGCAGGGGGACTCGAGTCCTCCGATGAGATAGAAAGCGGAAGCTCTCCTGCCAGTTCAGGGTCACCCACCAAGGAGACTAGTGCCCGGGAGCCTTATGATTTAAGAAGTGTAACTCCCAAGAAGAAGGAGAAAGCAGGGCACCTAATGCCATTACGCCAAGTGCCTGGAATTCCTGTTTTGAATGATCAGGGCCAGATGGCGCCAGGACCAACCAGCTTAGTTTATGTACCCTTTTCTACCACAGATTTATTGAACTGGAAAACGCATTATGCTTCCTACACAGTTAAGCCCCAGGAATTAACAGAATTAATGTCTAGCATTATGCAAACCCATCAGCCTACCTGGGCCGATTGTCGCCAGCTCCTGTCCACCCTCTTCACTACTGAGGAGCGAGGCCGAATCGGGCAAGCAGCCCTCCGATGGTTAGAAGAGAACCCTGTAGAAAGGTGAGGAATAAATCCCCCGCAAGCAGCAGCTGCAGAATACCCCAATGAAGATCGCAGATGGGACCCGAACGAGGAAAGGGGGGCGGCGGCCCTGACCAGATTTCGCCAGGCCTTATTGCAGGGCCTGAAAAAGGGAGGCCAGAGGGCCATGAATATCGGGAAAATATCGGAAGTTCTCCAAGGTCCAGATGAGATGAGCCCAGCGGCCTTTTATGAGCGGTTGTCTGAAGCTTATAGACTGTATACCCCATATGATTCCGCCGCTCAGGAAAATTTACGCATGGTAAATGCGGCCTTTGTTAGTCAGTCCCAGAGAGACATAAAATGAAAATTGCAGAAATTGGATGGATTTGCGGGCATGAACACAGCTCAGTTAATGGAAGTCGCTCAGAAAGTATTTGTGAATCGTGAAAATGAACGAGACAGAGAAAGTGAACGAAAGATGAAGAAGAAGGCAGTTCTTCTTGCTGCTGCTATAACCGAACGACGTGGAGGAGGTATTCCTAATCAAAGGACCAGAGGACGTGGACGAGGCCACGGAAGCGACAGGCCTCCATTAGGTGCAAATCAATGCGCCTACTGCAAGGAAGAAGGACATTGGAGAAATGAGTGCCCGCATCTGGACTCCGCCCCTGCAAGGGGAGGAGGGAGTCCCTGGAGGCCCGGAGGAAGATTTCGAAGGAGAGGAGGAATGAATCGAACACAGTTCCAGCAGGAGAGGGAAGAAGCCATTGAGGGAGTGCCAGTAGCAACAGGTTATGACCTGGACGACATAGATGAAGACTAGGCCAGACCGGGCTCCAAGTTCACCCTGGGTCCCCAGGAGCCTATGGTCAGTTTAAAGATAGGGGACCAATATATGGAATTCATGGTAGATACAGGAGCAGAACATTCAGTAGTAGCTAAGCCAGTAGCTCCTCTGTCCTCACGATCTGTCACTATTAGGGGAGCCACTGGAAATAAAGCCACAAAACCATTCTTGCAGAACCGCATGTGTGAACTAGGGGGACAGAAGATAACGCACCAGTTCTTGTATATGCCTGAGTGCCCTATTCCACTACTGGGCCGAGACAGGCTTGCCAAGCTCCAGGCCCAAATATCCTTTGCTGAAGGGGGAGAAATGAAAATGACTGTGAACCCAAAGCCTGCTGGATTAATGGTGCTTACTGTTCCCCGAGAAGAAGAATGGCGGTTCTATAGTGCACCTTCAATAAAGTCAACCAGTCCCTGTATACCTACCAACCTTATAGCCCCACCTGAAGTATGGGCAGAAGATAATCCACCTGGCCTAGTGAAAAACATAGCCCCTGTCATTGTCACCCTCAAGCCAGGAGTGGAACCAGTGCATGTGAAGCAGTATCCTCTCCCTCGACCAGTCATAGAAGGAATTCGCTGCCATTTAATGAAACTGCTGAAGTACGGACTTCTCAAGGAATGCCAGTCACCTTGGAACACCCCCCTTCTCCCAGTAAAGAAGCCTGGGACAGGAGACTACCGCCCGGTACAAGATCTAAGGCGAGTAAATGATGCAGTTGAAACTACACACCCAGTAGTACCAAATCCTTATACTCTCTTGGGACTGATCCCCGCTGAGGTTACTCACTTCACCGTTCTGGACCTGAAAGATGCCTTTTTCTGTGTGTGCCTAGCACCCACCAGTCAACTTTTATTCGCTTTTGAATGGCAAGACCCCACCACAGGAAGGCTGGGTCAGCTCACCTGGACCAGATTACCCCAAGGATTCAAAAACTCACCTACTCTCTTCAGTGCTGCCCTGAATCAAGATCTCTCAAGTTACCCAGTGGACCCAGGAAAGAGGGTTCTTCTTCAGTATGTAGATGACTTGCTCATAGCCACCAACTCAGAAAGTGAATGCCTACAAGCCACTAGTGAACTTCTGTACCTTCTCAAAGATGCCGGATACAAAGTCTCAAGAGCCAAAGCACAACTATGCCAAACTGAAGTTAAGTATCTAGGATTCCAGTTGTCCAGTGGGATCCGACGTTTAGGACCAGAACGCAAAGAAGCTGTATGTAATATCCCCACACCAACCACTAGCATGATCGCCTTTGATTTAATTAGTGGAGGAGGGATAGTAAGGAAATCCACAGTACTACCCTTTAACTTTCGAAAGGGAGGCTATGATAAAATGAGGAAAACAGTTAAGAAAAAACTAAAAGGAGCAGTTGCAAAGGTTAAAGACGTACATCAAGCTTGGGTGTTGTTGAAAAATACTATCTTGGAAGCCCAGACCACCTGTATTCCACGCTTTAAGAAAAGTGGAAGGAAGTCCAAAAAACTGCCAGCATGGTTTAAAGGTGAGGTCAGAGAGGCTGTTGTTGCCAAAAAAGCATCTTTCAGGAAATGGAAAAAAGAGCCAAACGATGAAACCTGGAAACAGCACAAGCACTGGCAAGTCAAATGCAAGGCATTGATAAGGCAGGCAAAGAGAGAATTTGAGAAGAAGCTTGCTGCGGAAGAAAAAACGCGAAATAAAGACCTTTTCAAGTACATTCGTAGCAAAAAACCTGTGAGAGAGTCAGTTGGTCCATTAGATGATAAAGGGGTTAAAGGAGCACTAAGAGGCGACAAGGTGATAACGGAGAGACTGAATGAATTCTTTGCTTCGGTCTTTACTGAGGAAGATGTAGGGATGTTACCCATGACTGAAGTGGTATTTAAAGGTGTGGAAGAATTGAAGGAAATATTGATACATCGGGAAGATGTCTTACAACTATTAGATAAACTGAAGAGTAGCAAATCACCTGGGCCGGATGGTATACATCCAAGGGTGTTGAAAGAACTGAAATTTGAGATTGCAGACCTGCTATCAGTAATCTGTGAACTATCATTAAAATCATCTCTAATACCTGAGGATTGGAGGATCGCCAATGTAACACCAATTTTTAAAAAGGGTTCGAGGGGTGATCCAGGAAACTACAGACCGGTGAGCCTGACATCAGTACCGGGAAAAATGGTAGAAACCATCATAAAGAATAAAATTACTCAGCATGTAGATAGTCACGACCTAATGGGAGACAGCCAACATGGCTTTAGACAAGGAAGATCTTGTCTTACTAATCTGTTATGTTTTTTTGAAGGAGTGAATAAACAGGTGGATAAAGGTGAGTCGGTTGATATTGTGTATCTGGACTTTCAGAAAGTCTTTGACAAGGTCCCTCATGAAAGACTTTTGGCAAAACTAAAGAGTCATGGGATAGGAGGCAGTGTACTATTGTGGATCAGGAACTGGTTAAAAGATAGAAAGCAGAGGGTAGGGCTAAATGGCCAATTTTCCCAATGGAGAAAGGTGAATAGTGGTGTACCCCAGGGATCTGTGCTGGGTCCGCTGCTTTTTGACATATTCATAAATGACCTGGAAAGTGGAATAACGAGTGAGGTTATCAAATTTGCAGATGACACAAAACTATTTAAAGTTGTTAAAACCCAGGAGGATTGTGGAAAATTGCAAGAGGATCTTGATAAATTGGAAGACTGGGCATCAAAATGGCAGATGAAATTTAATGTGGAGAAGTGCAAGGTTATGCACCTAGGGAAGAACAACCCAAACTATGGTTACACAATGCAAGGTTCCACATTAGGAACCACCACCCAGGAAAAAGATTTAGGCGTCATTGTGGATACCATGTTAAAACCCTCGGCCCAGTGTGCAGCGGCGGCCAAGAGAGCAAATAGAATGCTAGGTATGATAAGGAAAGGAATGGAAAATAAAACAAAAGATATTATAATGCCTCTATATCGTTCCATGGTGAGACCGCACCTTGAATATTGTGTGCAATTCTGGTCGCCGTATCTTAAAAAGGATATAGCGATTTTAGAAAAGGTTCAGAGAAGAGCCATCAAAATGGTAAAGGGGATGGAAGGCTACTCCTATGAAGAAAGGCTAAAAAGGTTGGGGCTCTTTAACCTGGAAAAGAGACGGCTGAGGGGAGATATGATAGAAGTCTATAAATTAATGAACGGAGTGGAACGGGTAAACGTAGATCAATTGTTTACCTTATCAGAATATAGAAAGACTAGGGGACATGCAATGAAGCTACAGGGTAAACTATTTAAGACTAATAAAAGAAAATATTTTTTCACTCAACGTGTAATCAAACTCTGGAATTTGTTACCGGAGGATGTAGTAAAGGCTGTTAGTGTAGCTGGGTTTAAAAAAGGTTTGGACAAGTTCCTGGAGGAAAGGTCCATAAACCATTATTAAGAAGGGACCAGGATATCAATGCTTGAACCAATACAAGCATTGTGGAACCTGTGTCCCTTGGGGAAACTGCTAGGTACGTATGACCTAGATTGGCCACTGTTGGAAACAGAATACTGGGCTTGATGGACCTTGGTCTGACCCAGTATGGCATATCTTATGTTCTTATATCTTATGTAGGAGGCAAGTAAGAGCCTTCCTGGGGGCCGCGGGATATTGTCGCATATGGATCCCTAACTTTGCCCTGATTGCAAAACCACTGTACCAAGCCACCAGAGGATTGGAAAAATCCCCACTAGATTGGGGACCTGAACAAGATGTAGCATTCCAAACTTTGAAAAAGGCCCTGATGTCATCTCCAGCTTTAGGTCTTCCAGATGTTCAGAAGCCTTTACATCTTTTTGTCCATGAGTCACAAGGAAACGCATTGGGAGTATTGACCGAATCTCTTGGTTCCTGGCAACGGCCAGTAGCTTATCTGAAAAAACAATTGGATGTAGTTGCAAAAGGATGGCCTCCTTGTCTGAGAGCTGTTGCAGCAACAGCCCTCCTAGTGGGTGAAGCAGACAAACTCACACTAGAACAAACTCTTCAAGTCACCGCGCCACACTCTGTCCTGACTCTCATGGAACACAAAGGAAACTTCTGGCTAACCAATGCACGAATGTTGAAGTATCAAAGCATGTTGTGTGAAAACCCTCGGATACAGTTGAAAGTTAGTCAAGCTCTAAACCCTGCTACATTGTTTCCAATTGGTCCTGGGCCACCTGATCATAATTGCTTAGAAACCATGGACACTGTATTCTCAAGTCGCCCTGATTTGACCGATGTCCCTCTAGGACTCAGAAGTGCTGGGAAAGGACTCGTGGAAAGTGACACTGAAAAAGCAAAATTGCTGAACGAATACTTCTGCTCTGTTTTTACTAAAGAAGATCCTGGAGATGGACCAGCTGTGACTCCCAAATATAAAAATAGGAATGAAGTAGATACCACACCTTTCACAGAAGATGAGGTGTTAGAACAACTTGCTAAATTGAAAGTGGACAAAGCCATGGGACCAGATGGGATACATCCCAGGATACTGAAAGAACTCAGAGAGGTTCTTGCAGGACCGTTAAAGGATATCTTCAACAGATCCTTGGAAACAGGAGTGGTTCCTCAGGACTGGAAAATGGCTAATGTTGTACCTCTACACAAAAGTGGTGACAGGGAAGAGGTGTCAAACTACAGGCCCGTGAGCCTTACCTCGGTGGCGGGAAAAGTAATGGAGGCGCTCCTGAAAGAGCGAATAGTGAACTTTCTCAAAACCAACAGGTTGCAAGATCAAAGGCAACATGGTTTTACTGAAGGACGGTCTTGCCAAACAAATCTGATTGAGTTCTTTGATTGGGTGACCAAGGAACTAGATCTGGGGCATGCAATGGATGTCATCTATCTGGATTTCAGCAAAGCCTTTGATACTGTTCCTCATAGGAGGCTTGTCAATAAACTCAGTAGCTTGGGGATGGGTCCCAAGATAGTAAACTGGATTAGAAATTGGTTGACTGACAGACAACAGAAGGTGATGGTACATGGAGCTCACTCGGATGAGAGGAAGGTGATTAGCGGGGTGCCTCAGGGTTCGGTCCTGGGCCCGGCACTGTTCAATATATTTGTGAGTGATATTGCTGAAGGACTGAATGGAAAAGTCTGTCTTTTTGCAGATGACACAAAAATTTGCAACAGAGTGGACTCCCCCGAAGGAGTGGTTAACATGAGGAAAGATCTACAAAAGCTGGAAGACTGGTCTAATGCTTGGCAACTACGATTTAATGTAAAAAAGTGCAGTGTCATGCACTTGGGTAGCAGAAATCCAAGGGAAAAGTACACGATTGGGGGTGAGAGGTTGGTATGCACGGTTCAGGAGAAAGACCTTGGTGTGATTATCTCTGATGATCTCAAGATGGCAAAACAGTGCAACAAGGCGGTGGCAAAAGCTAGGAGGATGTTGGGCTGCATACAAAGAGGGATTACCAGCAGAAAGGAAGAGGTACTTATGCCACTGTACAAATCACTGGTGAGGCCTCACTTGGAATACTGTGTTCAGTTTTGGAGACCATATCTTGCAAAAGATGTAAATAGACTGGAAACTGTTCAGAGAAAGGCGACCAAAATGATTTGGAGCCTGCGTCAGAAGCCTTATGAGAAGAGACTTGAAGACCTAAATATGTACACTTTGGAGGAGAGGAGGGACAGGGGAGATATGATTCAGACCTTTAAATAATTAAAGAGAAATGATGAACAAACAAACCTCTTCCAAAGACGGGGAAGCTGTAAAACTAGAGGGCATAACATGAAGCTGCAAGGTGGTAAATTGAAAGGCAATGTCAGGAAATATTTCTTCACTGAAAGGGTGGTGGATGCTTGGAATACCCTCCCGATGGAAGTGGTGGGGGCAAACATGGTGATGTAATTCAAAACGGCATGGGACAAACACAGTGGATCCCTTTACAGCAACAGGATAAAAGCAAAATAAACGGTACCATCTAACTTCTGAACTATCTAGCGTCTCAACAAATAAGGGTGTCCTACATGGAGTGGTGGATTCACCCCTAAACAAAAACAAAAACATGGGGAGGGGTGGCCTGCACAGAGCGACAGGTGCACCTACTCTTGCCATCTTGCTGGGCAGACTAGATGGACCATGCTGGTCTTTATCTGCCGTCACTTACTATGTTACTATATGTTACTATGTTCAGTCAGGCGGTTCATTGTGACAGACTAATACCCATAGCTGCTGTTATTGTATCGATCCATCTCATTGCTGGCCTTCCTCTTTTGCATTGACCTTTTACCTTGCCAAGGATGATGTCTTTCTCTAATGATCTCTCTCTTCGCATGATGTGTCCAAGATCAAAGTCTTGTCATCTGAACTTCTAAAGAAAGTTTAGAGCTGATCTCCTCTAGTACTGACTGGTTTCTTCAGGCAGTCCATGGTATACACAGTATTTGTCGCCAGCACCATAATTCAAAGGCATCAACTTTCTTCCTGTCTATCGTTTTCACTGTCCAACTTTCACATCCATACGATGTTATTGAAAATACAATGGCTAACAAGTCAAATCTTTGTATGGAGATAGACATCTCTGCTTTTGAGAATCTTGTCTAGGTCCTTCATAGTGTCGTGAGGTACAAGGTTCAGAGCCGATGGAAACAGGAAATTCACTGCAAAGTGAAACCAGGGTTGGCAGCTCTGAAGCAAGCATGGAGGGTTGGCATAGAAACCCCAAACAAATAACGTCACAGTATGCTAGGGAACGCCCGTCCCACAAGCTAATTCCTGTTTCATCAGGGAAGGGGAAACAGCTGGTGGGAGGTGGAGCCCAGCCCAACGGAAAAAGAAACACAGATAAAAATCCCTTAGTGGAGGATAGAGGAGAGACTACTAAGAGACATGAGGAGAGACCTGACGAGAGGCAGGAAGGAAGTCCTAGGTACAATCCTAGACACAGAGAGAGACCTGGAAGAAGCCAAATAGAGAAAGACAGATACCCTGAATTCAGTCAAGGCTTGAGGCTGGGAGAAGAGAGAAGGGAAGGGAGTCCCAATCTCACTCAGGGAAGCTTCTCGGAGGAGGGGAACTGTGAGAGATATACAGTCCCAGGTCGCAGAGAGCAGTGCACAGCTGGCAAAAGCACTGGGGATTTCTGCCACTCAAAAAGCAAGGAGGTTTACTCTAAAAGCCAGAGAAGACAGCCACAGTCTTATAACTACAGATATCCTGAAGGTAACGCTCATTTTCCTGTTACAAAGGTTTTATCTGAAGGAAAGAAAAAGTTTTACCTGACACCATATTGCAGCCAAGAGAGGTTCCTGGGAAAAAGCTGTTTAGAAGACAGGCACGTAACTCATAATAGCCAAGCAGAAGAGGACAGTTTGTATCCTTGCACTTACCAGGAGCTGTGTGCTCGAGAATCCAATACTTATGGTAAACACCCAGACTCCTCTAGCTGGTTGGGGGAAGGGAATACACTGACTGAAGCTGAGAGGTTTTCCCAGCAGGCAGAAGAGTTCTCTCCACGGGACACTGAAGGAGAAAGTGACCCCATTCAATGGGATTCCTACCAACCCCCTGAGCCTGAGATATACATGGACTGCTCATATATGGTATCTGATAATGTAAAGTCTCTTTGTTAACATTGTTGGAGTATTTGAAAAGAAGAAAACAGTCCAAAAGAGCATTTGGGAGCTAAACTGTTTTCTGTTCTTTTTGCCTTAAAGCTGAAGACAAGCATTGTTTGAGTTTACTTATTTTTGTTCATACCAGAAGCTTGGTTTTTCTGTTACTGTAACCTTTTGTTCAATGGTCAACGATATCCAACCCCGGGAGGGGAATAAATTCCTATTTAACCTGAAAATCACTCGTGCACAACTATAATTTCTTCAAGTGCTGTAGAACTACATTACCCAAGAGGCCGTTCCAAACCTCACCTAGTGGTTCCCAGACACACGAAGCACAACTGCCCACTCACCTAGCTCAAGCTGCATGCCTCTGGGAAGGTGAGTGGTGACAATAGCTATTCTTCCAAGAGCAATGTCTCATCTGATTTCTTGAGTGCTTGTTGTTTCTTTATTGATAATTGAACCAAGTAGGTTAAACTTGTCAACCATTTCAATTTCTTCTCCAACAACAAAGAACTTATTGATTTTGCCAGTTGTCATGATCTTTGTCTTCTTTACAATAAGGTGCAGGCCCATTTTAAGACTATGTTCCTTGATCTTGAGAAGCAAATGTTTCAGATCATCTTCACTTACAGCCAGTAATGTGATATCATCAGAATACCGAAGGTTGTTGATAAGTCTTCCACCAATCTTCATACTCGGTTGTCTTCATATAGTGCTGCTTCTATGATGATTTGTTCTGAATATAAATTAAACATGTAGGGAGAAAGTTTGCAACCTTGTCGTACACCTTTGCTGATTTTAAACCATTCTGTTTCTCCTTGTTCCGTTCGAACTGTTGCTTCTTGATCAACGTAAAGGCTGTGCAAGATAACGATCAAGTGTTATGGTATATCCATGCTTCTTAATGTGGCCCAGAGTTTCTCATGGTTTACAAAGTCAAAAGCCTTGTTGTAGTCAATAAAACACATAGATATCCTTATGATATTCATTAGTCTTGCCGAGGATCCATCTCACATCTGCGATGAAGTCTCTCATTCTTCGCCATTTCCTGAACCTTGCTTGCACTTCAGGTAGTTCTCGTTCTAGGCATGGTTGTAGTCTCTGCTGAATAATCTTCAGTAGATTCTTGCTAGTATGTGAGATAAGTAGTGCTGGAAGATGAGACCCCCAGGTCAGAAGGCACTCAAACTAGCTACTGGGGAAGGAACTGAAGACGTTTCAGAGTAAAGCCAGCATTTATGATGTGGTTGGATGAAAGACCTCGGGACGTCTGACTGCTGATGTAGTTGCGCATGAAATGAGAGTTAGAAGCTATAAAGATGTACGAAGCATGGACTAAGGGAAGTTAGAGGTGGTCAAGAATGAAATGGAACGTGTACAACTTGATCTGTTGGGTGTCAGTGAACTGAAATGGACTGGCATTGGGCACTTTGCATCAGATTATAACATGCTGGAAATGAAAGACAAAGAAGAAATGGTGTTGCATTTATAATAAAGAAGAAACTTGCAAGAACTGTAATGAAATACAATGCAGTCTATTCGTCTACGAGGAATGCCTATCAACACAACTATAATTCAAGTATATCCCCCAACAACAGCTGCAGAAGAGGATGGAATTGAAGAGTCCTATGAACAAGTTCAAGCTGAAATTGACAGAACATGCAAACAGGATATCCTGATAGTCATGGGTGACTGGAACGCAAAAGTTGGCAACAAAGAAGAAGACAAAGTGGTTGGAAGCATGGACTTGGCAATAGAAATGAAGCTGGAGAAACCCTGATAGAATTCTGCAAGACCAATGATCTATTCATCTCAAACACCTTCTTCCAGCAACACAAACGGTGACAGTACACATGGACTTCACTCATGGATTGTATAAAAATCAACTTACTACATCTGTGGAAGTCATCGATGGAAAAGCTCTATAACATCAACAAAGACAAAACCTGCAGCTGACTGTGGTACAGATCACCAACTACTAGTATGCAAACTCAAGCTAAAGATGAAAAAGAGCAAACCATTCATGAATGAGGCAAAATATGACCTTGAGAATATACCACTGGAACTTAAAGACTGCCTGCAAAATCGATTTGCTGCTTTAAATACAAATGGCAGAGCTCCAGAAGAGTTATGGAATGACATCAAGAAGGTTGTGTTGGAAGAAAGCGAGAAGTCTCTACAAAAGGTGAAAAAGCAAAAAAGGCCAAAATGGTTGATGGAAAAAACTCTGAAAATTGCCCAGAAATGCAGAGAAGCTAAAACCAGAGGAGAAAGAAAGACAATCGCAGAACTCAACAGAGATTTCCAACCTGCAGCAAGACAGGACAAGGAAAAGTACTACAATGGCACATGCAAGGAAATAGAAGCAGAAATTATTAGAGGAAGAACAAGATCAGCTTTCCGAAAGCTACAAGAGTTAAAGAAAAAATTCCAGCCTCAAATTGGAATGGTACAAGATGCTCAAGGTTCTATGTTGAATGATGCTGAGGAGATCAAGAAAAGGTGGAAAGAATATACAGAGTTTTTATATGATAAAGATCAAGTGGACCAACAGCCATTTCTACTTGTACCTTATGATCCAGAATCATTGGTGATGAAAGAAGAAGTTGAAGCAGCATTGAAAGCCTTATCAAAGAACAAATCACCAGGTATTGATGGCATTCCCATAGAAGTATTACAACAATCAGATGCAGCTGTTACTGTACTTACAAGGCTCTGCCAAGAAATTTGGAAGACAGAATCATGGCCAACTGACTGGAAAAGATCTGTGTTTATACCAATACTAAAGAAAGGTGATCCAACTGACTGTGGAAATTATCGCAGGATTGCTCTGATCCCACATGCCAGCAAGATTATACTGAAGATTATTCAACAGAGACTACAACCATACCTGGAACAAGAACTACCACAAGTGCAAGCAGGGTTCAGGAAACGGCGAGGAATGAGAGACATCATTGCGAATGTGAGATGGATCCTTGAAAAGACCAAAAAATATCAAAAGGATATCTATTTATGCTTTATCGACTATAGCAAGGTGACTGTGTAAACCATGAGAAACTCTGGGCCACATTAAGAAGCATGGGTATAACAGAACACCTGATCGTTCTCTTGCACAATCTGTACATTGATCAAGAAGCAACAGTTCGAACAGAACAAGGAGAAACAGAATGGTTTAAAATAAGCAAAAGTGTAAGACAAGGCTGCATACTTTCTCCCTACCTGTTTAGTTTATATGCAGAACAAATCATCATGTGTATACCATGGACTGCCCGAAGAACAAACCAGTAAATACTAGAGGAGATCAAACCTAAGCTTTCTTTAGAAGCTCAGATGACAAGACTTCGACTTTCATACTTTGGACACATCATGCAAAGAGAGAGATCATTAGAGAAAGACATCGTGCTTGGCAAGATAGAAGGTCAACGCAAAAGAGGAAGGCCAGCAATGAGATGGATCAATACAATAACGGTTACCAGTCTGTCAACAATGAGCCGCCTGACTGAAGACCGAACACAATTTAGGACAACTATCCAGAGGGTCGCCATGAGTCGACACTGACTCGACGGCACTTAAGAACAACAGCTTGTGGGATAAGAGCAATTGTGCGATAATTTCAACAGTTAGTTGGAACACCTTTCTTTAGTATTGGTATAAACGCAGATCTTTTCCAGTCAGTTGGTCAGTCACGATGTTGTCTTCCAAATTTTCTGGCAGAGTCTTGTCAGTATGATAACAGCTGCATCAGATTGCTATAATACTTCTGTGAGAATGCCATTAATGACTGGGTCTTTGTTGTTTGAAAAGGCTTTCAATGCTGCTTTAACTTCTTCTTTCATCACCAGTGGTTCATGATCATAAGGTTACAGGTTGAAGTGGCTATTGGTCCACTTGATCTTTATCATATAATAACTCTGTATATTCTTTCCATATTTTCTTGATCTTCTCAGCATCATTCAATATAGAACCTTGAGCATTTTGTAACATTCTAATTCAAGGCTGTAATTTTTTCTTTAACTCTCATAGCTTTACGAAAGCCGATCTTGTTCTTCCTCTAATAATTTCTGTTTCTATTTCCTTGCATCCGTCATTGTATTACTTCTCCTTGTCTTGTCTTGCTGCATGTTGAAAAGCTCTGTTGAGTTCTGTAATTGCCTCTCTTTCTCCCTTGGCTTTAGCTTCTCTGCATTTCTGGGCAATTTTCAAAGTTTCTTTGGTCATTCATTTTGGCCATTTTTGCTTTTTCACCTTTTGTAGAGATTTCTCACTTTTTTCCAACACAACCTTCTTGTTGTCATCTCATAACTC
Organism: Ichthyophis bannanicus; assembly: GCA_033557465.1. Classification (NCBI taxonomy): domain Eukaryota; kingdom Metazoa; phylum Chordata; class Amphibia; order Gymnophiona; family Ichthyophiidae; genus Ichthyophis; species Ichthyophis bannanicus. The sequence goes on from CM066031.1 coordinate 1,301,554,643, forward strand.
TTCTGGCACTCTGCTATGTCTATCTAAAGCAGCAAATCAATTTTGCAGGCAGTCCTTAAATTCTGATGGTATATTCTCAAGGTCATATTTTGCTACATTCATGAGTGGCTTGCTCTTTTTCAACTTTAGCTTGAGTTTGCATACTAGTAGTTAGTGATCTGTACCACAGTCAGCTGCAGGTTTTGTCTTTGTTGATGTTATAGAGCTTTTCCATCATTGACTTCCACAGATGTAGTCAATTTGATTTTTGTACAATCCATTTTGTGAAATCCATGTGTACAGTCACCACTTGTGTTGCTGTAAGAAGGTGTTTGAGATGAATAGATCATTGGCCTTGCAGAATTCTATCAGACTTCCTCCAGCTTCATTTCTGTTGTCAAGTCCATATTTTCCAACTATTTTGCCTTCTTCTTTGTCGCCAACATTTGCGTTCCAGTCACCCATGACTATCAGGAAATCCTGTTTGCATGTTCTGCCAATATCAGCTTTGACTTGTTCATAGAACTCATCAATTTCATCCTCTTCTGCAGCTGTTGTTGGGGCATATACTTGAATTATAGTTGTGTTGATAGGCATTCCTCATAGATGAATAGAAATTAAGCATTCACTGATTGCATTGTGTTTCATTACAGTTCTTGCAAGTTTCTTCTTAATTATAAATGCAACGCCATTTCTTCTTTGTCTTTTATTTCCATCATAGTAGACCATGTGATCATCTGATGCAAAGTGGCTGATGCCAGTCCATTTCAATTCGCAGACACCAAACATATCGAGCTGTACACATTCCATTTCATTCTTGACCACCTCCGACTTCCCTTGGATCATGCTTCGTACATTCCATGTCCCAATATGTAAGACATCTTTGCAGCTTCTCTCATTTCATGCACAGCTAAATCAGCAGTCATATGTCCCTAGGGCTTTGTTCCAACCACATAATAAAAGCTGGCTTTACTCTGAAAAGTCTTAGGCTCCTCCTCAGTAGCCAGTTGAGTGCCTTCCAACCGTGGGGATCTTGTCTTCCAGCACTATAGTGCAATTTATTTTGTTATGACTATCCACTGGGTTTTCATGGCAAGATACAGAAGTAGATTGCCAGGCCTTTCTGCTGCGCAGTTTAATTTTAGCATTGTTGCCTTTGTTACAGAAATGTGATCTTCCGGCGCCAACACCATCCCATTCTGCTGCTGCCCAGATGGGTAGTCTGTCTTGGTCTGGCACCTCAGAGGAGACCTCTCCATTTTGGGAGACCCTGCCAATAGTTAAGCTTACTCCTCAGCATCACTGATGCACACAAGCCCTCGCAGCATGACAAGCTGCAAACTAAGTGAGGGAGGTTCTGCTTAATCACCCTCTTTTACCAAATCGTGGTTACTTATTTCCTTTTATTTGCTGCAATTTCAATTTTGTATCTCTTTATCATTAAGATTTTTTTTTATTTGAATATTATCATTCTTATTTACTTGTTACTTTGCCTTTTTTATTGTTCCATTTCTTATGCCTATTTGTGACTGTACAAGTGGAAATCTATAAATAAAATATCTAAAAATAGTACTATCTTGACCATATCAATTCTAGTCTGTCTTTTAGGCTGCACCCACTTCTCTCCTGCATCTTTCAACTGACCGAATTGACTTCATGGGACCTTCTCTCAACTGGAGGATTCCTTTCTTGACCTGCTGCTTATAAACCTCTGGGGTACTGCTCACTCCAGTAAAGTGTTTATGCTTATTTCAAATTTGTTATACCGCCTTTTGTATATACATCAAAGCAGTTTACAATATGAAGCACAATAAAAAACTATATTTAAAAAATAAAGAATGCAAAAGTAATCATTACAATACAGTAATCCAAAAAGAAAATCAAATAATAACCTAAAAAAATTAATAAAAGATATGATAAAAGTTTTACCATCTAAACTTGTCTTTGCTACTACCAACTCAGCAATATAAAATATTTTAATGCCTTTTTTAAATTTAGGAGGAGACATCTCCGATCAAATTTTTTGAGGTATAGCATTCCACAGTGCTGGAGCTAGATAGATAAATGCTGAATGTCGATTAACAGCAGGATGTGCCCTAGAAACTGATGGAATAACTATTCTAATTTGCTGGAGGCATCGAAGGGTCCTATCTGGAATATATGGAATCAACAAATTTGAGACAGACCGGGAGATCTGTATAAAAGGCCTTATATCCATCCAAACACAAAGCAGAGGAAATCAAAGCCACAGCCACACCAAAGGGTCTTCACACAAATGATTTTATTGAGTGACTTGACTTGGCCAAGTTTCGGCACTCAGGCCTGCATCAGGGGTGAGTATGATCGTTTAAAAAGTCCAATGACAATGTAAACAGTTTCTGGAAGGGTTAATCATAATCTTCACTTTGCACAAGCATGGTTATGATATACCCTTCCAGCAACTGTTTGCATTATTTTTATTTTTTTATTTTATTTTATTTAACATTTCTTCTATACCGCGCTATTAAAATCAGCGCGGTGTACATTGAACAAAACATACTGCAATGCATACAGGCAACATTGAGTTTACAAAGAACAGGGAAAATAACACATGGGATAACCGGGAGAAGTATGTACAGGTTAACTTTATACTATATATACTTCAACTATATACAATATTCTAAACTCGTTTGGATATTGTGCGTGAATTCATGTGGCTGGTTTTGATTGGTTTTGATTTTGGTCATTGGTTTTGATTTCCTCCGCTTTGTGTTTGGATGGACTTTACTGCGGAGTACCCTTCTCTTTTGTTTGTTAAAAGGCCTTATACAGTATGCCAATACTAGTACCTTAGGTCATGGTATTTAAAACAATTAACATGGTTAGCAGACCTGCTAACCTTATTAACTGTGGTGAAGAGGACATTCAGCAGCACTAACACAGTTAGTGCCGCTTAATATCTGTGGGTGCCACTGCTAGGCGACTTGATGCAAACCAGATAGCATCGGGGCGTTCCTGGGATAACTGGTCAGTGGCGATATTCAGCCCCTGCTTTGTTATCCCTCGGTGGTGAAACTTAGGTGCAGTAAAACAGGCCTAACGTTTGCCACTGAAGCTAACCAAGCAGCTGAATATCGCTGCTGTCTGGTTAGCTTCCTAGCTGTCAGGCTGACCTGGTTACTTTATACCTTTGAACTTACTATTAAAATATTATGATGATATACATTTATAATATTTTCACTTAATTCTCAAGATATTGTACACAACATACCTAAAATGCAAGGGTGCCAATCATGTTGCCCAAAACTGTATTGAACTGTCAGTGACTCGGTCCAGTAAGTTGTTTAACAATGCTAAACAGTTGTTTGTTAGATTTGGGCTATCACTAATGCGCTGTGAAAAATATGCCTGTTTAGCAGCTCTAATAGACCTAGACATTTTTCAGATATGTTAGTGAGAAGAGGAAGGGCAAAAGTGGTATTGTCAGACTCAAGGGTGAAGGGGAGGAATATGTAGAAGCTGATGAGAATAAAGCAGAATTGCTTAACAAATATTTCTGTTCTGTGTTCACAGAAGAACCACCAGGAACAGGACCTCGGAAAACACCGACTAAGAGGAACAGAGAAAAGGGCATCTTGAACAATTTTCAGAAGACTGTGTTCAAGAGGAACTAGCTAAACTTAAAGTAGACAAAGCAATGGGACCCCATGGAATACACCCGAGAATACTGAGGGAACTTGGGGATGTTCTAGCACAGAGGTTCCCAACTCCAGTCCTTGAGGTCCAAACACCATTCGGGTTTTCAGGCTGTCCCTAATGAATATGCATGAGATACATTTGAATACAATGGGGCAGCGCATACAAATGCATCTCATGCATATTTATTAGGGGCAGCCTGAAAATATGAATGGTGTTTCGCCCTCCAGGACTGGAGTTGGGAACCTCTGTAATCTAGCAGCTCCACTGACTGACTTTTCAATGCCTCATTGAATTTGGGAGTGGTAGGACTGGAGAGAGGCACATGTAGTCCCTTTATGCGAAAGTGGAAGTAAGGATGTGGTAAAAACTACAGGCCGATTAGTTTAACCTCGGTGGTGAGTAAATTATTGGAAACGTTGCTGAAAGAGGAAATAGTGAAGTTTCTGGAGTCCAGTGGATCAGCGGATCCATGGCAGCATGGATTCACCAGAAGCAGGAATTGTCAGACAAATCTGATTGATTTCTTTGACTGGGTGACCTTGCAGGTAGACACAGGGAGAGCCCTAGATGTGGTGCATTTAAATTTCAGTAAAGCCTTTGATACCGTTCTGCACAGGTGACTTATAAACAAACTGAGCACCCTAGGGATGGACCCTAAAGTTACTGCTTGGGTTAGAAATTGGTTGAGTGGGAGGCGACAAAGGGTACAGGTAAATGGAGCTCACTCTGAGGAGAAAGAGGTTACCAATGGTGTGCTCCGGGGATCTGTCCTTGGTCCGATTCTTTTTATCTTCTTTGTTAGTGAGATTGCAGAAGGGCTGTCGGGTAAGGTTTGCCTCTTTGCTGATGATACCAAAATCTGTAATGGAGTAGAACCCAGGAAGGTGTAGATAACATGAGGAGGGATCTAGCTAAGCTTAAAGGATGGTCTAGAATTTGGCAGCTGAGATTTAATGTTAAAAAAGGCAAGGTCATATATTTGGGCTGCAGCAATCCAAGGAACAATATAGTATAGGTGGTGAAGTATTTCTGTCCACAAAAGAAGAGCGGGACCTAAGCATGATTGTGTCTGATGATCTTAAAGTACCTAAACAGGTAGAAAAGGCGACAGCTAAAGCTAGAAGGATGCTTGGGAGCACAGGGAGAGGAATGGCCAGCAGAAGAAAGGAGGTGATAGTATAAATCTTTGGTGCAACCTCATTTGGAGTTGTGTGTGCAATTCTGGAGTCTGCACCTTCAAAAGGATATAAACAGGGTGGCTACTAAAATGGTTAGTGGTCTTCATTATAAAGCATTTGAGGACAGACTTAAGGATCTTAATATGTATACTTTAGAGAAAAGGTGGAATAGAGGTGATATGATAGAGACTTTTAAATACCTCTGTGGCATAAATGCACAGAAGGAAAGCCTCTTTCGATTGAAAGTAAGCTCTTCTACAAGGAGACATAGGATGAGGGTGAAAGGGGATAGACTCAGGAGTAATAGGCGGAAATATTTCTTTACGGATAGAGTGGTAGATGCGTGGAATAGTCTCCCAGTGGAGGTGGTAGAGATGTGGACAGTATCTGAATTCAAAAACAGCATGGGACAAACACAGACGATCTCTAAAGCAGTGGTTCTTAACCTTGTTGGAGGTACTGAACTCCACCAGTTTCATATGCACATTCACCGAACCCTTCTTTATTGAAAAATAAAATATGATTTTTTTTCAAATTCAAGACATAGGTATATGTTTTACTGGTTCACAAAATGAATCGTGCATTAACATCATGTGTTCAAAGAACAAGACCAATACAATGCATGAACTCACAACAAATTACATACATAACTTTTCACAAAGACATGACCTTGTTTAATACTACCACACTGAAATGGTTTTAATTTTTAACCTTATGTATTCCAATAATGAACTTATTGCATTTATGCTATTTATTATTTTTAACATTTTAACACACACCCATCACCTAATTTCCATCAGGCTACACCGCTACAATAATAATGAATATTTACTGCAAATCAGTGTGACTTCTGCTGTCGCCTTTGAGAGACCAGTTCAGAAATGCATGGCTTCACCTTGGCAAGTGCCACTCTCATGTCATTTTCACAGCAAAGTCCGTTCCTTTTCTTTGTTTTTATGTCCAGCATCCTCGAAAAGGATTGCTCGCAAAGATATGTTGTAACAAATGGTATAAAAATTTCCAGGGCTTTCCTAGCAATAACAGGATACGTTACCATTTGTCGACACCAAAACGTTGAGAGCGTTGTTGTTCTGAAGAGTTGCTGTTGAACCTGGCTCTGCTGAATTTCAATGATTTCGTTGAGGTATTCATCATTGACATCTGCTGTCTCAACAGCAAACGTGAACGGCTGTCTCACCCATGCTGGATATGACTCTCTTGTAGGGAAGTATCCGTCGAGAGACTTTGCAAGCTCATCTAAGTGCGTGGCAATTGCTTGCTTCAGTTCCGTGGGTACAGAAATGTCTCAGATTCCAGACACATCTTCGATCTTACTTACACAGTCGTCCAGCAGGGGAAAGTTTGCGAAATTATCGTTCTCTGTTCGTCGTTTCCATACTGGTAGCTTTTTTTGAAAAGCCTTCAGGTTTTCTTCCGCTGCGATGATGTTGACTCCACCACCCTGCATCTGCTGATTGAGATGATTGAGAGATGCGAATATATCAGCCATGTACGCTAAAATGAGAATGAACTTAGAATTTTTGAAGCAATCTGCATGACGATGTTGGTGCTCTTGCAAAAACAGGGCTAATTCCACATGCATGGCAAAAACACGATTCAGCACCTGTCCCCGGGATAACCACCGAACGTTAGAATGGTACAGAAGTACCTCGAATTCAGAGCCCATTTCTTTACACAGCTCACTGAAGATGGGGTGCCCCAGTGCACTATTTCGCACATAGTTCACACATTCCACTACAATTTTTAATACTTCTGTCATTTCTGGAGGCAAGGTATTTGTTGCCAACACATGCCTGTGCAGAATACAATGCGTAACAATGATGTGTGGCGCATCGGCTTTCACTAGCGCACCAAAACCAGACTTTCTTCCCAACATGACTGGAGCTCCATCCATACAAACTGCAGAAACCATATCCCACGAAAGATTGTTGTCTCTGAAGAAGTCATCCACAAGTTTCTTCACATCAGCTGCCTTAGTTGTTGTAAGAGGCTTACAAAATAAAAAATCTTCCTTTATCATGTCGTCTTTCACATAGCGCACAAATGCAGCAAGCTGACTTAGATTAGAAATGTCTGTGGTCTCGTCGACTTGGAGGCTGAATTTTGCCGGGCTTGAAATCAGATCTGCAACTACTTGAGCCAAGATGTCTTTGCTCATGTCCTCTATTCTGTCGCTGATGGTGTCATTTGAAAGAGGAATTTGAGATAATTTAACTTCAGCCGCTTTTCCCAGCATCAGATTCGCCATCTTCAACACAGCTGGTTTTATGAGTGTTTCACCAATGGTGTGTGGTTTGCCCTGCTTTGCGATCAGGTAAGCAACTTCGTAGGATGCTGTGAGGATCGGTTTGTTGATGGGTACAAAGCCGAGAGCAGGCAGAGTAGCCTTTTCATCGAATCTGGCTCTCTTCACCTTGAATTCAGCAAGCGTTGTGTTCTTGTATTCCCCATCTCCATGCAGGTTAAGGAAGTGTTCCTTTAGTTTTGCCGGTACTAGACTAGAATTGCTTAACTTGGCATTGCAAATCATGCAGATAGGACACTGACTCCCATCACGTTCTGTTATATATGTGAATCCATGTTGTACATATTCGTCCGACCACTTTCTTTTTTTGCTCGACATAGTTAGTATGGATTAAAATATGAAGAAAGAAATCACACGACATACCATCATGACAGTCACAAGTCGACTACTGAGTGCACCAAATTCCCTGCTGCACAGATTGGCCAAGCAATGTAGCGTGATCACCTGCAGCCAATGATGGCCAAGCGGGGCGTGTCATCACGAATCATATGAGTCGGGTGCGTGTCTTGTGTCTTGACCTCCACCGAACCCCTGAGACTGACTCACCGAACTTCTAGGGTTCGATCGAACCCAGGTTAAGAACCACTGCTCTAAAGGAAAAACAGGGACTGTTGTAGTGGTTGATATGAAAGGGCAGACTAGATAGGTCTTGTGGTCTTTTTCTGCCATCATGTTTTTTTTTTTAAATTCTTTATTTTCGTTTTATAACAACAAAGGAAAAGGAAGACATACAGCTAAAAGACAGATACATAACGTGTAATACATACACCAAAGTAAACCCCTACCACCCCCCTCCCCCCTGCTTCTTCTCTAGAAAACTAAGCATTCCCGAAGCGGGCGTGTACTTACATTATTGTGTTACAAAACCTAACGGTGATCTAAAACATGATGAGTGCGCATTATACAGGCATGTTGGAGCAATGAGCAGATTGTACATAATCATTAAGCATCTGCCATTTAGACAAGCGAGAGTGAGTTTGGACATGGGGAATAGCTCTCCGAGGTATCTGCTCATATTTACTATATAAGCAGACGAGGTTCCACCATTCATTGACAGTAAGTCGAGAGCTATCCTTCCAATTCCTCGTGATTAAGCATATGGCTATACCCAGCATGAAATCAAGGAGAAAGCGACCCTTCTTAGGAAGAGAGGGGACCTCCGCCACAGAGCGGAGTCCCACGACTTTCCAAGAGAGAGGTTCATGAAAGTGTAAGATAAGTTGAATACGACCCCAGACCCGCCCCCAATAGACCTGCAGTTGAGGACATTCATAGATAACATGAGCGAAGGTTCCCACAGCAGTATGGCAAGACCAACACAGGTCCCTAGCATTTGGGTTCCATTTGGCTATTTTTTCTGGGGTATAAAAGCATCTGTGTGCAAAGAAGAAGAGAGTTTGGGTAACAGAGGCAGACCGGGAAACCCGCACTACCTTACTCCAGAAAACGCTCCATTGCACAGGGGTTAGAGTGGTTTGCAGTTCGCGCTCCCAGGCTTGTTGGGCTCTAAAAGTGTCCGTGTCTGTACCCTGACATATTATTTTATAAAAGTTAGAGGCTACCCCATGTGTACTACTAATGGAGTGAACTATCTTTAATAGCCCATCCTCAGTAGGGGCAGAGGGCGGCAGGATTCGAGCACTTTTGAGGCAGTGTTGAAGCTGCATCAATTGAAAGTAGTGTTTCGCTGGTAACGCAAATTCCTTTTGTAAATCAGAAAAGGTTTTCCAACGAGCTGCAGAGAAAAGCTGTTGGGGTGTCCAGATCCCTCTGGAGTACCAGGGTTTCCAGGCTATTGTTCTATTTAGGACTTGAATTCTGGGGTTATTCCATAGCGGGAGTCCGTCCTGAGGACATACATTCGGGCCCAGTGATAGAATGAGAGTGTTAAAGGCCGCAAGAGTATCGACAATCATTGGTGGATGGCGGGTGTCTACTTGATAGGACATACCGGGGAGATGGGTCAACGGAATTGGGCTACTAAGCTCCTCTTCTATGTCAAGCCAAACTGGTCTGCTGTCTGTTGAGGCATCTAGCCATCAGGCACCTTGCTTAAGTAGAAAGGCTTGATGATATCTAAGAAAATCAGGAAATCTGGTACCCCCTCGTTCCTTTGCAGACTGCAGTTTATGTTTAGCTATCCTTGGTGGCTTGCCCTGCCAGAGATAACGGACGAGAAGGCCCTCAATATCTTTATAAGTACGTAACGGAAGTAAGCATGGCAGCATTTCTAAAATGTAGTTCACTTTGGGGACTATCATCATTTTCACAGTTTCTAAGCGGCCCCACCATGTGAGAGATAAGGGAGACCAACGATTTGTGAGTTCACGGACTTTGGAGACTACCTCTTTGGCATTAAAACTGATAGTGTCTTCTAAAGGAGAACAGTAATGGACCCCGAGATACTTCACCATGCGGGATTGCCAAAGGAAGGGAAAGGCCTGCATGTCAGCCTCATGTACCCAGCGGTTCAGTGGGAATGCTACAGATTTGGTCCAGTTAATTTTATAGCCCGATAATTGTGAGTATCCGTCAATCAGATCCAAGACAGCTGGAACCGAATCGAGGGATACGAAGAGCATAAGGTCATCTGCATATGCAGAGAGTTTAATCTCCCTATGACTAAAGGGGACACCTCGAATACGTGCAGACTGTCTAATAAGGAGGGCTAGGGGTTCAAGAGCGAGATCAAAAAGCATTGGTGATAGGGGGCAACCTTGACGCGTGCCTCTTTGGAGGTTAAATGGCTGAGATTTGATGGCGTTTACACAAATACTGGCGACGGGTTGAGTATACATGACTTGGAGATATCGGAGGAAGCCCTCTCCAAAGCCATACCATCGGAGAACTGCAAATAAGAAGGGCCATTCTAGACGATCAAAGGCTTTTTCGGCATCCAGGGAAAGACCCACCCATGGATGGTCGAGATTGGCAGCACTAGATAGCACATGGCACAAGTTCCGAGCATTGTCAGCAGTTGATCTGCCGGGTATAAAACCGCATTGGTCGGGGTGAATTAGGGTAGCCATCATGTCAGATAGCCGGGTGGCCAAGATCGTTGCGAAGATCTTATAGTCGGCATTAAGTAGGGAGATTGGACGGTAGTTGGCGGTCAGTAGCGGGTCTCTGCCTTCTTTCTCAAATACAACCACATTAGCTGCAGAAAAGGATCCCAAAGAGGATGTATCTACCGCAAGGGCAGTAAAATAGAGTTTTAAGTAGGGAACTAAATCTGCACTGAACGTTCTGTAGAATTCGGTCGGGAGACCATCGGGCCCTGCGGCACGGCCCGAGGCTGTTCGTTTTAGGGCAGATTGGATCTCTGAAGTAGAGAAGGGTTCATCCATCGCATCCCTATCATCTTCAGAGAGGGTCGGCCGCTGAATGCCAGAAAGCAATCGCTCGAATGTCTCTGACGAGAACTCACATTCAGATTGATATAGGCGGGTATAGAAATCCCGAAAGAGCTCTACAATGTCGGAGTCTGTGGTCACTATGCCCCCTCCCTGTGGAGCTCGAAGGGCCGCAACGCGTTTGGCTTCTTTTTGACCTTTCAAGGCATTGGCTAAGAGTCGACCGGCTCGGTTATTTTCACGATAATATGTCCCTCGCTGAAGCTCAATACTCTTAGAAGCTGCAGTTGAGAGGATTGAATTATATTGAAAACGGAGACGCTGTAATCGAATTAAAACACATGGGTCAGTGCGTGAAGTTAGAACTCGTTCGCCTGCCTTTATTTGTTGGTCTAGTATGAGCAGCTGCTGTTTACGTTGTTTCCGCAGGCGGATTTGATAGCTAGTGATCGTTGCCCGAATGGCCGCTTTGAAGCCCTCCCACCAAGCCCAATTCGCAGTATCTTGGGGTAGATTAAAATGGAAGTAATCCTGTATGGCTGCTCGAATTTCTGACTGGAACTCTGGCTGAGTTAACAGGGCTCTATCAAAGAACCAGGCTCCCGAGTTTCCCTGGGGCGCAGTAGTGTGTAATTGAAAGGAAATGGCAGCATGATCTGAAATATGTTGGGAGTGAATCTTTGCAGTGTCCACCTGAGGAACTAACAGTTTTGAGATTAGAAAGAAGTCTATGCGAGACTGAGATTTATGAGGGGAAGAGAAGAAGGTGAAGTCAAGCTCATTGGGGTGTAGTAACCTCCATAGATCAACTAAAGCAAGATCCTTAATCAGGGAGGTAAGCGTGGCGTGACTCTTGGGGGGACCACTCGTCCTAGGCGGCTGTTTGTCAATCAGGGGATCAAGGACTAGATTGAAATCCCCCCCAATGATCAATGAAGTATTAGCAGAAGCCTGCGCAACCTGAGCAATGGTAGCAAAAAAGGCAGGGTCATCAACATTAGGAGCGTAAAGGCATATACATGTAACTTCAAGGCTACCTATCTTGAGGTGAACTCTAGACCATCTACCTTCTGTATCTGAGCTAGTCGCAATAACAGTAGCATGCAAAGATTTCCTAACCAGTATGGCAACCCCACATTTCTTAGAAACGGCTGGGGAATAGGCGGCCACCATGTAAGGTTTAATATTGAGTTTAAGAGTTTCCTTCGAATTTAAATGCGTTTCTTGGAGAAAAATCAGATCCGCTGCTTCCTGACTGAGGTAGCTTAGGATTTTCTTCCGTTTTATCGGATTATTGATTCCTTTTACGTTCAATGAAAAAATCTTACATGGTGCCATCAATCGGTAATAGACATTTTAGGTAAGGGCGCTTGATAACATATAACATAAGCAGAATCTGTACAACAATGTCATAATCACCGAGTATTCTGGCTAATACACCCCATATTGAAAAGTATGTACCAACGTATCTTAGAGAAGAAGCAAAACCCCCAAAGAATATGGCGACCATATGTCTGTGGGAGGAGGCCCTAGAGAGGAAATAGAAAGACATGTAAAAAAAAGAAAAGAAACACCAGAGTCCATAATAACACTGTCTCTGATACTCATCGAGGCTACTGTGGGTAGATGGAGTCGGGTCACAGATGCCATCAAGAGTAAGGCCACAGACTGCCCACGCCAGACTCTTTGCTAGGCTGCGGCAGATCCAATATGGCAGGTACAGCGGATATGAGGAGACTTGCAGGAATATTCTGGAAGTCAGCACATCAAGTCGGCTTCTTTGGAATCCAAAAATTCCGCTAGTAGATCAGGGTCCTCAAATGTTCTTGTCTGATTGTGAAGCGTGACTCGGAGCTTGGCCGGGTACATCAGGCCATAGCGTGCTTGTAGTTGTTGAAGCCTCGGCCGGAATTCCAGAAAGCGCTTTCGGCGGTCGACCGTGGGTTTAGCCAAGTCGGGATAGAAGGAGATCTTGTGGCTCTCAAACTCCATATGGCCCTTTGCCCGAGAGGCACTTAGAATTTGCTCCACGTGTTGATATCTCAATAGTCGAAAAATGATAGGCCGCGGGGTCTTCCTGTTGAGCGTTATGCTTGTGGGTACACGATGAGCGCGATCAATCTCCAAATCTTTGGTAAAGGTGATTTGGAGCAGGGAAGGGAGGATTTTGCATAAAAACTCTTTCATGTCTCCCGATTCCGCTCCCTCCGGTATGCCCACGAGTCGTATGTTGTTGCGGCGCGCTCTATTATTGCCATCTTCCACCTCTTTCTGCAAGGCCCGCACCTGTCGTTCAACTTTGTCGAGTTTGGACAACCGGGCCGCATGGGAGTCCAATATGCTCTCCATTTTGTCCTGACGCGAAGAAAGAAAGCCCTTCTAGCTTGCTTTGCAGCACACCAAGATCTTCCCGCAGCGCTCGGAGTGCTTCACCGTTTGCCTGCACAAGGTTTTTGACCCCTCTAATCTCTACGAGGATTTCCTGCTGCATTTCGGGGCCCTCGCACAAGGCCGGCCCCTTCTGCGGGGACGGAGGTTCAGTTTTGGAACGTTTGCCGTGAGAAGCCGCTGGAGATCCAAATTCCAGGCGCGTTGGTTTGGTCCCCGCCATCTCACCAATGTGCCCCGGCAAGATCAGAGTAGAAGTTCTAAGTTAGTGAGGTGTTAATTTAGGATTCTGAGTAGGCCTCTCGGGAGCCTCAGCGTTATGCGACCATCCCGCTGGACATCAGGCTCCGCCCCCCTTCTGCCATCATGTTTTTATCTTTTATACTCCCTAGTCTGTCCTTTACAAATTTCCAACACTATAGATTTCCTTTTTCTCCACAATCGCTAGGTTCTATGAACCTGGCTTTCTAACAAGCCAAGACTGGCACAATACCGCAGATTTCACTTACAACTTTTATGTTGAAATATTTGCAAAGGTGCTAACTTATCTATTACTGAGATAAGAATAGCATCCATTCCTTGACTTATGTCTACAGAACAGTCCATAAAAGTACTTGGAAATTTACAATTATTAGCCAGTATCAAATAATCCACATTCATCAAGTTTTTAAAACTAATTGAGGGAGAGTTTGATGAACCAGTAGCACCCTGAACAATATCAGAACAAACTAAAAAATGATCTGTCCAGAGAAACAGTAGAGAAGTAACATTAAGGATAGATAGAAACATAGAAATATGACGACAGAAAAAGACCACATGGCCTATCTAGTCTGTCCTTCCATATCAACAACTAAAACAGTCCCCTTTTTACCTTTAGAGATCCTCTGTGTTTGTCCCATGATTTTTTGAATTCAGTTACTGTCCTCATCTCTACCACCTCCACTGGGAGACTATTCCATGGATCCACTACTCTTTCCGTAAAGAAATATTTCTGCATATCACTCCTGAATCTATCTCCCTTAACCCTCATCCCATGTCCAATCATAGCAGAACTTGCTTTCAATTGAAAGAGGCTCTCTCCCTGAACATTTATGCCATGGAGGTATTTAAACATCTCAATCATATCACCTCTATCCCGCCTTTCCTCTAAGGTGTACATATTAAGATCCTTCAGTCTGTCCTCATATGCTTTATAATGAAGACCACTAATCATTTTAGTAGCCACCCTCTGCACTGACTCCATCCTGTTCACATCCTTTTGAAGGTGTGGTCTCCAGAATTGCACACTATACTCCAAATCAGGTCACACCAAAGACTTATACAGAGGCATTATCACCTCCTTTTTTCTGCTAGCCATTCCTCTCTGTATGCACCCAAGCATCCTTCTAGCTTTTGCCATCGCATTTTCTACCTGTTTAGCTACTTTAAGATCATCAGACACAATCATGCCTAGGTCCCGTTCTTTAGTGGACAAAACTACTTCACCCCATATACTATATTGCTCCCTTGGATTGCTGCAGCCCAAATGCATGACCTTGCCTTTTTTAACATTAAATCCCAGCTGCCAGATTCTAGACCATTCTTCAAGCTTAACTAGATCCCTCCTCATGTTATCTACACCTTCCTGGGTGTCTACTCTATTGCAGATTTTGGTATCATCCGCAAAGACGCAAACCTTACCCGACAACCCTTCCGCTATATCACTAACAAAGATGTTAAAAAGAATCGGACCAAGAACAGATCCCTGGGGCACACCACTGGTAACATCCTTCTCCTCAAAGTGAGCTCCATTTACTTGTACTCTTTGTCGCCTCCCACCCAACCAATTTCTAACCCAAGCAGTAACTTTAGGGTCCATCCCTAGGGTGCTCAGTTTGTTTATAAGTCGCCTGTGAGGAACAGTGTCAAAGGCTTTACTGAAATCTAAATACATCACATCTAGGGCTCTCCCTCGGTCCAACTCCCTGGTCACCCAGTCAAAGAAATCAATCAGATTTGTCTGACAAGACCTGCCTCTGCTGAATCCATGCTGCCTCGGATCCTGTAATCCGCTGGACTCCAGAAACCTCACTATTTTCTCTTTCAGCAACGTTTCCAATAATTTACTCACCACCGAAGTTAAACTAACCGGCCTGTAGTTTTCAACCACATCCTTACTTCCGCTTTTGTGTAAAGGCACCACATAAGCCTCTCTCCAGTCCTTTGCCACCACTCCCGACTCCAGCGAGGCATTGCAAAGTCAGTCAGTGGAGCTGCTAGAACGTCCCCAATTTCCCTCAGTATTCTAGAGTGTATCCCATCTGGTCCCATCACTTTGTCTACTTTAAGTTCAGCTAGTGTCTCACAAACACAGTCTTCTGAAAATTGTTCAAGATATCCCTCGCTTCTGTTCCTGTTTGTGGGTGTTTTCTGAGGTCAAGCTCCTGGTTCTTCATCTGTGAACACAGAACAGAAATATTTGTTAAGCAATTCCGCTTTATCCTTATCAGCTTCAACATATTCCTCCCCTTCACCCTTGAGTCTGACAATACCACTTTTGCCCTTCCTTTTCTCACTAATATATCTGAAAAATGTCTTATCCCCCCATTTTATTGCATTAGCTATTTCCTCCTCCTTTTGAATTTTTGCCTTTCTGACTACTTTGCTAGCTTCTCTGTTTTTCCAAATACAGATGCCTGTCTTCCTCTGTCTGTGATCTCTTGTATTTCATGAAGGCCTCCCTCTTTTTCTTCACTTTTTCAGCTACTTCTTTCAAAAACCATAGCGGTCTCCTTTTCCTTTTACCTTTATTTACCATTTTAACAAAAAGGTTGGTTGCCCTTAAAATATCCCCTTTCAGTTTTGCCCACTGTTTTTTTACAACCCCCAGCTGTTCCCATCCCACTAATGACTCCCTGAGGTATTGGCCCATCTTGGCAAAGTTAGTCTTCCTAAAGTCTAAGATCCTCACCTTTGAATGGATTCTAACAGCCCTAGTCCTAATACTGAACCACACCATCTGGTGATCACTGGATGCAAAATGATCTCCCACTACAACATCAGAAACACTTTCACCATTGGTAAGCACCAAGTCCAGTATGGCCCCTTCACGTGTGGGGTCTGTTACCAATTGCCTGAATAGTTCTCCCTGTAGAGAATCCAGGATCTCCTTACTTCTAG
This sequence comes from Ichthyophis bannanicus, assembly GCA_033557465.1. NCBI lineage: Eukaryota > Metazoa > Chordata > Amphibia > Gymnophiona > Ichthyophiidae > Ichthyophis > Ichthyophis bannanicus. The sequence continues at coordinate 1,301,570,704 of CM066031.1, forward strand.
ATGATACTGCAGCAGGAATGTGCCAATCAACATCTGGCATATTGAAATCTCCTATCAGTAGCACTTCCCCTTTCCTAGCAATGTTGCGTATGTCTTCAATTAACTCTCTGTCCACTTCTTCCTCTTGTGAGGGAGGTCTGTATATCACACCAATGCAAATAGATTTCTCTTTCCCTCTTTCTAGTTTAACCCACAATGCCTCCTCTCTCCCTTTTAAGCTCTGTAATTCCAAAGCTTTAATAGCAGTTTTTACATATACTGCCACTCCTCCTCCCCTTCTTCCTACCCTGTCCTTTCTGAATAAATTATAGCCAGGTATAGTTACATCCCAGTCATGGTTTTCTGTGAACCACGTTTCTGTAACTGCCACTAAATCCAAGTCAGCCACTCCCACCAAAGCTTCAACATCAGGGATCTTATTTCCCATGCTACGGGCATTTATACACACTGCTTTCCATATGTTACCCCTGTAACCCATTTCCATAAAGGTATTTAATGTATCACCTACCTGGGGACTTTCACCTACCTGGGGGATTTCTTCACCCATCCCCAATGAATCTAGTTTAAAGCCCTCTTCAGTAGATTAGCCAGTCTACTACCGAAGATGCATCGACCTTTCTTGGACAGATGGATGCCATCTCTGCTCTGCAATCCTTGGAACAGCATCCCATGATCTAGGAAACCAAACACTCTCGATGACACCATCCACGCAACCATGCATTCATCTCCAGGATGCGAGCCTCTCTGCCTTGGCCTTTACCCTCAACAGGGAGGATTGAAGAGAACACCACCTGTGCACCTAACTGCTTCACCCTCTGTCCCAGAGCCATGAAGTCACTTTTGATATGTTACGAGGTATACCTGGCAGTATCATTTGTTCCAACATGGATTAGCAACACTGGATAATAGTCAGTGGGCTTGATGAGTCTCAGCAAACTCTCCGTAACATCTTGGATTTTGGGACGAGGCAGACAGCATACTCTCTGGACATCAAGTCTGGTTGGCAGATGGACGCCTCAGTACCCCTCAGAAGAGAGTCTCCAACCACCACTACCCTTTGTTTCCTTGTGGTCACTGACTCTGCAAATTTGGGGTACTTGAGCTCTGGTTCATCCCTTTCCAGGGATGCTTTCACCTCCTCCACTTCCAGGGCTGCATAATGGTTCTTCAATTCAAGGGCTGGAGAAGTTGGATTGGTGATTTTGCAGGCCCTGGTGACTTGTGTCCAACCATCGATATTCTGTTGGCACCCATCTTCTCCTCTGCTGGAGAGCTTGGTTGCTGCAAGAAGCATCTCATCAATGTACTTCTCACTGTCTTGAATGCTCCTCAGTCTTGCCACCTCCTCTCTGAGTTCCTCCACTTGTTTCCTCAGAGCTTCAACATGCAGGCACCCTGCACATGGAACCGGTCCTTCAACTGGCATTAGGACCTCTGTCTGGACCGAGTCAGAAGCTGTAACGGGGGCAACAGCTTTAGCGATACAATTTTTCCCAGCCATTGTTCTGTTTGTGGCGCTTAGGTATCAGTTAAAGCAAAAGAGAGAGATCTACCAAGTACCAGCCGGTTTCCCAGCTGTCCTTTCAGAGAAAAAGCAGTTAAATCTCTTTAATTATATTCAAAATGTGCTGGTCCAAGTCTCTGTGCTTTGTTAAATGGGGAGGTGCCCTATAAAGCAAGACTGCTATCTAGGGGTGGGTGGGAGTCGGGGTGGGTAGGGAGGGAACTAACACCTGATTAGGTGTTAACAGTTCCAAAAGCTGAGAAGGTTACTAGAGTTCAACAACCTACTCTGCTCAAGGAAATTTCCACTAAAGCACCAAAAAGAAAGTAGCCTTGCTTTAAAAATATACGAAAACCCTTTTAAGAGCTCCCAGTCAGAGAGCTAGCAATTTAATAAAAATAAACCCTCAAATCCTTACTGTTGGTTGTCCTGTAGAGCTCCTGTTTGGAAAGCCTCAACAGGGCAGGGCACTGGAGCCTTTTATGCAGGCCTCAGCTGCTCTCAGGTAATCAGGCCCACTAACTCCTGATTAGGTGTCAGCAGTTCCCAAAGCTGAGGAGGTTACTAGAGTTCAACAACCTATTCTGCTCAAGGAAATTTCCACTAAAGCACTAAAAAGAAAGTAGCCTTGCTTTAAAAATATACAAAAACCCTTTTAAGAGCTCCCAGTCAGAGAGCTAGCAATTTAATAAAAATAAACCCTCAAATCCTTACTTTTGACTGTCCTGTAGAGCCCCTGTTAGGAAAGCCTCCATGTCATGGCCTCTTCTAAAGAAAATATAAGGTCCAAAGTATGAGCTGCAATATGTGTGCGGCCTCTTATATACTGACACAAACCCAAAGCCTACATGAAATTTAAAAACTCATGCTCTCTCAATATTCAAGGGTTATAAAAAGGAACATTGAAATCCCCTAAAATTAGGAGATCTTGATATACTGAAGCCATTTTGATAATGGTAAGAAGGACTTGCTCCCGTCTTGATAATGATAAAGGAGGACAATATATAAGTAAAATATAAAGCTGGGATGGTGAATCTAACTTAAATAAAAGTGCCTCTTCATAAATCATGGAAAAAAAGCACCGTAGAGACGTCCAACTGTTGGCATCTCTAAGGTGCCCACTGTTGGATGTCAAATAAGACAGCCAGGCCTCCTCCTACTCTACTAAAACAAGGATGGACAAGAAAATCAAAGTCTGGTGGACCAGTGTGACATAAATAAGCATCCTCTTCCTCCTTCAACCAAGTTTCAGTGAGGAAAACAAGCCTAAGACGTTTTTCTATGATAACATCCCTAAGCAAAAGATCTTTATGTTTTAAAGATTGGACATTAATAAGCACATTGTTAAGAGTACTCCTAATAGAAGAAACATACATTAAGGATAAAGGTAGCATGTGTACTATAGAAACAATCAGACAAAAACCTAACATAGGGCTTGGATCTAACAGAATACAAAAGGAAGTCTGCATCCCCAAAAAGAAAGTATCGTAGATACCATATCAGGTATCATACCAAGAGCAGCCCACAAGACCCAAATATACACAAAACTAATAGCACTTACACATCAAATAGGTCCAAAACAGATTTTCAGCTTGGAATGTGGCTTGGCTGCTGCCTGTCTACAGGTTACCCAGGTAAGTGGTCCAATTAGTCAGCTTCATGTTCACCAAAAGGTAGCTTGGATCCTCTCTAGGAGTCATTTTGGGTACTATTGGAGGTGGAAGGGATGGTTGAGCTTTGGTAACTTGCACAGTTTCTTGCATCAGGGAAGTCTGTTGCAGCTCCAGATGTCTCTATATTACTTTTTGCTTCTCCACAATGCTCTGCAGCGCTCCTCTGTCAGTGCCTAGAGTAAGCGCTCCATAGCTGGCTAGGCTTCTCAGGCTGCATGAGTTAATGCTTTCTCTTTTGCTTCTGCAGAAAGTCTGGATTTTACAAACAAAACAAAACCTAGTCTGTCTAATTAAATTATTCAGTGACCTCTCAAACAGGGAGGGCTAAGTCATGTAGTCTAACAAACGGTAGTATTCTGTAGTGAGCCCCAGAGCTCCTTGAGGTGGAAGTATGACCACAGTCTTAAGTGGGGAGATAAAAATCCCACCACTATCGCCACGTGATAGCATAAGAGTCCTGTCAGAGTTTCTGGGCCTTCGATGAGGCCAGCCGAACTCAAGTTGCAAACACACACAAAATCTTTATTCATTACAAACACAAAAGAATGCCTGTTATACCCTAAATAGGCTTCAAATAGTATCATGCTGGCTCATTCATACAGAGTGAGCGTGTACTCCCGGGGCTTTCCTTCTCCTCATCTGGGCCTCTCTGCTGACCTCTAGATCTGGAGATATCAATTCCTCCCTGGGGACATGCCCACCACTTCAGCCTCTCAAGCTATCCCCTATTAAGAATAGTTGGGCTGTTGTCCCTTAAAAACAACTGGGGATCCTGCCTATCCTTTCACACACCCATGCAGTTAATAAAACCAAAATGGCTGTACCAACTCACCAAAAATAATTACACTTCTTCCTTTGGGTAGAAATGATAAACTACAAGTGATTTATTATATCTTGTGGTCATAAATCACAAACTAAAATCCATTCATTTCTCTTTTCATTCTTTCAGTCATTGGTTGCTTTTTGGGATTCCTCCTGATAAACTCTCCTCTACAATTAATAGAGCAATGGAATGAGAAAGAATGACAGTCATTGTGCTTCTAAGAGACTCAAACCTCTTTGAAATTCAATTCTGCCAAATTCAAGTCTTTGAAAAGACAGGAAAAATGGGCCAAAGTAATGCAGCAGTCTTAGAAAATAAAAATTATTCTATATTATAAAATGCCAAGGGGGGGCAGAACATGTCAGGTTTTCCATGTAAGTAGATTTTATGTAGTTTCCAGTTGGAATTCACTACGGGTATGCGAAACAGTGATGTATTTTGAGGATGTAAAAAAAATGTCTTTACCTCAAAGCTAGTGGATTAAGGGGATATCATTCAATATTATTTTTTAAATGAAGGGAAAGTTATTAATCACAACCTTAAAAGAAGTGTGTTGGGGGAGGGGGTTTAGGGAACATGTTACGTGCAAATACAGATAAGAAATGGCTAGTAAGGAAAGTTGCAATAGCAGGGCATGAATATTGTAAGAACCATCGAGGAAAGAAGTAAGGAGTGGATTAGCTGCATAGGAAAAAAGTATCTCATTGACGTGAAAGGAGAGAGGTAAGTCTGGAAAGGATCAAAACAGCGGAGGAGGAGAGAAAATCCACAAACTAACAGTGAATAGCTGGTTCAAGTACATTGGAGAATACAAGGAGAGAAAGAAGACTGTAGCTTGAAAAGGTTGAGGGAAATTTCTTGATGATACAGCAGACTTTGAAAATGTGAGAAAAGGAACCTGGGGAAAGTGAAGAGTTGAAGACAGCGAGGACATGAAGGCATCAAAAGCTGAAAACAAGGAGAGGGACAGAGACATGGTCAGTTAGAGATGTAGTAAGATTTGAGATATAAGAAAGGTTTGAGAAATTTGATGGTGAATAAATGAAAATCAGAGGAAGAATTACAGGGTTCAAATACAGAGAAAGGAACACCCCCCCCCCCCCACTGAGAAAGATGAAGCAATAGCAGCATGACTTTGAGAGGGCTTAAGAAAGAAATCATGGAAGAGTTCAGATGACAAGTAGATTAGGTGGTGAAGGGAGAAGAAGAAAAGTACAAAACAATAGTCGTGGCAGTTGTTAGAAGATGACAAAATAAGAATAGTGTAGGAGTTTAATTTTGCGTGATTAAACGCAAAACAAAGATAGAGTGGGGAAATTTAAAAAAACCAGCTAGTGGGATTTTCATATGTAGGCTTCTCAGGCATAAATAAATTCTAGCACTTGAACCTTTCTCCATAGATCATACAACCAACATTAATTTTATTGCTCTTTTCTAAACTTAGAATTGAATGCCTTTCTTGAAACATGGAACTCCAGACTAAACGTAATAGCTTAAGAAAGACCTCTCCAATAGTAGAGTACTAGAATTGCTTTAGTTCTATAAATACATCCCTCATGGGGTTCACCTTTAATTAAAGAAGAATACTACATTGTGGATCCACAGTTAAGTAGAAAGAAATTTTATAAGAGGACGCCTATGTCCAAGAGAAAAAGACACCTATTTTAAGCTTGTTTTATAAAACTACCATAAATGCCTCTGTGCTTTTATAAAAGAGACTCCCAGAACTAGCCCCAATAGTGCACAAACGCCAAGGCACACAGTTACACCTGCTCAGAAGCTGGGATAAATGTGTGTATGCGCTCTGTGCATGTACAATACCTGCATATTATATAAAATACACGTGTAAGTTATAATTCTACTTCTGCCCCACCCAAACTGGGTATTGCCTAGGCATGATCTTTAGACATGCATAAATGGCTGTGCGTTTTTATAAAAGGCTTTCTCTGTGCATACAACTGCCTTTACATATGGAAACCCTTTATGAAAATTACCCGCTAAGCGAGCAATAATGGAAGGTCCACGGTGGTGCAAACACTGCGGGTACTTTTTCATCCACGGAGCTTGCACCCATACTCAGAATAAAACTAAGCACATACTTTGCTTTACTTTTTGTTCCAGGAAAAGTACTTGCAGAGATTTGAGTTTGTGTGTTCTGCAATCACTTTTTCCCTTGGAAATAGCATGTGCAGATTTGAACATGCCATTCACACACATTATTTCTCTCTCCTGAACGAAACATTCCCTTGGGAATGCCTCCAGACAATTCAGTTAATACTGCATGTGTTAAAGAATAATATCTATAAATTGACCTGTCTTGAGGTCAGTCGAGAGTGGGTAATTTTTAAACATCCCATTTCGATGGCTAATATGTTGTATTGCCCAGCTTTAATTATTAACCTCTGTGTTCTACTATAATCCTAAAGCCACCGCCCATTCATTCCTAGTTTTCAATTGTTCCTTCTTGAGTGCAGTAATCTTTGAGTACAGTTTATTCTTTTTGCAGTCATTGAAGAAGAAACCAAATTGTACTGGTCACAGGACCCAGTTCTGTAGAACTCCAGTTATATTAACTACTGGTAACTGCAATTTTAATAGCTTTTAGTTAGTTATGCGCTAACGTTTATTAGTTAGCTGTGAGTCAGGAGTATGCAACTCCAGTCTCCGAGTTCCACAAACTGGCCTTGTTTTCATGGTAACCAAATACAAGATATATGTAAATATATCTAAGGAATACTCATTGAACATATCTTACAAACCAGCAGAGGAGCAGCCTAATAGTTAGAGCAGCAGGCTGGGACCAGGTTGAAATCTCACTGCTACTCCTTATGACCCTGAGCAAACCTCCATTGTCTGAGGTACAAGCTGAACTAATGTGCATTATGTGGAAAGCCTCCATAGTTAACTGTCAGAGGCATTGTCAGCACTGCTCCCAGCCGTTTTTCTCACTCATCAACAAACTGTACTCCATAGCTTTCAGGTGAAAATATGTTTTACTTGTGGACAAAAGCATACGCCAATGAAAATAAAATAAAAAATGTAAGACGTGAAAAAGCCCACCAAAGGAGCACCACACCACATTGCTCAAAGGATACCCAGTCAATACTACGTGGTTTAAAATTGGAAGGATACTTTTATTGATCAATAATTGGGGCTATCAGATTGTTGAATTATTGATCAATAAATGTATCCGTCCAATTTTAAACCACGTAGTAAGACGTGAATAAGCCTCCACCTCCCTGATTTAGAACTTGGTAGAAGCAACATTTGCAGCAATTACAGTTGCAATTCTATTAGAATAGGTCCCTACCGCCTTTGTATACCTAGATTTGTATTAGTTAATTCTTTTGTAGAAAACCTCTAGCACATTGCTTGGGCAACAATGATGGACAGCAAGCTCCAAATCATTCCACAGATGTTTGACTGGATTGGGGTCGGGATTCTGTCTGCGCCCCTCAAGGACATCTGCCTTTTTATTCCTTAGCCACTCTATTGTTACTTTGGCTCTATTCTCCAAATCATTGCAAGCTGACAGTTGAATTTCTGTCCCAGTTTCAGCTTTCTTGAAGAGGACAGCAAGTACTCCTCAAGGACTTTCCTATACTTTCCCTCATACATTGCCCCTTTTATCCTTACATGTGCTTCAGATCCAGCTGATGAGAAACATAATATAATGTTGCCACTCCCATGCTTCACAGCAGGGATGATGTTCAATGGATGAAGAACTATGCTGAGTTTGCATCAAATGTAATACTTTGCATTCAAGCCAAAAAGTTTTATTTTAGTTTGTCAGACCACAAAACATTTTGCCACGTGGCTACAGCATTTGCTGAGTGTTCCTTTGCCTACTTCAAATGATATGCAAGGCAGGCTTTCTTGAGTAATGGCTTTCTTATCAATCATACAGACCACATTTTTGGACTGCTTGGGATATTGCTGTTGCATGCACAGCTTGACCAGTTTTGGCTATGTGCAGCACTTTCAAAGTTGCCTTACACCTCTTGGGGGCCCTTTTACTAAAGGGCGCTAAGGTGTTGCACCTAACACGACAATAGCACCGCAATGATGGTATGTTGGGTGCAACACCACTGCGTTAACTGTTGGTGGTGTGGGAAGCATTTCCTTAGCAGTTAACATGGAGCCCTGTCCCTTACCGCATGCCACGTTAGCCCAGGTACACTTTACTCCACTAATGCAGCTAGTGAGCTCACCATGCCAATTCGCCACCTTTAACCTTCCCACTCACAACCCTAACGCGGGCTGCACAGTTAGCATGGGAATCCTCCTGGGCTACCCGTCATGGCCCTGTGCTAGCTGGCAACACCTGTCCCAGCCTGCCTTCAGCATGTGTCAGAACACACGCTGACATCTAGCGCCCTTTAGTAAAAGGCTCCCTTAATTGCTCCTTTCTCAATCTCCTCCTTGCTCGATGACCTAATGTGGAGAGGTAGCCTAAGTAAAGACTTAGTGTGACATATACTTCCACTTCTTGAAAATCATCCTAATTATGTTACAATAGATACTCAGGGACTTTTTTATTCTTTCCTATTCACCACCTTAACTGTGCCCGCTCATAACATTGTCCTAAAGTTCTTTTGCCTATGTCTTGGTTTCCATGGTTGGGTCCTTGATTTGAAATGCGCTACTCAACAGACAAAACCCATAGAATATGCTGAATGTATGCTGTCATAAATATAAATTAGTCCAATTTAACAAAGGCAGGACCAATTTACTTGGTGTGTGCTTCTGAAGCTGATTAGCCACACCAGAGCGTAAAGTATTCAGGATTGCTAAATACATACAAGGGAAGAAGGGGAAACATTTATCCAACCAAGCTACTCAAAATATTTATTTTCTACATTTCATAAGGATTTCTGGAATATACTTTTCACATGGCTGTTGAAAGATAAGATGTGTGGATAAATGGAGCAAACATCATTTTAACGCATTTTACTTTCAAGTTGTAAGGCAACAAAAGGTTAACATATTGGAAGTGGGTGTAGACTTTCTATAGCCGCTATAAAGTATATTATGCCTTCTGTTTCCTTTAACTGCTTGCCCTTTTAAATCTGATCCTATCTTTAGTTTTGGCCATTTAAATGCGATTTTAAAATATTACACAATTAATTATCTTAGCTTATTGGTGGCTGTGCACCACTTTATTCAAAATAAAAAGGATATGTTTGTTATTTGGAAGGTTGTTTGACCTTGCACAACAAAGGTTCCAACATTAAATACTTAAAATAATAGTTTGCACTTTAATTTGGATTGGGTCTTTATTTAGTTATTACAGTTTTGGCTTTGATCTTAGGTATATATTAGTTTGCCCTTTTAAATCTGTAATAAAAAAAAAACAAGTATATGCAAGTTATCTAATTTTCCCTGGCACATTTAAATAAGTTTATGGTTTACAGAACTGTTCCTTAAGCTGAAACCCAGAATCGGGAGAGAAGGCTCAAACCTTCATTCGCCCCTCTACCTCAACTAGACCCCCATTATATCCTAGGAATAAAATTCAACTACCTGTTCTACAGTACAGCCCATGTCCCACATTTAAGCCCTCCTAAGTATATCTTTTTCTTTTAACTCCCTTCCCTCCCCCTTTTTTTTCTCTCTCCTTCCAATATACTATTTGCCATTGTCTCATGTACTCTCTCTCTCTCATTCCTCCCATGTCCCATCTCGTCTTTCTCCATCTCCACTGTATCCCATCCACTCTCTCTCACCACCCACACTGAGGAATGATGCGTGTCTCTGTGTTCACTATCGCTGAGCAGCATGGTGCTAGTCATACCAGTAGATGATAGCACTGAGAAAACATATTTGAAGTTAAGTTCTTGTTTTAATGTGGTTCAGAATTGGATGACTATTAATCAGCTTAGAATTAATCTGGAAAAAACACAAATTTTCTGGATTGGATGTCAGATTGGACCTATGGTCTGACCCAGTATGGGATTTCTGATGTTCTTATGCTACCCAATTCTAATAGATCTACACTGGTTACCCATGCTATAGCTTTTCAAATAAGGTTCAAATTATTAACAATGGTGTACAAGTGCTTTTGGGGTCTGGATCCTGAATACTTGTATCAGATTGTGAGGACTCGTGTCCCCCAGCATTCCTTGGGGGTAGGAACAGAACTTATCGGGTTGTAATTCCCTCTGAAAAAGATTGTATTCACTCAAAGGTTAGAGCTCGTACACTGGCAGGAATGGCTCTGTTGGGCTGGAATAAATTGCCTAAAGATATAAAATATTGAATAGAATGATCAAAAACGTCATAAGAAAGTTAAGACATGGTCATTTGCTGAATAGTCTGAACAATTTGTAAGATAACTTTGAAATGTGGTAGAATTTCTGTTGCATATTGTGCATTGCAGTATCTTGCGTTCCTATTTGGCTTAATAAGTTGTTTAGAGGTTTAGTCAGGCTATCAATTCTATTAGTTATTAATTTGATGTTTTGTTTTTTATTTTTTGTAACCTGCCCCGAACTCCAGCTGGGGATGGAAATGGGATAGAAATGCCCACATTAAATTAAATTAAATTGGTAATTACTGATCCTGCAGTTTCATGTAAAACATTGAGGGGGGATATTCAGTGGCAGTGGCTAGTGCTTGTAAAGTGTCTAGTCGTCGCCACTGAATTCTGTCCACGGATATTCAAAGCTGAGGCCATATCCGGCCACTGGCATAGAATATCCAGGTTGTCACTGAGCTCCAAAGCTAACCGGGCAGCCACTGCCCAGTTAGATTCCACGGGTAAAGTTAGGCCAGTCTGTGCCGCGCCTTACTCTACCCATGTGTAGCTAACCAGGCAGCGGCAGGTGCTGCCGCGGACCCACCCTGGAATGTCCACGACATGCCCCAGTGGTAACTGCATAGCACTGGAGCGTCTAGCGATGGCACCCGCACATATCCAGCGGCACTAACTGTGCCCCTGCTGCTTAATATCATTCTAACTGGCATTTACATGGTTTGCAGGTGTACAAGCCATGTCAATGCCTTCAAATCCCCCTTCGTTGAGTTGAGTTGAGTTACAGTTATCATTACATGGATCATAAAAAATGAACCCAGATGTGCATCTGTTAGCTGAAGAGGCAGCTGGTACCTGGTGGCAAAGGATGCAGCTGCAAACAGATGGGCTGTTTTCCAGTTCTCTAGGGAGGTTCCAAGTTTGCAAATTTAACTGTGGCATCACATAAAACTGGAGGGCTTCAGCATAGTTTCTGCAACCTCTGCTCTACATGGACCGAGACTACACAAAGAAAGTCCAGTGCAGGGATCAACATTGACCATTCCACCAAAATTGAGCCCAAACTACTAAAGATTGCCAATATATATATATATATCTAATAAACATTACACAGGTACACTACCAAAAAACTGCCTCCAGTTTTGCAACTGATTCCTATAGATTTTGGGGTGCTGAATCCAGGAAAAATAGCCAAAATGTTCCATCACGTCACGTTTTCTTGCAAAATTAGATTTCTTACCCATATAAGGAATGTTCACATAATTTCTTTTTAGCCGACTGCAGTTTATTTTCTTGGCCCAAAATAGAGGTTGTAATGGTTAGCTAACTAGAAATACTCCCTCATGATATTTTAGAGTGTTTTGTATTCATTTTATATATTAACAGGACAATTGGGAGGCGGGGGGCTAAATCCAGTACTCGCGCTGGCGCATGTTCTTTCCTGTTCGCCTCGCCTCGTTCGCTCAAACACGGTGGTTGCGACATGAACGTTCCTGTCAAATTTCAGTTTCTTGCAAGTTCATTATTACCTTTTGTTTGCTCAGTCGTAATCCAGCTTTATTCCGAAGTGGTTCACTACAGTGGTAGTTTGCAGTGCTGTGTATTTGTGATGGCTCACAGAGCCAGAGGTTGCGTCAACTCTCCGGACAGTTTTTGTTTTATTTGTGGGGAATATACCGTGAAAAAGCGGCAGAGGAACATTTCTGCATTTATTAAAAAAAATATATTTCGCCTATTTCGGTTTGAAGTTAGGCGATCAAGACAAACCGTGGGCTCCTCACAAAGTGTGCAAGACATGTGAGGAAGATCTACGCTTATGGATGAAAGGTAAAAAACAAGCATTTTGTTTCGGAATACCTATGATGTGGCGTGAACAAAGAGACCACAGCAGTGACTGCTATTTTTGCTCTTGCATTGTGAAGGGATACAACTTAAAAAATAAGAACGTAATAAGTTACCCCAACCTTCCCTCAGCAATTAGGCCTATGCCTCATAGCAACGAAGTACCTGTGCCTGAACCACCAAAATCTTTGGATCATATTTGTGTGGACGGTTCTGATCATGATGAGACTCATCAGATGGCTTTTCCCGATGAGTCCAGTACTTCCGAGTTTGAAACTGAACCAGATCCGAAACCTGAACTTTTCTCTCAAGCTGAATTGAATGATTTAGTCCAGGATTTAGGACTCCCAAAAGATGCTGCCCAACTGCTAGGTTCTCGGCTTAAACAGAAAAATCTATTGTCACCAGGAACAACTTTTTATTGGTACCGCAACCGCGAGACACAAGTTTTGAAGTATTTCAGCAAAGAGGAAGATTTGGTATTTTGCAACGATATATACGGAGTGATGGAAAAGTTTAAACTCAAGTATGATCCTGCTGAATGGCGGCTGTTCATTGATTCGTCAAAAGACAGCATAAAAGGTGTTCTTCTTCATAATGGCAACACATTCGCTTCAGTTCCTATTGCTCACTCTGTTATTCTCCAAGAAAAATACGAGAATTTGGCCCTGATTCTTCAGAAGATTCGTTATGATGAGCATAAGTGGATGATTTGTGGAGACTTTAAAATTCTATCCATGCTATTAGGGCAGCAATCCGGTTTCACCAAATATCCCTGCTTCCTTTGCTTGTGGGATAGCCGGGCCCGCGACCTACGCTGGGGGAAAAAAGACTGGCCAATTCGGGAGTATTTGAGACCCGGTGAGAAAAATGTTCTTCATGAGAGCTTGGTACCTCGTGATAAAATTCTATTACCACCTCTCCACATTAAGTTGGGTCTCATTAAGCAATTCATCAAGTCCCTTCCAAAAGATGGTGAGTGCTTTCGGTACCTTTGCTCAAAGTTCCCCCGACTTTCTGAAGCAAAGCTAAAGGAAGGAGTGTTTGTTGGCCCTGATATAAGGAAACTCATTTCAGATGGAGCATTCGCTGAAACGATGTCTGAGAAGGAAAAAGAAGCCTGGGATTCCTTCAAGGATGTTGTTCTCAAATTCTTGGGGAACAGGCGGGATGAGAACTATAAGGATATTGTTGCCAGGATGCTCAATGCCTTCAAAGAACAAGGCTGTAACATGAGCCTGAAAGTCCATTTCTTGCACTCCCATGTGAACTACTTTCCCAAAAACTTGGGGGCGTACAGTGAAGAACAAGGTGAAAGGTTTCACCAGGACATCAAGGACGCAGAGAGAAGGTACTAAGGAAGATGGAACACCACTATGATGGCTGATTTCTGCTGGTTGCTGCTGCGGGAAACCCCAGATGAAAAATACGCCAAGCAGCGCACCAAGAGAAGCATTCGGGGGAAGAAGAAACGGGCCCACCAGGAGATTGATTGACCCAAGAATGACTTTAAAATCTAAACTGTGTTGACAAATATCGTGTTTTTACTAAACTTTGAAATAAAAATTTGCTAGTTATTACCACAGTGTCGGATCTCATTTATTAGAATTTTATTTTCACACCATCGGGTGTTTGTCTTCATGTATTGCAATGGTGCGGTTTGCGTTTTCTATTCTTACATACATACCTGTACAACATTTTTTGCACATTTCTTTGCTTTGCTTTGTGTCTAACCTCGCTCTTATATGCTCAATGTTTGTGCACATGTATGTGGCTGTTTTAAGTGCAGACAATTTTGCTACCATCACAGTGTGTTTTGTTGACATTACTCTATTCTTATGTGCTGCCTTGTTACAATTTTCTTTATTCTTATTTGAATAACTACTAAACAATTAGTATAAAGAATTCATCCAAGAAACTTTTATCTCGATCGCACTCAATCTGAAACGTTCACCTCAAACTGCTAACCCAATGTAGCAAAAAATCTGTACGTGATGGAGCAAATTGGTTACCAGATTTGGATTCAGCGCACCAAAAAACGTAAAAATCAATCAAAACATTAGAGGCAGTTTAAAAAAAAATTTTTTAGTGTACCTGTGTTATTTATATGTAGAGTCAGTACTCACACTGTGCCAATACATACAAGTCATAGCATCCTTTATGGTCCCATTTAATGGGTCATTTTTAACCATTTTAATATTTCAAGTTGTCATTTAATAATTTCTCATTTTTTAAAATTATTTATTTATAGAATATTCCAAAAATACAAAAGGAAAGCATTACAATTATAATAGCCATACTACTATACAGCTCAAACAACATAGACAAATAACACTAGTCCACATCAAGGAGGTGCTTTCAAATTTAAACTTTAAAAAAACCCCAAAAAACTCTGAATGGTCCCTGAAATAACTCTAGAAACTCCTTTTTACTTATCGATGAACCAGAAAATATATAAGGCAAAACTAAACAAACATTAGAAAAGCAATCAACTCATCAACCACTAAAAATATATATCTTTTCCCCTGATAAACAATATGACATTTACAAGGAAATTTAAGGTAAAATGACGCGCCCAGAGCCAGAGCCCGTGGGCGAATTTCCAAAAAAGATTTACGTCGCCTCTGAGTCTCTCTAGAGACATCCAGGAACATTTGAATTGTTTGACCACAAAATTTCTCATTTTTTTAGAAAAATAAACATGCAAAACCCTATCCTTATCCATCTCTGACACAAAATTAACCAAAAGGGTAGCTCTGGAAGGTATAACATCATTATCAGATTCAATAAATTCTGAGATATCCAGAGGAGAAGAGACTAATTGCTCAAACTGAGGAGCTGTCTCTCCTACTTCCCCATCTCTATCCACTTTACCTTGAGGGACATAATAAAGTTTAGAAATCTTAATTTCATCAGAGTCATTAAATAACAGAATCTCTTTAAAATATTTTCGCAAAAGTATCATTGGAGACAAAAAATGAGTTCTTGGAAAATTTAATAACCGAAGGTTACGAGATCTCAACACATTTTCCAAGAACTCATCTTGACGGGGCAACAAAAAGGAATCTAATGAAAGTTTTTAAAAAAAAACCTTTTGTGATGAAAATTTAGATTCCTGAGCATCCATTTGCCTTTCCAATGATAATACCCTATCCTCATGATCTGTTAGCTTCAAGACCGTCTCTTTAGAGAAATCGGAAACTTTCTTCAAAGAAGAACCCAAAGCCAGTTCCATGCGGGAAACAATCGCCCATATGTCCTTTAAAGAGACATCCGAGGGTGGAGAACTAGCTTCAAACACAGAGGGGAAAGTAATTACAGCTGGCAGAGCCGGTGGTAGCATCGAAGCCGAATCAACATGTAGAAAAGAGACAGGCAGTAGGGCTGAGCCGGGATCGGCCTTGTCAGATGGCTGCCTGGGTGAGAATCTTCACAGTCTTGGCAAGTGCATATATCTATATGATTTGCAAGGGATTGTGGGCAATGCAGTTCATTCACACCAGACACAGCTGCTGACAATAATTTAGTTGTGCTCAAGTGTTAAAGCCAATAAGAAATTTATTTATGGGGTTATTTCTCCCAACACAGATATGCTTGGTAGCACATAAATCAGGTTACTTGCTTTCAGTGTTAAACTTGAAAAAAAACAAAATCAGGAAAACAACCTTTAAACTTGTCAGGCATTAGCTAATGTTTTCTTAGCGTATATCAAACAACAAACCAAAAGCCACAAAGAAAGAAAAGAACTGTTCTTTTCAGGTTAACTTCTGATAACTTCCCGCATAGATTCAGAAGTGATTCTCTCCTAGCTCACAAGCAATTAGGTAAGGCTCAATTGCTAGCAGTTATCCAGCTGAAACCCCTTAGCTGACTTGCTTTCTACTTCGTGGCTAGAAACCTTACTCAGGACCTTTTCTGAGTAGATTAAAGAACAAGTTTGTATTTCTTTGTGATGGTTGCTGTACTTTATAACAGAAAATCACCAAAGGAGTTTGGACAGAGAGCAGTCCATATAAACACATTCTTCATCTGCAATCATTCCCCCTTCTTCAACAAGCATGGGTTCAATATCATGGATTGGCACAGATGAATCTCTCAATGGAGCACTTTCAGGAGAATACTTGTTTCCCTGTTGTCTTTCAAGGTTATAGCTAGGGCATAGATCAGTGTTCATACCTGAGCTTCCATTGCTGTTAGAGTTCCTCTCTATATAGCCTGGCCAGTATGTAGTCCAGTTCTTATGTCCAGCCTTCCAATCCAGATCCCTGGACACTGGATCTCTCTTCACATACCTTCTGGCACGGGTCTTAGGGTCCCTTCCACGTGCAGCCGTCTCCCTCACAGGTAGCATCTGGAGATTCCTAGCTCTGCAGCACCATTCCTCTGGCTTTCCCCAGTCCAATGGTGTATGCTGGCCCTTGAAATGCCTCCCTGTATACGTACTGCTCTGGACTCTTCTAGACCTCTCAAAGGCTTTTCTCTTCCTTCTTCCAAAGGGTTTCTTTCCCTCTCTGTCCGTCCGGTTTGGCTTCTGCTTCTGATGATCCTTCAGATGAAACTGATGATCAAGCTCAAGCTGATGATGATCCTGAGGATAATTCTCTGTAGAATAAACTCTACCTTTATTCTGCCTAGATGAGTGCTCCCCCCTAATACAGCGCAGCTGTGCTGAATCAGGCCCTGCCCTTTGAGATGAGTGCTTAGGGATTACCTCATAGCCCTCCTGATTGAACACACGTTTCCCCACTTCAGCTCCTCTAATGGCTGTTGGAAACCTGGTGCATTCTGGGACTGGTAGTCTTTTATGGGAAAATTCTGTTTTCTTATTTCTACCAGAACTGACAGGTTGCTTGTTCAGAGTCACTTCACCTTTTCTATAGCTCCTTCCTGAGCTATGATAAGCTTCCTTATCACAGCCTTCACCGGATTTTCTCCCGGAAAGGGCTCTCCAGGCAAAGATTTGAGTTCATCGATGGGGGGAGTTAAACCCGATTCACTCAGAGAAGGAATAGAAGAAGAGGTACTCACAGCCGACGTGTCCATTGCACCATCCTTCGAAAGCTGAGCGGATGCTGACAAGTCCTGCACTCTCACATGGGCATCCATCGGGCCTACGATCTTAACCGCCTTCATTTGGACAACCGGCCGGTATCTCTTCTTCCTTTTCCCCATAACAGGGAGTACCTTCTCACGCCGACGTGCGCCGAAGGGGCGCCAAAGGGGCGTGGCCTGCCCCTTTGGCCACGCCCCTTCGGGCACGCCCACGACCGCGTCTCGCGGTGGGGCAGTTGAATTTAAAGCCCTCAAAGCAGACCTGCAGCCAATCAGTGCAGCCGCTAGTGCCAGCAACCATCCAGGGGCGTGTTCCACCAAGAGAATCAGGAAATGAAGCATCTCAGCGTCTCGCAGTGGGGCAGTTGAATTTAAAGCCCTCAAAGCAGACCTGCAGCCAATCAGTGCAGCCGCTAGTGCCAGCAACCATCCAGGGGCGTGTTCCACCAAGAGAATCAGGAAATGAAGCACCTCAGCATCCCGCGGTGGGGCAGTTGAATTTAAAGCCCTCAAAGCAGACCTGCAGCCAATCAGTGCAGCCGCTAGTGCCAGCAACCATCCAGGAGCGTGTTCCACCAAGAGAATCAGGAAATGAAGCACCTCCAATTTTCTCATTTTTTAAGAACTTTTTTTTTACTTTTTACAAAACATTTTCACAGCACTTCTCTAATGGATTGTCCACATCCAGTTCACAATGTCCACATCCAACTCTGACTCAGCAGTGGGTTTCAAACTTGGTTATTAACCTGGTTCTGATTAAGGGCATCAGTACATCAATTCCATTTTCAAAGATTGCAAGTATTATGAAGCTACCTTAACAACTTCAGCTACATGTGCTTGGGTACCGAAAAGAGCATTTTTCAGAGGCATATTTGTGCCATGAAGCAGATATAGACATGGACATCCCTGCCAGCTGGTAGAGACATGCAGGTTGTTTCTGAGATCAGACATGCATGTGTATCTTTTTGGTTCCACCCTAGAAATGCCTCTGCTATGCCCCTATGCACATTGCAGAAACATGTCAATTCAGAGCTTTCTAAAATGGCTCCAGGAACATCTCTGTGATTTACATGGCTGAAAGCCTGTTTTCAGACATCCGAATCACAAACAGAGCTCCTATACTGTCCACCATAGGCTCCCATGTATCTTTAGAAAATAGGCTAAAAAGAAGTGCCTTCTTACCCTGCTAACCTAGGCAACCTGTTATAAAATTATGCTCCAGAAATGAAAATATAGTTGTAGGAGGAAAAATCAAGGAGAAGCAAATAAACTTGGCTTGCATGTAGCTATAAGATAAACAACCACTGGCTCGAATCTCGCAAAATTAGTTAAACATTTGGCAGGGGGATATAAAAGACTAGTCTATTTGGAAGTCATGATTCATAACATCTTTGTTAGTGATATAGCGGAAGGGCTGTCGGGTAAGGTTTGCCTCTTTGCAGATGATACCAAAATCTGCAATAGAGTAGACATCCAGGAAGGTGTAGATAACATGAGGAGGGATCTAGCTAAGCTTGAAGAATGGTCTAGAATTTGGCAGCTGGGATTTAATGTTAAAAAATGTAAGGTCATGCATTTGGGCTGCAGCAATCCAAGGGAGCAATACAGTATAGGAGGTGAAGTACTTTTGTCCACTAAAGAAGAGCGGGACCTAGGCGTGGTTGTGTCTGATGATCTTAAAGTAGCTAAACAGGTAGAAAAGGCGACGGCAAAAGCTAGAAGGATGCTTGGGTGCATACGGAGAGGAATGGCTAGCAGAAAAAAGGAGGTGATAATGCCTGTGTATAAGTTTTTGGTGCGACCTCATTTGGAGTATGGTGTGCAATTCTGGAGACCGCACCTTCAAAAGGATGTGAACAGGATGGAGTCGGTGCAGAGGGTTGCTACTAAAATGATTAATGGGCTTCATTATAAAGCATATGAGGACAGACTTAAGGATCTTAATATGTACACCTTAGAGGAAAGACGGGATAGAGGTGATATGATTGAGATGTTTAAATACCTCCGTGGCATAAATGTTCAGGGAGAGAGCCTCTTTCAATTGAAAGCAAGTTCTGCTACGAGGGGACATGGGATGAGGGTGAAGGGAGATAGATTCAGGAGTGATATGCAGAAATATTTCTTTACAGAAAGAGTAGTGGATCCATGGAATAGTCTCCCAGTGGAGGTGGTAGAGATGAGGACAGTAACTGAATTCAAAAAAGCATGGGACCAACACAGAGGATCTTTAAAGGTAAAAAGTGGACTGTTGTAGTTGTTGTTATGGAAGGACAGACTAGACAGGCCATGTGGTCTTTTTCTGTCATCATGTTTCTATGTTTCTATAAGTAGCCTTATTTACAGAACAAACCTGAACATTCAGGTAAATATTTTCACCCCTTATGATATTCTGTACACTACAATACCGACGGATATTTGCTCAATTCAAACTTATTGGAACTGGGCAGAATCCAGCTGATGACAAATCATAATGGATAATAGTACACAGCACAGTGCTAAAGGAGAGATGCATTAAATCATTCAAGAAAGAAAATAGTTTAGACACTAGGAGGGCAACTTTAAAAAGCGTTTTTGTGGATAAAACCTGTTTAATGTGCAGAAATAGCCTATTGTAACAGCGTCTGGACTTCACACTTGTAAACTTCTCAACATATAGCCAGTGTGTGCACGATCTGAGTGGAGGCGTTTCCAGGAATGGGATTGAGGAAATGCTAGCATTTACACACAAACATTATAAAATGTGCACATAAAAAGACAGAAGAATTATTACAATGCCAGCAGTGGGAAGCAAGACAAAAGAGAGTTACTTGAAGGTACCAGGATGGAGCTTGTGAGATGGTTTGGTCTGGAGGCGATGTATGGAGGAGCAATGAAGCCTGCTTGACCCCAGCAGCTACGAAGCGCCGGAGCTTGCGCCCCGGGCCCGCGCCTAAGGGCCACGCCAAAGGACCCTCTGGCAAGGCCCTCAGGCGCGGGGGCGCCTATAGGCGCTGAAGATCTTTAAGTTTGGATATGAAGGGAAGCAGGTGTAAATGTGTGCAGGTAATTTCCATGAGATAATTCTCAAAGGAAAAGTATGTGCATACCTTCTCTTAGGACATATACATCAGCGGTCAACACAAAGTTCAGCTGATGCAATATTAGACAATAAAGCATCAAAATCAATAACTAGGAACAAACAAATATGCAAAAATTATTACTGGAACAGTGGCATTACCAGTCCTCTCTGTGCCTGGGGCAGAGGAGCCCCCCCCCCCCCAATGCCCCAGTGCTGTGCACCCCCACACTGGGCCCACAGAGGTAGCGCTGCAAACTTACATTTAAGTTGGCTATGCCATGGTGCCTCACACTCGAGGGTCGCTCTTCCGTCCTGCCCAAAGTCTCGCAATTCATAAGACCTTGGCTGGGAGGGAAGAGCAGCTGGCACCTGCCTGCTTAAACATAAGTTTGCTGTGCAGCCTTCTTGGGCCTGGTGGGGGTGCACCCCTCCTGGCCGGCACCCGGGGTAGGCTGCACCCACTGCCCTGCACTAGTTATTTATTATTTTATTTATTTAACAGGTTTTATACTGCTTTATCATTTCAATCAAAGCATTTGCATTGAAACTTAAACTTGGTAATGTACATTAAACTGGGACATAGATAACTTGGATTTTTCTGAGGCAATGGAGGGTTAAGTGACTTGCCCAAGGCCACAAGGAGTGCTAGTGGGAATTGAACCCTGGTCTCTGGGTTCCCAAGCCAGTGTTCTTAACCATTAGGCTACTCCTCCACTACTTATGCCACCGCACTGGAATACCAGGTGTTTTATCTGAAAACTGACACAACAGCTGGTATTCCAGTGCTTATTGTTGTACATTGTTTGTTACTGGTTATTAATTTTGATGCTTTATTGTCTAATATGTCATCAACTGAACTACATATTGACCACTGTTGCAGGCACAGTTGCCAAAGTTTGGCCAAGTCATGTCCTCAATAAAGTGTGCAGAGAGAAGACTTCTTTTGTGTGGTTGTAGTTCTCCACTCCTTCTTTTGGTAACGTATGTGCATACCTTCTGCACAAGTTAAGTGGCCAGTTACGAAATTACCCTCTAAGGAATCTGTTGTCAAATAGCCTGAAGAACTTCGAAATATACAGGTACCTTAACCATGCATACCTTATAGCTAGGTTTTAAAGAACAGGCAGGGTAAAGCATTATGTTAAGAGTGTCCTTATGTTTTCCAGCTGTCATCTGTGTGGGCAGCTGGGGAAAGAGGGGGAAAGCAGGCATACCAATGAAAATCTTGGAGATGACATTCAAAACCCTTCTCCAGATGGCCAATGGGAGGATATCCGGATAAGGCTATTAAATGAGATATTCACTGGCATTACGCCTACAAACCGCCCTCGCAATATCCGGTTAATGCTGGGGCGGTCTGAGGGCGGCACTGGCACTTATCCGGAGAGCGTGATTTTCGGATCTGGATGGCTTAGGTTACTTGAAAAGCAGTTCTAAGCTGCTATCCGCATAAGCGCCACCTGAAAAATCACACTCTCTGGATAAGTGCCGGCACATCTGGACACCGCCATTCAACCCCGAGTGTCAGCGGCAACCCCTATCCGGAGAAGGCTGCTAAATGTCCTGCTGTGACATTTAAATATCAGTCCTTTTGAAAAGGAAGCCTCTAGTGTACATGTGGGGGAGATATTCAGCAGCGGTGGCCAGCGTGATTACAAACAGCTGGCAGTTGCTGCGGAAACCTACACCCAGATACTCAATGCCGGGGCCATATCTGGTCGCTGGCATTGACTATATGGGTTAGCCAGAGAAGCAGGGAGCTAACCGGGGAGCGGTTGCCTTTCCGGTGCCTAATTCTTGCTGCTTAGCAATAACTGCTGCCCAGTTATTGCTGGGTGCCGCCTCTGCTCCACTGCCACAATGCCCTAATGCTAGCTGGCATGCTAGTGCCACTGAACAGCCCAGTGACTGCGATTGGCATGGTTAGCAGGATGGCTAACTGCATGAATCGCGCCAAATATCCCCGTGTGCTGTTTTATTCGGCCACTCTACACACATCTCTCCGAGACTCTCTTTTTACTTGGCTCAATGGGTGCATACTATGTAAGCCCACGCATACTTTTGGTTGTAAGAAAGAGGCAACTGTAAAGTCACATCAGTTTACTTGGCTAAATGGATTTGAAACTGCCTTCTAACTGCTTTAGAGCAATTACTGAGACAGAAAAAATAACTCTGTGAAACAGAAGACTAGGGGTATGTTTACTAAAATGTGCTAAGCAGTTAACTTGCCTTTTAATGAGCAGTACCCATTAGTGTAGGCCTGCGGTAATGGTTCCCATGCATTGAAACAGCCAGCGCATTAAAAATCCCATGTTAACTGCTTAGCGCATGATGGGGCAGGAATAAGGAGGGTTATAGGTGGAGAATGCGCATGGATGGGAGATAATAGTTAACACACGGTAACTGCCAATTTTGCAGTTAATGTGGATTACTTAAAGCCTCCATAAGAGTAGGCATTACGTGCACTATGCTAATTGCAAATGAACGTAACCTGTGGTAAGGAAATTTGCACTGCAGTAACTATAGGGGATATTCTGGCCATGCTCCTGATGGCCTAGGGCCTTTGCACTTATCATATGTTAGCTTTTACCTCTGATATACAGTAAGTGCAAAAACCTACTGCACTTTAGTTGCCCCTAAGTTTTTTTCTGAAAATGGAAAGAATCTTCAAACCTGAGTAATATTGTTAAAGAGAGGAACATATAGTTTTTATGCCATGAAATATTGACCTGTATTTAAAAAACAGAGTGGTAAATATGCAGGCTGATAGTGCTGCTGAAAATCACTGGACAGGTTCAGCCAGCGTTATTAACCAGAGAGCAGAATTATCAAGTTTCATGCATTCATGGAGCTGTCCTCTAACCACTTTTTGTCAAAAGATCAAAGTATTATCTATCCAGAAAATATAGCACTATACTACAAACTGATAATATGGTTTAAGGTTACCCTAAAATAAAGCTTGAAATTAGCAGAAATAAGATTTTATCAAAAGGTTCATAGCGTTTCCTTTAAGACCTTAAAGTGGGTGCTATTATAATAAATGGGGCAAGATTCCCTTGAAAGTGGCATGTGTAGATTTGAAGATGTCATGCCGATAGTACCTGCTGATATTTGTACCTTCTCTACTTGTGCAAGGTTCCCAGATTTTTTTTTTTTACAGGCAAATCTGGGACACTAATCGGAAATGTGTGTGTGGGGGTGGGGAGAAGGGAGGGACATCTTAGCTCCAGGTTTGAGCAACATGGTGCAGAGGAGGGGTCCTTACTTTGCCCTCTCCCCCAACATCCAACTCATGTGAGCAACAGTATCACTTCCAAGCAGACAAATCGACAGAGAAATAGAAGATGTGATGCATTTCCCCTGTACTGTGCAAAATATAAAGATGATGGATATAAATTCTAAAAACTGGAGTATTCAGATCACTAAATTGAAAATAAATGTTTTTCTGCCTCCTCTTTTCTCATCACTGAGATTGGGGACAAGAGGCTGCCAAACAGAAGGGCGGTCAGGTACAGAGGTCTAAAATCAGGGACATCTGGTAACCTTATACTTGTGCTATTTTCTTTCTCAGACTAAACATGCCACCAGGAGCATCTCTTCTAAATGTACTTGAAAGTATACACATTATTTCATGACACGCGTAGATTCAGCTATCCTGAAGGACAGACATTTTCAGAGAGTCCGTTTGCATGTGTAAATTGCTATTCCCATGCATAAAAATACTCTGTGCCTGTTAAGACTTGGTTTGAGGGAGGTGCTCAGTTTTTGACGTTATTGAACACATGGAGGTGGCAGTAAGCAGACCTACTTAAAGTGAACCTGATAAAGCCTCATTTGCATATGACACGCCCTGATTTAATCTGGTGCACTCAGTTTTGGGGCATATGCTTTTAAACTGTTGGGGGACCATGCCCTACATGTTCTGTTAAACAATATAGCCCAGACATCTATATACAACAGACCCACATTTGTTTGGTGAACACTTTCTTAATGCTCTGTTTTCTTTCACAGACCACATATTGATGAGGAGAAAACACTAACAGAAAAACTGAAGACAGAGAAAATTCCATCTTTCTGAAGCAAGTTGTGGAGAATCTGATTAGATCTCATGCTGCAATACTAGGTGTTCCACTTTTGCCAAAGGGCCAGCAATTATTATTAACATCATTTGTCTGAATCATTACTCTGCACCTTGGTTCAGCAAACACTATGAAGATGGCATGGTAATAAATGACTCTAAGACTCTCTTCTGCTTTGCTCTGGTTTTATCTGCCACCTCTCTACCGTCAGCTCCATCTTTCTGAACCTCTCTGAATCCCCAAAAGGGATGGGGCATCTATTTGTTTTCCTCTAGGTTACCACTCTGTCTATTGTTGTTTGCACTAAAGGGTACAAATTCAATTCATTCTTGTGACATAAAAGCACTGATACAGTACATTTTTTGCCCAGGAGAAAACAAAAAAAAAAAAAAAAGAAAGGAAGGAAGAAAAAGTTGCTGAATACAATTTTAAGATGTGAAGTGCTTATATGGACATGAAGGTGTATTTCGGGCGGCAGACTTACTTATTACACATCTCCCTAATATTTTAATCACGCATGCTACTAGAGAATCATATTAATGGTTTAAAATTGCCATTTTATGAGAAAGCTATGACCATCTGGGGAAGGCTTGGAGATAAAAATGTTCGAAGTGCAGGTGGCATAAAATAAAATAGCTATGTTCTGACATCAAAGAATGATCAGTGTGGCGTGGTGATCATCCTGGCCTGCAAACTATATTTACACTTACATTGGTAATGTAGCTGCCTTCCCATTGTCAGGTTTTCTCTGTCTTAGAGCTGGGGGAAACTGGACAGAAGCAGCTTCTTGCTGCTATTGATATGCAGAATGGAAAGAAGACCACACAAAAAACAACATGACAAGATAAATTAGAATAACTGAGAAAAACATTTGTTTACTGCATTTCTTTTTCAATAGCAGTTTCCTCCTACTCCTATTATTAGGGTTTCAGCTAAGTCAGTATGACTTTCTACTGGAGCTGTGGCAGTATGAACTTTCAATCACAGCTACTTATGTCTATTCTCACATTTTTAACTCAGTCTTGTTTAATGTAGTCATTTGAAGCAACAATCCTGTGACTAAAAGGCATGTACTGAAGCCTCCACAGTCTGGCACAAGCGCACCCTTATTTATTTATTTCTTTAACAGGTTTTCTATACTGCTTTATCCTACGGTCAAGGTGGTTTACAATGTATCGAGTTTTGTTTCAATGTTAACAGGGCAAAGAACTTGGAGAGGAGTCAATAATGTTTATGGGTGGGGAGAGAAGGGGAAGGGGGACTGGAATTAGGTGGAGGGGACAGAGGTGGATACATGAAGGTATTATGGCTTGTCCTTAGTGAAGTAGGCTGTAAATAGGTGAATCTTGAGGGCTTTCCTGAATGTTAGTAGATCTTTTGTGGCCCGGAGTTTGTGTAGGATTGAGCTCCAGAGGGAGGGTGCATATAGGGAGAAGGCTCTACTGCATGTGGTGGAGCTGGATCTGGTGAAGGATGCTGGGGTAGCTAGGGTATTCTGGAAGCCGGTTCTCCTTCTGCAGCTATCTTCAGTCTCACATATTATTGTTTGAAGGTGAGTAACTGAAAGGCTGTTGAGGACCTTGAAAACTGTAAGTATGGCTTTAAATTTTGTGCGTTTAATAACAGGTAGCCAATGAGGCTGTTTGAGCGATGGAGTTATGTGCTTGGTTATGCTGCCATTGCAGAGGGTACGTGCTGCTGTCTTGAGGGCCAGTTGAAATGGGTGGCCTGTTTTCTTAGGTAGGCCTTGGAGGATGAGGTTACAGTAGTCCAGATGTGGGAAGATGAGACCATGAAGGACTGTATGGAAACTGTGAACAACACTGCCTCCATACCATAGCCCAGATCTGACCAACCCAAGAGGCACAAATTGTGGTTTTTAGTATGGACTGCACAGTAGTGCTGCTGGATCTTGTAGTCTGCCCTTGTCTTGCACTTTGCACTAATTTATATTGCTCATTGAATGCTCAAAACAAAATTAATTATGCTATGGAATTTTACTCCACGTTTAATTATCTTAACATAGTCTCTATAGCACATTCATACACCATCCTTATCCACTTGGATCTCTCAGCTGCCTTTGGCACTATTGACTAATATTCTTCTTGCTATTCTCCTTTTACTGAGTGTTTCTGATACTCCCCCTGCCCCTTTTTCATCTGTCTAGCTCAGGTGTCTCAAACCTCAGTTATGGAGGGCTGCAAACCAGTTGAGGGTTTCAGGATATCCCTAATGAATAAGTCATGAGAAAGACTAATACAATGGAGGCAGTGGCATGCAAATCCTTTTCATACCTATTGAGGCAGAATGCAGCAATTCAGTATAGTTTACTCAAACTTTTATTCTGATGCTCCTCAGTCTACAATTTGGCATGCCCTTTAAGCCTGAGTGGGCTTATCAGATTTTACTGCACTGGGTGGGAAGGCAAAATGCTCTATGGCCCTTCATCCTTAAAATGCTGTGATACTCACAGGCACTGCAAAACTTACTTGTCCTGCCACTAAGACTTCTGTATGTAACAGGGCAATTAACTTTCACTATGGATCTTTCTAGAAACAGTTATTACATGTGTGCCCTCAGTTAAAGGCACTGGGAGTCCATTATGGTTTGTCCTATCTGGCTAGGCTACGTGTTACATTGAACGACTCAACAAGGACTTTGAGGAACTGCGGGAATTGCCAAAGTTTCTCAGGGAGCATGGTCTTCCCATAGACAGAAGGTAGTGAAGTACTTTGGAACATATGGTGGCTGTTTATATTCTGCTGGATAGTTGTCATGATCACCGGCTGTCTGCAACACCTTGCGCACAGTATGAGTGCTCTAACCTGACACATGGCTATTTGAGTTAGAGGTCTTTATGTCAGCCATGACAGCTGGCCCTCAATGCCCCCATATGGGCTCCCTGATCTCTTTCTATTCTTTCACCATTTTTCTTTCCTTGAGTGGTTGTTTCATATATTTGCTTGCTGTGGCTGTCTATTAGAGCATGTACAGTATGGGTGCAATACAGAGCATATAGAAGTTTACAATGAGGATTACAGGCTAAGTATTGTTCTCAATGGATTTTTGTTGATGCCTAATGTACTAAAGCTTTACTCCTTGAAAATAAACAGTCTGAACCATCCAATGAAACATAAGAAGGTGCTTACCTTCTTGCAAAAAGGTAGATGTATACAGGGCTGTACCAAACTATAATTTTGCCCTGTGCTATTTTCACATCTGGCGTGCCCCCTCCCCCGCCTGTTGCCTGTCCCCACCTGCACCCCTCCTGCCGCAGCCACTTTTTTTGTTTTCTCGGAGGCAGCGGCAGCAGCAGTGAGGCAGATCCGCATTTGTAGGCAAGTCAGGTCCCTCCTTCCCTTTTCTGATGTAGGTCACGCCAGAGGAGGGAGGGACCAGGCCAGCCATGCAAACAAAGAGTTGCAAAAACCCACATTTGAATGACTGGCTTTGTCCCTCCCTCCTCTGATGTATTTATTTATTTAACAGCTTTTCTTTACCGCCTTTATCCAAAGCGGTTTACATCAAACAACATAACAACAATTACAAGGAACTGCTTTGCATTAAACAAGGGCATGTAACTTGGATATAAATGGGGGAGTAAGCTATTTACATGCATAAATAATTTATTTTTGGGTAGTGATGGTTGAAATATCTTTTTTTTTTATGTGACCTACATCAGAGAAGGGAAGGAGAAACCTGACCTGCCTACAAACGCGGGTTTGCCTCACTGCTGCTGCCGCCACTGCCTCCAAGAAAACAAAAAAGTGGCGGCAGCGGCAGGGCAGTGTGGGAAGGGGGGGGGGCAGGCTTTTGTTGGCAGCCTGACATGCGCCTCTAATCCTTTTGCACCCTGTGTGGCTGCACTGCTTGCACAGGGCTTAGGTACGGTGCTGGATGTATATTCCTGACAAGAGACTCACTTATCAATCAATGAGTCTGTTCAGCCGGTAGGGTTCTAGAATGTCATGAGCATCCTACCAGTTCTGTTTTCCTCACAGTCTATAAAAACCCTGAGTCTTCGCTTGTTAAGAGCCTGATATTCAATTGGGATGACCATGCGCTGCTATAGTGCATAACCATCACCACCAACCTCTTACCCTAGATATTCAATGCCGGAGTCATATGTGGCCCCGGCATTGAATATCCAGATCACTGCACAGCCTCCGATGCCGCAGGTTGCTAATCGGGTAGTGGTGCAATATTGCCGCTACCCGATTAGTGACTGTCGCCGCCCACGACACGCCCTGATGCTAAACAGTTAGTATCGGGGCATATAACAGCATTAGCTAGGGATGTTCAGTGGCATTTACATGGTTTATAGATCAATAAACCATATGAATATCTTTAGAATATCGGTCCCTAGGTTTCTCTGGTAAAATATAGACCTCCATGTTGCACTACGCAAACTCAAGCTTGGCAAAATGGAAGGGGATGTTAATTTTCACAATTTTTAATATTATCATTATACCTTCTTATTTATTTATTTATTTATTTACATTCTCTTATATACCGTGCTATTCTGCATCAGTGCAGTTTACATTGAAATTACATTGAACAGGGCATTATAACTTGGAGATAACTATTTTACAGGGAACATGGGCTATGGAGGGTTAAGTGGCTTGCCCAAGACCACAAGGAGCACCTGTGGACTAGAAACCCCAGTCCTTCTGGCCCAAGGTTGCTGTCCTCTAGTGGGATTTGAACCCCTGACCTTCTGGCCTGAAGTACCTTGCCCCAACCACTAGGCCACTCCTCCACTCTACTCCACTCCTCCACTCCACTTCTTATTAAGCAAGGAAAACGTGGGGCTGGAAGCTTTGGATGATTCTCTTGTCCCAGCTTGGCTGACACTGGGAGAGTGCTTGGTACATACTTTACCCCTGGCATGTGTCCCTAAAGCAAACCTGCCATTATTGGCATGCTGCAATGCAATTTAAGAGTCCACCCTCCAGACATTTACCAGATCCTTTGATCCTGCTCTAAACTAGTCATCTGTGGTAGAGCCTGATTATTTATATTAACAACAAGTTGGTCTACTGGGCTAACTGGGTTCAAAGGGGTATTATCTGATAGGAGTATACTATATGTCAGAACTGGTTCATGACATTCAGAGGGTGCACTCCAAGTATGGTCTCACTTTTTCTCAGTCCTTTAAATGGGCACAACTTTCCCACTGAATCCAGTCATGGGTGATGGAGATAGATGATTTGGATGAAGAGCTGGTGTGGGGCAAGTGTGTAAGAGTGTAAATGTTTATGGGCATGTCACTGTCTGAATATTCAAGATGCCAAATGTGACTGGTAGTGGGACATGTATTGAGATGCACAGGGTTGAGGAGCAAGGGCAAGGGTACCTTTGCTCCTCTAAGGTATGGTGTCTCTACTGAAACAAGGTTATGTAATGCTTGAGATCAGCATCCATCACAAAATCTATTTCTTGGCCCACTTGCCCTTTTGGACAGCATATAAACTACATAAAGAAAATGTCAAAGAATCACATCATTGCTGGTTTTTTAATGCTGCTCCTGCGATACTGGACCATATTTTGTATTACTGTGTTAAAATTCAGCTATTTTGGCATTCATTGTGGGGCATCATGAGAAATTCATCATTGGCATAAAGCATTGCTATATCGAAAGCATTAGTGCTATTATTAATTAGCATTTAGCTTACACCTTTCCAGTAGCAATTCAAGGAGAGTTACATTCAGGTACAGTAGTTATTTTCCCTGTCCCCAGAGGGCTTACAATCTAAGTTTGTACCTGAAGCAATGGAGGGTTAGTGGCTTGCCCAAGGCTACAAGGATCATCAGTGGGATTTGAACCCTAGCCTTACTAGTTCAAGGCTGCGGTCCTAACCACTAAGCTACTCTTCCACTCCATTATAATTCAGGGATGCTCTTTGTGAAACAGAGAAGAGACTGTTGAAGCTACTGTTGTCTGTAGCTTGTCAGAACATTTTACGTATATTCATGGAAGTACTGTTCTTTTTTACATGTTACCTTTTAGTGGCATTAGATTTATGCTACATTAAAATCTGAGGCTGTTAAGGCATAAAAGACTACCAGCAGCCTAGGGAATTTGCAACTATGGTTGCCTGTGCAGAAATGTCTTACCTAACTGTGACTGCACCTATGTTCGGTTAAATGTATGAGCATGGAATTCGGCATGCCCGCATGCTTTATTGGTTTCATTTTCTTTTCTTCTTCTTTGTAAGCAGCTGCTATAGAAGAATATTATGCTGGTATATGGTAAGGAGTATTTTTTTTATACTGTAATTGTGTTTTCAATAAAAGTTTGATCTCCTCAACCCTGTTGTTACTATTGTCCTCATCTGTTCCAACCATTTTATTATTTATTATACTGTAACACACCGTAATTTGCAGTGCATCAAAGCGGTTTACCTTACTCAAATTATAGGACTAACCTAATCGGAAAGAAAAAGATAGAAAAACATCAATGCTCAAAGAAATAATAGAGTGATAGAAATCAGAGAACAAAGAAACGAGTGAAGCAGAACCTCCATCATACGTAGGGCTAATACAGTGACAAAAAACAGAGGAAAAAGAAACGAGTGAAGCAGAACCTCCATCATACGTAGGGATAATACAGTGACAAAAAACAGAGGACAAAGAAACGAGCGAAGAAGAACGTTCCCACACCTAGGCCCACCACCTTCGATGTCTTCCTATTTGGTTCTTGCAAATCCTATAATCCAACACCCTGGCTCCTTCACATGGCTTATAGATAGTAAAATAGTCCCAATTGCACTGGATGCCACTGACCTGATTTCAAAGAATTCCCAAGTACACCTTGATATGCTGCCTATATATTATATCTTATGAACACAAGAACGGGGTTCTTTTTGACATGTGTTACAACAAGCATGTACAATAAATCTAAGAGACTGAGATCATCTCTAGCATACCCTGGCATAGGAGTGAGGCTCCTTCCAGCTATGGAATATGCAAAACTAACCCAATTTGGAGACCCCTGTAATAATTCAAACAGCCACCAAATTAGTGAGGCAGTTGTCTGAAACATCAGCTCACTTCATGCTCATTGACAGTAGAAATAACCATGGTTGTACTGCACAGGCTACTCAAGCATTCTTGGAAATCTTATTTAGCCCTACTACTGAGGTTAGGGCTATAAACATTGCCGCTCTGTGAGGATCACGTCAGCTGTCTTGAAAGCCTAAGGCAGCTGATATTAAATGCTATTCTGTTCATTCTACAAAAATTGACATAAAGACCACTGGCTTTCTCTGTCTACATTTATTTCAGAAGACTTCTAGCCTGTCAATCACAAATGCTCTATACAGGTTATAGTAAAACATAGGAAATGATACAATTTGCAAACTTTAAGACATCACAATACATTAAAATATCAATCTAACATAAAATATACAATCATGACATTACCCCCTTCTTTGATCAAAAACTGATGAAAACTAAAAAGCGTTTAACTTCTTTCAAAAGATCTGCTGAACATTTTTGGCCGTAATAAAATCAAATCATGTGTTTCATTATTCTGGCTCTGGTACTGAAAACATCTTTCTACATGTTCCCACAGGAGATGGAAATTGCAAGGATGGGAATTTTGTGATCACAATAACCTTTGTGGTTTATAAAAATCCAACGGTATGACCAGCGAAAATGAAGATCCTATATGTAGACTCTTAAAAACTAACATCATAGCTTTAAATTTAGCCAGTGTAATGAAAAGCAAAATATGTTCCTAGATCCCAAAAACGGACATTAACCATACAGCAGAATGCTATATCAACTGCAATGCGTGAATTCTAACAGTAGGCTGCCTAAATTACATGATATTACAATAATTAAGGGGAGCTAATAGTAAATGACTAACAGAGTCCTAAAATCATCATTACCAATACATATTCAAATATGCCGCAAAATCTTCAGCTTATAATATGAACTCTATATTAACTTTTAATCTGTGGCTAAAAAGTAAGACCCATATTAATTATGACTCTTAAGCAATTTACCTCAGTGAATAAATTAATGACTGGTCTTTTCTTTCAAGAAGGGGACTTACTAAAAACATACAAAATATACACACATCTTCTATTCTGTAAGCATAGACTAACTAAAAGTAAAGTAAGAGAAACCCAGAGATAAGACCTAAAGCTTCTTTTTTGAAGAATTTAGGGGTTCTCAACACAGTCTTTGGGACACACCTAGCCACTCAGGTTTTCAGGATAACCACAATGAATATGCATGAAAGAGATTTGCATGTGATGGAAGCAATGCATGCTAATCTATCTTGTGCATATGAATTGTGGTTATCCTAAAAATCCGACTGGCTAGATGTGTCCAGAGGAGTGGGTCAAGAACCACTGATCTAACTAATGCTGCTGCTTTAATTCTGGGCATATATAAACAAATTACAATGCATGCTACATATTGGAGTTAATATTATAAAGATTTTTTCCTTGCATAAAGCTATTTTTATGCACAGAAAAGGCTTTTTATAAAACTGCATTGCCACTTTCACACATATATGAACACACACCTAGAAGACTGGGCTTCTTTATACACCTGCTGCATACAGGCATTCTCGAAATATAATGTGGCAGAACAGAAGCAGGGCTGTGATATAACACGTATTTTAAAAAATACGCATGCACGGATATAGAATACATGCACACACGCGCACACCAACTTTGCAGTAGATGTATGTGTCTCTGTCAGAAACTGTGTGCTGTTTGAGCTGGTTCTAGGAGCCTATTTTATAAAGGCACATAGGTGCCTATCTTGCCTTTTTAAACTAGGCATCTTTTTGCTACTTGGATATAGGCATTCACTTATAAAATTACCGCCAAGAGGAACCATGGTCCTCTCTATAAATATAGAAATAGTGAAAATGACAGTAGAAAAAGACCATACAACCTATCTATTAAGATGTATAATCCCTTCCTCCCCCTCAGAGATCCACTGTATTTGTCCAGTGTTTTCTTTAATATAGATATCATTTTTGCCTCCACAATTTCAGCTGGGAAGCTGTTCCATGCATTCACCCCCCCATAAAGAAATATTCCATGCATTCACCCCCCCATAAAGAAATATTCCATGCATTCACCCCCCCACAAAGAAATATTTCCTCAGATTACTCCCGTCTACCCCTCTTTCACTTTCATCTTACGACCCTTTGTTCTAGAGCTTCCTTTCAACCGTTAAGAGGGCCACCTCTTGTGCATTTATACCATGAGGTATTTAAACCTCTATCATATCTCATCTATTTCACCTTTCCTCCAACAAATACACATTGAGATCTTTAGGTCTATACCCATATGTCTTATGACAAAGAGCACTGACCATTCTAGCAGCTGCCCTTATGGACCAATCCATCCTGTTTAAAAGGTGAAGTATCTAGAATCGCACACAGTATTCCAAATGTAGTCTCACTAAAGGCTTATACGAAGGCGCTATCACCTCCTTTTTCCTGCTGGCCATTTCTCTCCCTAAGCACCCAAGCATCCTTATGATTTGTGCAGTTGACATTTGCACTTGTTTAGCTACTTTAAGATCATCTAATACAATCACCCTCAGGTCCTGCCCTTCTGTGCATTGAAGTACTTCACTTCCTATACTGTACCGCTCCTTTGGGTTTTTGCAGTCTGAATACATGACCTTGCACATTTTACCATGAAATCTTATCTGCCACATTCTTGACCATTCTTCCAGCTTCACTAGATCCCTCCTAACGTTATCCATATCTTCTAGTGTGTCTACCCTGTTGCAGATTTTGATATAATCTGCAAAGATGTATACTTTCCCGAGAGACCTTCTGCAATATTGCTTGCAAGAATGCTGAAAAGAACAGAACAGAACCAAGGACCGATCTCTGAGGCTGGAAATATCTCTATCTTCAGAGTGAACTCTATTTACTACTACTCTCTGGTATCACCCACTCAACCAATTTCTTACCCAGTCACTTTAGGGTCCATCCCAATAGCACTCAATTTATTTATAAGTTGACAATGTTTATATGGTGTCAAAGGCCTTGCTGAAATCTAAGTATATCACATCAAACATTCTCCCCGATCCAATTCTTTCATCAAATCAAAGAAAATCAATCAGATTTGTCTAACAAGACCTACCACCAAAATGCTGTCTAGGATCCTGTAATCCTTTGGATGCCAGAAATTGCACCATACTCTGCTTTATCAGTTTTTCCATTTACTTACCACAAAGGTCAGACTAAATAGCCTGTATTTACCAATTTCTTCCACTTTTATGGACAGGAACCACATTTTACCATTCCCATTCCTCCAAGATCACTCCCAACTCTAAAGAAGCATTGAAATGGTCAGTTAATGGAAACGCCACTACTTCCCTTAGTTATTTCTATATTCTCAGATGAATCCCGCCTGGCCCCACTGTATTGTCTACTTTTAGTTTAGCTAGATCCTCGTGAACACAGTCTTTTGAAAACAGTTGAAATTCTACCTCTCTTCTATTCCTATTTGTGTCTGTTTTCTGAGGTCCCATTCCTTGCCTGCATCTCTAATCACAGAACAGAAATATTTCTTAAGCAATTCTGCTTTATCTTCATCAGTCTTTAAAAGATAGAAAGCAGAGAGTAGGGCTAAATGGCCAATTTTCCCAATGGAGAAAGGTGAATAGTGGTGTACCCAAGGGATCTGTGTTGGGACCGCTGCTTTTTGACATATTCATAAATGACCTGGAAAAGGGAATAACAAGTGAGGTCATCAAATTTGCAGATGACACGAAACTATTTAAAGTTGTTAAAACCCATGAGGATTGTGGAAAATTGCAAGAGGATCTTGATAAATTGGAAGACTGGGCATCAAAATAGCAGATGAAATTTAATGTGGACAAGTGCAAAGTTATGCACCTAGGGAAGAACAACCCAAACTATGGTTACACAATACAAGGTTCCACATTAGGAACCACCAACCAGAAAAAAGATTTAGGCGTCATTGTGGATAACATGTTAAAACCCTCCGCCCAGTGTGCAGCGGCAGCCAAGAGAGCAAATAGAATGCTAGGCATCATAAGGAAAGGAATGGAAAATAAAACAAAGGATATTATAATGCCTCTGTATCGTTCCATGGTGTGACTGCACCTTGAATATTGTGTGCAATTCTGGTCGCCGTATCTTAAAAAGGATATAACGTTATTAGAAAAGGTTCAGAGAAGAGCCACCAAAATGGTAAAGGGGATGGAAGGATACCCCTATGAAGAAAGGCTAAAAAGGTTAGGGCTCTTTAACCTGGAAAAGAGACAACTGAGGTGAGATATGATAGAAGTCTATAAATTAATGAACGGAGTGGAACGAGTAAACGTAGGTCGATTGTTTACGTCATCAGAATATAGAAAGACTACGGGAAATGCAATGAAGCTACAGGGTAAACTATTCAAGACAAATAAGAGAAAATATTTTTTCACTCAACATGTAATCAAACTATGGCATTTGTTACCAAAGGATATAGGTTTGGACAAGTTCCTGGAGGAAAAGTCCATACACCATTATTAAAAAGGGACCCAGGATATCACTGCTTGACCCAATACAAGCATTGTGGAACCTGTATCTTTTGGGGAAACTGCTAGGTACATATGACCTAGATTGGCCACTGCTGGAAACAGGATACTGGGCTTGATGGACCTTGGTCTGACGCAGTATGGCATATCTTATGTTCTTCACCGAGTCTTACAATGCTACCTTTGCATTGCCTCGTATCACTAACATATATAAAAACAAGTTTTGTCCCCATGTTTTACTGCATTGGGCATTTTTTTTCTCCATTTGCATATTTGCTTTCTTGACTATTTTACCAGCTTCCCTTAGCTTCTTTTGATCTTGTTATTTGTCTTCCTCTTTCTGTGATCTCGTATATTTTATGAAGGTTACCTACTTTTTCCTTACCTTTTCAGCTACTTGTTTTGAAAATCATAGCGGCCTCCTTTTCTTCATTTTCCTAACAAAAATGTTTGTTGTTCTTAAAATGTTTGTGGTCCTTTTGCTTTTGCCCACTGCTGTTGTATATCTCCTAGATGATTCCTTGAGGTATTCCGTTATCTTTACAAAGTTAATTTTTCTGAAGTCTAGGACCCTCGTCTTTGAATGAACCATCTCAACCCATGCCCTAATATTGAGTCTCACCATCTGGTGATCACCGCACACCAGGTGGACACCGACAACAACAACAGAAACACTCGTGCTTTTGTAAGCACCAAGTTCAATAATGCCCCTCCCTTCATGGCATGGCATTGGAAAGGCATGACATGGCGTGGGATGCCCCACCAAAACTCGTGGCATGGCAGGCAGCAGGCCACCTGCAGTGATCCCATTCTCCAGCGGCAGATCAAGAAAATACCCCTTCCTGCTTGTTCACAGGAGATCAGATCCCCACGGATAGACGGGGAGGGTCTTTGCTGTGGTCGCAGCTTCTCTTCTTCTTCTGTCTGCAGGGAATAGGATCTCCACAGGCAGCCTACTGCCTGCAATCATTTCAAAGACGCTTCCTGTCTGCCCGCAAGGATCATGGGCATACAGGAAGGGTCTTTGCAACAATCTCAGCTGGCAGGCAGCAGTCTGCCTGGGGGAATCCCATCCCCCATAGGCAGACGATATCTTGTCTGGATGACAGATGGATGCCTCTGTACACCTCAGAAGGGAGTCACCAACCACCAATACCCTTCACTTCTTTGTTGTTGCTGATCCTACAGCTTTGGAGTTTTGGAGTTCTAATACTGTAACTCCTGCTCCTGGAAGTTGTCATCTCTTCCACTTACAGGACTGCAAACCGGTTCTTCAGTTCCAGGGAAGGTGGAGTTGGGGTGTTGAGTTTTCAGGCTCTGGTGATCCGTCCATGACCATGATTCCTCACTCACTGTTACATGAAACAATCTTTGGGATTTATCAGACCTCCTAGGTTCAAATACTTTGGATATGCTTCCTATCCTAGGGTAATAAAAGCAATGCACATCTGTATCACAGCTCCATTCACAATAGTAAATTTCACTGTCAAGAGATGGGTAAACATTTTATGCTTTGGGGAATTTAAGTAATGTAAATGCAGCTCTGAAGCACACTTAACAATAGCTTTCCATTGCCAAGGACAGCATAGTTTCTTAGACGTGCTACTAACAAAGTGCCAAACTTGGTAAACCCCATTGAATATTAACAGACTCTCACCCACAGTCCAGTGATTTGGAAAATACTTACATTAAACTCCATTTGAAATCCTGTAATTTTTCACCTTCACAATGCTTTATGCACAACTCTCTCTATTATCAACATGTTCTCTCTTTCTGACAGAAGTTAAGATATTACTTGAAAATCACAGGCTAATCTAGCTTGTGCTAAGATGGAGTTTTAATGAAAGCTTAATGAATGATAAATACTCGTTTTTTGATAAATGTTTAATTATGCCAATAATTACCAACTGCTGAAAACTACTGTTGTGTTAATAATGGCATTTTAGTACACAAGCAGTTTCATGAGTCATAGTGCTGTTAAAGATCACAACTCCATCTGTTTAATGCAAACTAACAAAATAAAGTCTAATAACTTAAGCAATTTTTTACCCACACACTAAAAACCATCAGTGTTCTTACATCTCCCATACAGCCGGGTTCTCACTCTGGAACTGTCAAGCACGCCTTCCAATATGAACTCATTCTGTCTTTTCATGGATTTTTCTATTCCATGCCAAAATTCATCCCATTCCATTTAATTTTTGGAGAGTTATTTTGAGCCTAGGCAGACAGATGGGCAGGCATTTTTTGTCCCCTTTTGAATGATTCTTTCCAACTTCCATAGGGTTGGAAAGAATAAAAATAACAATTACTGGATCATCAAGAATAGTAGTCCACTATATGGGGGATAACACATGACCTTCTGGGGAGAGGGTAAAAAGAACAGATACCATATCCTTACCTCACTACAAGTCATGAAGAGGATTCACTCAACAGAATAAAGAAAACTGCCATGGTTTAAAGAAAAGATACAAAATATTCTGATTTCTGGCTATACATTTACAAGGAAACCTAAATACATAAGTGGCTCCCAAAGAGAGAGGTTCCAAATTTAAAGTACACCAAGATGTTTTGCTATCAGTGTTAATACAGTATTACTAAACCCAATATAAATCAGTAGAGGACTGGCAGCAGACCCCTAAGACACAGTGAAAAGTCTCTGTCTCCAAGTTGTTCCAAAGAAACCAATCAGAGATAATCACAACACATTATTGAGCAAGTTACCAGAGGGTTCACTTTTTTATACAAAGGGAAAATCATCTTAAGATCTCCAGCATAAAGAAACCTCTCAAAAGTTTGGAGATTGAGCTATCGCTTGGTATTAAATGAAGCCCATGAAGATCATGTGCATGCTGTTGAACATATTCTACAAAGGGTCTTCTGTATGCAGATCTCTAATTTAGAGAATAGAAACCTCCACACTCAAAAGCAAATGCTCAAGAAAAAGCTTTTACGATAAAGATGAAGACAGATCCAAAAAAGATGATCAGGCCGATATTCAAAGCAATTACAAGGTCGACAGCTGTGCTAATAGCATAAATGTTCTTATTTTTAAGCTATTCCTTGTGGCCTTGGGCAAGTCACTTAATCCTCCATTGCCGCAGAAGAATCCAAGTTATCAGCGTCCCTTTTTAATGTACATTACCAAGTTTAAGCTACAATGTAAACCGCTTTGACTAAAATGATAAAGCAGTATAAAAACCTGTTAAATGAATATATAAATATTTTCATGTATAACTTTGGCCATTTTACTTGGCCAAAGTTATACATTCAGATAAGGGGAGTAGTTTGGGGTAGAGGAAGGATGGGAGAAAAACATACAGATTTCGAGAGTAATTCTTTAATCTCTCACGTAAACAAATCACATTGCCAGGTGCATATTTTGGCCTTATTCCATAAAGTAAAGCATGCACAAGATGTACTTTATAGAATAGGGATGTGCTCGTCTAGTTGCGGCAGTTACACCTGCTTTAGGGCAGGCTTAACAGCCCTACCTAGATCGGTGCAGTAATGCACGTAATTCATAGTATTCAGTGACTTTTGTGTGTAGATTTAGGCCTTGCCAATGCTCTGTCCCATGAACACCCCAACTAAACATACACATGATGTGAGTTATATGCATGCTTGCAGAATATGACTGCTGAAAGAATTGGCATAAGTACCCATTCATGCACACAAGTCTTTCAGAATAGAGACGTGCCCATTTCGAGCATGTAAATCTCTGTGTGCCCTTTACAAAATCAACACATAACTTAAACATATAAGTAATCTGTTTAAAGTTATACATGGAGTTTAAGTGATGGCATTTATATATTTCAGACCACTAAAAATTCAAATAACTGTAAACATATGAAAGAAAATTTTAAATAGGACATGATGAAGGGAATTAAGACAAGATCCGAATGTGGAAAATTCCCACTGTATTTTACAAGAGGCTCTGGCAGGCATAGATCCCCTGTGAAATGTGTGGAAGGGCTGCATGCCGATGTCTCCTTACATCCAGCGGGAGCAGCTTTTTAAAATTGCTTCTCCTGATCTCTACTCATACCCCAATCTCCCTTTGCCAGCAGCACAAACTCCCCCCCCCCCCCAACACTACTTCTCCTTCGGTATCCCCACCATATATCTGCGCCCCCTGATACTACCTAGCATCTGGTTAACCCCAACCCCCCCCCCCCCCCATCAAGCCTCCCCTAAAACCTTTTGGCATCAAGATAACATATGACATAAAGAGCCCTCTTTTTGGGCCC
This sequence comes from Ichthyophis bannanicus, assembly GCA_033557465.1. Classification (NCBI taxonomy): domain Eukaryota; kingdom Metazoa; phylum Chordata; class Amphibia; order Gymnophiona; family Ichthyophiidae; genus Ichthyophis; species Ichthyophis bannanicus. Next base: position 1,301,610,770 of record CM066031.1, read on the forward strand.
TTGGAAGACCCTCCACCCTTAACATCCCCCCTACTCTGCTCTTACTAGGACCTTGGGTCCCTAATGTCTAGTGGAAGCAGGAGTGATCCCTTGTTGCTCCTGCTCTTCTGAGTCCTAGGTTCAAAATGGACCCATGACCTCTAGTGGTAATCTTGTGATAATATTGCCTGGGGATCAGACTGCCTAGCGGCACTATTTTTAGATTACTGGTAGGGGTTCACAGGCACAATTTTGAACCCAGGACTCTGAATAACAGGAGCGACTGGGGATTGCTTCTACTCCTACTAGACACCAGGGATTTAGGGGCCCCAGAAACAGCCAGGAAAAGTATAGGTGGGAAGTCTGCTAGGGACTCATCTGGGGGGAGGGGCAGGTGGACATCTTACTCCTGGAGAGAGGCACATGTGGTCCCTTTACATAAAAGTGGAAGTAAGGATATCGTTGAAAAATACAGGCCGGTTAGTCTAACCTCTGTGGTGAGTAAATTATTGGAAATGCTGCTGAATGAGAAAATAGTGAGATTTCTGGAGTCCTACAGGATCGGAGGCAGCATGGATTCACCAAAGGTAGGTCTTGTCAGGCAAATCTGATTGATTTCTTTGACTGGATGACCAGGGAATTGGACTGAGGGAGAGCCCTATATATGGTTGCCAATGGAGTGCCACAGGGTTATGTCCTTGGTCCAATTCTTTTCAATATCTTTGTTAGTGATATTGTGGAAGGGCTATTGGGTAAGGTTTACCTCTTTGCAGATGATACCAAAATCTGCAGTAGAGTAGACACCCAAGAAGGAGTAGATAACATGAGGAGGGATCTAGCTAAGCTTGAAGAATGGTCTAGAAATTGGCAGCTGAGATTTAATGCAAAAAAATGCAGGGTCATGAGTTTGGGCTGCAAAAATCCAAGAGAGCAGTGCAGTGTAGGGGGTGAAGTACTTCTGGCCTCAAAAGAAGAGCGTGACCTGGGCGTGATTGTGTCTGACTGTCTTAAAGTAGCTAAACAGGTAGAAAAGGCAATACCGAAAGCTAGATGGATGCTTGGGTGCATATGGAGAGGAATGGCCAGCAGAAAAAAGGAGGTGATAATGCCTCTGTATAAGTCTTTGGTGCGACCTCATTTAGAGTATTGTGTGCAATTCTGGAGACTGCACCTTCAAAAGGATAAAAACAGGTTGGAGTTGGGCAGAGGGTGGCTACTAAAATGGTTAGTGGTCTTAGTTATAAAGCATATGAGGATAGACGTAAGGATTTTAATATGTATATGTTAGAGGAAAGGCGGGATAGAGGAGATATGATAGAGATGTTTAAATACCTCTGTAGCATAGATGCACAGGAGGAGAGCCTTTTTCGATTGAAAGCAGGCCCTGCTAAAAGGGGACATAGGATGAGGATGAAAGGGGATAGACTCAGGAGCAATATGCAGAAATATTTCTTTATGGAAAGAGTGGTAGATGCATGGAATAGTCTCCCAGAAGAGGTGATAGAGATGAGAACAGTATCTGAATTAAAAAAAGCACAGGATAAACACAGAGGATCTCTAAAGGAAAAAAGGGGAACTTATTGTAGTAGTTGATATGAAAGGGCAGACTAGGATAGGCCATGTGGTCTTTTTCTGCCAACACGTTTCTATGTATGCACTTAGGCGACCACCTAGTTTGCCTAATGGTTGCGCCGGCCCTGCTCGGAACCATTTGTTGATCAAGAACCAACAACTGGATTGTTAAGGAGAGGCTAACTGAAACCTACAGAGGAGCGATTGATAGTTGCAGCCCAGGATAGTGGATTATGAACTAGATGATTCACAGCGAGCATAGAGAAAATTCATAAAACAGACATATGCAGATTCTGTAAGAAACGGCTGGAAAGGGCTACTTATCTCATAGCTGATTGTGACATTCTGATTGCATAAAGTTTCTATACAGAAAGGCACAACAGGGCGGCAGACCTCATCAATTGGAAACTTTATAAATACTATAACATCGCTGTACCGGAAAAGCACTGGGATCATGACCCTAAGAGGATAATAGAGGATGATAACCTGGGACATTCACATTCTGACTAATAAGAAGTTGGATGCAAGGAAACCTGACATAGTGGTAAAGGAGAAAAATACCAAAATGGCATTGATAATAGCTGTCATTTCCAAGCAATTATTATTTGAATCATCTGAAGAGGGAGAAGATAGCAAAATATCAACAAATGCAGTCAGAGACTAAGAAAATGTTGCAGAAAGATATATAAATATTTCCCTTCATCTTGGGAGCCACAGGCCCGATTAAGTTTTAGGCGCCAACGTTCCACATGTGGAACATATTTTTGCAATGATATAGCTTTATCAATTTTCAAGCAAATTAGATGAAACTTTGTCAATGAGTTTATAGACATTGACCCTCTTGAGCAATACATTTTTTTTTTCCAATTGGCAATATACCCCCTTCTACAGTATGCCAAAGTAGACCAAAGTTGGTACTTTATGGTTTATGTAATATATCCCTCTACAATTTTGTTCTCACATGTCCGTCTGTCTTATTAGGGTGAGATTCATACTCTGGAATGTTTTATGAGTGTGTTGGTCAGGTTTTATGCATGTTGGTAACCTATTCGTGTTTTTGTGATTACTTCTTTCCGTGTGTTCTACTTGTGGAACGTTGGGACTTCCGGGTGTCATTTTTTTCATTTTACAATTTCTGCCATATTTTTTGCAGGATTGTTATTCAACTAATTCTATATAGTCTGTGATAAGGAAGCTTATCATAGCTCAGGAAGGAGCTATAGAAAAGGTGAAGTGACTCTGAACAAGCAACCTGTCAGTTCTGGTAGAAATAAGAAAACAGAATTTTCCCATAAAAGACTACCAGTCCCAGAATGCACCAGGTTTCCAACAGCCATTAGAGGAGCTGAAGTGGGGAAACGTGTGTTCAATCAGGAGGGCTATAAGGTAATCCCTAAGCACTCATCTCAAAGGGCAGGGCCTGATTCAGCACAGCTGCGCTGTGTTAGGGAGGAGCACTCATCTAAGCAGAATAAAGGTAGAGTTTATTCTACAGAGAATCATCCTCATCCTCATCTTCATGATCAGCTTGGATATCCTCAGTTTCATCTGGAGGATCATCAGAAGCAGAAGCCAAGCCGGACGGACAGAGAGGGCAAGAAACCCTTTGGAAGAAAGAAGAGAAAAGCCTTTGAGAGGTCTAGAAGAGTCCGGAGCAGTACGTATACTGGGAGGCATTCCAAGGGCCAGCATACACCATTGGACTGGGGAAAGCCAGAGGAATGGTGCTGCAGAGCTAGGAATCTCCAGACGGTACCTGTGAGGGAGACGGCTGCACGTGGAAGGGACCCTAAGACCCGTGCCAGAAGGTATGTGAAGAGAGATCCAGTGTCCAGGGATCTGGATTGGAAGGCTGGACATAAGAACTGGACTACATACTGGCCAGGCTATATAGAGAGGAACTCTAACAGCAATGGAAGCTCAGGTATGAACACTGATCTATGCCCTAGCTATAACCTTGAAAGACAGCAGGGAAACAAGTATTCTCCTGAAAGTGCTCCATTGGGAGATTCATCTGTGCCAATCCATGATATTGAACCCATGATTGTTGAAGAAGGGGGAGGGATTGCAGATGAAGGCTGTGTTTACATGGACTGCTCTCTGTCTAAACTCCTTTGGTGATTTTCTGTTATAAAATACAGCAACCATCACAAAGAAATACAAACTTGTTCTTTAATCTACTCAGAAAAGCTCCTGAGTAAGATTTTTAGCCACGCAGTAGAAAGCAAGCCAGCTAAGGGGTTTCAGCTGGGTAACTGCTAGCAATTGAGCCTTACCTAATTGCTTGTGAGCTCTGAGGGAATCACTTCTGAATCTATGTGGGAAGATATAAGAAGTTAACCTGAAAAGAACAGTTTTTCTTTTCTTTGTGGATTTTGTTTGTTGTTTGATACATTGCTAAGAAAATATTAGCTAAAGCCTACAGAAAAGACCAGTTTGTTACCAACCAGGTCTTTGTTCTTTTGCTTTGATTGCCTGACAAGTTCAAATGTTGTTTTCCTGATTTTGTTTTTCCAAGTTTAACACTGAGAGCAAGTAACCTGATTTATGTGCTACCAAGCATATCTGTGTTGGGAGAAATAACCCCATAAATAAATATCTTATTGGCTTTACCCTCAAGCACAACTATTTATTGTGAGCAGCTGTGTCTGGTGTGAATGGACTGCATTGCCCACAATCCCTTGCCAATCATATCGATATATGCACTTGCCAAGACTGTGAACATTCTCACCCAGGCAGCCGTCTGACAAGTTATAATGCCTAAATACCATTGCCTGACACGTCAAGAAGCAGTAACATGCATTACGGAAGATTCAGATGTAGAAGAAGCCGACATTTTGATTTTGCCACCCAATGATGAAATGGCTGCTTCAGACATTGAAGAAATTGATGAAGAAAATTTGGAGTCTATTGAGCCTGGCGAAGTTTGTGGTGAATTAGATCTGGATATTCAAAAAGTTGCTAATGTGGAATCTGAGGGAAGTGATCAGCTGGTAGAAAGTGACAGTGACAGTGAGCTCTTATCTAATTATCAGTTAGCTCAACCAGCAAAAAAGCGTAAGTGGATAAAATCAACCCCAAAATGGATGAAGAGGGACGACTTTTTGACTCCAATGCCAGAAGCATCTCCCGAAAAATTAGCCGATCTTCGCACTGATTTGTTTGATAAATCTCCCATTGACCTCTTTATGCAAATTTTTGGTGATGATTACGTTGATTATCTTGCCAGTATGACCAATATTTATGCTCAGCAGAAATTGGCAAATATTGATACAAATGGGGACGAGTTGATTCATTTTTTTGGCATTTTGCTCCTCAGTGGATACCACCAGTTGCCCAAAGAAAGTCACTATTGGTCGACCGCTGAGGATTTGAGCAATAATATTGTCCCAAAGATAATGAGTCGCGAACGTTTCCGGGATTTGAAAACTTACTTCCACATTGTTGATAATCTCAATTTGCAACCTGGAAAAGTAGCAAAAATTGAGCCATTTTACGATCACCTCACAGCACAGTTTGTGAAAGTCGGTGGAGTGTTCAGTGAAAACTTGAGTATTGATGAATCAATGGTGCCATATTACGGGCACCACAGTTGCAAGATGTTTATTCGAGGTAAGCCAATTCGATTCGGTTACAAAGTGTGGATGTTGTGCTGCCCTGTTGGATATCCATTTTCGATGCAAATTTACACTGGTGGCAAGGAAAAAGATGGTCCTCAGTACAATGTTCCACTTGGCACTAGAGTTGTTCTTGATTTGATATCAGTTGTTGAAAATCCAAATCATCACAGCTTGTTTTTTGACAACTATTTCACTTCATATAATCTCATGATTGATCTGAAAGCAAAAGGCTTTCATGCTGTTGGAACTGTTCGTGAAAACCGTACCAGCAAGTGCCCCTTGGTTTCTTCAAAGGAGCTTGCCAAAAAGCCTCGTGGCGAATATGATTACCGTGGTGATGGTAATGTGGTGTGTGTCCGTTGGAATGACAACAGTGTGGTTACAGTCATGTCAAATTGGATGCAGCCAAAACCTCTTCAAAATGCCAATCGATATTCTGTCAAACAAAAGCAAAAAATCATTATCAAGCAGCCAAAATTGATTGGAGCTTATAACCAAAGTATGGGTTGTGTCGACTTGTTAGATCGTTTGCTAGGTAGCTACCGTCCTAAATTACGAAGCAAAAAATGGTGGTGGAATTTGTTTGCCAATGGTCTAAATATGGCCGTTGTTGCTGCCTGGCATTTGCAATGTCATCTTTTGGGCAAACAAGCCCTGAGTCACTTGGATTTCCACCGCGAGGTTGCTTTGGTGGCTATGAAAGTTGGACTCGAGGGCTATCTTTCTCGAAAAGGTGGCCCAACAGCTTCGATTCCCTCTGCTATTACAGCTTCAGCTAACACCAGTCACTATTTGTCTTCTACAAGCCAAGGTCGTTGCATTGTCTTCTCGAAGAATACAAAAAAATGGTGCCAGTTTTGTGGCAAGCGCCTGTACAAGAAGTGTTTTCTGGATTTTCACTCTCGCTGAAATTTTCCCTTCAAGCTTTATTCTGTACAGTCATCTCCGTTTGTGTCTAATTACTTTTAAAAATTGCTTAATTGAAGTATTTGTTTGTTTCCAGTTTACGATATTCAATAAAAAAAGCAATTAAAATTTTTGAAAAAATGACGCTTGGAGGGGCCAACGTTCCACAAATGGAACATGCTTTTTCCTAGGAAGTACATATCCAAATTAGCTGAAAATTTATATTTGACATATTTACATGTAGTGTACTAAAATACATAACAATAAAGTATTAGAAGCAATTGCTTCTATGAGCGGCCTCTCAAAGGTTAAGAGGAATTTCCAATCACACAAGTTGCATGTTACAATCTTATGAACTTCAGAAGGAAGCTCTCTTTGGTACAATGCAAGTACTATGGTGAGCCTTAGCAGTAAATTTGAGAGACCAAGATCATACACAAACATCCCCTGGTGAGTGACGTTCATGACTATGCGCAAAACAAAACCATTTAGAGAAATTGCCCTGAATGAAAATATTTCCTTAGATACTCCTCAGTTAACCTCTTTCTCCTTTCGTTCCTCATTCCAGAGCTGCCTTTCAATTGAAAAAAATCCCACCTCCTGTGCATTTATAGCATGAAGGTATTTAAATGTCTTCATCATATCTCATCTTTCCTGTCTTTTCTCTAAGTCTAAGGTATAGGTATTTAGATCTTTAAATCTGTCCTCATATGCTTTATGATGAAGACCACTGACCAAATTTGTAGCTGTCCTCTGGACCAATTCAATCCTGTCTAATGCTTTTGAAGGTATGACCTCCAGAACTATATACAGTACTCTAACCCATAGTAGTGCATATGTTTCTATGAAACCCCTGTTCATATGATTCAATGTAGTAAGTTTTGTAAATAGTTTACCCCTGTTATCCAAGTTTTTTGTGCCCTGTTATCTGTAAACTCATATGTGTTAACTGTACTGAGCATTTTTGTTCCATGTAAACCGCGCTGATGCCGAATAGTGCGGTATATAAGAGATTGTAAATAAATAAAAATAAAATACTCCAAATAAGATCTAACCAGAGACTTATAGAGGTGATAACCAGATCTAACCAGAGACTTATAGAGGTGTTTTTTCCTACTGGACATTCCTCTTCCTATGCACCAAAGCATCCTTCAGGCTTTTGCCATCAGTGCTTGTACTTATTTGGCCACAGATACAATCACTCTCAGGTTCTCTTATTCTTTAATGCACAGAAGTACTGCAGCCCTTATACTGTACCATACCCCTAGGTTTTTCCAGCCCAAATGCATGACCCTACATTCTTTAGCATTTAATCTTAGTTGCCACACTATATACCATTCCTCTTCAACATCTCTCCCTAGAGATAAGCCCTAAAGTGACTGACTGGGTTAGAAATTGGTTGAGTGGCAGACTGCAAAGTGTACAGGTAAATAGCTAAACTCAAATGTATATAGTTTCCCCAGTTATCCAAGTTCAAATCCCTGTTTTCTGTAAACGTAGGACTATTTGTACGTCCAAGTGTTTATTGTTTCAATGTAAACCGCACTGATGAGAAATAGCGCGGTATATAAGAATTGTCAAATAAATAAATAAAAATAAATAGAGCTCACTGTGAAGAGATGGATGCTACTAGTGGTGTGCCACAGGAATCTGTCCTTGGCCTGATTCTTTTTAACATTTTTGTTAGCGATATTGCAGAAGGGCTGTCGGGTAAGATTTGCCTGTTTACGGATGATACCAAAATCTGCAACAGAGTAGACACCCAGGAAGGAGTAGATAACATCAGGAAAACATTGAAGAAGGGTTGAGGATTTCACAGCTAAGATTTAATGCTAAAAAATGCAAGGGAATGGTACAGTATAGCGGATAAAGTACTAATGACCATGAAGGAAAAGTAGGACCAGGGCATAATTGTTTCTGATTTCAAGGTGGCTAAACAGGTAGAAAAGGTGATGGTGAAAGCCAGAAGAATGCTTGAGTACATAGGGAGAAAAATGGCCAGCAGGAAGAAGGAGGTGATAGCGTCTCTGTAGAAGTCTTTGATGAGACCTCATTTGGAGTATTGTGTGCAATTCTGGAGACCAAACCTTCAAAAGAATATAAACAGGATGCAGTTGGTGCAGAGGGTGGCTAACAAAATGGTCAGTAGGCTTTGTCAGAAGGTATATGGAGTCAGACAAAGATCTCAATATGTATACTCTGGAGGAAAAATGGAAGAGGGGAGATATGATAGAGATGTTTAAATACCTCTGTGGTATAAATGCACAGGAGAGCCTCTTTCAATTAAAAGAAAGCTCTGCAACAAGGGGGCATAAGATGAAGGTGAAAGGGGATAGATTCAAGAGTAACATGCAGAAACATTTCTTTACGGAAAGAGTGGTAGATGCATGGAATAGTCTCCCAGTTGAGATAGCAGAAACAAGAACTATATCTGAATTCAAGAAAGCATGGAACAAACACAGATCTTTAAAGGAAAAAAGGGACTAATAGCTAGCCTGGAAGGGCCAACTGAATAGGCCGTATGGTCTTTATGTGCTGTCATGTTTCTAAAGTCTTTCTGCAATTCCTGACAGTTCACCTGTGTTTTGCTGCTTTTGAAAAGTTTTATGTCATCTGAAAATTTGATCACCCTCATTTTATCTTTTCTAGATCATTTATACAAATGTTAAACAGCAGATGTCCTAGTGCTGCCTGAGGCATTTCACTGTTTTCTATATTTTAGCCAATCACTAACCCACAATAGGACATTGCCTCTTATCTCACAACTTTTTTAATTTTCTGAGATCTCTCTCATGAATGACTTTGTCAGATGCCTTTCAAAAATCGAAATACACTATAATTGAGCAGCTCGTCCTTATGCATATTTTATTTATACCTATTAAGCTATGTCTATCCATATGTTTAGTAATTCTGTTCTTGAGAATAGCTTCTACTATTTTGCCTGGCACCAACATCAGGCTAACCGTTCTATTCTTTCCCAGTCCGCCCAGGAATGTATTTTAAAACTAACATTACACTGACCACGTGCCACTCTTCAGGTAAAATAGTCTATTTTAATGACAGATTATTTATTGCTAGTAATAGGTCCACAGTTTCATATTTTGGTTCTTCTGGAACTCTAAAGCAATGTTCTCCACCCAGTCTTTGGGACATACCTAGTCAGTTAAGTTTTTAAGATATCCACCATGAATATGTATGAAAGAGAGTTACATGCCCTGCCTTCTTTGTGTGCAAATATTTCTCATTCACACTGATTGTAGAAATCTGGAAAACCTAATGGGCTTGGTATGCCCCAAGGACTGGGTTGAGAATCACTGTTCTAGGTGATCTATTAATTTCTAGTTTGTCACGCTGTTGTACTATACCTTCCAGTTTCACTGTTATCTGCATTAGCTTTCTCTGAATTGTCACCTTCAAAGATCATTTTTGTGGGTACATCTCCCCAACATCTTCTTCAGTAAAGATCAAAGGAAAGAACTCTTTTACTTTGTTTGCTATGGTCCTGTACTCCTTAAGTGCCCCCCCCCCCCACACTTTTGAAACCCCGATCACCTAGTGATCATACTGACTCCTCCACAGGCTTCTTGCTTCTGATGTACTTGAAAAGTTTTTATTATAAGTCTTGATATTCAGTGGCAGTGGCAGCTAGTGCAATTACAGTTGCTAATCATTGCGGCTGAATCATAGTCCTGGATATTTAATGCCATGGCTATATCGAGCCACCGGCATTAAATATCCAGGTTAGCCGCATAGCCAGGAAGCTAACCAGGAAGCAGTGATATTCAGCTAGTGCCTGGTTAGCTTCAGCAGCAAAGGTTAGGCCAGCCTTTACTGCCCTTGACTTTTGCCATCAAGGAATAGCCATGCAGCAGCTGAATATCACTGCTGACTGGTTATCCTCAGGTGCAACCCCACTCGGCCCCACTGCTAAATATTCAGTGGCACAAACAGTGTTCATGCCGCTGAATATCCTGTTCACCATGATTAATGCAGTTAGCAGGTCTACCACTACATTAATTGTTTAAAATATTGGGCCCATAATTCTTACTTCTATGACATTTTTCTCAAATTTTTCTTGGTCTGTCTTATTAATGTTTTGCATCTAATTTGACAATTCTTACATTCTTTCCTATTTCTTTCATTTGCATCTTTCTTCTGTTTTTCACAAGATGCCTTTTTGTTTTTAATAGCCTCTTTCACTTCACCATTTAACAATACTAACAATCGTTTGGCCTTCCTTCAACTTTTAATGCATGAAACACATTTTATCTAGGCTTCCAAGATGGTATTTTTAAACAATCTCCATGCGTCATACAAAATGTCAACCCCAATGACCACTTCTTTAGTTTCTTTCTAGCTAATTTCCTCATTTTGCTTTTGTCTACCCTTTTAAAGTTAAACGTTGCTGCATTAGTTTTAATTATTATCTCTTTTCCAGGGGCTATGACAAATTTAATTGCATTATGATCACTTCTGCCAAGGGACTCTGCTACCTTTACCTTTGCACCAGGTCCTACATATTCAGCTGAGAACTAGATCTAAAATAGTTCACCTTCTTGTCAGTTTCTGGACCAGCTGCTCCCATGAAGCAGTCATTAATGGCATCTAGGAAATTTACCTTCTTGGAATGTCCTGTGGAGTCATTTATCCAATCAATACTAGGGCAATTGAAATCTCCCATTATTATTGTTTAGACAATTGTATTTACCTTTGTATTCCATTAGCATTTCAGAGTCTGCTTCTTCATCCTGGCCAGATCTTACTACTATCATTTTCCCCATCACACATGGGATTTCTAGTCACACAGATTACAGAACACAATTTGTTTCACCCAGAACTTATATCTGGCATGACTCTATGCTATCCTTAATATCTAGTGCCGTCCCTCCACCAGTTTGATCTGCCCTATCACTTTAATGCGACCTATACACTTGAGAGTCACACTGACTATCCTTTCTCCACCAGGTCTCTGAGATGCTTATTAGGTTTTTATCTTCATTTAGTTCCATAAATTCTAACACTCGACTCTCATTTTTTAGACATCTGGAATTTGCATGCAGGCAACTAAAAGCATGTTTTTCATTTCTATTCTTAACATGTTTATATCAGCAGTTCATATGGGTAATTAGAATTCATTTATATATGTCTGCTCTGTCTTTAAATCCATCTGAGCTACCTCTACCTTCCTTGCTTTGACAGCATTCATAGAAGATACCTCTTTCTGAAGCAAGTGCTCCTGAGCCACTGTTGATTTTCATCCACAATTCAGTTTAAAAGCTGATCTAGCGACATTTGTTATTGCTGCAAATATCCTATGATTTGAAAGTAATTTCTCAAGTATTCAGCAACATTTATTAAAAGTGAGCAAATACCAAAGACCACACACACATGTTACGTAGGAATAAACTATGATGGTGGAGCTACAGCACTGCCACCATGGCCTTTTACGGCACCATTCACTATTCTCTGTCCATATGGTGAAAATAACAGTGACAAAACTCCATCCTGGCAGTTTATAGCACTTCCTCTATGGGATTGCTATGATTTATTTAGCTGAAATCTATTCAACTATTGCCCTTGGGTTACAAAAGTCATCTTGACTATATGATAATGAGTAATGGACTGAGACTTTACATAATAAAACACAGTCTTAGTAACTTTAGCACCCAAGGGCAATGATCAGCTGCTGTTACCCTCAAAATCAGTCACTCCTTCAGTTTTTCAAAGAAATTCACAAATGTGTGAAATCTGTCATATCCTGTACTGCAAATATTACATGCATTCATTTATTTGCACTGAAATGGTGGCTCATGCCGGAGTGTGTAAAGTTAAAAGGATCCACGAGTAGCATCATGGCTTTCGGTTGAATACACAATGCACCAGTTAGATTTAGCCATTATAGAACTCCACCATAAACTTCTGACAGAAAATTTTCATCTAGCATGATAGATGTTCTCGGATAGGATATTGAATTTTTAACAAAACAGGCATTCATCTAAAACACCTAGCCAGCCAGACTTTCAGGATATCTGCAATGAATATTCATGAGATAGATTTAAATACAGTGGAAGCAGCAGATGCAGATCTATATCATGTGAAGGCATTGTGGGTATCCTGAAAACCAGACTGGCTGGATATGCTCAGAGGAGTGAGTTTGTTTGTTTTGTTTAAACATAAAATACATTACACTTACCCATATGGATTTCTATCAGAATTATGTATGTATATAGGGCCTGATATTCAAAGGCCACTAAGCAGGATATTCAGCGGCACTAACACTGTTAGTGCCATTGAATATCCGCGGGAGCAGCTGATCAACGCCCCGATGCTAACCAGTTAGCATCAGAGTGTTCCAGGGTGGAACCCGGGAATAACCACTCAGTGGTGATATACAGCTGCTGTCGGGTTATCCCTCGGTGGCGAAAGTTAGACACATTAATGGCATTTGTCATAAGGCATACTGTATGGGGAAAGAAAAAGATCTCAATTTCATATATTTCTCCCTTATCCTGTTCCCTTCCCCACCCTACACTGTACTGTAAATAGCTCTGCCTCAGCATCCACTGTTCTGCTGTATATGTGAACAGCTGATTTGTAAATAGTACCTTGTAATATAGTTTGATATGTTCTATGTTCTTTGTAAACTGCTCCAGATCAATGGAAAGGGGTGGTATATAAAAATAAATATGTATACTTTGGAAGCAAGGTGGGAGAGGGGAGATATGATACAGATGTTTAAATAACTCTATGGCATAAATGCACAAGAAAAGAGCCTCTTTCAACTGAAAGAAAGCTCTGCACTGAGGGGTCATTCAAAGCTAAACAATAGGTTTTCATAGCCATGGGGAGTGTAAGCTACTGTGCCAACATCATCCAGGCTACCTGCTCAAAATTCCTTTGGTCGATCTTGACTGTGGATACTGCATCAGATGAGTCCCTCGATGGGACTGCCTCTCTGGTCTTCCAGGCTTCTCCAGTTCTCAATGACTGGTTGGGCTATTCTTTTTCCTCGGGTTCTGGTAGCCTGGAGCTCGGGAGTCCCATACATGAGGACTTATTTCCTACTTATTCATGGATAAAGTGTAGTTACTCACCCGTAGCAGGTGTTCTCCGTGAATAACAGGAATAAGTCCTCACAACCCTCCCACCTCCCTGGGTAGCTACCTTTTTGGCTCCTGCTATGTTGCCATACTGGAGAATATGGTGCCATGGAGAGCGGGGAAGGCAGGCTGCCATGTGTCTGAGTGTTCTCAGCAGCCCATGGGCTGTGGTGTGTCGCTGGTGCTGCAACATGCCCACCACCTTTATGAAATGCTGCAGATAGTCTGCCGGCAGGAAAGCTCTCACCTGAATGGTATTGAGGAGAGCCCCGATGAACTCTAGTTGTTGTATCGGATGGAGGTGAGACTTCGGGTAATTGACCATGATGTCGAGGCCTTCGAGCACCTGAATGGTGAACTCAGTGGACTGCCATACGAGGGGGTACCCAAAAAAAACAGGAATAACATTGCCGTGGGCGGAGCTTGTGTAGTAAGCACTTCTGCTGCTAGGCGTGTATAGTGCAACTCATTGTCAGTTCAGTGCCGCCTGTGTTGTCGAACTGGCTTGTTCTGTTCATCTGCAGTGATTGTTTTTGCTAGCGCTGTTTTGTTCTTGTTTCTTTTTTTATGATGACAAGTTTAAGTGAACAATGTGCAGCTGTGAAATTTTGTTTTCTACTCGGTAAAAATGCTGCTGAAACTGTTTTAATGTTGAAAACAGCTTATCAAGATGACGCTATGGAAAAAAGTCAAGTGTACCAGTGGTTTGCTCGGTTTAAAAATGGTGACATGTCGATTGATGACAAACCTCGTTCTGGGCGTCCATCAACTGCCCGAATCGACGAAAATATTGAAAAAATTAGAGAGCTTGTGCTCACAGACCGTCGACAGACAATTGATCAACTGTCAGAGATTAGTGGGTTATCTTGGAGCTCGGTTCAGCGAATTTTAACGGAAGATTTGGGAATGAAAAGGGTTGCTGCCAAGTTTGTTCCTCGGGTTCTGACTGACAATCAAAAGGAACATCGAGTTGAAACATGTCGTGTTTTGAAACAACAGCTTGAAACTGATCCAGATTTTCTGTCAAAGGTCATTACAGGTGATGAGTCATGGTGCTATGGTTACGACCCAGAAACAAAGCAACAGTCAAGCCAATGGAAGACGTCATTGTCACCCCGTCCAAAAAAATGTCGTCAAGTTAAATCAAACATCAAAACAATGCTGATTTGCTTTTTTGATGCCAAGGGGGTAGTTCATTCAGAGTTTGTTCCCCCAGGTCAGACCGTCAATCAAACCTTTTATTTGGAAGTTTTAAGAAGATTGTGCAACAGTGTTTGTCAAAAAAGACCCAATTTGTGGCAGACAGGAGACTGGTTCTTCCACCACGACAACGCACCTGCACACACAGCCATCTCTGTTAGACAGTTTTTGGCTAAAAATGGCATGGTTCCACTGCCCCACGCACCTTACTCGCCTGACCTGGCTCCGTGCGACTTTTTCTTATTTCCACGCATGAAAAGGGGCATGAAAGGACACCGATTTGACAACATTGAAGAAGTCAAGAAAAAAAGGAGGGAGGAGCTGTCAGCCGTTTCTAAAGATGACTACAAAAAATGTTTCGAACAGTGGAAGCACCGGTGGGACAAATGTATCAGTTGTAATGGAGAGTATTTTGAAGGGGATAAGGTTGTTTTGTAAAGAATTTGAAATAAATAGCTTTTAAAAAATAATTCCTGTTTTTTTTGGGTACTCCTTCGTACACTGGTCGGCATGGGATCCTTTACGAGCTAGGTATGGAAAGACAAAGACCCCCCCCCCCCCCCGGGTCCGGAGGAAAGTGGCTATGGCCACCAGACATGTCATGAAGATCCTGGGAGTTGCAGCCAGCCCAAAAGGGTAGAACTCAGTACTGATAGTTCTGGCCACCCGGCACAAACTGAAGGTACTATCTGTGATGCAGGTGGATGGGAACATGTACATACGCATCCCTCAGATCCATGAAGCAAAGCTAGTCATCTTATAGGAGAAAAGCAGCAGTGTCCCCAATGAGACTATTTTGAACTTTTCACGCATCAAGAACCAGTTGAGGTTTCGCATATCCAAAATAGGGTGGAACCCTCCGGTCTTTTTGGGAACCAGGAAAATCCCTACCTGATCTGGGCCGGAGGCACCGGCTCAATAGTACTGTTGGCCAGCAGTGCTAGGACTTCGGTCTGCAGGAGGTTTCAGCACGCAGGGTCCAGTTGGAACACCCCGGGATTGTAAGGAGATGGCAGCTGAATGAAATGCAAATAGCAGCCTCTCTGGAATGATCTGGTACACCCAGGCATCTGAGATGACTAGAGGCCACCAGTGGGCAACATGGACAAGCTGCCCCCCCCCCCCCACCGGCAGGAAGACCTCGGACAGCGATTGACTGGCCATGCTCCTGAAGATCCTGTCAAAAACCCCCACCCGGCTTGGGCTGGGGAGTGGACTGCGCCTTTGGGGTTTTCTCCCTTTGCTGAGGGCAGAAAGTCTGGGCCTTAGGCTGCACCTGCAGCTGGGACAGAAAGTACCTCCACGGGCACGAGAGGAAAGCCTTCTTGTTGGCGCCTTCTCCCATGCATTCTTGTCCTGGACCGACTGCTCCAGGTCAGAGAACTGCAACCAGGCCATCCGCCGCACTGCAATCCCTACAGCTGCCACCCTAGTGGCAGATTCAAAGGTGTCATAAGTGCCCCGGACCATAAACTTCGAGCAATCCTTGCCGAGAGTTACAAGACCTCGAAAGGAGTCACAGTAGTCTTCAAGGACAAGGGAAGCAAAGTCCTCGATGACCAGCATGACATCTTTGAGGAACATAGCCATGTACATTTGGTAGGCCAGGATCCGGGCTATTAGCATGGAACCCTGGAAGCACCTCCTCCCAAAGGAGTCCAGGGTCCACACTTCCCGCATGGGTGGCACCAAGGAGTGCATCTTAACACTCTTTGCCCACTTCAAAGCAGACTCCACCACAATGGAATCGCGGGGTAATTGAGGCTTCTCAAACCCTGGAGTCTTTTGGACCCTGTACAGGGATTCAAGCTGTTGGTTGATGGCCAGAAGCATAAGCGGCACCTCCCATAGCTGCAGAAGCAACCTCTGAAGAACATAGTGGAAGGGAATCATCACCGCCTCACAAGGGATCAAGAGGTATTGAAGGAGTTTCAGTTCCTCTGCCCTCAGTTCCTGTTCCAATTCCAGAGAAAAGGGGATGACTTTGACCAGGTCCCTAACAAAATCCTGGAAGGACATGTCTTCCGGGGGCGACTTCTGCTGATCCAGAGGGGGTGACGGGTCAGACGAGAGATCCTGGGCCCGAACGTCCGACACTGTCGATTCTGCTTTGGTTTCCCATTCCATTTCCAAGAGGAAGTCAAAGTAATGCCGAGTCTCCTCTAAGCACCGACTGCACGACTCAGAAGAGAGTGGACGTCAATGGTCCCTATTGCACCCGGCATGCTGATGGCAATGCCCGGGGGCCTCAGACTCCGATACACTGGCGAGGGAGATGGCTCCGGCCACCGTCATCGATGCTGGTCTTCCACCAAATAACTCAGCGATGGTGGGCAGGGCAAAGTTTTCTAGGATCGGCTGGAAGGAGTGCGGTGATGACACACTCTGCACAATGAAGCCTGCATTCCACAGGGCTTCCACCACCTCAAGGTGAGTTTCTAAGGCTTGCAAGCATTCCTCCGGAATCATCACCAATGAGGGTGTCAATGCTGCGACTGCAGACATCATCAGTGAACCCTTGGGCGGGGACTCCACGATGATAGGAGAATCAGGAGACATCCAGCAGCTCTCCTGAGCACTGGGAATGGACTCTGCTGTTCAAGTTGGGTCCTCCTGCTGGGGAAGCTTGGTTGGCTGTTCTCGGCCCTCACTGTCTGTCTCGCATCTAGAGGGGCTGCAATGGCACTGCATGAGGATTTTCTTCTTGTGCTCCTCTTTTGACATGGACAGGATCTCTGTAGAGGGACGCCCCTCACCGCTTGAACCTTTCTTCTCCGATTGAGCCCTCTGCTCTTTTCCCTTGGCCACCTCAGGCATGGACGAGGTGCTCAGGGCTGAGGATACTGAATTAGATGAGCCAAAGAGGGACAACCTCTGCTTTTCCCGATCCTTCAGCCCTCAATGCGTCATCTGCAAGCAGAATTCACAGGACGTCAGCTGGTGGTGGGGGCCGAGGCATTGCAAGCACCAATTAAGAGTGATGAGTGGCAGACATGCCGAAAAATACCGCCTCAGCAAAGTTAAACTGAAAAATGGCCGTGGGTGGGAAAACTCCCCGAAGGGGAAAACAAAAGCACAAAAGGTGCAAAACTAGAAAAAAATACCCAGAGAGAGAAAAAAGCTAATCGATGACAGGTGGGTGAAAAAATGAGCAAAAACTCAGCCAGACTGCATGAACATATCCTAGGAGCTCTGCAAAAAAAAGGAGACTATGGTGCCATAGTGGGCAGGAAAGGCAGGCACGCATGCACGGCATACCTCCCAAAAGCGTCCTTTGGAAGCTGGGAAGCGTTCCATGCAGGTCTCTGTCACTGATGTCACCCACACATGAGGACTTATTCCTTGCTTATTCACAGAGAATAAATTTGCCATTCCTATGCATGTATAATCTGTGGGTCTGTCATATTGCACTTGATACATCGGGGTCCGTTTACTAAGCGGCGTTAGCAGCTTCCGTGAGAAATCAGAGCCACTAGCGCTGCTTAGTAAACAGACCCCATAGTTTTCGTGTCATTTGAAATAACATATACTGAAACTTGCTCTAAAAAGACAAAAATATATTTGTGGAGGTTTTGATTTCTAGATTTAATTACTTGCCTTTTCCAAGTTAAAATCACCACTGTGAAAATGCCCGTTAGTCAACAGTTCATCTTGCACTGACTGGCTATCCCCTACTTTAGATCGAGAAAGCAGAGGAGACAGCTGTTGGCAGTGGCTGGGGATTCTTTTCCCTGAGACTGGAGGAGACAGGAGGTTATGGCCATAAGCAGCTGGCTGATACCTTTCACTTGGCCCAGGAGAGGAGAGGAGAGAAACATTTACTTTAGGCCTGAGGTCTCCATAAAGAATATTCACTGGGTTGTTCTCTCTCTGTATATTTGTCTTCTAGATAAACAATGTCAGTGAGGAGCAAGACTTTGGTTATGGAAATCTGGCTCACAAAACAGCAGGCATAATAAACCTTAAGTGTTACAAACAATCAATATGTATTCCATTTCAATCAAATATTAATGATTTCTTCGTAAGTAAAAAAGATAAATTAGATTCTAATATGACTATATCATGATGTTTCAGTGTAAGTTTGTCAGAATGCTTTTGTGTTATTGCGTACTGTGAAAGCACCATTCCAACTATCGACCTTGTAAGAGCTATTTCTATCCAGATAACTCCACAGAGGAAGCTTTTGTGCTCTTTAAAAAATAAAAAGCCCTCTTGATACATTGCATTCTGGGATGTGTAGTTTTGATGCTTCGAATTAAGAGTATAAATTCAAAAAAACACCAAGGTGGCTCTGAAATCTACCCAGAGCTTAATTTGTGACAGAAAAGGAAGTGGACTATGGAGTTGGGGGAAGGGCTGAGTGGGCTGGGGTGGCAACAACCTGAGAAGAGGAGCAAGATTAGGGAGTTGAATGATCATTTTCTGTGGAGCTCCAGGCTCTCCTCTTCCCTGCAAACTGTCTGGAAGGGAAGGACTGGAACAAAACACCCCTGCTGCTCTGAAGTCTGAAAAGGAGGAGGTAGGGGGGTGGGGGGGACTATGCTCCAGACTGTTCCTCCAGAAATTAAGCCCTGGGCATACTTTAGAACAATGATTCTCAACCATGTTCTTGGAACATGTCCACACAGACTGGCTTTCGGGATCTTCATAATGAAGTATGTGTGTGCTATTTGTATACCATAGAGGCAGTGCATGAAAATGGGGTGGGGGGGGGGGGGGGGGGATGAGAAATCATGAATACTAGACTGGATGGGCAGGTCCTCAGGATGAGAGCCACTGCTGTTGAAGGTATAATCTTAACCTTTTAAAAACAAGAAGAAAAAAAAAAGATATTATTTCCTGTGTACCCTCCCAGAAAATACCGTGTTTTTAGGGCTTGTCTGGTTTACCAAAGTTTATGTCTAAACTATAATGTGTCATATGGAATCTTGGGGAAATATGAACAGCACAGTATCAGAAATGTTAACCCTAAAACCCTGTTTACAGTGAGTAGCAATTCAACTGCCCTGCGGAAAGGCAAACAAGCCCAAAATGCCACCTTCCCCTGCACCACTCAAAGGAAACACAGGCAGATACAAGAAGCAAACACAAGAAAGTGACGTCACACCCCTAATCCCTGAATTTCATGTCTGCAGGAGCAGCGACCTACTATCTTTAGTTATTTTTCAAATCAAAGTTCTTCTGTTTCCCTTGGCCTTTTGAGGTTTAAACAATGAAAAAAAATGTCCCTAATTAAAAATAACAAAAGTGTCTTTACTTCTCAGACACTGGTTGAATATCCATATTTTTGACAAGCAGTTGTTTCTTAGAATTGAAATGATTTTCCCAGATCTTTAAGGTTCAAAAGAAATATCATATGCTTCTGTATACTTTGACCTTCCAATTGCTAAATTTTGAAGTCCAACTGCAGCTTCTGAAATTAGGTAATGTCAGCATCTTCAGGTCATGTGCCTGGCAGCCAACTGCACAACGGTGAGCCTCGGTCCCTTTGTTGTAAAAGCTTTTAATGGTATTTTATTTTTCTTTATTTTTACCACAGAAGAGTAAAGGAGAATGCAGGGGATTCCTGTTTCAGTGGGCAATTTTCTCTATTTCATCCAAGTCATCAGTGTCAAGTTTTTCTATGTTTTTTATTGAAGTGTTCCTGGATTTGTATTAAGATTGTTGGACTGTGCTTGCCAGTCCTCGCTTCCCAAAGCGGCCAGTGTGCTGATTCTGTACAGTTCTGTCTCAATGACTGGATTGACATTCTTTATCACATGAAGGTTGATGTTAATAACTACCAGACTTCCATCTTCCTCCAGCTCCAGCTCCCCCGATCGGGGAAGAGTTGGCCTGCACCAGATCAAGCTTACCTACCTGCCTGCCTGCCTGCTCCTGACCAATCGGGG
This sequence comes from Ichthyophis bannanicus, assembly GCA_033557465.1. Classification (NCBI taxonomy): domain Eukaryota; kingdom Metazoa; phylum Chordata; class Amphibia; order Gymnophiona; family Ichthyophiidae; genus Ichthyophis; species Ichthyophis bannanicus. The sequence goes on from CM066031.1 coordinate 1,301,631,038, forward strand.
CCTCCAGCTGCACACATAAGAGAAGCGCCATCAGGAGCTTGCACAGAGGACTTCCATCTTCCTCCAGCTCCAGCTCCCCTGATCGGGGTAGAGCCGGCCCGCACCGGATCGAGCTTGCCTGCCTGCTCCTCACTAATCGGGGCCTCCAGCTGCACACATAAGAGAAGTGCCTGGCGGGCACACATAAGAGAAGTGCCTGGCGGGCTCGCGCCTGAGGGCCTTACCAGAGGGCCCTTTGGTGTGGCCCATAGGCGGGGTCCCGAGATGGGTACACTACCACTCACCTTGCACCAGCAAGCCTACAGAAGCACAGTGACTGAAGCAACCTTCAATGTAGGAAAATTAGCAGCCAGAACAACCCAAACTATGGTTACACGATGCAAGGTTCCACATTAGGAACCACCACCCAGGAAAAAAATTTAGGCGTCATTGTGGATAGCATGTTAAAACCCTCGGCCCAGTGTTCAGCGGCAGCCAAGAGAGCAAATAGAATGCTAGGTATCATAAGGAAAGGAATGGAAAATAAAACAAAAGATATTATAATGCCTCTATATCGTTCCATGGTGAGACTGCACCTTGAATATTGTGTGCAGTTCTGGTCGCCGTATCTTAAAAAGGATATAGCATTATTAGAAAAGGTTCAGAGAAGAGTCACCAAAATGGTAAAGGGGATGGAAGGCTACTCCTATGAAGAAAGGCTAAAAAGGTTAGGGCTCTTTAACCTGCAAAAGAGACGGCTGAGGGGAGATATGATAGAAGTCTATAAATTAATGAACGGAGTGGAACGGGTAAACGTAGATCAATTGTTTAAGTTATCAGAATATAGAAAGACTAGGGGACATGCAATGAAGCTACAGGGTAAACTATTGAAGACTAATAAAAGAAAATATTTTTTCACTCAACATGTAATCAAACTTTGGAATTTGTTACCGGAGGATGTAGTAAAGGCTGTTAGTGTAGCTGGGTTTAAAAAAGGTTTGGACAAGTTCCTGGAGGAAAGGTCCATAAACCATTATTAAGAAGGGACCCAGGATATCAATGCTTGATCCAGTACAAGCATTGCGGAACCTGTGTCTTTTGGGGAAACTTCTAGGTACGTATGACCTAGATTGGCCACTGTTGGAAACAGGATACTGGGCTTGATGGACCTTGGTCTGACCCAGTATGGCATATCTTATGTTCTTATGTTCTTACGTTCTTCAAAAGGGAAGCACCATCGGGCACTGCTCTCGCCGCCACCACCGCCACACCAACGAGCAAGCTCCCCCGACCAGGGGTAGAGTCGGGGAGTGGGAAGCCAGACTCCTCCCTGCTACAAACAAACCCCCGGAAGAACTGTGAGTTTTGTTAAATACCCAACCTTAAAGTATCTAAGTTACTCGCCAGCCTTAACGCTTTACATGCTTCCTGAATGTGTGATTTTGTCCTAATTGCATATCTAACAGGTTGTTTAGCTGCCTCATTGAGCAATATCTCTCAATATACACCACAAGATCAAACCCTTCCATAACATGGAGAAACAATATCTATTATACTACCTTGCTTTCCTGCTCCTTTTAACCCCCCTTATTAAACTCTCTCTATCCCTCTCCAACCCTCCACGATAACATACCTATAATACACCATCAATACAGGACCTACCCACAGAAACACCACCACCCCTATAACTGTTATCAAAACAGAATACACAACCCAAAACTAATATACAGGGTGGCCCAAAAAAAGTGAGAACATCTCGTAAATTAAAAGCTTAAATAGTTTACTTATTTACCTTTTTTAGCTATATAACGTCTTTATTTCAACAATTTCCGGTTGCCATCTTTTTTTTTTATTTATCAATTGTTTACATCTGTCTTTTTGAATTTTTAAATAACTTATATGCTACGAGATGTTCTCACTTTTTTTGGGCCACCCTGTATATAAAACCAAGTGATAACATTCAATATATCCCATCTACATACACACCATATCCTATAAAATGAATACTGCTGAGCACAAGGTCAGACAGAAGAAAAATTCCAATCCTACTTGACCTAACCAAAGACAAAGCCCCTGATATACTATGTCTAACAGAAACGTGGCTAGCAGAAACAGATCAGGTATTAATCAACCTACACACCCCCACTACAATCTATATCACTGCCCTAGAACAAATAGGCGTGGTGGTGGGGTACTTATAATAGCCAAAAAAGAACTTCATACTACCCCGCACTCTAACAAAAACATCTAAGATATAGACATCCTGGCTATAAATAAATAAATAAATAAATACCTTTCCCTTACTCTAATATATAGACCACCCTTGGCCTCCCCCGACAATCTCACCACCCTACTAGAACTATCTTGCTCCAATAATGCCAATAAAATGCAAATCATTCTTGCAGACTTTAACCTTCCATCATTACATAATATCCACTCCTCCCACTTTATAAATGCTATGTCAGACATGGATCTCAATCAAGTAGTGCAAACCCCTACTCATAATAAAGGTAATGTACTTGACCTTTTACCCCTCCAAGAAAACACCATCCAGAGCATCTGCTACTCATCCCCAAAAACTACCGCACTACCATGGACAGACCATTTTCTTATTGAACTCACATTACCCACTCAACCTACCAAAAATATGCCAGACAAAACGCCAATGAAACATGGTGAATTCAAATCTTTTAATAAAGAAACTTTCTTAGACAACACACTACCACACATTGATAGCTCAATTACAAACTTGGATGAGATCATACATAATTGGAATGCAACCTTAGCCAGCGCAGCCATAGCTCCAAAACAAAATAGTAATACCAAAAAAAGAAACACAAATAAATGGTACTCACATGACCTAAAAAAAATTAAAACAAAGATTAAGAAACCTAGAACAAAAATGGAGACGCTCAAAAACAGAAAATGACAAGAAACACATGCAAATTCTAAAACAGTATAAAGATGCCATAAATACAAGAAAAAAGAATATCACCCATCATTAATAACTAAATCGCTAAACAAACCATGAGAGCTATTTTCCATAGTAAAAACACTCACCAATACTCACACTCATGAAGATGACAATATAGTAATACACCCACAACAGTTCGCAAACTACTACATAGATACGCTTACTCATCCATGCCAGAATGAGATCCCAATGGACTCCCCTGTACCCAAGCCCACAATCTCAAACTCACATTGTAACTCAACGTGGACAACATTCAGTGTTATTGATAACAAACACCTCAAAAAATATTATTACTAACATCAACACCACTACCTCACCCAATGATCCTCGCCTGGTCAGTTGGTTTAAATCAACTAAAGATGAATTATCACCAATCATCTGTGAGATCGTTAACTCCTCATTGAACCAAGGATACATGCCTAATGCACTGAAGCAGGCAACAATCCGACCCATACTGAAAGCTGCAAACTCTGACAGAAACCTACCAAATTCTTACCGCCCGATTTCAAGCTTACCCTTCCTAACGAATGTTATAGAAAATGTTGTACAACTACAACTTCAAGATTTTATTGAAAGGAATGCCCCACTAGATGAGAACCAGCATGGGTTTAGACCTACTTGATAAGCTCATGTGTGGCCTGGACTCTGGTAAACAGACCTTATTTATTTATTTAGTTACATTTTTATACCGCTCCTTCCAGAGATCAGAAGCGGTTTACACTATAACATTTAACTTGAACCATGAAGTTACATATAAGAGGATTGTAACTATGTACATATAACATATAAAATATAAAATATATTACATAACAGGATTAGAACTAAGTACGTATCATAACATTAATGTGTATGTAACAGGATTAGAACTATGTACAGATCGTGGTATGTTAATAGAAAGCCACAAAGTCTATATACTATAGTGAGGATCAGATACATTGAACTATTTTCAGAGTAATTACATAGATGTGTGTATTTCTTCCAAGAATGTCTCTATACATTGAGCTATTTAAAGAGTAATTATATTGAGGTTTGTAGCATAGGGAGCATACTTAAATGAATTAGGACTCCAGTATGTGGTGTTGGTATTGTGGCATGAAGAGGTGAGGCGAGGGCGTTAAGTTATGTCATGTCATTACATTCCTGGAATAAGTACGTTTTTAGACTTTTGCGGATGGATTGTAAGTCCTTGTTAGCTCTTAAAGTGTCTGGGAGCTTGTTCCATTGAATGGGGGATGCATATGTGAACGTTCTGTTGCTTGTAGTAGATTTGACCTTGCGTATAGTGTTCGGAACGTGTAACAGGTTAAGATTGGGAATCCTTCTGTTCCTGTTAGGGGGTTGTACTTTGATGAGTGTAGCGAGGTATGATGGGGCTATGTTGTGAATTATTTTGAATGTAGTCATTATTATCTTGCATTTTATGCAAACTTGTATAGGGAGCCAATGAAGGATCGGGGTGATATGATCCGATACCCGCACCTTCCTTAAGATTCGTGCAGTGACGTTTTGCGCCATTTGGAGAATGTTGAGTGTCTTTTTAGGTAGACCTTGAAGTATGCCATTGCAGTAGTCCAGGTGGGGAGTTATGAGGGCCTGAACTACCATTCTGAAATCAGATTGCTCAATGATATTCCGTAGTGGTTGTAGGATTCTAAGTTTGTGGAAAATTGTTCTGTTAAGTAACCTTAGATGTGGTTCCATACTAAGGTTTCTATCAAGTGTAACTCCCGGGTATTTAATTTCTTTCTTGATGTTATATGGGCTATCATTTAGCAGGATTGTGGATGGAGGATTAAATTCGGAGTTTTTGGAAATAAACATTACTTCAGTTTTCTTAAGATTGATGTTCATATTATATTTTTGGAGCCAAGCTTGGGTTTCCTTAAGGCAGGCTTTGATGGCATTGTAAATTGGGTTGCAGATGTCCAGTTGAGTATACAGCATGATATCATCTGCATTTAGATGATAATTGAGCTTATACTTCTGGAATATTGTGCAAATGGGCCTATTGTATAGGTTAAATAGAAGGGAGGATAAGGCTGAACCTTGAGGTATACCTTGTGCTTGCTGGAAAGTATTAGATGTGCTTTGGTCAAAGTGTACTTGTTGCATCCTATCTGATATGTAAGAGGTGAACCACTTCGAAGGTGTTCCTTTTATGCCAATGGATTTGAGTCTTAAGATAAGAATCTGGTGGTTTACCGTGTCAAAAGCCGCTGTTATGTCTATGAATATTAAGATGAACATTTTCTTGAAATCTTCAATGCCTTTATATAATTTGTCAGATAGCACAAGTAGTAGTGTTTCTACCCCGTGGGATTGGCGAAAACCATATTGTTGGTGATCTAGAGCATTTGTGGCTTCTATATGCTCCTGTAGCTGATATTGGACTGATTTTTCAATGGCTTTGTCTATAAATGGAATGCTTGGGAAGGGCCTGTAGGCTGATGGGTCTTCTTTATCAAGTGTTTTGTTTTTTAGAATTTGTCTTATAAGGGATCTTTTGAGCTAAGATGGCATAGTTCCTTGTTGAAGAGATTGATTTACTATGTTTAGTATTATAGAAGCGGATTCTTCTTTTATTGCCTTGATCCAAGCTACTAGACAGGGATCTAGAGGGGACGTGGTAGTGTTTAAGTTTGAGATGATATTTAGAATGTGTCTTAAGTCAACAGTATGGAAGGTATTCCATGTTACTGTGGAGTTCATATTCATTGGCATTATTTGGGTAATGGTGTCTACTGTAACTTGAAGGGGGGTGTTTACTCCTGTGGGATTTAGTTTACTTTCATAGTAGTCAGCCAGTGCTTGGTCATCTATATTATATTTTATATTATTATTATGTAAGGGTTTGGTGATGGTTTTTATGAGTTCAAACAAGTCTCTGGGTCTATTCTCTGGGCCTTCATAATGATTTTTATAGACATAGTGGCTGCATTTGACAGTATAAATCATAATCTACTAATAAACAGACTAAAGCACATTGAACTCCTAGGTACAGTCATACAATGGTTCACATCTTACCTAAATAACTGAACCCAACAGGTTCAAATAGCCCAAAAATCCTCTTCAACCTTCCCACAGAAAAAAGGTATCCCCCAAGGATCCTCCCTTTCTGCCCTCTTTTTTAACATTTAGATTCAGCCAGTCTGCAACATATTTAAAACACATAACATCAGATATCATCTCTATGCGGAAGATATCATGATGTACCTGCCATTGGATACTACTAACCTGGACTTCTCTGCAATAACCGCATGCATGGCTGAAATAACAAACTGGCTCAACACTCAGAATCTCAAAATCAACCTCAAGAAAACTGAAGTGCTATTTATCTCAAGAAACGCAAACTTCATCACCCCCAGTAAAATCCTTCTACAAGGAACAGAAATAGAATTTATGGAGGAAGTTAGATATCTAGGAGTAGTATTAGATAAGAACCTGAGCATGATTCCACACATAAAAACTGTTACAAAAAATACATACTTTGAGAACAATTCAACGCCTCAGACCACTCTTGGAAGACCACGACTTTAGGACTGTATTACAATCTCTAATTATTGATTATTGTAATAGCATCCTCCAGGGATACCCCAAAAAAACCCACACACTAACTCCAACTAGCGCAAAAAATGATAATTACACTTACCTGGTAATTGTAGTTCCTTGAGTGACGACAGTTCAGTCCTCAACCTCTGGGTTGTCAACCTCCTCCTGCAGCTTTGGAGACTGGCACGTCAGAATCATGACATCACTGCATATAGCCTGCTGCACTTTCTCCTCAGATCCAGTGTGAACTATTAACAAAGCAGACTCAAAGGAGCAACAAATAAGTAGCTGGAATCGCCACCGTAACCTAAACTAGACTAAACTATCACCAGTACCACTGCACCATTCATGCAAGGCTTTCTTACACCCTTCACTGCCACCTGGCACACAAAATGAAAGAAATGAAACAAACAGACTCACCTGTAGACCACCTCTTCCTGCGAACCATTATGAACTCCGACTGAAAAAAAAAAATTCCGGGTGGGATGGAGGACTGAACTGTCGTCACTCAAGGAACTACAATTACCAGGTAAGTGTAATTATCATTTCCTTATCGTTCCTCCAGTTCAGTCCTCAACCTCTGGGATGTACCAGAGCAGTAATCAATGGGAGGGCCCCTTCCAGCCGGCCCGTAACACGGCCAATCCGAAACAAGCATCATCAGCCGCTGCCATGTCAAGACGGTAATGCCTACTAAAAGTATGCAGCGACGACCAAGTCGCTGCCCTACAAATTTCTCCCGGCGGTACCAAACTGTGTTCCGCCCAGGAAGAGGCTTGCGCTCTGGTGGAATGGGCTCGCAGACCTGTGGGCACCGATCGACCTTGAAGTAGATAGGCTGAAGCACTTGCCTCTCAAATCCACCTGGAAATGGAAGCTTTAGCTGCCGCCTCCCCTTTGCGCACGCCTCCAAACAACACGAAAAGCTAGTCTGACTTGCGAAAAGGCTCCGTAACCTTCAAGTAATGCCGCAGCACCCGTTTTACATCCAAACAGCGTAAATTGCGGTCTGGGTCACCACCCTCCAACGAACCGAGCACTGGCAAGGAAACCGACTGACTCAAGTGAAAAGGCGACACCACCTTAGGCAAAAAGGACGGAACCGGACGTAAAACTACCTTTTCCCTAGAGAAAGACAAAAATGGTTCCCTACATGACAAGGCTTGAAGCTCCGAAATGCGCCTAGCTGAACAAATAGCTACCAGAAAGACCGTCTTTAACGTCAGGTCCTTCACCGAAGCCTGCAGCAATGGCTCAAAGGGCAGTCTGGTCAATGCCGTTAAAACCAGATTGAGGTCCCAAGGTGGAATCAGCACCCTACGCGACGGCCACAACTGAGAAACCGCCTTGAGAAACCTCAACACATCCGCATGGGCCCCTGAATCTTTCCCCGATAACAGGAAAGAGCTGCCACTTGAACACGCAAAGAACTGGCTGCAAGACCTTTCTCAAAACCGTCCTGAAGAAAACACAATATAGACGGAATGGAAACCTTAGACGCCCGAATCTGACGTCTCGAACACCAATCTTCAAATATACGCCAAATGCGCACGTACGCCAAGGAAGTTGACTATTTTCTTGCCTTAAGTAACGTAGCTATGACCGACGCCGAATAGCCTTTCTTCCTTAGCCTGGCCCTTTCAATGGCCAGACTGTAAGCGAGAATCGATCCACTTGGGGCATGAAGAGAGGCCCCTGCAATAACAGGTCCGCTCCCACTGGCAACCGCCAAGGCTCCCCGTCCAGCAGCCGCACCAAGTCTGCGTACCACGGACGTCTCAGCCAGTCGGGTGCTACCAGAAGCACCCTGCCTGGATGTGCCTCGATCCACTGAATGACTCGGCCGATCAAGGCCCACGGAGGAAAAACATAGAGGAGTTCCGAGGACGGCCACTGGTGCAACAGTGCGTCTATTCCCTCCGACATCCTTTCTCGCCTCCTGCTGAAGAACCGGTTGGCTTTTGCAGACTGAAAGGTTGCCATCAAATCCATCACTGGCGTCCCCCACCGATGCACTATTTGAGCGAAGATGTCGGGATGCAGCTCCCATTCTCCTGCATCTACTCGAACCCTGCTGAGGAAGTCGGCCATTACATTGTCCTTTCCTGCTATGTGCACCGCCAAGATCGCCGTCAATCGACTCTCTACTCAGGCGAACAACCGGTCCGCCTCTTCTTCCATGGCTGCACTCCCGGTGCTGCCCTGGCGATTGATGTAGGCAACTGTTGCCGAGTTGTCGGATAGGACTCGGACTGCCCGACCGACCACTGCCTCCTCGAATGTTTGGAGCGTCCGGGAGACTGCTCAAAGTTCCAGACGATTTATCGACCACGAAGCCTCCAGAGGCGACCAAAGCCCCTGTGCAAACCTGTGTCTGCAGTGGGCTCCCCAGCCCGCCAGGCTGGCGTCCGTTAGCAAGGGAATCCACTCCGGCTGTTCCAGTGGCATTCCGGCCGATAGCGATGACGGAAGCAGCCACCACCGCAGGGACTGCCGCACCTGTAACGGGCAGGGAAGCCGCTTGCTCAAAGGATCAGACTGATGTGACCAGCGACGTAGTAGGGGCCCTCTGCAGAGGGTGCATATGCACTTTGGCCCACAGCACGGCCTCCAGAGTCGCCGCCATTGTTCCCAGCAATCGAAGGTAATCCCATGCCGACGGCGCTGGAGTGGCCCTGAACTTTCACACCAGACCCCGAAGCGCTAGCGCTCTCCTGTGTGGAAAAAACACCTGACCCTTCTTCGTGTCGAACCGGACCCCCAAATATTTGAGGTCCTGAGAGGGTCGCAAACGGCTTTTGACCGGATTGACCACCCAACCAAGACTCTGCAAGAACTCTACTACTCTGCCCGTCACCCGGGTGCTCTCCGCCTCCGTCTTGGCTCGAATTAACCAATCGTCGAGGTACGGGTGAACTAAAATCCCTTCTTTGCGCAAGGCCACCGCCACCACCACCATTACCTTGGTAAAGGTACGCGGCGCCGTGGCTAGACCGAAGGGCAAGGCTTGGAACTGGTAGTGCCCCCAAGGAAAGGCGAACCTCAGCCACCTTTGATGAGCTGCTCGGATGGGAATGTGCAAGTACGCTTCCGTAAGATCCAGGGACGTCAAAAACTCTCCCTGACGCACCGCTACAATGACGGACCGCAAGGTTTCCAATCGGAAGTGCGGTACTCGTAAGCAACGGTTTACACCTTTGAGATCTAAAATGGGCCGTAAAGCTCTGCCCTTCTTGGGCACCACGAAATAAATGGAGTAGCGACCCACTCCGTACTCCGCTTTCGGTACCTCCACGACCTCCCTCAACTGCAGAAGCCGTTCCAAAGTATTGCGAACCGCTAGAGTCTTCTTCGGACCCCTGCAAGTGGACATGACGAAGGAGTCTCGCACGGGACGAGCAAATTCCAGTGCGTATCCCTGACAAATTACTTCCAACACCCACTGGTCGGAAGTGATGTGGGTCCAAGCAGAAAGAAACCCACAAAGCCGCCCTCCTATGGAGGCACTTTCCACCGGGACCCGCCTCATCTCATTGTGACTTACGAGCTGCTGAAGCGGGGCTTGAGGAGAAACCTCTATTCGCTCCTCGAAACCTCCGAAATCCCTGTGCCTGCGACTGAAAAGGACCCCTTTGGAAACCACCGAACCATGATCCCCGAAATCTCCTGAAGTCTCGAAACTGGCCCCGGATGCCCAGGCCAGACTTTCCCTGCTTCGGCTTATCCTCAGGAAGCCTGCCACCCTTGGACTCCCCGAGGTCCTTCACCAACTTATCGAGGTCTTCGCCAAACAGCAACTTTCCTTTAAATGGGAGCTTGCTGAGCCGGGACTTAGAAGAACCGTCCGCCGCCAAATTTTGCAACCACACTGACATGCGAGCGGCTACCACGGAGGCCGTGCTATTCGCTAGGGCTCTGATCAGATCATAATGAACGTCCGCTAGATAGGCCACCCCGGACTCCAGGCGCCCCAGCTCCTTAAGCTCCTTGAGATCCAGGTGCGGGGAGTGGCGCAGCCGCTGAACCCAGCGCAAGCACGCTCGAGCCACCCAAGCTCCACAGATGGAAGCTTGTAAAGAAATCAAATCCACCTCAAAGGTCTGCTTCAGCAAACCATCCACCTTACAGTCCTGAGCATCTTTCAAGGCAGCACTGCCTTCCACCAGAATGGTGGTCTTCTTAGTAACCGCTGACACCACAGCGTCCACTTGCGGAGCTCGGAACCATTCCTTATCCTTATCGACCAGAGGATACAGCCGATTCATCGTCCGTATCCACCTGAGCCCCGATTCCGGTTGGTCCCATTCCTCTTGTATCATTCTGTCAACTACTCTATGCACCGAAAAGGCTACCTGAGGCTGTCGAACCGCTTGAATAACCGGATCCTCAATCTCCTCCTCCGCGGGCGTCGTGGTAGCGAGATTCAATATCTACATTGATTCTGTGATCAATGCCGTAAGCTCCTCTCTACGAAAAACCCTAATGATCTTAACCTGATCTTCGGGTTCTGGGAGCTCTCCTTCCTCTAGATCCTGTGCGCCCTCTTCGCGCTCCCAGTCCAGATCTTCGCCTTCCGGCCACTTGCTTTCCACGGAGGACGCAGCTTGGGCCGGCACTCTCTTAGGCGCTGATGGTGCTACACCTACCCCGTCCGGCCCCTCCATCTGCTGAGCGGGGACGGAAAGCGGCAAAGCTCCCGGTACCTGACCTTGACGCCACAAACAAAAAGCCTGATGCATCAATAGAATGAAATCAGGACAAAAATCGCCAAGCGCCATTGACTGTTCCGCTGACAGAACCCCAGAGGGGCCCGCTGCGAACTCTACTGCAGGGCCTTGCCCCGAAGGCTGCAGAGACTCCGCTGCCGCTTCAGGCGTCGCCACCTGCACCTCCTGAGCTTCTTTAATCTCCATCTGGTGCTCCACCGCAGAACATAGAGTAGCACACCCGCGGCACACCCCCGAATTGGCCCCCATGCCCTTACGGGTGCCACAGACAATGCACTGTGGTCGGGCCGCCATGAGGAAGGCAAACACAACAAATCAAGGAGCTAATGGTATCAATAAGTTCTTTTGTTACCGTTTTCCCTTTTCTTTTTTTTTTGTATATAAGAACATAAGAACATAAGATATGCCATACTGGGTCAGACCAAGGTCCATCAAGCCCAGTATTCTGTTTCCAGCAGTGGCCAATCTAGGTCATATGTACCTAGCAGTTTCCCCAAGAGACACAAGTTCCACAATGCTTGTACTGGGTCAAGCATTGATATCTTCGGTCACTTCTTAATAATGGTTTATGGACCTTTCCTCCAGGAACTTGTCCAAACCTTTTTTAAACCCAGCTACACTAACAGCCTTTACTACAGCCTCCGGTAACAAATTCCAGAGTTTGATTACACGTTGAGTGAAAAAATATTTTCTTTTATTAGTCTTAAATAGTTTACCCTGTAGCTTCATTGCATGTCCCCTAGTCTTTCTATATTCTGATAAGGTAAACAATCAATCTATGTTTACCCGTTCCACTCCGTTCATTAATTTATAGACTTCTATCATATCTCCCCTCAGCCGTCTCTTTTCCAGGTTAAAGAGCCCTAGCCTTTCTTCATAGGAGTATCCTTCCATCCCCTTTACCATTTTGGTGGCTCTTCTCTGTACCTTTTCTAAAATCGCTATATCCTTTTTAAGATACGGCGACCAGAATTGCACACAATATTCAAGGTGCGGTCTCACCATGGAACGATATAGAGGCATTATAATATCTTTTGTTTTATTTTCCATTCCTTTCCTTATCATACCTAGCATTCTATTTGCTCTCTTGGCCGCCGCTGCACACTGGGCCAAGGGTTTTAACATGGTATCCACAATGACGCCTAAATCTTTTTTCTGGGTGGTGGTTCCTAATGTGGAACCTTGCATCGTGTAACCATAGTTTGGGTTGTTCTTCCCTAGGTGCATAACCTTGCACTTGTCCACATTAAATTTCATCTGCCATTTTGATGCCCAGTCTTCCAATTTATCAAGATCCTCTTGCAATTTTTCACAATCCTCCTGGGTTTTAACAACTTTAAATAGTTTTGTGTCATCTGCAAATTTGATAACCTCACTCGTTATTCCACTTTCCAGGTCATTTATGAATATGTCAAAAAGCAGCGGACCCAGCACAGATCCCTGGGGTACACCACTATTCACCTTTCTCCATTGGGAAAATTGGCCATTTAGCCCTACCCTCTGCTTTCTATCTTTTAACCAGTTCCTGATCCACAATAGTACATTGCCTCCTATCCCATGACACTTTAGTTTTGCCAAAAGTCTCTGATGAGGGACCTTGTCAAAGGCTTTCTGAAAGTCCAGATACACAATATCAACCGACTCACCTTTGTCCACCTGTTTATTCACTCCTTCAAAAAAACATAACAGATTAGTAAGACAAGATCTTCCTTTCTAAAGCCATGTTGGCTGTCTCCCATTAGGTCGTGACTATCTACATGCTGAGTAATTTTATTCTTTATGATGGTTTCTACCATTTTTCCCGGTACTGACGTCAGGCTCACCGGTCTGTAGTTTCCCGGATCACCCCTGGAACCCTTTTTAAAAATTGGTGTTACATATGTCTTAACTCAGCACCCCTTACAATCCTGAATGCTAAGAAACTGTCCGGCTGTGCAGCCCCGTTGCCACCGAAGCCGCCAGAGGAGATCCCTCCCCCCCCCTTAGTGGCCATGACGCAAGAAAATCGACAATTAACCTGAACGCGAGTAAGGAGAGAAAGGAACAGAAAACAACCAAAAACAAAGAAAATAAAAAAAATAAAGAAAGCCCCAAACTGCCAAAAGAATCTACTGCTGCACAGCCAGTGGGATTCAGCGCGTCAGGCAGCCACGCGGTAGCATAAAATGGCCGCTGTCATGATGTGGGTATTGATAAAGTTGAAAGTTTGAAAAGAAATCCTGTTTCTTTTAAGAAGCTAGGTGTGCAATTACCTTCAGGCACAGCTAGAGGGAGCAGGAAGGAATATTCAGGAGCTAATGAGCTTGAGAAGCCTAATGATTTGCACCTGGAAATGACCCCGGAAGTCAGGCAGGAAAGATTTCCTTATAAGCCAGAGCTGAATGCTTGCAAGGGGAGTAGGAGAGGAGGTCCAGGTCCAGCTGCCTTAGGGAAAGGCAGTCCAGCAGTATTGTGCAGTGGAAGTAGAAGTGGACGTGGAGATCCAGGAGGAGATCCAGGACGAGGTCCAGCTGCTTTGAGGAAGAGAAGCACGGCTACACAGGGGAGCACGGCTTCACCAAGGAAAGAGAAAGAAGAGAAAGAGAAGGATCTGAGAAGGAACAGTGAAGAAATCCTAGAGGAGCAAGCCCCCAGGTACAGGGTTCACAGGGGTGAAATCCAGAAGGGCCAGGCTGATTGTGCAGCTCTCCCAAGGAGGTTTGTTAGAGCCAGCTCTGAGGTTAGAGGCTGTGCCACGCCCTGTTCTTCCAGTGTTCCTGACTCCAGAAGAGAGAGAGCTAAGCCAGAAGCCAAAGGGAATGGTTTGGTGAGAAGCTCACAGTCTCTGAGGAATAATTACCCAGTTTTACCAAGCAAGAAAGGAAAGGCATTTTATAATAAACCTGAGTTCTTACCAAGGGAGGAAAGAGAGTCCAAACCAGGTTTTACTAAACTGCCAAGAAGCACAGCCCTGCCTAATGCTGAGAGGCAGAGACATTGCTACAACAGGAAAATTGCTGAAAGGAGAAACTCTGTGGAGTCAAGCCAGCAAAGTTCCAGGTATGAAACAGTTATTGATGCTAGTAAATGCATGAAGCATAAAGGCCCTGGGAAAACCAGTCCTCGCTTTACAAGGAAGGAGAAACCAGACTGGTTTAGTAAAATCCCTAAAGCCCTGAGAACAGACCCTTATTGGAGACAAGGCCCCAGAGGCATAGCACACCAACATGAGTCAGACAGGGACAGTGTTTGTTCCCCTGGTGATTTTAGTGAGGAAGAATGCATGGAGACAGAATGCATTGACACAGTTTCCCTATCACCACCAGAGCAGATGGAGTGTGACCTGTGCACAGCCTTATGTCAAGAGTCTGTAGTAACTGAGTAAAATAGAAGAGTATATGAACATGTTGATGTTTTGGAATGAACTGAATTCCTGTTTTCTGACCTCTGCATTAATTGTGAAGTGTAACAATTAAGCACATGTTTTGAATACTGGTGACCTTTTGCAACAAAGGACTTTTCTGTTTCATTATTCATCTCTTAATTTGAACACTTGCATTGACGGGGAATAAAAGCCTTAATTCCCTCCACTTGGTTTTGTTGCTAAGTTCTTTTAGGCAGCCGGAACTGATAAGAACATTTTACTATGCAAATGAACCTTATGTTCCCGGTGGCTCCCTAAATATAATCTTTGCCGTGGATTGCCCATAAACATAGGCGTAGTCGGGCCACGCCACGACACCGCCGATAGACCGGGAGGAGAGAAAGGGCGCCAAAATGCCCCGGAGCCTGGCTAATCCTCCCCCGCCCGCGAGAACAGCCTGTAACCGGTGGAATGCTTACTGGCCAGGCCTGTTCCGCTCGTCCAATGCACTCTCAAGCACTGGACCAAAAAGCGGCGCGCAGGAAAGGAAACCGCTCGGCTATGCTCAGCTGCCTAGCCGGAGCCCCGAAGCCGCGTCTATGCAGCCTCCGCAGCTCGGGGAGATGATTGCAGCTGCAGAAGGGCTCTCCCCCGTAGAGTCAGGGGGGAGAGATCTCCCGGCTCCTGGCAAAATCACCAACAGCGCTTAACTCCTTTTATATACTACCAGCGCTCTATAAGACAGGCAGGAAGCAAGAATGCCTTTCTCTGGTTTTTGTTTTGTTTTGTTTTTTTTAAAAGATAGTACCCAAAATATACCAAACAATCAAAGGATTCCCAACTACACTACACTATACTAGAAGCTCCTTATCTGATCCTCCAGTGAGCCTCTGTCAAGGCTCACAACGTCCTCCTGCTGCATGGAGACTGGTCACACTGGATCTGAGGAGAGAGTGCAGCAGGCTATATGCAGTGATGTCATGATTCTGACGTGACAGTCTCCAAAGCTGCAGGAGGAGGTTGACAACCCAGAGGTTGAGGACTGAACTGGAGGAACGATAAGGAACTTGCAGCGCGTACAGCATCAAACTCAAGGCGCACAGATCACATCACCCCCATACTCCGTGATCTTCACTGGCTACCAATTACCTCTAGGATAAAATACAAATACATGATGATTATCTTTAAGCACCATTGCAACATAGCCAACACCACATTATCCACGCTCCTTACAATGCCAAACACCACAAGGGTAAGAAGAAACTGCTCTCAAAACACATATACAATTCCATCACACATCCGTAATACAAACCAATGCATCAGTGCCAAAGCCTTCTCGTACGTGGCCCCAACATTATGGAATTCCCTCCCTAACGACCTAAGAGCAACAAAGAACCTCCTGAAATTCCGAAAGGATTTAAAAACATACCTTTTCACTGAATATTTTGGTGACCCAAACCGCACTATTTCACAAGGTACATAAAGAATAAGCAAATAATACCATCCGTTAACCCAGACTCTTAAAATTATGTAGTACCCTTAGGATAAATAACCCAAGCAACCATATTGTACAAAGTTATCTGTATATAGTTATGGAATGTTTTATGTATATAGTTACATTGTTCATTGTAAAACTTATTGTGATGTTCTATGTAAACCGCCCCTGATCTCAGTATATAAAACTTTGCTAAATAAATAAATAAATAAATACAGAAACTTGCTCAACATTGATGCCTCATGCACAGACATTGATGGTTAGCAGCACTTTTTCTGTCTGCGGTGAAATGCTTGATCACCTCAGTTCACTTTTCCACCATTACATCACCATTCAGCAGTGCCACCTGGTGGCCTTCCTGGTAGCCTTCCGTCAACTGACGAGGCATGGACAATTGAATCACTGAATTTGAACCCTAGAACAGTGCTTAACTTTCAGAAATGGTGTATCTTGTATATTTCTTTCTGGAAGTTTAACAGTTGCTGAAATAAAGGTTTTTAGTTTGATACTGTATGGATATATTTTCAGCTGGCTAATTTTTAGCACTTCCTAGATGGCTAGATTTATAACCAGGTCAGGATTAAAGCATAGTCAGTTAAAACTTACTGAAGATCCTCACATTTCCCCTTCCTCTCAACTCGGACCCATCAATCCCTTGCCCTGCAATATTTTTATCAAAAGGTGAGAGGAAAGAGGAAGAATATATTCCTCCTTCCCTGGATGTCCTAAATTCAACATGGCTGACTTGTACTGTTCTATGCTTTTGGCATGTAAACAGGGACATTGAGAAGATGGAGACAGTTCATTAAAAAAACCCTCTTAATAGAAGGTCTTAAGACAGCAAAATATACCTGCAGGACGAAAGCTGGAATGAAAGGCCATGAAAGAAGCTTTCAAAAACTCAACAGACTTAAATAAAACATGTAAACACAAAACCCTCACTCACATCCAAAACCCTGAAATACAAAAGTATGGACTCTATATCGCTCAAATGTAAATAGTAGTCAGTTCACTGATCAGATGGTAAATACTTTACTGTCTATCAGTTAAAATGTAAATAGTTAATTGCATTGCGATTCCAGTTGCCTGTACCCAGTTAATTGTACCATGTTCCATGTAATTCTTGTTTTTGTTTGATGTAAACCGCATTGATACCACTAAAAGGCGGTATATAAGAAATGTTAAATAAATAAATGAATTAAATAAAATCTTTCATAGAAGAGGAAATTCTAGCATAAGGGCCTCATGATGTAAAGTTGCAAAAAGGAAGATGCAAGACAACATGGCAAAATATGCCTTTAGCGAGAGAGTGGTTGATGGCTGAATACCATATGAGAAGAGGCAGTGGTGACCAGAACAACAATGGAATTGAAAATGTTTGGTACAGGCACAGAGCACAGTGGTAAATGGTTGGTAGTAACATATGAAATAAATTGATTATAGGGTAATACTTTGGATATTGGTGGACAGTAGTGATAAGGAGGACATTAAGAGGTAAGGTGGAAGACATGGCAGACTAAAAACGAATACTAGTTTAGACAGTGAGATTTGCATTCAGTCTTATAGAATAGTTAGATGAACTGGTCTTTATCTGCCATCATTTACTATATTCTTCTACCACTAACAATTAAGGGGCATGTTTACTAAACCAGGTTGGCAGTCAACGCAGCAGATAATATGGGCTACTGTGCTGCTTTGACAGCCGACATGGGTGAAGTGCAGCTATGCATGGTGATTTTCAGTGCTATCTGCATTTTGCATGGTAGAAGAGGGAGCAGCACCATGAGACTGGCACCATTTTGTATAGCGCTGGAGAAAGGAGCAGGAGCAGGGATGACTGTCATGCCCACTTCTCCCTGGACAACCAGAGGCATGTAAGGTAAGGGGGTAGGGACCAGCTGCCACCATCCGTTGGGGAGGACATAGCAACTATTTTAGTAAACATGCCATTTAATGTATGATAAATACACATATTCTTAATGTGTCAAATTTGGATAATGCAAATATTGTACACTAAATTTTTCAATTAATATTTATTTATTTATTTTTTATTTATTTACATTCTCTTATATACCGCGCTATTCTGCATCAGTGTGGTTTACATTGCACAAACTGAAATTAAATTGAATAGGGCATTATAACTTGGAGATAACTATTTTACAGGGAGCATGGGCTATGGAGGGTTAAGTGGCTTGCCCAAGACCACAAGGAGCACCTGTGGGACTAGAAACCCCAGTCCTTCCGGCCCAAGGTTGCTGTCCTCTAGTGGGATTTGAACCCCCGACCTTCCGGCCTGAAGTACCTTGCCCCAACCACTAGGCCACTCCTCCACTCAAGGGACATGTTTACTAAACTTATGCCATTTACTGGGTTTTTCAGTTCATGTTGTATGGCTCACCACTTCATTTCACAATACATCTAAATATGTACAATAACAGCAGCTATGGGCGCCACTCTGTCAACAATGAGCCGCCTGACTGAAGATCGAAAACAATTTAGGTCAACTAACCAGAGGGTCACCATGGGTCAAAACTGACTCCATGGCACTTAACAGCAGCACAATATTTATATACAAAATAAATCTAAATTGGCTTATATACTAAATATGATATTGAATAGTATATTCTACTTATGTATTACACTAAGGAGTCTATTTACTAGGTTGCATTAGTTAAAGTGGCAGTTAGCATTCACTAACAGCATTGTTGCCACATTAACAGCTAACGCAGCATGTTAACTGTTAAACAATAATTGTCATTGTCAACAGAACACAGAAGGGAGGGTGGAAAATGGGTGGGGAAGTTCATCTTACAGTTGACATGGCAGATAAAGTGGCCCAGTTAATACCACTTCAATAGATGCATCACATTATCTGCAATGCAGTTAATGCGAAGAAATAATGCTTCCGCTGCGTTAACTGAACAGGAAACTCGTGCAGATGCCCCTAACATTGAATACATATTTTTTGCCACTACCATGTGTTAGATTTGGCAAGTAACACATGGGAACTCAGTAAATAGGGCCCTAAATGTGTTTCTTTATCATTCCCCTTAGCTATATCCCATGCCTACAGCTACTATGTTGCCTGTCTCAACTAGATTGTAAGCTCTGATGAGCAGGGACTGTCTTTTACATGTGTCTGTGCAGTGCTGCGTATGCCTTGTAGCGCTATACAAATGTTCAATAGTAGTAGTAGTAAATGGCCTACATACTCCTAAGGGACATGTTTACTAAACTGAGCTAACAGCACGGGCTATTTGTAACTAGGTCCAATGTCATTTATCTGTGTTACTGTACTGGTTTCTGCCTAGCTCAATAGAACCCCTAACTGGAGGCTTTAAAAGTTACTTTTGGAAAAATACCTACTTTTAAATATAAAATATCTTTTTGTAAGCAAGTCTAGTGAACAGTATTCCATGTATTCCACAAATACCTTCCTGAAGAATCAACATGGTGAATACCATGGAAACTGTCACATTAATAAGCCTATACTGATATTTAAATTTTCTTTCTTCAGCTAAAGAAAGATTGAATACCCTGCTGTTGTATGTCTAAGATTGAAGAGGTGTCTCACTGACATTGTTCAAAGTTTATGAAAATATATGAATGCCCAAATGTCATTGGCTTTGTGCCTCCAACAGACTGTGGTTTTATGACAAATCAGTCTTTTCATCAAAATGATGGAATACCTTAAGGTCGCAACCAACGATATCAGTTAATATCTAGAAACGTGCTATTTCTACAAATGTTGCCAAGCAGTACATATTGCAGGGCATTTTAAAGTGTTAATTTCTTCACTCCATGTTGAAAATTGATCTTCAGTTTTAGCTTTCAGTCAAGCAAAAACATATGGTTACAGGCTATATGCATTTTACGTGACGGCTGGTGAAACTATCACACATGCAAACTTGACAACCAATGTGGCACATATGCAAATAATGTCCTTGTTTAGTAACAATTCAAAGATTTATATACTAAAGCAAAAACATATTTTTTAAATGATAAGATGGAAATAAGTCTTTATTTTGCCCAGTCTAGCATAACTGGTGTGCAAACAGACTAAATAAAGCTGGGAAGTAAGTGGGAATAAAACAAACCCAGGAATATGGGTATTTTCAGATAATTATCGGACCAGATGGTGTTTTTTTGTTAATTCTGCTATCAGTCTGGGAGCTTGATGTCTTACATCTGCACTAAGTAAAATAAATTTTGCACTGACAGTATTTCAGTTTTCTTAAAATATTTCAATCAGTTTTACACCAAGATTTGCAAACATCTGCCATGGTGAGTGCCTGGGAGATGAAACTGAAAGAATTCTTTTAAGAATACACAGCAATATCCTAAGTTTTACTTAGTTTATCACCTATGTTCTTATATTTTCAGAATTATTGTTTCAGATGCAGATGCTTATTAAAAATAAAATTCTATTAACTTGCCAAAACATTGTTGGCCCTACAACAAAACAGACAAGAAACAAGTCATTGGAGACTTTGGCAAGAGCCAGTTCAGTAAAATCTAGAGAGAGAAAGCCAGACTGCAATGGATCCAGAAGGGCTTGAGAAAAGAGAAAGTCAAGACAATGGTGGTCAACCGCTCATTCAGGTAATTTGGAAGTAAAGGGGATGAGAGAGATGGGTCAATAATTGAAGCACAGGTAAGGTCTAGGGATGGTTTCTTGAGAGAAGGTGCAACCACAGCATGCTTGGAGGCTGCAGGAACAGTTGCGGTGGAAAACAACAGGTTAAGGATATGGCAGATGGAGTTCAGTAGACAGGTGGGAATGGAATCAGCAGAGCAGGTCGTAAGTTTGGAGGAGGGGAGATGTGTGGTTTCTTCCTCAGTAATCTTAGAAAAGGAGGAAAGGGTGACAGCAGTTGAGGGAAGGATTTAGAAGTGAAGAAAGGGAAGGGGGATGGAGATGAT
The DNA here is from genome assembly GCA_033557465.1 of Ichthyophis bannanicus. Taxonomy (NCBI): domain Eukaryota; kingdom Metazoa; phylum Chordata; class Amphibia; order Gymnophiona; family Ichthyophiidae; genus Ichthyophis; species Ichthyophis bannanicus. The sequence goes on from CM066031.1 coordinate 1,301,652,028, forward strand.
TCCAGGAAGAACTCAAGAGTAATCTTACAGACATTGTCATGGAAGCATTCAGCCAAAGTCTAGGCAGAAAGAGAAGGAGGGGTCAGAGGTGGAGGCACTTTGAAGAGAGAGTTGAGAGTTGTAAAGAGATGTTGAGGTTCAGAGTTGAGAGAATTAGTAAGGTGGACATAGTTGTCTTGCTTGGCAAATGCTATGGCTGATTGAGAGCTTAGCATGAATTTGAAATGTAGGAAGTCCACAAGGGTGCAGAATTTGAGCCCGAAGTGCTCAGCTGAGTGGGCACAGGAACATATGTAGCAGGTTTTGGAAGACAGCCAGGGCCAAAGTACAGTACACCTCACAGGACGTGGAATGGGAGGAGCAAGAGCAACCCGGAGCAGAGGTGAATACAGTGTTATGGGAGGATACTGCCTCATCAACAGACTCAGATAACATAGTGGAGGAAAGAAGTGATGAGACAGCAGTGGAGAGACTGATGGATTGATAGTGTGAAGATTGTAAAAATGTTGGAGGAGATGAAGAGTGAAATTTAGCAGGTGATGGTCAGGTAAGGGAAGAACTAAGTCTGAGGGCAAGCAGTTAGAGAAGAAGACAAGGTCGAGGAACAAGGAATAGCCAGCAGAAGATGGCAGAAAGTTGAGCAAGTTTCCAAAAATGCCGATAAGCAGCACACTGACAATGAATACATAAATATATATACAGACAGGGTCAGAACTCAAAATAAGTATAGACAAAAAAGTCTGATCAAACCAGAATGCTAGGGCAAAGTATTGTGGTGTAGTTGCTCTCAGCAAAGCAGAGAACCAAAAGAGGGCTCAGCTCATGTGCACAGAGAGGAAAAGGACCCAGCAATGCCTCTGCAACAGGGGAGGGGCTGGCCTTCTCCTTCTGCACACACACAAGTAAATTAAGAACAGGTAGATTCAGCATGAAAGGCACAAGTCAGACAAAAACACCATTTAAAACAGGATAGACTTTAGAGATGAAAAAGAAACTGGCCTCTTACAATGAAGAAACTAGATAGTAGAGAGAAACCAGGTACAGGACAGTTTAAATTAACAGAAGGACAAGGACCAGCCAGCTGAAGATAGCAGAAAGCTGAGCAAGTTTCCAAAAATGCAGATAAGAAGCACACTGACAAAAAATACATAAATATATATACAGATAGGTTCAGAACTGAAAACAGGTACAGGCAAAAAGGTCTGACCAAACCAGAATGCTAGGGCAAAGGCTTGCAGTACAGTTGCTCTCAGCAAAGCAGAAAACCAACTGCTCATATTCATTGTAAGAAATTAGGTCCAATTTAAACTTTTGTAAATCTGCAAACAAATAAGGCCATTCTACTCTACCATAAGCTCTTTCAGCATCAAGAGAAAAGACATTTTCTTCGGATTCTCAGGTACTGAACAGAATTTCATCTGGACACAAAGTTCCTCTCAGATGCACAAAGTTGCCATTTCATATCTAATCTCTTGGTTGTTGAAGCATTGAGGAATCTATCCTCAGTAGGGGCTTTGGCTCAATCCATACACTCTTCCAACACTTAAATGTGGACTTCTTAATTAGAATAAGCGAAACTCGAGCCATCTGTTTTTAACATGATTGGTATTTAAAATCTGAGTTAAAAAGTTTGAAGCTCTTTTTCTGTGTTAGGGTAAACAGACAAATCCAGAAAGTTTGATGATTTCATTTTTTTATTAATTAAATCCTTGCTTCTAAGAGTAGGGCTAAATGGACGATTTTCTCAATGGAGAAAGGTGAAAAGTGCAGTACTCCAGGGATCTGTGCTGGGCCTGCTGCTTTTTAACATTTTTAAAATGACTTGGAAATAGAATAAAGAGTGGGCTGATGAGATTTGCATATGACACAAAATTCTTCAAAGTTGTTAAAGCACAAAAAGACTGTGAAAAATTGCAAGAAGACCATGATAAATTGGAAGGCTGAACATCGAAATGGCAGATGAAATTTATTGTGAACTAGTGCAAAGTTATGCACTTAGGGAAGAACAACCCAAACTACAGTTACACGATGCAAGGTTCTACATTAGGAATCACCACTCAGGAAAAAGGATCTGGGTGTCACTGTGGATAGAACATTCAAACCCTCTGCCCAGTGTGCAGCCACAGCCAAGAGAGCAACTAGAATGCTAGGAATAATAAGGAAAGGAATAGAAAATAAAACCAAGGATATTATAATGCCTCTGTATCGCTCCATGGTGCGACCACACCTCGAATATTGTGTTCAATGCAGGTCACCATATTTTAAAAAGGATATGGCAGAATTGTATATATATATTTTTTAGTTATTATTAAGAGAGGTTTTCATTATACACTCCATATAAGTGGATCCATTAGTGAAGTCATAAATTATTGATAAAATTGATTTTGTACCTTGAAGGTGGATATGGTTGGGGTAATATATAATTTGTAACCATTTGGTGATTTGTATTTAGAATTGTAAAAGGTACAGAGAAGAGCGACTAAAATGGTAAAGGGGATGGAAGGATATCCTTATGAGGAAAAGCTTAAAAGGTTTGGGCTCTTCAACTTGGAAAACAGATGGCTGAGGGGAGATATGATAGAGGTAATGAATGGAGTGGAAAGTAGAAAGACTAGGGGACATGCAATGAAGCTACAATATGGCACCATTTAAGACTAATCGAAGAAAACATTTTTTCACTCAATGCGTAATCAAACTCTGGAATTCGTTACTGGAGGATGTAGTAGAAGCTGCTAGTGTATATGGGTTCAAAACAGGTTTTGATGAGTTCCTGGAGGAAAAGTTCAGAAATCATTTTAAAGAGGACTGGGGAACTCCACTGCTTACCTCTGGGGACAAGCAGCATGGAATATGTACTTTCTCTATGTGGGAAAAATAATTTGTGAGTTTAGAGTATGTGTAGGTGAAAATAAGAGTAGACTTCAATGTGCCCATACAGAAACCCCCATGGTACATTATTGTTTGGAGTTGGGACACTCCTTTTCCAATCTACGTTGTTTTTGCATAGATCGGATAAGGATAGGAGGTGGTCGCCCTAATCCAGACCGTTCCCTTTTAAGATGTGAACAAAAATGTATTTTTCATTCAAACACAGTTAGTCCTCTTGCTTTGAATGCCCAGATTGATTGGAATGTGTGTTAGACTGATTTTTGAGGGATGGGTGAGTGGTCCGTCCTGGCATGTGTACTGGAGGTTTAGTAAGTGCTCTCATTTACAAGTTAAGATCCTGGACATCCTTAGTTAATGGTCCACTATTTAGTAAAAGGCAATCTGTAGGGCCAATGTTTGGATGTTACATCAGTATGGGGTTCAGGTCTTTTAACTATCAAGGCTGTCCATAGGGAGTTAGCACATAACTAATATGCCTATGCAACATTGTTTTCATTTACCTTGCAAAGCAGTAGTTGTTGAACAGCGTGATAGGTGCTATTGGTCTGACTCTAAATAAGTAATGGCGCCCCTCTACTGGATTGTTTTATGAATTTTGAAGTGTCATCTATTTCTAATGCTTTGCGTAATAGTGTGATGATCAGTGTATGGGATGTTCACTGTACAGTGTGTGGCAGATGGTCTATTAGGCAATTTTTAAGGTGAAAACTGGGGTGTTTTAAAATGGTGTCTCCTGCAAACTATAGTGGTCTCCTAGGGCAAGTATAGAAAGGGTCAGTGATGAGAGAATGTATGAATAGTTTTATTTTATCCCTCACAGCATTTCTATGGGTCTGAGGATTTGGAACCTGATGAGGAAGCACTGGTAAAATGCCTGAAGTGGTGTCATATGTGGCATTGGGGAGTCTTCTGTTTACACAGCTAAGTGTTGCATAAGATGGATTATCTCTAATATTGTTATATGTTCTTGATGTTGTTTACATCACCTGTTCAGTTATTTTGACATGCTTTTTTGGATGAAAGGCGTTTGATAAAGAAAAAGTAAAAAAAATGTTTTTTTGCTTTGATATGGACACTAAAGGAGTTTTTTAGGATCACTAATGTAGAGAGTGCAAGTCAAGGACTTTCCATTTTATGCCTATGATGGTCAGCTCGAATATAACTGAGATCCTTTTCTCCTTTAATTAAGGTTTAAAAAAACCTTTATTTTTGCCTCTTTTGGGTGCTTTTAGAATGAAGCTTTTGTGATTCTGATGCTGACATCTATCTTCATTCTATGACTGGCAATTGAGGATGGTTACCTTTGGGAACCCCACAGGTACTTGAGACCTGGAATGGCTACTGTTAGAAACAGGATACTAGGCTTGATGGACTCTTCGTCTGACCTAGTACGGCATTTCTTATGCTCTTATTGCTGGGCCATTAAAGGATTCCATCTTGAACTACAGGGTTAAAGGTGCATATTGCAGCTAGAAGAATTCAAATAAATAGGAATTTTGCTTATTTTGGAAGGAAAATTGTAACTTACATTAGCACATGCATAGGGGAAAAGTATACAGGTTGCTGAAATGCCCACATACTTTCACCTGTATATAGGTCAACAATCAAAGAGCCCATTTTGTTGTTTAAAACACTAACTTACAAAATGTTCTTGATTACTACCACTATCTAATACGATAAACACAGAGAAGCATGGCAAAGAAAGGTAATGTAAATTAAACTCTAACTAATAATGGACTATGATCTGGAAATGGGAATAATGAGTGTGGTAATCAAAATTATTCAAAGTTGTTAAAACCTAAGAGGATTGTGAAAAATTGCAAAAGGACCTTGATAAATTGGAAGACTGGACATTCAATTGGCAGATGAAATTTAATCTGGACAAGTACAAAGTTATGCACCTAGGAAAGAACAACCCAAACTATGGTTACACGATACAAGGTTCCATATTAGGAACCACCACACAGGAAAAAGATTTAGGCTTCATCGTGGATAACATGTTGAAACCCTCCACCCAGTGTACAGTGGCAGCCAAGAAAGCAAACAGAATGCTAGGAATCATAAGGAAAGGAATAGAGAATAAAACAAAGGATATTATAATGCTTCTGTATCATTCCATGGTGCCACAGCACCTTGAATATTGTGTGCAATTCTGGTTGCCGTATCTTAAAAAGGATTTAGCATTAATAGAAAAGGTACAGAGAAGAGCCACCAAAATGGTAAAGGGGATGGAAGGATACCCCTATGAAGAGAGGCAAAAAAGGTTAGGGCTCTTCATCCTGGAAAAGAGACGGCTGAGGGGAGATATGATAGAGGTCTATAAATTAATGAATGAAGTGGAACAGGTAAACGTAGATCAATTGTTTATGCCATCAAAATATAGAAAGACAAGGGGACATGCAATGAAGCTACAGTGTAACTTATTTAAGACTAATAAGAGAAAATATTTTTTCACTCAATGCTTAATCAAATTCTGGAATTTCGGAGGAAAGGTCCATAATCCATTATTAAAGGGGACCTGGGAAATCCACTGCTTGCCCCAATACAAGCATTGTGGCACCTGTGTCTTTTGAGGAAACTGCTAGTTACTCATGACCTATGTTGGCCACTGTCGGAAACAGGATACTGGCCTTGATAGACCTTGGTCTGACCTAGTATGGCATATCTTATGTTCTTATCCAAACTGATCAAGATTTGCACTGTGACCTCTAGAAGAATTCCCCTATAAACATTATTACTCACATTTTGTACCTCATAAATAGATGTATGCAAGTACTTATTCACATTTCACAGATATATATGAACTTTCTTTATGTGATCTAAACTACAGCTGCTCTTGAAAAGTTTAAAATGGGCCATAAAATTGCATAACTTAATTCAGCTTTCTTGGTTATACTTCATTGGTGAAATCTCACTTAAGGCCATATTTTATAATGTTTGCTCAGGATAAGTAAACTCATTTTTAATACAGACATGTTTTATATTTGCAAAATACAGCACACATCACATACAATCATAGCGGCACTGTCACTTAAGTATGATTTTAGATACTGCTGGGGAAGATCCAGCTGTTTTGATACACGAGGGTATCAATGATATGAAGGGAAAGTTCTGGAAGCCAAATTTAGGATATAGGAAGAAAACGGAAACCCAGAATCTCAACGGTATTATTCTCATAATGCTCTTTTTGTTCCATGTGCAGGCCCCCAGAGTCTCAACGTGAAGATGATGATAACTTTCAGAGGGATAGACATGTTAGAGGGGTAGTTAATAAGCAGCATTAGATCATTTGCAGTAAAATAATATGCATTAAAGTGCAAAATCATGCATTATTTGTCCTTAATGCACTTTAATCTACTGCAAGCAAGCTGTGTAATAATGAGATGCAAAGCATGCAAATGCATTCAAAGTGCCTCATCATTATGCAAAATAAAAAAAGCAGCCTGGGTTAAACCCTGTAAGCTGTATTACTCATGGAAAGATAATGACAGCTTTGAGTTGGTGTTGTATCTTTCCACCTTGGGAGTATCAGGCTGCTAATCCATGACCCGATGTCCCAGGAAACATTACAAAGGTGCCAGTGCAGGTTAAGATCAAATTCTCCTACCCCCTGAAAATGGTAATCACCTCCCCACCTCATTAACAATGAAGATCATGCCTCCAAAACACCCCCACCCAACAATGAAGATCACACAACCCCATTCACAATTCGGCCCCCCCCCCCCCCCCTTGGCACCTATCTGGATGTCAATGGAAGCTAGTGTGGGGCAGGAATGATCCACTATCACTCCTGCCCCATTGATGGCCTAGTGAAAAATAGCAGCCAAATCCTTCTAACAAAAATGACAGAGGTGGGTGGCACCTTATAGACTACCCAATTTTGAATGAGGCACGAGCTGTTGAGGTTAGGATTATAATTTATCAGATGCATGAAGTGTAGTGGATAAAACGATTATGCAGGGAAGGAGGCTTTAGTTTTGTTAGGAACTGGGAAACATTCTGTGAAGGAAGCATATTCTGAAAGACCAGGTCCACCATAACTAGGGTGAAACTAGGCTGCTGGTACTAAACTTTAACAAAGAGAAAAAAGCAACTTTTAAACTAGATCTTGGAGGAAACTCAACAGTCACTCTGGAACACATGGTTCAGAGTACAATATTTTCTACAGATACTGGAAAAATGCTGAAGTTAGACTATTCCAAATGAGTAGTCATGGTAAAAGCTGAAGAAGCCCAAGTGTATTTAAATAAAGGACAGAGATAAATAATTTCAAATTACTCCATCCCCTATGTAGGTTGTGAACAGAAATAAAAAGCACCCTTTAAATTTTCTGAATGAGAATGGCAGAATTCTGAAAAGTAAGACTAGATATTTCTAATATATGGTGCTAAATGAAGATGTAGACCTAATACAGTAGGTAACTGTGGCACGTGAAGGAGAGAGGACAGCCAATGGAACACAGTGCTAGCAGGTTAGAGATTCTGTCATAAAACAGGGTGGATGAAATTGATGGAGGGGTGACACTTTGGGGGCTATTTTAGAAGCATGTCTACCTATAAAAAGCAGCCTTGAGGTGAGTAAATTAAAATACACATCTCATTGCCATTTCAGAACCTGCTGTTTGTAGATGTGGGAATGCTCACCACTCATCAAGATTGCTTATGGCGTTCTTCAACAACATGCCCATGAAGAACTGGTAGGATGCTATGTGGGAAGTAAGCATTGGATTCTTTAGTTAGAATTTCTTTTTAGAATGCTAAGTCCTAGCCTCCCTCCCGGGGGGGGGGGGGGAGGGGGCTGGCACTGAAAAGTGTGACTTAGAACTCTTGGCTCTTTTGAGAGCAGACTCAACAATCATCGAATCTGGGAGCCTTTTGGAATTTATACATACAGTTGATTTTCTTATTCACTGGAGGCACAGGGGAGGAGTCTGCCACATTCTCATTTGTAGCCTCTGAAGGATGTGAAGCATGGGCACTCTCACTGCCTCCTTAGGGGAATTGGAACACTGAAAGATACTCAACGCTTCAGCCATGGATTCCTCCTCTGTTTCTAACTGAACTGGAATGGCGTTGGCGATTTCTTTTTAACATCTTTGTTAGTGATACAGCGGAAGGGCTGTCGGGTAAGGTTTGCCTCTTTGCGGATGATACCAAAATCTGCAATAGACACCCAGGAAGGTGTAGATAACATGAAGAGGGATCTAGCTACGCTTGAAGAATGGTCTAGAATTTGGCAGCTGAGATTTAGGGGCTTGTTTACAAAGCCGCGGTAGCGGTTTGCGATCGTTATCGGAGCTGCGGCCCCATTGAAATCAATGGGGCCGCGGCTCCGATAACGATTGCGAACCGCTACCGCGGCTTTGTAAATAAGCCCCTTAATGTTAAAAAATGCAAGGTCATGCATTTGGGTTGGAACTATCCAAGGGAGCAATATAGTATAGGGAGTGAAGTACTTTTGTCCACTAGGGAAGAGCGGGACTTGGGTGTGATTGTGTCTGATAATCTTAAAGTAGCTAAATAGGTAGAAAAGGCAACAGCAAAAGCTAGAAGGAAGCTTGGGTGCATAGGGAGAGGAATGGCCAGCAGAAGAAAGGAGGTGATAGTGCCTCTGTATAAGTCTTTGGTGCGACCTCATTTGGAGTATTGCGTGCAATTCTGGAGACCACACCTTCAAAAGGATATAGACAGGCTGGAGTTACTACAGAGGGTGGCTACTAAAATGATTAGTGGTCTTCATTATAAAGCATATGAGGACATTGATCAAGAAGCAACAGTTCGAACGGAACAAGGAGAAACAGAATGGTTTAAAATAAGCAAAGGTGTAAGACAAGGCTGCATACTTTCCCCCTACCTGTTTAATTTATATGCAGAACAAATCATCAGAGAAGCAGGACTGTATGAAGACAACAGAGGTGTGAAGATTGGTGGAAGACTCATCAACAACCTTCGCTATGCTGATGATACCACATTACTGGCTGAAAGCGAAGATGATCTGAAACATTTGCTTCTCACAATCAAAGAACATAGTCTCAAAATGGGCCTGCACCTTAATGTAAAGAAGACAAAGATCATGACAACTGGCATAATCAACAGGTTCATCGTTGAAGGAGAAGAAATTGAAATTGTGAACAACTTTAACCTACTTGGATCAACTATCAATAAAGAAGCAACAAGCAGTCAAGAAATCAGACGACGCATTGCTCTTGGCAGAATGGCTATGAAAGACCTAGATAAGATTCTCAAGAGCAGAGATGTGTCTCTCCATACAAAGATTCGACTTGTTCAAGCCATGGTCTTTTCAATAACATCATATGGATGTGAAAGCTGGACAGTGAAAAAGACAGACAGGAAGAAAATTGATGCCTTTGAATTATGGTGCTGGCGGCGAATACTGTGTATACCATGGACTGCCCGAAGAACAAACCAGTCGGTACTAGAGGAGATCAAACCTAAGCTTTCTTTAGAAGCTCAGATGACAAGACTTCGACTTTCATACTTCGGACACATCATGCGAAGAGAGAGATCATTAGAGAAGGACATCATGCTTGGCAAGATAGAAGGTCAACGCAAAAGAGGAAGGCCAGCAATGAGATGGATCGCTACAATAACAGCAGCTACGGGTACCAGTCTGTCATCAATGAGCCGCCTGACTGAAGACCGAACACAATTTAGGATAGCTATCCAGAGGGTCGCCATGAGTCGACTCCGACTCGACGGCACTTAACAACAACAACAACAACAATATGTACATCTGTGAGGAAAGGCGGGATAGAGGTGATATGATTGAGACATTTAAATAACTCCACGGCATAAATGCACAGGAGGACAGCCTCTTTAAAATTGAAAGCAAGCTTTGCTATGAGAGGACATGGGATGAGAGTAAAAGGGGATAGATTCAGGAGTGATATGTGGTGGATCTGTGGAATACTCTCCCAGTGGAGGTGGTAGAGGACAGTATCTGAATTCAAAGAAGCATGGGATAAACACAAAAGATCTCTAAAGGAAAAAAGGGGACTGTTGTAGTAGTTTATATGGAAGGACAGACTGGATAGGCCATGTGATTTTTCTCTGTCATCATGTTTCTATGTTTCTATGCATAAAATCATGAAAAGTAAGCTCCTCAGTAGAGACTTTCGTTGTTCATGAGAAGGTATGGGATCTGAGAGAAACTTTGGGGATCTCCCATCTAAGAAGTATTCTGAGTCACAGTCAGAGTCCCATGAGCACTCAGATAAAGACTCAGACAGGTACTCAAATGAAATCTGAGCCTCTGCCTGGATCGACTTCCACTTCTGGAGGGAGGTGTATTTCCTACAGGAGCATTAGTGCAGTGATGACCTCCAATGATTAGGGCATCAATCTCTCCCTATACACTTTAGACAGAGGGTGGCTACTAAAATGGTTAGTGGTCTTCGTTATAAAGCATATGAGGACAGACTTAAGAATCTTAATATCTATACTTTAGAGTTAAGGCAGGATAGAGGAGATATTATAGAGATGTTTAAATATCTCCAAGCATAAATGCACAGGAGGAGAGCCTCTTTAGATTGAAAGCATACTCTGCTACAAGGGGACAGAGGATGAGGGTGAAAGGGGATTGAGGTGGTAGAGATGAGGACAGTATCTGAATTCAAAAAAGTTTGGGACAAACACAGAGGATCTTCTAAGGGAAAAGAGGGGACTATTGTAGTAGTCAATATGGAAGGGCAGAATAGATAGGCCATGTGGTCTTTTTCTGCCGTCATGTTTCTATGTTTGTATAATATCTGCTGAGCAGGAACCAACATCAAGGTCCTTTGAGGTCCCAAAGTTGTTTACATTCTCGCAAACAGGCAGTGCATCTAAAAGGTAGACTCGATGCACCAATGTTAATGACAAATCTGTACATAGTTATGGAGCAAGCCTGTTGTGTTAACAGCACAGTGACAATATGCTATGATTGTATATAGTTAACCATTTATAAATCAAAGTTGGTATACCTGTTCATTGTAAGTGCAAAGTAGATCCCCCTGCTTTGTACACAGAATTGTAAATTGTAAACTGCACTGATTTTAAATAGCGTGGTATAGAAAAGCTATAAATAAATAAATAAAAATGAGCCTTCATCAATGCTGTTGAAGCAACAGATTTGCATAGGGAAAAGATCATCATCATCCTCTCCTCAGAGCCTCTCATGAGACTCTCCTCAAGGGCTGCTATCTAGCAAGAGTGCTTGAGGCCTAAATGCAGCCTATAGCAAAAATGCAGTAAAAAAAAAGAAACTTAATTGACAGAAAACACTGATTAAAGGACTTTAAGAGGCGGTGGTGGTGGCAGCAGAGGAAAAAAACTCACAGGAGTCTCGTAACTACTGGAAATAAGTAATAAACTATAGAAATTTATGCAGACAGACATGAAATACATCCATGGGACTTTGCAGGCAAAGACTGAAAAGATGAGGTACAGCAGTAACAGGCAGGAAATCACAAATGTGAGCGGTACAACTCCTCCAAAAACTTCTAGAAGGAGTTGGGCTACATTCCTATGCAGGGCTCTGCTGGTGATATCACCCACATGTGAGCACTTATCCTGCCTGTCCATGAGAAAAATTATTCCAACTATAGGTATAAAATGCTAGGTTCCAAGTTAGGAGTCACCGCTCATGAAAATGTTCTTGGAGTCTTTATGTTTTGTGGACAATATATTGAAATGTTGAGCCCAGTGGGTCATGGCTGCTAAATAAGTCAATAGAATGTTAGGAATTATTTGAAAATGAATGCAGAACAAAATTGAGAATATAATTACACCACTGTATAGATCTATGGTGTGACCACACCTTGAGTATTGTATGCGATTCTGGTAGCCCCATCTCAAAAAGGAAACAGTGGGATTAGAAAAGGTTTAGAGAAAGGCAACAAAAATGATAAAGTGGATGAACACCTCCCTTGTGAAGAAAGACTAAAAGGTTAGGGAAGGGGTATTCACTCATCGTCCTCAAGAGCCTGGACCATAAAACACTACTACAGCTCCTGTATATAGTTAGCAATTGTTAATTGCCTGTTACCCCAATTTAACCTCAAACTTGAATAACCTTGTTCGATGTAAAGCCTGTTGCTATAACTGTTCCATGTAAACCGCCTTGAATGAATGATAAGGCAGTATAGAAGACCTGTTAAATAAATAAATGAATAATACGTTTACAGCATATCCCTAGTGAATATGCATCACAGACATCTACATAGCATAGAGGTAATGTATACACAAATCTATCTCATACATACTTGAAAACCTGACCCATTATGGACTTCGAAAATTGGGAGTGAATACCACTACATTACAGTCTTCAGTTTGCAAAAGTGATGGAGCAGATCGGGGGCGGAGTTAGGGCTGGCGGTGGGTGGTCACCAGCCCTGGACATACAGGGCTGATTCTAATGTCGGCCCTGTACGTCCAGGGCTGGTGACTTGTACAGGGATGTTATTCCACCTCCGAGGTAGAATAACTTCCCTGGACAACATAGATCGGTGGGCCCGGGGCGCAGATGGGACCAAGGACATTCCCCTCAGCCTGACCCTGGCCTTAGGAGGCATGATCGGGGGTCAGGCTGTGGGGAAACCAGTTCTGCAGCCAGCGGCCGGGGATCATGGCTTTACAATGGCGCCGCGGTGCCATGACAACTGGACGCCATGGTGCCAGGGCTCCATTGTAAAGCTCTAAATGAGTTAGTCGGGCTTGTCCTATATGTGCAGGCTGGGCTGAATCGCAGTCCCGGACTGTTCACAATTCTGATCCTGTGGGGTTAGACATGCCCCGCGGGATCAGAATCGCGACGCCCTCTGTACGTCCGTTCAGACCGGACGTACAGAGGGCTTTGACATTTGGGACAGAATCGGGCTAACTATGTATCATTAATGTATACTTTTGTGCATGTTTACTGCTGGTCAATTTTAAAATTCAAAATGTTGTTTTAGAAGTATAAATGCCTTATAAAAATTAACCCATCATAATTAAGAATTCAAATTAATTCATGCTGAAGTAATGTCATGAGGCATTTACTATGGAAGGGGGCATCAGAAAACAGAAACAGAAGGTGGTTACATGTACGAAGAAAGCATATAGAAACATCAAAGGTGCATTGTAATTTGTGAGGTGAAATATCATTCTGTAGATATTTAATGGCAAATTAATTTACTATGCCTGTTGAACATATTAGCTGAACAAATATTTAGTGCAAATTTTCTACAAATTACATCGGCTTCAGATAACATTAGTACTTTCACAGACACATAGAATTATATATAGGAGGACTTAATAAAAAAAAACATGCAAAAAATCAGTGACTATAAATGATTATCTGCAGTATGTAAAAGAATAAGCCAGCCACCCACCATTCACATGCTCCCAGCATGGTTTTTATAGACTTGGCAGCAGCCATCAGGTAAAAGCTAGTTTCTTTTCTGGAATGTAGACAGCATCAAAAAGTTATAAAACCTAAAACAATTGCTTTCACTTCTCTCTCTCCCACCGATTACTTTGATAGCTGACATGACTGAAGAAGTTCAGAATCTGTAAAACCTGTCACATTAGAAAAACATGTCTCTTTAAAACTAAATGCAAGATTTCAGTAATTGAAGTGATAAATCTAGTGTTTTTGCTAGGGTATTTTTGATGAGAACTATAGTGGTAAATTAGAAATTATTCTCTGCTTGTTACATCCTGGTAAAAGTGTTTCCATTATCTGTTGTCAGCCACTAGGGATGGGCAAATTACTTGGTTGTCAATCTAGCCATCAAATCAAAGTTCTTAGAATAATCAATACATTGAATAACAAAATCCCTGTTACCCTCATGTAGTTCTTAGAACAAATGTGCTCATTGTCTTTTAGCTATGCATTTTTCTTCTATTTAACTGCACATAACATCATTTTTTCCCTTACTTAGTCATGGATTTACCTTGTTCTAAATTAGACTAAACTTCAATAAATAGAAGTGCTAGTAGCTTGGCTTCTAAATTCAATTCTGCACATGACACAGTTAATTAAACAAACAATATAAGTACTTACATGTTCTTATTGATTTTTTAACCATATTATTTATTACTTAATACTAGTATAGAGTTTACATTTCAGAAATGTTTTTTTCTATTTTTCAGATTAATGTATACAATATCCGTAAGTAGGGCTACCTAGTTGTTGTTTTATTTATTTATTTATTTAGCTGTATTTATATCCCGCTTTTCACCGGGTCAAAGCGGTCAATTGGGGGATACATTTAACACAAGGGGATATGAGACACATATGCTAATACTTACAGGGAACATGGGCAATGGAGGGTTAAGTGGCTTGCCCAAGACCACAAGGAGTGCCTATAGGACTAGAAATCCCAGTCTCTCCGGCCTGAGATTGCTGTCCCCAGGTGGGACTTGAACCCCCGGCCCTAAGTACCTTGTCCTAACCACTAGACCACTCCTCCCTTATAATCTAATTTCATTGATATACCATATGGCTCATGGTATTTGATCTCATTATCATGCAAAATTATCATAAACATATATAGGCTTGACGACACAAAATAGCAAAGAGACCTCAAACATATTTATTTGACTTTACTAAAACAATGGGTCAATGGAACTACTTATAATCCCATGCAAATTGACAGGGTCAGTGAGATTTATCAAATGGCTGTTTTGCCATTGTACTTCTTCAAATAAACTGGAACAACCTGGGACTATACCTTAAGCCATAGATTATTCCAGCTATTTAGTGAAGTATTTTTCAGCATTGCAGATGCCTTTATTCAATTCAATAAAATGATGATGTGAGGCAGTAGACCCAAAATAGAGACAAGAATCAGTGTCTAGAAGTGAACAGAAGCCTCAAACAGAAATTGCCCTCATGTTGGTGTCACCTCCAAGAGGTTGGTCCACCTGATTATACTTTAATATTCATGATCTGGGTCACTGCAGAGAGACTGAGGACTGCCAAAAACACATACAGCTTAATAAATGGGGCTCTGCATGCTAATGTTCAGCTTGAACTAAATATAGACAAAAATAGGACAAGCAAATTCATCACTGAGCGTGATGTTTACTAAAATATGGTACGCTTTTCTATTTAACAACGTATTAGGTGCAAAACCTAATGTGCACTAAGTGCAAAGGCTGTGCACTGTTGGAAACATGGCCAGCAAATTCCCTGCAGGTAGCACACAGGACACCAACCTACCACAGAGGCCTGCATTAGATGCATTGGTAGATAGAGCAGATGCACTCACACTATCAGCTGATGCATTCAATTCCAGCCCCAGCGCTGGCCAAAACATATACACACCAAAAATAAATTGCAGCAAAACACCCCAAGCCTCCCAAAAGGCATAACCCCTCATGCCATCACTCACCCCAGTGATCACAGCCCCTATTTCCCAATCTAAGCCCCACCTCCTGATCACATACCACCTCCCCCCTCCCCCAGGATCCAAACAGACAGTATTCCTGATGGTCTAGTGGATGGAGCAAGAGTGCTGGGGGAAAGCACTCCCACCCAGTTGCCAACTGTTTTCCAAATGGTAGCTATGAACCCTAGTGGTAGTCTCACGATAGGGGTCAATCTGACAAATAAGGGTAATTGCTCCTTATTTGGCATATTGATTTCTAACAATAGTACCATGAGACTATACTGTAGCTAGGGATCATAGCTGCCATTTTGAACTCAGTTGGCAACAGAGGGAAATACCCCTGGTAAGTCCTGGGGGTTGGGTTTGGATCGTAGTTGAGGGGTTATATTATCAAGGGTGGGGTTTGGATAAGGAGGCGGGGCTTAGATTTGGAGCTGGGGTTATAATTGTGAGTGTGAATGATGGTATTGGGGAGGCTCTGTCTTATGGGGTGAGTGATGCATCGGGAAGGGTGGGGTTTATTTTTGGCTGCAGCTGCACTAAGGGGCATGTTTACTAAGCCCTGCACCGCTATTTTGTGTGTGGGCCATGTTACCAGCACAGAGCTTCTAGCTAACAGCAAGGGGGCGTGTACATCCGTCCCCTTGCAGTTAGATCAGAGAAGCTACACTTAAATTAAACAAAGGATATGCCGGAGCAATGAACTGCACCCATGCTACCCATGTGAGACACGGTTAGAATGGGTGACTAACTTCCATGATAGTCAAGCCATGCTGAGAATGCCCACATCTTGCCCATATCCCCGCCCCATGCTCCTTTTTAGCATGGCACCAAAACCATGTACTAACCCCGAAGCTAACTGCCAGTGCTGTCTGCCCCTTTCCGATCACAAACCACACTAAACAGTTAGCATGGGACTTTTACTGTGTGGCTGTTTTTAGCTCATGGAATCCATGCTAATGGTTAGCATACATTAGTAAACATTCTCCAAAATGGCTAATGTTTTATCTGTATCTGATAGTCATTTTAGCTTGGTTATAGAAGTCAAATTACAGGAAACAGATTTCTGGAGCTTATTCTATGTAGAAAACAATGACAAGATAATTTGCTCTACTCAGTAAGAGCCAAAGTACTCTTGTTGGATCTGTGAGTGAAAAGGAGCATGAATCCAAGCTATTTTTTAAAACATATTTCACCTAATTCTTAGTTGAATCAGGGATCCAAAACAGAAGCTGAAGTTATATGCTTTTAAGGGATCAATAAGAGGCCATTTTCCAATGATTCTACCCAACGCTTATCCAGTAAAATCTTTAGTTGTAAACTGCTCTCTCCTTCTGTGGCTATTATTACCTGTGCTGTGACTCATGCCACAAAGGGGTATGGCTAGCAATAGCAGGGAGAGTGGAAGAAGCAGAGAACACATGGAGATTTCATTGCAATATCCCCAAGCATGCTTTACGACTTTCTACCTATTGTAGTACACAGAAGAACTCATAGTACTGACCAATCAAGAATTTTTTAAGTGAATTTCCATGGGGTGTTTTTATGCCAACATTTGCTTGCAATTCAAAAAAATAATAGGTCCTTAGCAGAGTGAAACAATATAAAAAAAATAAAAACCAAACACTCTATAAACAACAAACTTATAGGTAAATACTCCAAGGCATCCATAAGAACTAAAACAAGCAGAGTGAAGGTCTCAGAATCACAAGGCAATAAACAGCATGCAGAAACCTCCGTAAGCCGTTAACCTTATACATCAATGACCTTTCTCACTCTCCTTTGTTATAACACATTGACTTTCCAGTGACAATTGAAGCAAATCTGAAAAAATCCAACTTAACTTCAGGCAAACAGAGAAAACAATATCATGCCCCAATGGAAAACATATTCGCTGCACCCCAACGCCTATCTTCTGCACCCGCACTACATTTTGCTATAAAGCTGCTTCAGGGGGAATAGTCACTGTCACAAAAGAAAGAAAACAACTAAAACAACACCACATTAGTCCTATGCCTTCAATCAAACCCATAACATCAACTCTTTACAGAAAACGTCTACTTACTGTTCAAATAAACGCGTACTGCATACTTGTAATCCATAACGGCCAGCTTTCACCACAGCTCGACAACACAAAAACACTGCTTATGCGGCCTACTGCTGAACCATTTCTTTAAATACCCGTAAATCAAAGGACTGGAGACAGACTGTGATTCCTGGCAGGTTAAATCTACAGATTGATTGGAATGCTTGCTGCTAGGCACTTGGAGGTTTAGTGGTTGCCATCATTTTGATTTTCGACTAATCAGCTGTTTTGGGTGGTGAGTCCTTTGATTTCCGGGTATTTAAAGAAACAGTTCAGCGGTAGACCACATACACAGCGTTTTTGTGTTGTCGGGCTGTGGTGAAAGCTGGCCGTTATGGATTACATGTATGCAGAACACGTTTGTTTGAACAGTAAGATGAAATTAGACACCTGATAATTATAGTTCCTTGAGGACCTCCAGTCCAGTCCCGGAACCTCTGGGTTTAGCACCTCCTCCAGCAACTTGGAGACTGAGCATGTCATCGCTTTGATGACCCTGGTATAAGTAGCCCAGGACCGCCTCTCCACTCCAGTACCTATTGACAAAGCAGACTCACTGGAGCAACAAATAAGTAGTTATCATAACCAACTTCAGTATTTAACTGTCTATAACCAAATTAGGTTGCAACTTAACTTTAACTTAAACTTTAATCTAAAATTTAAAGGATGATTCCCCCGGAAGAGAATGCATCCCAACAGTCACTGCATAGGTTTGTCCTTGTCCCCCCTGAAGACGACAGAGGACCTACCAGAAAAAACACCAGAAGATACAAACTATCACATCCCTAATAAGAACTACTTGTCCTAAAACAAAGGCTTCATTTCAATCTTAGAGTCCCCTCGCTTCAGGCCGTGGTCCAGTGGCAGGATCTGGGACTGGACTGGAGTTCCTCAAGGAACTACAATTAGCAGGTAAGTCTAATTTCATCTTCCTTATCGGCCCTCTAGTCCAGTCCCGGAACCTCTGGGGATGTAACAGAGCAGTAAATATCAATGGGAGGGACCTTTCAGACCAGCCTGAAGCACTGCCGATCCAAAAGAAGCGTCCCCCGACGTCTGAACATCCAGACGGTAATGCTTGACAAAAGAATTCAAAGATGACCAAGTTGCCGCCTTACAAATTTCTACAGCAGGCACCAAACTATATTCTGCCCAAGATGCAGCTTGTGCCCTGGTCGAATGCGCTCTTAGCCCTTGTGGTACAGCCTTACCCTTTAGAATATAAGCTGTAGCTATGGCCTCCTTGAGTCATCTGGATATGGAAGACTTAGCCGCTGCTTCCCCTTTCCTAGGGCCTCCAAACAACACAAACAGCCTATCGGACTTCCGAAAGGACGCTGTACGATGCAGATACTTCTTGAGCATCCGCCGAACATCGAGGAGATGCAGCTTCCCTCTAGCTGACTCTTCCTCTCCACCATCGAACACTGGTAACGTCACCACCTGATCAACATTAAGAACCGACACAACCTTAGGCAGAAAAGAAGGTACCGGCCTCAACACTACCTTCTGTTTGGAAAAGGAAAGAAAAGACTCCCTATAGGACAAGGCCTGCAACTCTGAAACTCTACGAGCTGAACAAATGGCCACCAAAAACACAGCCTTTAATGTAAGGTCCTTTAGCGAAGCCTTAACTAACGGTTCAAAGGGTTCCTGCACTAACTAATTAATATCCCACTTCGGAACCATTACCCTGCACGGTGGTCACAAGAGAGATACCGCTCTCAAAAATCTTTTAATATCCGCATGCGTACCCAACGCTTCCCCTTGCACCTTCCCCCGGTAACAGGAAAGCGCTGCCAACTGAACTCTCAAAGAACTAGCTGCCAAACCTTTCTCGAAACCATCCTGCAAAAAAGAGAGAACCTGCGGAACGGAAGCCCACGATGGTCGAAACTGCCTGTCCTCACACCACGCTTTGTAAATGCGCCAAACGCGAACATACGCCAAAGAAGTAGATCTATGCCTGGCCCTCAACAAGGTGGAAATCACCACTGCTGAATATCCTCTAGTTCTCATGCGTGGCCTTTCAAGAGCCAAGCCGTAAGCGAGAATCGAGCCACCTGAGGCATCCGTTGTGGTCCCTGAATTAACAAATCGTCTCGTACTGGCAGCTGCCAGGGACTGTCCACCAGAAGCTGAACCAGATCCGCATTCCACGGCCAATCCGGTGCTATCAAAATCACCCTGCCATGGTGGATCTCTATTCGCTGCACCAAGCGACCTATTAACACCCACGGAGGAAAGATGTAGAGGAGTCCTTCTCCTGGCCACCTTTGCATCAGAGCATCGAGGCCCTCTGACATTCTTTCCTCTCCTCCTGCTGTAGAAGCGACTGGCCTTTGCCGACTGGAAGCTCGCCATCCGATCCATAATTGGAGTTCCCCAGCGACGCGCAATCAACGAAATCACCTCTGGATGGAGAACCTACTCTCCCGGATCCACTCTGACTCGACTCAAAAAATCTGCTTCTACATTGTCCACCCCTGCCACATGCTGCACCGAGAGCGCCAGAAGATTCCCCTCGGCCCATGCTAGCAGGTAATCGGCTTCTTCCTCCAAGGATACACTTCCCGTGCCTCCCTGGTGATTTATATAGGCCACCGTAGTCGCGTTGTCCGAAAGCACCCAAACTGCTTCCTTCTGCAACCAAGGCCGAAACGCCTGGCATGCTAAGGCCACCACCCGCATCTCCAACCTGTTGATGGACCACTCTTTTTCCAGGACACTCCACTGTCCCTGAGCAAACCGGCCTTCGAAATGCATTCCCCAGCCTATCAGACTAGCGTCCGTTGTTAGTGCCTTCCAGGCCGGATACTCCAATGGCATTCCTTTCTCCAGATTCCCTGGAACTAGCCACCACCGTAGCTCCAGACGCAACTCCGACGGACAATGCATCTGTTTGATGTGACCATCTCCGCAGCAGAGCTCGTTGTAAGGGTCTCATATGCGCCCTTGCCCATGGAACCAGCTCGAGAGTGGCCGCCATGGTCCCTAGAAGCTGCAGATACTGCCACGCTGTGGGATCCGTCTTGTCTAAGAATGCGTGCACAAGCTTTCTCAGCCCCTGCGCCCATAGTTCCCATAAACACACTTTTCCTTCGTACGTATTGAATTGAGCTCCCAAGTATTCCAGAGTCTGCAATGGGGTCAACCTGCTTTTGGAAAAAATGACTACCCAACCCAGGCTCTGAAGTAGACTTACGACTCGGGCCGTTGCCGATTCTCTCTCATCCCTTGACTTTGCTCGAATCAGTCAGTTGTCTAAGAAGGGATGAACCAACACTCCTTCCGCGCGTAACTGTGCTGCCACCACCACCACCACCATAATCTTGGTGAATGTCCATGGAGCCGTAGCCAGCCCAAACGGCAACACCCGGAACTGGAAATGTCCCATGGGTACCACAAACCGGAGAAACAGCTGATGTTCCCGACGGATCGGGATGTGCCAATAAGCTTCCATCAGGTCCAGAGAAGTAAGAAATTCCCCCTTTCTGACTGCCACTATGACCAACCGCAAGGTTTCCATATGAAAATGAGACACTCTGAGACAACGATTTACCCGCTTGAGATCCAAGATAGGTCAAAAAGCTCCATCTTTCTTTGGAACCACGAAATATATGGAGTACCAACCGCAGCCACACTGATCTGGGGGCACCAGAACCACTGCCTTGAGCTGTAAAAGTCTGTCTAATGTTTCCTGCACCGCTACCCATTTGGTTCGAGCCTTGCAGGGGGATTGAATGAAGGAATTGACGACTGGACGCTGAAATTCTAGAGCATAACCGTCTCTTATAACTCCTAACACCCACTGATCTGATGTGATTTGGACCCAGGCCGGATAAAACTCCCATAGGCGCCCTCCTACCAGCTCCAACCCTACCTGAGTCCACCTCATCTCATTGTGTCTTCTAAGGTTCGGGGCCGAGGAAGCCGCAAAACCTCTACCTGCTCCTCGAAAACCTCGAAACCCCTGGTTCCTAGTGGGAAATCTTCCCCACTGAAACTGACTGAAACGAGATGACCGGAATCGCCAAAACTCTTTCTGTGTCCCTTTCGGGTTCTGAGTGGGCCGACCTTGCTTCGGTCTATCTTCAGGAAGACGACCCCCTTGGACTCCCCAAGGTCCTTTACTAGTTTATCCAAGTCCTCACCAAAGAGAAGCTTCCCCCTAAGCGGGAGCTTATTCAATCTAGTCTTAGAGGAACCGTCAGCCACTCAGTTACACAACCAGAAATATCGCCTAGCCGCTACAACTGTTCGATAGACCTCGAATCAGGTCATAATGAATGTCCGCAAGATACGCAGCCCCGGACTCCAACCAAGATACCTCCTCTACCTGGTCTCCCTGATCAACCTGAAGCTGCTGAGACCATTGAAGGCATGCCCTAGCTACCCAAGCCCCCGAAATGGATGCCTGGATCGATAGGGCACTGATGTCAAACACCTGCTTCAACAACGTGTCCAATTTCCTATCCTGGACATCCTTGAGAGCTGCACTGCCCTGCACCGGAATTGTTGTCTTCTTGGTAACCGCCGACACGGCCGCATCTACCTTCGGAGAACAATAAAGCTCATGATCCTGATCCGACAAGAGATAGAGACGGGCTAACGCTCTGGATCCCTTAAGCCCCGCTTCAGGCATATTCCATTCCTCCTGAATCATATCCCTGACAACTCTGTGAATTGGAAACACCCTCTGCATTTTACGAACAGCCTGTAACAACGGATCCTCTAAAGTGTCCTCCCCTTCCTGAATCATGGAAGGCATGTTTAGTGCTTTAAGGGTTCCCATAATGAGTGCCAGCAATTCTTCCCGCCTAAACACTCGAACCACTCTAGCTTGATCCTCCATTTCTGTGAGCTCTCCTTCCTCTAACTCATCCTCTGTATCTGCCTCCGGATCGCCCTCTGCATCATCCAAATCTTCCAGCCTCTCTACAGACTCTCTCTCGAGCCCTTCAGCTTCTTAGAGGGGATACTTCCAGCTGCTAGACTGACCGGAGTTCCGGGCTGCTTAGCCCCTTGCTGTATATCTGGAGCCTCGGCTACCGGAGTACTCTGCCGCAGACAAAAGGCCTGATGCAGCATCAGAAAGAAATCAGGGGGAAACATAGGTGGCATACCCCCCTGACCTAATCCATATTGTGACCCCGCAGCCATCGCTGATGAAGATCCCGCCACCGGTTCCTGAGCCACCAAGGAAAGAGCCATAGACTCCAGAGGAACTCGAAAGGCTTCCTTTTGCACCCCCAATCCTTCCTCTAGGGCCTGTTCCATCAAAGCTGCCTCCTGGGTACAGCCTCTGCACACCCCCATATCTGACACTCCATGACATGTACCACAGACTAAACACTGGGGTCTGGAAGGCATACTGCCCCAATGGCTATGTCCCCCAGACCTAAGAACACTATGTACCACACAAGAAAGAGCAACGAAAGTCCCTGTAAAGACCAAACCTATCAGTAAAGCAGCAGACAGAAAAAAACACTTTTTTTTTCCACACAAAACAACTGCCCGACCTAAACCAGAAGAACTCAAACCAAAACGGGAGCTCCCAAACCGAAGGGCAGTCGCCCAAAGACCTGCAGAGTTGAAAAACAAGCACCCCCAAAGCTAAGAACATCTGGCCACACTTCCCACTGAAAATAACCATGCGGGTAGGCCTAGCCCGACAGCACTCCAGCGACCACACCAAAACACCGTGCCGTACAGTCGCTCCCCGACGGCTATCTAGCCCAGAATTCCACTCTCCGCCTGTCTGCCAGCCCCGGATCTCACCTCTGTCGAAACACTGACCAAAGCTCCTCTGTGTTCCGTGCCTCAATCCTCCTCCCTTGCTCAGCTGGAGTTGCGGCTTCGGCATCAGGGGAGGAGAGACAACTGTAAATCAGCCGCAGGCACTGCACCACCGAGATACACACAGCCTGGTAAGCCTGCAACTGGCTACTCACCCATGAAAGCGGGATCGGGAGCCGGGAGGCTAATCACGCCTACCCTCAGCTAATTTGACCACGTGAAGGGAAGGGGAGGAGGGGGAGCAGTGAAATGAGAGAGTAAAAAATATAGCAGAAAGATGGGAGGGAGAAGCAACCAAACCCCTGCAGCTCCCAATCTACCTCTCTCACCCTTTACAATCTACCCAAAACTTTAACAAGACCTAAGCTAACCAAAACACTCTCCTTAGTTGCTGTCAAGTGAGTCCTGACCTACAGGCTCACCACCTCCCCAGCTGCTTGGAGACTGAGACTACTGGAGCGGAGAGGCGGTCCTGGGCTACTTATACCAGGGTCATCAAAGCGATGATGTGCTCAGTCTCCAAGCTGCTGGAGGAGTTGCTAAACCCAGAGGTTCCGGGACTGGACTGGAGGGACGATAAGGAAGTCGAAAGTAGAAGTTAAAAAAAAACCCTTTTAGTCACAATCTTTTTATCTCTAATGCCCTTCACCTTCTTGCCTTGACTGAAACCTGGCTCTCCCCTGACGTCACCACATCCGTTGCCTCTCTCTGCTATGGGGGCTACCAGTTCTCCCATACACCTCGATCTACTGGTCGCCGTGGTGGCGTTGGCCTCCTACTCCTTCCCTCCTGCCAATTCCAACCCCTCCTGCCACCCCAATCACACTCCCCCCTCTCCTTCAAAGTCCACTCCATTCGCCTCCTCACACCACTCCCCCTCCGAGTTGCTGTTATTTATCGCCCACCTGACAAATCCAAATCAACCTTCCTTACCGACTTCGACTCCTGGCTTTCTGCCTTTATGGACCCCTCCTCCCCCGCTCTTATTCTTGGCGATTTCAACATTCACATCGACAACCCATCTGACCCCCATGCCTCAAAGTTCCTCGCTCTTACCTCCTTGTTTGACCTCAAACCTTGTTCCACTGCCCCCACACATCTACATGGCCACTGCCTTGACCTAATACTCTTCTCAAATTCCTCTCCCTCAAACTTCTGCAATTCAATCCTTCCGTGATCTAACCATCACCTCTTAACATTTACGCTTCAGCTTCCACCATCCCAACCTCGTCCTGTCTCCTCCGACCTATTTAGAGTCCTTCATAATATTGATCCCATGACTCTCTCTTCCAACATTTCTCCAGCTGTCTCCTCCATTTTATCCTCCAAGTCTGTCAATGAGGCATTATCTTCTTACAATGCTACACTATCCTCAGCCCTTGACACTCTTGCCCCTGCCACCCCACGTCCTGTTAAATGATCTACTCCCTAACCCTGGCGTTCACCCACAATCCGCTACCTATGCATCTGCGCCCGTTCTGCCGAACGAGCTTGGTCCAAATCCCATTTCCCGGAAGACCTTCTACACTTCAAATTCATGCTTGTCTCCTTCCAGTCAGCCTTAGTGCTTGCCAAACAAGATTACTACATCCATCTGACCAACACCCTTGCCTCCAATCCTCACCGTCTCTTTAATACCCTCAATTCCCTCCTCAAGGTCCCCCCTCCCCCGATCCCGCCCTCCCTTTCTGCCCAAACCCTAGCCGACTACTTCCACGACAAAATCCACAAGATTACCCTCCAATTCCCTACTCCCTCATCTACCCCCCTCCTCCCCATTTCTCCTCCCCCATCCATACTCCCCCTGCCACTCTCTCCTCCTTCCCTCCAGTCTCTGAAGAAGAAACCGCACTCCTCCTTTCCTCCTCCAAACCCACCACCTGTTCATCAGACCCTATCCCCACCCATCTCCTACGTTCCATCTTCCGCACCATTATCCCCTCCATCACTCATATCCTCAACCTCTCCACGGCAACTGTCCCCATCGACTTCAAACATGCTGTTACACCCCTCCTCAAGAAACCCTCACTTGATCCCACATGCCCTTCTAACTATCGACCCATCTCCCTCCTTCCCTTCATATCCAAACTATTGGAACGAGCAGTCCACCATCGCTGCCTCGATTTCCTCACCTTCCAGGCCCTCCTGGACCCACTACAATCCGGCTTCCATCCCCTACACTCCACCGAAACGGCACTCAGAAAAGTCACCAATGACCTGTTCCTGGCCAAATCTAAGGGCCTCTATTCCATCCTCATCCTACTTGACCTTTCTGCTGCTTTTGATACCGTTGATCACAACCTTCTCCTCACCACCCTCTCCTCGCTTGGCTTCAAGGACTCCGTACTATCCTGGTTCTCTTCCTCCCTCTCCCATCGCTCATTCCGAGTATGCTCTGGTGGCTCCTCCTCCTCCCCTACCCCGCTACATGTAGGTATACCCCAGGGATCTGTCTTGGGCCCCCTCCTCTTCTCTCTCTATACCCATGACCTTGGCGCGCTTATCTCCTCCCATGGCTTTCAGTATCATCTCTATGCCGATGACGCCCCGATCTACCTCTCTACACCTGATATTTCTCCGGCAACCAAGATCTCTGCCTGTCTTTCCCCAATTCCCCCTCTCTGTGTCCAGGTAGATGGATCTACTATCCTTCCTGTTCCCTCTGCCTGCAATCTAGGGGTTATCTTTGACACTTCTCTCTCCTTCTCCGCTCATATCCAGCTTGTAGCTAAGACCTGTCGCTTCTTTCTCTACATCAGCAAAATCCGCCCCTTCCTCTCTGAACACACTACCAAAACGCTTGTCCACTCCTTGATCTCCTCTCGCCTCGATTACTGCAACATCCTCATCGCCGGTCTCCCCGTAAGCCACCTCCTCCCTCTTCAATCCATACAAAATCACGCTGCTCGGCTGATCTTCTGCCAGCCTCGCCATGCCCACGTTACTCCTCTTCTCAAGTCGCTTCACTGGCTCCCTGTCCAATTCCACATCCAATTCAAGCTTCTCCTACTGACCTATAAATGCATTCACTCTATGGCCCCTCAATACCTTTTATCTCTTATCTCCCCCTACATCCCCTCTCATAATTTGCGCTCCGCTAACAAATTAACCTATCAATGCCCTTTACCCACACCGCGAACTTCCGACTGCGCTCCTTTCATCTTGCTGCATCATACGCCTGGAACAGCCTACCTGCATCTGTGCACCAGGCATCCTCCCTGGCCCTCTTCAAATCCAGGTTGAAGACTCACCTCTTCACCATTGCATTTAGATCTAACTTATGACTGTACTGTGTTCTTTTAACTAGATTGTAAGCTCTGATGAGCTTGACTCTGACGGGCAGGGACTGTCTCTTATATGTTGGCTACCTCCTGTAGGTTAGCTGTGCAGTGCTGCGTGCGTGGCGCTATATAAGTGCTGAATAGCAATAGTAGTAGTAATAGGCCGCGGTTCTGATATCACTCGGAGGCCGCTACCGCTGCTTTGTAAACATACCCCTTAATTTGTTTCTAGACTCATCAATTTAGCCAAAATGCCTGCATAAGTTAAATGGATTTAACAGAATATTAACATTATAACGTCCAGGTCTACAGGGTATCACTAAACATTTGTAACCATTGCTGGAAAATTACCAAAGCCATTGCATATTTGCTTTCCCAACAGTTTTAAATTCTTTTTGCTGTTAATTCCTCTTCCATATTTTTAGAAACTAAAGCCATTTTGTTAGATGCCCATGAAAATAAGAGACAGTTTAGGACAATTTAAACATGAATATAGCAAAGCGGAAGCACTGCTCAAGCCTTTTCCACATCAGTCTGTTAGCCTAGCTCAACTCTAACTTATCTATCAGGCAAGTACACAGGACAAATATTCTTGGTTCATTTGGCCTTTTTTCCCCAGTTTCTAGATTTTTTCATCTTGTTCCACATATTTGTTTTAATAAAAATAATTTAATGTGTTTTTAAATTTTTTAACATATGCTAATTGACTTAGGAGAATGTTTACTAAGTCCTGTGCTAGTAACGTGGGTTTGGGCCATGCAGCTAGCATGGGACTTTGCACTATCTGAAGGGGGGCAGGTACAGCCATCCCCCTGCAGCTACCACGCCTCACTGTGGTAAACCACCTGCCACGGGGTCAACTAACGTCATCTACACTACCTGAGCTAAGCGCTAGTAGCACGGGCTTCTAATACTTGCGCTAACAGCACTGCACAGGGCATTTCCTGTCTCGCCCTGTTGCCTCCCAGACTCACATTATCTGGGTAGAACAGAGATTTTAGCAAGACATCGATACTGTAAGCTAACCCTATGCAATCCAGGTAACTCACATTAGTAAATACGCTGCCTATTTGTTTCCATATCTAGTTCAAACTTCTACTGATCTATAAGTGCACTCAGTCTGCTACTCCTCACTACATTGTCTCTCCCTATACTCCTCCTCGGGAACTCCATTCTTCCGGCAGATCACTTCTATCTGCACCTTTCTCTTCTACTGTCAACTGCAGACTTCATTCCTTCCACCATGTTGCTCCTTATGCCTGGAACAAACTACCTGAGTCTGTACATCAGGCTTCATCTCTGGCCCTTTTCAAATCCAGACTGAAAACTCACCTCTTCGAGGCCACTTTTGGATCCTGATACACGTAGTCTCCTGCTCTTCAACAACATGTTTCTTTATCATTCCCCTAGACATATCCTAGTCCCTAGCTATAGTGTTGTCTGTCTTGACTGGACTGTAAGCTCTGATGAACAGGGACTGTCTTTTACATGTCTGTACAGTGCTGTGTACGACTCACAACGTTATACAAATGATTAGTAGTAATAGTAGTAGCAGTAGTAGTTAAAGCACACTAATTAATAGGATACTACATCTTAAATTCATTTAACATGCACTAAATCTTTTAGGGAGCACTAATGTACGGAAAGTGTGCTAACAAATGTGCATCCATTATACCTGCTATTCTAGTCACAGGCCTCTCGAGCAATAAGACCATTCTCTTCTTGAGAACAGTAAAAGCTAAAGTTAACCCTTTTCTGCAGTATTTGTATTCAGCTTCAATAATTTAATTTACTTTTTGTATCAAGATAAGCTTAGCTAAACATTTTTAAGATACATATAAATTAGAATATTATTCTTTTGGTTGTAGTGGGCCTAGGCCCTCTTTTTTGTCTAAAGACCTTAAATTAAGGAAACTATGCAAAAATACTATATACAACATTTAGAAAAATAAGGATAGTTCACCCATTGTTAAGCAATTTTAATATCCCTCTCTTTCTGATGATCTGTTAATTCAGTAATAATAATATAATAAATAAAGGTAAAATTTGTTTAAAGACCCAAACTAGATTGTTCATTCTGAAGATAAAAACTATACGAGAACATAGAAACATAAGGGAAACTCTGGATTTGAAGGAAAAGGCAAGGCCTTTTGCTTTAAAGTCCAGAAACATAACAGAAACAAAATATAACAGAACATGAAAATTCAGGTGAAGGAATTATGCATTTCAGGCTGAATAATTATTTCTGTACTGCCCGCAAATCCTCTCTGGTAAGCTGTGAATCTAAAACTCATCGAACTGCCAAGGGGTAAATGCAGCTCCATCCATCACACAGCCACTTGACAAATACATTCCATAATAGAAGTTTATTTTTATGGGAGGCTGAATCAAGGACTTTCCCATGCATACAAAAACTTGTCAAAATTATTTATGAGCCTTGCTGAGACACACAATATGTCATATCAAACTCCTATTTTCCTTCCAAGCTCAAATTGTCAATATCTATGCTACTATCAATAATGTGGAACACTGTTCCAATAAGCCCTCAAGATTCTGAGGTCATTTGCCCACTGTAGGTGGCTGCCAGGAGCTGAGTCCAACTGCAGTACAGCCAAGAGGAGGCGTATTTACAACCTCAGCAAGTTGTAGTTAAGGATGGATTAATGTGAAGTAAAATGGAAACGCGTGCTTGAAAAAGTACAAGTGATTATATAAGTTGTATAAGAATAATAAAGGCATGCTTCTTTTGTTATGTCTCTCCATCTTAATCCAGCAAACCCTAAAATGTCCTATAACAGTGTCAAATGTACAAAGAAATGTTTTCTATTTTGTATCTAAGGAAAATGTTTATATGCTATATGCCCCATACAAGGGTAAAGGCAAAAATGCTATTAAAAGAGCAATCCAAAATTTGCATTCTCCTCTCCGCATTTTGATATGTCTTTTTCCATTGTTAAACTTAAACTATCACCACCCGGCTCCTCTTATTAGGTTGTTTGGAGCAGTCTCCAATTTTCTTTTTTTTCTAAGTGCCATCTAATCAAAGTCCTAGCAACCCAGCAACTCCTGAGTTTTCTTAGCAAGGTATGACTGGAAGTAGATTGCCAGGCCTTTTCTGTTGAGGCAATGGAGGGTAGAGTGACATGCCCAAGGTCGCAAGGAGTGCCAGTGGGAATCAAACCTGATCTCTTGGGAGATAGGCTCTTGCTCTAACCACTAGGCTACGACGCTATTCCTCCACTCGCCAAATGGGTTAGTTTTGCAAATATGATGACAGTAATGAGTCTCACTCCTAAGAGAGGGTGTGTGGAGTATGATGTGCTATAAGGTTCCTGTAAACAGGTTTGTTTACTATGGTCCCGACTGCAGTAAGATCTGTATTACCCTCTTTCAAAAGATTAGTAATAATAATGAGATTATTTCATTAACTGCCTAGAATACAATGGATTCTGGTTAACTGAGACACAGGATAACAGGGGAAGTTGTTTCTTTGGACCTAATCACGGAGAATAAAAACAAATCGATAATATTACCTGCATTTTCTTTGCTTACTTGGGACACTATGCCATGTAAGATGGCCAGTAACAGCCGCACTGCATGCTCAACATCACTACCTGATCAATGTGTCACTAGCTCAGTAAGTTCAAATGAATACCTAGCTAGAGTTGTTCTCAGACTTGCAGTGACTGTATGGCATATGCAGTGATATTTTTCATTTAGAATTTTAAAACCCTACAAAGAAGCCTCGGAGAGATTTAATACTTGCTGACAAAATTAACGTACTTGAACAAATTAAAAACCAACTGTGTAACACCAGTCAATGCCAATTGGTAGAGATATCCAGAGTGCTGAAATCTACAATCACACGTTTCATACAGCTAGAAGAGAAGCTACAAGATGAATGGACATTATGCAAAGGACAACAGGGAACATCCCAAGAACGGAAGCGTGTGGGTAAGGATCCGGATTTTGAAGAAGCCTTCAATCAATGGCCTCTATTGTAACTGGATGAGGTGTGCATGCCAGTGGTCCGATGTCGAAAACTACGTCAGAAGAGTTAGCTAAAAAACTGGTTCAAAGGAACAGATGGATGTCATGATGGAAATGCAGGTTTGGGTTAAAATTCAAGAGGGCACATGGTGAGAAGGACAGTGCTGATTGCTGTAAGTGCTAAACAATGGAGATCCACAAAGGTGCCAAATCTGCTTTAGAAATTTTGCACAGATGACAATTACAATTACGATGAAATGGGTTTATTTTATCATGCCATGCCATATGGTTCCCTGAGCTACAAATATGAAACACTGTCTGGTTCAAAGAAAGCAATGGATCGTGTAACTGTGTTATGCTGTTCAAACATGTCAGGAACTGATAAATGGAAGCTGTTGGTTATTGGGAAAAGTGCTAAGCCTCGGTGCTTTAAAGTGATTAGCATGGACAGTTTACCAATTCTGTACCACGCTAACAAAAATGCATGGATGACATCTGAAATTTTCAAGAAATGGTTAATAAGTTGGGACATGGGTGGAATTACAATGGAAGTCAAAGAAGACTGCGCTGGCTCTTGAAAACTATGCAGCACACCCTCATTTAGAGCCTTTTGACAAATATACAAGTGGAATTTCTGTCTCCTAATACCACATCCCTAGTGCAGCCAATGGACATGGGAATTATAAAAAATGTAAAGACCTTATATCACACAAAGTTGGTAAACTACACCCTTGAAGCAAGTGAAAAATATTTACTGACAGAATCTTCAATGGCTGATGAAATCAGGATAGATCTTCTAAAGCAAGTACAGTTTATTTCATTCAGAACTGCTTTGCTCACTGTGGTTTTAAACACTCAGATTTGGAGATGGCAGATAAGGCTGATAATGAAAAATGACATCATAGTGGAAATGCAAAACATCGGGAATTTTGAAGAATTTTTATGCATTGTCAATAGTCTTCAAGGTTATGATGAGAGTGACGATTGTGAGGATGTGATTGTTGAACAAATTGCAGTGAATACCTAACGACTTCAGAAGACCTGAAAACCGATGAGAATGACACAACTGAGTGTGACAGAGTGACTAAGCAGGATGCTGGGAAATTTATTGCTGGATTACGACTTTATTTCATGAAGGAAGGCAGTCATATAACTACCCTAGAAACCTGTGCAGATTTTGATCAGTTGCAGTCAACCAAAAGAATACGACAGCATAAACTTGATCAATTCCTCCAATGTTACTGGCTCTGAAGAACTACAGTACAGTACAGTAGGCATCTGTTTAATATTTTTCTGTGACTTGTACCAATTGTTTCAGCTTACCTGAAGTGAGCTTTTTTGTTACTCAAATAGAAAGCTTATTTTTTCTCTTGTCTTTTGTCTTATGTACATACATTATACCTTTTTAACTTTCAACATGCAACTTTGTATATATAGTTAGGGCGGCTGCTTAATTGGAACAAAGTATTCTAGTCTTGATGTGTCCCAATTAAATGGAATCTACTCTATATCTATATAATTTGCTGTGTTCATGTGTTGGTCACTGTATCAGATTCCAAAAATATTTACACTAACCCTGCAAAACATTAAGAGCTAAATTTACTGAAATTCACTACCATGTTAACACATGCCAATATGCATCAATGCACATTATTTACTGCAAGACCCATTTTATGCAATGAGACCGATGTATAAGGCATTAATGAAGGTTAACATAGTACTGTACTTCAGCTAAACTAGCCTTTACTGATTTATTGCATTCCCTTGGGGCCTATTCTTAATAACAGGCTAAAAATTGCCCATTAAATAATAACAATCTTATTTACTGTTTCACTTAAATATGACTAAAAGTACATGTTAGGGATAATTTTATAAAGTCATTCTTGTGCATATATAGCCACATATATTAAAAAATGATCTATTATGAAATAACAACCGGCATCAAAGCACTGTACATGCATGAAGGTGCAAATTTTGCAGGTAGGAGTAGCTGGGGGTGTGGTCTGGCTACAGCATTTGTGGTGTTCTCATGCATGCTTACTGATTGTAAAATACGTTAATCTACACACATACATGCTTAAAGGTGTAAATGACCCTGCCTATGTTTAAGGAGTTTTCTCTGTCACATACTAGGCATCTACTTACTTTATAAAATAATGCCTATGAACGTGCCACCATGGCGCCTTATTATAAAATTACCCTCATACTGTGTAACAACGCACACATGGTTCGGAAAATTATCCTCAAAAGTAACAAATAGAACCATAGTAAAGCAGAGAATAGACTTAAAAGCAGAAAGCAGGGCAAGACTAAGGGAAGGGATCAGCAAACGTTACCATAAAAAACATAACACAAAAGCTTTTTGCTGAGAAAACTGTACAAAAGCACTATATTTTAAACCAAGCAGAAAATGACCTCAGAAACAGTCGAGGCCATCATGATCTCAATAGCAGCCAATATTTCCAGGCTTTGTGATACAATAATAGGCAGGGCCGGCGCAAGGGTTTATGCTACCCTAGGCAGATACCATTGCCTCACCGCCCCCCCCCCCCCCCCAGCTGCTGCTGCTGCCTGCCCAGGTGGCCACCCTAGTCGGCTGCCTAACTCACCTAGTGGACAGGTCGTTCCTGATAATAGGTCATAGAAACCTCCTTCATATTGCACTCTGTAAAAATATGCAAGTGCAAAAAAAAAAAAAAAAAGTACACATATCAAGACTTCTAAATAAGGCACAGGTTTTTTTCTTCATCTTGTTGAATACTTCAACACTATCCTAAAAAAAAAAAATGGCCACTCTTACTGATGCCACATAAATAATAAATCAGTATATAAAAATTTCAGTACTCACAAAAAAATACTCTTTTTTACATAGTGCAAAAATACAGAATACAAATAGCAATAACATTTACACTTATCTGAGTTCTGAATGAGGCTGTGTTCCTTCCCTTCATCTTCTCAAATATTTCAATGCAATCCTCAAACGCATGTCCCTCTCACCAATGCCACATAAACGTCACAGATAATAAATTGATGTCATACTAAATTTACAAAACTCGCAAAATGCTCAGTGGAGGCCTTCATTTTGCAAAGACAATGCTGCTTCAGAGGCACTTGTAACAAAAATAAACTTCTCTCAGATTCGCAGATTCCTCAATATTGCATTATATTGCACTTTGTAAAAATATAGAGGAAGTTTTCTTATGACCAATAATTTAATCATTAAGTCTAGAAATATTGGTTCTGTTGACAGCATGATGGCTTGAACTGTTTCTGAGATCACTATCTCCTTCCCTCATATGAAGACATTTTCCATGTTGTTTCATATCTTTTTTGACAGGAACAATCCAAAATTTAGGTTTTATTTTATGTGTCAGCAATAGTATGTGTTATTGCTCATAAAGTGCACACTATTGCTCAATAGAGTGGCATTACTGCAACTATACTGTTCCCAGTTTATCAACAGGGTGCACTATTGCACATTAGTCCATGTTATTAGCCAATAGGGTGCACTATTTGATCAATAGAGCATACTGTTGAGCAACAGTTTGCATTATTGTGCAATAGCATGCATGATTTATGAACTGCCCCTGAAACAAAAACACATTTTCAAAAAGCCCAAATAAAAGTAAAATCCTCAAAAAGACATAGGAAATAAAGCAAAACAAAAAATGATGGCCTCCACACCCCTACAAAAGAATATGGCAAAGAGGAATGGTAGAACAGATGAAATGGAAAGGCAAGGACTTACAGAGATGGTGGAAGATAGGTTGAAAGAGTTGACAAGAACAGATTCAGTGAAGATAACATTCAGGAACAGTACTGTGAACTGATGAATGTGGTGTGACAATTTTGTAAAACATTGAAATTCATTCATTTACACACATGAAAGCACATTTTAGCAATGATGTCCAGGTCAAAATGAATGTAAAAAGGCCAGCCACTTATGTTTTGACCCAATTTTAGAAATGTGTACATGCCCTAAATAGATGGTGGTGGCCATGGCCTTATAGACGTCGCAGCAACAATAACGCAGGATGGGGATGTCCATCCTATGCTACATACACATCTCTTGCTGTTATTTAACAAATGCAGATGTGCATCTGTGCGCCAATTACAAAACGAGTGTCCTCATATCCCTTCATTTTTCTTTACAGTTGCGAAAAGAATTGGGAATATTAGAGTACTTCCTCCAGGTGTTTTGGTGGAATGAGAGCTTTTTTGATGTCTATTTGTGCCGTGGAGCAGGAATAGACATGGACGTCGTCACAGGTGGGTTAAGACATGCTGGCTGTTTCTGAAATCGGGCACACAAGTCTATCTTTTGCAGAATGCCCTAGACACACCTCTGCATGACATGGACATATTCGCCCTGGAGAGGTCCATATACCTGGCTTTCTAAAATAGTTCTGGGGACATATTTGTAATCTGCATGTCTGAATGATTGTTTTCAGAAGATCAAATCAGAATAGTGTTGATGCTGGCTCCTGGTGACCCAGCAGTTCCTGGGTTTTCTTGGCAGTGTGATCAGAAGTAGATTGTCATGCCTTTAAAACTTCTAAAATGACCACCATATTGCACCATTTAAGTGGAAACAAATTTTACAGTTAAGAACAAGGACACGATATTCAGTTAGGATGGCTAGTTGCTAGTACAGCACCTAGTCATCGCCGCCATCTTCTAACCCTGAATATTCAATGCCGGGGTCATACATGGCCCCGGCATTGAATATCCAGGGTCGCCGCACATGCCCAGAAGCCGCAGGGGCTAACTGGGCAGCAGCGATATTCTACCAAAGTTGGCCTGTCTTTACCCATAGAAGCTAACCGGGCAGCGGTACAAGATCGGCACTACCCAGTTAGCATCTGTAGTTGCCCATGACATGCCCCAGAACACCCACAACATGCCCCTATGCTAAACGGCTAGCATCAGGGTGTGTAGGGAAGAGGATCGGGATATTCACTGGTATTAACTGTGTTAGTGCCATTGAATATCCCGCTGAGTAGCATATACACGGTTTACAGGTTTTTTTGTGACCTATGCCAAGTAGTGGCAATCACCAGTCTGCATGTGGCCTGTGAGCAAGTGAACATTCATAGGTCCTTCCCCCCTCCTGGGTAAGCTTCCTGTTCGACTGAAAACTTGTGCTGAATACTGGGGTCTTTAAGCACACTGCACATTGACAGAAGGACTGCTGCTACTGCTGTTGCTGCTGTCTTCCTGCTTTAGATGATTGGAGAGAGGTGAAGGAAGCTGGAAACCTGCTATTTTGATTTCATCATCATCTGCGGTCACCTGAATTTTCATTTGTTAAAATGGGGTCATACGGGCTAAACATTTAAACAACACTGTGTTAAACTTTTCCAAACCAGACAATTGCATTGAAACAACTAGTAGCCATTTGTTTACATTAACATGAAAAAGACTTCAGTCCTGTCACTCACCATTGGCATTGCTAAGAACAGAGATCCCCAACCTTTTTGGTTGTATTGAACTCTTACTAATCTCAAGGCTACGGGACCTCTGATTCATCCCCACCACTCTTCTCAGTCTCCCACTCTGCAGTCCAGAGCCTTTCCGTAGTGGTCTTCTATTTCCTTTCCACTTCCTGTCTCCACTAGTCATAAGAACATAAGATATGCCATATTCGGTCAGACCAAGGTCTATCAAGCCCAGTATCCTGTTTCCAACAGTGGCCAATCTAGGTCACGAATACCTAGCAGTTTCCCAAAAAGACACAGGATCCACAATGCTTGTATTGGGGCAAGAAGTGGATTTCCCGGGTCACCTTTCATAATGGTTTATGGACCTTTCCTCCAGGAACTTGTCCAAACCTTTTTAAAATCAGGCTACACTAACAGCTTTTACTACATCCTCCGGTAACAAATTCAAGAGTTTGATTACAAGTTGAGTGAACAAATATTTTCTCTTATTAGTCTTAAATAGATTACACTGTAGCTTCATTGCATGTCCCCTAATCTTGCTATATTTTGATGGTGCAAACGATAGATCTACGTTTACCCGTTCCACTCCATTCATTAATTTATAAACCTCTATCATATCTCCCCTGAGCCATCTCTTTTCCAAGTTGAAGAGCCCTAATCTCTTTAGCCTCTCTTAATATGGGTAATCCCTCCATCCTCTTTACCATTTTGGTGGCTCTTCTCTGTACCTTTTCTAATAATGTTATATCCTTTTTAAGATACAGCGACTAGAATTGCACACAGGTTATAATATCCTTTGTTTTAATCTCAATTCCTTTCCTTATGATTCCTAGAATTCTATTTGCTTTCTTGGCCACTGCTGCACACTAGGCGGAGGGTTTCAACATGTTATCCACGATGACGCCTAAATCTTTTTTCCTGGGTGGTGGTTCTTAATGTGGAACCTTGCATTGTGTAACCATAGCTTGGGTTGTTATTTCCTAGGTGCATAACTTTGCAATTGCCCACATTAAATTTCATCTGCCATTTGGATGCCCAGTCTTTCATTTGTCAAGGTCCTCTTGCAATTTTTCACAATCCTCATGGGTTTAACAAATTTCAATAAATTTGTTTCATCTACAAATTTGATTACCTCACTCTTTATTCCCATTTCCAGGTCATTTATGAATATGTTAAAAAGCAGCAGACCCAGCGCAGATCCCTGAGGTACTCCACTATTCACCTTTCTCCATTGGGAAAATTGGCCATTCAGCCCTACCCTCTGCTTTCTATCTTTTAACCAGTTCCTGATCCACAACAGTACACTGCTTCCTATCCCATGACTTTTTAATTTTGCCAAGGTTTACAGGTTTGCCAAGGTTTACAGGTTTGCCAAGGTTTACTATATCAACCGACTCACCTTTGTTTATCTGTTTATTCACACCTTCAAAAAAAGATAACTAATTAGTAAGACAAAACCTTCCTTGGCTAAAACTATGTTGGCTGCCTCCCATAAAGCCATGACGATCTACTTGTTCAGTAATTTTGTTCTTTATAATGGTTTCTACCAGTTTTCTGGTACTGATGTCAGGCTCACCAGTCTATAGTTTCTGGGATTACTCCTGGAACCCTTTTTAAAAACAGGCATTACATTGGCTATCCTCCAATCTTCAGGTATTACAGATGATTTTAATGATAGTTCACAGATTATAGTAGGTCTGCAATCTCATATTTCAGTTCTTTCAACACCTTTGGATGTATACCATCGGGTCCAGGTGATTTGCTACTCTTCAGTTTATCAAATAGTTGTAATGCATCTTCCTGGTGTATTGATATTTCTTTCAATTCTTCTGCAGCATCACCTTTAAATACCATTTCAGTCATGGGTAACATCCCTACATCTTCCTCAGTAAAAACTGAAGCAAAGAATTCATTCAATCTCTCCGCTACGGCCTTGTCACCTCTTCGTGTTCCTTTAACCCCTCTATCATCTAAAGGTCCAACTAGACTCTCACGGGTGTTTTGCTATGAATGTATTTGAAAAAGTTTTTATTATGCATTTTTGCTTCCACAGCAAGCTTCTTCTCTAATTCTTTTTTTTGTCTGCCTTATCAGTGCCTTCCATCTAACTTGCAAGTGCTTATGTTGTTTCCAGTTTTCGTCATTTGGCTCCTTTTTCCAATTCCGGAAAGATGCTTTTTTGGCAACAGCAGCCTCTCTGACCTTACCTTTAAACCAAGCTGGCAGTTTTTTGGACTTCTTCCACTTTTCTTAAAGCATGGAATACAACTGGTCTGGGCTTCCAAGATAGTATTTTTAAACAACATCCATACTTAATGTAAATCTTTAACCTTTGCATCTGCTCCTTTTAGTTTTTCCTTAACTATTTTCCTCATTTTATCATAGTCTCCCTTTTGAAAGTTAAAAGGTAGTATTGTGGATTTCCTTGCCGTCCTTCCTCCATTTATTAAATCAAATGCGATCATGCTATGATCACTATTGCCAAGGGGCCCCAACACCCTTATCTCTTGCACCAGATCTTGTGTTCCACTAAGAACTAAATCCAAAATGTCTTCCCATCTGGTCAGTTCATAAACCAGCTGCTCCAAGAAGCAGTCATTTATTTCATCTAGAAACTTTATCTCCCTAGCATGTCCTGCCATGACACTGATCCAGTCGATACTGGGGTAATTGAAATCACCCATTATTAATACTGTGCTGTAACTTTTGTTAGCTTCCCTGATTTCTTTGAGCATTTCATCATCCATTTGTTCATTCTGTCCAGGCGGTCGATAGTACACCCCCAATACCATTGCCTTTCCCTTCATCTTTTTACATGGAATTTCAATCCATAGAGATTCTACGGTGAATTTTATTTCCTGCAAAACTTGAATCCTTTGTGACTCAATGCCCTCTCTGAAATAGAGTGAAACTCCTCCAACAATTTGATCTGCTCTATCATTATGATATAGTTTGTACCCAGATATCACAGTGTCCCACTGGTTGTCCTCCTTCCACCATGTCTCTGAAATACCAATCATATCTAACCTCTCATTTAGTGCTATACAGTCTAACTCTCCCATCTTATTTTTTAGACTTCTAGCATTTGCACACAAGCATTTTAGAGGCTGTATTTTATTAATATTAATCTGGTTATTGGTAGGCAGGGGTAATTTGGAATCTTTAAGCTCTGTCTGCTCTGTACTTAAGGGCATTTGGGTTACTTTTGTTTTTATTTGAACCTCACTGTCTATATGCCCTAACTTCAGTGTTTTGCAAGTATCCTTCAAGGATACATTGTTTTGAATCATGCGCTCTTGGGTGACTGTCGGCTTTCCCCTATTATCTAGTTTAAAAGCTGCTCTATCTCCTTTTTAGAGGTTAATGCCAGCAGCCTGGTTCCATCCCAGTTAAGGTGGAGCCCATCCCTTTGGAAAAACCTCTGCTTTTCCCAGAATGCTCCACAGTTCCTAACCAATCCAAAACCCTCTTCCTTGCACCATCATCTCATCCATACATTGAGACTCTGGAGCTCTCCCTGCTTTTTGGGTCCTGCACATGGAATGGGAAGCATTTCAGAGAATGCTACCCTGGAAGTTCTGGATTTCATCTTTCTACCTAAAAGCCTAAATTTTGCCTCCAGAACATCCCTACCACACTTTCCTATGTCATTGGTACAGACATGTACCAAGACAGCAGACTCCTCCCCAGCACTATCTAAGTTCTTGTCTAGGTGGCGCATGAGGTCTGCTACCTTTGTACCAGGCAGGCATATTACCAGGTGATCCTCACGTCCACCAGCTACCCAGCTATCTACATGTCGATTCACCTATAACGGTGTCCCAACCCTTCCCTCATGGGAACATGGCCCTGGAGAAACCTCCTTGGTGCGAAAGGGTATTACATCACCTGGAGGATAGGTCCAAGCTACAGGATCACTTCCTGCCACACCAGGGTGATGCATCTTAGTTTTAAGGGTGTGTTTAGGTATTTAAGATGTAGCAGCTGTTTATCCTCATCAGGCATACATTAAGGACCTGAGATTAATTAAACTTCAGGTTCACAAAGTACATTAAACGTATTAGATATAGTTTTATTAGTATAAGGATCTCCAGCAAACCTAAGTAAGTAAACATCTTAACTACCTAAACACAACCTTAAAACTAAGATGAAGAAGCAGTCCAGCAGTGAGATGGGGGCTTTCCAGTCTTTTGCATTGAGTGTCACATGCATGATTTTCTCCCAGTTGGGCAGGGGTCTTACGTGTGCACTAGGTGCAAGGAGCTCTTTGCTCTCAGGGAACGAGTCCAATCTCAAGAGGCTAGAGTAGCAGACTTGGAGGACATAAGGAAGACAGAGAGGTACATAGATGAAACCTACAGGGATGTAGTATTGATGTCCCACCTCCAGTCTGGCAGCATCCCTGTTGCCATGGAGGACAGAGGTCACGTGACAGGAGAGCATCACCTTGGTGTGGCAGGAAGTGATCCTGTAACTTGGACCTATCCTCCAGGTGATGTAATACCCTTTCGCACCAAGGAGGTTTATCCAGGGCTATGTTCCCACGAGGGAAGGGTTGGGACACCATTATAGTTGGTGATTCGATCATTAGACATATAGATAGCTGGGTGGCTGGTGGACGTGAGGATCACCTGGTAATATGCCTGCCTGGAACAAAGGTAGCAGACCTCATGCGCCACCTAGACAAGATCTTAGATAGTGCTGGTGAGGAGTCTGCTGTCTTGGTACATGTCTGTACCAATGACATAGGAAAGTGTGGTAGGGAAGTTCTGGAGGCAAAATTTAGGCTTTTAGGTAGAAAGATGAAATCCAGAACTTCCAGAGTAGCATTCTCTGAAATGTTTCCCATTCCACGCACAGACAGCTGCACCCGAGAGTGAATATGGCACCTCCTTCCCTGTAAGGGGTTTAAGAATCTATAAATCTATGATTATCCCAGGGGTGGGCAATAAAGATTTAATGCAAAGAAGTGCAGAGTCATGTACTTGGGTAGCTGAAATCCAAGGTGAATGTACACGATAGGGGGCGAGAGGTTGGTGTGCACGGATCAGGAGAAAGACCTTGGTGTGATTTTTTTCTGAAGATCTCAAGGTGGCAAAACAGTACGACAAGGCGGTGGCAAAAGCCAGGAGGATGTTGGGCTGCATACAAAGAGGAATCACCAGCAGAAAGGAAGAGGTATTTATGCCACTGTACACGTCACTGGTGAGGCCTCACTTGGAGTACTGTGTTCAGTTTTGGAGACCGTATCTTGCAAAGGATGTAAAAAGACTGGAAACTGTTCAGAGGAAGGCGACCAAAATGATTTGGAACCTGTGTCAGAAGCCTTATGAGAAGAGACTTGAAGACCTAAACCATGTACACTTTGGAGGAGAGGAGGGACAGGGGAGATATGATTCAGACCTTTAAATACTTAAAGGGAAATAATGAACAAACAAACCTCTTCCAAAGACGGGGAAGCTGTAAAACTAGAGGGCATAACGGGAAGCTGCAAGGTGGTAAATTGAAAGGCAATGTCAGGAAATACTTTTTCACAGAAAGGGTGGTGGATGCTTGGAATGCCCTCCTGATGGAAGTGGTGGGGGTAAACACGATGACGGAATTCAAAATGGCATGGGACAGACATAGTGTATCCCTTTACAGCAACAGGATAAAATCAAAGTAAACTGAACCATCTAATTTCTCAACAAATAGGTGTGTCCTGCATGGAATGGTGGGTTCACCCCTAAACAGGGATGTGGGGAGGGGTGGCCTGCACAGAGCGGCAGGTGCACCTACGCTTGCCATCGTGCTGGGCAGACTAGATAGACCATGCTAGTCTGTATCTGCCGTCACTTACTATGTTACTATGTTACAATAAACTCTCTGCTGGGTTCTGAATTTAAAAAGAAAACTCTCTGCTGGGTTTTAAACTTAAACTGAAAGCTACCTGTTGAGTTTTTAATTTAACTAAATGCTGATACTAGGCCCTGAGGGATTTAACAAATACACTGGATTCTAATTTACACAGATTAATCAGCTTTAATCTAAATAATTTCTTTTTCCCCAAGATTTAGAAAAATTCCCATAAGTAAATACTTACAATTGCAGATCTCTCTCCCAGAAGTAGCAGTCCCTTTTTTAGTCCTTCTTTTCCTCCAGCCAGTCCCCAATGTTTCACTAGAGAATTTGCAATTTTACTTCATCAAGAATTACCACGAGAGTCTCTAACATGCAATACCTCAGTTCCATAGGTTAGTAATTCATGGTAAATTTCATTTTGCATTGCTGCATCCAGGATCATTGGACATTCATGGTCACAGCAATACAGAAATGGCAGGCCCCAAATCAGGCTCACTATCTTTTAAATGTCCAGTCAAAGATTCACAAACCCCTACCTTCACAAAACCCCTGACCTCCCTGATACCCTGACCCTTGAACTCCTCTTCTCCCACTTCCCACACCCCTGTGGCATCTAGGGGTGTGCCTCCCTGGTGGGTGGTGGTGATGAAGGAATCATCTATGACTTCTCCTGTCTCATTGGTGCTTGAGTTCAAAATGTAGCAGCAGTCTTCCGGTAGTACCACTAGGGGGTCAAACTGTGACATAAGGAAGTGCTTCCTTTTTTGGTGGCTTGATCCCTTGCTGCAGTACTTGACATTAACTGCAAGGGAATCCAGGTGCCAATGAGCAGCAGGCAACAGGAGATCGTTCCTGCCCCACCACTGCTCACTAGGTCCAAGAGGGTGGGCTTGGGAATTTGCAATAGGACATTCAAGGTCAAACACAAGCTATATTATTCATTTTCCATAATAAACACCTACTTTGCATGTATTTGCATACGTTGCATCTGATTATTACTTAGCTTGATAAAACATCAAGAATTAAGGGAAAATAATGTGCAATTCTGGGATGCTGCACTAGGAGCAGTAGCACATTCAGCATCCCTACCAATTATTTACCAGAAGCAGAGAGAAAGATTTGCAATTTCCACATCAGGGAACTTCTTTCTGCCAATCATTTCAGACTGTGAGGAGACTCTCCTAAGAGGAAAAAGCCCACTGAATATAAAAACCTGACCCAAAGGCAGTTTTCTGTCTTAGGCCCTCAGCCATTGTACCAGTGATTATAAGGGGAGTCTGCCCTTTATGGACAGATGCTTCTGGCACTCAGCCAGAGCAATCATCCTGTATGGCGAAGTATCTGCACCAGGCACCATAACCAGAAAAGAATGGAAAAATGGGCTTGGAGCTGCTGCCAAGGGGGAGCCTGGCCTGAAGAAAAGGTTCAAGAAGTATGTTTGCACCACTCTTTCCAGATTCAACTGCCAGAGGACAAGTGGAGCAGGCTGGGGATGACTGCATTTTACTGCATCTACCCATCCAAGAGGAGAAAGAACCAACAAAGCTATATCCAAGAGGTGCCCAAGTAAAAGGGGTATTATTCCAACACAGCCAAGGAACTGTGGGAGCAGAGCCCTGATACCCAGGTGCCTTGGGGAGGAATGGAATGAGGAGAAAAGGAATCTGATAAAGAAATAATTGAACTGGCAAAATACATAAGTGGTGCTAAAGAAACTTAAACAAAAAGGATTGAGATGCAGAATTTTCAGAAGGAATGGGGTAACAATACCATAACTACTCCAAGAGAAGATTAGCCTGTATAATAACATAGCTCAAGACAGTTCTTTATTTCATTTGTTATTGTTTTATTTTTTTATCATGACCATTACATTTAAGTAAACCCTTGGTTCAGAACACAATTTCTGGCGAGGACTTCTTTATTTCAGAAGAATGTGAGTGACTGTGTC
The DNA here is from genome assembly GCA_033557465.1 of Ichthyophis bannanicus. Lineage (NCBI taxonomy): Eukaryota > Metazoa > Chordata > Amphibia > Gymnophiona > Ichthyophiidae > Ichthyophis > Ichthyophis bannanicus. The sequence goes on from CM066031.1 coordinate 1,301,695,676, forward strand.
ATGTGCCAAGAGCCACCTGGCTACTGCCAGTCCCCTATAAGAGAACACTGACACTATTAGGAGCTCAGAGAAATTCTGGGTAAAAAGCTCCTAGAATAAGTGTACTCCCTTTCTGACAAGCAGTTGTAGAAATAACTGTTTGGACAACTCAGAAAGGGGGTTACACATACATCACTTGGCAAAAAAAATGCATTATCCCCTTAATGGACATTAGCAAATTTCCCTCTAAATGAGCTAATTAAAATGCAAACATACTAATCAGTCCACTTAAATCTAACACAGATCATGTTAATGCAAAAGTATGCATTATTGCTGTTGATATAAGCATGTAGCTTTGGGGTAATTTTATAAAACATTTTGTACATGTATAGCATGATTTACAGAAACAAAATGGCTCTTATAAAACATACATTTATGTTTGCATATAGAGCTTACTGTTATCCTCTCTCACACAGGCATTCCCAGGGCTGTAGTTTGAGAGGAGTGGGAATGAAGCTATGATGTATGAGCATATTTTATAAAATATGCACATCCAGCATTGAATACATGCACCCTTCTTCAGATCAAGTATACATTTGTGTACAAGGATTTGTGAGCTACTGAGGCTGTTCCTGGTGGCTATTTTATAAAAGCATATATGGGCCTATGCTGTCTTTCTAAGAGACTTAAATAAGTACCTTCTTGGAACTTAGACATGGGTGTCCTGTTACAAAATTACCCCCAAGAGATAATTTTGAAAAGCATTTCCATGGGTAAAACAGTGCTTTAAAACCATGGAATACAGCTTGTATAAAATTGCATACATGATATGTGAGTAAACCTGTACACGCATTCAGGGGCGGCCCAAGGGGGGTGCGGGGCCATGTGCGGAGACTCGGTGTGGGCCTCATTTGCATAAGGTGCTTCATTTGCATAAATATTTGCATAATGTTACCATACACTAACTTTTAGTAAACATGTCTCTTAATGAGTGTATGGATAAAGAAAGACTAAAAGATTTCTACATTACTATAATCCAGTACCAACCGCCAGGCACATTAGGAACTACTACAAACACTGCCCATTTAGAACCCATAGCAAACCCGCCGTATCCTAACAGCACTACCAGGACTCACAAAGCACCATACCCTAACTATCAAAAGGCAACACTGCAAATATTAAACCAATACATTTCAGAGAATAACAATACATGACCTACTGGGGAAAGAGAAGAAGTGGCAATGTCAAATAGGAATTATATAAACAGAATACCTCAGCTCAGTTACACATGCAGAACATAGACCATCACCAAACAAGAAATCACAATTTAGAAACAGGAAGACAATAATTAAACTGGGAGCCCCAAAAGCCAAACTTGGAATGTACAACACTGTAGAAATAAAACTATAAATTAATTTCCTCTTGTACTAAACAAAGCGCAGACGTTAATGATGCACATTTTCCAGAGCTGACATATTCCAGTTAATAAATTCAAAAGTAAGAGAGATTTTTCTACCTTTTGTACATTTTTTTTTCAGTTACAATTGTTCCAGCCACTTTCTTCTAGTTTCTTCGTGTCTTCTGCTAACTCTCCATCTGCTGTCCATTTGTCCTTTCTTCTCTCGTTTAGTTTTTTTTTCCATTCTCTCTCTACATCTGCTTTAACATACTAATCTTTCTCCTTTTGCTCTTTCCTCATTCCTATTTCATCCACTCAAATTTTACCCCTCCATCCTCAATCCCCACTTACTCTCCCAATATCCGGCCAATTGTAGATTTGTCTTCCCTCCCACACAAAATATTTTTCCCCTCTCCATTTAACTCTCCCAGCCCCATCCCATTCTAATCCTCCCCGAACATCAGCTCCCTTCTAGTTCCAGCCCCACCCAGCATCTGCTCCCTTCTAGTCCCTGCATCAGCCCATTTCCAGTCCTAGCCCCCCATCAGCCCATTTCCAATCCTATTCTAGCCCCACCATCAGCCCATTTCCAGTCCTAGCTCCCCCATCCATTTCCAGTCCTATCCGAGTCCCTCCATCAGCTCATTTCTACTCCTTTCCTAGCCCCACCATCAGCCCATGTCAGATCCTAGCTCCCCTCCACTCAACCCATTTCCAATCCAAATCCCCCATGAGCCTACTTCCAATTCTAGCCCCTCCATGAGTCCATTTCAATTCAAGCCCCCACCACAGCCCATTTCCAAACCTTAGCACCCCCAACAGCCCATTTCCAAACCTTAGCACCCCCAACAGCCCATTTCCAGTCCTATCCTAGCCCCTCCATCAGCCCATTTCCTGTCCTAGCCCCCCCCCAACTCAGCCCATTTCCAGTCCTAGCTCCATCCCCTCACAGCCATTTCCATTCCAAGCCACCTCCCCATCAGCTATTTGCAGTTCAAGCCCCCTTCCACTCAGCCCATTTCCAGTCCTAGCAACCCCATCCCATTAACATTCCTAGCCCCCCCATAGCCCACTATCAGTCCTAACCCCCCATCAGCACATTTTCAGTCTTACCAGTCCTAACCCCACATCACCCCATTTTCAGTCTTAACCCCCAACGTCCATTACCAGTCCTAACCCCCCCATCAGCCCATTACCAGTCCTAATGCCCCCCATCAGCCCATTTCCAGTCATCCCCCCGCCCCCATAGCCCATTACCAGTCCTAACCCCCATCAGCCCATTACCAGTCCTAAGTCCCCCATCAGCCCATTACCAGTCATTACCCCCCATCAACCCATTTCGAGTCCTAGCCCTCCCATAGCCCTTTACCAGTCCTAAGCCCCCCATCAGCCCACTTGTAGTCTTAGCCCCCCCCCCACAGCCCATTACCTGTCGTAACCCCCCATCAGCCCACTTACAGTCTTAGCCCCCCCATAGCCCATTTCCAGTCCTCACCCCCCCATCAGCCCACTTCCAGTCCTAACCCCCCCATCAGCCCATTACCAGTCCTAGCCCCCCCATAGACCATTACCAGTCCTAAGTCCCCCATCAGCCCACTTCCAGTCTTAGCCCCCCATAGCCCATTACCTGTCGTAATCCCCCCATCAGCCCACTTCCAGTCTTAACCCCCCCATCAGCCCATTTCCAGTCCTAGCCCCCCCATAGCCCATTACCAGTCATAAGCCCCCCATCACCCCACTTGTAGTCTTAGCCCCCCACAGCCCATTACCTGTCATAACCCCCCATCAGCCCACTTCCAGTCTTAGCCTCCCCATAGCCCATTACCAGTCCTAACCCCCTCATCAGCCCATTTCCAGTCCTAACCCCCCATAGTCCATTACCAGTCCTAACCCCCCCATCAGCCCATTTCCAGTCCTAACCCTCCATAGCCCATTACCAGTCCTAACCCCCCCATCAGCCCATTTCCAGTCTTAGCCCCCCATAGCCTATTACCTGTCCTAACCCCCCCATAGCCCATTAACAGTCCTAACCCCCTCCCCCCCCACCCAACTAGGTGAAAAAAAACAGAAACCGGCTGCTGCTGCTGCTGCGGCAGCGGCAGAATCGAGCATCCTGCGGGGCCCCCCTGCCCTGCAGTCTTCCATTTGGCCTCAGCACGGGCTTTTCAGAGCCACGCGAAGGGAGAGTTTCCCTTTCTCACGGCTCTGTTAATCCCGCCGCGGGGCTGATGGGATTTCCCATCAGCCCCGCTGCAGGATTAACAGAGCCGCGAGAGGAGAAGCTCTCTCTCTTTGCGAGGCTCTGACAGCCGACGCTGAGGCCAAATGGAAGACTGCAGGGCAGGGGGGGCCCCGCAGGATGCTCGATTCTGCCGCTGCCACGGCAGCAGCAACAGCAGCCGGTTTCTGTTTTTTTTTACCTAGTTGGGCTGAAGCAAGATGTTTTTTGCGCGGGGCCCCCTGAAACGCGGGGCCCTGTGCAAAAAACATTCTTGCTCAATGGACGGGCCGGCCCTGCACACATTTCCTGTTCATGTATAAATTTATCCACTCTAAATGGAGGTATTCCGAGGGACTGAGTTGAGGAGGGGTTTTCATTTATGTATGCAGTTGTGAAAATTCAATCCTATGCATGTCGATTAACCCTGGAAATTTGAGGCTACTAAAAAGCAGGATTAAATATAAGCACATAATGTTCCTAGCGCTGCTGGTTGCACAGGTGCGCCTCCAGATCTGGTGACTGAGATGCCACAATTTCAGATGGCACTTATATGTGCCTCCCTTACTGCTGTCACTCCCCCCGATTTTTGGATATTTTGCTCTGGATGTCCCAGATTCTCCCTAGATGTCCCTTCTAAAATGCCACTTTAAACAACAAGGGCTGATATTCAACCATTGCCGCTGAACCTAACACCTGAATATTCAATGCCAGGGCCATATCTGGCCACTGGCATTGAATATCCGGGTCAGCTAGATAGCGTGAATACTAACTGGGCAGCGGTGATATTCAGTCATTGCCCAGTTAGCTTCTATGGTGAAAGACAGGCCGCCCTTTAAGATGCCTAACCTTTTCCACTTAAGGGTAATGGAGCGGTGGCTGAATATTACCACTGCCTGGTTATCGTCGGGTGCCACCTCTGTTCTGCCCCCAAAATGCCCCAATGATAGCTGGCTAGCATCAGGGCATTCAGTGGTGGCACCAAGGGAAATTCAGCATTAGAGCCACTGAATATCCTGGTCACTGTGATTAGCACCGTTAACAGGTCTGCTAACCATATTAATCATGTTGAATATCGAGTCCACAGTTTCCCTATGAATGAAAGAGTTGTGTTGGCACGTAGATTCAAAACTGTAGGGAGACAAGAGCATCATCCTATAAGGTTTTAAAACCCATATTGGATTTATTCGCCAATGAACTGGCAGACCATGGAGGGTCAATAAAACAGGCACATGGGGGGCAATTTTATAACAGGATGCCTACGTTAACAGGAAAGGAATGTGCCTATTTTCTAAAGGCATCTATGTGTCTTTATAAAATACTAGCACATATCCTGAGAAATCGTTCCTAGACTGAAGCCACAGACATTACGTTTGCTTGACAGCAGGGTTTAATGTTATGTGCATATGCGCTTATTTTATAGAATGTACACAATCACTACTCTGCCAATGTTCTGCCCTAACTCCTCCCATGAACATGCCTACTCTACAAATGCGTGCCATTTTTGCATGGCTCCTACTTTTAGGCATGCCCTAATTTTATTAGAGGCCTTTTCACGTGTAAATCAGAATTTGGTTATAAAATTATCCCCAATATGTTCATTTATACTTATATGTAGCCTTAACTAAATGTGCCACAGCATTTTGAATCAACTTAAGGGCATGTACAAGCAATGATGGAAGCGCCACCCAAAAAGTGAATTGTAGTCTAGACCAAAGCTTGTATTACTGACTTTGCATATTTTCTATAGAGATACAAATTAAGGATTGTTAACCATTTGAAAGCATAACAAGCTGACTGTGCAGGATACCTTTTCCACGTGAGGCTTCATGAATAGCCCCACATAAAACCCAACACCTAAATTAGAATGTTCGCTATGAACAGGAGGAGAAATGTCCCTAAACTTCAAAGGATTTGAAAGTTTTGAGGTCAGGGAATATGAAACCCTTATAGCCTCCATTTTTTTCAGATTCTGAAAAAGACAATTTGCCTGCAATCACACCCTCCCTTCCTTCAAACAAATAGCAATTAGCTCTAATGTGATAGGAAATAACAGTTGCATGTCAAAGTAGATTCTGTAATCCCTTCCAAACAAAGCTGATGATTTACAAATGGATGAGACTTGAAGACCGAATAACACCAGTTGCAAAACTGAACCCTGTGACATTCCTTTCATTATCTTTTGTTTTTCAGTTTGTTTAGCATTTTGCCTTTATTTAGAAAGGCAGTATATAAAGTTTTAATAAGGTGATGTTTTACTTACCAATTAATGTCCTTTCCTTGAGTCCTGCTAAACCAGTCCAGACAAGTGAGTTGTTTCCCCCCAGCAGATTGGTGGAGACAGAGAACCAATGAAAAGCCCAGATTTCAATGATATCACTCCTATGCCTCTATTCACCTCAACCACCAGAGGTCCCTTCAGTATTAGTCCCAAAGCATATTTATTTGACAAGTTTTGTATGCCGCTTTTTCCTTCAGTATAAACGGTCACAATACCGTACATGGTTATACAAAGGTAAAGGAAACATACATCACTTTTTAATTACATCAAAGCGATGTAGACTGGGAGTACATAACACAGGAATCATGATACAAACGTTACATAACATTTAACTACATACAGCATACCGGCACACGTAATCATCATAGAGCAGTTGTCTCCCCGGTCTTACGCCTAAGAGCCACGCCATAGGGCCCTCTGGCAAGGTCCGCAAGGCGCGGGCGTGCTCCTATGCTGGCGGTTAAAGTCTGCTGGTCCCTCATGCTGATTGGCCTGCTACGATGGTGAGGAGGGGCACATGATCAAAGCCTCCGATGGCTTTAGCCATGTGTACAATCCTGATTTGTGCCACAACTCCAGCTTGTTTCTTCTGGAGCACCTAGTTGCCACTCCTAAGGGCCATGCCAAAGGGCCCTCAGGTGTGGGCATGCCGGGTGAAGCTGCTGCTTTAAAGCCGGTGAGAGCTCCTGATTGGGCTTGATCAAGAGAGTAGGCGGAGTCCGGCCGCATGTGCTCTCGCTCGACCCCGATCGGGAGCAGGGGAGCAGAGGGTGCAGGAGAGATGGTGGTTGTTTCTGCTGTGAAGAGATCTTTGCTCCGATGACGCTGCTGCTTTAAAGCCACTGAGAGCTCCTGATTGGGCTTGATCAAGAGAGCAGGCGGAGTCTGGCTGCGTGTGTTCTCGCTCGACCCTGATCGGGAGCAGGGGAGCATATGGGACAAACATGCCAAGCCTCACACAACCTCAATCATGGGCAACAAGGAGTAATCAACAGTAAAGGACTATTTACAGGAAAGCCTAAACAGAAGACTGTCAGTACAAGATGAACGTGCAGAGCTAATCATAAAAATCATAGTGGACCCAAGGATTCCGCAGGAGCAGAACAGAGCAAATACAGTTTTCAGGGGCAGGTCCTGGAGTGGTCCAGCAGGACTCAAGGAGAGGACATTAAATGGTAAGTGAAATGTCACCTTCCATATTGTCCTGCTAAACCAGTCCAGACGAATGGGAGGTACGAAATCTACAATGCCACTGGGCAGGAAGAAGACATAGCAGCTCTCAAAACCCTTGAGCAAAAGGCCATGTCTGCCTGCGTGTGGACATCCAAGCAGTAATACTTGACTAAAGTGGAAAGTGATGCCCACATTGCTGCCCAACAAATATCTGCAGGGGCTACTGAGCTCCATTTTGCTGAGGATGCTTATGCTCGGGTAGAATGGGCATGCAAACTCTCAAGAACCAGCCAGTTCTGCAACAAATATGCCAAGGCAATGACCTCCTTAATCGAGCACCTCAAGGTTAACTTGGCCACCACATCACCCTTGTGCAGATCAGTAAACAACACTGGAGGTGGTGATGCAAATTCTGAACCCTTTGAAGAAAGTTTGAGGCATCCGGGTGCAAGGTTAGAGGACTTACCTGCCACCGGATTGCGAAAACAGGCCAAAGCTGCTACCTGAACTTTCAGGGAACTAAGGAAAAGGCCCTTTTCCAGGCCATCCTGCAGAAAGGACAACAGAAAGCACCGTGGCTGCCTCAGGAGCAAACTGCCGAGTGAGGCATCATTGCTCAAAGGGGCATCAGATCTGCACATATGCTAGCTTGGTATATTTCCTCTGGGCTCCAAGCAAAGTGCAGACCACCACTAGAGAGTAGCCGTTAGGCGCTAGTCATCTCCTTTCAAAAGCCAAGTCGTAAGCTAGAAGGGAATAGGCCCCAAGATGGGGGCAACTGAAGAAGAGATGCTTGCAGGAGTTGTATCAGATCTCTGAACCACACTCTCCTTGGCCAATCTGATACCCCCAGAACAATCCTGCTTGGGTGGCATTCTATACGGTGAATCACATGCCCCATCAAGGGCCATGGAGAATACATACAGCAAGTGCTGACTTGGCCAATGCTGGGACAGGGCGTTGATGCCCACAGACCCCGTCTCCATGTAGCTACTGAAGAAATGGCAAACTTTGGCATTGGAGCAGGTCGCCATCAGATTCATTTCAAGGTGACCCCAGTGGTGCAGAATTAACTAAAATGCCTCCTGACTCAACTCCTACTCTCCAGGATCCAGAGAGTTCTGGCTGAGGAAATCTGCTTTCACATTGTCTACCACAGCAATGTGCTGAGCTGATAGGCTAAGAGATTCTTCTCTACCCAGACAAACAGTAGAGTCATCTTCAGAGCTATCCTGGCACTCCTCATGCTACCTTGCTGATTGATATAAGCCACTGCCGTGGCATTGTCTGAGAACATTCAAACCGCCCGACCCTTGAGCAGCAGCCAGAAACTCAGAAGAGCCAACCTGATGGCCCTCACCTTGAGGCGGTTGATGGACTATACTGCCTCCCTGCGGTTCCAAAGCCCTGGGCCATACAGTCTTGGCAATGAGCTCCCCAGCCCAAGAGGTTGGCATCCATCATCAGAAGGCACTACGAAAAATGGTCCAGCAGCATGCACTTCCTAAAAAATGACAGGGCTACTGTCACCACCGCAGGCTGGTCTTCACAATCATCAGGAGTGGGAGCATGCACTTGAACTCCTGAGAACTCAGGGACCACAAGTCAACAAGGAATGTTGGAGAGCCCACATGTGAGCACACAGCCACAGCACTTTGGTCGCTGCCATCAATCCGAGGAGCTGAAGATAATCGCAGACTCTGGGAGTCTGCTGTGCACAAAACAACGCCAGGCAATCAAACAGTCTTTTGACTTTCTCCTTTGGTAGGAAAACTCTGATCACTTGAGTGTTGAAATGTGCTCCCAGAAACTCCAGAGAGTGGGAAGATACAGCTGGCTCTTTTCCTGATTGATTACCCAGCCGAGGCTTTCCAAAAAGGACACCACGCGGGACACCTCTAAAAGGGAATGGGCCCAGATGAGCCAGTCATCCTAACAGGGATGAACACAGATCCCTCGGCACCACCACTATGACCTTGGGGAGGTGGATAGTTCGAAAGGGAGGACAGCGAACTGATAGTGAGGACCAAGCATAGCAAAACACAGATATGTTTGTTGATCTATCCAGATTGGGATATGAAAATACGCCTTGGCCAAATCCAGAGAAGCCAAGAAATCTCTTTGGTGCACTGCTTGAATCATGGAGCGCAAGGTTTTCATCTGGAAGCACAGGATGCGCAAGTGCTCGATGACCCCCAGAATGGGCCGGAAGAAACCATTTTTTTGGGTACCATGAAATACATGGAGTATCTGCCTTTGCCCTGCTCATCAAGTGGCATGGGCATCACCACCTTTAAGCGCAGCAACTTGTCCAAAGTGGTCCTCACAGCGGCACTTTTGATCAATGATCCACAATAGGAGATGATGAAGGAATCAGAATTGGCTCTGTGCCTTCGAGGACATAGCTGAACTGAATGGTGTCTAGCACCCAGCAATACTTGGCAGCCCAGGCCCATTCCTGAAGACAAAGGGGAGCCAGCTTCCAACTGGAAGAACCAGGGAATGGGCCCTCAAATCTTCATTGTGCAGCTTGGAAGGGTCCTCCGCTGGAGAGGACCGAGTCCCTGGGCCCACACGCTCCACGAAAGAACTGAGAACGAGCCTGAAGCCTGGAAGCAGAGGGAAAGAAAGGCTTTTCAGGGTGGTAATAACGAAAGTCCCGAGGCCCTAGCAATTTGACCAGCATGCCCTCAGTGGACAGGCGGAGGCTGACAAGAAAGGGGCACCAGCCTGCTTCACAGGTCCCCTGGACCTGTCTTCCAGAAGGCGGTATGACTTTGTCTCAACCAGGTCCTTCAACAGCTTCTCCAAATGGGCTCCAAAAAGAAGGTTTATACTACACGTTGCAGATTTGGATATAACGTCTGAGTGGCCTTGAGTCATTATTTGAAAAGGGTCTTTTTCAAGACCTCTGTTCTCATATGGTGCATTACATGAGTACCCCCTGATGAAGGCTTCCTGCCGAAACACATAGGGGATTTTCCAAATAAATGATAGCGCCTGTGACCCATTCTAGCCTTTGCCCTTCTTTGTGTTTTCTGCTATTGCTGCGAGGGCCCTGATCTTTTGTGTTCCAGAGCCCAATATTGAGCCATCAGAATCCAAGTCATAGTCAAAATCTCATACAATTCCCAGCTGTTCCCCCATCTCCAGGGAGCGCCCCTCGCCAGGGACACTTAATCAAAAGCAATCGAACGAAGCTTCCACTCTCAGCCTGACCCACATAAGACTGCACCCGGGGGCGCCCAGAGGCTGCAGGGTCCGAATTTCCAGGCCAGAGGGACCAGGCCTGCTGAAAAAAAAGAATTACGGGTAGGACATTCCAGAGTCCGGAAGCTCTCCTCTCAGAAATGACTCCCCAACACCAGGGGGCACAGTCACTGCAGACCCCCTAGAGGACGAAGAGTGGCTGGATAACCTTACCCATAGTGCCATCCATCACCTCCTTCCCTGAGGCAGGCAAGGCCAGACTAACTGTATCCCCTGGCTGAGAGAGGGGAAGCAGGCCCTCCAGGGATGTCTCAGAAGCTGCCATGCAAGAATAGCAGAGTCCAGAATCCAGAGATGAGGCACCTTGCTTGCCACAGGTCAAACAGCGTTTCCTGGGAAAAGCAGAGAGGTAAGGAAAGTATCACAACAGTGCGTGCTAAGGCGGAGACGGCCCAAAAGGCGCATGTTAACTGCAGTTTTATTGCAATGCGCATAAAAGGGGCTACAGAAGAATTGCGTGTTGAAGCCACTTGGGCAGAATGCCCGCTAGGACCGTGCAACTGCCAGATGCGCAATAAGCAAGAACACTACTAACACTTGCAGAAAATGTCAGGAAACCCTCACACTATGCCAACGGTCACTAGTGGTCCATCCCGAATTGCGTCCCACACAGATGGAATCAAGAGCCTCAACAAGGACAATGATGAGGTCAAGTCTTTGCAGTCACCCCAAGAACCCCAGCCAGAGAATCTGTGCCAGGCTCAGCTCTCCTCCCCAGAAATAGTTTTACTGGCTTTGCAGCACTGTGTTTAAGGTGGCTGGCAGGCAGATTCCTCTGAGAGTCTTCTGCAATCTTCAGGAGAGAGCAGTGGGGACAGAGGAGGAGGGAGGGGATGCTGAGGTTGTGTGAGGCTGTTGCACTCTTCTCCACAACTTCAGCTTCATCCCCTCTTCCCCCTAACTTCTGCTAACCTTTTTTCTTTTCTAAGATCTCTGAAGACAAAACCACTTATCTTCTTTCCTCCTCTAAACTCACTACCTGCTCCTCTGATCCTATCCCCCACCCATCTCCTTAACTCCATCTCTTCCATTGTCATCCCTTCCATCTCTCATATTCTCAACTCATCGTTCTCCACTGCAAATGTCCCAGCAGCCTGCAAGCATGCTGTGGTCACTCCCCTCATCAAGAATCTTTCACTTGACCCTATTTATCCTTTTAATTATTGACCCATCTCTCTCCTTCCCTTCATTTCTAAACTACTTGAACGTGCGGTTCACCACCGCTGTTTTGACTTTCTCTCCTCTGAAGCCCTTCTGGACTCTCTGCAATCTGGCTTTCGCCCTGCACATTCTATTGAAATGGCTCTTGCCAAAGTCTACAGCGACTTGTTCCTGGCTAAATCCAAGGGCCTTTACTCAATCCTCATTCTTCTTAAGCTTTCTGCTGCTTCTGACACTGTTGACTACCACCATATCTTCAACACCTTATCCTCGTTTGGTTTAAAGGGTTCTGTGCTATCCTGGTTCTCTTTTATCTCTCCCATCGCTTTTTCAGTGCCTGTTCTGGTGAATCCTCCTCTACTGCTATCCAACTCTCAGTTGGTGTACCCCAAGGGTCTGTTCTGGGCCCACTCCTCTTCTTCCTCTATACCCAGTCTCTTGGTGCTCTCATCTCCTCCCATGGTTTTCAGTACCACTTTTATGCTGATGACTCTCAGATCTATCTCTCTACACCTGATATCTCTACCTGCCTATCTGACATCACTGCCTGGATGTCTTACCACTGTTTGAAACTGAACATGGTCAAAACTGAGCTGCTTATTTTTCTCCCTAAACCAACCTCCCCCTTCCTTCTTTTTTAATCTCTGTAGATAACACTCTTCTACTCCCTGTTTCCTCAACACACAAACTTGAGGTCATCTTTGACGACTCCATCTCCTTCTCCACATACATCCAACTGATAGCTAAAACCTGTCATTTTTTTCTCTTTGATATCAGCCAAATTGGCCCCTTCCTTTCTGATCACACTACTAAGGCACTTACCCACTCTTTAGTCACTTCCCATTTAGACTATTGCAACCTCCTCCTTGCTGGTCTCCCTCTGAATCATCTCTCTCCCTTTCAATCTGTTGAAAACTCAGCTGCATGGCTAATCTTCCGCCAGCCCCGATATGCTCATATAACCCCTCTTCTCAAGTGACTTCATTGGCTCCCCTTCTGTTTCCGTATCCAATTCAAACTTCTCCTTCTGAACTACAAATGCGTTCACTCTGCTGCTCCTCACTACCTTTCCTCTCATCTGTCCCTACACCTCTCCTCGTGGACTACAATCTTCTGATGGATTGCTTCTCTCTGTCTTCTTTTCTTCCACTGCCAATTCCAGACTTCTATCCTTTCACCTCGCTGCTCTTTATGCCTGGAACAAACTACATGTGCCTGTATGTGAGGCTTCATCTATGCCGCTTTTCAAAACCATGCTAAAAGCTCACCTCTTTGAGGTTGATTTTGGATCCTGATTCGCATGCTCTCCTATTTGTCTCCTTACCTTTCCCTGGTTGTGTCCTTGTCCTCGGTTGTTGTGTTGTCTATCTTGACTAGTTTGGAAGCTCTGATGAGCAGGGACCATCTTTATATGTATCTGTACAGCACTGTGTATGCCTTGTAGTGCTATATAAATGTTCAATAGTAGTAGTAGCTCATTGATAACATACAGTGGGCACAAATTCAATGTTCTTTACTTTATTCACCATACTTGGATTTGTTGGTCTGACTAAAACTCTCTCAGATGACAGTCAGTGTCTGAGGATAACTGCATAAAAATGATCTGCCTACTATTAAAGAAAAGCATAAAACCAACATCTGAGAGATGAAATGAACTGCCAAATCCTCACTACTGACTTGGCACTGACCACCACGGACAGATTGGGCTTTAGGCAAAAGCTTTCTTGAGGACCACCCATGAAGTTGATTTAAAGAGACCTGGTTCCATTTCTGAAAAAAAAAATATTTTTTTTTTGCTTTATCAAGCTTGTATCTGTATGCCCTCAGAGTAATTAATATTTGGGGGTATAATCTTTCTTCAAATTCTCTTTCTTATACAAAGTTCTTTTTATGTGATATATATCCTGAGTATATTATGTGCTGTTATAATATTAATCCCCCTGTGTATGGCTTCTTAAATGGATAACCAATACCATGTTAAAAATATGCGATACAATCAGCCCACTGAAGCCAGGAGGAAGCTGGACAGTGAGTTTCCTAACCTGGCATTGGTATATCATCAGTGGCAGGCTGCACGGAGGAGCCTGATGATGCCATTCTTGGGCCTCTGGAGAATGAGAAAAACAAGCCGCAGTCATGGAATGCAGCTGCATGACTGTGTCCTTTTGGAGCCCCTTCAGGATCCCAGTGGAGTATCTGTGGTGTTTAGCTATTTCTCTCTGGAATAGAGTGAGCAATCTATAGTTTCCCCTTTTTATCTTGATTGAGAATAGGAGAATGGAAGAAGAAGGTGAAGGTTATCCCAGAAACTGGGAATGTAATAATTATATGCACTGTAGACTCTGATTTTATATCAGATCTTAAGCTTTGCTTAGTCTGTGTGTGTTATATTGCCCCCCAGGTTTACTAAATAGTGATGTTTCCCCTTTGTTAGAGGTTTTGCTTTATTGTTGACTGAGCTGCCACGCATTATTTTGGGTGATTTTAATTAACATTTTAGGAAAACTCCTTTGAGTGCGGCAAGTGTTACATTATTGCTTCGCGTATTGGGGGTGTTTTTGGATGAAGATCTCACTATGGAAGCACATGTTTGTTCGATTGTTTCTAAGTCTTTTTTTAAGATTCCTCAGCTTCGTAGGCTGCGGTCATACTTTGTGCCGCAACTCATTCAGTTGTTAGTGCAGAGAGTACAGTGTTGAATTTTCTTGATTATTGTTACATAATTTTGTTAAATTGTTCTCAGAGACATATGAAAAGACTTCAACTTTGTCAGAATATGGCGGTAAGGTTAATTTTTGGTGCTCAAAAATATGATTCAGTTTTTCCATTATTTGCTGTTATATTGGCTAAAGATTTCAGAACATACGTACATGTTTTAAATTGCATTTTTTTTTAATATGAATTTTTTTATGAGTTTATCCTGGTTCGTTTTTCCACTATGTTGCTACCCTCTCTAATTATCAAGTCTAGAAATCTGCAGGATTCTATGGCTCTTTTTATTCCCTCGAGTGGGGGTATTATGAATAAGAAGAGATTTCGGTATATCATCCCTTATAAAGCAGCTTAATTTTGGTCCAGACTACTGAAAGGTTTGAAGGAAATTAATGTGGTCATGATGATCCATAAGAAACTCAAGGCTTGGTTGTTCTCTGAGTGATTTTATTGTAATGGATAGATAAGCCACAAGACAACTCATGGTATTAATGTACAGAATTGTAGATACTGTAAATAGTTACCCTAGTTGAAATCCAAGTTTTCGCCCCTGTTCGATGTAAAGGCATAACAGATATCTGAGATGCTTGAATGTTACTTGTAAACCGTGCTGATTTTAAAGAGCGCGGTATATAAAAACAATAAATAAATAAATAAATAATAAATAAATAATGTTTCTTTGTAAACCATGCTGATCCAATGAATTATTGGAAATGCTGTGGTATAAAAGTATTTTAAATAAATAAAAAAATTGATGAATCCTAAGGAGAAGTTTGCAGTTCCGTTAGAAGCTCCTGATCCTCAGCAGTTTATGCTTGCCTTTATGGCTAAGATTAGTATAATTGATGATGGTTTTTCGTTGGTTGTTCTGCCATTTAGTCCATTGGGACTGGAGCTTTGGACTCACTTTGCATCTGTACAGGTTAGTGAGGTGATAATGTCTTTGAATAATACTTTTATTTCTTTGGATTCTTGTCCAATTAGATTAAGTCACTTCCTGCTACGCTTTGTTCTTGATATTATGAACGGGAAGTCAGCATTGGTGTTGGATGGGGCAGAAGCAAACAGCACCGCGATGCTGCTGTTTAAAGGTAAGTACGGTGGGGCTGTTTGATGCAATTGCTGCTGCTGCACATCCCAGAGAGGGGTGACAGCGGTGGCAATGGGCACTGCAGGGAGGCGGGTGGGAGCATAAGAGATGAGGTTCACCTAGGGTGCCTCATCTCCTTGTGCCAGCCCTGTGTTAGGGAGGAGCAGGGTTAAAGGAAGGACTGAAATGTAAGAGAGTACAAGTGAGAGAGTACAAATCAGGGTAGGGGAAGAGAGTTCAAAGTTCATTGAGAGGGGACCGAGAATGTTCATGGACAATTGAAGGAAAGGAGAGTGTATACAGCAGGAGGGAGGGCACTGAGAGGTAAAGATGGGAACCCTGAGGGGTAAAAGGGACACTAAGAGGACAAGGCCATAGTGGAGAGACTGAGTGAATTTTTTGCTTTGGTCTTTACTAAGATGATGCAGGGAAGTTACCCATGCCTGAAATTGTATTCAAAGCTAATGCAGCAGAAGAATTGAAAGAAATATTCATAAACCGGGAAGATCTATTACAACTATTTGATAAACTGAAGAGTAGCAAATCACCTGGACTGGATGGTATACATCCAAGGATGTTGAAAGAACTAAAATATGAAACTGCAAGCCTACTATTACTAATATGTAAACTATCATTAAAATAATCAGTAATACCTGAAGATTGGAGGATAGCCAATGTAATGCCAATTTTTAAAAAGGGTTCCAAGGGCGATCAAAGAAACTAAAGACCGGTGAGCCCGACATCAGTACTGGGTAAAATGTTAGAAACCATTATTAAAAACTAAATTTCTGAACATGTAGATAGTCATGGTTTAATGGGAGACGGCCAACATGGCTTTAGCCAAGGAAAGTCTTATCTTGCTAATCTGTTATATTTTTTTGAAGGTGTAAATAAGCAGGTAGAGAAAGGTGAGTCAGTCGATATAGTGTATCTGGATTTTCAGAAAGCCTTTGACAAGGTCCCTCATGAGAGACTCTTGATATAGAACGCAGTGCACTACTGTGGATCAGGAACTGGTTAAAAGATAGAAAGAAGAGGTTAGGGATAAATTGCCAATTTCCCAATGGAGAAAGGTGAATAGTGGAGTACCCCAGGATCTGTGCTAGGTCTGCTGCTTTTTAACATATTCGTAAATGACCTGGAAATGTGAATAGCGAGTGAGGTAATCAGATTTGCAGATGACAAAAAATTATTCAAAGCTGTTAAAACCCAAGAGGATTATGAAAAATTGCAAGAGAACCTTAATAAATTGAAAGACTGGACGCTCAAATGGCAGATGAAATTTAATGTTATACACCTAGGAAAGAATAACCCAAACTATGGTTACACGATGCAAGATTCCACATTAGGAACAACCACCCTGGAAAAAGATTTAGGCTTCATTGTGGATAGCACGTTGAAACCCTCTGCACAGTGTTTAGTGGCTGCCAAGAAAGCAAATACTAGAATGCTAGGAATCATAAGGAAAGGAATGGAAAATAAAACCAAGGATATTATAATGCCTCTGTATCATTCGATGATGTGACCGCACCTCGAATATTGTGTGCAATTCTGGTCGCCTTATCTTAAAAAGGATATAACGGAATTAGAAATGATACAGAGAAGAGTCACCAAAATGGTAAAGGGGATGGAAGGATACCCCTATGAAGAGAGGCTAAAAAGGTTAGGGCTCTTCAACATGGAAAAGGATGGCTGAGGGGAGATATGATAGAGGTCTATAAATTAATGAATGGAGTGGAGCGGGTTAACGTAGATTGTTTATACCATCAAAATGTAGAAAGACTAGGGGACATACAATGAAGCTACAGTGTAACCCATATAAGACTAATAAGAGAAAATATTTTTTCACTCAAAGCAAAATCAAACTCTGGAATTCGTTACCGGAAGATGTAGTAAAAGCTGTTAGTGTAGTTGGGTTTAAAAAAGGTTTGGACAAGTTCCTGGAGGAAAGCTCCATAAACCATTATTAAAGGGGATCCGGGAAATCCACTACTTATCCCAATACAAGCATTGTGAACCTGTGTTTCCTGGGGAAGCTGCTAGGTACTTGTGACCTAAATTGGCCACTGTTGGAAACAGGATACTGGGCTTGATGGACCTTGGCCTGTCCCAATATGGCATATCTTATGTTCTTATGTTAACCAACCATCACACACCCACACCCCCACCCACACCCACACCCAGACACCTCTCATGGCACCCTCATGAGACAAACACAGGCATGCATTTACCACCCAGTTCCCCCAATGATACACACACACTTATGCACACATAAATGCAGCCCCTAGCACCCCTCGTGACACACGAATACATACACAGCCCCAGTACCCACACATGCCCATGCAATCCCAAAACCCCATGATATACACACATGCATCCCTCAACACTCCCATTATACACATACCCACACACACAGACCTCCTAACACCCTCACATGACACATACACCTCCCAACATCTCCATTACACCCATACACACACACACATATACATGCACGTGCCCTCCAATACCCTTATAACACAGACACATATATGCACCCTAACATCCTCCATAACACAAACACACATATGTACCTCCTGACACCTCCCATGCAATCCCAGGATGCTTGATTTTGTGAATGGGGGAAACGCTTCATTATGTCATAATACAAGTGTATACCTTTCAACTTGTTTATTTTAATGTACTATTTAACTCATGCCTTTCCAGTAGTAATTCAAAGTGAGTTACATTCACATACAGTAGGTTTTTCCCTGGAGGACTTACAATCTAAGGATCCCTTTTATTAAAGTGCATTAGGTTTTGTGCTCAACGCATGTTTAGCACGAAAACTAACACATGATAAGTGCAAAGCCTCCGTGGTAACTGTTGGGGGCATCGCTAGCTTGTTCCCAGCAAATACCATGTGGACACATACTCAATGTGCTTAGCAATTAATGCTGGTGCGCTTAACACTACCCACTGATGTGTCATTAAGTGCAGCTGTGCTAATTGCAACATTGACAGTGTGCACTATGTTCCCCCATGTTAAGTGCAATGTGCTCTCCATACCCTTAATTGACCCAGTCCCTAGTCTAACATGCAATTTGCAGTTTTTGCGGGAATTAGCATGTGGTTCTTGTTATGCCTGTTTGGTAACAGCTACTTAGGGGTGGCCTGCACGGAGCAGCAGGTGCAGCTATTCTTGCCATCTTACTGGGCAGACTAGATGGACCATACTGGTCTTTATCTGCTGTCATTTACTATGTTACTAGGTTACTGCAGCCCTGCGCTGACAGTTACCGCATGCTATAAGGCACATTAAATGCTAAGTGCTCTTTAGTAAAAGGGCCTCCGTGTGACTTGCTCAAAGCCACAAGGAGTGTCAGTGGGATTCAAATTATTTTCTCTCTGGCTCCTAGGCCACCGCTCTAACCACTAGACTAATCCTCTGCCGTTTGCATAATTTTCAGCCAATGAAATACTAAAACGCTATTGTTTTTTTTCCAGACAACCAAGAACCCTATAAATATCTTTCACTTTTATTTTGTTGTATTCCCGAGGAAGAATATTTGCTTGGATAGGTTTTGTGCATTACTAACCATTTATCCCACCCCATAACTTCCCTTGCCACATAGAGCACCAAGATTCTTTAAAATCTTTCATTGACAAAGAGCTGGAATGAAAAATAATGTCAAATTATAAATCCAGAAGGTACAAGATATCATTGCAGGAAGAAAGGAAAGATCTAGTCATAACCAACAAAAGTAAAAAGAGCTGAAAAATAGACAAGCTAATCTTTTGAGGTATATAAATAGAACTGTTACAGTAAATAGTATCACTGTAAGAAGGGAGCTCCAATTATATTTTGAATTATCATAACGACAAAACAATTTATGCAACACAATTAAGGAAAATTCTAGGGAGCATTTTTTCACTGAGAGTGGCAAGTCTCTGGAACAGCCGATCAGGGTTAAAACAATGTATTTCTTTGAATTAAGGTTCTAGTAACTCTCTTTGGGAAAACACTGCACAGGGTTATGAAGCATATCAGAAAACACTATTCATTTAGGCTGAAAACTGCCAAAGGCTTCTGCTCTGGGTATTTTACCTTCTTTTGGATTATAATTTTGAAAACTATACTTGTAATTGATAATGTGATGCCATACGGTTCAATATACCATCTTTCTCTGGAGGAGTGGCCGAGGACCATTACAGGATAACGGAGATGGTCACAGAAGATCATAAATTCCTGTTTAGTGTATCATGAATATGTGCAAATTTCTTTGGAAAAGTAGACAGTTTTATTTCCACCACGCTGAAACACCCCTTGATTCACACATCCCTCCTTCCTCACACAAAAAAAGATCCTTTCTACAAATGGAACGTTTGATGAAATCTCATACAAAGATTGCCTGGATATTGCTATTTGAGCAATAACACCACCTTGTATCCTATTACTACTACTAAGCATTTATAAAGCGCTACAAGGCGTACACAGCGCTGTACAAACATAGATAGAGACGGTCCCTGCTCGACAGATCTTACAATCTAATTAAGACAGACAAGACAAAGGATAAGACTAAGGGAAAAAGGAGGGTAAGGAGACACAAGGAAAAAAAGGGGGGTCAGGATCCAAAGCAGCTTTAAAGAGTTGAGCCTTCAACATGGACTTGAAAAGGGACAGAGATGAAGCCTGATATACAGATTCCCTATTAGAGTACTACAATGTAGGTCAGAGAAAAGCCTAACATTTTCCAGAATGGGAGGTTCTTGCTACCGGTCACTTCATGCTGAGAGGAGACTCCTCTTGGAGGGAAAATCCATCTTCATATATAAACCACCCCTAAAGACAGAACTCTCTTTTTAGCACCCAGCCACTGCATCATGCAGGAGTAAGTAGAACCTGTCTTATGGGCAGGTGTCTTTTACACCCAGTCACTCATAACATCCAGAGCGAGCAACAGGCAGAGCAGTAGCATGGAAGAAGACAGCAGAGGGCTGATGTCTACGAAAACCTGCCAGCACCCCATTGTCTCAAGAGGAGGGTAGCTCTGCCTGTGAAAGAGGTTCTGTCCCAACAACTAAGCTTCCAGTTCATCACTGTTCCATTAACCTGCATTTACAGAAGCCACCAACTCTCAGAAAGAAAGAAACCCAAGCACTCAACATACACCAGTGACAGCAGATGCAGGACTGAGTTCAGCAAAAAGAGTACGAGAAATAGGAGAAAGAGATTCCCACTCAGGAATATAGACTAGTAACAAAGGTGCAGGAGTGGTGAAGAGTGGAGTAACTGTTCGGTTTAAGATAAAGAAGAACTGAAGGCAGTGTGTAATCCTATCTATCTATAACCCTCCCCTCCTTCCCTCTCTGTACTTTGCTTTCCTGTTTTAATGTTGGCGTTCCTTTTCTCTCTCTTATTTTAAAGAATGTTTTATTGTAAACCGCTTGACAAATAGGTGTCAAACAGGGACACAGAACGTTAATCAGATGCTGCTGGCAGCTTAGGTTTTGCAATGTTTTGTCCGGGGGTCTTGTGCATTGTAGCATAATTCCAGTTCTAGAAGGAGATAGAGGTCACAACAAATATTACTTTTCTGGAACTATTTCCAATAGTGGTGGTCTTAGTCATATAATGGGGAAAACAAGAGACAGAGAGGTGTTATGCCACTGTGACAACTGTGGGGTGGCAAATGTGATTAACAGTCAATCAGAAAATTATTTGAGAATGAGTTTGTTGATGTGCGAGTCTGTCTTATGGTACTTACAAGTAAAATTACAGTGCAGACAGGTTGTGAAAACAGGATCACTAATTTGCCCTCATTTCAAATGGTTGATCTTCAAGAATTTAATCCCTGGGGTGGAACAGGATGGGCCAGCAGTGCCAGGTTACCTACGGAACTTGGGCTTGCTGCAACTTGGGAGATGCTGTATGGATCTCTCAAGTGATGTGGGAGGTTTACTGCAATGGATTTTAGAACATGACAAATTATTCGCATCCTGATAATTGCATTGCATCTCTGCTTTAAGACTAGAGGAGCTCAGAAAGTTGATTTAGATGAACATATGCCCATTGGGCAGAAAGGCAAATGACCCTTTGACTTTATGTAATGTAGATGGCATTGAGTACCCATCAAGTGGCTCGGAAAGTGACATGTTGTGGTAATGATCCCTAGATGATCCCCTTTATACAGCATCAAGCTGCTATTTGTCAGGATGTGTCAAGTGTAGGCAGTGTACCTTGGTGGCAGTGACTTAAAGTAATGAACTTACAAGCAGCTGATACGAGCAGCTAAGAGGGATTTTTCTTTGATGTTAGAACTATTGCATGGAGTTTTGTTCCTTTGTTCAGACATTACTTCGAAATGCCAATGGAGGAATCAGGGAAGGTACTCTAGGGTTTTAATCAAACTTAATATGCACATTGGTAAATGGTTGGAGTAGTGGGTAGATAAATCAGGCATGATTAGGCGGACCCAGAGTGTGGGAGGCTGTACCGATTGGTTGAAATCAGCTTGTGTCCCTCAGTGGACAAATTATTTATTGACATCATTTAGGAGGCCCGGAAGCAAAGCGTCTATCCAAAAAATAAGTAGGGCATAGCCTTTATGGGGCAACAGAGAGAAAATCTCCTGACCACTCTTTGCCTGTGGCTGGGTGCAGAAGCCAATGGGCATCTAATGAAAGATTAATTGATAGAAAGGCCATGGCATTCTTGTGACCATCTGGCTGTCAGCCCAGGGATGCCAGAACTTGGCACTAGCTGGTCATGGTGGGATAGTCATGCTCAAAAAGGGGGTTTGCATAGCTAGTATTATGGTGGGTTGGGCAGGTGTACCTGCAGTATGTTTGACTGGGCTTTGGGCTGCTAGTCTGGTGGGTGAGGCCATTTAGTAGTAAGTCAAGTAGTTCTTTCTTGGTGAGTGAGGAGACTGAACTTATGCGCAGTCACAATTTCTTGTTACCTCATATTGCTATTAAAAAATGCTGCAGCCAACTAGTTTACAAATATTTTATGCTATATGGATTTGGCAGGGGGTGGGGTGTTCCTTCCCAGATATTCCCTTTCATGAAAAATGTTAATTTGCCAGTTAGCTTTGATGCAAATCTAGTTTGAAAAGAGCACTACTGAGTTGGAAAATTTTGAAATAAAATACAACATGATGGAGGGTTTTTTTTTATAATGGACCTGTACGATGGGACTGATAGGAAGGAAAAAGAGGAGATTTTTTGTAGAAAATAATAAAACTTTATACCACATTCAACCATGACTAGTGAAAACAAATCTTTGAAAGTGCTAAAAGAGTTTTTACTTTCACAAACGTAGTTAACAGCTCATGTTTAATTTACCTTCAGATGTTCCTTTCAACAATATAATATTTCATGTAGTATCTATGAGATATTTAAGCAAACATTTTCCTTTTTCTCTTGTCAAATGATATAAGTTTGTTAGCAACACTGTAGGGCAGAAGGTAAATACTGAGCTAACATGGTCTCCCTAATTGTTAAGCTCTTGCAAGGGCTGAACCTGATCATTCACTGAATTGTTGAGTTGATGGGAGTCGTGTAGCTGGTTATAAATTGATAATCTAAATTAATTCATTCAAGCAGAAATCGATTTTGTAACTCCTTGAGAGCTTGTAATAATGCTTACCTCCTACTGCTAGCTGCATTCTCCGTTTCATGAAGCTGGTTGCAAACAGCTGGATTCAGGTGACCTGCTAGCTCATTAAATCTGTTACATGTTCCTTCTAGTAAATGATATTAAGCTGAAATGTCCTTGCGTTGATGTTTTTCTTTAATTTTATGACAGAAATAACCTAATTTGTAACACAAAATAACAATCTCCTTGGATTACTTTGCCTTGTTAAAATATTTTATGCATTTTTCATTTACACGAAGGTAATGGAAAAACACTTAAACTATCTGTTATTTAAACCACATGAGATATGTTAGAGAAAGTCTGAAAGCTACAAAAATGATTGCCTCTTCAGAGTCGTTGCTTTAGATCTGTAATAAAAGGCGGACATTTCAATTCATCGGTTGGTAAATAAAGTACAATAACTTTTTATTTGCTCTACATTGCAAAAACTAAAATCAGATTATTTTTTGAATTCATTTAGGAATAGAACATATTACTTTTCCATTTTTTATGCAAAATGTCCATTACAAATAGTACACTTTCATTTATCCACAAGAAGAGCTAAACCTAATTCTATAGCTTGAACTAAAGGAATTACTTCCTACACAGTCCTTTCCAGTACTGATTAGAGTAGAGCTGCTTAAACTTGTTTGTCAAAATATCTAAACTTCTTTTTATTTCCTTAATATATTTAATGATAAACATGTTAATGTTATAGTCATTTTAGAAAAAGTCATGTCAGCAAGTGCTCACTGTAGGATCTTTTTCATAAAAGTTCTAGCAAGTTTATGGTTCTTTAGAAAACTCGAGACTTTGATTCTCATTCAGAGATGACTGCTAAGTCTGTGAGTTCCAATCTGTAGTCTGCAGACACAGAAAAGAGAAACAAAAAAAAGAGAGATACTGGTGGGGACTGGCTGGAGGAGGGGGTGGGGATAGAATGGTGGGAACTGGTTAGGAAGGGGGAGGGAGAGACTGGGACTGGTGGGCATAGGCAGTGACTCAGCTGTTTGGGGAGGTTAAAGGGGTCAGGGGTGCTAAAATTCCTTAGAATGGAGGAGGCAACACCTGAATCAGCCATAAAGGGTCACTCAGAACCTACAGAGCTATCCTACCATCTCATAACAGTAATGATCAGGAGTCACACAACAAGGGTCCTACCTAGGAAAAGGCAGCACTAAAACATCAACACACCTATTGGGGAAACTAAAAAAGCCAAATTACTAGAAAGTGATCCTACATAGACATTCAGTGCTAACAGAATACACAGTCTCCTTCACACTCACAAAACACAAATAGATCTTTAACAAGTCTAGAAAAAGTAACCACAAATGAAAAACAGAAATATGTAGACAAAAATTAAAATGATACTGCTGAGATATATAAACACTGATTCATTTCCTCCGTACTGTGCAAAATATAAAGATAGCAGATATAAATGTCAAACACAGACATATTCCAATAATTAAATTAAAAAGAAAATTATTTTTTCTATCTTTGTTGTCTACCTTTTTTTATCTAACAGAGCTGGACCCTGTCTCTGATTTCTGCTTTCCTCTGTCTTAACTCTCTTTCCAGGGTCTCCTGTCCATTTATCATTGTTCTCTCTCCTCCTGTCTTCTTTACTTCCTACCAGAGCTGCACATTCTGCCCAAGTGGCCTCTGTGGTGCAGGTGGGCTCCAAGGAAGAAAGGGACTCCCTGCAGCTGCTCCAATATCTTCGGAAGTGAAATTCCCTTGTTCTAGGGGACCTTTAAAAATTGTTGTTTGGGAGCCCATAATTTGAATAGCTGCTACTCTTTCCTCCCCTATATCCATCTCTGAGACTGATATTTTCCTTTCAGCTTCAGTGTTTATTTTTCTGCCTCTCTATCCACTCAGATTTCATTACTTACTATCCAGTTCAAGCTCCATCTTTTTACTGCATCTATCTACACTAGCTTTCCATCTCGTTACTTTACTCTGGTCCTCTCAATCCTCTTTATCTTATCCCCCAGTCTTTCACTACCTCCACCTTCCATCCAGAATCCTTTCTCTCTCAATCCACCCCCTCCAGCCAGCATCCTGTCTCTGTCTCTTCTCTACTCCATCCAGCATCATCCTCTGTATTCTTACTCCATCCTCCCATGTCCAGCATCTCTCCTTGGTCTCTCTACTCCTGTGTCCAGCATCTCTCGTCTCTTTAGTACTCCCCCATGGCAACCTATTTTTTTCTCCCATCCCCAGCATCCCCTTTCCTCTTTGTATCCCTAGCCTTCCTTTTACCACCGCAAACCAGAATATCTCTTCTGTCACCCTATTCCCCCTCCTGTGCCCACCTGTTACTTCTCCCTCCCTGCCTCCAATTTGAGCCCATTCTCACCTTCTCCCTCCTCGTAGATGTTATAAGTCACTTCTGGATCTTCCACTCAGCACTTTAAAAGTGTAACACCTCCAGAAGCTGAGACTCTGTGGCTGCAAGCGACTCTCCAGAAATACTGCATGAGTCCCAGGGCTCTTGGCAGCAATAGAGTTTTTGGTCCTTGAGTAAGCACCCACAGCTGTTTCAACAAAAGCTTCTCCTCCGGGCTGGACTCCGATCTACCAGTACACTCTGCTCATCCAATGGCTCTCTGTCCCAGCATCAGCAACCTTGTGAAACTGCCTGCAGGTTTGTTTCTAAGCAAGCTCATACAGCAGGAGATGTGTTTAATTGTGCTTTCCCCCACTCTCTACTACTCCTCCTCCTTCTCTCATCAGGTAATATCAACCCCAACCCTGCCCCCCCCCCGATATCTTTCCCATTCTAAGAAAAGCTCCTCATGTACCCTATCTAATCTCATCCATATCCCCCTCCTTTCCCCTTCCGCCCTCCCTCACTCTTGCCCCAATCTCTCAACCACGTGGGCAGAACACTCACCCAGTGACACCCACCCATACCCTAGTCCCTCTAGATCCCTGTATTATTCTGAAAATAGATCCTCACGTAACGGTCCCCCTAGACCGCAGACTTACTCTGGAAAGAAATCCTCATGTAACTTATCCAACCTTATCTATATCCCTCTCCTTTCCCCCTCCGCTCTCCCATTCGCATGTGCCCTATGGAATGCATGCTCAGTCTCTAACAAACATGCTTTTACTCATGATCTCTTTATCACCAATGCATTACACCTTCTTGCCCTAACTGAAACCTGGCTCCCTCCAGATGATACCGCATTCGCTGCTGCTCTCTGCCACGGGGCTACCAGTTCTCCCATACACCTCGATCCACTGGCCGCGGTGGTGGTGTTGGGCTTCTACTTTCTCCCTCCTGCCAATTCCAACCCTTCCTGCCACCTCAGTCACACTCTCCCCTCTCCTTTGAAGTCCACTCCATTTGCCTCCTCACACCACTTCCCCTCCGAGTAGCTGTTATCTATCGCCCACCCGACAAATCCAAATCAACCTTCCTTACTGACTTCAACTCCTGGCTTTCCATCTTTCTGGATCCCTCTTCCCCCACTCTTATTCTTGGCGATTTTAACATTCATGTCGATAACCCCTTCGATCCCTATGCTTTAAAGTTTCTCGCCCTCACCTCCTCATTTAACCTCCAACTCAGCTCCACTGCCCCCACCCACCTGCATGGCCACTGCCTTAACCTGATACTCTTCTCTAATTCTTCTTCCTCAAACTTCCGCAACTCAATCCTTCCCTCACATGATCATCACTTTTTAACTTTAATCTTCAGCTTCCGCTGTCTCAACCTCATCCTGTCTCCTCCGACCTATTTAGAAACCTCCATAATATTGATCCCCTGACTCTCTCCTCCACCGTTTCTCCATCTCTTTCCTCCATTATGTCATCCAAGTCCGTCAACGAGGCAGTATCCTCTTATAATACTGCACTATCCTAGGCTCTCGACACTCTGGCCCCACCCACCTCACGTTCTGTTAGACGTTCTGCTCCCCAGCCCTGGCTCTCATCCACAATCTGCTATTTACGCATCTGTGCCCGTTCTGCTGAACGTGCTTGGTCCAAATCCCGCTCCCCAGAAGACCTTCTACACTTCAAATTCATGCTTGACTCCTTCCAGTCAGCCATAACACTTGCCAAACAAAAATACTACATCCATCTGACTAACTCCCTTGCCTCAGATCCTCGCCGCCTCTTTAATACCCTCAGCTCTCTCCTCAAGGTTCCCCCGCCACCAGTCCCGCCCTCCCTCTTTTCCCAAACCCTAGCTGACTACTTCCATGACAAAATCCACAAGATTACCCTCCAATTCCCCATTCCCTCATCTACCTCCCCCCTTCCACAATTATCCCCCCCATCCATACTTCCTCTGCTCCCCTCTCCACCTTTCCTACAATCTCCAAAGAGGAAACTGCACTCCTCCTTTCCTCCTCCAAACCCACCACCTGCTCCTCTGACCCTATCCCCATCCATCTCCTACACCCCATCTCCCCCACCGTTGTCCCCGCCATCTCTCATATTCTCAGCCTTTCACTCTCCACTGCAACCGTCCCCGTAGATTTCAAACATGCTGTTGTCACACCTCTCCTCAAGAAACCCTCACTCATTCCCACCTGTCCTTCTATCGACCCATCTCCCTCCTTTCTTTCATATCTAAACTACTAGAATGAGCTATCCACCACCGCTGTCTCGACTTCTCACCTCCCAGGCTCTCTTGGACCCAATACAATCCGGCTTCCGTCCCCTACATTCCACTGAAACAGCCCTTACTAAGGTCTCCAATGACCTGTTCCATGCTAAATCTAAGGGCCTCTACTCTGTACTCATCCTTCTCGACCTCTCCGCTGCCTTCGACACTGTTGACCACAATCTTCTCCTCAACACCCTCTCCCCGCTTGGTTTCAAGGGTTCTGTATTATCCTGGTTCTCCTCCTACCTCTCCCATCGCTCCTTTAGTGTATGCTCAGGCGGCTCCTCCTCCTCTCCCACCCACTCCATGTAGGCGTACCCCAGGGATCCGTCTTGGGCCCCCTCCTTTTCTCTCTCTATACCCAATCCCTTAGCGCGCTTATCTCCTCCCATGGCTTTCAGTACCATCTCTATGACAATGACTCCCAAATCTACCTCTCTACACCTCATATTTCTCCAGCAATCCAGACCAAGATCTCTGCCTGCCTCTCTGACATCGCTGCTTGGATGTCTCATCGCCGCTTAAAATTGAACATGGCCAAGACTGAACTCCTCGTCTTTCCCCCCAACTCCTCTCCTCCTCTTCCCTCTTTCTCAGTCTTCGTGGATGGATCTACGATCCTTCCTGTTCTCTCGGCCTGCAATCTGGGGGTTATCTTTGACACCTCTCTCTCCTTCTCCACACATATCCAGCTCGTAGCTAAAACCTGCCGTTTCTTTCTCTACAACATCAGCAAAATCCGCCCCTTCCTGTCTGAACACACCACCAAAACGTTTATCCACTCCTCCTCTCACCTTGACTATTGCAACCTACTCCTGGCTGGTCTCCCTGTGAGCCATCTCTTCCCCCTTCAATCCATACAAAATCATGCTGCTCGATTAATCTTCCGCCAGCCTCGCCATGCCCACGTTACTCCTCTTCTCAAATCACTTCTCTGGCTTCCCATTCAATTCCGCATCCAATTCAAGCTTCTCCTGCTGACCTACAAATGCATTCACTCTGTGGCCCCTCAGTACCTCTCATCTCTCCCTACATCCCCCGTCGCCAACTTTGCTCCGCTAACAAACTACTTCTATCTAAGCCTTTCACTCACACTGTTAACTCCCGACTTCGCTCCTTTCACCTTGCTACACCCTATGCCCGGAACAGCTTACCTGTGTCTACACACCAGGCACCCTTCCTGGCCCTCCTCAAATCCAGGTTAAAGACCCACCTCTTCACTGTCGCGTTCAGATCCTGATTTCTATCCTTCATCTTAACCTAACCCCATCATTTTCTATCCCTCATCTTAACCTAACCCCCCATCATTTGCATAACCTGTTTGACCACACTATGCTTTGCACTAAATTGTACTGTGTACTGTCTCGACTAGATTGTAAGCTCTGATAAGCAGAACTCCGATGAGCAAGGATTGTCTCTTGTATTCATGTCTGTACAGCGCTGCGTGTGTGGCGCTATATAAGTGTTAAATAGTAGTAGTAGTAGCAGTAGTACATCTACCTTGGCTGCCACACAGCCAGTCTCACTATGATCTGTGAGATTTTGTAGATTATCTCAACATCCAGGAATGATGTGTAATTATGCACATCTCCTTCTGCTGAGTGTAGCAGTAGATTGGGAATACCAAGGCTCTTAAAGCTTGCCTGAACTGGCCCACCAGGTTTTGGTGAGGCTTAGATGTGCAGATTGGTCACCAGATGGATAACACATAACTACCCTAAGTATAAATCTTTCTGAATATTGGGCCTGTGTGTGTTTGTCAGGGGTAATATCTGATATGCATTCAGTAATGTATGGAATACCTCAGGGATCTCTCTTTTCTCCCCTCTTGTTCAGTCTCTATTTGCAGCTATTGATGAATTATGTAAACCTAGCTATAATCTCCTTTTATCAGTGACCTCACACCCCATTCTATCTCAAATCTCGTAAATCTGATTCCCGGTTTGCTGCTTTTTCAATTTCCTAGTCAGTAAATGGTTGGTTTTGTTGCAGAATTCAAAGTGTGTTTGCCTTACTCTGTCTAACACGTGCTTTATCTAAAGCAATTGGAACTCCTGAATCATATCTAGTGTCCTTGAGCTCTTTATAACCTTCCCCTCTGAGTTCCCCCAATTTATGCTTCTCCTCCAGGTATGAACATCAATAAGTGAACTCCAAAATTAGGTCAAGTCCCTCGTAAATATTTTTTGTCGGACCTATAGTCCCCACACCGAAGCTACCATCAGTAAGAGCTACGGTAAAGGAGAGAAGAGTCCTTTTTAATCAGAAAGCAGTAAGAACTCATAACTGCCAGAAATTCATCTGGTCAGAGCACCTTTTACTTAACTGCAATTTTTGGCGAAAAATGCTGGAACAGGTGATCGACATGACACAGTCCTGCGTTTCGGGTTTCTATTTTTCCACACCCTGCTTCAGGTTAGCTTGTCATCACCCAACAAAAAAACGCCATAAAACAAAAGATGAGGGAACACCCTTTTAAATGCCTACAGCTGACGTAAGTATAATTGTCACATGTCTACTGTGCCTCCAATCCAAGGCCAAGAGCACACACCAGCTCCCGCCTCCCAGGAGGAAACCTCACAGTAAACTGTGCCAATCTAATTCCAGGTTTAAACCCCTCGGAATTATGGTGTTTAGACTTTTCATGCTGGGGTCCTTTCGGCACCAATGGTTCAACATGTTCTTTCTCATGATCATACTTTTGAAGAGCAGACTTGGAGAGCGAGTGATTGGATGCCCCCTCAAGAGTTGGGGGGTGACCGGACTCAGAAATTACAATATATTGAGCAACGATGGATCTTTTGCCTAAACACCCCGTCCTCCCACCATAACAAATGGGATATCACAACAAAAGCTTAATGCATAACTGCCCTATAGGGTTGTAGATCGGATAGACAATGCATAATTGTGATACCAAGTGATAAGACTCCAATATAGGCATTATAAGCATTAGTACTTAGATTCACCAAAACCAGTACATATAAGATATATATCTAGGTTTAACACACTGATTGTCAACGGGTGTCCACTACTTAGTGACAAGATAATGATAAACATGGATGTTATAATCCATCTGCATAATTCGCTAATAATAACAGAAATATCAAATGAATCGAATTATGTAAGAAATTGGACATCCCAGTAACTATCGAAGGCGGGTTATCCTATAAGAAATAAGAGAGTTAACTATATGTCTGACAACCCCCACCTTCTTATACCCCCTCCCTCCCCCCCAGCTCTACCCCCCCAATTCAAAAACTTTAATAGTTGAAGCTAAAGATTGTACAGGGACGCATTACTACTGCAGTGCAATAAGACGGTATCCACCTATTCAGAACTGCTTTGGCTGGAGGTAAGTAGAAAAATTATTATATATCACCATTAATAGGTAAAAACAGAGCCCAAAGTGGTAAGACATTATCCTTATGTCCTCGTAAGTCCGCTGTAAGCTTTTCCATCCTGTATATATCCCATACCTTTACCCACCATTCCTTTACTATTACTTTCAATTTTCTACAGATAGCACTGGAATCTTGGGAGCTTGGTGTTGTCTAATATGTCTTCTAAAAATCAATACGCTATTGCGCTCTCCAAATTTTCAAAGAAACAGGAGGCAGCAGGTGCTAGCCAGACGACGGCTACATCAGGGGCAGTTCCTGCTCCCTCTGAACTAGGCAGAGACCGTAGTATGGGGACGCAATCGGTGTCTAAGGCAGACTTGATGGAAGTGTTACAAGAACTGCGCTCATTTTGGATGGACTTCTCTAAAGCGATCTCAGACTTTCAATCTGATTTTAAATCTCTCGATGATAGAGTAACTCAAACTGAAATAAATATAGGTGAGCAAATGGACGCTACAGTGGAGATCCAGACTAAAATCCATAAGCTGGAACAACTTTCTGTGGATCTAATGGATCGCCAGGATGACATGGAAAATAGGCAGAGAAGGAATGACATCAGAATATGGGGAGTGCCAGAATCATCTACTACAGCCGGTAATATCATGACCCTCGTTCAAGAGATATATGCTTTTTGCGTACCTGAGAAATCTGTTCCTGTTAAATAGGAAAGAGCACATCGTAGTGGAAATGTTAGAACTGGCGGGGATGTTAGAACTCGTCCAATTATTGCCTGCTTTCAATATTTCAAAGATAAAACCATGCTGATAAGAGCTCTTCGCGGGAAATGATCCATTTATTTTCGTGATTGGGATCTTCAGATTTACCAAGATTTATAAGCCTTTACATTGGAACGTCGTCGGAGCTTCAAGCCACTTACTCAGATTTTACAACAAAAGCAGATAAAGTACCGTTGGAACTTCCCTTTTGCATTAATTTTTGAGTGGCAAAATAAGACACAAAAAATTACAGACTTATCTGTATGTCTGGACTTTGTAGATAACATACAATATGGGGGTAGTCATGGTCCATGACAGCGTAATTAACACTTGGAGTGGGAAGTTTCAACACCTAAGCGACGGAAAATCCCACATTCGTGTCGACAATCCGAAGCAGATCCTGATGATCGTACTAATAAAGCAATGGACACTGCGGCTCCGCCGTAATGTTTTTTCAGTCTCTATTTAATCATAATCTTTGGATAGTTTGTCTATTTCTCTTAGGACTAATACCAGTGGAAGTTATATTTTTTTGAAAGTATATTGTACGCTTAACTATATATGTGATATATAAGTAAAGTACATTGTATTGCTGGGGTTATACTTGTTTGAATCTACACGATCCTTGTACTGTGTAAAGAGAGAGGGGAAATGTTGTTATTCTTATTACATGCCTGCTTAGAGAGAAAATGTATGGTATAAGGGGGGGTGGAGGTGGCTGGAGTTAAATGGGTTTTTCATCACCCTTTTTGCGACATTGATGTCGCTTAACTGGTTCAATTTTTGGTACAGAAATGATTGGTCCTCTATATCCAGGACCAAGGGTAGGGAGTGGGGGGAGGGAGGGTAGGGAAGGGGAGTGGGGGGGGGTGGGGTGGGGGATAGGGGTGGAAGGGAAGCGGAGGAGGTAGGAGAGGTACAGGAGACTCTTTTTTGGTGTATTTGGCGACACAGAGGGAGTACAGAGAAGCTGAGCGCAGATTTGAGAAACAACAAAGTGACGGTATGGAACCAATTTACTGCTCAAGGTAAGCGAACATTACATAGTACCAATGATTAAGTTGATTACGTGGAATATTAGAGGGCTTCATCATGCGATTAAGAGACAAAGGATGTTAGACCAAATTCACAGGGGAAGAGCGGATATTGTGTTTCTTCAAGAGACTCACCTGGCTCCAGGGGCATCATCCTGTTTATCCTTGAAAGATTATCCACATGTTTTCTATTCTAATTTTACTTCCCATAAATGGGGGGGGTGGCTATCTTACTATTCAAAGATTGCCCTTTTGTAGTATTGAATCAAGTCTCAGACCCGTTGGGTCAATTCCTTCTTCTCTCCGGGACGTGCCATAACTTTCATATTACTTTGATTAATGCTTATATTCCTCCTGCCGACATCGCAATGTCTTTGAAGGATCTTTTGGAAATGATCCGAGTTCATGCCACGGGTGAAATCTTGTTAGGGGGTGATTTTAATAGTGTCACTTCGGAGATGAACAGGTCAACATCCATAGGAAAGGGAGGAGGGTGGTCCAATGCATTGAGAGTTTTTGTTTCTAATTCTGATTTAATTGATGCTTGGAGGGAGTTTCACCCTGGTGAAAGGGACTATACTTTCTTTTCTCCAAGACATCATTCACACTCTAGACTTGATACTTGGCTAATCTCAAAATCGTTGCTTCCTCACATCTCCACTGTGCAAATAGGAGTTATGGGCCCATCTGATCATCATCTGGTTTCTTTAGACTGGATGATAAAAGATCAAGAGGTCCCCCCCCCCCCCCGGATTTGGTCACTAAATAGACAATGGTTGAAGAATAAGGAATTTGTTGAGCAACTACAGAAGGGTTGGAAGGAATATTTGCGGTTTAAATGATTTACCAGAGACCCCAAATTTCTTATTATGGGAAGCGGGGAAAGCGGTGTTGAAGGGTCAGCTCTTATCGCTCTGAAAAGCTTTTCAAAGACAAAAAACGATACAAGATACATTGCGAAGCCAAATTGCTACTCTTGAAATGACACATAAGAAAACCCAGAATAGGAAAGTATGGCGTCAGCTATTAAGCTTGCGGGGCAAATTGGCTTCTTTGGAAACTGATGAGATAGCATCTTGAATGCGACGTACTAGGCGTAATTTCTATGAACATGGTAACAAAGCTCATAAATTGCTTCTATGGCAGTTAAAACGCCAGAGGTTGAAGAAAAAAATCTCAACTGTTGTAGATGACACTGGACGGGAACGTCGGAAATCTATAGAGATTGCAGGTTGCTTTGCAAAATTTTACGAATCTTTATATACCTCTCAGTTCTCTGTGGATTCCCAGAGGCTCATCCAATGGCTTGCCGAAACCAACCTTCCTCACATATCAGAGGATTCCTTTAATAAATTAGAATGTCCTATTCAGGTGGAGGAGGTGAGAGAGGCTATTCGTCAGATGAAAAATTCTAAGGCTTTTGGCCTGGATATGCTTCCGGCAGAAGTGTATAAGACCCTTTCAGAGCAAGTAATTCCTATTCTGGTTAGAGTGTTTAGCCCAAGGGAGCTTGCCACAATCTATGTATCAAGCTTCTATAATTGTGATCCCTAAGGATGGTAAAGACCCGACAATCTGCTCTAATTATAGACCAATTTCTTTATTAAATATGGACTACAAAATTTTGACAAAACTTTTTGCAATGAGGCTGGACTCTAGCATCCAAGAGATTGTGCACCCTGATCAGACAGGTTTTATACAAGGTAGATATGGTTTTGAAAATGTATGGAGGCTAATCAATGTTTTATTTAGTTTGACATATAAAACTGGAATATATGCTGTGATCTTTGGATGCTGAAAAGGCTTTTGATAGAGTAGAGTGGCCTTATCTATTCGAGTCGTTGCTACATTTCGGATTTGGGCCTAATTTTCAAGGGTGGATTGAAGCCTTGTATACGTCACCAACAGCAGTAGTGCAGATCAATGGGTTCAGCTCATCTCTGTTTTTATTAGGACGTGGGACTAGACAGGGTGGTCCGCTGTCTCCATTGCTTTTTGCTTTGGCCCTTGAGCCTCTAGCAATATGATTGCGTGCCCAAGCTCAGGATATAGGAATAAAACTAGGGGATCATTTCCATGTCGTCTCCTTATACGCTGACGATACGTTGATCTTCCTCCGTGATCCAGTTCGCACACTAGCCATCATCGTGGACTTGTTACATAACTTTTCTCTTCTGTCTGGTTTCAAGGTAAACTTTGCCAAATCAGCTATGCTGCCCTGTTCTACAGGTTTGAAAGAGAAGGTAAATTTGACTTCTACGTTTTTTTTCTATGTATCCCAGTTTCGATACTTGGGTATCATAATTCCCAACAGACTTGAAGATTTATATGCACTGAATTATCGACCGCTGATGAAAACCTTGAAAGCTGAGATTTTGCAGTGGTATTCTTTAGCGGTTTCCGGGTTAGGCAGAATAAATGTGATCAAGATGTTACTTTTACCTAAATTGTTGCTCCTCTTTCAGCAATTACCGATAATGCTCCCCAGAGGGTTTTTTTTTAGAGATACGCCAGTTACTTACAAAATTTATCTGGCAGGATAAAAGACCCAGAATTAATTGGTATACGATGATCCGTCCTCGGATGTTAGGTGGTTTGGGGCTCCCAGATTTTGAATTGTACTATCATTGTTCTTGTCTGCGCATTCTTCATTTTTGGTTAAATGCTCAGAGGTCCTCATGGGCTCAAGCAGAAACTGAATGGTTGTCCCCTATTCCCCTGCTAGCGGTGCCCTTTGTGACTGAACATGGTGAAGTTCAGAAACTTCTGCAACACGCTTTTTTGGGACCGGTGTGGAGAAGCTGGGGAAAGATCAGTAAACTGTCATCTCTGCCTTCAAAGTTATCTCCCTTCACGGTACTAGGGTCTTTACCCTTCATTAGGAATGTTGGGAGGGCAATGAGAGTGACTAGTGTTAAGACCCACTTTTCGTTCATGTACGATCATGCTAAGTTTCTGTCTAAACAGCGAATGGAACAACTCTTTGACTTGGAGTTATCAGACTTTCAGTATTTCCAATTAAAGCATTGCTTTTCTCGGCAGGAGTATATTTCGGCAGGAACTCGGGTACCAAAGCAATGGGAGACTCTTTTATTCCAGAGTTCCTATCCCCGGGCTTTGCTAGCTAGACTTTATAGGACCCTTTCTTCAGAGAAAGCGGCTGATATATCTGAATTACCGTCCCAAAAACATTGGGAGAAAGACCTTCCGGGAAGACCAGAGGAGTTTTGGTTAGAAGTTTTCTCTTACTCGCATAAATGCTCTATCTCATTATCGCTCGTTAACACTCAATTACGGATATTATTTAGGATGTCCATTGCACCTGAGAAATTATTTCAATGGCAAAGGGCGGATGATCCTCTTTGTTGGCGCTTATGCGGTCAAAAAGGTACATTTATAAACATGTGGTGGGAATGTCGTAAGGTACAGAAATTTTGGCTGGAAGTTCATTCTGTAGTTCTGACTAAACTGGGGGTGATGTTTCCATGCACGTTGGAGTCCTGTCTTTTGGGACATTTCTCGGAAGGGATACCACTTTCTGATAAAATTGGGTTAGTACATTGCTTATTGTTAGCAGCCCGCTCGGTGATTGGTTGCTTTTGGAAGCGCTCATATGCTCCCACCCTAAAGGAATGGTGGTAAAGGTATGAGTTCTTACTGCTTTTTGATTAAAAAAAGACTCTTCTCTCCTTTACCGTAGCTCTTACTGATGGTAGCTTCGGTGTGGGGACTATAGATCCGACAAAAAATATTAATGAGGGACTTGACCTAATTTTGGAGTTTGGTGTTCTTATTTGTATATGGGCATGATGAACTTATAGGCCCATGGGGTTTTGGTTTGTACCTTGTGTTGGATTTCTCCTCCAGGTATAACAATCTAGCCTGCAGGGTAACCAATTCCTGCTCCTTAGTCCGCTTTTTGAATGAACTCATGGAAATCAGGTGCCCCCTCAGCACCTCTTTTAAATACTTTCACACTACAACCAGAGAGCGTTCTCTGTCATTATTATGAGCCATATATTCATTAATGACTGCCTGCAATTTAGTACAATCACCCTTCCCCCACCCCTATCAAAATGTCATTCAGCTTCCAGAAGGTATTCTCCTTTTTTTTTTACCAACCATGCCCTTACCTCCCTCCAGACTGGAGCATGATCAGACCATGAGATGTTTTCAATCTCAGTCTTCTGTTTGGGGCATTAAACTCCGGTCCACCCACACAGTCAATTCAAGAATATGAGTGGTGCATACTCAAAAAATAAGTATACCTCTGATCCCTTGCATGCCTTTCCCACCAGAAATCTACTAAATCAAAGGCTTTAATAAACACCCTAAACTTCTGGCCAGATTTCGAGCTCCTCAATGGAAACCTCGGGATGTGTTCAACTTCCTGCTTTTTCCTGGAGAACCCCTTCTATCCCTGCTACACGGCTGGCAGCAGTTAGCATCGGGGAGTGTTGGGGCATCCGGGGAGGAGTGGAGGTGGAGACTGTTGCTAACCGGGTAGCGATGATATTGAATGCTGCCTGGTTAGCAACCTGTGCCTAAAAGATAGGCAAAGAAAACCCCTGTCTATCTTTAAGGTGCAGGAACTAACTGGGCAGCATGCAATATCACTGCTCCCTGGTTAACTACTGTGGCTTCCGGGTGTGCAGCAATCCCAGATATTCAATGCTGGGGCTGCATATGACCCCAGCATTGAATATCCAGAGATAAGGGTCGGTGGGCCTGCCTATCTGAATATCTGGCCCTTTATGTTTAACTCTAAATTCGTCTTTCCAAAATAAATGCATTTCCTGTACAAAAGTAACTTGCAACTGCAAACGGGTTAGTTCTTTAAAGAGCATTTGCCATTTAAAGGGCATGTTCAGCCCACATATGTTCAATGTACCAAAACTAAAACCTTCCATAGAAAATCGGGAATCCAATTTTCTTAGTACTGTATATGGAATCCTACCCCCCCCCCCCCCATTGCATCCCTCAATTTGCCCTTCATCCCCCAAATAAACCCCCTTCTCCTCTCTAACCATTCTCCACCCCTGTGACTGGACACCTCACTGCCATACCAGAGGCATGACTCAGCAGCCTGTAGGCCCAACAGACCCCCACCCCCTTATGCATGTGTATAATCATCCTATCACCCTCAACTCCCCACACACACCTTGGCTCCATCACGTATCCACAATCAGTCCATACATCCCCATTCATTCACTTAACTCTCCAACTAATCCAATTACCACAGCCATGCATTAGCTTAGTACAGTTTACGAAGTCCATGCTGCCAATATCAGGTCCTAGCCTCCCTTTCCATCTTCATTGATTCCTGATATCGTAGCCTTCGACTGCCTTGCTCTGCATGTTGCCATCTCAGGGAAGAAATGCCCCCTGTCCTGTGTGGGGCTGTTTCACTTATGGTGAAAATTATCCGAGCCCGCTTTCTGGAGGTCAGCAATTGCCTCTTCGGGTGACCACACTTTTATCATCTTGCCTGATATGGTAAATTGCAGACCCAAAGGAAAAGTCCAGCGGTATCTCACACACTCTACTCTCAGACATTTAGTTATCTTTCTGAAGTCTGTCCGCTTCTTCATTATGACAGACGAGAGGTCCGAGTATATCTCAATATCTGTGTTCTCCCACTTGATATTCCCCAATTTACTGCGGCCTACCACCAGTTCCTTAGTCACATATTCATGCTAGCACATCCCGGGGTTGCTCCAGTCTCTGAAGGTCTAACGTACGGTGCGCCCATTCAGTTTTGAAGCACACAGAACAATTGCCCAGCTGTGTGGTCTTTATTACTACATGACATACTCTCCACCAGCTTCGTATAAATAACTGTCTCCTCCTTCTCCAGAAGGCCGCATATTCATATATTGCAGTGCCAAGACCTATTCTCAAGGTTCTCCAGCTTTAACAGGACTTCATCCTGCATCTTTGCCATGTCCATCTTTTTTTGCCTTGAATTCCTTGCACTCTCCTTCACAATTGTACAGTTATGATTCAACGTCATCCACCCTTTGGGTCTCTTCACCCAAGTCAGAACACATGTCAGCTATCCAGCTCTGTGCTTCCTCTTTAAAGTTCAGCAGTGCCATTTAAGTCAGCAAAGCACTGCCAAATTTCCATGTGTAAGAGGGCCACCATCAGCTGTAGCACATCAGCTTCCATTGATGACGCTTTTGCACTCTCCTTACCTGATGCTGTCTTGCATAGCCCTGCTGACGTTCCACTTTTGTGCTTATAAACAAGCTTTCACCGTGTTCTACTACTACTACTATTTATCATTTATATAGCGCTACAAGACGTATGCAGTGCTGCACAGATACACATAAGAGACAGTCCCTGCTCGGCAGAGCTTACAATCTAATCAAGACAGACAAAACAATAGCTGAGAACAAGAGTACAAAATGGGAAAGGTAAGGAGAGACGAGGAAAACAAGGGATCAGGATCCAAAAGCAGCCTCAAAGAGGTGAGCTTTTAGCATGTATATGAAAAGGGGGAGAGATGAAGCCTAACGTACAGACTCAGATAGTTTGTTCTATGCATAAGGAGCAGTAAAGTGAAAGGATAGAAATCTGAAGATGGAAGTAGGAGTTTGCGCCCACTATATGAATTCTCTCCCAGAAACACTAAGAACTACTGAAACTGTAATTGAATTACGTAAAAAACTCAAAGCTCATCTTTTTGTCAAATTCTTTGGATCCGATGAACAGACTAACCTCACCCCCCACATGCTCAATACTGTACATTACATGTCACCTCGACAACCATATTCAACCCAAATTATTGCTACCCCATCCCAATTTGATGTAATCAAGTTCTGTTACTTTTACTATCATGTATAACCCAAGTTAATATCACCACAATCTAGTTCTATGTAACCTAGTTCTGTTATCATGACATGTAAACCGCCTTGACTGAAAGAGAAGGCAGTACATGAGCCCTGTTAAATAAATAAAATAAATAAATGTAAAGCAAAGTAGTGCAAATCCAGTGGGCCTTTTTTCATTGTCATCCATACTTCAAAGTTGGGAGAAAGTGATCCACCTTCACTTCACCTGATTATGAGGCATCGAACATGCAGATATTTGGGGAATTATGCAAGCCCGCCCACAGCTCCAGATTTAGGCAGCCATTCAGGTCTGTGATATCACTTCCTCCCCCTCCCATCCACATTCTTTTTCAAATTTAAATCTCCTGGCAGCTTTTTCAAGTCCTTCAATATTCTAAAAATGTTTTTTGAACATTAGACAACTGAGCATTCAACAATGAAAATGATTCTCTTTTAGCCTGTTCAATAGCCTCAGCTATATTTACTAAAGTGTGCTATCGTGTTAGCATGTGCTAATGCCATTACATGAACAGGGACCTGTGCTAAACAACATGTACACTTGACTAAATCAATCCCTGTGTTTAACACACTCCATTTTATCCTCTACTTTTACAATCTATATGCAGATGATGTAGTCTGTACCAACTGAACTTAGTGGAACTCTGGCACAAAGGATACAGTTTAATGAGGGAAGTACATAGAAAATGAACCATATTCAATGAATTCCTTCAAGAACCCAACAAAAATGTTTGACTACGTATTTAAAAAGTAAACACTTTTGTTATAGTCATATGCTGCATTTTTATAATTCATAAAATTTTATTTAAACATATGTAGCTTTCAAATTCATGTTCTCAGTGAAAGACATTTAACAGGGCATGAAAACTTCCAGTGGGGCAGGGGCATCTTATAAACATGAACACTTTCAAAAACTGGTGCCATCTTATAGACAAGCAGATTTATGAGGATATGAGGTTCTGAGGAAAGAGCCCACTTTGTCAGATATATCTTTGTAACATAGTCGCAAGTTGATTCATCCAACGACTATTCTCTTGTCCTCAGAAGCTCATGCCTCAATAAAATATCAGTCTACAAGCTGTCTCCAGCCTCATTTCATTTTAACAAAATTCATCATGTATGTAAAATGGTCAAACATCTGGACACACACATGGTTTACAATCTAGACATTTGCTCAGTCTTAGCCTATAGTTAACACAATCAGATCACATTGCTTTCATATGAATGAATTTTCTTGAATGTTTTAACTGAATATGATGGGTTATTTTGTGAATAATCACAATTTCAAAAATCTTGTTCACAAATTTACTGGTGAAGTGAAACTTGGCATTCATATTGCTCTACATAAAAACACATGTTCTTCGAACAGAAATTAATTTAACTTAGAACAGGTTGTGACTTTCAAAAAATGTTCTCATAAGAAAAATGCCAAATGGTATCTGCTATGCCATTTTACTTTGGCAGCAGTATTAAAAATATATCATAAGAAGAACTTTAAATACACTGCAGGGCTACTTATTTATTTTATTTCTGTTTCTGAATCACTCCTATCCAGAGACTCTAAGCAATATACAATATTTAAAATACAACACATAAAAACATACAGTAAAACAGGAGCAAAAACAAACTCCTCCAGATAGTAAATAGGAAAACAAAGACACAAAATTCACTAAGCATTAACAACTAACTCCTTTCACCATGAGTTACTAGTTTTGTGCTTGTCCTTGCAGTGCCAAAATAAACATTGTGAGGGATATTCAGCAATGGCTTGTAAAGCGGCTAGCTGTCACCGCGGAAGTTTAACGCTGCATATTCAACGGCAGGGCCATATTTAGCCACCGGCATTAAATATCCGGGTTGGCCATGGAACCCAGAAGCTAACAGAGCAGCGGTGTTATTGAGCCGCTGCTCGGTTAGTTTCCATGGCTAAAGTAAGGCCAATATCGCCGTTGCCCGGTTATCAACGGGTGCTGCCTCAGAACTCCCCCGACACACCCCGATGCTAGCAAGTTAGCATAAGGGCTTGAAGCAGCGACACCTGCGGATATTCAGTGGCACTAACCGTGTCTGCAAACTGTGTAAATGCCTTGGAATTTCCTCCTTTTTGTTATTACTGAAAATGAACTGAAGCTGTTTTTGTTGTCGTCGTGATTGAATGCTTACTATGTGTGCTACAACTTGATTGTGTGTACCTTAATTCATAGCTATACAGGCACACAAGTAATGTACACGAATGCTTAATTTTTAGGCATCCAAACAAATGCCCAAATGAGCCCAAAATGCAGATGCCTAATATACAGAGGCAGAACCAAACAAGAGTAAATCAAGATGCAGATTAGAAAATCAGGACCAGAACAACTAAAGATTTCATGGACTTTGCTTGTTAATACTAACAATAAAGATAGGGTGTACATCCCATCATGAAAAAGAGATTAGACATAAAATGTTCTTCCTTGATTTCTGTAGAGCTTACAGTCTCACCATCTCCAAATCTACCACTACCTCCTACTGAGGGCCGTACCAAAGGCTGTGCGAGTGCTGCAGCTGCACAGGGCACAAGTACGGAAGAGGCGCTAATGTCATCACTGGGCTTCCAGGAAGCCTGACAAAAGCAAATTCCTGTGCACAGCTGTGTGTGAAGGGGGTGTCGGAGTCGCAAGTCACATGAGGTGCATTTACAGCTTGGTACAGTCCTGCTCCTACTGATCTCTTACCTACTTCTGCCTTCCAGCGTTACAGTCTCTAATTACTTACTCTCTTCTGAGTCATGTTCTTCAGCCTTCAAAGTGCATTTTATTCAACATTTCCTGACACCCTCCATCTTTCTAACTACTGTCCTATCTTACTACTTCCCTTGAAAAATGTAGGCAAGGGTATTTATTTATATTTGCTATATATTTATTTATATTTGGTATTTATATCTGCTCTATGTCTACGCCTTGACTTGAGATGTGATCTTTGCCACTAACGCTAGCATTTTATAAAGACAAGCTGCGGTTAACTTGTTTTTATAAAATAATCTTAACATAGGCACCCCTTATAAAATTACCTTCTGAGCTTTTATCTTGCTGGTTCCTCCGTTATTTTTATCCATTTTGATCTTTCTGAAAAATGTAAACCATCCTGTCTTTCTTCAGAAGCTTTCCTCTTTTGGTATTTCTGGTTTAGCTCTTGACTGGCTTTCTTCCTGATTATATGGGAGCCCTCATAATTTGAATTTCTAGACCATCTTTCCAATTGTAGCTCAAGGCATTTTACATAATGTTTCAAGCACAGTAAATGCCTATCCCATAGGCTTACAATCTAAATGATACCAAGGCAATAGGAAATAAAGCGACTTGCCCGAAGTCACAAGATATGTCAGTGGAAAAAGTGGGACTCTGAACCTTTATCTCCTTTGTTTGCAGCCCACTGATCTAACCACTAGGCCATTTCTTTTAACCTAGTGGTTTTAATGAAGAATTAATCATACCATCCTTCACCTCAAAATATAAGAGTTCCTAAGGCCCTTTTTTGTGTGACCTGCTGTTCCCAATCTATCTTCATGATCTTGGTTCCATTATGCGCAACCAAGGTAGATTGGACCCGGTGCTCCAGGCCCCTCTCACCATCCACTCCTTTTCCCCCTCCCCCCCCCAACCTTTAGTTCCGCCCTCCATTTGCCCACAAATACACACATACCACGATCTTGGGAAACAACCGGTCGCAGCTTTATTAACTTATATAACATACCGAACATTACAGTCCAAGAATAATCCTCTTAACATTCCAAACAGCGGAACAATGCCACACCAGCCATGCTATTAGCAAGGTGACACCACCTCCGCTTCTGCTGCGGTCTTGCCAACGGCAATCATCCTAATCCCCTTTCCCCGACCTTGCCATGTAATTAGCAAAAGTCAGCCAGGGGTTATCCAGGTCGGGGCACCCCTTCACCCCCCACCGAACATCCCTAACATAGGGAGAGAGGGAGGGAAGCAGCCGCCGTACTCCAAGGAGGTGCAGGAGTGCCGGCAACCACTGCCTACTCCTGGCTCCTCCCACCACGTCAGGCCGTCCTCCTCCCAGGTTCCCCTGCGCTCCCGCGTGCTGATGGAGCCCACCCTCACTGCCGGCGCCCCTCCTCATCGCCGGCAACCACCCTCCCCACCGACGCCCATCATTGCGCCTCTGCCCTAGCAACCCCGGCCACGAGCCAGGGTCCCCGCACCGGCCAACCACCCGGTTACGGGCGGCCGCCGGGACCCTGCCCCGTGGCCTTGCATTTCCAATGAATGTTGCTATAACTGCTTCAGAAATTATTTTCAAATTTCTTGACATTTTTCCCCCATTTCCAGCTGCCTTTTTGCATTTGTCCTCTTTTCTATGTCATCTCATAGATGCTTTCCTACTTCCTTTCACTAAATGCACGCAAAAAAAGTTAATTT
Organism: Ichthyophis bannanicus; assembly: GCA_033557465.1. Lineage (NCBI taxonomy): Eukaryota > Metazoa > Chordata > Amphibia > Gymnophiona > Ichthyophiidae > Ichthyophis > Ichthyophis bannanicus. The sequence goes on from CM066031.1 coordinate 1,301,739,636, forward strand.
TTTAAAACAGAATACGCACACATTTCCTGCCTTCCTCCTGTATTTATTTATGTTGATTCCTTATTGTTTTTCTTCTTACTATCTCAACATAATGCCGGCATAATTCTAAATTCCACTCTTCCCTCCTCAACTTTTATCTCTATATAGCTTTTAAAAGTCTAATGCCATTGATTTCCCAGTCCTGCTATTATTCTATGGAGCACTACTTGAGTTCTTAGAGGAGCTATTGCTTAGATTTCCATCGTTAACAGTGCCAGGTGATTTTAAGATTCATTATGAGAATTGTATATGTCCATTGGTTAATAGTTTTGTTCAGTTTATTGAGATGCTACAGTTAGACTGTATTCATTTCCAGCACATTCTAAAGGGCATATTCTGGATGTTCATTTGGTGCCTCAATATCTAGGGCACTGTTTTGATCTGGGAAGTATTACTATCTTAAAAGTACCTTGGGGTCTAACCATTTTGTTCTTTTATTTAAATATATACATGTCCAAAATATAAATTTATAATGGATCTTCTTTTCTTAGGCTGAAGATTCAATTTTCCCACTACTCTTCAGGGGAGATACACTAAAGAATATGTTAGAGAACTAGAATGCAACATTGCAGCAGATGACAAGTGATTCTCGCATCCCAGGTCCACTATCCAGACATAGAGGCCACTTTACCCTTACTCTGGGATTACTCTCATCATAAGCAAGAACTCTGGAATGAAAGAGGCAGGGAATTTGGCTTGATTTTGATAAGGCCCTCTGGAGAGCCAAGTTTAAAGAATATGAATCCTTTGTGCGTTCTCATAAAAAAGCTATTATTTGATGCGTATAGCGCAAGTAGGCAATTCAAGTCGTGAGTTGTTTAGTATTACCAACGAATTGTTGGAAGGGGTACAGCATTTCCCTTCCCAAAAGCAGAGTCCAGATTCAATTAAATTAAATTACTCTGTGCTTACTTATCCTACAAACTCAACAATAAATACAAAATCAGTTTTTTGCTTCCATTTATCACCTGCTACCCCTTCCATCAAGCTCTCTCCACTTCATACCTAGATTACTTCCACAATCTACTTTCTGGACTTTTTGATACTGCCCCACTAATCCACACATGAAGTATCTTAGGGGTATGTTTACTAAACCGTCTTAACGTAGCAGCGCCGAGGTTATCGCGCGATACTGATATTATTTTATTTATTTATTTATTTATTTATTTAACTATTTCTTTTATACCGCCCCTTCCAGAGATAACGTCGGCAGCAGCATTAAGGCACACTAATGCTGTGAAAGCCGGGTCTGAAGGGTGGAATAAGGCTCCCCAGAGGGTGGAGATAGGAGTCAATGGGCGGAGAGTGGGTGGGGAGTGGGCGGGGAGAGGCTCCAGGCACACTAATGCCGTGAAATCAGGGTCTGAAAATTAGCGCCAGTGAAAACCTCACGCTAGAGGCACATTTGCAGGAGAGAGAAACCATTTCAGTCAGCAATGTACAGAAAAGGCAGGGAAATCCAGAAAGGTTATACTAGTGATACATGTGCAGGAACCAAAAAGGCAAATAAAACATAGAAAATGACCAAAACCACATTTGAAATCCCAATAACCAAGCTGGCCAATAGTGATATTAATGATAAACATAAAGCAACACCACTGACAAAGCACAAAAAAGAAGGTATCATGTTTGGAAGGGTCTATTCTCTGTCCCCCTACAAAGTGAATGATCACACATTGAAATAGTGCTGATCAGGGTTTTTTCTCGTTTATATTGGGCAGGTTTGTTATGGCGTGGGCAGGTGTGTTATGGCGTGCACATGTGCAGCAATAGCAGAGTGGGAACGTAGGAAAGGGCAACTGTACTGATGCTGTAAATGGGATACAGAGGGCTGCAGGCGGCACATGCTGTGGTCCAGCTGGGGCACAGTGCAGGCTAGGCAGATGCCTACGTGGCAAATACGAATGCCAAAACTGTAAAGCAGCAAGACAGCAACTGACAAGGGTTCAACATGGGCACGAGTGTGTGTCCCACAGTGTCACAGGGGATATTACCCAGCAGGTACCCCCAAAGGCACATAACATTGACAAGCGGTGCTGAGGGGAAGCGCGCATGTCCATGAAGGCACCCGTACCAGAGAACCCACACCATAGGCAGCTGCCTACCGGCACAATGGATGGCCTGGGACTGCGCACCACCAGCACCACCGGCATAAGGGCATGTCAGCATGGTGGCAGAGGGGTGCTGGTGGCGGCGGGGGCAGTGGCATCTTCCCACAGCAGACGACGGCCAAGCCCCGTTTAGGTGGGTGCCGTGCACTGCAACAGACAAGGTCTGTCTGACGAACAGTCATGGTATCCCCAGGGAATGATCTGCCCCTGTGGCAACAGTTTGGTGCAGTACACACAGCCAGTGTGTTGAGGGGCAGAAGGTCACAGGTTCAAGCCCCAGCTGTGGCTCCTGAAAACCATGTCCCTATAATTTACCCAGTACTAAACCGTGGTAATAAAGACGGAACTGTTATTGCAGATTAAATAAACAAGCCATAAACGCCTATATTTTACCCTACAGGGCACAGACACCATAAACATGTGCAATCTCTAGAGCAGAGTTTCCCAACTGCAGTCCTGGAGGGCCAAACACCATTCAGGTGTCATGCTGTCCCTAATAAATATGCCTGTGCTGCAATTGTATGCAACACCCCCATTGTATGCAAATGTATCTCATGCATATTCATTAGGGACAGCATGAACACCTGAACCGTGTTTGGCCTACCAGGACCGGAGTTGGGAAACTCAGCCCTAGAGCAGTGGCCAACAGGGGCATAAACACCCACACGCTCCCTATCCAAAACATCATGGAGAGTCAGGCTTTTGGGCCCTGCGCGGAGCAGCATCTCCCAATACTGGCACCTGCATACCTTAGCAATGCCGTCCTAAACTTGGGAACACGTTCCACATATATCAAAATGTTGCTATGATTAATGTCAGATAACAAATCCTAAGTTAAACATGATTTGTTGATAGAGATTCATCATAGCAACCTTTCTGATATCTGTGGAGTGTGTTTCAGTTATTGATTCTGACAGTATTTACCACCCTGGGGAGTGACCCCCAACAGTTTTGTGTACCATAGCAATGCCTGCACTGTGCCCAGGACTGGTGTGGCGGCCAGGGCTGCCACAAACCTCTATATTTTGGGTCCTCAATAAAGGATTTTAATTATCATCTGGTAGGCCGTGGTTATTCCTTCCGCTGTTCTCCTCTGCTTCCAGTGTTAGCCTGCCAATGTGCATAATGAGGAACAAGGTACTGTGGGTATGGCCCGGACAGGGTGGCATGGGCAGGATGCATCTGCACAGGGTATAGGGTAATGGCTGGGACATTGTAGTGCCCGACCACCACCTGCACGGACAGGGTGGCCACAGCATGTCATGCTGGGAGGTCACTCTCACCCTGACTGAGGGGGAACCTAGCCATGCCATGGGTTCCCCCATAATGCTATACACTATTTCTCTCAAGTGATATTTATGGGTTCTCTTTTCTGGGCCCCAATCACTGACATACCTGCTTGGTGTGTGTGCTCACATCCCATTTTGGGGTGCACACAGTTCCACCAGGAACATGTACTATGTACTAGCTAGCAGACTGTCTGCAGTTAGCATGTGTATGGCTGGAACGCCTTGTAGGGTGCAGCGGGTGGAGACTGACTGTGCCCTCTGCTGTTGAATGTCAGATAGTGGTGGGGGGCAGCTGAGCTGCTCCAGCGTTCTGCCTGTCTGCCATTGCCTTATGTGATGCATACAGATCTGCATCGTCTGCCCTGTAGGGGTGCCTGTTCCCCAGCAGGACTGGGGTTGATGGTCTCCTCTACTGCTACCATTGCAGAGATGTACAATGTGGATCTGTTGGTGGGAGATCCTGTCCCCCCACCCTGAACCACAGAGGGCGGGTTGGGTGGTGCTACATAATCCGCTTTTGGGTCCAAACACCCCCCTTCACCTATAACATGTGACCATGGCACCCACACAGGATATGCACTATTCTGGGTGCATCATAATCCACAAGGGCTAGACGTGACTGGGAAATACAGATGGACACAGGTATATCCTAGGCGTGTTTGCAAGGACTACCTATCACACACTGGCACTGATGGGGACCTGCAGCGTAGCCTATCTCAGCCAAGCCAGGTGCTGTGGACCTGGTGCTGGGTGCCCCACCTCACCCTCAGGGTGAGAACAGTACCCATACAATTTCACGGTCTGTAGCTACTCTGTGCCAGTAACACACACGGTCAGTTCCCCCTACCAGGCCTAGGTGCAGTGGGAGTGCATACCCCATTATGTGATCAGCTGTAGACTGCTGATCTGCATGTGCAGTGCATCATGGGCATGGGTGGGTTTACCCTATCCTGGTAACCACAGCAGACAGTTTGTGTGGTGACCTGCAGTCTTTCTGTAGCCAGTCAGCAGTGTGGTAGTAGGTATAGAGATGTAGCCTACTGGTTACTTCAATGACTGTGGAGGCAGAGGTCATGGGTTTGATCCCGCAGTGGTGTAATCTAAAAAGGCTGTCTGAGGCATTTTCTTTTAATTTAAATCAGTGCTTCCAGCAGAAACACCCTCACAGTGCTGTACCCTAAGGTGCCTCATAAGGCGTCCTATAAGGAGCCCTCTAAGGCGCCCTGTAAAGCGCCCTATAGAGTGCCCTATAGGGCCCATTGTAGGGTGCCTTGGCAGACAGGGCACTTTAAATTATTCCTATTATACTTCTCAAAATCCAACTGCACCCCTACACCTTGTACTAACACAACCACCCAACAGCATTAATAATGTAAAAGTGACACTAGTAATCTGTCATTGTTCAGATGTAAATAGTTCAATGTTATTAATCCAAGTTATTATGTCCTGTTCGATGTAAGCACAAGGCACCTCCCCCTGTCCTGTGCAAAATTGTTAACTGTAAACCGCACTGATGTCAAATAGCGCGGTATAGAAAAGCTAAAAATAAATAAATAAATAAATAAATGTGACCTATGGGGCGCCTTATGAGGCACCTTAGGTTACGGCACTGTGAGGGTGTTTTTGCTGGCAGCACTGATTTAAATTAAAAGAAAATGCCTCTGACAGCCTTTTTAGATTACACCATTGCAGGATCAAACCCATGACCTCTGCCTCCACAGTCATTGCAGTAACCAGTGGGCTACATTGCTATAGCTTCTAACACTGTGCTGGCATTTACTTAGGGTTAACGAGCGTTAACGTGCCATGGCGCCCACTATCGTGCGATACATATTCTTGCTACCTTAGGACTGGAACGCCCACTCCTTATATGGCATTCTTCACATTATCGCTGCAACTAGCGCCGGTAACATTAGGACGGTTTAGTAAGCATACCCCTTAGAGTCTGTTGTTTGTTTTCTTTACCACTTGCCTTGCTACTCTGGTGTGCCATCTTTATTTCTGCCTAGAACTGAATCCCAGTCAAATACTGCATTTTCTTTAAAGCTGTTGCAGTCATGGTTCTCTTCCTTCTTACCTATCTGCCACTAATTTTCCCTTAAACTATCACCAAAGAATATTCACTCCGTGCACATCAAAATTGCTACTATTCAGAAATAATTTTTTTATTGGTTTGAACACTGAATCTACTAGCCCAGCTTCAGCTAGTTCCAATATTGGTCCAGTATAATTTTTATATTTAAAAAAAAATAACTTGTGATTCCATTTTTTGCAGTACCAAAAACTGCTCTTAATTCAGCTCTCTTCTATTTTCAAAAGCCTTTCACTCATACGAGTGATAACAAGTTAAAATGGACCAATATTGGAACTAGCCAAAGTTGGGCTAGTGGATTCAGCATTCAGAGGGTCTGACGAAATAATGTATTTCTGAATAGTGCTATTTTTTTCTCTTTATCATCATACTTATGAGAACCAGCCTAAGTTTGACTACTTCCATATCAAGATTTGCAAGGTTAATCTTGAGCTGTCCACCAGGTCACCTCCATCTTCCCTTCCCTCACTTCCTTCCAGCACCTTTCCTTTGACCTCGGCATCTTTTTCAATTCCATGTATATATAACTACACATCTCTATTCCTCTCTATATTCACTATCTGTTGCCACCCAGCTCCTCAGCTCTATCTCTGCTGATGTCATCCCTTCCATATGTCATATCTTCAATCTTTTTCTTTCCACTGCAACTATTCCTGCTGCCTTCAAACATGAGATCATTCTGCTCCTCAAAAAAACCTTCAATAGACCTTATGAGCCCTTCTGACTATTGCTCCATCTCACTCTTCTCTTCCACATCTAAACTACTTGAACATGCTTGACACTTCTACTGTCTTGACTTTGTTCCATCTCAAGCTAGTCTTGATACATTCAGGCTTGGATGGCCTTGCGCTGGGGACATCCACAGACCCAGCTTCTAAAATGTCTCTGTGATTTGGAAGTCTGCATGCCTGTTTGCAGACATCCAAATTGCGAATAGCGCTTTGAAAAGAACACCTTTAATATTTGATAGACTTTGCTGTGCCAAAGTATACTGCATGAACTGATATGTGTATATCATAAAGCAATTAGTTATGCGTGAATTTTGAAGATTATGAAGTGACCATAGACATATAGCAAGAACTGTGTTTGCACACAATTGGGATATGAGAATGCACAAGTGTATTTTTATTACAAATACAATTTGGGACCAATGAATGGAATTTTTATTCCTATTATCTGCGCTAAATAGCTGTAGGGGAGGCTAGATTTCTGAAGGTCCCATAATTTATTAATATGATTAATTTTTCACAGTCAGCAGCGCTCATTCTAGGTTGTTTGGTTGGTTTACATTAATGGCGTGGCATTCTGCCTGCTTGAGAACAGTTGTAAATGTCAGCACGGTCTTAATGCATGCACAGATATATTTTATAAAAATGTGCATTCCACCCGCACTCTGTTTAAACTCTCTTTCTGTGCATGGCTACTGTATAAGAGCCCATATTTATGGATGTAAAACACAGTCCTATTCGATGTGAAGCCCAGTGTTTTATAGGTCATTGAGTAGGAATTGAGACATTCAGGTCATGAGCCAACCTGGTATTTTACAAAAGGATTTGCCAAATGTGGAACCTTTAGTAAAATACATAGCAAAATGCTAGTAAATAAATATGTATTTCCCAGTATGGGCAGTGAGAGGAAAGATTTTGCCAAAGGTTTCGCAGAGAAAAGAGTAGCAACCTCCATATATAAATGTCAGCATCTACGTATGGAGGGTAATTTTATAAACCATTTATGTGCTAAGGCCAAGTGAACAGTCTCACAGTCCTTTATTTCATAGACTGTTCCCTCTAAGATCTGATGCACTGAAGGTAGACACTCTCATATTACTATAACAGGGAAAATGATGAATATGAAGAGATGGCTACGATTTTAGCTAAAATAGCTTTTTCCTAGTAGACACTGCTTCTTAAGAAAATGGGCCAAGACAACACGTCTGATACCAACTGTTTTATAAAGTGTATCATTATTGGGGTCTGTCATACAATATGGCCCACAATACTGGTTCTATAGTTCTTTCTATATTAATATAATACATTTTGCTGACATGGTTGATATTATCATGCATCAAATATGACTACAAAACCAATGTAACCATAGCACTTTTAAATTTATCTATCTAAAAACCACAACACTAGAAAAAATGACTTATACTTATCACAAAGACTTCACCAAACTGTATCTACTTTCAAAGATTATAATGTATAATATGAGTAGATATTTTTGATAGATTTATCATATTCAACTTCCCATTTAACCTGTGATTGGGAATACCCTGTAATTGACAATAAATATTCTGTATTACTACATACCTATATTCCTCAGCCTCATAGTATTCTACTACTTTATCCTTATAGATTCAAATGCACAAGAAATAATCTCCTCTAATACTATCTCATATATTTGTTTGCTTCAGCCAGGTTTTTTTCTCTTCTCTGCACTTATCCTACTGCAATTGAATACGCTACCTCACACTATTTAATCCATTTGCTCTCCTTCTGCCTTTAATTAATCATATTTAGAGATTCTTTCCTTTTCCACCAATTTTCAAGGCTATTATCATCATGATTTTTATCATAATTTGATAAATCTTGCCTGCCAGGTAAGTTTTTATTTGAGTTTTCATTCATGTATTTCTCTCATGAGATATTATTACTTCTTTGTTTTATTGTCTTTTTATTGAATTTGTACTAGTTTGATATCATTGTATTATTTTAATGATTGTATTATTTATGTTGATATACATTCTATTCAATTTTTATACTTGTTCACTAAAGGGTCCCACACCCCTGACAAAGGCTGCTGCCGAACACAACCCATGTAGGGTAGGACCTACAGATATAATAAAAACACTCTATATCCGGTTGCTCTGACATTTGCCAGTGTGTGTAGTATCTTCCTTTGGAGATTTGCAAAATGGCTCCAGCTCCAGGTATCGGCACACACATGTATACTCCTGCCCCTCCTTATTTGTATTTTTTAAAAAAGCTCCATGTTTGGCAGAGCCTTTTCTAAAATATTTATGGAATTGGGCAGAAAGAGCATGTGGGGGAGGGCCTGACATTTATACCAGATCAGAAGCAGGAATCAATGTTGGCATACAAAGTACTTCACATCAATCATGACTCTGTTCATGCTCTGCCCAAACTCCTCCCCTGAGCATGCCTACAGGTGTACTCCTAAGTGCACTGCTTGTACTTTTAAGCATGACCTAATTTTATGAGACGTTTTACACATGGAAAAAGTTTTTATAATTACTTCCAGAGAGGTTTATTTGGTAACAGGTCATCTAAATTGTTTACAAACCTGCAGAATGTGCAGCTAAAATCCATCCATCTATCTTTAAATTGCTTTGGGAGCTGGTATAAACACATGTGGGTGATGCACACGCATAGGGACGTATTTCTAACCTATGCATGTACTTCATAACACTGTCTGCACTCCATCCTGGGAATGGCTACTTTCAGGTTGCATAAAGGTGACTGCCCTACCACTGTAAAAACCTTTTAAATATGTAGCCAATGGGAGTAAATTTATAAGAGGCCTTTTACACATGTAAAACAGGGCTTATGCACAAAAACGTCTTCATAACATTTACTCCCATTATGGTGTCCCCAAAGCAAGGTATACATTTAAAAAGTACACGCATGGAAAGTGAGCACCTGCATTTATGTGATCTGCATGTAGACATTGCCAGGGACACATTCTGGGCCAGAACAGAGGTGGAGATGCAATGCAACATGAGTATTTAATAAAATTGACATGCACACCCATGTAGAATCTATGTACAAATTTACATCTTCTTTGGATCAAGAAGTAATGCAACTCTCAGGGAGATGGGAGAGACTGTGCACTTGATCAGTCCTGCTGCCTATAGAAAACACCTGGTATAGGTTAGCAACAATTTTTTTCTGTCGACAAGCAAGATTGTTTCAGGCATACAAGTACTACTACTACTGTTGTTTATCATTTATATGGTGCTATAATACATACACAGCATTGCACATATGCATGTAGAGATAGTTCCTGCTCTGCAGAGTTTACAATCTAGTCAAGACAGACAACATAGCAACTAAGGTCTAGGGTAAGTCTAGGGGACAGAAAAAGATCCGCATACAGTAGATGGTGAGTAGGAGAACAAGGGGATCAGGATCCGAAGCAGCCTTGAAGAGATGAGCAACTCCCAAGCTTAGAGTAGCTCACCTTTATGTACGGTCTCATATTTAGGAGCAGCCCACACAAAATCAGTGTGAGATCTGCCACATCACACATACAGATTGTCCAGTACAGCTTGACCAAAGGCACTGTCTTTTACTGTGGACTGGTCCAAGCAATAGTACATGGTAAAGTTATGAAACAAGGACCAGCTTTGCTGCTTTAGAAATAGTGTCCAATGAAGCAGACTTCTGCAGGAGCCACAGTACCTGAAGTGGCTCTGAACTGATAAGACTTCAGTTTCGAGGCGAGAGGAGCACTTGTTTGTGTGTAACAGAACTGGATGCATGATGCCAGCCAATTTGCTAAAATTTGTTTTGTGACTAGAATGGCAATTGTCTTGGGATTAAAGCAAAGAGCTGCATAGAATTTCTGATGGAATCCTATGCATTGAAGTAATAAATGAGGACCCATTTTCAGTCCAGAGCGTGGAGGGTGTTCTCAGGTGGATTTCTGTGATGCTTCAGGCAGAAATCAGATAACAGAGGAGAGGCCAGTCCCAGGGTACTGCTATAGCCTCCCTTACTAAACCACCTAAAAATGGGCAGACTAAATAGCAGAGTGGCAGATTTGCATTTTCACAGCTGATGTATATATATATTTGGGGGGCTCCTCCATCCTTGCAAGATAGCTTGCAGGACCCCTCTTGGAGAGACCTCTTGTGTGGTAGGAAGATTCTGCTGAGTCTGTCAGCTACTTGATATATGGATGCCGGGGGAGGTAGGTTGCTTGTATTTGGATGTGATTTGCTATCACAAAAAATCCCTTAAATCCTTGCTGTTTCTCTGCTGAGGTTAAGAGATCCTGTCCCTTCTACCTGCACTTGTTAGACAACCAAGGGGTCATGTTTTAGCTTATTTGAACTATGACCAAGTGGCTTCAGCTTCAGCCAGTATGGAGCTGGAATTGAAGAAAATGGAGAAACACTCAGATGGTATGAATTATGGCCTGAAGCGCCAGAAGATTAAAATGGAGAAGGCATTTGGACTTTCATCATGTCCATTGCATAAGGTGAGGGTGTAAATTGACTTCCCTCCCCATGTTTGAAGCAATTGTCAGCAGAATGAAATGGTGATACATTGGAGTAATAAGGACACCTCATGAAATGTTGCTTCAGATACCTACTACAGCAGCATATTGCATAACTGAAATGAAGAATGGAGGATGGTGGATAGAGGTTGGGGTATGTTGTTTCTGTTGGAACATGAGATTCCATTAATGCTGCCTCATTTTCCAGGCAAGTCAAGGGAATAACGTGCATTGCAGCAGTCATATGACTCCACATCTACAAGTATGCCATAGCCGTGAACTGTCAAAGTCCATACTAGGTGTGCTGCATGTCAGATGGAAGAAATGGCTTCACTTGTACTGTGTTTAGAATAGTGCCCCAAGGCCATTTGGTTTGTAAGATGCCAATTTGACTCTTGCCAATGAAAACCTAGAGTCTAGATCTGATGGATTGTCTAGTTCCCAAGGATTACTCTAAGGTTCTCTGAAGACACTGCTAAAAGCCAATTACTGAGGAAGGGAAAAAAATCTAGATAGGTCTGCATGTGTAGGTTTTTGTAGCTGCAAATATAAGACTTTTGCTAAACACTCTGAGGGCTCTATGCAAGGTTGGAAAGGAGGAGTTTGCACTAATAGTGGTCCCCATACAGCTGAAAACTGGAAAGATCATCTGCAGGAGATATGCACTGGAATGTGAATGTAGGCGTCTTTGGGATCAAAGGTGCACAGTCAGACTCCCTTCTTTGGAAATAATAGAATGGAGGGAGAATGTTCATTTTGAATTTCTCTTTGTAGAGAAAGAGATTGAGATCTCTGAGATCCAGAACAGGGTGCAGATTTCTTTTTGCTTGGGAATAAGAAGCTCCTGAAGTAGGAGGTTTGGATTCTTTCGAGAAGAGGAAATGGACGTATAACATTGCAGTATAAGATATGATTAGCTTCTTTCCACAACAAAATGGTTTGAGACTTGGGGAGGGAAGTCCATTTTAAGAGATGTTTGGATAACATGAGAAAGCCTGAGTTTATTAAACTTAGGACCCAGGAAGTCATAGCAATCTGCTCCCATTGGTGCAGGAAAATGTTGGAAGGGAGAATGCAGAATTTGATGAAGCACTAGCTATTATCTGAGGGTTTGAGTAAAAAAGGAAGATTGCTGTTTCTTTTGAGCAGATGTAGTCTGCTTTGACTGACTTCTCTGTCACTCACATGGTCTAACAAAATACAAGGTGCTGTACTTGTTGCAGCTGTCTCTGAAATAGGAAAAGGCCCTTCTTGTCTTCACTGTACTTTCAGCGGTGTTGGGAAATACTAGCATGTCTTCACTTCTGTATATTTTTTATATGAGAAATAAAAGAAAGAACAAAAGAAAGTATGAAAAACAACATTGGGCGAAACAAAATACATTTATGGAAAAAATGATTAGGACAGTTTTGTTTCATGTCTGTTCGGCAAAGTGGAACAACAAAACCGAAGAGCTGAGGGGACTGTAGTCCACAGAAAGGGATGTGAATGTTCAGACATTTATACTATGTTCTGAGCTCTGGGAAGGCTGTTCCATCCCGGCGGCATGCAATGATGGAACTCCCTTGAGTGCTTGTCTCAGTCCTGTTTGTCAATGGAAAATTGAGGTTTTAAATGAAATGATCATATTAATTTGTTTTTTTTGGCAAATGAAATACAAATTGGAGAGGCCATTTTACACGTGTAAATGCTCTATGCATGTAAGCAGCAATTGTAGAAAAGCTACTATTTACACATGCATATCTGCAGAGGGCACAGTTATAAAGGAGATATATTGTGGGCGTAGTTTGGGTGGTCCAAAGTAGTATGCATGTATTTCCAGTTTTGCAATAGTATACCCTGCATGCTTTAAAAAGATCTCGACGTTGATAATTACACTTGCTTTGAGGCAAGTGTAAGCATCAGGTAATTGCTCATTTGGATATATGCTTTGACAGAGGTATTGAGGGGCAATTGTGTTCACTCCTCTGTTTTTTAAATCCTCTTCAAAAATCCAGAAATTTTATTTTTTGTTCCTTAATTGCCTCCCATTCGACATCTACTTTTGTAAAACCAGCACGGACATGTGTAAGGGACACTATTTACACACGCAGGTTGAAAAATCCACCACTTCCAAGTTTAAGTGGCAGATTTTAAATAAGTAAAGTGCTGAATAATGCCATCCTTTTTTAAAGTTTTCTTTGTAAAATAAATGCTGTCATTGTATTTGCTGCCACTTACAGGTGTATTTCCCCATGCCCTTATAGCTATTTCACAAAAGGTTCTGTGTTCAACAACCTATTATAAAATATTCTGGAGCAATTTCCCCAAATGGGTTAGAGTTTTGCGCATACCATGACAGTCATGATCCTCATGCCTAAGCCAGGGTATGTGGAGTGTGATTTGAATCTCTCAAATTTACTGCTAACGCTCGTCATAATACTTGCATTGTGCCAAAGAGAGCTTCCTTCTGGAGTTCATAAGACGTAACAAGTATGATACTTTGTAGAGATGTGACTGTAAGTTCTTCTTTATCAAGCCTCTGGCTCCCAATACAATGGGAAATATTTTGGTATCTTTCTGCCACATTTTCTTAGTCTCTAACCCATGTCTTGGTATTTTAGCATTTTCTCCCTCTCCATTCAATTCACAGAATAATCACTTGGAACAGACACCTCTATTATCCATGCCATTCTGTTGTTTTCCTCCTTTACCACTATGTCGGGATTTCTCGCATCCAGTTTCTCTTTCCGTCAGAATGGGAATGTCCCAGGTGATCATAACCTCTTCATTCTCTGTAATTTTCTTAGGGTCATGATCCCAGTGCTTTTCAGGGACAGTGATAATGCAATATTTACAGAGTTTCCAATGGATGAGGTGTGCTACTTTGTTGTTCAAGAATGGTTAAAGAGAGGTGAACGGAAACCGAAGGATGAGAGATTGATAGTTGCAGCCCAGGACAGCGGATTATGGATGAGATGGTTTACGGCGAGTACTGGAAAAACTGGCAAAACATACTTATGTTGATTCTGTAAGAAAGATCCGGAAAGAGTGACTCATTTCTTAGCTAGCTGTGAAGTTCTCATGGCTGAAAAGCAGGGGCAGCTCAAGGCAGTCTGCTGCCTGAGACGAAGAATGAGATGGCGCCCCCACCTTAGAGGGGGCAGGGCTTTTTCAGAAATCCAATCAGAGACTGAACCAAATCAAAAAGCCGATTAGATTATATGGAGAAATGCAAGATGTTTGCACACAGGGCCGTATAGAACTGCAATCGTGCCTTGTGCGACTTGCAACTCGGATGCACGCCCCCTCTCCCCCCATATCTCTATCCAGCGCTGCCTGCTCTTTCCCTGCTGCTGCTGCCGCCCTCTTTTTTCACGGCGGCGCCGGCAGCAGGGAAAGAGCAGGCAGCGCTGGATGGAGGTATGAGGAGGAGGAGGGGGCATACACCCAATCTGAAAGGCGCTGGCACTCTAAGCAGATCTGTCCCTCCCTGCTCTGACATCGTGTCGGAGGAGGGACGGACCAGACCTGCTTAAAGTGCTGCGAAAAGGCTTTGGGGCGCATTTTAACTGCCTGCTATTGTCCTGCCAGCGGCAGCAGGGCAACAGCAGACAGCCGAAATGCGCCCCCCAAGCCTTTGCACCCTGTGCGGCTGCACTGCTTGCACAGGGCTAGGTACAGTCCTGTTTGCACACCAAGGAACTAAAAGACAGCAAGAATCAATAGCACAGTTTATAAAACTAAATTATAACCCATTTTTATTTTGTTATAAACTGCGTTATGGTTCTACCTTTTTCTTTTTCAACATATATTTTGCATCCACAGTAGGTGCAGAACAGACACAGGACATTCACCCACAGAATTCAATATTTCAAAAAAAAAAATCTGATTCTGATCATCTCACTAACAACAACAACAATCACTATTCTCCAGTACCAGGCATATTGTGAACTAATAAAAAACCCTACAACAAAAAGCAAACCTACCATACCATACCATACCATATCAGCACAAACTTCCAAAAGTCACATAAGGAGCCCATCCAAAAAAAGCGTCACTGTAAATACTACAGTGGGCCCTGGAACATCCATACACCTATTTGAAAAGCTGAACAAGTCAAATTACTACAGTATAGTATAGATCTTTATATACAAACTGCATGTTAACAGAACACCTGACCTCAGTCACACACGCACAACATCGACCCTCACCAAGTACAGAATAAGCAACCACAATCTAAAGTAAAAATAAAAATATGTAGACAAAATTTAAACTGAAACCCCAAGAAGCCAGAGTCCACATGCAGTGCAACATCAAATAAGAGATGCAGTTCTCCAGTATTGTGTAAAATATAAAAATAGCACAAAGTCCAATCACCAAAATTAAATAAAATTATTTTTTCTACCTTTGTTGTCTGACCATTTTATTCTTTGATCATGCTGGTCCCGATCTGAGGCTTCTGTTTTCCTGTCTTCTCTTAGCTCTCTTTCTGTGGTCTATGGTCCATCTGCCATTTCTTATCTCTTCTTTTCTTTTCTTCACTTTCTTCCATCAGCCCATTTCCAGTTCCAGTAACCCTCCCCAGTATCAGTCCCCTTTCCAGTCCTCCCCTCCCAGTACCTTCCAATGACAACCACCTTGCATTCCCATGATTGCCACTTGTGTCCATTCCCTTCCAGTCCCCCTCCTTTCCCACTGTCCAGCCCCTTCTAGTCCAAATACCATCCCAGGTATCAGCTCAGGTTCACTCTCAGTGCCTCCCCCCAGTCAGCTCCCTTCCAGTCGCCCTACCCTCTTGTCCATCTCCCTCCCAGTGCCATTCACATGTCAGCTCCCTTCCAGCCTCCTCCCTATTACTCAGCTACCTACCACTCCCATCCCCAAGTGTCAGCTCCCTTCCAGTCCCCCTTCGGTACATTCCATGTGTCAGCTCCTTTCCAGCCCCCTCCTTCCCTTCCTGCCCCATTTATTTATTTATTTATTTAGTATACATTTGTATACCGCTACTTCCAGCGATCAGCAGCGGTTTTGATTACAGATTGGAAATTGTCAAATCATGACAGGAAATTTTTGGCAGACCCTCTCAGTATCCGCTCCCTTCCAGTCCTATTCTACCATCCCCCCGCATCAGCCCATTTGTAGCCCTAGCCCCTAGTTTTCTTCCAGGGCCAGCAGCACTCTCCTCCCCTCCCCCATTAGCCCATTTCCTGTCACAGCCCATTTCTAGTCCTATCCCCTTTATCAGCCCACCCCAGTCCTAGCACCCCAATCAGCCCATTTCCTGTCCTAGTCTCCCCCCATATCCCATTACCACTCCTAACCCCCCCATCAGCCCATTTCCAGTTCTAAACCCCTATCAGTCCATTTCCAGTCCTAGCCCTCCCCCGATAGCCCATTACCAGTCGTAACCCCCCCGATCAGCCCATTTCTAGTCCTAACCACCCCATCAGCCCATTTCCAGTTCTAACCCCCCCCCATAGCCCATTACCAGTCCTACCTCCCCTCCCGATCAGCCCATTTCCAGTACTAACTCCCCATCAGCCCGTTTCCAGTTCTAACCCCCCCATAACCCATTACCAGTCCTAACCCCCCATCAGCCCATTTCCAGTTCTAACCCCCATAGCCCATTACCAGTCCTAGCTCCCTCCTGATCAGTCCATTTCCAGTTCTAAACCCCCATCAGTTGATTTCCACTCCTAATCCCCCCATCAGCCCATTTCCAGTTCTAACCCCCCCCCCATAGCACTTTAACAGTCCTAGCTCCCCTCCCGATCAGCCCATTTCCAGTACTAACCCCCCATCAGCCCGTTTCCAGTTCTAACCCCCCCATAACCCATTACCAGTCCTAACCCCCCCATCAGCCCATTTCCAGTTCTAACCCCCCATAGCCCATTACCAGTCCTAGCCCCCTCCTGATCAGTCCATTTCCAGTTCTAAACCCCCATCAGTTGATTTCCACTCCTAACCCCCCCCATCAGCCCATTTCCAGTTCTAACCCCCCCCATAGCACATTACCAGTCCTAGCTCCCCTCCCGATCAGCCCATTTCCAGTACTAACCCCCATAAGCCCGTTTCCGGTTCTAAACCCCCTCCCATAACCCATTACCAGTCCTAACCCCCCGATAGCCCATTACCAGTCCTAGCCTCCTCCTGATCAGTCCATTTCCAGTTCTAAACCCCCATCAGTTGATTTCCACTCCTAACCCCCCCCATCAGCCCATTTCCAGTTCTAACCCCCCCATAGCACATTACCAGTCCTAGCTCCCCTCCCGATCAGCCCATTTCAAGTACTAACACCCCATCAGCTCGTTTCCAGTTCTAACCCCCTCCCATAACCCATTACCAGTCCTAACCCCCCCATATTCCCATTTCCATTTGTAACAAGCCCTCATTGCCGATTACGTGTTATAAAACCCGATCAGCCTATTCCCAGTTCTAAACCCACCCCCATCAGCCCAGTTCCAGTCTTAGACCCCTCCCCCCAACCCAGGGAAATTGAACAAAAAAACCCCACTCTGGGCCCGGCGAAAGAAGCAGCTGCTGGCCTGATGCTGCCGCTCCAGCGGTGGCAGAATGAGGAGCCCCAAGGCCGCCCGCCCGCCCCCCCCCCCCCCCGGAGGGCCTCCTGGTTTCCCCGGCTCAGCTTTGCAGAGCCAGGCAGTAATGCACTGCAAAGGTGTGAACGGAGGATGAAGTTGTGGCCCAGCAGATCTCCAGCAAGGGAACTGAGCGGAAGTTCACCACAGATGCTGCCATGGCCCGGATACTGTGTGCCATGACTTGAAGCTTCAGCAAAAGACCGGCCTGCCCATTGGTGAAGGTGATGCAGTCTGCCACCCAGGTGGACAGGGTAAACTTGGAGACTGCTATGCCCAAGGTCATAGGAAATGAAGAGCTGTGAGGAGCAGCAATGAGGCATCATCCGCTCTAAACAGTAGGCCAAGGCCTGCTTACAGTCCAGAGTGTTGGGAGTGGCCTCTGTCCTGTTAACATGAAGCCACGGAAAAAATGTGGGAAGTACCATTCTCCTGGTTGAGGAATGGAGAGACCACCTTAGGCAGGAACTTAGGATGTGTCTGGAGCACAACCCTATTCTTGTGAAACTTTGTGTAGGGGCAAGAGCCACCAGAGCCTGGAGCTCACTAACCCTATGTGCAGATGCGAGCACCACGAGGAATACCACCTTCCAGGATAGATACTTGAGGTGACAGGAGGCCAGCGGCTCAAATAGTGGAGCGATACGCTTCGAGTAGACCATATTGAGATCTCATGATATCGTTACCAGTCAAGTAGGTGGTCGAGAGAGCAGGAGGCCCCTCAAAAAGAAAGCCAATGAGAGGCTGGGAGGAGAGGGGCTTCCCCTCGATGAGGTGATGGTGCGCCGAGAGCACACTGAGGTGTACCCTGGTAGAATTAGACTTCAGACCAGTGTTGGACCGGTGCAGCAGGTACTGCAGTGCCAGCTGGACAGAACAGGAGAAGGGACTGGCAATCCTCTCTGCACACCAAACCAAGAAGCGATGCCACTTGAAGGTGTATGCCCAGTGGATGGAATCCTTGTGCGATGCCAGCAGCACCTCTTCCACCTCCCTAGGCAAGATTTATTTATTTATTTATTTAGACAGATTTGTATGCCACCTTATCCTTCAATCAAGGTGGTCACGTCACACTACAATTGGAGGGTTACATTTAACATTAGGGTACGTGTAAACATTTAGACAATTGGAGGGTTACATTTAACATTAGGGTACGTGTAAACATTTAGACAGTACAGTTACTTAACAGCATTTAGAGAGTACAATTGATGGTAACATTTAACATGAGGGTATTTAATAACGTGGTATGATAAACTTGTGTATGTGGATATGATGGGTGCTTGCTTAGTTGGCGGCGGAAGTAGTATGTCAGTTTGGGTATGGGATGTTGCCTGGATGCTCATATGTTTCTATAAATAAAAACTGGTTTCAGCTGCCAGGCCATCAGGGCCAGGGATCCCAGGATGGGGTGTAGGAGACCCCCATCTTCCTGCAAGAGCAGGTCTGGGGTAGATCCCAGGGGGACTAGGGGTCCCTGAGTCAGGCTGCTTGGGCCACTGGAGGGCTATGAGGATCAGAGTGGCCCAGATGAGCTGAACCTTGAAAAGAGTCTTGGCAATGAGCAGTGTGGGAGGACAGGCATAGAGAAGGCCTTCCGTCTATGGGATGAGAAACATATTGGCCACCAACCAGGAGGAGTGTGGGACTCTAGAGCAAATGCAGGGCAGCTGAGCATTGGCCAGGCTGGCAAAAAGATCTATTGCAGGAAGCGACAGAACAGTCAGTTGGCTACCTGTGGATTGAGCTGCCACTTCTGGGGCTGGAGGACCTGGCTCAGTTGGTCCACCAGAACAATGTTCTGGCCAGGGAGGAACATGGCCACGAGGAGCATCCCATTCTTGCTGGCAAAACTACAGAGATGGACCACTTCCCAGCATAAGAGGGATGACCCCCATGCCCCTTTGCTTGTTGACATAGAACATCACCAACTGATTGTCTGCCTGAATTAGAATTGACTGGTTCCGCATGTGGAACAGAAGAGCTCGGAGAACATAAGCAATGTCTCGGAACTCTAGGAAATTGATCTGCTGGAGGATTTCTGACATCAACCACAGGCCCTGAGTGTGGAGGTTGCTGCAGTGGACCCCCCAGCCCAACTTGCAGTCATCCATGGTGAGGACACTCTGAGGGATCAGGGCCTGAAAGGGCATTCCCACTATCAGGTTCCAAGGCTGCTGCTGCCAGCCAAGGGACTCGGCGAGGAGATGGGTGATGGTCACCCTAATTTGCAAGTGCCCTGTCGCCTGAGATCACTGGGAGCAGAGGACCCACTGGGCTGGATGCATGTTTATTTATTTATTTACATTCTCTTATATACCGCGCTATTCTGCATCAGTGCGGTTTACATTGAACAAACTGAAATTACATTGAACAGGGCATTATAACTTGGAGATAACTATTTTACAGGGAACATGGGCTATGGAGGGTTAAGTGGCTTGCCCAAGACCACAAGGAGCAGGTGTTGGGTCCAGAGTGAGAATGGTGCAGCGTGCCACTTCGAGCTCTTGCTGGAGTAGGTCTCAGTGAAGGGGACTCATTGAGAGCTCACCTGGAAACAAAAGAGGAGGCAACCCTCCCCAACCACATTCAGGACCAACATGTCACTGGTGAGGCTGGACCACCAGCTGGCATAGAACACCAGACACCCCTCCCACCCCCCTCAATCGTGTGCTGTGGGCCTAGACCTCTCAGAGGAGGAGATGCTATGCCCAAGGAGCCAAAGGTCCCCTCCAGTTGTGGCTGGGGTGCTGCCTGGGACTTGGAGCCTTAGACTTATGTGGGGTTTGACCCCATCCCTTGGCCTACTGGCCCTGATGGGGAGTTGGGAAGACCGGATACTAGGGATAGTTCCATAAGCCTTCCTCTTCTTCGGGTTGAGAGGCTTTTCCCCCGAAGTCTTCTGTCAGGAAGGGTAGCAGTCTTTTTGGAGAGTATGGTCTTGGTCAGGAACTTGGACTCCAGCTCGGCGGCCTTGTCTGTCATGGGCTTGCCAAAAAGATGCCTCCCCCAGCAGGGGACATCGACCAACTTGTTCTGAATCCATTGCTCCAAGTCGGAGGACTGTAGCCAGGCCTGGCAGTAGGCACTAATGCACACCACAGATACTCTGGCCACCAACTCAAAGCTGTCATAGGCTGTCCGAGTGATGAACTTGGAGCACTCCTTGACAATCGAGGTCAGGGTCTGGAACTGCTGAAAAGGTTCCTCCGACAGCCCAGCCAAGAACCCAGCGAGGTCCCTCGCCATGTACCGCACGTACATGCCAATGTACAGTTGGTAAGCCTGGATCCAGCCCACGAGCATCAAGCCCTAGTAGCATTTTCTCCCTAAGGCGCTCATGGTGCGGGCCTCATTTAATGTGAAGAAGTGCAGTGTAATGCACTTGGGAAGCAAAAATCCAAGGAAATTGTATGCGATAGGGGGCGAGAGATTGATGTGCACAGACCAGAGAAAGACCTTGCTGTGATTGTTTCTGATGATCTCAAGGTGGCAAAACAGTGTGACAAGGTGGTGGCAAAAGCCAGAAGGATGCTGGGTTGCATACAGAGAGGAATTACCAGCAGAAAGAAAGAGGTACTAATGCCACTGTACAAGTCGCTGGTGAGGCCTCACTTAGAATATTGTGTTCAGTTTTGGAGACCGTATCTCGCAAAGGATATAAAAAGGCTGGAAGCGGTTCAGTGGAAGGCGACCAAAATGATTTGGAGCCTGCATCAGAAGACTTATGAGAAGAGACTTGAAGACCTAAATATATATGCTCTGGAGGAGAGGAGGGACAGGGGAGATATAATTCAGACCTTTAAATACTTGAAGAGGTTTGTTTGTTCATTAATACTCTTTCAAAGATGGAAAAGCTGTAAAACTAGAGGGCATAACATGAAGCTGCAAGGGGGTAAACTGAAAGGCAATGTCAGGAAATACTTTTTTACTGAAAGGGTGGTGGATGCTTGGAATGCCCTCCCGATGGAAGTGGTGGGGGCAAACACAGTGACAGAATTCAATATGGCATGGGAAAGACATAGCAGATCCCTTTATAGCAACAGAATAAAATCAAAATAAGCATAACTATCTCTTATATCTGAACAAATAGGGGTCACCTACACGGAGCGGTGGGTACACCCCTAAACAAAGGCATGGGGAGAGGTGACCTGCACGGAGCAGAAAGTGCACCTATTCTTGCTGCCTTGCTGGGCAGTGTAGATGGCCAATACTGGTCTTTATCTGCTGTCATATACTATGTTACTACCTGACGGCACCGAGGAGTGCATCTTCTGGTTTGTGATCCTGCAACCATGGAGTTATGAGGCAGCTGTGCTTTCTGGAACCCAGAGCTCTTGTGGACTCAATACATGGAATCGTGCTGCCTGCTCACAATCAGTACAGAAACCAGATTCCATCATGAGAAAGAGAAGCCATTCCAGGATGGCGGGAACCGGCACCATGAGTGCCTCCTTCGGAGGGGCCTCGTATTGGAGGATATTGAAGTCTTCCACCTGAGGTCCCTCCTCAGACTTCATGGTGAAGGCAGAGGCTTTTTTCATGTCCCTGATGAACTCCAAGAGGGAAAGGTCCTTGGGTGGGGACCTGTGGTGGTCCTTCAGAGGAGAGGGTTCCAAAGGGATATCCCAATGGAAGCAGGTATCGGGAGATTTGTCATTGTTCTCCCACTCTGACTCAGAATCAGAGGAGACCTCAAGGACCCTCTGGGCATCGGGACCTCAGCAGGCCACTGGCACCATGAGGGGTCCAGAGCACCTGCGCTCCAACCTGGAGGTGCTTGCAGGGGAAGTCCTCCACCTCAAACGGGACCAAGACCAGTGCTAAGAATCATCTCGATGATGATGGCATTCACAGTTCGGCTCCATGACCTCCAGAGATGCCCTTGTGGTGGAGGGGCCAGTGGTTGGGATTGATGGCCCAGAAAAATCAGGCATCGGCTCTCACTGAAGAGCCAAGAAGGCAGCAAGGTTGCACTCGGGGGCCGCCATTTCAACTTCAAAGCCAGAAGGTTCCGCAGCCACTGGCCTGGGCACCGAGGACTTTGGGCCTGACACCAGCACAGCCGAGGATGTATCCTCAACAGGGATGGGCTCGGGAGACCGAGGTCGATCTCCCGACACTGATGGCATTTTCTCCCACTGGGACAGCTTGGAGGGCTGCTCCTGGCCATCACACTCAGCATCATGCTGGAGGCTCCAATGACAGTAACCATGCGTTTTATTTGTGGATCCAGCATCATTGCCCGACAATGTCACCGACGGCATCCAGTTCTTCAGGGGATGGCTCTCAGAAGACAATTCCTGGTCCAATGCTCTACGACCTTGAGGCTCAGAGCAGGCATGGCCATCATGCGAGGCCGAGGCCACCATGGTTTTCCCTGAGGGCACCGGCTCCACAAGCGACACTGGGGCTGAAACAGAAGTGTTGCCAAACATAGACTCTCGCTTCTTCTCATATGTTGACAGAGTCCACAGGAGGAGTCATCATGGTTCACACTGAGGCACCAAAGACAGCAGTCATGCAGATCTGTGCAGGACCTTGTATGCTTACAGCGGTTGCACTGCTTAACTGACTGGTTGAGGACATAGTGAGGAAGATGGCGTCCGTGAAGTCAAACTCAAGAGTCCCAGCCAGGGAGGGCGGGAGAGGTCCCGTGCACCGAGAGAAAACACCCCAAAGGGAAAAAGGACCAGAGAAAAATGTGGCACTGAGGTGGCAGCGGTCCCTGGAGGTGAGAAGGCACCAGTACATGTACCGCAGACGTAAAAACAGAACGAAGGAAAAAAAAAAGAAAGAAACAATCAACCTTTACCGGGATGCAGACAAACGTTTGATGGGCTCTATGGAAAAAAGGAGACTGAGCAAGATGGAACCCTTGGGTGGCAAGACAACCACACATGCATGGTGGATCTCCCAAAGGCTTTCTTTGAAAGATGGAGAGAGGGATGGTCTCCATCAATGCTGACATTACCTATATGTGAGGGCTGATGTCCTGCTTGTTCCCAGAGAAATAAAACTGTATCTTATAAAAACTAGAGGAAAAAAACAGATTAAAGTAGACTCAAGAAAGAGATATTTTAATAATGGTAGTGAAAAGTGCTATTTCTATTTTTACCTCTGCAAACTCAGCACTTGTGGAAAGTGCGAGAAAACCTGCACTGGGAACTACACCACTTGTTCACAGAACAAGTAAAAACTGGTTTACCTAGAGATATGTAGTCTTATCTCCAAACCAATTCACTGAACCAGCTGTATGCATTAAAAAAAAAAAAAAAATCCAGGTCTAAATCATCAATTCTTAAAAGATACATGTAATGGTAATGGCAGAAGCCATCAATGAGAAAAGATCATTTTTATTTCATTGTTTAGATTCTCCAGAGACTGGTTTAACTTGCCATTTCAGACAGAAAGCTCAGAGCCTTTTAGAGGCTCAGATATTTTTATGTACCTACCTGCTGTGTGATAAAGAGAGGAAATAAAGGTGGTGCTCGTAAGGACAATGACAAAATTTCCTACATTTAACAGGCAACAAACTGATTACTAGCCACTGGAGTATTCAGCTGAATTGCATCACTGATGAATAGCCAAGGGACTCAATTAACAAAACCAGGGTTTTTAAAGTCTTTAATGATAGCAGCAAAATGAATGAATGCGTTTGTCACGATTAGGATTGTCATTATAAAATGCTAATTACATATTAGTTTAATAATTAACCCATGATCATTGACAATACTTACTCAGTTTTATGTTACTTATTTTTTGAAAGGGATAAAAGTTCCTCTTCATGGAATATAATGCATGTAATTCAGGGAAATGCTGATGAGATCAAGCCTTTGGAACGGCAAATTAGAAAGCCTTGGGTTTTTACATGATGTTCTTTTAAAGTTAGAGCGCTGATCTCACAAAGTTTTGCTAGAGAAGACTTTTGTGAGCTAATTTAAGGACTGTGAGTATATGATGGAAATATCTCCTTTCAAGAACATTCCAAGTGGCAGGCATTTTTTTAAATGAAAAAAATTTGCTGCTTTCTCCCCAAGAGCTATTTGAGTAATTCCTATAGAATAAAGATAAACCCTTTGTATACTGTTCAATATTTCATAATTAAAAACAGTAATGCTATACTTCTTATACGGATTATTATTCTCACTGGCAAATAACAGTTTTTTAAGTTTCTTAAACTGCTCACTTGCAAATCCCTGAATACCCGAGAGAAGCCTTACTGATTCATGCAGTATGTGTGATGACTTCTGGGACATCATTGCTAATACAGCCAATTACATCCAGGGAATGTGCAATCAATCATAATTCTTGTTAAAACAGTGGCTACCAAAGTTTGAGGGCAACTATGGGGAAGTTGCTTAAATGTTTAAAAACGTTTTTTAAGAGTGAAATTTATAATTAATTCAGTGGAGTATTAGCACTGGTTATCATTTCTCTTGCTTTCCGGTGTGAAGGGCTTTCAATTGCTTACCACAGGGGTTTTCAACCCAGTCCTCGGAGAACCCTAGGCCAGTCAGGTTTTCAGGATTCCCAGAGTGAATATGCATGAGACAGATTTGCATTTTTCTGCCTTCATTGTATGCAAATCTATCTTATGCATATTCATTGTGGGAATCCTGAAAACCTTACTGGCCTAGGGTTCCCCGAGAACTGGATTGAAAACCTATGGCTTACAAGCTACTTGGAAATACTCCAGAGAGTTCACAATTTGAATTATTTGGGACCAGCAAGTCTCATGTAAATGTCGGAGGAGGGCCAGGCAGTTAGGATGCAGTTTAAAGCCTCTGGACAGGAAAACAGGTTATATGTTCAGTTTAAGTACTGCATCAAGCACGTGGAGAGAAATTTGGTGTACTCCTGAGCAGGCAATGCATGGTTCAGCACATAGAGTTCAAGCCAGTTTTATAAAGTAAAGCACATGTGCACTTTCTTTATAAAACAGGGGAATATGGACATACTGGAATCTATGTGCAGCAGTTACACATTTTAATTTTTGCTTTGATCTGCAGCAGCAACAGCGTGAACTGAAAATTTAACAATGTACTACGCAGTATTGTTTGACATATGTTAAATTATGGCAACCAGAAATTATTGTTCTACCTGTGAGCAATGATTTTTTTTTGGCACATACAAGCAAAACTACTTTTTAATTGGACAGGTGAAAGGTTATTTCTTCAGAAATGAAATTTTAAAAATGACTTATAGACCTATATTCAGAAGGACAGAGGAAGGGTAACTTTAAAAGGAATGCCCAAGTGCAATCTGGGACATCTAAGTCAAAACATCTGAAAAAAAGAAGGCACATCCAAGTGCAAACATGATTCAACAAACGTGGACATGCTTGATAAGGACGTCAGTGGGAGCGTCTACATAGATGTCCCTAGAACTGTATTTCAGACCCTGGATGCCTAGTGGTTAGAGTAGTGGGCTAGGAACAAGAAAGTCAGGGTTCAAATTCCACTGTTGCTATCGTTGACATTGTGCTGAGTACTGGGATGATGGAATGCTATCTTCTCTACGCTCTCTGAATGTTCTTCAGCCAAACCAAGCACTTTCCAAATGTCTGTTCATGCCTGGAACAGGTCTAAACTTAGTCATGATGCCGGTCCATGATGTTTCTGAGATCAGGCAGGGGATATCCAGGTTCTTGGGAATGTTCTAGCCACATCACTACCACACCCCTTCAGACTTGGACATCCTCAAGCTGATGTCCCCAGAGCTGACTTCTAAAATGGCTCTGCAGACATCTCTGTGCTTTGAACATCTCTATGCCCTTTTCAGACATCCAAAGCACGAACAGAGCTTCCAAACCGGACCCCTTAGTGTATAATTTGAAACACCTAACGTAGATGGTTTTAATTGTGCATATATTCAGTGGTGCTATCCATCTAGGCAGCATCGCTAAATATGTAGTATAAGAGAAGCGCAAAGTAGACACGCCACTTATCCTTGCTTTTATATGGCCCAGATATATATATATATGGAGTGCAATTTTATAAAAGCTTTTTGACATGTAAAGCATAATTTACATGCTAACGCCATTTATAAAACTGTGTGATGGTTTAAGCAACAAAACAAGATGCATGGTATGAACGCATTCTTGGGGGGGTTGTGATATATGCACATATTTTATTAAGCACATGAGTGCAGATGTAAATGTGTGCAGATGTAAATATGTGCATTGGTATTTGCATGCTATAGTGGCTAATTCTGTTTGCCTATCT
This sequence comes from Ichthyophis bannanicus, assembly GCA_033557465.1. Lineage (NCBI taxonomy): Eukaryota > Metazoa > Chordata > Amphibia > Gymnophiona > Ichthyophiidae > Ichthyophis > Ichthyophis bannanicus. Next base: position 1,301,766,210 of record CM066031.1, read on the forward strand.
TATAAAGACACATAGTTGCCTATATTGCCTTTATAAAATAACCAGAAACATACCTAACAGTTGATGATCTTTGCAGTTTTCCAGGTCATACTGAGTCTTCATAACTGGAACCGATGTTTCCACCACCATACTGTGGCTTTCTTCTGGCAAAGTGGTTAAGCAGTGGATGTCTGTTCTTTTATTTAATAGTCCTCGACCTGGATTGGTGAGATTGAGGCGGGAAATTTGAATTTGAATTTTGGCAGGAAAGTCCTTTGGAGGAAGGATGGAGACCTCTCTTTCCACGAGAGAACCTTCTGATCTATGCGAAGTTAAAGATGCTCTCTTCATAGAGTTTCTTTAAATGATCTCTTGGGCTTTCCAGCTAGTATGATGCACAGTTTGTGAAGTACTTGAAAAATTATCCTGTACCTTAGATTCGAGCATAGAAATGGTTCAAATAAGATGATTAACTCTTCGGAAAAACATTTCTCCCAAATATGCAATAATGTCCCATAAAGAATCAAGTTATACTATCCAGATGCTTCAAAAAAAGAGATAAATCAGGTAGCTCTACAAGTTTGCTCTTGTATGGATTTTGATGGTCCTTCTACAAAAATGTTTTAAAGCAATTGCTAGGTGTGTTCTCTTGGGCTTCTGCAGCTGCCTTTGATTCTTCATCCACGAATACCTCCTTTCATAACTTCAACTCATTGGCCTCAGAGATACAACACTACAATGGTTCCAAATCCTACCTGGCTGACCGAAACCAACAGATCAGAATCGGAGCTGAAACCTCTAGCCCTTTCAGATTTCTCCACAGCTTACCCCAAGGCTCTGCATTATCCTCCCTCCTCTTCAATATTTTTATCTAGCCACTATGCAAATAATCCATAACCACAATATCCTCTACCATCTGTACGCTGATGACATCTTAATCTACGCACCACTCACCATCCTCAGCCCTGACCACTCTGCAATTAGTCGATGCCTCAAAGCTGTCATCCAGTGGCTCAGCCATCACAACATGCACATCAATCCCAACAAGTCGGAAGTCCTATACATAACAAAGAACCTTTTTCCACACCTTCCACGTCGACCTAGCCAATCTAACTCTGCAAGTAAAAGAGCAAATAAAATACCTCGGCATAGTCCTGGACCAGAACCTAAACTTCCAAGCACATATCAAACGAGTCACAAGACAGCTTACTTCCAAATGAAGACAGTACAAGATCTTCAACCCCTACTGGAACCAATTGACTTCAGAAACGTTTTTCAAGCCCTTATCGCCCAAATTCTCAACTACAATATACCAGTGTCTACCAAAGTCCAACCTGCTCCCCCTACAACTTGCACAGAACACAGCTGCCAGAATCATCACAGGTACCAGTCAAAGAGCACACATCACTCCAGTCCTAAAGCAATTACACTGGCTCCCCATCCACATGAGGACCATCTTCAAACCCTTCACGACCTCTCAGCTAACATCTTTCAACAACTCACTCTCAAACCCCTCATAAACAGATCCAGGAGAAAGGCCAGCCACCACCTGCTAGCAGTCCTAGCCACCTTCCTTTGAACCAACAAATCTACCTCCAGCAGAGTCTTCTCATTCTACATACCCACCATGTGGAACTCCCCCACCCCAGAAATTTGCTCTTAAAATGATGTTGCAGAGTTTCACCGCAAACTAAAGACTCATCTGTTTCTGGATCATTTCGGCTCTGTTACATAGCCTCCTACCTTCAACTCCCCAAACTTTAATCTCACACCAAGTACAATAATCTCCCCCACCCCTATTTAATACACTGTTAAGTTACACGTTATTTATTGTTATAACTGTTTAGACTGTTATCAACTACGTTCCATGTAAAGTTTACTTGTTCTTGTTCCCTGTATACCCCTGTGACCTGTAAATACAGCGGTAAAGAAATGTTGCTAAATAAATAAATGCCCCAAACTTCACCCCTTTTTCAACCACACAGTTCTGGACATATCATGATTTTGTTTCACCCTTTTTATTTATGAAATTCTAAAAAACAATTGAAGTAATAACTTGTGCAGCAAAGTTGCCCTGATAGCAAATCTCACATTCACCAATAAATAAATTAATATACGAGGGACAAAGAAAAACAAAAACAAATCAGATGCAACTCATCCACCACATTTTGGAGAAACCAAGTGAAACTCAAAGAAAATCATGTAAAAAAAAAGAAAAAAAGATGGCATAACCTATCCACTTCCAGGCATTAATCAAACTGAGAGCAAAATAAAAGAGCTTAACCACAGAGTACTACATTATCCACAGCCAATCTTTTAGAAGTCAGGAAAACAGATAATTGTGGAGTTTCAAAAAAAAACATACTTTGTTGAATGATATTTACTCACACACTTGCATGGAAATTAAAAAAAAAACAATAAGATACCTAACTGAATCATTGCAAGTCTCAAAAGCAAAAACCGTCAACACTTTTTTGCGTGCTCTTGCAAATGTCTGGAAAATCTTAATCTTAGAAATGAAAAATAATAATTTCTCACATTTCCTAAAATAAATCCTATGCAACCTATCCTTATTCAAAGATAAAGCTAGGATTACCAGCATATTAGCAAATTTCAGAGATTCAGAAACAGAAGATTCAAGTAATACAGAAATATCCAAAACATCTGTATACTGTGAATTAGCAATTTAGGTTTGTTATTCTTCCTTATTCTCCAAAGGTACTGTATGTTTTTCCTGTGGTCCTACTCCTAGCCCTTTCTCTATGAACTCTGAACAGAAAATTTGTTAAGCAATTCTGCTTTTCCCCTCATATTTCTGCCTTATTTTTTTATTATTAGTATTTAGTTTACGTCTTTCCAGTAGCAGTTCAAGGCGAGCTACATTCAGATACATTCAGTTTTGAGTCTCTTAATGACGCTTTTTCACTTCCTCCTATCATTAACATACAATGGGGCATGTTTACTAAAGTATGGTTATTTTTTCTTACTTACTGCATCTTTACTGGTAAAGTTAATGTGCAGTAAGTGCAAATTCTGTACAAGTGGCATGCTCAGCATTCATCCTTCTTTTAGTACAGGGGACTCTCATTCCTGGCCTCAGCAGGTAGTATGGTCCCTGCTAAAAAAAAAAAAAAGAACAATTTTGTGTCTTCAGTTGCGATGCTTCCTCTTTGCCCACTGAGCACCAATCCCATTAGAGGTGCCAGCACCATTTCAAGAGCTGCCAGAGCTAGAGGAGAGGGGGACTGCACTAGCTCTACTGACCATTAAGACCATCATGGAACCCCAAATAAGATCCAGGGGATTTATGGAGGTGGCCCAGGGTAGTTCATGGAGTGCAGGGGTTCTTGTGACAGGTTCTGGAAGAGGGAGAGGACTTTATTTCAGTACTGCTTCACAGCCCATTTTGAGAGATGGAGGGTTTTTCGGGTGGTGCTTGGGTGGGGGTGATGCTCAGTGGGTTTATGCTTGTGGTTTGACTGTGTTTCAAGGGGGGGATGAAGCACCATTATGGCCATCACAATATGTGCTGGACAGTGGCCATGCTATTGGACTGCCAGTAATGCAGCTGCACTTAATGTTACCTTCTGAGATGGCATAAGTGCAGCCACACTCAGCGGTCATGAAAGCCAGCGGTGGTAATATCCTATGTGCTAGCTATCACCGTTCGCCAGCCTACTCTCTCCTCTGATCACAGCTAAAAGCAGTCAGCACAGGATTTTTATTGCACTGGCCGACTCTAAGGCATAGTGGCATTTCCTGCAGGCCAGTGCCAGCCCAACCACTAGGTAAACTAGAGAGTCACCTGCACCAATACCTTGAACAAAATTTGGAGCCACCCCTGCTGCAGGCTTGCAATAATGGTCACCGTATATTAAAACATGCACTGTTACCACACTTTAGTAAACATGCCCCAGTATGTAAAAAATGTCTTGTCTACCATCTTATTATATTAGCTAATTTTTCTTCCATTTGCATCTTTCATTCATCCGATTCTTTTATTGTATTTATATACACTCAAACCTCGGTTTTCGTATGCCCTAGTTTTCGTACGATTCGGTTTTCGTTGACTTTTTTCGTCAAGATTTTGTCCCAGTTTTCATACATTGTCTCAGTTTTTGTACAGTTGAAAATGGAGCACCATCTTGTGGCCAGAAGTGGGATTTTCTTTATTTTGATTCTCTTACTGATTGACTGTCTTCCATATGCCAACAAGTGTCTTCAATAAAGGTAAAAGTGATGTTAAATGTTCATTTATCCATTTAATTAGTCATTTATATTTATTTCTCATTGTTTTCTGTATGTAAAAATATAGTTATTATTTATAAAATGTATTTTTTTGTTAATATTTTTGGGTGTCTGGAACAGATTAATTGGATTTACATTATTTTTTATGGGAAATATTGCTTCAGTTTTCATACATTCGGTTTTATTCAGACTTTTTCGAACGGATTAATCACGAAAACCGAGGTTCCACTGTATTTATTTAGCAACTTTTTTTATACCACTTTATCTACAAGTCAAAGTGGTGTACAATTAACTCAAGTTATGGAATGTTTACAAAGAACTTGAAATGAACAATGAACTTGAACAATTAGTGGATAATAATGTAGGTGGTAGCATATGTACAATAGGTAGCTTTGCAATAGATGAAGTGTAGGGTACACAGGCAAGGGGTATAAAAAGTGAAAAATTAATGAACAACAAGTGAACAATAGTTTAGGTGGAAGGATATGTACAATAAGTAGAATTGCAATGGTAGAAGTATAGAGTACACAGGCAAGGGTATAATGGAATTATGTTTGAGAGAATAAACAAAGGCAATTTAACTATATAGAGCAATGACTGTTGTTATGAGCTTAAAATATTGATTAAAGCAGTAATTTTCAAACTTTTATCCTGTATGACCCCATTTTAACAACTGAAAATTCATGTGACTCCAGATGATGATGAAATCAAACTGGCAGATCTCCAGCCTCCTTCCCCTCCCTCCACTCATCTAAAGCAGGAAGGCAGCAGCAACAGTAGTGGCAACAGCAGCAGCAGTCAGCACAGGGTCCCTTGTATCAGTGTGCAGTGTGTGTTTACAGACCTCAGAACTCAGCATGGGTTTCCAGCCTAAGAGGAAGCTTACCAACGTGGTAAAAATACTATGAATGCTCACTGGCTCACAGACCACATGCCGACAGGTAATTTGGCATAGGTCACAGTGAAAGTCCAAAGCGATGGGGAAATGGCCATGTTTCTGTGACCCCACCACTGATGACGTCACTCCATTTGGGGTTCTGACTCCAAGTCTGGGAACCACTGGATTAAAGGATTATTCACAGAAATTTAACTAAGGGCTGATGAGATGTCCTTATGAGCAGCCTTAACATTAGGGCTTATGTTCATTTTTAGGTGTTGGATCCATAGTCTCCATTAAATAGATGTGTTTTTAGTCTGCAGCAGAACTCTGTAATTGTATTTGAAGCTCATATTTTGATGGAGAGTGAGTACCAGATAGGGGGTGCATACAAAGAGAAGGCTCGTTTGGAGGTAGAGTGGTTTGAAGGGTTTGGACCATTAGTAACTCTTGAGTGGCTCTCCATCTTGTCCTGGTATAGGGGGGCTTCAGAATAAGAGGTTGAAGATTCTGTGCTGATAGATTGTGAAATATCTTGAATATGCTTACTAAAAGCTTATATTCGATTCTTATATGCACTGGGAACCAGTGCAATTGATATGAAATGGGGGTGATGTGGTTTCTTCATGGTGCACTTGATATGATTCTAGCAGCTGTGTTTTGCACTATTTGCAATGGGTATAGGGTACTCTTTGGGAGCCCTTGATAGATAAAGTTACAGTAGTCAAGAAATGGTGCTATGAGCACCTGACATACATCTCTGAAGTTGGTATGACTGAGCAATGGTCAGAGCCGGTGAAGTATTCTCAGTTTGTGGTAAGCTGCTTTTGAGACTTTTTTGATGTGGGACTGAAAGGTTAATTTTTGGTCAAGGGTAATTTCTAGGTACATGACTTCAAGAATTGCATCTGGCAGGGTGATGGTTGGAGGCGGGATGAATGTTAGCTTTTTTTGTTATATGGAGGATTTCCGCTTTATTGTAATTAATGGCTAGGTTGTGTTCAGACAGACAATTGACCATTGCCTTAAAACATCTTCCTATTGCAGCATATTCTGGGTTGTCAATGGAGAAAGTTGTGTAGATTAGGATGTCATTGGCATATATGTGATAGAGAATCTTGTATTTTTGTATGATTGTACATAGCGGCTGTATGAAGATATTGAAGATTAGTGAGGATAGAGCTAATCCTTGTGGGAGACCTTGGTACTGTTGTAACAGTGAACGTTAAGAGATCCTACTTTCACTTGTTGATGCCAGTCCTCCAAGTACGAATGAAACCAATGTATTTATTTATTTACGCACAAATTTGTATCCTGCTGCTTCCAGTGATCAGCAGCGGTTGCAAAACAAGGTAAGGCTGGTTGTACTGGCCAGCAATTAGGGGTAGGTACAATTTGATTAGAGAGGTGGGTAGCACACATAAGAAGGGTTACAGATTTACAGTTGATTGAGGTTAGGACTTTACACAAGGTGCTCATATACATATTTACACTTTACACAAAGGAAGTTATATACATATTTACACAAGCCAGTCTGCTAGGACTTCACTTAGGATCTTTATAAACATATTTACACAATGTATTGTTTTATGTCATAGTCCTATTGATTGGAGTCATAATAACAGGTTGATTCAAATGCTGCGGGGATGTCTAGGAAGATGAGTACGAATCCTTGTATTGGTTTTTCTGTTCCTTTGATCAGGCTATCTAGGAGCGATGTAATTAGGGTCTCAATTCTATGAAACAGTCTGAAACTGTGTTGTTGCGATTGAGGGGGATACGAGCATCTATGTGGTCCTGTAACTGGAGCTGTACTGCTTTTTCAATAACTTTTCAAAACCAAAAATTCCCAATAGCGCAAGTATTCCAAAAAATCAATAGTCAAAAGAATACCGCTAATCCCCAACTGAAATCACCATCAAATTTTTGTTGGGTATAAACCGCAAGGTGAAGAGGAAACACCTCTACACCTCACGCAGTACATGCCCCTTTTTTTATTTTATTTTCTATTAAACATTGTCCATGATTTCACTCAAAACTTCAAAACTTGAAACAAATCCACACTTATCTACTCAGGCACGACGCGCACGTTTCAAAGCGACAAGCTTCTGCTTCAAGTGTCCCCACACTTATCTGCTCAGGCACGACGCGCACGTTTCGAAGCGACAAGCGTCCCCAATGAGAAGGTAGTGTGTCCATCCTTTCAAACTTCCCAAAAAACGCCGAAACTATGGCGGGTTTTTGGGAAGTTTGAAAGGATGGACACACTACCTTCTCATTGGGGACACTTGAAGCAGAAGCTTGTCGCTTCGAAATGTGCGCGTCGTGCCTGAGCAGATAAGTGTGGAGACACTTGAAGCAGACGCTTGTCGCTTCGAAACATGCGTGTCATGCCTGAGTAGATAAGTGTGGATTTGTTTCAAGTTTTGAAGTTTTGAGTGAAATCATGGACAATGTTTAATAGAAAATAAAATAAAAAAGGGGCATGTACTGCGTGAGGTGTAGAGGTGTTTCCTCTTCGCCTTGCGGTTTATACCCAACAAAAATTTGATGGTGATTGCAGTTGGGGATTAGCGGTATTCTTTTGACTATTGATTTTCAATAACTTTGGCAATGAAGGGAATACTGTAAATAGGTCTGTAGGAGGTTGGCGACTTTGGGTCTAGTATAGAATTCTTTATAAGAGGCCTGATTGAGGCACACTTGAGGCTCTTGGGCATATATCCTAAGGATAGGGAATAATATACTATTTTGAGTAGGACTGGACTGAGCTGCTGTTTAGTGATTTTGATCCATGAGACTGGGCAAGGGTCTAGTGAGGAGGTTGTAGTATTAAGATTAGAGATAAGACACCAATTGTTCTGCGGAGATAGTGTGGAAGGTGGACCATATACTGTATGGCCAAGAAGGTTGTTGTTAGAATCCATTGTTGGTAAGGATGTTCTTGGTGGTGATTCTGATTAGTTTGATTTGGAAGAATATGGCCATGTCATGTGGGTATAAGGTGATGTCTGTTTTATGTGAGCTGGGATTTCTTATTACAGTAGCTGCTGTGCGATATAAAAAAGCTCTCTGGGGCGATTTAGGGAGCATTTAAGAAGCTTTGTTGTACTTTCTTTTGCAAGAGTTATGAAACAGTATTCAGCTTAGGCTGAGGCGTATGCTGCTTGATGGCATGAGTCCTTGGAGCACCTCCATCTGCACTCTAGCTGTCACAGATTACACTTAATTTCTTTCAGGTAAAGCAACATGGGGCTTGGTGTAGTCTCTTGTTGGTGTTTGTAGGGTGGGACGTTGAGGTATAAGATGAGATGGTGCTGTTCCAGTCATCAATAAGGGAGTCCAGATCTGTTTGGTATGAATGTGCTAGTGAGAGGGCTTTGCTTAGGAATGACTTCTTATCAAAGTGGTGAAATCTGCGTACATTATGTTGTGGGCAATCATTCGTGTCTGGAGTGGAGAGGCATGGTAAAAAGGAGATGATCATGCCATGATCTGACCATTCTACTACAAAAAAACTGTAATGGTTTACTACAAAAGCATTCCAAACCCACAAGTAAAGCCAAAACCCTACAATGCGATTGACCTAAATATTTTAACTCAAACACTCAGAAAGCTTGTTTTTTTGTTGAACCATTTGCCATGAAAAGGAAACCTTCTCTCACGGCAAACCTTCATTTTTCTATTTATCAAGAGCAATTACTTCTCAGCTCTCTAAATTAAAACCTGAGGGATAATGCACTGAGTGAACCCCGAGTCACACTTATCTTTCGTAGTGTGAGTTTCTATTGAAAAAGATGATCTTTTCCTGAAGATGATGCTTTTTGAAACACTATTACAGCTGTTTCTTCTCCAATAACATCCTGTGATCTCACAGCTCTCGGACGCAAAGGGCCTCGCCAGTTACATTTAGCTGTGGTTGCTGGTTGGCTTAACTTTTCACTCCAAATGTTGCGTCAGCACTGTAAGTCCAGGCATATTCATACCAACATAAACGCCAAACGCGACACAGCACCGTGTTTCCAGCCACTGTAGGATCTCGGCTCTTCCTCAAGCAATTTCACTGATCCTATTTAACTTTGTAAACCCAAAGATTGTGGTTTTAATTTAGAGAGTTGAGGAGTAATTGCTCTTAATAAAGAGAAAAAAAGGAAGTTTGCCGCGAGAGAGGGTCTCCCTTTCAAGGCAAATGGTCCGACAAAACAACAAGCTTTCTAAGTGTTCGAGATCGAGGCAGGGGTGGCACAGGGGCGAAGCGTGGGCGAGCCAGGCACCCGGACATACAGGGCTGATTCTGGTCACGGTCCTGTACATCCGGGGAGTGCCAGAGGGACACACTGTGGAGTCACTGCAGGTACTGCCCCGCCATCCGATCCCGTTCCCAGCAGACCTGCTGAGGATCGGGTGGCAGGAAAACCAGTCTATGGGGGGCATCGGGCCATTGGCCTACCAGAGGGAACAGAGGGGCCTAGCCATACTGCCTCCATGATGTCCCCACAGCTGCTACAGGGGCACACCGGGCCATTCCGAAACCCGATCCTGCATTTCGCGGGAGCGTCTATCTCCCATGGTGCAGAATTGGGTACAACGGAGTCCATCTTGTCCGGGGACGTCTGGATGGCCCAGACATGCCCCTTCCTGGATTGAATGCAATAATTTCATCTTTGGGTACAAAAGGATTATATATAAATAAGTCAATGCTTTTTTCAAATTATATATGGATAGAGCATAAGCCAGAGGCACCATTTGTTATTCCAGAAATGGTGTCATTATCATTAATAGTTATTATAGGAAGACATTGCCTTGACAATATTTAACATAATTTTGAAGTCCAAGGATAGCAAGAATATTCAAGGAGCACCTTTTTACAAAGTTACTTCAATGTACAGTACAGTGTAGTTACTCACTTGTAACAGGTGCTCTCCAAGGACAGAAGGAATCGGTCCTCACATATGGGTGAAGTCAACGCCGACGAAGTCCTGCATGGAAGCATCTCCCCAGCTTTCAAAGAAAGTCTTTGGGAAATGCCACAACGCATGTGCGGTCCCCTTCCTGCCCAAGGGTGCCATCTTGCTCAGTCAGATGACATAGCTAGAGCTGACAAAAGAAGATAGCAAAGATAGTACAGCAACTCCATGGGGAGGAGGGAGAGTTGGGAGGAGGGAGAGTTGTGAGGACTGATTCCTGCTGTCCCTGGAGAACACCTTTTACAGGCGAGTAACTATGTTTTCTCTAAGCACAAGCAAGAAGTCAGTCCTCACATATGGGACTCCCTAGCTATAGGCTACCGAGAACCTGTAGAAAAACCTCGGCCCAGCTGTGAACAGCCGCAAGCGAATTTGAGGACAGACACTGAGGACCCCAGTGTCCAGGAAGAACCATGGCTTCAGTAGCCTGAACAAGAAGAGGCAGAGGGCATGATTTGCCTAAACCCCAAACAGATTATGAAGTACGGCGTGGCTGAAGGTACGGTCCTGTTGGGACTCCTTCTCCAGGCAGTAATAAGCTGCAAAAGTGTGAAAAGAGAAACAAGTGGCGGCCTGCAGATGTCTGCCATAGGGACAGAGCATAGGCTCACAACAGAAGTTGCCACAGCCCTGACATTGTGCGCCATAACCCAGCGCTCTAATGGCACCCAGCCTGGTTGTGGGCAAAGGCGATGCAGACCGCCACCCAGATGGACAGAGTCCGCTTGGTGACAGCCTCCCCCAGATGACTGAGGTCATATGAAATGAAAAGTTGAGAGGCTTTGCGGTGGCCCTGAGTGTACTGCAGGTAGAAGGACAGGGCCTTTTTACATTCCAGAGTATGGAGAACAGCTGATGCCTTGTCGGCATGGGGCTCTGGAAAAAAGGTAGGAAGTACCATCTCCTGGTTGAGGTGGAAATCAGATACCACCTTCGGCAGGAATTTCAGGTGAGTGCAGAGCATGACCCTGTTCTTGTAGAACCTGGTGTAGGGTGGTTCAGCCACCAAGGCCTGAAGCTCACTGACTCTGTGGGCAGAGGAGAGTGCCACCAGGAAGGACACCTTCCAGGGCAGGTAGCGCAAATGGCAGGTAGTCATGGGGTTCGAAGGGCAGCTTGGTAAGCTGCGCTAGGACCATATTGAGACCCCATTCCACTGGGGTGGTCAGATGGGAGGCTTAAAAAGCAGTAAGCTTCGAATGAATCGAGTAATGAGGGGCTGCACGGAAAGAGGCTTGGCTTCTATGAGGTGATGGTTCGCGGACAGTGCACTCAGGTGCACCCTGACGTAGTTGGACTTAAGCCCGGACTGTGAGAGGCAGAGCAAGTATCACAGCACTGTGTGTACTGGGCAGGAGAACGGGTTCACTCGGTGCTCAGTGCACCATAAGAAGAATCTGCGCCACTTGAAGGCATAGGTCCATCTCATGGAGACCTTGCGAGAGGACAGGAGGATTTCCTCTACCTCCCTGGGGAGGTTGAGGGGTGCTAAAGTGACCTGTTCAGCAGCCATGATGTGAGAGACAAGGATCCCAGGTTGGGGTGGAGGATCAAGCCCTCCTCCTGGGTCAAAAGTCCTGGGGACCTCCCGAGAGGGACTGGAGATTCCGTCGAGAGCTGAAGCAGTAGGGGAAACCAAGGCTGCCTGGGCCACCTTGGGGCCACCAAAATCATGGAAGCCTTGTCTCGCTGGACCTTAAAGAGGATCCATGCTATCAGTGGTGTGAGAGTGAAGGCATACAGTAGACTCCCTGACCACGAGATGAGGAAGACATCCATAACTACCTGGCCCAAGTGCGGGTGTGGGCAGCAGAAACGTGTTAGCTGAGTTTTGGCTGGGCTGGCAAAGAGGTTGCAGTTCGGGGTGCCCAAAAACCTGAAGAGCTGCTCTGCCACTCCTGGGTCCAGGTGCCACTCGTGTGGTTGGAGGACCATCTTCAGCCTGTCCACTAAGGTGTTGTTCTGGCCTGAAGGTATGCTGTCCAGAGGAGCATACCCTGTCTGGTCGCATATGAGTAGAAGGCTACTGCCTCCTGGCATAGGCGGTAGGAGCCTGTGCCCTCTTGCTTGTTTAGGGAGAACATTGTGACCTGATTGTCCGTCTGGATGAGCACTGACTGGTGCTGCAGGCGGTGCTGGAAAGCCTTTAGTACAAGGAAGATGGCCCTGAGTTCCAGCAGGTTGATCTGCTGCTGGCTTTCCTTGGGTGACTATATCCCCTGGGTGTGCAGCTATTTGCAGTGGGCACCCCAGCCTAGTAGGGAAGCAACCATCGTGAGAACCCTCTGGGGGCTCGGGGAGGTTCTGTGTAGCTTGTCACTAACTGAGTGACTCAGCTAGCTGACAGGACACTGAAACTCTGTCCTGGAGCCAGCTCATGGCCTTGGTCCACTGTGAGTGGATGCACCATTGAGCTACCCGCATGTGGAAGTGGATGTTGGGGACCACATGGATCATATAGGCCATGTAGCTGAGGAGGCGAAGCATGGACCGCGCTGACACCGTGTGGTGGTGCTGTACCTCAGTTACTAGGGCCATGAGGTGATCCGTCCTGTCCAGAGGGAGGAAAGCCTTGGCCCGGAGGGTGTGTCCAAGTGAACCCCTATGAACTCCAAGTTCTGTGTTGGAGTGAGGTGGGATTTTGCGTGATTTATCACGAATCCCAGATGTCATAGGATCTTGATAGTGAGGCCTGCGGCCTGCAGTTTCTCTGAGGTTGTGTCCCATTTCACTAGCCAGTCGTCTAGGTAAGGGAAGACAAAGGCTTCTTGGAGATGACGATAGGTGGACACCACTGCTAGGCATTTGGTGAAGACCCTTGGTGTGGAGGCTAGGTCGAAGGGAAGTACCCTGTACTGGTAGTGGTCTCCCCCGACCATGAATCTTAGGTACTGCTTATGAATGGGATGGATGAGGATGTGGGTATAGGCATCCTTCAGGTCCAAGGAGCATAGCCAATCTCTCTGCTGGAGGTAGGGCAACAACATTCCAAGGGAGAGCATCTTGAATTTCTCCACCACCAGGAATTTGTTCAGGTTTCTCTGGTCCAGGATGGGCCTTAGTCCTCCTGTTCTTTTTGGGACCAGAAAGTATCTGGAGTAAAACCCCTTTCCTCTCAAGTGGTATGGTACAGGCTCCACAGCCCTGTCCCTGAGAAGGCCTGCAAGTTCTTGCATTAGCAGAGCCTGGTGCAGGGGAGACTGAGGGGGCTCCTCAGGAAAGAAAGGTGGAGGTAGCTGGTCCAGGTGGAGGATGTAAACCCTCCCTGCCCATCTGAAATTCCCATGAGTCGGTGGTGATGGAAACCCACCTGTGGGCAAAATGAACCAGGCACCCCCGTTGGAAGCTGACCCTCCCAGTGGAAGAGAGGCTATGCTGAGGGCATCAAAACCCTGAACCAGGCTGGGCTGGGGCTGGTGGCTGGAGCTTGGGGCCCTTGGGCTTGTTCAGGCAGCTGGTTCATGAGCCGACAAGAGGGGAAGTCATTTGGGACCTAGTCCTTAATGGAACACAAGATCTAGTGCAAGAGATAAGGGTGTTGGGACCATTGGCAATAGTGATCATAGCATGAATGTGTTTGATTTAACAAATGGAGGAAGGATGGCAAGGAAATCCACAATAATACCTTTTAACTTTCAAAAGGAAGACTATGATAAAATGAGGAAAATAGTTAAGAAAAAACTAAAAGGGGCAGTTGCAAAGTTTAAAGATTTACATCAAGCGTGGGTATTGTTTAAAAATACTATCTTGGAAGCCCAGACCAGCTATATTCCACGCTTTAAGAAAAGTGAAAGGAAGTCCAACATAATGCCAGCATGGTTTAAGGAGAGGTCAGAGAGGTTGTTGTTGGCAAAAAAGCATCTTTTAGGAAATCAAAAAAGGAGCCAAATAACGAAAACTGGAAACATAAGCACTGGCAAATTAGTTGCAAGGCATTGAAAAGGCAAGCAAAGAGAGAATTGGAGAAGAAGCTTGCTATGGAAGCAAAAACAAGTAATAAAGACTTTTTCAAGTACATTCATAACAAAAATCTGTGACAGAGTCAGTTGAACAGTTAGATAATAGAGGGGTAAAAGGGGCACTAAGAGGGGACAAGGCCATTGCAGAGAGACTGAATGAATTCTTTACTGAGGAAGATGTGGGGATGTTACCCATGACTGAAATGGTATTTAAAGGTGATGCCGCAGAAGAATTGAAAGAGATATCAATATACTGGGAAGATGCATTACAACTATTTGAAAAATTGAAAAGTAGCAAATCACCTGGACCAGATGGTATACATCTGAGGGTATTGAAAGAACTGAAACATAAGATTGAAGACCTACTATTAGTAATCTGTGAACTACCATTAAAATCATCTGTAATACCTGAAGATTGTTGAATGGCCAATGTAATGCCAATTTTTAAAAAGGGTTCCAGGGGTGATCCAGAAAACTATAGGTGGGTTAGCCTGATGTCAGTACCAGGAAAAATGGTAGAAACCATTATAAAGAACAAAATTATTGAACATGTAGGTAGTCATGGCTTAATGAGAGACAGCCAAAATGGCTTTAGCTAAGGAAGGTCTTGTCTTACTAATCTGTTATGTTTTTTTGAAGGTGTGAATAAACAGGTAGACAAAGGTGAGTCAGTTGATATAATGTATCTTGATTTTCAGAAAGCCTTTGACAAGGTCCCTCATGAGAGACTCTTTGCAAAATTAAAAAGTCATGGGATAGGAGGCAGTGTAATATTGTGGATCAGGAACTGGTTAAAAGATAGAAAGGAGAGGGTAGGGCTAAATGGCTAATTTTCCTAATGGAGAAAGGTGAACAGTGGAATACCCCAGGCATCTGTGCTGGGTCCACTGCTATTTAACATATTCGTAAATAACCTGGAAATGGGAATAAGTGAGGTAAAACCCATGAGGATTGTGAAAAATTAGGACTTTGATAAACTGGAAGACTGGGCATCCAAATGGCAGATAAAATTTAATGTGGACAAGTGCAAAATTATGCACCTAGGAAAGAATCACCCAAATTACGGTCACACGATGTGGATAACATGTTGAAACTCTCCGCCCAGTGTGCAGCGACAGCCAAGAAAGCAAATAGAATGCTAGAAATAATAAGGAAAGGAATGGGGAATAAAACAAAGTATATTATAATGCCTCTGTATCATTCCATGGTGCGACTGCACCTTGAATATTGTGTGCAGTTTTGGTCGCCATATCTTAAAAAGGATATAACGTTATTAGAAAAGGTACAGAGAAGAGCCACCAAAATGGTAAAGGGGATGGAAGGATACCACTATGAAGAGAGGCTAAATAGGTTAGGGCTCTTCAACCTGGAAGAGAGATGGCTGAGGGGAAATATGATAGAGGTCTATAAATTAATGAATGGAGTGGAACGAGTAAACGTAGATCGATTGTTTATACCATCAAAATATAGAAAGTCTAGGGAACATGCAATGAAGCTACAGTGTAATCTATTTAAGACTAATAAAAGAAAACATTTTTTTCACTCAACATATAATCAAACTCTGGAATTCGTTACCGGAGGATGTAGTAAAAGCTGTTAGTGTAGCCAGGTTTAAAAAGGATTGGACAAGTTCCTGGAGGAAAAATCCACAAACCATTATTAAAGGGGACCCAGGAAATCCACTGCTAGCCCCAATACAAGCATTGTGGAACCTGTATAATTTGGGGAAACTGGTAGGTACGTATGACCTAGATTGGCCACTGTTGGAAACAGGATACAGGGCTTGATGGACCTTGGTCTGAGCCAGTATGGAATATCTTATGTTCCCTTGCTCTGGTGACCCTGCTGAGGGGTCTGGTTGGCTGGGTATGGAGGGTAGCCTTGATAGGGTTGGCCCTTTCTGTAGAAAGGAACCGGTGCAAGCCGGGAGAGGTACAACATGTAGAAGGAAAATCAAAACCTTTCGGGGGGGGGGGGGGACAAGACGAACATGTGTAGGGCTCCGCGGAAAAAGGACTGAGCAAAATGGCACCCTTGGGCAGGAAAGGGACCACGCATGAGTGGTGACATCTCCCAAAGGCTTTCTTTCTTTCGCGCAGGGTTCCGTCAGCGTCAACGTCACCCATATGTGAGGACTGAATTCCTGCTTGTTCCTTGAGAAATGTTAACTATTTACTCGTGCAATGTGCAAATATAGTCTGGTCTGGATTACCAGGGCTGGATTTAACATTTTGGTGTCCATAGGTAAGGTCAAACAGCGGATCTCAGAGAGGTGGAGGAAGGAAAGAGGATTGTCAGAGATTCCAAAGATAGAAGAGCTAGAAAAGGAGCACAGAAAAGTCATTGTGGCGCGCCTTTGAAGCAGAATATTATACTTGGCCCTAAATCAAGCAAGTGTAGGCTTTTCTTTGGCCTGGATATTTGGCATCTTCAAAATTTGGAATCCTATGTAATTATCTATGTTGCCTATGCGTAAATCCAGGCCTGTGGATTACCAAAATTATTAAACTTGAATAGAATAAAAAAATTTACAGCCTTTAACATGATCCATAATAAGCTACTTGAAACCCTTTAACATAAAATCTTTCAAAATGGTAACTACAGGATTAGCATTCTCTAGATTATAATCTCTGAATTTTATACACCTTGGATACTGGAGATAATGGTGTCCTGGAAATACAAAAATAGCTGTATATCTATTGTTACTGAATAAGCAGGGTCGAAAGATATACAAATAAGAAATTGCTGTGTTATGTTTCCCCAAGGGTGTCCAATTAACACTGACTGCATACATATCATCAAGTCCTAACATGCCAATGGTGCGTTTTTCTTGCTGGTGACTTAAAGAAGGAAAGAAAAATGTTCAGTGCATACAGGAGACTGTCATTTCAGGAATATACTGAAAAATGCAATATATTAGTCAGAGATGAAGGTACTTTTTTAAAGATTGGAATCTAAATGTATTCTTTACAATATATCAAAATCTTTAGAGATGGCCAAGAGCAAATTTTGGAGTCAATGCAGAGGGTGGCTACTAAAATGGTTAGTGATATTAATTATAAAGCATATGAGGATAGACTTAAGGATCTTAATATGTATACGTTAGAGGAAAGGCGGGATAGAGAAGATATGATAGAGATGTTTAAATACCTCTGTGGCATAAATGCACAGGAGGAGAGCCTCTTTCGATTGAAAGCAAGCTCTGCTGCGAGGGGACACAGAATGAGGGTGAAAGGGGATAGACTCAGGAATAATATGCGGAAATATTTCTTTACGGAAAGAGTGGAGGATGCGTGGAATAGTTTCCCAGTGGAGATGGTAGAGATGAGGACAATATCTGAATTCAAAAAAGCATGGGACAAACACAGTATCTCAAAAGGAAAAAAGGGGACTATTGTAGTAGGTAATATGGAAGGGCAGACTAGATAGGCCATGTAGTCTTTTTCTGCCCTCATGTTTCTATGTATAAAGTTATGCTGGCATTTTCAGTGTTCAGAGTTGAACACATAATCTGGCTGAAGTCACACAAAGTGGGATATTTTAAGAGGGTGTCAAGGCATATATTGTGCCTGTTTTATAAAGGATCCCATCAGATAAAGAGTAGTTACTCACCTGTAACAGGTGTTCTCCAGGAGCCGCAGGAATCAGTCCTCACATATGGGTGACGTCAGCACCGACGGAGCCCCCATGCGGATCATTTTCCCACCTTTCAAAGAAAGCCTTTGGGAATGCAGCGCGCATGCGCGGTCCCCTTCCCGCCCAAGGGTGCCATCTTGCTCAGTCTGATGACATAGCTAAAAGACAGCAAAAAACAAAATGAATGATATGACTGCAATTCCCAGGGGAGGAGGGAGGGTTGTGAGGACTGATTCCTGCTGCTCCTGGAGAACACCTGTTACAGGTGAATAACTACTCTTTCTCCAGGACCAAGCAGGAAGTCAGTCCTCACATATGGGACTCCCCAGCTCTAGGCTACCGGGGACCAAAAGCTGAACAATGAGCTCCCTCTGGAGCCCCAGCATACATGATAGAATCTTCTCTGAGAACGCCCCCATACAGTAGCCCAACACCAGGGCTGGAGGGTAGGAGTTGCCTATACCTCAAAGAGATTACGGAGTACCACCTGTCCGAAAGCACTGTCCCTGCGGGACTCCCTCTCGAGGCAGTAGTGGGCCATAAAAGTCTGGCTTGAAGACCAAGTAGCAGCCCGGCAGATGTCTGCCAACGGAACAGAGCGGAGATGAGCTACTGATGCAGCCTTTGCCCTGACATAGTGAGCCGTGACTCGACCCTGCAAGGAGAGGCCAGCTGCCCTGTATGCCCAGGTGATACAGTCTGCCACCCAGATGGACAAGGTACGCTTGGCGACAGGTAACCTCAACTTATTAGGGTCAAAAGATACGAAGAGCTGGACAGCCCTTCGATGTCCCTGTGTACGGTCAAGGTAGAAGGATAACGCCCTCCTACAGTCCAGGGTATGCAAGACCATTTCAGCCCGGCTGGCATGCGGCCTGGGAAGGAAAGTCGGAAGAACCACCTCCTGATTGAGGTGGAAGGAGGAGACAACCTTAGGAAGGAACTTTTGGGTGAGTCCGTAAGACCTGTGATAAGGAAGCTTATCATAGTTCAGGAGGGAGCTATAAAAGAGGTGAATTGGCTTTGAACAAGCAACCTGTCTTTGCTGGTAGAAATACTAAAACAGAATGTTTTCATAAAAGACTACCAGTCCCAGAATGCACCAGGTTTCAAACAGCCTCTAGAAGGGCTGAAGTGGGGAAACGTGTGTTCAATCAGGAGAGCTATGAGGTAATCCCCAATCACTCATCTCCAAGGGCAGGGCTTGATTCAGCACAGCTAGGCTGTGCTAGGGTGGAGTGTCCCTCTAAGCACGTTAAAAGTAATAGATTTTCTACACACAGACAGAAAGGGAACTGGAATCGTGAGCAGATCAAGGACAGAGAGAGAGCAGCAGCAACGTGGAAAGAAGAAGAGAAAGACACCTTGGAGGTCTAAAGAAGGAGCCCACAGCAGTACGTGTGTTGGGAGTCATTTCAGAGGCAAGCATACTCCATTGGACTGGAGGAAGCCAGAGGAATGGGGTTATAGAGCCAGGAATTCCCAGACAGCACCTTTGAAGGAGACGGCTGCATGTGGAAGGGGCCCTAAGACCGGTGCAAGGAGGTATGTGAAGAGAGACCCAGTGTCCAGGGATCTTGATTGGAAGGCTGGACATAAAAGCTGGACTACTTACTGGCCAGGATACCTGGAGAGGAAGCCTAACAGCAAAGGAAGCTCAGGTATGAACTTTGATCTATGCCCTAGCTCTTCTTCAGGAAGACAGCAGGGAAATAAATATTATCCTGAGAATGATCAAGTAAGGAATTCCTCTGAGCCAGACCAGGATATTGATTCCATGATATTTGAGGAAGAAGGAGATATATTAAATGATCAGAATGAATACATGGATTGCTCTCTGTCCAGGCTGCTGTGGTAAAATACTTTCTCAATAATACAAAAACCACCAAAAGGAACTATAATTTGTTCTTTTATCTACCCAGAAAAGTCTGCAAGAAAGCTTTTGGGTAGGATTGAGCCACGTAGAGAAAGTGAACCAGCAAAGGGGTTTGCAGCTGGCTAATTGGTGATAATTGAGCCAGGCACAAGTGCACGTGAGCTCTGAAAGGAAACTTTTCTTTTGTGTGTGAAAATAGAAGAAAGTTATCCTTGATAAAGAACAGTTTTTGTTACTTTTGGGTTTTGTTTTTGCTTTTGGAGCAATGCTAAGAAAGTTATTAGCATGAGCCATCAAAAAGACCTTTTCTGTTTCCCCTCAAGGTCTTATTTGATTTTTGCTTAAGAAGTTCAGTTACCTTATTTCATGTTGTGTTTTCTTGAATGCAATACTGAAAGCAAGTGTCCTTTTTGTGTTACCAAGTAAATCTGTGTGGGAGAATTAACCCCATGAATAAAATCCATTTTTCTTTGCTTACATTCGTGCATCACAACTCATTATTTTGTGAACGGCTGATTCTGGTATAAGTGAACTACATTCCCCACAATCCTTTGCAAGTCATAATAATATTTTTGCTTCTGCTAAGACTGTGGCCATTCACGACCAGCACCCCCGTTTACAGACCACCCTGTTCCTATAGAACCTTGTGTATGGTGGCTCTGAGACTAGAGCTTGCAGCTCACCGACTCGCCTGGCTGAGGTAAGAGCTACCAAAAACAACACTTTCCAGGAAAGAAAGCGTAAAGGACAAGTAGCCATAGGCTCAAATTGTGGGCAAGTAAGTTGTTGCAAGACCACATTCAAGTCCCACTCAGGTGCTGGTGGACGAATCAGAGGCTTGAGCAAAAGGAGGCCTCTGAGGAAACGGGCCACCAAAGGGGCCGAAGTGGAGTAAATAGCCCTTGTGGACTATGTTGAGCACCCAGGCATCCCCTGTTATGGCTGACCACCTGTAGGCGTGCAGGGTCAGCCGGCCTCCTGTGCTGAGAGGGGTCAGCTGAGGAGGAGAGGCTATGCCACCGGAGTCAAAACCCCACTCCCTGCTGTGCAGGAGCCGGAGCTGGTGGCTTGGGGGTTTTCTGCCTATGGGGCCCATGTCCCTGCCCCTTGGCCTGCTGACTCTGTTGGGGAGCTGTGGAGGCCTGGTATTGAGGGTAAGATTTGTAGGCAGATGACTTCCTCGGGTAAAAGGACTTTTTCCCCGAGCCCTTCTTCTTTTGAGAAGGGGCAGAGGTCTTTCTGGACAACCTTGTCCTGGTGAGAGTCTCGGACTCGACTTCTGCAGCCTTTTCAGCCATGGGCTTGCCAAAGAGGTTCTCACCTCGGCAAGGGACATCGACCAACTTGTCCTGCACCCATGGCTTGAGGTGCGATGACTGTAGCCAGGCCTGATGGCATGCAACGATGCCGGCCGCAGCTACTCGGGCCAAAGCCTCGAAGACATCATAAGCTGCTCGAGACAAACCGAGCACTCTCGGATCCCAGTTGACAAGACTGCGAACCTCTGCAAAGGTTCCTTGGAGAGACCAGCAGAGAACCTGGCAATCTCCTCTGCCAGGTCTCGAAGGTACATGCCCATGTATAGCTGGTAAGTCTGGACACGGCAAGCAAGCATAAAGCCCTGGAAGCACTTTCTACCGAGGGCATCCAGGTTCCGGGCCTCTTTGCCTGGAGGTACCAAGGAGTGCATCTTCTGACTCTTCAGACGATGCATGGCCGATTCTACAACCATGGAGTGGTGCGGCAGCTGTGCCTTTTCGAACCCAGGGCTCTTGCGGACTCGATAAATGGAATCGACCCGCTTGTTAAGAACTGGCATCGAGGCCGGCGCCTCCCACATGCGGAAGAGCAACCGTTCCAGCATCGGAGGAACCAGTACAGTAAAGGCCTCCTTGGGGGGAGAGTCATACTGCAGGGCCTCGAGCTCCTCGGTTCGAGGCTCCTCCTCGGGGTCCATGGGGAAGTCCAAGGCCTTGGCCATGTCTCTCACGAAATCCGAGAACCGGGTATCCTCCGGGGGGGGACCTTCTCTGAGGTTCGAACTCCGGGGAGTCCTAAGGGAAGCAGCGGGTCCGAAAAGTGTCCGGGGACTCCTCATCCTCTGGTTCCCATCCCGACCCCTCCGAGGAGGAGTCGAGCGGCTTTGGCCGGGTGGGCACCGATGCCGACTACCTCGGTCCCGCACGGGAGATCGAGGGTGACCTCGGCCGAGGATCGACTCGAGATCTCATGGACTCGAGGATCGGCTCGGCCTCCGGAGTCGACTTGGACGTCAAGGTCCCGGTGGTCAGGGCAGATGCACCGGTGAGGCCGGCGATCAGTACCCGCTGCTGTTCCATGAAGGCAGCCAAACTGCTCTCCAAGGCCGTCAACCTGAGTCCAAGCTCAGTAGACCCAGCAGCCTCCGACTCGGGCCCCGAAGTGTCGGGCCCAACGTCGGCTCCCCCAGAGGAGAGTCCATGAGGACTACAGTACTCACGTGACTCGGGGACTCCGTCTCTACACGAGGTTGCTTAGCAGGCCTCTCCGACTCCGAAGACCCGGGACAGCGGTCGGGGCTATGCGACCTGGCCCTCGAGGAGCCAAGAGCGTCCACCGACGCCGCCCTCGTGGGTTTCTTCTTCCTGCTGTGCTCCCGTGAAGGAGACCCCCTCTCAGAGGAGCCCCGATGACGCTCAGGGTCGGACTCCCGAGACGTCGAGGACTCTGACGAAGTCCTGGCTCAGCCGGATGAGGAATCAGAGAAAATCCTCTCAAGTTGATGCTGCCGGCTCCTCAATGCCTTGGAAGACATTTTGCCATACAGGACACAGACCAGCGGGTCATGGTTGGGCCCGAGGCACCAGAGGCACCAGAGGCAGCAGTCGTGTGTGTCGGTGAGAGACATCAGTTTCTTACACCGATCACACTTCTTAAACCTGCTGGCAGCCATCAGGGGAAAAAGAGCCCCTGTAAGATCAAAAGACTGGGCTGCCAGGGAAAAATTAAAAAATGGCGCGAACGCTAGTCTCGAAGGACAAAAACCGAAAAATGAAATCCAGGCTCGATACCGGTATACCGGGCCCAGGCGGGAAAGGGAACCGGCGTCGAACCGAGAAAAAACACGGATCCACACCAAAAAAAAATCAACTTTTTCACGGGTGACCACGACACACTTGCGTTGGGCTCCGCAGAAAAAAGAAGACTGAGCAAGATGGCGCCCTTGGGCGGGAAGGGGACCGTGCATGCGCGCTGCATTCCCAAAGGCTTTCTTTGAAAGCTTGGGAAATGCTCCACATGGGGGCTCCGTCGGCGCCGACGTCACCCATATGTGAGGACTGACTTCCTGCTTGGTCCTGGAGAATGCCCCTGTTCTTTAAACTGATTAAATTTTCAAACCAATTAATGTTTTAAGGACCATCAAAAATGGAAGCAAACTAGTCCATAAGTATTACCATACCACTCATTTTCATCACTTATGAGTCATTATGAAATAGCCCACTGGAAAGCGTCACAGAAATCACACCTGCACCAAGGCAGGAGCAACTCTGTGCATGTACTATCGAAACCAGTGTGCTTCTTATAAGCAACATGCAGAAGTGCCCATCTTACCCTATCTCTGCCCATTCTCCGCTCCCGAGAATGCCTGTGCATATATCATATAAGAGTATGCTGAGGTGATTTCAATGCACTCCAATAACTGTTCTGTTCATATCTACTACTACTACTACTACTTATCATTTATCTAGTGCTCCTCAGCTTATACAGTGCTGTACATATACACAGGAGAGTTCCTGCTTGACAGATCTTACATTCTATTAAGACAGACAAACTGAACTAACAAGGGACTAGGAAGTTTCATTGTAGGAAGATGATTAAGGAGAATAAGGGGTAAGGATCCAGAGGCAGCCCTGAAAAGGCAGATTTTGAACCTGGATTTGAATAGGACCAGAGATGGAGCCTCAAGTATCAACTCAAGAAGTCTATTTCAAGTGTATGGTGCAGCAAGGTGGAAGGGACAGAGAATGGATTTGGTGGAGGAGAAGAAGGGCACAGATAAAAGCTTTGTACCTGATGAACGGAGTTGCCCAGGAAGGGTGTAGGAAGAGATAAGAGAGAAAAGGTAATGAGGAACAGCAGAATGAACACCCAAGAACCCCCAAATTTAAAAAGAATCTATACAACTTTATAAAAAAAAATTTAGGCATCTTAAATTGCGGTAACCACATTCTATTATTATACGTCTCTCTGTTTTTGAAAAAGCTTTTTAGACCAACAGTGCAAATTTAAAAAACATAATGAAATGTCCCATTTCTGCTGTCACCTCACTCCCTGACATCAATGCTTTGTCATATGCCTGTGCCTGGGGCATTTTGGTGTTTAAGCAATACATGCCTTTGAGTCAATGCTGAATCCTTGTGACCCAGTAGCCTCTGGACTTTCTTGACCGTGTAACCTGAAATAGACTGCCAGGCCTTTCTTCTGAGGCAATGGAGGGTTAAGTGATTTGCTCAAGGCCACAAGGAGTACTGGAGGGAATCAAACCTGGTTACCAAGCCAGTACTCTAACCACTAGGCTACTCCTCCCTCTCTGTTGTTCTGGTGTTTACAATAATGGAAAGTAGTTCAGATTACAATGCTTAAAACTACTTTTTAAAAGCTATCTTCTACCAGTCACCAATTTTTAAAACAGGATTCTTCCTGCTGTGAGATCAGAATTACACAATGTGCTAACAGTGTTGATTGTAACCCTAAATAGTTCACATCTTCATCAATAAAAACAGTCTACTCAGTTTCAGAATTTAGTCTTCTAGGTGCAAAGGTGTCCTCATCAAAAATACAATGCTGCTTAAGTTGCCAAGGTTTTAAATTAAAGTCATCCCCTTAAGGGTTGGATTCAATACACTATAGCCAACTTTGAATATTCAAAAAATGTAAAGGGCACATCTCTTTTACCTCTGGCGTCTATACTTATTCAGTTTCAAATGAACCACACAGCTTGTTTGTCTTACATAACTAAGTTGACAGGGGCATATGATAAAATAAAACACCCCACTCAAAAGCTGTTAGAGAGTTGAAGATGTTACAAGATATTACAGCTAGATATGAACTAGTGAAGGCAATTAAACAAAAAATTCTTATGGGATGAGCAGGGCTTAATTTGTGCCAGAATGAGATGGAATGGCATTCCGGCACTTCTTAAGCTTAGGAAGTGATTAGTGCATCTGCGGGAGCAAATGAAGCAGCCTGGCCCGCGGCATGATTAGTGCAGCCGTGAGAGCATTTTTGTTGGCTCTCATGGCTGTCCTGTAGTGAGGCAGCCCGCCCCGCAACATTTTTAGTAAGGCTAAACATGTCGCAAGCTTTACTACAAAACAGCCGTGAGAGCAAATGAAAATGCTCCCACGGCTGCACTAATCACCACAGTGGCATATTTATTAAAGCAAAAAGAAGCATTTCCTGTTGACACAGGAAATGCTTATTTCTTGCTTTAACAAAAATGCTGTAGTCTGGGCTGCTTTAGTGCAGTACAGCTGTGGGAGCAAACAAAAATGTTCCCTTGGCAGCTGCAGGGAGAGGAAGAGATGAGATAGCTGGTTAGGGGAGCAATGTGGGGGTAGGAGATGGCTAATGGGGGAAGCTGGGACTAGGCGGCTCATATAAGGTGAGGGAGGGAGGGACTGGAAATGGGCTGATGGTGGTGGACACTGGAGAGGACTGGGACTGGAAATGGACTGATTCTGGGGTTGGGGGAGGGTTGGGTCTAGAAATAGGCCAATACTGGGGCTGGGGGGACTGAGACTAGAAATGGGCCAATGCTGGGTGGGGGGGGGGGGGGGGGAGGCAGGGACTAGAAATGGGATTATGATGGAGGGGGATAATTTTAGGCCTGGGGGCTTTGGTACTGATAGGAGGCAAATGTTGGGCTTAGGATGTGAAAAATAAGGGGATGCTGATGGAGTAAAAAGGGAGAGGAGGACAGACTGTGAGGGTTGGGTTAATAAGCAAAGTCATAGACAGGTACGAGTGAGAGGTAAGGCATAGGATTGGATGCTAGGGTAAGGAGGAGGAAAGGAAGGGTCAATCTGTATCGGAGAATGAAGTAGATAGGTGGTCGCTGGGGACATGGGGATGTGGGAAAACAGGGACTTGGGCTTAGATGGAGAATTTAAGACTGGGTGAGAAACAGAAGACAAACTCTTAACATAGACTGAGTATTAGGCATGTAAGTGGGGACTCAGGGCTTGGGTGAGATTGTAAATGAGGACACAGGGACTGGGTAGGGTGGAAGAGTGGGGACCTGAGGTTGCCTGAGGAGAAAGTGGGGAATCTGTGAACAAAGAAATTCCCCAGAGTTTAGGAAGGCAATGGGGACAAGATGATTGGGCGAGGGGTAAGAATAGGGCTGTGAGACCAAGTGAAGAAAGGAAGGGTGGGGAGAAGGTGTGAAGAGTCTTGGGAGGTTTGGGAAAAGATTGAAGGTGTTGAAAAGGACAGAGGACTATGAGTGGGTCAGAGCAACAGCAAAGGTCAGGTCTTCCTTGAAGGTAGTGAGAGAGCATAGAAATGTGGGAGGTGAAAGTGGAAATGGAAACCTGGATAGGGGGGAAGACATAAGAAAGGGCCTGGAGGTGGACAGAAGATGTGCTAGGGAATGAGCTGGGGCTGATTAGGGGATGAGAGGCAGGTGGTGGTAGATGAGGCTGGGGAGGGGCTGCATAGAACAGGAGGAAATGGAGATATGAAAGATGGGGGACATAGGAAGCAGCCGAAGGAATGAGACAGGTGGGGAATGGAAAAACTAGGGAAGTAAGATTAGGAAATGGAAAGCTGTTAAGAAGGTGAAAAGAGCAAGACTGAAGATTAAAGAAAGAGAAGGGAGAAATGGAATGGAATGAATCCATAGTTATATAAAAGACAGATGAAAGAAACTGAGAATAAAAGATGAAACAGAAGGATAAGTGTAGGCTACAACTGTAGGGAAGCAAAGTATAAAGACAGAAGTGTGAAGAAACAAAAAATGGAAATGAGATCCTGGAAAATGACTAAGAAGAAAACCAACAAGAGGATGTGGAAAAGAGAGACCAGGATCAACCAAACTAGAAAAATAAAATAATCAGACAACAAAGGTAGAAAAGAGTGACAGTTTTTAGAGAATGAAATATGTCAGTTTTAAAGATATGAATTTCTTATAGATCAATAGAAAAGGAAATGCATTTTGCTTCTTTCTTCAGTCTTCCACAGCTCAGTGTCTTTTTTGGGGGTTTTCCATTACAATTTTTGTCTGCAGATTTTTTTTCTAATTTATGGTTTTATTCTTTACTAGGTGATGGTCTGTTTTTTCCATTTTCAGCCGAGATAAGGGATTCTGTTAACATGTAGGGTCTCTCTAGGAATCTGTAGTGGTTCAGTTTGTTCTCTTTTTCCAGCTGGAGGTTGCTGGTGTTTTAGAATATTTGCAGTGTCAATTTTACATTAGTAGGGTTGGTGCCAGTTGAGTTCTTCAATTTGGTTCAAGTGTTGAATGTCCATTTACAGGGTTTTGTGTTATGACACACAATGTTTGGCAGTGGAGGGGTGTTGATGGTGTTGTCATTGATGTTAGACCAGAATTTGAATGGAATCTCTTTTGTACGATGTATTTAAGTTGTAAAGTGAAAACTCAACTTCTCCTCTGTATCTGTTGGGAGAATTTTATTGGTGATTCTTGGAATGCTCCATATGAATGAATAATTATGCTTTATCAGTCAAATGAATAATTTCGCTCTATTCAAAAGTCAATTATACATTGGCTGGCAAACGCATAATTAGTCTAGGTGTATATTTTCAAAAAATATACAGATAATATCGGGCAGTTAAAATTGCTAAATGGCCAGATGTTGTTCTTGTTGTTCTTATTTATTATTATAAAGCACTATGAGGCATACACAGCACTGTACAAACATAGAAATAGACAGTCCCTGCTTGAAAAGCTTACAATCTAGCAAACAGACAAATACAGCACAAGCAACAGCTAGAGGAAAGGGAAGAATCAGGAGTTGAAAGCAGCCACAAAAAGGTAAGACTTTAACATGGATTTGAATAAGGGAAGATAAGGGTGCAAGGGTAAAGGAAGTTTGTTCCAGGCATAAAGAGCAGAAACGAGTGAAGTCTGGAGTTAGCAGAGGAGGAAAAGGGTAAAGAGAGAAGGAGACCAGAGGAGCAGAGGGATAATATGGGAATAGTGGGGTTGATGGATGATTAAACGTGCAGCAGAGTTTTGAATAGACTGAAGAAGAGAAAGATAACACTGAAGGAGACCGACAAATAGAAGATTACAGCAGTCAAAACAAGAAGTAACTAGAGAACGAGCCAAAGTTTTAGTAGTATTTTCAGAGAGGAAAGAGTAAATTTTACTAATGTTATAGAGAAAGAAGCACACAATATATCCAAAGTCAGCAGACATAAAATATTAGTTAACCCTTTCAAAAACTTATTCAATTGTTTTTCTCAGATGAAACCGGTAGAGGAGAGCGTGAGTCTCACCACCATATAACAGTTGTGTCCATTTTAATCAATATAGGTTTTTAGAAACACTGAAAAACACTTATCTTGTGGTAGCAGAACTGAAGCAATGAGACGTAATCAGGAAACTACACGACGTGCACTTTTCGGGTCTAACAACAACCCTGTTTCAAGTGCTGTGGTTCCTGCCTTCATTGAAGTTGAACTGCCAAGGAAACGCCAAACGTGAAACGTTGGATTTTAAAGGGCTAACTATTGAATGATTGGCTGGTCCATAAGCCACTAATAATAGAACCACCAATGAGAAAGGGAAAACACCATCATCATCAGAGAAGCTCTTTGCTCAATGGAAAGAATCAGATCAAACTAAACCAATCAATCTCACAATTTAAACCATGAGGGTGCATAGAGTTAAGTGTGTAAATCTATCATTCTTCCACACATTGCAGGCAAAATGTTCTGTCACCCCTCCAAGGGTCATAGGGGACATGGTCAATAACTCTCCATTCAAATCACAAAACTGGTGTTGATAAGTCAGACAGTGATCGATTATAGGAGCTGAACAAACTTGTAGCCGTAATCAGGAGGCATGTTCTCCGAGTCTGGTCTTGATAGAACGGGTGGTGCAGCCCACATAAAGTAAAGCACACGGGCATCGTATAAAGCAAGCCACAAAAGTGGATGTTCAAGAAGTGGGCCAATTACACCAAAATGATCGTCCAGACATAGGATCCCTCCAAAAAGGGCCCAATAAAGCCATAGAACAAAATTGACAGTTTCCGCATTGAAAATGGCCAAAATCCTCCAGTGGTGAGCGCACAGAGTGATCAATCGAGACCGTTGATTTAACAAGAATGTCCCATAAGTTGATGTATATGTGTGGTGAATTGTATGTTTGGTTTGATGGAATTTAACCACATAATAAAAGATAAGTAGATGTCCATATAAAGAAAATGTCATCAAGGAAATGCCGCCAAAATTGTGTGTGACAGAACCAAGGAGAAATATAAATAAATTTTTCTTCCAAGTCTGCCATATATAAAGTGGCAATTGAAGGGGCTACAGTGGCGCCCATAGCAATGCCAAATGTTTGTAAGAAATATGTCCAAACAAACAGAAAATAATTTTGTGTTAACACCAATCAAATTAGATCTAATAGGAAAGGCTTGGGAATGCGTTGGGGAGCATGAAAAAGAGTTCAACAATAACAAAGCTTCATCCTGATCAATATTAGTATATAATGCAGTCACATCTAAACTCACTAAGAAAAAATCATTAGTTGGAAGTTTTAAGACCGACAGTTGACTTAAGAAATTTGTAGAATCCCTAATAAAAGATCTAACTTGAGCTGCTTCTTTTCAATGTTTCTAAGAACCTATATTGATTAAAATGGACACAATGGGGGTGAGACTCACACCCCCCTCTACCAGTTTCATCCGACAAAAACAATTGAATAAGTTTTTGAAAGGGTTAACTAATATTTTCTGTCTGGTGACTTTGGATATATTGTGGACTTTATTTGTTACTGCTTGGGGTTCCTTTTGGATAGAGAAAGAAGCAGCAGGTTTTAGAAATCTGATGAATGTGAGGGGAAAAGGAGAGAGAGGAATCAAAGAAGACCCCAAGATTGCGGGCTGAGGAAACAGGAAGAAGAAGAGTATTATTGACAGAAATAGAGAAAGGAGGAAGAAGGGATGGTTTAGGGGGAAAGATGAGAAATTCAGTTTTAGCCATATTCAATTTCAGATGGTGGTTAGACATCCAGGCAGCAAAGTCAGATAAGCAAGCAGAAATACGAGTTTGAAGCATAGAAGAAATGTCTGAAGAAGAGAGATAGATTTGAGTGTCATCAACATAAAAATGGTACTGAAAACCATGGGAAGAGATGAGGGCACCAAGAGACTGGATGTAGAGAGAGAAAAGGAGAGGGCTAAGAACAGACTCCTGAGGGACCCCAACTGAAAGAGGGACCTACACATGCCCATCAACTATCCAACCCTGTAACACACTATACATAGCCTTTGTAAATAGCCAATGTAAATAGTTTGACAGTTGTTTTGCACTATTACCTGTACAAAGTTGAATTTTACTGTTAAATGTAAATGTATACAGAAGTGTACAAGATTGTTAAATTGTTCCATGTAAACCGCCCTTGATCTCTGGAAGGGGCGGTATAAAAGAAAATAGATAAATAAATAAATAAATAGAGGTAGTCACCAGAACAAACACTAAAGGAACGATTGGAAAGATAGGAAGGAAACCAAGACAACACTGAGTCTGAAACCAAGAGACGATAAGACGTCAAAGAGAAGAGAGTGAATGAGAGTGTCAAAAGCAGCAGAGAGATCAAGAAGGATAAGAACAGAGTATATTTGTATATTTGTGGGCCATGTTAATGGAGGAACAAGGGCAGGTCAGAAAATTATCCAGATAGTGGCAATATTCAGCCACTATTCAGGTAAGTTACACATTTAGTTTAAGCCTGCCAAATAGCAGGCTTAGCTTAAGCAGATAGTTTGTTCAGTGCTGTAAACAAAAGTATGCAAAATGTGTGGTCCTGGCCCTGGCCCTGGCCCCGCCCAGAGTTCCACTTTTTTTTTTTTTACAAATGAAGCCCTGGGGATGAGAATAATTAAGGAATAGCAGCATGCCTCCCTGGATGTGCAGTATGATAAAAAAAAATCTAAGAAAACAGGTTTTGCTCTTCAGCTCATTGGAGCAGTCATCACTAGATGAATCAGGTGAAGATCATGACAACTGGATTATTTTTGGTACAACAAAGGAGACAACCCCAACGCAGAGGTTGAGGCTGGTTATATGTCCAACATATGGAGCAGGGCAGGCCATGCTAAAACAGCTGACAATGGGCTCTAAACGTTCTTCAGAGGTTAATATCTCTAAGCAGGCTTGGGAATCTGAAGAAATTGGATTTATTTAAATTCAGATCAACTCTGGCAAGAAAAGAACATAAAATATGCCATACTGGGTCAGGCAAAAGTTTCATCAAGCCCAGTATCTTGTTTGTTGGGTCCCAAATAAACAGACAGATTTCATGCTGCTTATCCCAGAAGTAGGCAGTGGATTTCCCCAGTCCACACTAATAATGGTTTAAGGACTTTTCCTTTAGGAACTTGTCCAAATTTCTTAAACCCAGCTACACTAACAGCTTTTACTACATCCACAGGCAACAAATTCCAGAGTTTGATTATGTGTCGAGTAAAAAGGTAGTTACTCACCTGTAGCAGCTGTTCTCCATGGACAGCAGGAATTAGTCCTCACGTATGGGTGATGTCCCTTAGGAAGCCCTGTGTGGGAACACTCCCCAACTTCTATTGTCTGCGCACCTTCATCCCACCTGCCACCATGGCACCATCTTCAATCAATCTGATAACATAGCTGCAGCAGAAGACAGCTCTTGAAAGAGGTTGGAGGGTTGTGAGGACTAAATCCTGCTGCCCACGGAGAATACCTGCCACAGGTGAGTAACTACCTTTTTCTTCATGGACAAGCAGGAATGAGTCCTCATGTATGGGACTCCCAAACTGCAGGCTACTGAAAACTGAGAAGGTCACCGAGAAGCCCAACATGGGCAAAACTCAGCTGCAGCATGGCAACAAGTCTTAATGGTCAAGAGACCAGCTATGTACAATAGCGGTGATTCTCTTTCCTTTCCTTTTTTTTTGGCAGCCCTGACAGAATAGAATTGGCCTAGGACAGATGGAGTTGGATTCTAATCCCCAAACAGATTCTGGAGTACAGATTGGTCAAAGTTGATGTCGCATCAGGAATCCCCATCTAGGCAATAGTGAGATGTGGATGGAAGACCAAGTTGCAGCCCTGCAGATGACCTCCATGGAGACTGAGCATAAGTTAACCACCGACGCAGCCGCTCTGACATTGTGAGCTGTGACATGACCCTCAAAGCTCAGGCCTGCCTGGGCATAAGCAAAAGAGATGCAGTCTACCAGCCAAATTGAGAGTGTGTGGCTGGAAATGGTAGCCCTAGCTTACTGGGGTTAAAAGAAACAAAAAGCTGGATGGACTTTCTATGGACTTTTGTTCACTCCAAGTAGAAGGCTAAGGCTCAGTTGCAGTCCAACATGTGCAGGGTAGCTTCCCCTTTGTTGGTATGAGGTTTCAGGAAAAATGTTGTTAGAACAATTGACTGATAAGGTGAAAATCCGATTCAACTTTCGTAAGGAATTGAGGATGAGGATGAAGGACCACTCTATTATGGTGGATTTTGGTGTAAGATGGAAGAACCACTAGGACCTGAAGCTTGCTCACTCTGTGTGCTGAAGTGACTGCCACCAGAAACAATACTTTCCAGGTCAAGAACTTCAGAGGACAAGAATTGAGTAGCTCAAAGGGAGTTTTCATGAACTGTACGAGAACCATATTGAGATCTCAAAACACTGTGGAAGGCTTGTAGCTAGGCTTGAAGAGAAGTACCCCCTGCATAAAGTGAACAACTAAAGGCAGATGGACTTGCCTTCCACACTTTGATGATACACTCTGATCGCACTGAGGTGGACCCTGTCGGAGATGGACTTGTCCAGACTCGGAGAGGTGTAGAAGATATTAGAAACATAGAAACATAGAAAAATGATGACAGAAAAAGACCACATAGCCTATCTAGTCTGTCCTTCCATATCAACAACTACAACAGTCCCCTTCTTTTTTCTTTAGAGATCCTCTGTATTTGTCCCATGCTTTTTTGAAATCAGATACCGTCCTCATCTCTACCACCTCCATTGGGAGACTATGCCATAGATCCATCACTCTTTCCGTAAAGAAATATTCCCACATATCACTCCTGAATCTATCCCCTTTCACCCTCATCCCATGTCCCTTTGAAGCAGAACTTGCTTTCAATCAAAAGAGGCTCTCCCCCTGTGCATTTATGCCATGGAGGTATTTAAGCGTCTCGATCGTATCACCTCTATCCCGCCTTTCCTCTAAGGTGTACATATTAAAATCCTTAAGTCTGTCCTCATATGCTTTATAATGAAAACCACTAACCATTTTGGTAGTCACCCTCTGTACTCCATCCTGTTTATATCATTTTGAAGGTGCGATCTCCAGAATTGCACACAATACTCCAAATGAGGTTGCAACAAAGACATATACAAAACAAAATATACCAAAACAACAGATCAAGAAGATCTACAACTGAAAATACTCTAGTGATTCCAAATGAATTAGTAAAATGTACTCAAACTACCATTAACAGATCATTTTCATCCTTTGCTCCAAGGTGCTGGAATAAGCTTCCATTAAACATCAGATTGATAAAAGATATATCACAATTTAGAAAAGCTTTAAAAAACCCACCTTTTTTTACAACACTTCTCTTACATCAATATTTCCCTCCTCTCACCCCATTATCTCAACTCAGCAATAATAGTTAAATGATGATGTTAGACCGTTCCACCTTATGATATTTCACTGTATATACCTGCTCTGTTAAATGTTATTTATGACATGTCTCTATACCCACTCAAGATCTCTAGTCTGATGTAATTGCTTTTATTTAATTATTCATATGCTATTCCCCAGTTAATCCTTGTTTTATTCCCCTGTTACCTGTAACTTGGACAAGTTCTCTAAATCTGAGTGTATTTTGTTTAATGTAAACCGCACTGATGTCAAATAGCGCGGCATATAAGAGCTGTTAAATAAAATAAATAAATAAATAAATATACAGAGGAACTATCACCTCC
This sequence comes from Ichthyophis bannanicus, assembly GCA_033557465.1. Classification (NCBI taxonomy): domain Eukaryota; kingdom Metazoa; phylum Chordata; class Amphibia; order Gymnophiona; family Ichthyophiidae; genus Ichthyophis; species Ichthyophis bannanicus. The sequence continues at coordinate 1,301,799,959 of CM066031.1, forward strand.
TTTTTTCTGCTAGCCATTCCTCTCTGTATGCACCCAAGCATCCTTCTAGCTTTTGCTGTCACCTTTTTTACCTGTTTACAGTAGCTACTTTAAGATCATCTGACACGACCATGCCTAGGTCCCGCTCTTCTTTAGAGGACAAAAGTACTTCACCACCTATACCATATTGCTCTCTTGGATTGCTGCAGCCCAAATGCATGACCTTGCATTTTTTTAACATTAAATCCCAGCTGCCAAATTCTAGACCATTCTTCAAGCTTAGCTAGATCCCTCCTTATATTATCTACACCTTCCTGGGTGTCTACTCTATTGCAGATTTTGGTATCATCCGCAAAGAGGCAAACCTTACCCAACAGCCCTTCCACTATATCACTAACAAAGATGTTAAACAGAATCGGACCAAGGATAGATCCCTGGGGCACACCACTGGTAACTTCCATTTCCTCAGAGTGAGCTCCATTTACCTGTACCCTTTGTCGCCTCCCACTCAACCAATTTCTAACCCAAGCAGTAACTTTGGGGTTCATCACTAGGGTGCTCAGTTTGTTTATAAGTCGTCTGTGAGGAATGGTGTCAAAGGCTTTACTGAAATCCAAACACACCACATCAAGGGCTCTCCCTTGGTCCAACTCCCTGTTCATCCAGTCAAAGAAATTAATCAGATTTGTCTGACAAGACCTGCCTCTGGTGAATCCATGCTGCCTCGGATCCTGTACTCCAGACACCTCACTATTTTCTCTTTTGAGCAGCATTTCCAATAATTTACTCACCACTGAAGTTAAACTAACCGGCCTGTAGTTTTCAACCACATCCTTACTTCCGCTTTTGTGTAAAGGCACCATATGAGCCTTTCTCCGGTCCTTTGGCACCACTCCCGACTCCAACAAGGTATTGAAAATGTCAGTCAGTGGAGCTGCTAGAATGTCCCCAAGTTCCCTCAGTATTCTAGGATGTATCCCATCTGGTCCCATCACTTTGTCTACTTTAAGTTCAGCTAGTTTCTCACAAACACAGTCTTCTGAAAATTCTTCAAGATTCCCCTCGCTTCTAGTCCTGTTTGTGGGTGTTTTCTGAGGTCCTGCTTCTGGTTCTTCAACTGTGAATACAGAACAGAAATGTTTAAGCAATTCCGCTTTATCCTCATCAGCTTCTACATATTCCTTCCCTTCAACCTTGAGTCTGACAATTCCACTTTTGCCCTTCTTCTCACTAACATATCTGAAAAATGTCTTATCCCCCCATTTTATTGTATTGGCTATTTCTTCCTCTTTTTAAATCTTTGCCTTCCTGACTACTTTGCTAGCTTCTCTAAGTTTTTCCAAATATAGATGCCTGTCTTCCTCTCTCTGTGATCTCTTGTATTTCATGAAGGCCTCCCTCTTTTTCTTCACCTTTTCAGCTACTTCTTTCTAAAGCCATAGCGGTCTTCATTTCCTTTTACCTTTATTTACCATTTTAACAAAAAGGTTGGTTGCCCTTAAAATATCCCCTTTCAGTTTTGCCACTGTTTTTCTACATCCTCCAGCTGTTCCCAACCACTAATGACTCCCTGAGGTATTGGCCCATCTTGGCAAAGTTAGTTTTCCTAAAGTCTAAGAGCCTCGCTTTTGAATGGATTCTAACATCCCTAGTCCTAATACTGAACCACACCATCTGGTGATCACTGGATGCAAAATGATCTCCCACTATAACATCAGAAACACTTTCACCATTGGTAAGCACCAAGTACAGTATGGCCCCTTCATGTGTGGGGTCTGTTACCAATTGCCTGAATAGTTCTCCCTGTAGAGAATCCAGGACCTCCTTACTTCTAGATGATACTGCAGCAGGAATGTGCCAATCAACATCTGGCATATTGAAATCCCCTATTAGTATCACTTCTCCTTTCCTAGCAATACTGCATATGTCTTCAATTAACTCTCTGTCCACCTCTTCCTCTTGTGAAGGAGGTCTGTTTATCACGCCAATGCAAATAGATTTCTCTTTTCCTCTTTCTAGTTTAACCCGCAGTGCCTCCTCTCTCCCTTTTAAGCTCTGTAAGTCCAAGGCTTTAATATTATGTTTTACATATAGTGCCACTCCTCCTCCCCTTCTTCCTACCCTGTCCTTTCTGAATAAAGTATAGCCTGGTATAGTTACATCCCAGTCATGGTTTTCTGTGAACCATGTTTCTGTAATTGCCACTAAATCCAAGTCGGCCACTCCCACCAAAGCTTCAACATCAGGGATCTTATTTCCCATGCTACGGGCATTTATACACACTGCTTTCCATAAAGGTATTTAATGTTTCACTTACCTGGGGGCTGTCTTCACCCATCCCCAACGAATCTAGTTTCAAGCCCTCTTCAGTAGATTAGCCAGTCTACTACTGAAGATGCATCAATCTTTCTTGGACAGATGGATGCCATCTCTCCTCTGCAACCCTTTGCAGACTTTGTGTCGAAGAGATGAAAGGATCTAGGGCCCCCTTTCACCAGACAACAAACCTCTTCCATTTGCAACAGTAAGACTTTCTCGTAGAGGCCCTCTTGGAAGCCAAAAGGACTTTGGTTTGACAGGTTGAGCTGAGACATAAGCCTTTTAACATCCACTCTGTGAAGGCCAAGGACTGGATGTTGGGGTGCAACATCGTCCTTCTCTCCTGCAATATCAGATCGGGTGCATGGCTGAGCCTTATCGGCTCCAGGCTGGAGAGCTGCAGCAGGAGGGGAAACCAAGGCTGTCTGGGCCAGTAGGGAGCGGTGAGAATCATCGTGCCATCATCTGGTTTGAACTTCAGAAGGGTCTTCGCAAGGAGAAGTATTGGAGGACAAGTGTACAGAAGATCCTCCCCTATATGCACGAGGAAAGCATCTGATGCCAGTCTGCTGTGTGATCTTACTCTGAAGCAGAACTGATCTACCTGGGCATTCTGCGCGATGTTGATCAGATCTATCAAGGGGTTGTCCCATTCTTGAAAGATGCAAGTCACAACTTCCCTGTCCAGTGTCCACTCATGCAGCTGGAGGACTTGACTCAGTCTGTCAGCTACAGTGTTTTGCTCACCTGAAGGTGCATGGCTCTCAATTTCATCCTGTGCATGATGGTGAACTTCCATAAACTGACTGCTTCTCAAAACAGGAGGTACAAACAAGGTCAGCCAGGTCACACATGATGTTCTTCAAGAACATGCCCATGTAAAGCTGGTAAGAGGTCATGTGGGCTACAAGCATGGAACTCTGAAAACATCTTCTCCCTAAAGAGTCCAATGTTCAAGTCTCCCTCCCTGGGGGCTCCGAGGAATGAGTCTTGGTACTCTTGATTCTCTTTAGGGTGGATTCAACCACCAATATGCTGATGACAGCATACTCATTAGGGTTGGTTGGAGGGGGAAGAAGGGTTGCTGCCTTCTGTTGGCACTGTGTAATGGCACATCAAGGGTCTGATTTATTAAGTTTTCTTTGCCCACAGAAAACAGGAAAACAATAAATTAGGTCCTTAAAAAAGAAGCTGCAATGAACCTTTTAGAGGATGGGATGGAGGGGGCACTGACTGAGGTTTCGGTGGTCAGCTCCTAATTTTTAAGCTGGCTGCCAGATTCCAAGAAAATCTGTGAAAGTCTGTGCTGGCAACTAGTGCATCTAAACCCTCCTTTGCTATTAAACTGTCAATATTTTCTGATTCTAGAAATTCCTCTCATGAAAATATATCTAATTTACAAACTCTCAAATGTGCTCTATATAATTAACAGCAAAAACAGGGTGGAGCTGCTACAGTGCTCTTTAGGCTTTACCTGCTGCTGGCCTCTTAAACCCTCTAATCCTTGTAGAAAATGGTATTTCAAATTCAGTTACATAAATAAATAAATAATCCTGCACTGCTTCTGCCTTTTTTTTCCTCTGTATGGAGATGGCAGCAGACAACTGGCATTTCAAATTTCTACTGAACACTCGCCTCTTAAAAAAAAAATCTCTTTAATTTGGCTGGTACATTACAGAGGTTCTGTGACCCAATATTATGATCGCCACCTCTAGTGCTGTTATCAGTCCTAGATCTCTCAGGAGGAGCAACCATTTTTTCTCCTCTTCTTCTTCCACGACTCCTGCACCTACCCTTAGAAGCACTAATATAATTCAATGAGAGAGAAACATTTTCTAATCTATACATTATGTAATGTGTTAAAGTACACAATCGGGGTCATTTCAGAACACAAATAAGTTCTTTGGATGTGCGGTGTAGATATTTTTCTAGCGACAACATCTATGACCGTATTCTGAAACCCCCATGGCCCTGCATATAGACAGCGCTAGCATGGGGATTTCAGAACGTGGGTGGGAGCGGATGGAATGGGGCTGTGGCCAACAGCAAAGATATACAATGCATATTCAGGAAAGATCCGTGTACATTCTGTGTGTTTCCCATGGATGTCCACATTATACCTGTGGAAATGTGGAATAAGGCCAGGACTTAGAAACTTTTCTGCTCTGCTCTGCAGCGTGTCCCGTATTGATGAATGGTTGTAACAAAAATGTTTTGAACCAGTGTGTCTGCATTCTGGAAGACTACAAGATGCAGTTGTAAAGAACAGAATGCAGAGGTGAGGGAAAGTTGTATGTTAAAGACTCATTAATAAACAACCCTACAGAAATATGCTGAAGTGCAATGGTGATTATTCGGAAAATGCTGACAATTGCTGTGTGAGCAGGAGGAGATAATCTAGGGCACCCTAATAATTCCTGTCTTCTGAGAAGTGGAACTGTTGATGAAGGGATTGTATGTGGGTGAGTATAGGATGAATTCATGTGTGGGTGAGAAAGGCAAATCAGATTAGTAGTCCTGGGACTCCATGCCATTATGCTATACCAGCTGTTTTCTAGAGGTACAGGGCATCTTTACTGCAGATGTATGTTTTGTGTGACTGCATGTGAGAGTGTGAATGTTTGTGTGTGGTTACAGGGATGCATGAGAGGGCCTGGTGTGCTCAACCACAATTTTGGGGGAACATCAATGCCTGACCAGTATCTGGTCTGTAGGGATGACCGCAGCGTGACCAAGTGCCAGTGTGATTGGCCAGGATACATCCGGAAGAGATCTCGCTATAGTAAATGTCAAAGAATATTCCTGTCAACGATAAGGGACCCTCAGAATGAGTGCATGCAACAGGGCATACAGCAACATCAGCGGTCTCACAAATGCACACATTTGTATAGACAGATACTGGTTCTCTTGGGCATCTAGTAGTGCTGTTTGCGCTGGTGCATGCACTCAGTCTGTACAATGCTACGTATGGACCAGAAGAAATCAGAAAAGGTCCTCTAAAGCTTAATGTCAGAGCATATCCCTGACAATAGAGACCCTCAGACTGTTGTCTGAGATGACCAATGCAAGCACAACTAAAATGTTCTACTGCCATTCATTTTTTGCTGCAAGGAATGTGATGACAAGCATATCACTTTCTACTTGCTTTTGTAATAGCTTTGGGTGTCAGCATGGCTGCACAGGGATGGCAGCATCGGACACGTACATCTTTTTGGAATTCGCCGAGGGCAGGGACGTCCAGGCTGCTTGCTGCGTATATACGGGGTTTGTATGTGCCGTGCCGGAAACATCTATGTCCTCGATTCCAGAAGCGAGGATGTGTCTCTATGCACGGATGCGGAATTGGGTTTAAATTGGGACAATCTTTAATTTGTACATGCCCATGGGCCAGACGTGCATGTTATAGAATTGGATTCCACGTGCACACACCATACCCGGTATTGAAGTAGAGAGACGGTGTCACTATGGCACAGTTGGTCACATATATGGACCTGCACAGAGTGTCAGACTTTATGAGGGCACTTTTATAACCAGTCATTTAGTTTTAGGCACCTAGAATGTGCCTATCTCAAATCTATTTTATAAAGAAAAGCAGGTACCTCATTTCTTTATAATATAGGGATGTATGTATCTGAAAACATGTGTCAAATTTAGGCATGAGCACTTACATCAGCCTTAGGACTGGTGTTAATGTCCATGCCTAGATTTCGTAAGAATGCACATAAGTTGTAGTATTTTGTTTAACTTACGCACATTGAGCCCGATATTCAGCGGTGGCAGCTAGCAGTTGCCTCTGAAATTTAAACCCAGATATTCAATGCTGGGGCTGTATCTGGGCTCTGGCACTGTATATCTAGGTTGCTTGGATTGCTACGAAGCTAACTAGGCAGTGGCAATATTCAGCTGCTGCCCGGTTAGCTTCTACAGTGAAAGATAGGCCAGTCTTTACTGTGCCTGACTTTCCCTGTGTGCTGTCACTGCCCGGTTAATGATGGATGTGACCCTAGAATGTCCCGTCACTCCTCAGTGCTAACCGGTTAGCATCGGGGTGTGCAGTGGCAGCACCCATGAATATCCCAATGAGTGGCATTGACATGGTTTGCAGCAGGTCTGCAAACCATGTAAATACCTTTGAATATTGGGTCTATAGATTTTTTTCTCTGCCCAAGCTCTGCGCATGTGCATGCTCAAAGTGAAAGTACGGGATCAGTCTTACATCCATACTTACAGAATAGCGACTAGCTCGAGTACACACAGAAGTGCCTATTTGCATATGCAAGTCCTTGAAAATTGGCGATTTACATGGATAAAATGGAAATTACACTTACCTGGTAATTGATGTTCCTTGAGGGAGTACAGTTCAGTCCTCCACCACTGGGTAGTGCACCTCCTCCTGCAACATGGAGACTGGACAAGTCAAAATTGTGACATCACCGGGTATATCCTGCTGGTCTTCTCCCATGATCCCCCAGTGACCTACTGTCAAAGCAGACTCAAAGGAGCAAACAAACAACCAGTTAAAGTACTAAATACAAAGCTATGCTCAAACTTCAACTTTAAAATCACAGGGCCCCAAAAAGAAAGGCCGAAAACGCCCTCCTCCGTGCCCCTGTCCCCCTGCGCACCAAACAGCGGAAGACAGAGAGCTAGAAGGAAGGAGAACTAAGGAAGAGTATAGGCAGAAAAGGTTGCTCTCGCGATTACCTGCCAATCAGAGCCCGTTGCCAACTCTAGGATCCGAAAGCATACTCGGAACTGACGCCTCGCGTCTGAAACATCCATCCCCGGGCGGGAATGAGGACTGAACTGTACTCCCTCAAGGAACATCAATTACCAGGTAAGTGTAATTTCCATTTCCTTATCGGTCCTACAGTTCAGTCCTCCACCACTGGGATGTACCAGAGCAGTAATCATTGGGAGGGACCTATCCAGTCGGCTTGGCCCCTAAACGAACAGAGCAGGCACCGACCCCAGCCCGCTCCTCACGTCAACAGGCGGTAAGCCAACCAGGAAGACACGACCGAGAGCCCACTTGGATCCTCTTCACTGGTGAAAACAGCACAGAACTCTGCCCCAAGCAGCGCTAGTGCTTCAGAAAGACAAACTCGCCATCGCAAACACACTGAACGCCCTAGAAGCAGACCTACTGAGAAGGCTACCGGAGCTCCACCTGAAAAATCCGCTTGAGCTCCCCCTTGGCTCTCGACCCCACCAGGGTGTCAAGTGTTAGCAACCGCTGCTCTCCCGCAGAACCCGCCTCCACGGAGGGACAGGCAGCGAAGAGACCTCCCAGAAAGCGACGGAACCTCACCTAAGGTCCAAGGAACACAGGTTACAAGCAAAGTGTTCTTGCGTAAGTCCCAAACCGACAACTAAACAGGCACAGCCGGATTCCACGAGGGAGAACGGAACCGAGGTCCATCCAGATAGAGGTGGGAAGCAAAAAGAGGGAAATGGAAAAAAACCACCAGCGTCAAACACCCTATTTGTCACACCTCTTAAGGGCTTTATTCTTTGCAACACAAAGTAGCTCTACAGCTATGTCCTGGACCAGTTGGAGTCTTTTTAATTGAGAATGTGGAATGCAGCTAAGCAATGAGTTGCAATAAACAAAGCGTGATCCACCAAGGGCATATAAGAGGGTGTCAAGTGCCCCAGAGTCCAGCGTTGTTTCAGAAGATGTGGAGTCTTACATGGTGTGACAAAAAAGAAAGGAGACTGGTAGCCACGCCCACGACGCAATGCCAATAAGCCAGCCACTTACATCACCTGGATATGCCCTCCGGAATTGGAGGAACCATGCAGAAGTAGCAATCGCCGACGTGATCCATGGGCCCTCTCCAGATCATTGGAACCGCAAAAGACTTTGATGGTCTTTTCCCATCCATCCACAGCCTGAGATCTGCTACACATGTATTGCAGCATATGTGTGGCGCCTAGCTTTTATCCTGATCTTTTATTCTGCAGCCAAAATATAAATTGTAGGCTTTCTGAACTGCCACAGTCATATGCCATTTTTGTGATGTAAAAGTCACATCACCACAACTAGAGCAGAAATTATCTGCATGATTAACACCAGGACGAGGAATCGCCAAATATGCTGTGAGTGACCTATCGGTATAAAATAAATATGTCTTTTTTTTTTTTTTTTTTTTTTTTTTTACTTTCAAGCGAGGAAAATTTAAGTAGTGACTGCATCAACTGGTTTTGGACAGTTATTTCGATTGGTTGCAAGTAAAGATTATGCAAGCTCACGCAAATGTTGCAGAATACACTGGTAATGGTCCCCACTGACTAATGAAGAGCACATATCTTAGCAACCAGCCCCAGTCAGCCATTTTCACAATGACCTCTGAAAGGCATAGAATGGACCGGGCCACGGCCCCGTACCAATGCGTCGACGCTATCCAGTAGCCTCATATGTCCTCTGCTAAACATCGACCCGTCGCCGCAGACTGACAGGTCGCCATGAGGTCCAATATGGGCTGACCGCATCTGAGCACACGCGGCGCGCACACCGCCTGATGCAATCTCACTCCTCCGGCAAACACTCGGACCCCGCTAAGGACTTTCACCACCACAGTGTCCCCACCGAAACGCAGGCCGCCAAGGCTTCAACCACGCACGCTGTCCCTTCGCTCGGGCCACCCTGACCACCCGACCGACTCCACCCTGCCGATCGAAATAGGCCACCATCCCAGAGATCTCAGACAGCACCTACAGCGCTCGATCCGCTACCGTGTCCGTGAACGCCTGCCACGGCTGACGTACCGCGTACCATTCCAGTCAGACGATGGAACACTGGGCGTGCTGTGTACACTAAAACGCCTTGTACATAAAGGATCTCCAAAATGTAGCTGAGTCTAACCACGCTCCGGCCAAGCTCCCGGAAGAAAGGGACAGAACCTTATAAAAAAGAAGTGGGGACAATTAGGAAGGCTTTCCTGTTTGATTATTCTTTTTTTTTTTTTTTTTTTTCCTTTTTACAACTCCATAAGGGCCACAAGGCACACAACCGAAGAGGGCATTGTCCAGAGAACGCAAGGCCCCTCCTCCAGGCTGACTCCACAGTCTAAACCGGCAGTCACCTTGGCTGATGCCGAGCAGCGCGGAAGCCAACTTGTAAGCCCAGCATATGAAGTATGCCTACTAGTACAGCATTCCACAATGGAGGGACATGTAACCGGACGGCTTTGAATATGAACCTACAGATATCCCGCGCTTGCTCCAAGACAAGCACTGTGCAGCCTACTGGTCTTCTCGGAGCACCGCCACGACCCGAAGACCTAAACTGGCCAGCAAAAGACGACGTACGCTGGGCCCGAAGGAACCTGGTTGAACGGATCCCAGCACTCCCTGTATCGTTAGGATCGGAGCCTCCCCCCAAGGACTCAGCCCTGGCTGGAACCGGCTGAGCATAACTCCAGGCCCTGCGGCGAGCCCCCATGAAGAAGTGGGACGCAACGATGCCTTGAGGAAAGGGAAGGCCCAATGGGTGAAGCAAGTTGCTAGCCGACCAAGGGAGTAAACCCCACACGCGCACCTCAATGGAAGGTCGGAAGAACCGAGGATTCTGGTCCCACAGGTGCACCTGCTAGCCTTTAACAACATACACCTCCGCAGGTACAAAAAACTTAAATTGTGAGCACCTTCAGGGGTAAGGGGAATAGACGACAGCCTCCGACTGTTGACCACCTTGTCTTGCACAACAGACAGCAGCACCCCACCAAACAAATGATTGGGAATATATGACCTCAGAACCCCAAGACAGAGGTAAAACAGTAGAACGTGCAGTGGACGTGAATTTCCAGATCTGCCAGCCCCCCTGCCCACATTGAGAAGAGGCAGAGAAGAACTGCACCGGCGGATCTGGAGGGGAGCCTCCTGGACAGCCGGGCCACCGAAGGGAAAGCTGATGACTGAGGCCCAAACTCCTCAGGATGGCCCCGTCTTGCATTGGCAACCCCATGCAACACCATGACAACCCCGCTCACGATATCCCAAGCGATCTCTGTCATTGCTGCAACAATCACCTGAGCATGAGATCACAGACGGAACACGGACATGCAGACGCACTCAAGGAGAGTGCACCTAAGAAGTATGAGCCTATCCAACATCCAGCACCACATGTCCAGGTGTCCCACCTCCTGTCACCCAAAACACAGGATGCTTAAACCTAGGTGACCGTCATAGCAAAGACAGGGAGGCCTGACTGCCACTATCAACCCTTCCAGGACCCTGGAACACTAAGCCCCGGACTGTGCCATCCAGCAACACTTCTCACGATCCCCAGCAGGGGCCTTTCCCCAGATGGGCAGTGTTCCCGCCAAATGGGCAAGCTGCGCTCTGATAACATAGTGCAGAAAACCAAATCAAAGTGTCTTAACCTAGCTAATTTTTGTCTAATAGTGATCATTCATAATATCAGCCAGGCTCAATCATAACATTAGTATTAATGATCTCTAAAGATTGAAGAGTTACTAATGTAACACTAATTGGTTTTTTTTTTTTTTTTTTGTTTTTTTTTTTAAAGAGCTTCAAAGGCGATCTTGGAAACTACAGACCAATGAATCTGAGTTCAGTGCCAGTTAAATGATAGAACTTGTTCTGAAAAGCAGCACCAAGCTGTCTTTTCAAAGGGTTAATAAACATGTGAGTAAGCCAAATGATATGTATCTGGATGTTTTAGAAGGTACTTGACAAAGCCCCTTATGAACTTCTCCTGAGGAAGGAGATGATGTGCTATTATAGAATGGGAAATGGATCAAAAACAGGAATACAATAGGACTAAATGGCCAGTTTTCTCACAGGAGACCCGTAAATAGTGGAATGTCTCGGGATCTGCACTGGAACTGGCATCTGGTAACATCTACTGCACTGAAATGATCTGGAAAAGAGATCAGCAAACATGGCGATCAAATTTGCAGATGGCATAATGACATTTAGAGGCTGTCTGCACAATTTCCAAGCGTATAAACATGGAAATAGCATCCTTATGTAAATGACAATTTCAGAAAGGGCTCAATTTGTAGGTGGTTGTGCCGCCGATGACCCTGAATGGCCAAATCCTAGCACGGAAACCTGCTGCTGACAGACGTCGCTAACTGCCAGAATGCAGATAAAGGTAAAGGCACCCCCCAAGAAGTAAAACCCAAACCAATCACATTGCATTCAAAGAACTATAAACTATCATGAAATTAAAAGGAAATTAAAAATAAAAGGAAATTAAAATTAGAATTAAAATTAAAAGTAACAGCAAAAGGAAGTCCTTATCTGGGTGTAGCCGCGTGGAACAGCGTCGTCTGCTCAAACGCGGGGCTGCTCCGCTCTCCGCCACGAGGCCTCAGCCCTGCCGAGAAAATGGCGCCAATCCGAAGCAGGCCTGCTTGGCGCCAAACACCACAGAGGCGGCAAGAGCTCAGAGCCCCTCCATGCGGACTCGAGAGACTCCCTTGTGGCGTCGGGATGCAGCAGTTACCCCGCTGTAGCTGCGGGGTGAAGAGCTGTCCAGACACGCTGCTGCCTCGTGCCACCAGAAGTAGCAGATGCTGCGAGCCCCGGCCCACCGGCTAAAGAACCTCGAACGGCCTGAGGCTCCCGCCGAGATGGGAATCTGCCGCATGGACACTGCCAAAATGCAGGTGTTCCACAGAGCTCTCCCCCGTACAGTCCTGGGGGAGAGATCATCACCGGGCACAGAGACCGAAGAATCCCAAGCAGAGAGGCTAGCTGGCAGCGTGAACTTTGAAAAGGGACAGAACCCCCCTTTACACTAAGGCAGACTAGGTGAAAATAAATAAAGTAAAAGTAAATGAAATTAAAAGAAAATGAAAATGAATTCAATTTACAGGATTACACCTAAAGAAGGGCAAAAGAAATGCAAGGTAAATCAAATCCTGACTAACTGCTCCTAAACTGCTTCTCAAGTGAGCCCAGCACCTAGGCTCACTATGTCCTCATGCTGCATGGAGACTGGACACACTGGAGGATCATGGGAGAAGACCAGCAGGATATACCCGGTGATGTCACAATTTTGACTTGTCCAGTCTCCATGTTGCAGGAGGAGGTGCACTACCCAGTGGTGGAGGACTGAACTGTAGGACCGATAAGGAACAGCATATTTCTTAACGCAGTTCCTTGTAAAACTACCCCCCTACAAGTGGAGTGGTTGTCACACTCACAAACTGAATTAGTGTAGGCTTTTGTCCCTGCATAAAAGAGGCACAATGACACTGTAACACAGTGAGTCACTTATATCGATGCCATCTCTCTTTGCCTTTATCCATCTGCTCAGTTGGCATAGTGATGGTCCACTCTCAGCAGAACAAGAAGCTTTGACTTCTGGAATCCCAGCCTAAGTGTTAGGAGGTAGGGAAAAGGTAACTTTATAATAATCCTGCTTTACTTTTATCACGCGCCTCAGCCAGCACCAGACATCTATTGAATAGGGAGCACAGCACTCCTCTAGACAGCTGGACAGAGAAAAGGTGAGGGAGAAAAGTTTCCCCCACAACACATCATCTTATAATTGCTCTGATTATCACAATTCCTCCTGTAGTTTTCCAAGTAGGGAGCTAGCTAGAAAAATCCTTAATAGTTCTGCCATTATTCAGGGGCTGGAGCAAGAGGTACTCCTGCTAGATAAGCACTAAACCTAATCCATTACAGAGAAGAGGCATTTTGCAGTATATCACTGGAACACTAAGGTATCTAGGGCCCAAAGTTCAGCATCGGCAGCTAGCGTGATTACAGAGGCTAGCCACTGGCGCTGATCATTAAACACGGATATTCAATGCCGGGGTCATACGTGGCCCCGGCATTCAATATCCAGCTGCAGACGCCGTTGCCTGGTCTGCTCTCCCAGGTAAAGATAGGCCAGCTTTTGCTGCAGCTATCTGTACTCGCGGATCGCTAACCGGGCAGCGGCGCCATATCACTGCTGTCTGATGAGTGGCAGATGCTGCATCTGCTCCGGAATGCCCACAACACGCCCTGACGCTACAAGGTGCCTCCTCTCCCTACTGAGCCCCTTCTCTCTCTTGTACTGCGCTGTCTGTCTTAGCTATATTGTAAGCTCTATGAGAAGGGACTGTCTTCTACGTGTTCGTACAGCACTCTGTACGCTTGTAGTGCTATATAAATGATTAATAGCAGTAGTAGTAGTACTTAGGGATATTCAATGGCACTAATCATGTTAATGCCGCTGAATATCCGTCTAATCAACATTAACATGATTTATAGGTCAATAAACCATGTAAACACCTTTGAATATCAGGCCCGTAGTGACTCTGGATTCACACCATCAAACGGGAAACAGATCTAAGAGTAATTTGGTGATTCTGTGCATCATTACCAAATCTGTTATGAAGATATTTGAGAGTATCTTAAGTGTGGGTCTTGTAAAAAGAAGAGGTTGCAGAAACATTCACTCTAAAGAATTTTAAACATGCTAGGGACACATGCGGGGGCAAATTTTATAATAGGCACCTACGTGAAAAATTAAAAGGGCCTGTTCTATAACTATGTTATAAAGGCAATATAGGTGCCTATATGTCTTTATAAAATAGATTCCGATGATGACCTCCAGTAGTGCACAAGGACTCTTGCTCTACTATTACTACCATTACTACTACTATCATTTGCATAGCATTATAAGTCGTACGCAGCACTCTAGAGAGATATGCAAGAGACAGTCCTTGCTCATCACAGCTTACAGTCTACTCAAGAGAGACAACAAGACAACTAGAGACTAGAATATATCTAGAGGAATGGTAGGGAAACACATAGGAGGTGAGCAGAAGACTAAGGGGATCACGATCCAAATGCAGCCTCAAAGAGGTGAGATTTTAGCCAGGATTTGAATAGGGTCAGAGATAGAGCCTGATGTACTCATTCAGGTAGTTTGTTCCAGGCACAAACAGCAGCAAGGTAGATAGAATGAAGTCTGGAAGAGAAGGGCACAGGCGTAAATAAGTGCATGGACTCAGTGTTGTGTACTCACATATTTTATTAAATATGCCTGTAAGGCATATATTATACCTCTCTCTATGGACTGCTCAAACTATGCCCCAGAGAATGCTACATTTGGCATATGTACTTATACGTGCATATTTCTCAGGAAAATGTCTTACATGTATAAAATGATTTACACACATGCCTTCATTTGATCAATGAACCAAGTTAATTTGCATAGTTTGGCTAACCTGAAAACAAGACCTATTGGAAGTCCTTGAGGACGGGCTTTTGTTTTATGCTCTTTTTAAGGATACATTTTTAATGAAAAAAATATGCTATTACCTCTCCTTTCCAGCTTTCCAACTACCAAATGAGAGTGCAAAAAAAATGGCTGAAATAAATGACGTCTTGCCAGCACTAAGCAGCTGATTAGAATACTATAGGTATTGCTGTAAGTCTGTTTTCCCTTCTATTCTTCCAGACATAATGGTTTCTCTTCTTATTCCATCAGGGCGTCAACAAACACAAACAATAGTATTTTATTTATTTTCTCCTATGTTCCCTAAGCCCACTACTTTAGCAACTTTCTTAGGCTGAAATGGTGTTACTTTACCTGGAAGAATAAGATACTTTAATGTAGAAATGGCCTGCATCCATCTTAAAGGGGCTTCAAAATCCTGGCTCAACAGCTCATAATCATGCATCATCAAAGGTTTATTAAACTAGGTGAGGAGAGCTCCAGATGGAGACTGGGTGAACTGGGTTGTCGTCCCTAATAAAAGAAGATAATGGAGCAACACAAAAAAGGTGTGCATCTTATAAGGCTGCCTGTAAAAACAGGGAGGATAAGGGAGGCTGGTAAAAGAATATAGCAGGAACACAAAGAGAAATGTCTAAGCGCAGTGGTTCTTAACCCAGCCCTTGGGACACACCTAGAGAGTCAGGTTTTCAGGATAACCTCAAGGAATATGGATGATAGAGATCGGAATACAATGGAGGCATGGAATGCAGACCTCTGCATCTTCCATTGTGATTATCCTGAAAACCTGACTGGCTAGGTGTGTCTGAGGACTGGGTGAGAACCTTTGATCTAGCTAGAAGGTTAGGAATGCAAATGTTTAGGAGCTAATAAAATCCTCTATTCGCAATACCTTGGTTAGACCTCTTTAGGAATATTTTGTACAGTTTTCAGGGCTGCATCTACAAAAGGGTATAGATAGAGTAGAAATGGTCCAGAAAAGTGCAAGAGTCTATATGTATCAAAAGCAAGATCAGATGAAAACTTAAGACCTAACTATGCAAACTCGAGAGAGGAGAGGTGAGATCGGGGTTATCAGATAAAGATGTTTAAATGCCTCAAAGATATATCAATGTAACACCTGATCTGCTATTTATTTTGCTCCACAAATACATTACATTAATTTCATTAAGTTCAGTTTTCATATTTATGCATATACACTTAATAAGCTAAAACTATAGAGGCAAAAAGATATGTTTCCTGTACAGTATACATCATGGTACTATTACATGGAATCCTCTGTACTATGGCAAAACCTCATTTGATTTTAAAAAAGCTCTCTGTAGTAGTATAACACTGTATACAGCTTTCCAAACACAGTCCTTAGGATATTCAGTCAAGTCAGAAATCCTAGAATACCTTCAACAAACATTCAATGCAATGTGTGCCTTCGAGTCAGTCCTGACTCCTGGCGACCCAGAAGCTCCTGGGTTTTCTTGGCAGTGTCACCGGAAGTAGATTGCCAGGCCTTTCTTCCGAATAATAGAAAAAACACTCCATTTAAAATTATAACTTTAGTGGTAGAAAAATTCTTTCAACTAGACTCTACTGATCATCTGTAGATATATATGATTCCTTCAGTCGATCACTAAACTCCACGGAAACAGGAGCCAGGGTTCTAATGAAAAATCCAACTACTACAGGAGGTTTCAGACCATATATACCGCGCTTAATGAATGCTTATTGGATAAAGCTATAGCGCACTGGTTACATCAACAACCATCCTGTGTTATTTTTAATGCTTTTTTTTAGATTTTCAAACCAAGTGTCCATTTATACCCAAATGTAAGTGAAAGACCAAAAAGCTTAACTTATGTCTTGTGCCTTCTGCGCCTCAACGCTTCCTCCGGTACCTCAATGCGTTTCACTCCGAGCAGGAGTTTCTTCAGGAGGATCTATAAAAATAGACACCAATGTAGCAATATCTACCAAACCATCCACTATTGTTAAATGAAAGACATGTATGTCAATTAAAAATTCTTTGTTCTGTCAAGGAAACTCAACGCTTCAGTCGTTTGGTTACTTACTGAAAAATAGCTGCCCGCGTTGCACTCATATGCCTTGTAATGACTCAAAAAACGCCGCGCATGTGCATTGGTCACATCCGGGTTTCATTTATACTTTCTAACTAGTAACCTACAGGCACACTTGCCAATCTATGGAGGAGTTGAGACCTTTAGGTTGGAGAGTATTAACTGAAAAAATCCAACGTTGTTCATAATAGAACAAAGTTTCATCTAATGTCTTACCCCGCATAGGATGTTTTATGTGATCGATGCAAAAAACCGTAATTGTTCAAACGTATGGCCTTCTTCAAGACAGTGTTGGACCAAGGGAGCTGTCATCACTCTGCACCGTAAACGACTTTTATGTTCCAGAATACGACTTTTTAATGTCCTAATGGTTTTCCCTATATATAATTTCTGACAAGGACATTTTATAGCATAAATAACTGATGCGGTCTGGCAGGTCGTGGCGTGTTTCAAACGGTAGGTGCGCTCCAAGTATGTAAATTCAGTGATGGTTTCTGACAAAGGACAAATAATACATGTACCACACTGTACATGTCCGCGTTGACTCTGACTTATTTCTGGAGATCGTAAAACTGCTGGACTCAGTTTCTCTTTTAGGTTAGCATTACGTTGCCATACACAACGAACAAATTTGTCTTCTAATCCCGGGACCGTATGCAGGAGATGCGTGTGCTTAGACATGATTCTTTGGATGTTGTAGCTCAAAGGTGAAAACCTAGTGATAAAATTGACATAACCTGTCTCTCTGCCTCAAAAGTTGGCTTAGGTCTGGGCTGTAACAACCAGGCTCGATCATTAAATAAGGCTCGTCTATACGCTGTTTTTATCACTCGATTGGGATAACCTCTGGCTGCGAAATCTCCGGAAAGATTACGTGACTGAGTTTTAAAATCAGTCAAAT
Organism: Ichthyophis bannanicus; assembly: GCA_033557465.1. Lineage (NCBI taxonomy): Eukaryota > Metazoa > Chordata > Amphibia > Gymnophiona > Ichthyophiidae > Ichthyophis > Ichthyophis bannanicus. Next base: position 1,301,817,444 of record CM066031.1, read on the forward strand.
CCGAGCAATTCCGCCTGTAACGGAAAAATTGAGACAGAGGGAGACTATCCTTTAACTTGGATGGATGACCACTTGAATATTGCAAAAATGTATTCCGTGCAATCGGTTTCTGATAAATCGAAGACTTCCAACCCATAAAGGCTTTTTCAATTGTTAAATCCGAAAAAAGTGATATTTGTGTTTGCAATGGTATGTGTGAATTGAATCGCTTCATTGCACCTGTTCAACCAGTGAACAAACTGTAACACAGAATCCTCAGTGCCTCTCCATAAGAGAAAAAATGTCATCAATAAAACGGACCCAGAATTTTATGTTGAAGCTGTGGGAGGAACCAGTAAGCCATTGATGTTCAAAATCCCCCATGTATAAATTAGCGATGGAGGGGGCACATGTGGCCCCCATCGCAACCCCAGATTTTTGATGGTAAACTGTGGCTTCAAACGAGAAGTGATTACAAAATATTGTGAGGCGGGCTAAGTCCATCAAAAAAGATAACTGGGCTCCAGTTAAGTCTCCTCTCATAGTTAATTGCTTTTCTACCATGCAATAAGCTTCTCTTTGAGGTATACTGGTATAAAGGGAGGTTATGTCGAGAGTAATTAATAAAATGTCTGCTTCATTAGCCAATTCATTATGTTGAGCTAGTTTCTCCAAAAAATGAGCTGAATCGCGAATGTAAGATGGTATGTCCATTAACAAAGGACGTAAGAAAGAGTCAAGATATTCAGACAACGGTTCCAGAATTGTACCACGCGTTGATACGATAGGTCTTCCCGGTGGTTTTTCAAGACATGCATTTGGAGAAACTAGCTCAACATAATGAATTGGCTAATGAAGCAGACATTTTATTAATTACTCTCGACATAACCTCCCTTTATACCAGTATACCTCAAAGAGAAGCTTATTGCATGGTAGAAAAGCAATTAACTATGAGAGGAGACTTAACTGGAGCCCAGTTATCTTTTTTGATGGACTTAGCCCGCCTCACAATATTTTGTAATCACTTCTCGTTTGAAGCCACAGTTTACCATCAAAAATCTGGGGTTGCGATGGGGGCCACATGTGCCCCCTCCATCGCTAATTTATACATGGGGGATTTTGAACATCAATGGCTTACTGGTTCCTCCCACAGCTTCAACATAAAATTCTGGGTCCGTTTTATTGATGACATTTTTCTCTTATGGAGAGGCACTGAGGATTCTGTGTTACAGTTTGTTCACTGGTTGAACAGGTACAATGAAGCGATTCAATTCACACATACCATTGCAAACACAAATATCACTTTTTTCGGATTTAACAATTGAAAAAGCCTTTATGGGTTGGAAGTCTTCGATTTATCAGAAACCGATTGCACGGAATACATTTTTGCAATATTCAAGTGGTCATCCATCCAAGTTAAAGGATAGTCTCCCTCTGTCTCAATTTTTCCGTTACAGGCGGAATTGCTCGGATTTGACTGATTTTAAAACTCAGTCACGTAATCTTTCCGGAGATTTCGCAGCCAGAGGTTATCCCAATCGAGTGATAAAAACAGCGTATAGACGAGCCTTATTTAATGATCGAGCCTGGTTGTTACAGCCCAGACCTAAGCCAACTTTTGAGGCAGAGACAGGTTATGTCAATTTTATCACTAGGTTTTCACCTTTGAGCTACAACATCCAAAGAATCATGTCTAAGCACACGCATCTCCTGCATACGGTCCCGGGATTAGAAGACAAATTTGTTCGTTGTGTATGGCAACGTAATGCTAACCTAAAAGAGAAACTGAGTCCAGCAGTTTTACGATCTCCAGAAATAAGTCAGAGTCAACGCGGACATGTACAGTGTGGTACATGTATTATTTGTCCTTTGTCAGAAACCATCACTGAATTTACATACTTGGAGCGCACCTACCGTTTGAAACACGCCACGACCTGCCAGACCGCATCAGTTATTTATGCTATAAAATGTCCTTGTCAGAAATTATATAGGGAAAACCATTAGGACATTAAAAAGTCGTATTCTGGAACATAAAAGTCGTTTACGGTGCAGAGTGATGACAGCTCCCTTGGTCCAACACTGTCTTGAAGAAGGCCATACGTTTGAACAATTACGGTTTTTTGCATCGATCACATAAAACATCCTATGCGGGGTAAGACATTAGATGAAACTTTGTTCTATTATGAACAACGTTGGATTTTTTCAGTTAATACTCTCCAACCTAAAGGTCTCAACTCCTCCATAGATTGGCAAGTGTGCCTGTAGGTTACTAGTTAGAAAGTATAAATGAAACCCGGATGTGACCAATGCACATGCGCGGCGTTTTTTGAGTCATTACAAGGCATATGAGTGCAACGCGGGCAGCTATTTTTCAGTAAGTAACCAAACGACTGAAGCGTTGAGTTTCCTTGACAGAACAAAGAATTTTTAATTGACATACATGTCTTTCATTTAACAATAGTGGATGGTTTGGTAGATATTGCTACATTGGTGTCTATTTTTATAGATCCTCCTGAAGAAACTCCTGCTCGGAGTGAAACGCATTGAGGTACCGGAGGAAGCGTTGAGGCGCAGAAGGCACAAGACATAAGTTAAGCTTTTTGGTCTTTCACTTACATTTGGGTATAAATGGACACTTGGTTTGAAAATCTAAAAAAAAGCATTAAAAATAACACAGGATGGTTGTTGATGTAACCAGTGCGCTATAGCTTTATCCAATAAGCATTCATTAAGCGCGGTATATATGGTCTGAAACCTCCTGTAGTAGTTGGATTTTTCATTAGAACCCTGGCTCCTGTTTCCGTGGAGTTTAGTGATCGACTGAAGGAATCATATATATCTACAGATGATCAGTAGAGTCTAGTTGAAAGAATTTTTCTACCACTAAAGTTATAATTTTAAATGGAGTGTTTTTTCTAGTATTAAGATTACAGTACGCTCCGGATAGACCGGTTTTCCTATTTTAGGCCTTTCTTCCGAGGCAATGGAGGGTTAAGTGAACTTGCCCAAGGCCACAAGGAGTGCTAGTGGGAATTGAACCCTGGTTGCTTGGTTACCAAGCCACTGCTCTAGCCACTAGACTACTTCTCCACTCCCAACAAACATTCATGAGCTATATATTTAAGTACATTTCATCCAAGAACAGGTTAATTTGTATGCATTGATTATCCTGAAATTCAGATCCGGATAAAGGTCCTGAAAGCTGGTTTTGGGTAACCTGGGATGGGGGACCCAGGTTCATTCTCTCACTCTTTGCATTTGTGAAGGTAAATGGTAGAGAGATTGCATGCTAAGAATCTGGGGAAGGGACAGGAAGAAAACCATGGAGGAGGGTGGATGTGAGAGTGATCACTACCTTTTTCAGTCTCCTTTTTCTCAGAAAAACAGAAGGATATGGATAAGTCTACAAGATAGTACGGAGAAAGAAGGAAATCAAGCTGAATTTGGTTCCTTGTTTGGGATACTGAGACATCCTGGCTCCAATTTACCTGACTCAGTACCTCTCCAGTCATGATGCACACATACACATTCAAATAAATAAATAAAAAAAACAACAAAATCTGGCTTGCTGATATTCACACAGTGAGACAATGCCAAAACAAAGTAAGAAGCCAATCTTGAAGTACCCAGAGTAAGATAATAGAATGTTCCTCAGCCAAATTATAACAATGTTTAAAGATCACTGGTAGGCAGTCATAAATTAAAATGCAAGTAGACTTCAATTATACCCACCTGCACACAATAGAAAGGACAGAGATTAGCGAAGACCTCAGTATTTCAAATAGGCTTGGTTGTTGCATGTGTACAATTAAGGCTGGGCAGCTTATGAATTGAGTATGAAGCAGTCTGCCTATATTGTCCATGGTAGTTTCAGAGATAGAGCAAATGTGCACATCCATGCCCACAACAGTAGATGTTGCTTAGAAATGCACATTTCAAAGCTCTTGCAGACTTACAAGAAAATGAGTACAATTTGGCTATGTAATAATACTTTGGTTAACAGCATCCTACCGTAATGGTATGCAAAGCTCTGATAAATGTTTTGCTTGTGTGACAGTTATGGTTGCAGCACTATTTCAGATTGTGCTGAATACCCTGCTTACTGAAAGACAGCTTCCATCTTGTGATAGTGTAGATGCCCGCACCTCTTTCATTGCAAAACCATTTGACAGTTAATGAGCAAATGGGGCTGGCGGAGATCTAAACTTCTAAAGGGCGCCATCTTTGATTCACAGGTGGTTCTTATTATTACCTTTTTTTTTTTTTTAGAAAAATAAACATGGCCCTTAGAGAGCAATCGGGGGGCCCCGGAATGCTGACATGTGTGGGCTACACCCCCACGCTGACAGAAATTATATTTGTAGGACTGGGAGTACTACAACAATGCAGGGTCTTCCAAAGTGCAGGAACCAAGGCAATCACACTTATTGTCCTCCCCCAAAGGAAAGCCCTGAAAACAACTATAGAAAATTCAACTAAGATTAGCAGTGAAAACCAGCAAATGAACTAGAGGGAAAACAAGTGGAATTAAAACACATAAATATGAAATTCTAAATCTACAAAACCCATGAGTTGCTGGAATCCGCACAGCACAGAGAAAACAGGAATCATGCTGCTCTTCATCCATCAATGAGCAGAGTACCTTGATCATACAACACTGATCATCATGGCCTTAGATTGCCTGCCTGTTAGATATTTAAATCTTTCAAAAACCATTCAAAGTGTCTGAACCTGTCAAGCCTGAGAGTTTCTTGGTAAACCTAATAATAATAATAATAATAATAAAAACAACAACTTCTTTCCGATGTAGTAATCCCCAGATTTTCGGTAATTTGAAGCATCTTCTTAGCAGGCTGCTACATGACACCTGGGTGACAGAATGCAGGTGTGCATGTCTGTCATAATCAAAGCACTTAGGTTTCGTCTGTGAGCGCTCAGTGCACTGAAGGAGCTCCAGTGAACCTCAGCAAGAGATTACGTATGGAACTATTGGCAGAACATGGCAAGACAGAATGTCAGATTTCATACTCGGCAGACATCTACAACAACTGATGCCTTGTAGTCAAAAGGCTGTTAAATTACCTGTGAAGGGTTACTGGCAGCCTTGAATGTTTTCCTCATTGTTTATTTAGTTCCAAAAGCTCTTGGTCTTTGTGCTGATTGCCCAAACTGACAGCACAGGAAATCTGGACTTTGTAAATAGGGTGCTGCTGTATTGAATTACAGGTAACAAGTATGTAATCAACCTGATGAGGCTGGACCTTTGGAAAGAAATTCTCAGTGTGCCAATGCATAGCACAACTTTCAGCGCAGGAAATCAATTAGACATTAAAGAAGTTGATACTATGATATGAGATAGCCTTAAGTGCAAAGAGCAGTTTATTTTCTTTGACATTTATGGATATATAAAGACCGCTGATGACTCACTCGCAAGAACATTCATCACCGTAAAAATAACACAGGGGTGGGGGGGGGGGGTGAGACACTTGTTACATATCCCTATCCCTACTCATAAAACATTTTCACACTCAAAGGTTCTTCAAGCTAAAGGGAAAGTATTCCTCCAATATTTTCATTTTTATGGATTTTTCATAGCGTTAGTAGTCTTGTTATTTAATATTTATCGAGTTGATACTGTGACACCATGGTTGGCATTTCTTTTAAATGCTAGATGTAACGGCTAAAAAAATATGGCTATTCAGTCCTCATATCCAGATAGTGTGCCAGTACTGAACATTTGCACAGAGCAGTCATCAGTGGCATTAACTGGATAGCAACAATATTTAGCAACCAGATAACCTAGGACAGCCTTTTTGCTGAATATTGCTGCTATGCAGATAATGCATCTCTTTTGCCAGGGACTTCCCCAGCACTATTCGGATAGTGCTGAGATAGTCTATAAGACTTCAGTGACATTATTGAGATAATACAACTAAATATCACTCTCTGATCCACCCTCCTCCATGGTTTTCTTCCTGTCCCTTCCCCAGATTCTTAGCATGCAATCTCTCTACCATTTACCTTCACAAATGTAAAGAGTCCATGCACATATTTACATTAACTGGAGCAGGTCGGACTCGATGCTTCTCCCAGCACTTACCCTTATCCTTGCCCCCCCCCACTACAACCCCTCTCCCCCTCCAAACCTCCCCCACCCCAAACATAACACTCGGACACTGCACTTTGGTAAACACGCCTGGTCGCAGCTTTATTAAACAAGAAACCGTATAACAATGAACATCTAATAACCATCATTTTCATACCCTGCGGAATGAGGCCTCACCAGCCATGTCCATAGCAAGGTGCGCCTGCCTCCACCTTCCCAACTTCGCTCCCCCCCCCCCCCGGGCACCTGACTTCGCCATATCATTAGCAAAAGCCCGCCCAGGGGTTCTCCGGGTCGGGGGTACCCCACCCCCGTCCCAAGTTTATCCAAGGCTCCGGACCCCGGAAACCTCCGGGATCCCGCTCCCCCTGCTGCGACACCCCGAATCCCATTCTCATTACCCTAGGGCAGGAGGGTGGGCCGCTGCTCATCGGGGCTTCGACGACTGACCCCCCCCCCCTTCGGCTCCTTGCCCTCCTAACCTCTTCTTTCTTCCCTCATTGGCTCTCCTCCACGCACCCGACGCTAGGAGAGCCAATGAGTTTAAATCTCGCACCCACCGTCTCCGGCATTCCCCCCCCCCCCCCCCGAGGCTGTCCCCGCATCTCGCCGAGCTGCCCAGTTACAGGCGGCCAGCTTGTGACGCTGCCCTCGCGGCCTTCATATGTCAATGAAAGCCTTGGATAGCACCACTTATTTATTTATGTCATTTTAAAAAATGTATATTCCACACTAACTCCTAGGTGGATTACAGCAAAAACATACATAAAATATACAAATAAAAAACAATGAAACATATATCACATATCATAAACAAAACTCAAAATCATATCAACCTGCCGTCTTAATAAGTATGCACCTGACATCACATACACAAAGCTTAACTCACACAGAAGACTGGAAAGATTTTCCGAAAGAAATGCACCTTAAATTTTTTCTGGAACTTCAGAATTTGAGATATACTGCGTAGTTCTGCTGGCAAAGCATTCCACATTTTTGGGGCAGCCATAGAAAACATCCTGTTACGAAACTCTTGAAAATGAATCCGCCAAAATAGTGGAATATCTAACAGTAAAGCGTTTGAGAACGTAAGACATGAGGAGGACAGTAAACTCGCAAGGCGGCAGACAAACTAAGTGGGATAGTGATTTTATATAACATCTGCAATTTAATCAGTAACCAATGTAAATTATATGTATCAGCAGATATACGTTTGAATCTTCTACTATAAATGTGCCACTGCAATCTGTATCGATTGCAAGGGCTGAATAACATATGAAGGAAGCCCAATAAACAGACTATTGTAATACCTTAATGGTGACAAGATCAGAGCCTGAACCACACTGCAAAGATTCTCAGAAGACAAAAAAGGCTTACGTTTATAGATCAAGTTTTAAGTTTATAACAGGCAGCCTTGGTAACGTTTTGTATATGAGCTTGCATATTTAATTGGGTATCAAGCACAACCCCCAAGTCACGAGCCTGAAAACCCACAGGCAACACACAATCCCTGGCTTTCATGGTGATAGATACAGGGTCAGTGAGTACCCAAGACAAGAGCAGAATGTCGGTTTTATTCACATTCAGCACCAGTCTATTTTGTGTCATACAGGATTTTATAGTACTAATACATATGCTTGCACACTGCAATGCAATATCCATGGAGAACAATATAAGAACCACAAACTGGATATTGTCTGCATAAATCCTATAAGTAATGTCCAACTCATTAAAGATCTTATAAATGGGGGCAACATAGATATTATATATTGCAGAAAGCGCTGACCCCTGCGGGACATCAGCAGTAATAGACTGCTAAGAAGAACATTTCTCTGTGGATCTCACCTGAAATTGTCACTTAGATAATAACGAGGAAAACCAGGAAATATCCTGCAAAATTAATAAATAAAACTTACCTTGATCAAAACCAATACTAAGGTCTCAGTACTGTGATGTGGACGAAAACCAAATTGAAAAGGGCTAAGAATATCCTGCTTAGCTATATATTCCTGAAGCAGTCACAATGCTATTTTTTTCCATAACCTTAGACAAAAATGGCATGGTAGAAATTGGACAATAGTTCAAAGGATCTTCTTTGCTCAAAGAGGGTTTTTTAAATAATGGGTATACAGAAACTCTTTTCAAGATGTTGGGAAGAATACCGCTTAAAAATGAACTGTTAATAATGGTAGTAACAAACTTATTATACAAAGGCTTTTCTAGTGATCTGGATAACTTAACAGGACAGCTGTCCAAAGGGCTATATGAGCTATAGGAGCTGCTATCCAGATAGATGGTTTTGAACACTGGAGGACCCTAAATATTTGTATCTTAGGTTTTGGAGTGTGTTATATTGAAATACCTATCCTGTAAGGTACTCAAATGCAAAGCTTTCCTCACGTGGGCATGTTTTCTAAAGGCCTCCTCTCAGTCATTTTTTTCTTTTTCTAGTTTAAAACAGCATCCCAAGCACATAGTGAAAATGAACAAATCACTAACATGCATAAAATATTTTGCATGTATTTGTTAATTTAAAAAAAACATAGATAATAAGGCACTGGTAATAAATCAATAGAACACCCCACATGAGAAAACACTGGAGAACAAAAGGAAGAAAATCCTTCCTCTAATGAACATGAACTCCCTCCATCTGTGTTGGTGGTCACCAAAGGCAGCACTGTTTGCTAGGAAAGAAAAGCCTAACAATGAATGTTTCAGAAGGTATTAATATCAGACACTATTCCAGCTATGAACATTACTTATTAAAACACATTCCATACGCTTGCATCTTATTATGCCCCAAAGACCTGCTTTTGCAGTTTGAAATTAGAAATACAAGGTTTCATTAGTGCAGCCACTGATGATGATAATTCCAGACGACCCATGCTTGCGGAATTCGTGCTGCTGAAAGCACCTGTGTTTCTACCAATGGTTTTCTTCTCTAGACGTAGGACGTTAAACATTGGGACTATCATGGTTTATTCTATAGAGTGGAGAAAAAAAATTCTTTATAGAACTAGAGGAAAAACAATAATAACTATTATTAGAAAAGGTTTATTTTTAGGTGGCTGTGGAGATCATTTCTTTTTTTGTTGCATTACAATGCAGTACTTTATACTGAACCGCAAAAGTGAAATTTTAAATGGCATAGTAACCCCTCATTGTAATCAGTGACTATTGCTTTCCCTCTAGTCACAAGGCTGCTTAAAGGTAATGTTCATACTGCCTAGCGGAAACATACATTTTTTCATAATCTATATTTGAAATGTCTGATATATAAAATTCAGGGTATTCTCAATGGGTACAGAATTTAGACAGAAAGTCCCTAACTGAGACCAATACTTTAATCTTCTGTTCCCTACAGTAGACCAGGAAGTGTACACACAGGTACTTTTACAGATGAAAAAAATAGGGCCATTAAAATATTGTCCCTGTATCCATGGCTATATGTGACCAAACCAAGAAAGGAAGAGGCTGTTAGAATTTTGTGCATAAATTCATATCACATAGTCAAAATCAAAACCCATGCCTTATATGCGGGACTTATTATGCCAAAGGTGGGATCCAACTCAAATTTAAAGCAACTTTCTGGGTCTTTAACATTAGGGGACAGAGTTAGGCCCCAGTTTTGATGCCCATGAAATACTGTGGAAAACAAAGATGTTAGTTTAGATTGGATCCTTTGCAGCTATGATATCTAAACTGTTTCACCCTGGGAGAAACAGAATGCTGGTCTGTAGTTTCACAACTGAAGAATATAAGTTGCAACAGTAGTACCACAGCACAGTGAGCCAGCCAACTGCACTCTAACTAGATTAACATTGATAATATATTGCTATAATTCTGCTTCAATTAAAAGCATATTTCAACAGAAGTCCAGAGTGTGATAGTTGCTCTATGCATTTTAATAACTTGAGCTGAGAACTCTGCTTCTGCTAAATGCATATTGCTCAAATGGATTCAGAATTATGCTTTACATAAATAAAGACTGATCATGTTGAAACAGAATTCTGCATGGTCTAAACACACATTAATGACACGAGACCCGAATCAGCTGGAAATTCCACAAACTGCATAAAAATATCAGTAAATCTATATTTCACCTAAATTCATTCTGATGATCTCACAATCAAACCCCGTTTTTTTCTGAGAAAATAAAATTCTATCTGCTGATCTTCTGGCTCTAAATATTGCTAGCCCGCTAGATACACAGGATTAGGTGACTGTGGGGGCTAATAAAGTCATGTTAATTTACCACCTACTTGGATAGGAGAGAACTGAGAATGCAAAATTTCTATTGCATAAAAAGGAACCAAATCCCAAAGGGTTCTTTATTAATTCCTTACTACTAAAGACACAAATATTTTAATGCATCCTCCAAAACAAAAATAAAAAGGGAAAAAAATGTTTCCTTTCAATGGTGTCCCTGCATAGAGTTCTGTGTGTATACGGCTCAGTAATTGCTCCTTAAAAACATGAATACTTTATTGTAAGGCTGAATCATTTTGCACATTATTTAATACAATGAGGCAAAGTTGTCGAAGGCAATTTTGTGCTTTAAAGAATCATGAGAAAGCAATGCAACAACCCTAGAAGAATAGTAACCTCTGACAATATCACACTGAAAAATACTTGGAATAGTTTTTATTTCTAAGTTATATTAAGCTTTATGAGGTCTTTACGTTTCTAAGCAGAAGTACTAAAAATGATACTGACTACTAAAAACTGTCCATTTGATAACTATATTTGTGAAAAATATATTCAGCAGTCAGAAACTTAATTACAACATGTTGGTGGCTTTGCATTTTACATTCACCAAAAGTATATTACCTTTATATCTTAGATCTGAGGTCGGAGAGACTATGCTGATCTATTTATGGCCCACTTTTGAGGTATTATGCAGCAAAATCATAAGACCAACAACAAAAGAAAATTGCTCTTCAAATGAAAATATGGTAATTTTCACAGCTTTGCTGTTGTAAAAGCCATGCTCAAAATTTAAAAATAATTTACAAACTAGTGCCCTGCTCTGTAATTATCTTGGCTAAATAACCATAATAGCCCTTTATCAAGTGACCCCCAACTGCATAATTTCTAGGACTCACTAAAGGTCTGGACCTTCAGCTTATGCACTCCCATTTAAAAAAAAAGCAGTAGGAAATTGATTCTGTATTTTATTATTCTTTCTTCATTTTTGTCTTATATCTAGAATTTCATTTTATTTTGTCATATTCTTATTTTCACAATTTTGGACTCTCTGACCTTCTGTAAAAAGCTGTAAACTTTGCTGTTTGTGGAGGCTTTTGATGATCAATGAGGCTCTTATGATTCTTGTTTTTACTACTTTGTTTGATTTCGTGGGTTTATGTTTTACTCCTTTATAATATTATAGTTGTCATCTGCTGAGCGAAAATATTTATTTGAATTAGCAAAATATAAGGATACATGTTAAGAGGCCCTTTTACCAAATCCTGTTAAGGCGTTGCTTGTAATGCATGTTTAGCAAGAAAATTAATGTGCATTAAGTGCAATGCTTCCACAGTAACTGTCGGGGGGTTTCATTAATATGTTCCTGGTAGTCATTGCATGGACGCATACCCTAAATGTGCAGGACAATTAACTCCACCCATAAATGTATCGTTAAGTGCACCACGTTAATTACCACATTGACAGCATGTGATATGTACCCCCCTGCTAAGTGCAATGTGCTGCCACACTCACATTCCACCCATATCCTGCCCATTCCCCAGCCTTTTGTATGATGGGCAATCATAGCACATTTTAGCGGCCAGTAATTGTCCTGTCCACATATTACTAGCCACCACAGGCTGTTACCATCCACTAAAAAGCATGTTACCTGCTTAGCAGACATTAGTGAAAGGGTGCCTAAATAAATACAATAGACAAATCCCACTTTTTGAAAAAAAATGTGAATACCTTTTACTAAGGTTACATCCCCTGCTTTTAAAAATTCCTTCCTGACTCCAATTGTCAGATACTTATATTTATTTTGGTATTTGTATAGCTTCTTACATAAGGATGTATTAAAATAAATCCCCTACCCCAAAGACCTAAAAGCCTAAGGTTCCAGAGTCACTGAAAGCTAGCACGCAACATGCACACTAAAGCTTTTTGAATTTGTATGCTACATAACAACTGTATCACTATTTAATTTGTATGTAAAATATTCAAATTGAAAGATCATGAGTTTATTCACTCATATTATTCTATTCTTTCTCCAGTGCTACATTTGCAGAGCCTATAGGTGTATGGTGGCAAATGTTTATATCTAAAAAAACAAGTCAAGGTCAAGTAGTAAATAATTAAAACAATAAATATATAATCACTAAAAAAATTGAGCTAGTAGACAAGGGATTACTAAAAGAGCAATTTTATTAACTACAACATAATAGTAAGAGTGCACAAATGCCTATATAATATAATGCACATATATGTCACTCACTACCATACACATTACAAGAATATCATTTCAAGAGATATGTCCCTTTTTTTTTTTCAGATACTCAGTAAGGCTCCTGATAAACGCTTCCACCAAAATATGTTGAGGATGGCTTTTCATTTGATATTCTTTCAATTTTAGAGGATGACACATATATGCATTCTATTATATATGTGTTTGTACACCTATACTATTGTATGGTATATTTAATAAAATTGCTGTGTTAGTTATTTTTTGTCTACTAACTTGATTTTTCAGTTATTATACATTTATTATTTTAATTATTACTTTGCCTTTATCACTCTTTGTTTTTTGGACACTTGTATGTTTGCAATGGGATATGCTCCTCTTTTTATTGCAATGTGAAATGTTTATATGCTAACAGCACTGGACTGCTAACATTTAACACAGAGAAGGTTGTGTCCCCAGCAAGGCCGACGCTACCATTAGGTGAACTAAGCGATCACCTAGAGCACTGGCCCTCCAGGGGCCCCACTGCCGCAGCTGTCGCCCCTCTCGGGACCTACAGTGGTAGCAATGCTGCAAACAGCCCTGCGGAGCTTATCTTAAAACTTCGGTGCTGTCTTCCTGCTTGCAAACAAGAAGTTACCTTACACCTTTGGCACTGCAGGGCATTCCAAGGGGGCAGAAGCAAACAGCCCTGCAGCGCCAAAGGTGTTAAGTAAGCACCATGGGCCTGTTTGCGGCCATAGCCACCGCTGCATGTCCCTGCGAGGGGTGACAGTAGCAGTGGCAATGTGTGCCACAAGGGGTGGTGGGGACACAAGGGATGAAGTCGCCTAGGGCGCCTCATCTCCTTGCGCTGGCCCTGATCCTCATGGCTTCACCACCCCATCCTTCCCTATGGAGAAGTAAGAAAGTGCCAGATGAGATGTGTTTTATTCATAATCATGTGATTGCTCTCCATAGTAAATGTGTAGTGACCTTAGATTATAGTCCAAAAGAGAGCATGCACCCTTGCAGAAAAGCAAGCAACACAAACCAAGAGCGAGAACAGCAGGCTGAAAACCAGGTAAAGCCAGTGTTCAAATCCTACTTTGCCCACTAATGTTCTTTGTGAGCTTAGGTAAGTCACTTTACCCTCTATTTTCTCAGGTACAAACTTAGGGCTAGATTTTCAAATGTGCATTAACATTTTAATGTGTGTTATTGCACATCAACACATACCAATGTGATTTAAAGTGCATTCTTTTCTGCAAGCCCCATTATTGTCAAAGGGATTATTTACTAATAACTCACATTAATTGCATTAACACATATTAAATGCAAATTAATGTGCATTAATGCATTAACACAGGCTAGTAAATCTAGCCCGTCGATTGTAAGCCTTCTGGGTCAGGTAAACACATATGGTAACTGAAATGTTACTTGTTTTAAGCTTGGGTTGACAAGTAATTAAATTCAAAATTGTAATGCATTCAGCAAGGACCCCTCACCCCCCTTCTGGACCTCCCTTCAATATCCTTGCACCACTTCAGTATGTATAGTGCCATAGTGATATGAGACATTGTGAAACAGCACTATTTTCAATGGTCAGTCCACAGAGATGATGGCATGCTTCTGCCTTCCAGCGAACACTGAGGAGATCTGACCAAGGGGTGTGCTTCGTGGAACAGAGACTTAGAGGTCCATCTCAGAGTGGAAGGATGCTGCATCTTGATGAGTTCAATGGGCCTAGGTTGTTTATTGGGGTGGGTATGAAGAACTGATAGCCTAGAAAAGGGTACTGCTAAGTATTGAAAGGATGGGTAGAAGGTGAATTCTCCTGCCCTAACTGTCCCTTGCACTTTGGGCAAATAGTGCAGGGGATTTAAAGATGCAGAGTGACGATCCATTAAAAGGACTTTATTCCCTTTAGCTATATTCTTTCAGCATGTATACATCCTGCATTTCACTAGCTTAATAATTAATTTTAAACCACGGCTGAGTGCCTGTCCTAGATGGCCTGTTTCTGGCCACCTAGATTTATGAAAAATTTCAGCTGAACCTAAGAATTCATCTATATCTGAGTAGCCAAAACCAAGCCGCTTAGATTTAAACTTTCTATTGCAGTGTCAAAGTTTGGGTATTTAATTTAAGATGCCTACTGCTGAAAATAAGAGGTAGGCACATAACCTTTGTCCCGCAAGCTAATCCTACCTCTGTGATTATGTATTTTTTGAGCAGCTAAATTTAACTGCTCACCCCGCTCAGTTTTGAATTTTGATGATCTAGCCACAGGGGTAATTTTTATTAAAGGATGCCCTATGTCCAAGTTCCAAAAGGGCTCCCTGTCTTAAGCCTGTCTTATAAAGGCCTTTATAAATTAGGCTCACAGATTCAGCCCGAATAATTCACAAATCCTCACATACAAATTCACACTTGCTCCGAAGAAAGTCTAAATCTGCGTGTGTCCTCTATGTGGTCATTTTATAAAGGGTTTTTCATGTGCAAAGACCTTTTCATATTCCTAAAAAAGCTTTTATAAAATTACCCTACGGGTTACATATATAAAAATGCGTGAAGTGACAAGAAGGATTGCATTTTTTATGATCTGCATGTAGACATGTTCTGGGACAAAGTTCTGAGTTTACATGAATATTACAATTATCCCAGTTTGTGAAATAAATGACTGCTTCATGGAGCAGCTGGTTCACAAACCAACACAAGAGAAATATATTTTAGACATAGTCCTTAGAGGAATGCAGGGTCTGGTGCGAGAGGTAATGGTGTTGAGGCCACTCAGCAACAGTGATCATAACATGATCATATTTGATTTTAATAAATGGAGGAAGGATAGCAAGGAAATCTATGTACTAGCATTTAACTTTCAAAGGGAGACTATGACAAAATGAGGAAAGTGGTTAAGTAAAAACTAAAAGGAGCAGCTGCAAAAATTAAAGCTTACATCAGGCCTGAGCATTGTTTAAAAATACTATTTTGAAAGCTCCGACCGCACGTATTCCAAACTTTAAGAAAGTGAAAGGAAGGCTAAATAACTGCTGGCATGATTTAAAGGTGAGGTCTGAGAGGCTGTTATAGCCAAAAAAGCATCTTTCAGAAAATGGAAAAAGGAGCAAAATGATGAAAACAGGAAACAACATAAGTACTGGCAACTTAGATGCAAGGCATTGATAAAGCAGGCAAAGAGAAAATTTAAAAAGAAGCTTGCCATGGAAACAAACTCATAAAAAAGTTGTTCAAGTACATTCATAGCAAAAAGCCTGTGAGAGAGTCAGTTGGTCCACTAGATGACAGTGGGGTGCAAGAGATACTAAGGGAGGACAAGGCCATAGCAGAGAGACTGAAGGTACCCGTGCCAGAAATGATATTTAAAGGTGATGTATAGAAAGCATAGTTATTCACCTGTAGTAGGTGTGCTCCATGAACAAGAGGAACAAGTCCTTATCTATGGGTGATGTCATCGATGGAGCCCTGCATGGAATGTATCCCAACTTCCAAAGGAAGCTTTTTGGGAGGTACACCATGCATGCGCACCTGCCTTTTTGCCCACCGCAATGCCAGACTCTCCAGTACAATAACATAGTAGGACCCAAAATAAGGCAATTCCTTGGGGAGGTGGGAGGGTTGTGAAAACTTATTCCTGCTGTTCACAGAGAACACCTGTTCCAGGTGAGTAACTATGCTTTCTCCGTGCACAAAAAGGAAATTTTTTTAAAGTGCCTTCAAATAAATGTTGACTCCTGGTGACCTAGCAGCACTTGGGTTTTCTTGGCAAGATATGACTGAAGTAGATTGCCAGGCCTTTTCTTCCAAGGCAATGGAAGGTAAAGTGACTTGTTTAAGACCACAAGGAGTGTTAGTGAGAATTGAACCCTGGGTGGTAGGCAGTTGCTCTATTA
Source organism: Ichthyophis bannanicus (assembly GCA_033557465.1). Classification (NCBI taxonomy): domain Eukaryota; kingdom Metazoa; phylum Chordata; class Amphibia; order Gymnophiona; family Ichthyophiidae; genus Ichthyophis; species Ichthyophis bannanicus. The sequence continues at coordinate 1,301,833,852 of CM066031.1, forward strand.
TGCTACTCCTCCACCCCAAGCAGGAAATAAGTCCTCACATATGGGACTCCCAAGCTATACACTGCTGGAACCCGAAGAGATGAGCGGCCCAAGCGGCAATGAGAACTGGAGAAGTCAGGAAGACCAGAGAGGTAGTCCCATCAGGGGACTCATTTGATTCAGTATCCTCAGCAGTTATCGACCTGAGGGGATTTTAAGCAGGTAGCTTGGACGGACAGAAGGGCCAGTGGGTAGGAGTTGACTTTATTTATTTATTTATTTAATTTATTTACATTCTCTTATATACCGCGCTATTCTGCATCAGTGCGGTTTACATTGAACAAGCTGAAATTACATTGAACAGGGCATTATAACTTGGAGATAACTATTTTACAGGGAACATGGGCTATGGAGGGTTAAGTGGCTTGCCCAAGACCACAAGGAGCACCTGTGGGACTAGAATCCCCAGTCCTTCCGGCCCAAGGTTGCTGTCCTCTAGTGGGATTTGAACCACCGACCTTCCGGCCTGAAGTACCTTGCCCCAACCACTAGGCTACTCCTCCACTCCAAGATTTTAAGATCCAAAGAGATGCTGGAGCATGGCCTGGCCAAAACTGCTGTCCTGTTGGAAATCCCCATGCAGACAATAGTGTGCTCCAAAGGTATGGCCCGAAGATCACATTGCAGACCTGCAGATTTCCTCTGCAGACACAGAACGGAGGTTAGCCACCAATGCAGCCATTACACACACATTGTCAGCTGTAACAGGACCATCAAGGCTCAAACCAGTCAGAGAATACGCATGAGCAATGCAGTCCACTAGCCAGAGGGAAAGCATGCACTTTGAGACAGCGATGCTCAGCCTATTGGGGTCGACGGAGACAAATAGCTGGTGGTCTGATGGTGCATCTTCATGCACTCCAAATAGAAGGCCAATGCACACTTACAGCCCAGCATGTGCAAGGCTGCCTCACTGTGGCTCACGTGAGGCCAAGGAAAGAATATCAGAAGGACAATGGGCTGGCCGAGACCACCTTCGGCAGAAAGTAGGGGTGTGTGTGGAGCATCGCCCAGTTTCGGTGAAATCTGGTATATGGAGGATGAGCAACCAGAGCTTTGAGCTCACTGACACATCACATTGATGTGATGGCTCACAGGAAGAGGATTTTCCAGGTCAAGAATTTCAACAGGCATGAGCCCAGAAGCTCAAAGGCAGCCTGCATCAGTTGGCCAAGGACCACATTGAGGTCCCATGCGACCATAGGGGCTCAAGCAGAGGTTTTGAGAAGAGCAAGCCCCTCATGAGCTGGGCCACCAGAGGCTGGACCAAAACAGCCTTTCCCCCACAGCTGCGATAGTAGGCCCCAATCACGCTAAGGTGAACTCGCACCAAGTTAGACATCAGCCCAGAGTCAAAGAGGTACTTGCAAGAGGTACTTGCAAGAGGTACTCCAACAGCTTGTCCACAAGGCAGGAGAAGGGGTCCAGTGCCCTATTTGAGTGCATAGGCCTTGCCCATAGAGTCCTTGTGGGATGCCAGCAGGATGTTAGTAATGTCCTTGGGGAGGTCAAGCTCTGCAAGGAAAACCCTCTCAGCATCCACACTGTGAGCGCCAGGAAGAAAATGTTAGGACGCAACAGGGCTCTCCTGTGAGATGAAGTCTGAATCAGAGCCCAGGTGAAGAGGCTCCCTCAGTGAGAGCTGCAGCAGTACAGGGAACCATGGCTGCCAAGGCCAGTATGGGGCGACAAGAATCATGGAGCCCTTCTCGGTCTGGAGTGTCAGGAGAGTTTTCACCACAAGTGGTATCTGGGGGGAAGGCATACAGCAGACCCTCCACCAGTGGAGAAGAAAGGCATCCGAGGCCAGGCAACTGCTGGTGGCCTCCAAGGGCAGAACTGGGCCACCTGGGCATTCTACACCATGGCAAAAAGGTCCACCACGCAGGTACACCACTGCTGGAAGGTCCGGTCCACCACTTCCCTATTGAGGGTCCACTCAGGAGGCTGTAGCACCTGGCTGACGTGATCCGCCAGGCTGTTGATCTTGCCGGGCAGATAAGTCACCCTGAGATCCATGCCATGGAGCAGGGTGAACTTCCAGAGGTGAATAGCTTCCCAGCACAGGAGGTACGATCCCATGCCCCCCTGCATGTTCAGATAGAAAGTTGCCACCTGGTTTTTCCATTTGAATCAGGACCATCTGATTCACCAGGTATGCACAAAAGGCATGGAAAATGTATGCTATGGCCCAAAGTTCGAGGAAGTTGATTTGATGGAGACTCTCCTGCTCGGACCACAGTCCCTGGGTGCTGAGACCATTCAGGTACGCATCCCAGCTGAGCTTGCATGTGTCCATCATGAGCTTTTTGAATGGGGCCACTGGCTGGAATGGGAGGCCCCGCAGCATGTTATCCAGTTCGAGCCGCCACACCAGGGATTGCACCAGTGGTACGGTGACCACTATTCTGTCCTGCAGATGGCCTGACGCCAGCCTCCATTGTGTGGACAGGGTCCACTGGGCCTGCCACATGGAGAGGTGGGCTTGAGTAGTGACATGCACTGTAGAGGCTATGTGTCCAAGGGCCGTCAACAATCCGAAGACTACAGCCATGCCATCCGGCAAGCGGCAATGCCCATAGCTGCTACTCTGACAGTGGATTCAAAGGCGTCGTAGATGCCCCACACCATGAAGTTCGAGCAATCCTTGCCATGAACCATGAGGCCTTGATAGGACTCGCGATGGTTCTCGGGAACAAGGGTGGCAAAGTCTTCCAGGTCCAACATGACATCCTTGAGGAATATACTCATGTAAGTCTGGTAAGACAGGATCATGGGAATCAGCATGGAAGCACCTCCTCCAGAAAGAGTCCAGGGTCAAAGACTTGTGACTCAGCGGGAACAAGGAGTGCAGTTTAGCACTCTTTGCATGCTTCAAAGCTGACTCCACTACAATGGAACTGTGAGGCAATTGAGTCTTTTCAAACCCCAGGGCCTTCTGGACCCAGTATAAGGAATCAAGCTAGTGGCTGATGACAGGAAGCAAGAGCAGAGTCTCCCACAGTGCAGCAGCTGCAGGACACGATGGACAGGAATAGTCACCACCATCTGGGGGGCTGAGGGGTACTGGAGGAGTTCCAGTTCCTTTGCCTTCAGTTCCTCCTCCATTTCCAGAGAAAAGGGGATGGCCTTGGCCATATCCTTAATGAAGTCCAGGAAGGACATATTCTCTAGAGGCAACATGCGCAGTTTGAGTGGAGGCAATGGGTCGGATGGGAAGTCCAGAGGCTGAAGGTCTGATTTGGAGTGGAGGAGTGGCCTAGTAGTTGGGGCAAGGTACATCAGACCGGAAGGTCAGGGGTTCAAATCCCACTAGAGGACAAGCAACCTTGGGCCGGAAGGACTGGGGTTTCTAGTCCCACAGGTGCTCCTTGTGGTCTTGGGCAAGCCACTTAACCCTCCATTGCCCATGTTCCCTGTAAAATAGTTATCTCCAAGTTATAATGTCCTGTTCAATGTAATTTCAGTTTGTTCAATATAAACTGCCTTGATATCATGAAAGGTGGTATATAAGAAATGTTAAATAAAAAATAAAATAAAATGCTGTTGATTCCGCCTTGGTCTCCCATTCTAATTCGTATTCCGAGAGGAAGTCAAAATAGTGCTGAGTCTCCTTGTCCCACTGGCTCTGCAGCTTGGGGGAGGAAGGGTGACAATGACCCTCATGTCACCTGGCATGCTGATGGCAGTGCCCCTGGGCCTTGGACTCTGACATACTAGAGAGAAAGATAGCTCTGGCAACCAGGGTTTTTACACATCTCTCCCCCCCCCCCCCCCCCAATGTCCCAACTTCAGCAAGCAGCGAAAGGTTCTCTAGGACAGGCTGGAAGGAGTGCAGTGAAGATGCATTCCAGCCGTGCCAGCACCAATCTCGGTCTCCCAGGATTCACTTCCGGAGCAGGGGGGCTGACCATCCAGCAAGGGAGAACCTGTAGTTCCAGCCAACAGGACACCACTCGCCGCAGCCTGGATGGCAGATGAAATTTAATGTGGACAAGTGCAAAGTTATGCACCTAGGAAAGAACAACCCACACTATAGTTACAAGATGGTAGAGGTGATGGAAAGATACCCCTATGAGGATATGACAGAGATCTATTAAATGATGACTGGAGTGGAGTGGGTAAATGTAGATTAGTTCTTTACTTCTTCAAAAAGTAGAAAGACTAGGGGACATTCAATGAAGCTACAATTCAGCACATTAAAGACTAATCAGAGAAAATGTTTTTTCACTGGAGGAAATGTCCATAAACCATTAAAGTGGACAGGGGGAATCACTGCTTATTCCTAGGATATATCCCTTATCCTTCCAGTCAGCCTTAGTGCTCACCAAACAAAACTACTATGTCCATCTGACTAACTCTCTTGCCTCTGACCCTCGCCGTCTCTTTTCTACTCTCAACTCTCTCCTCAAGGCATGTCCACCTCTGATCCCTCCTTCCCTTTCTGCCCAACCCTTACATCTCCCTCCTCCCCTTCATTTCTAAACTTCTTGAACGTGCAGTTCATCACCGTTGCCTTGACTTTCTTTCCTCTCAAGCCCTTCTGGATCCCTTGCAATCTGGCTTTTCTCCATTCCATTCTACTGAATAGCTCTTGCCAAAGTCTCCAGCGACCTGTTCCTGGCAAAATCCAAGGGCCATTACTCAATCCTCATCCTTCTTGACTTTTCTGCTGCTTTTGACACTATTGACCACCATCTTCTTCTTGAGACCTTGTCCTCACTTGGTTTTATTGGCTCTGTGCTATCCTGTTTCACTTCTTATCTCTCCTGCTGCTCTTTCAGTATTTGCTCTGGTGGATTCTCCTCTACTACTATCCCACTCTTAGATGGTGTACCCCAAGGGTCTGTCTTGGGCCCACTCCTTTTTTCTCTCTATACCAGTCCCTTGTTGCACTCATCTCCTCCCATGGCTTTCATACCACTTTTACACTGAGGACTCTCAGATCTATCTCTATACACCCGTATCTCTGCCTTTTTGATATTGCTGCCTGGATGTCTCACCATCATTTGAAATTGTATATGACCAAAACAGAGCTTCTTATTTTCCCCCTAAACCCACTTCCCCCCTTCCTCCTTTCTCAATCTCTGTGGATAACACTCTTCTACTCCCTGTTTCCTCAGCCCACAACCTTGGGGTTGTCTTTGACTCCTCCTTCTCCTTCAAGATAGCGTGCTTCTATGGCTCAAAAGGGACCACCATCAGGGCCCTGAGCACCAGAGACTGCATTTCTTGGTACCAACTCCTCTATTATCATTGTCGTTCTGGTGTTATTTTCCTATGCCATGATTTTTTAACTTCCTCAGGAGTTTCACAAGGGGCTTTGTCAAATGTTTTCTGAAAGTTTAAATATGCTAGATCAACTGGCTCACCTTTATCCACATGTTTATTCGTGCCTTCAAAGAAATGTGGCAGATTGGGAAACAAGACTACCCTTGGCTAAATCCATGTTGACTTTGGCTAATTAAACCATGTCTGTCCAAGTGTCCAATAATTTTGTTCTTAATAATGTTTTCCACCATTTTGTCTGGCATCAACATTAGGCTCATTGATCTATAATTTCCAGAATCACCCCTGGAGTCCTTTCTAAAAATAGGTGTTATGTTGGACTCCCTCCAATTTTCTGGTACCACTGACGATTTTAAAGACAGGCTCTGCAATTTCATCTGTGAGTTCTCAGAGTACACTAGGGTATATACCATCTGGTCCAGGTGATGTGCTGCTCTTTAGTTTATTGATTTGTTCTACTACATCTTCTATATTCACTGAGATTTCATTCAACTCTTCTGACTCATCATCGTTAAATACCCTTTTTCCATGAGTAGCTTTTTCACATCTCCCTCGGTAAAAATAAAAGCACATTTCACAATGGGACATCCAAGTGCAATCAGGGATGTCAAAGTCAGAACATCTGACAAAAAAGCAGGCAGTGCAAGTTCAGACATTATTTCAAAAATATGAACATGCCCGATATGCACGTATATCAAACATCTATATAGATGCTCCCAGGATAGCATATCAGAACTAGGATGTCTAATAGAATAACAGTTAGAGTAGAGGCTTAAGAGCAGGGTGGCCAAGGTTCAAATCTCAGTGTGAGCATTTGTGATCTAAGGTTAGTCACTTAATTCTCCATCTTCTCTGCACTCTCTGGATGTTGTAAGGTGAAAACAAACACTTTCCTGATGTCTATTCATGCCTGGAGCAGGTATAAACATGGATGTGCCTTCAGACATTCCTGAGATTGGAGACATCTGCAAACATCATGTGTGTAATGGCTACAGAGCAGCGTCCATGATTTTGACATCCATGTCCATGTCTTCAGACAACCAAATCATGACTAAACCTTTTGAAATGACCCTTTTAGTCTCTCAGTTATGACTTTGTCTTCCCTAAGTGCTCCTGGATCAACTAATGTTTCAATTGACTCCTTCCCTGTCTTTTTGCTTTGTATGTACCTGAAGATTTTATTATAAGTTTTTTGTCTCTATAGCAAGCTTCTTTTCAAATTCTCTTTTTGCCTTCCTTATCTGTGCCTTGCAAGTTGCCAGTGCTTATGCTGTTTCCTATTTTTGTTTTGTTTGGTTCCTTTTTTCTATTTTTTAAATTAAGTGTTTTTGGAACTAATAGCCTCTTTCACCTCACCTTTTTATGAAAATAGATGTTGTTTGATCTTTATTTATATTATTTTATTTATTTATTTTTTATACTGTGCTCTTTAGAATCAGTGCAGTTTTACATGTATACTAACAGGTACATTTTATTCCCTTGTCCCTGAAGGGCTCACAATCTAAGTGTACCTGAGACAATGAAGGGTTATGTGGCTTGCCCAAGGCCACAAGGAGTGGCCATGGGACTAGAGATCCCAGTCCCTCTGGCCTGAGGTTGCTTGTCCCCTTGTGGGAATTGAACCCCTGGCCTTCCGGCCTGAGGTAACCTGTCCCAACCACTGAGCCACTCCTCCCTCCCTTCCTTTCACCTTTCTTAATGGATGGGATACATCTGGTCTGGGCTTCCAAGATTGCATTTTTAATCAATATCCATGCTTGTTCTGTCTGCAGGAATAGCTATGCATTGATATCACTGAAATATGGCAAGATGCACATGGTCGATGGCCTCTCTGAATCTTCACTTGACTCAAACACATGGCACAATTCATCAAGTGGAGAGTGAGAGAGTCCATCAACCTTGTGGTCTTTTGATTTTTGCTCTGACAACTGCAATGGATAAATGGATGAATCTTCACACTGGCAAGACATACAGTATAAACTGAAACAACTTACTGACTGCCACACAATGTGGACGATTGATGTGATTGTTCATGTAATAAACTGTATAAGGAGCACACAACAGGAAAGTTAGAGTTGGTCTCTCTGAACATAGATCACGTTTGAATACTGAATTATTGACAGCTCCATTAGTACAACATTGTTTGACAGTAGGCCATATGTGGCACAATGTGTTTTGACTTATTACTGATGCATACCTACATTTATGAGTGGGGATTTGATGCTATTTTTGGCCCAAAAAGAGCAATGCTGGATTTTTGAATTATGCTGTGTAGCTTCAATGGGCCTTAATGAAGGAATTGAGGGGATCTCTGTCATTTGATGAATGAATGCTTGCTGTGTGATGTCATGTGATTTCATTTCCTGTTTCTTCCTGCAGCGCTGCTATGTATAAAAACACCATGGGTGGTGAAGTTTCCTGCACTTGTTTTCTGGTTGGAGGAGCTCCACGCTATTGTTCTAGCTGCAGGAGGAAGGTGGGAGCCTGTCTGAGGCGTGGACGGACCCTGCCAACAGCATGCTGCACCTACATCTGAGGACCTATTAAAAGTGGGGCCCTTCCATGGGATGTGGCCGTGGGCATTTCCAAAGGAGCATGTCCAAAGGGGCAGGTTCTGCCCCTTTGGAGCCCCTTCGGAGCACGGAGGAGCTTGGTGAACCTGGACATGCGACATGGGCAAGCGGAAGAAGGTGATCTTCTCTGTGAGTACTGTTAACCCAATGAAGGCGATTATAAGTTGTGGCCCTATGGATAGACATGTTGTTATCACAGTAAAATTGGCAGAGGACTCTGCCGATCCATTGTCGGACAGTTCAGCTTCTCCACTGGACTCCTTGAATCGTTTGCGAGTTCAATCTCTGCCCTGCAGCTCAACAATGGAACAGTGATTCCTGTCGAGCCCCCTCTGGTGTTAAGTGAGGCAACGTGGAATCAGGGTTTATCTTCCCATGACTTTCTCGGTTCCTTGACCGGGTGTGATTCTGGTGGGATGGTTCCTCTCCCGCAGATTGTTCAGGTCTCGGTACAGGGCAATGTTTCAGGGTTTTTTTTTTTTATTTGGATGTTGGTGATCAGACCTCTGATGTTACTTTAAAGGATATATGGGTGGTAGTGTCCCGTATGGAGGCTTTCCTGCGGGGTACAATTTCTCAATTTGCCAACTTTACAACTGAAACTGTAGTGAAATTAGCACAACATGATAATCAATTGTCATCTATTGAATCTAGATTGCAAAAAGCTGAGTCACAAGGCTCCCAGGTTCAGGGCACTTTGGCCTCCTTTGTAATTGATAATCTGGCTCTCCACCGGCGGCAGGAAAACCTGGAAAATGCCTCTAGGTCTAAGAATCTTAGGTGTTTGAATTTTCCCATCACTAGATATCTTTCTCCTTTGATTCTTTTTAGTCAATATTTGAAAGAGATGTTGGGTTTTCAAGACCATGCAACTATTTCTTTTGATAATGTTTTACTTACCAAGAGGCTCAACAGTTCCATTGGCAGCAGGTGGAGAGCTGGAGGGGGGGGGGGGGTTGAATTAGCATCGGAAAGTCAAAATTTGTCGGCTTTTCTGGAATCCTCTAAGAACATAAGAACATAAGATATGCCATACTGGGTCAGACCAAGGTCCATCAAGCCCAGTATTCTGTTTCCAACAGTGGCCAATCTAGGTCATACGTACCTAGCAGTTTCCCCAAGGGACACAGGTTCCACAATGCTTGTATTGGTTCAAGCATTGATATCCTGGGTCCCTTCTTAATAATGGTTTATGGACCTTTCCTCCAGGAACTTGTCCAAACCTTTTTTAACCCAGCTACACTAACAGCCTTTACTACATCCTCCGGTAACAAATTCCAGAGTTTGATTACACGTTGAGTGAAAAAATATTTTCTTTTATTAGTCTTAAATAGTTTACCCTGTAGCTTCATTGCATGTCCCCTAGTCTTTCTATATTCTGATAAGGTAAACAATCGATCTACGTTTACCCGTTCCACTCCGTTCATTAATTTATAGACTTCTATCATATCTCCCCTCAGCCGTCTCTTTTCCAGGTTAAAGAGCCCCAACCTTTTTAGCCTTTCTTCATAGGAGTAGCCTTCCATCCCCTTTACCATTTTGGTGGCTCTTCTCTGAACCTTTTCTAAAATTGCTATATCCTTTTTAAGATATGGCGACCAGAATTGCACACAATATTCAAGGTGCGGTCTCACCATGGAACGATATAGAGGCATTATAATATCTTTTGTTTTATTTTCCATTCCTTTCCTTATCATACCTAGCATTCTATTTGCTCTCTTGGCCGCCGCTGCACACTGGGCCGAGGGTTTTAACATGGTATCCACAAGGACGCCTAAATCTTTTTCTTGGGTGGTGGTTCCTAATGTGGAACCTTGCATCGTGTAACCATAGTTTGGGTTGTTCTTCCCTAGGTGCATAACCTTGCACTTCTCCACATTAAATTTCATCTGCCATTTTGATGCCCAGTCTTCCAATTTATCAAGATCCTCTTGCAATTTTCCACAATCCTCCTGGGTTTTAACAACTTTAAATAGTTTTGTGTCATCAGCAAATTTGATAACCTCACTCGTTATTCCACTTTCCAGGTCATTTATGAATATGTCAAAAAGCAGCGGACCCAGCACAGATCCCTGGGGTACACCACTATTCACCTTTCTCCATTGGGAAAATTGGCCATTTAGCCCTACCCTCTGCTTTCTATCTTTTAACCAGTTCCTGATCCACAGTAGTACACTGCCTCCTATCCCATGACTCTTTAGTTTTGCCAAAAGTCTCTCATGAGGGACCTTGTCAAAGGCTTTCTGAAAGTCCAGATACACAATATCAACCGACTCACCTTTGTCCACCTGTTTATTCACTCCTTCAAAAAAACATAACAGATTAGTAAGACAAGATCTTCCTTGTCTAAAGCCATGTTGGCTGTCTCCCATTAGGTCATGACTATCTATATGCTGAGTAATTTTATTCTTTATGATGGTTTCTACCATTTTTCCCGGTACTGATGTCAGGCTCACCGGTCTGTAGTTTCCCGGATCACCCCTCGAACCCTTTTAAAAATTGGTGTTACATTGGCGATCCTCCAATCCTCAGGTATTAGAGATGATTTTAATGATAGTTCCCAGATTACTGATAGCAGGTCTGCAATCTCAAATTTCAGTTCTTTCAACACCCTTGGATGTATACCATCCGGCCCAGGTGATTTGCTACTCTTCAGTTTATCTAACAGTTGTATGACATCTTCCCGATGTATCGATATTTCCTTCAATTCTTCCACACCTTTAAATACCACTTCAGTCGTGGGTAACATCCCTACATCTTCCTCAGTAAAGACCGAAGCAAAGAATTCATTCAGTCTCTCCGCTATCGCCTTGTCGCCTCTTAGTGCTCCTTTAACCCCTTTATCATCTAATGGACCAACTGACTCTCTCACGGGTTTTTTTGCTACGAATGTACTTGAAAAGGTCTTTATTTCGCGTTTTTGCTTCCGCAGCAAGCTTCTTCTCAAATTCTCTCTTTGCCTGCCTTATCAATGCCTTGCATTTGACTTGCCAGTGCTTGTGCTGTTTCCAGGTTTCATCATTTGGCTCTTTTTTCCATTTCTTGAAAGATGCTTTTTTGGCAACAACAGCCTCTCTGACCTCAGCTTTAAACCATGCTGGCAATTTTTTGGACTTCCTTCCACTTTTCTTAAAGCGTGGAATACAGCTGGTCTGGGCTTCCAAGATAGTATTTTTCAACAACACCCAAGCTTGATGTACGTCTTTAACCTTTGCAACTGCTCCTTTTAGTTTTTTCTTAACTGTTTTCCTCATTCTATCATAGTCTCCCTTTCGAAAGTTAAAGGGTAGTACTGTGGATTTCCTTACTATCCCTCCTCCACTAATTAAATCAAAGGCGATCATGCTATGATCACTATTGCCAAGTGGCCCCAACACCCTTATCTCTTGCACTACATCTGGTGTTCCACTAAGGACTAGGTCTAATATTGCTTCCCCTCTGGTCGGTTCATGAACCAGCTGCTCCAAGAAGCAGTCATTTATTTCATCTAGGAACTTTATCTCCCTAGCATGTCCTGTTGTGACACTGACCCAGTCGATGCCGGGGTAATTGAAATCACCCATTATTATTACTGCACTGTAACTTTTGCTAGCTTCCTTGATTTCTTTGAGCATTTCATCATCCATTTGTTCATTCTGGCCAGGCGGACGATAGTACACCCCCACTGCCATCGCCTTCCCCTTTTTACATGGAATTTCAATCCATAGAGATTCTACAGCAAATTTTGTTTCTTGCAAAACTTTAATCCTTTCTGACTCAATGCCCTCTCTAACATAGAGCGCAACCCCTCCACCAATTTGATCAGCTCTATCATTTCGATATAGTTTGTACCCAGGTATCACAGTGTCCCACTGGTTGTCCTCCTTCCACCATGTCTCTGATATTCCAATCATATCTAACCTCTCGTTTAGTGCTATATATTCTAACTCTCCCATCTTGTTTTGTATACTTCTAGCATTTGCATACAAGCATTTTAGAGACTGTATTTTATTCATATTAATTTGGCTATTGGTAGACATGGGTAATTTGGGATCTTTAAGTTCTGTCTGCTCCATACTCGAGGGCATTTGGGCTACTTTACTCTTTTTTGGAACCTCTCTGCTTTTTGTTGTATCCTTCAAGGATACATTCTTCCGAACCATGCGCTCTTGGGCGACTGTCGGCTTTCCCCTATTATCTAGTTTAAAAGCTGCTCTATCTCCTTTTTAAAGGTTAATGCCAGCAGCCTGGTTCCATCCCGGTTAAGGTGAAGCCCATCCCTTCGGAAGAGCCCCTCCTTTCCCCAGAATGTTCCCCAGTTCCTAACAAATCCGAACCCCTCATCTCTGCACCATTGTCTCATCCACGCATTGAGACTCCGGAGCTCTGCCTGCCTATTGGGTCCTGCGCGTGGAACGGGAAGCATTTCGGAGAACGCTACCCTGGAAGTTCTGGATTTCAACTTCCTACCTAAAAGCCTAAATTTAGCTTCCAGAACCTCCCTACCACATTTTCCTATGTCATTGGTACCAACATGTACCAAGACAGCAGACTCCTCCCCAGCACTATCTAAGACCTTATCTAGGTGGCGTGTGAGGTCCGCTACCTTCGCACCAGGCAGGCATGTTACCAGGCGATCCTCACGTCCACCAGCCACCCAGCTATCTACATGCCTAATGATCGAATCACCAACTATAACTGCTGTCCTAACCCTTCCCGCATGGGCACTTGGCCCTGGAGAAACCTCCTCGGTGCGAGAGGGGTTTACATCACCTGGAGGACAGGTCCTAGTTACAGGATCACTTCCTGCCACACCAGGGTGATGCTCTCCTGTCACGTGACCTCTCTCCTCCATGGCAACAGGGATGCTGCCAGACTGGAGGTGGGACTTCAGGACTATATCCCTGTAGGTCTCGTCTATGTACCTCTCTGTCTGTCTTATGTTTTCCAAGTCTGCTACTCTAGCCTCTAGAGAACGGACTCGTTCCCTGAGAGCAGAGAGCTCCTTGCACCTAGTGCACACGTAAGACCTCTCACCAGCTGGGAGAAAATCATACATGTGACACTCAATGCAAAAGACTGGAAAGCCCACATCCCGCTGCTGGACTGCTGTCTGCATCTTAGTTTTAAGTTTGTGTTTAGATCTTTAAGTTCTATATGTACTAAAGGGTGCAATGGATATTTATACCACTAAAACTGTACCTAAGAAGTTTAATATACCTTGTTCACCTGAAGCTTAATTAATTTCAGGTCCTTGGTGTATTTATTTATTTATTTATTTACATTCTCTTATATACCGCGCTATTCTGCATCAGTGCGGTTTACATTGAACAAACTGAAATTACATTGAACAGGGCATTATAACTTGGAGATAACTATTTTACAGGGAACATGGGGGCTATGGAGGGTTAAGTGGCTTGCCCAAGACCACAAGGAGCACCTTGTGGGACTAGAAACCCCAGTCCTTCCGGCACAAGGTTGCTGTCCTCTAGTGGGATTTGAACCCCCGACCTTCCGGCCTGAAGTACCTTGCCCCAACCACTAGGCCACTCCTGATTTGGGTAATGAGCTTCACCTGAGAGCACCTCCTGTCTTTTAAGTTGTGCAAGTACCTATAAAGCTGTGATTTTCCCAGGGGAGGGTGGGTGTGGGGAGGGAGGGAGGGCTGAGATTTCCTCCAGGGCTACACTATTGGTATCATTTCATTCCGAACTGGAGAAAAATCTTATTTTGAAACTGTATTTTTCAAAAAAGAATGAATTATTTTGGGGACATAAGATTAATATTTTCCCAGATGTTTCTAGGATTACCCATTTAAGACACCGGCCTTTTTAAAATTTGAAGCCCTGTGTGTTAGCACTGGGTGCTTCTTTCTTTCTTAAATTTCCCTGTAAATGCCAGGTGTCTTTGGAAGGTAACAATTATGTTTTCTTAGATGTTTCCCAATTGGAAGACTTTATTAATGCTTGGCGTGCTGTGTAAGAAATTAACCTTTAACATTGTTTGTAATTAATGATATGGTTTTGTTGAGCTGATAGTATTTGGGGATTTTTGTGTTTTGTTATCTCCTCTATACCTTTGGATATTTTTGTAAATGTAAGAGGGGACTTGGGCCATCCTTGTTGAGTAATATGTGGATTTATGTTTTGAGGAATGTATTTCTATCTCATTTACTTTTTCTTTTTCATTTGTAATAATGAAATGTTTCAATTTAAAAAAAAAAAACCACCATGAGGATTGAGCATGCCTGCCAATTCTTGACTAGGACTGAAGATAGTTATGGCGGCTCCCCAGAAATGTACTCCTTATGCAGTCGTTTAATTGATGAAACTTAAATTAGATGCGTGGAGCTCTTTTGTCTATGTCGGAGACAGGATAAGAATGATTCAATGATTTTGAATGAGCGATTGGATTAAAGGTTATATAATTTTAAAAAGTAAACTTGGTTAAGTTTCACAAGAAAAATATAAAAAAAGTAAAAAATGATCGGGGACCTACGATTGAATTTGACACATCCAGCGGAGAATTTGAATAATATGATCCACAGTGGTTTGTACACCGAGGTCCCTTTGATATAATTACAATAAAATAAACTTTTTTGTCCTTGCCATTTGTTTGTTTGTTTGGAGTGCATTGTTTGTATGCATAACTTGTTTAAAGCAAAGTTGTTCATGTTGAGGGCAATATTCCGTGGGCTGACATTCCACGGAATATTGCCCTCTATGTGGGCAACTTCAGAACCATTATTTTATTATCATAGTTATTCCAAGTTCTTTGACAAAATGTCTATATATTACTGTATCACCATATAACACATAAAACCTGGAAGGGAAAACATCTCTTCTTCACCAGGCAAGCTCAATGTTAGCTGATTACTGCACAACAGAACACTGCCCCTGGCATCATGCCAAAGGATCGGATATACTGTATGACTAATATCATATACATATCATATCTTGTAAACCACTATATAGAATCACTTGTAAATAACCTATGTAAATAGTTTGGACAGTTTATGACACCTGTCACCTCTGTAAAAAGTTAGAAAGTTTCTCTGTTTCAATGTAATGTATACAGTAGTACACATAATTTGTTAAGCTATTCCATGTAAAAAGTTAGAAAGTTTCTTGTTCCATGTAAAGTATACAATTTAGTATACATAACTTGTTCCATTTAAACCGCCCTTGATCACTGGAAGGGGCGGTATAGAAGAAATAAGTAAATAAAATATACAGTTTCATAAGTGTGGATCAAACGTGATTCCTTATAGGCAGAATACCACATAATAGTAAGCAGAGTATGAGTTTAGGTATAAGTAGCTTTCTGCACATGCAGATGTATTGTACATCTGTAATACAAACGCTTTACTATGTAGAGCATAGGAAGAAAAAGAAAAGCCATCATGTGAAGGTCTTTCAACATTTATCACAATCTACACTTATCACTACTCTACTACATAATTGTTTGAGCAGAATGGTGCATCTATGGCATCGGGTGTTCAAAAACAATGCTGGCTCTACTCTTGTCAGTCCAATATAGCTAATCTGCTCAGTAGTGAAATAGAAAATATCACGACAAAAAAAGACAACAGTTCTTTTGCCTTGGGGACAGGCTAGGCAGATGCTATGGAATAAGTCATTTGTGTCATTATTGCCACCAGCTCTGGCAGGTGGCAAAGCACTGCTCCTTCCAACTTTTTCTCCATCTTCCCCAGAGTCTGGTTAGGAGCTTGATTGTTTGTCTCCTTGTTACAGAAGGTATGTAAAATGAAAGATGACCAGTGAGTGTCTGTCACTGATACCATTAGCAAGGTTGGTGCAGTATATTGACAGTATATCAGTGATTCTTTTCGAATAGAACAAAAAGAAGCAAAAGAGTTTCTATGATAAGCCCCTTTAGAAGAGATATATGTGACTTGTAGGTAAAAGACATGTCAACTACTGTTTACTGAAGAATGCTACGACAAAAATCATATTTATTAGCACATTAGTAAGGAATAACTTGGATGATCAATTGTGCACCAGGCAGAAGGTTGGGCTGACTCTTTTGTTTCTTGAAATTTCACATTTAGAATCCAACAATCATGAATTCTATGAAGATAACAAAGAGCTTTCCTCCCAAAAAAATGCAAATGATTAATTTGTAAATAGAGTATGGTTGTGATCAGCCCCATCAATTGTGTATGTCCTTTCATTGTCAGTATCCCACTCCCACTGACATGAAATGACAGGTCTGTTGTTAGACTATGATTAATGTTTCTTGTTAAGAAAAATACAAAAGTTGTGGTATGCTTAGATGTAATGGATGGTGTGCATAAAATGATGAAAGGCAAGTATGGCTAGGCAAGCACTGGCGAGGATAACAGATGAATAACACTGCATATATGTCCTCATGAGGGCAAGAGTTAGGCTGAGGGGATGAAGTAGTCAGAAAACCTATGAAAACATTATATAGTAGCGCCTCGCCTTTCTCTTTTTAAGATCATATTTACCACAGATTAGATAGATCTATTCTTTACTACCATTCCCCGTTCATTCCAGTCTACCAAAATAAAAATAATATATTAAAAAAGAGCTTAGAGAAGCATGTATGAGACAATTAAAAAATGACAAAGCAAATGCATGTTATGCCATTATTATATTTCAGTATTTTGCCACAGGTTGCGACAAGGCTTATATACCATCTGATAGAGGTACTGAAATGGTAATTACAGTTCTTGTTTTTCTCGATAAGTTAATTACCACAGTAAATCTTTTGCACTATAACTTTTTATATAAAAGTGAAAAGCGTAGCTGCCCCCCACACTCTTTTTTTAAGGTTTTTTTTTGAAAGGATAGCTAAGCTACTGTTTGGGTAGTGGCTTTTCTGTCTTTTAAAAGGCCGGCAGATATGAAACCAAGAACACGGGATATATCCTTCCACAAACTACTGCTTCATCACCCATAATATCATCAACTAATCGCTCTATTAAGCATCACTTTGCATGGCAAGAATGAATAGCAAAAGGACACCCTGCTACTCTTCTTTTGAGAATTAGTGTGCTGTCTTAGGATGGGCAAATAGCAAACTTTTTGCTTTGAGAAAGACTGCAGCCTAGTTTTTAATAAAAAGCATTCCTGTGAAATGCCAAAAGACGTTAAAATACTTTACAGAAAGATGAACTCCCTATCCATAACAGACTGCTGAAAAATAAGATAAGAAAAATTTATCTAGGCAAATGGTTATCCGGGTAAAGAAGCTGTCTGAAAACTGCCCACCCTGTATGTAGATAGAAATATATGCACTGTAAAACACATGCACTTTTACCAACATTATTGTGGAGGCGGTCCGGGGCAAGCAACAGTATTCTTATTGTTATTTCAGCCGGAAAAAATATCTGCAGAAAAACAGGTACATATCTCTGCAAACCTCTTTTACATGGGTAATTTAAAAAAAAACAAAAAAATGTATCTACTTTCTGTCAGAGTACTGAAGTAAAATCTATAGCTGAAACTTGTGTGATGAATTTGCACCTACCCACACAGTTTGAAAATTGCCCCACTGTTAATTTAAATATATATATATATTTTTATTGGCAATTAATACATAAATGAGGTTCCATTATGCATATGATGTCTAAGTAGAAACTGGAATGTCCAGGTTGGGACATTCACAATTCCCCGAGTATTTTACAGAAGGTTCTGCTGAACGTAAAATGTGTATAAAGTGGGCTGGCTAATTATATGCATATCTGCCAGCACATACAGCAGGAACACTGACTTCACACCAAAAAAAAACACAATAAAAAAAGCATCATCACTTGGGCTTTACATGAGTATACACCAGTAAAGTACATGAGTACATGCCAATCTAGCAACATATACATGATGGCACTTATGCATCTAACCATCGGGTTTCACAAGATTAGATGTAGGAGAGAAGTCAGTTAAAGAGCCACCAAAGAGGTAAGTACCCAAGAGATCAGGGTTTGATTCCCACTAGCACTCCTTGTGATCTTAGGCAAGTCACTTTACCCTCCATTGCCTCAGAAGAAAAGGCCTGGCAGTCTACTTCCAGTCATACCTTGTCAAGAAAACTAAGAGGCTAGACAGCACTTAAAAAAAATAAAATGAAGTAAGTACAATTGCCCTCTCAATCAGTGGCAGAGACCCTAATCCAAACAAATAGGAAACTGATAAGCATATACATTATCCTTGGGGTAGCGGTAAATGCTGATGGAGAACGTTTTAAAGGTATAAATTGCACTGCCATGGTGAAATGGGAAATACACATATAGGTTTTTTTTAACCATACATCCAGAACATGCCCTCTTAAAATCTATGTCTCTCACTGCATCTACACATGTAAATAGCACTGTAAAATCGGTATTTATCTATGTATGCCATTTACACGTGTAAATAACACTAGCTACATATTTAGATGACCTACAATTGTTCTAAAATGTCACAGCTAGGCAACCTCGTAACCAAGTAAGACAAGGCTCAACAAGACCTCACAGAATGCATCTCAATGAAATTAATAAGATTCAACTCCTTTCTGATTATCTCAGTGGCACCAAATAGACATCATGGGGTCGATTCCAATCCTCGTTTAGCGGGTCTGGACATCCGCTAAATGTCCAGATTGCACTGGCAACCACAGAGCTCCCCGCACGTACAGCCAACTTGTGCGGGGAGCTCTGTTCGTTGGCGGGAGGGAGTGGGCCAGGACAGGAGAGAGGGCGGATGGTGGGAGGGGAGGCGACCCCGGACGTAAAGGGTCAATTCTGAGATGGGCAGGCTAGACAGGGGACAGCAGAGTTGGGCAGACCAAAGAAGTGAGTGGGTGCAGGAGGTTCCCTGCACCCTGACCCTGATACCATCCCCAATGTCCAGGCTCTCTGTGCACCCTCTGTACCCCCTACTGCTCCCCTCCTCTCTCACGCACCTCTCAGGTGGTCATCTTTCAGTCTGATTTCCGCTTCCAAGCTAGCTATCACCCTGTCAGCTGCCCATAAGACCACTTTTGCCCTTGATCCAATCCCCTCGACTTGCCTCCTTGAGCCATCACTCGCTCTCCTTCAGCCATCACTCGCTCTCCTTCCCCCATTACTTGCCATGCTTAATTTTAGTCTATTATCTGGCTCTTTCCCCACTCTCTGGAAAAAGGCACTCATTTGTCCTATCCTCAAGAAGCCTTCCCTTGACCCTTCCCTCCCTGCCAGTTGGTGTCCAGTGCCCAATCTTCCCTCCTTTCTAAGGTTCTTAAGTGCTTTGTTTTCTCTCAGCTGTCCTCGCATCTTCTTGTTGTCAATGCATTCCATCCTCGTCAGTCTGGCTTACGGGAAGGTCATAGTGTTGAGTCCATTCTGCTTTCTCTGCTTAAGGAGCACCATGTTGCGCACGAACAGGGTGATTTCACTATTGTGGTTTCCCTTGACCTCTCCTCTGCATTTGATCTGGTGGATCACTGCACTCTCATAGAAATATGATGACAGAAAAAGACCACATGGCCTATCTAGTCTGTCCTTCCATAACAACAACTACAACAGTCCCCTTTTTGCCTTTAGAGATCCTCTGTGCTTGTCCCATGCTTTTTTGAATTCAGTTACTGTCCTCATCTCTACCACCTCCACTGGGAGACTATTCCACGGATCCACTACTATTTCCGTAAAGAAATATTTCCGCATATAACTCCTGAATCTATCTCCCTTCACCCTCATCCCATGTCCCCTCATAGCAGAACTTGCTTTCAATTCAAAGAGGCTCTCTCCCTGAACATTTATGCCAAGGAAGTATTTAAACATCTCAATCATATCACCTCTATCTCGCCTTTCCTCTAAGGTGTACATATTAAGATCCTTCAGTCTGTCCTCATATGCTTTATAATGAAGACCACTAATCATTTTAGTAGCCACCCTCTGCACCGACTCCATCCTGTTCACATCCTTTTGAAGGTGCGGTCTCCAGAATTCCACACTATACTCCAAATGAGGTCGCACCAAAGACTTATACAGAGGCATTATCACCTCCTTTTTTCTGCTAGCCATTCCTCTCCGTATGCACTCAAGCATCCTTCTAGCTTTTGCCATCGCCTTTTCTACCTGTTTAGCTACTTTAAGATCATCAGACACAACCACGCCTAGGTCCCGCTCTTCTTTAGTGGACAAAAGTACTTCACCCCCTATACTATATTGCTCCCTTGGATTGCTGCAGCCCAAATGCATGACCTTACATTTTTTAACATTAAATCCCAGCTGCCAAATTCTAGACCATTCTTCAAGCTTAGCTAGATCCCTCCTCATGTTAACCTACACCTTCCTGGGTGTCTACTCTATTGCAGATTTTGGTATCATCCACAAAGAGGCAAACCTTACCTGAAAGCCCTTCCGCTATATCACTAACAAAGATGTTAAGAAGAATCGGACCAAGGACAGATCCCTGGGGCACACCACTGATAACATCCTTCTCCTCAGAGTGAGCTCCATTTACTTGTACTCTTTGTCGCCTCCCACCCAACCAATTTCTAACCCAAGCAGTAACTTTAGGGTCCATCCCTAGGGTGCTCAGTTTGTTTATAAGTCGCCTGTGAGGAACAGTGTCAAAGGCTTTACTGAAATCTAAATACACCACATCTAGGGCTCTCCCTTGGTCCAACTCCCTGGTCACCCAGTCAAAGAAATTAATCAGATTTCTCTGACAAGATCTGCCTCTGGTGAATCCATGCTGCCTCGGATCCTGTAATCCGCTGGACTCCAGAAACCTCACTATTGTCTCTTTCAGCAGCGTTTCCAATAATTTATTCACCACCGAAGTTAAACTAACCGGCCTGTAGTTTTCAACCACATCCTTACTTCCGCTTTTGTGTAAAGGCACCACATGAGCCTCTCTCCAGTCCTTTGGCACCACACCCGATTCCAACGAGGCATTGAAAAGGTCAGTCAGTGGAGCTGCTAGAATGTCCCCAAATTCCCTCAGTATTCTCGGGTGTATCCCATCCGGTCCCTTCGCTTTGTCTACTTTAAGTTGAGATATTTTCTCACAAATACAGTCTTTTGAAAATTGTTCAAGATGTCCTTTGCTTCTTTTCCTATTTGTGGGTGTTTTCTGAGGTAATGCTCCTGGTTCTTCATCTGTGAACACAGAACAAAAATATTTGTTAAGCAATTCCGCTTTATCCTTATCAGCTTCTACATACTCCTCCCCTGCACCCTTGAGCCTGACAATACCACTTTTGCCCTTCCTCTTCTCATTAATATATCTGAAAAAATGTCTTATCCCCCCATTTTATTGCATTGGCTATTTCCTCCTCCTTTTGAATCTTTGCCTTCTTGACTACTTTGCTAGCTTCTCTAAGTTTTTCCAAATACAGATGCCTGTCTTCCTCTCTCTGTGATCTCTTGTATTTCATGAAGGCCTCCCTCTTTTTCTTCACTTTATCAGCTACTTCTTTCGAAAACCATAGCGGTCTCCTTTTCCTTTTACCTTTATTTACCATTTTAACAAAAAGGTTGGTTGCCCTTAAAATATCCCCTTTCAGTTTTTGCCACTGTTTTTCTACATCCCTCAGCTGTTCCCATCCCACTAACGACTCCCTGAGGTATTGGCCCATCTTCGCAAAGTTAGTCTTCCTAAAGTCTAAGATCCTTGCCTTTGAATGGATTCTAACAGCCCTAGTCCTAATACTGAACTACACCATCTGGTGATCACTGGATGCAAAATGATCTCCCACTACAACATCAGAAACACTTTCACCATTGGTAAGCACCCATCTATCTGACTTTGGTGTTACTGGTAACTCCTCTCAAATGGTTTCATTCTTTTCTTACTGCACATTTCTTTTCTGTCTCTTCTGGTGCCTCAGCTTCACCTGCCGTCTCCCTGCCCTGTGAGGTTCCCCAGGGTTCAGTGTTGTCACCCCTTCTATTTAATGCTTTCCTGGCTCCCCTCTGTCTTTTGGTCCAGCAGTCCGGCATCTCCACCTACTATTATGCGGATGACATACTTCTCCTACATCACACTTCTTCAATGGTTCCCGATTTCTCTGCTTTGAACTCCTGTCGACCGCATTCACTCGTGGATATCCAGAAATTATTTACACTTGAATACCGCCAAGTTTTCTGCCACTTGGATAACTTTTGGGTCTCCTCCTCCCTCCTTAGCTCCTGTCTTGGCTTCCACCCCTGTTCTCCCTAGTGCCCTCTCTTCAGTATCTTGGGGTCACCCTGGACACTTCTAGGACCTTTACGGAACACATCTCTTCTCGCCGCTGCTTCTTTTACCTCTGCCAGATCCGTACCACCATCCCTTTCTTTCCTCTGAGGCATTATCCACACTCATTCTGTCTTTAGTCATCTCAAGGATCGACTATTGCAATATAGTACTGGCCGGCTTTCCCCAATATCAGCTGCATTGACTACAATTACTGCAGAACACTGCTGCTCGTATTGTTACGCATTCCTCCCACTTTGATCATGTCTCCCCTCTCCTGGCCCGCCTGCATTGACTCCCAGTCTGCTACCGAATCCACTACAAGCTCCTCACCATTGCTCATAAGGTCATTCACACCTTTATGTCCCACTACCTAGCTGATCTTATCCATTTCTATTACCGCCCTCGACTCCTATGGTCTGCTCACACTCATCACCTAGCCCTCCCCTCCGTTTTGCAGGCATACCTGGAACGTACTTGAGGCGCTGCCTTTTTTATCCTGGCCCCCGCCCTTTGGAACTCCCTCCCCCTCCCCCTGTGCTCTGAAGCTTCCTTCCACAGGTTTAAATCGGCCCTTAAAACACACTTCTTCGAGCTAGCTTTTGGAACGCCCACCGATGCACCCCATTCCTCACAGCTGTTTCCCTCCTGAGGTACTGTTAGTCTGTTTGTTTTGTATGTCTGCTGTTCTGCCCACTCCCCCTGTCAAGTGTTTTCTGCTGTTTTTTGCTGTCCTTTTGTATTCCCTTCTTTTCTTTTTTGATTGGTGTTCTTTTATTTCTTTGTGCTTTGCAGCCTGTTGGCTTACTGTATTGTAAACCGCTATCATGCTCCAGCCCCTAGAGGTATATCAAGTACTGGCATAAATAAATCATGTGTGAGACGTATCCGAAGTTGATGTGGAAAGGGAGTTCCTGGTTATAAATAGGTACAGGAAGCCAATCAGAGCAGATGCATTCCTCAAGAACCAATCAAACCAGAATGCAGGTGGTCAATTAAGAAATGAGACAAGCTGCACTATCAGGCTGAGACTAGCAGCAGTATAAAAGGGAAGAAGCTGCAGCTCACTTCCTATGTGCGAAAATCCTCCAGGAATTAAGTGTGTGACATCCTCCTATCCAGAGGAATTTTAAACAATTTACCAACAAGAGAGTCCTTCCTCAATATCTTCATAACCTCCTTCATATAATGCTGAAACAAACCAAAGGGGGGGGGGGGGAGAAAAAGGATGCTTAGGACAATTTAATATCCTCAGACTGAGGGATGTGATGGAATTTGAACTGTGAGGGATGTGATGGAATTTGAACTGCAGTCTTATCCTGAATAAATCCTAACTGCATAGCGTAGGCCTGCATAGAAACCTGTTCCAGTTTTCAGTTCCATGTCCCTGGCACACCATAATCCTCATCCTGGGACTTCACTTTAGAATATTTATCTACAATTAATGCAGCCAACAAGGAGTGTTTTTTTAACTAATGCAGATAGAGATCTCACATAAGAACTTTTTACAGCTGAATTGCTTTTGTACACAACACAAACATTTTGGCATCTTCTCATTGTGTTTCACTCACAGAGGGAAATTTTATAAACGAGTGCCAAGTCAAAGCACTTTAAGTCACCTATGTTAAATCTGTTTTATGAAAGCAAGTGGGAACCTATTTATCTTTATAAGATATCAGTGTAAGCGACAGAGATTTACACCAGTGAAAGAGCCGATGTAGAAAGCCTTGAATATAGTTTTAATCACAAACTGGTATTTTGTAACCTATGTGTGTAATTGTACTCTTCACCCAAACTCCACCCATGCACATGCTCACCAGCAAAATATACACCATCATGTCAACACATATGCTTTTATGCTGGTTGGTGTCTTATAAGAGGTCATTAACATGTGGCCGAACATGTGTCAATGAGTAAAGTCCCATAAGTAGGCAGGTACTTAACTGCTTAAAGAGGGCAATTTTAAAAGGGGACGTGCACTTTTAGCCAAAAGATTCACACCTAATTTGGTGTTATTTTAGTCACAGAAACATAAAGGCTGAAAAATACCATACGACCTATCCAGTCGGCCTTTCCATACCGACTACCATAGTCCCTTTTTTTCCTTTAACGATCTTCTGTGTTTGTTCCATGCAGTCTTAAATTCACATATTGTCCTTGTTTCTAGTACCTCCACTGGCAGACTATTCCATGAATCTACCACTCTTTCTGTAAATAAATATTTCTGCATATTACTCTTAAGTCTATCCCCTTTCACCTTTATCCTATGTCCCCTTGTTGCAGAGCTTTCTTTTAATTGAAAAAGGTTCTCCTCCCGTGCATTTATGCCACAGAGGTATTTAAATGTCTCTATCATATCGCCTCTCTCTAGCCTTTCCTCCATAGTATACATTATTGAGCTCTTTAAGGCTGTCCCCATATGCCTTATGAAGCCCACTGGCCATTTTGGAAACCACCCTCTGCACTGACGCCATCCTGTTTCTATTTTTCTGAAGGTGAGGTCTCCAGAATTGCACATAACTTGTAATACTCCAAATGAGGCCTCACCAAAGACTTATACAGAGGCACTATCACCTCCTTCTTCCTGCTGGCCATTCCTCTCTTTAGGTACCCAAGCATCGTTTTGGCTTTCGCAGTTGCCTTTTCTACCTGTTTAGCCACCTTAATTAAGATCATCAGATTATGCCTAGGCTCTGCTCTTCTTTCATGGACAGAAGTACTTCACCCCCTATACTTACTGCTCCTTGGACTTTTGCAACCCAAATGCATGACTCTGCATTTGTTAGCGTTAAATCTCAGCTGCCAGATTGTCAGTCATTCTTCAAGCTTCGCTAGATCCCTCCTCATGTTAACTACTCCTTCCAGGGTGTCTACTCTATTGCAGAGTTTAGTAACGTTTGCAAAGAGGCAAACCTTACCTGACAGCACTTCTGCAATATCACTAACTAAAATGTTAATCGGACCAAGGGCAGATCACTGCGGCACACTTCGAAGTGGACTCCACTTACCCGTACCCTTTGATGCCTCTCACTCAACCAATTTCTAACCCAATCAGTCACTTTAGGGTCCATCCATAGGGTACTTAATTTATTTATAAGTTTCCTGTGTGGAATGGTGTCAAAGGCTTTACTGAAAGTGAAGTACCTAGGGATCTGCTTCTGTCCATCTCTCTGGTTGCCCAGTCAAAGAAATTAAATAGATTTGCCATGCTGCCTCGGATCTTGCAATCCATAGGACTCTGGAAACCTCACTAGCCTCTTTTTTTCAGCAGCATTTCCATTAATTTACTCTCCAAAAAAGGTCAGACTAGCTAGCCTGTAGTTCCCAATCTCATCCTTACTTCCACATTAATGACCTGCTATAAAATAATGACTGGTGTAAAAATGTGGGTGTTGCATGCTGGTTGGCATGTGCAAGGTCAGAGTTTGGGTAGAGTAGGGACACAGCGCACATGTATGGACGTAAATGATAAAATACAATAATTTATGTACATACTTGAAAAATATAGCTGCAAGCATTTATGCCAGCTCCAGCTCTAAGACTGGTATAACTATCCACGCTTTAAATTAAGGCATAATCTCTGCCATTAACGTTAACATGTTATTGAATTATATATCATTTTCCACCAAAAATAATGGGAAACAAAATACGGCCCAATCAAATACATTAAAAAAATGCTAGTATTATAAAGACATGAAGGTGCCTACTTTTTTTTTTATAAATAGGTTTAACATAGGCTTCTTAAAATAGGCTTCAATTAGGCATCCTTATAAAAATTACCTTCAAAGTATGCACTCCCTTATAAAATTCCATCATAATTATTCATTGTTTCACCCTTCTTTTACAATTATAGATTATGAAATTAATATTTCTTTGAAAGCTAACTGAGAACCAGGGAAGCCAGGGTTCATGTCCCACTGATGCTCCATGTGACCTTGAGTAAGTCACTTAACTCTCCATTGCCTCATATACAAACTTAGGGACATGCTTAGTAAAGTATGCTAGCTGGCAGAATGTGGTTTTATGTGCAGTTTGGCCACACAACAACAAAGAGCATGCACAACCAAGGTCACCATGATACAAATTCCATGCTATGGCAGCAACGCATGAGTAGTCATGGTCAAGGCGGAGACTGGGCTGTCGGGTAAGGTTTGCCTCTTTGCGGATGATACCAAAATCTGCAATAGAGTAGACACCCAGGAAGGTGTAGATAACATGAGGATGGATCTTGCTAAGCTTGAAGAATGGTCTAGAATTTGGCAGCTGAGATTTAATGTTAAAAAATGCAAGATCATGCATTTGGGCTGCAGCAATCCAAGGGAGCGATATGGTATAAGATGTGAAGTACTTCTGTCCACAAAAGAAGAGCGCGATCTAGGCATGATTGTGTCTGATGATCTTAAAGTAGCTAAACAGGTAGAAAAGGCAACAGCAAAAGCTAGAAGGATGCTTGGGTGCATACAGAAAGGAATGGCCAGCAGAATAAAGGAGGTGATAGTGCCTCTGTATAAGTATTTGGTGCGACCTCATTTGGAATATAGTGTGCAATTCTGGAGACCGCACCTTCAAAAGGATATATACAGGATGGAGTCAGTACAGAGGGTGGCTACTAAAATGGTTAGTGGTCTTCATTATAAAGCATATGAGGACAGACTTAAGAATCTTAATATGTACACCTTAGAGGAAAGGCGGGATAGAGGTGATATGATTGAGACGTTTAAAAACCTCCGTGGCATAAATGCACAGGCGGAGAGCCTCTTTCGATGGAAAGCCAAGTTCTGCTATGAGGAGACATAGGATGAGGGTGAAAGGGGATAGACTCAGGAGTAATATGTGGAAATATTCCTTTACGGAAAGAGTGGTAGATGGGTGGAATAGTCTCCCAGTGGAGGTGGTAGAGATGAGGACATATCTGAATTCAAAAAAATATGGGACAAACACAGAAGATCTCTAAAGGAAAAAAAGGGAATGTTGTAGTGGTTGATAAGGAAGGGAGACTAGATAGCCCATGTGGTCTTTTTCTGCCATCATGTTTCTATGGCTTGCAGGTCTGCGGTCACCCTGCTCAGACTGTGAGCAAACATCCATGGACACAGCAAATGTTGTCCTGACTGACTGCTGTTCACATCTGCATATGCACAGGATAGGTTTCAGAAGGCTACTGATGTATGCTTTGGAAGTGTCAGGAGACAGGCCTGTGCTCTGTGCTACAGTCAGTACTTGCCTCGGAGGCAGAGCTGGAACCAGAAAAGTATAGTAGGAGAAGAGGCAGGCAAAGTAGGTGATGCACTTCATAGCTAAATGAAGGTGTGGCAGCACGGGAGCTGGCTGATCCTGGCCCCTATGAGTAAGGGTGCATGTTGCTGTGAATATATGCACCAGGGGGGCCATGCCACTATAGACCTTGTACCTGTGGGCCGATGGTCCCTCACCCTGACTAAGGGAAGATGTGGCTGAGGCCTTCAAGCTCTGAGCAGCAGCAAATTTCTATCACTGAATGTGGGCCTCCAGTGTTGGAGCTCGCTGACTGGTGTCCCCATCCAGGCCCCCTTGCACTGGGGTTGCAGCAATCCATGGGTCTGGGAAGCTCTTTTGATCCTCCCAGTTCTGGTGGGTTATGACTGCTGGGGGGCTCATCCTGTGGGCTGTGTGTGATTCACCACCTCCATATGGTATACTCCTAAAGCCCCTCCCAGAAATTAGGGCATGGGAGGCCCTCTGTGGGTGGATGGCTGTGACCCCCCACCCCTTTAGTTGCTGCTAGATCACAGGGGTAAGTGTTCTATACATTGGGCCATGGGGATGTTGCTTGACGCTATGGCTCCCATGCGCAGGCTGCCCTAAACAAGTGTGCTGATTGTGCTTGGTCTCCAGACTCTCCTGGCCTATGCACCCCCCTTCCCTCAACATTGGGGAACTCACTTCACAAGGTGCTGCTCAAGTCATGATCAGAGGACAAAATGAGTTGTGGAGCCCATTCCCCCACCAAATACCTTGTATGATATTCCATGCAGTCCAGTAAACAGCCATCCTTGTTGCCTCAGAGTGAGGAGGTCCATATCCCTGTCACCCATGATGAGCACGGTGGACATCCTGCCTGATCCCATACATTGCCCCCTACATCTCCAGATGCCACATTTGCACCCTATCATCTATGGTTTGATACGCAGAACATACTCTTTGCATGCCTTGCCCTCCTGTACTTAGTCCTTGTGCTCTAAGCTGTGCTGGCTGTTTGGTCCACCCCTTGTCATCACTCTATTCTGGACTGTCCAATTGCTACCTTCTTGTATGGGTGCTAGGGGCACAGTTCTTACTGACTATAGTGAATCCAAGGCCCACAGACACCCCAAAACTATGTTTATAGTATTCTATTTTCCAATACGTGTGGAGGCCGCACACACTGTGCACATGTGCTGGGCCCATGCATTCACTACTACCATCCTACTGCCATGGCCAGTGCGGAGGTAATAGCAAACCACAGCTACTCCCCTTGTGCTTACTGGTCACGATGGGCTCTGGTGCAGTACTAACACATGAATTAGGCACGTTAATCCCTTGCTCCCTTTCACACTTTAGTAAACATGCTCCTTAGATAGTTACTCCTGCTGAAATTTTGCACACAGAATTCAAAATTCAAAATTCTGTGTCAAAATGTCAGACTTATGTAAAATTCTGTATGTTCTGTTTGCCAGAATAAAAGCATATTGTTTTTGAGGGATGCTTACTTTAAAATACAATACAGAAGAAAAATACAAAAAAGTGCAAAATTTTGAATTATTGTGTGCAGAATTAAAGCAAGACTAGATTGTAAGTCCCTCAGGGACAGGGAAATACCTACTGTACCTGAATGTAACTTGCCTTGAAATACTACTGAAGAGACGTGAGCTAAATCTAAAATAAAATAAATAAAAAATGATATTTTCTTTGTCAGTCGAAGGTAGACAAGAGAGCATTTGCAGGCGGATCATTCAAAATAAATGTTCAATATTTCATGCAGGTTAAGTTTCCAGACTGCAGTTGGAGGGTTACTATGGCATGCACATACTAACTTTACATACTACTGTAACCTATAATGTAAAGTATGTAGACTAAAAATTACAGATCAAGAACCCTGAAAAAGGAGTATACCTACCAGAGCCCAACACATCAATAGTACACAATAAGGGGTAATTTTCTATAAGTTATCACAATTATCTGGCATAAGGCCCGTTTTATTCCAATGGACCCTTCACAGATAACATATGCTAATGTTGTTAGTAAATGACCCGTACAGTATTTGTAAGACTTTCACTGATATTCTCTGCAGAATTATTTGATCTTTTGATTTCTAATAAGTTTGTCACAGATTCAAGATTCCTGGATCTTGCTCTTTTCTTCTAGCTTTTGGCTGTTTAATTTAAATAAATAACCAGATGTGGTAGCGTGGCATGCAATGAGAAAGGTTTTCTTTAAAGCACAGGCCAGACAGCTGTTCAGGGATAACAAAATAAGTTTTTTTTAAATTCTATACCAGCTTGTTAAACCTCCACAAAGCAAAACTCAGAACAGACAGCAGTTAAGGGAAAACAAAACCAGCTTTACTTTTGTCCTAGCTTGTTAAACCTCTACAAGTCAGTTATCTCGGCCCTTCCTCCAGCACCAGTTAAAGTTCCTATTTCAGAACTCCTTTGCATGGGTTGCCTTGGAAGGACTTCTAGCTCCATGGGCCTCTTTCCCTCATGCAGCCTTCTGGATTCTTAACCTCTCCCTGTGAGCCACGCCCTCCCAGCCCTTAACCCTGTGCTGAAGACTCTCTTAAAGGGGACGGTTGATAATCTCTTTGGAGAGGGACAGGTAACATTCTATAGACCCCATCACACATCCTTCCCCCTCAGCTTAATCATGCCCCATTCAGCACCTGCCTCACTCGTGACCCTCACCAGAGAAAGGAAGTCTGCGTTCAGGTGAGTCCAACCAGCTTTATGGTGAACCTGAAATTGGTAGGGTTGGAGACTCAAAAAGCACTGCATAGTACAGTTCTTGGACTCCTTATGTTGAACTAGCCACTTCAGCGGTTAGTAGTCCGTTACCAGCATAAATGAACAGTCGAGCAGGTAGCATTTGAAGGTCTCAAGTGCCCACTTGACAGCCAGGGCTTTCTTCTTGATCACTGCATAATGCCTCTCCCGAGGAAGCAGCTTCCTGCTGATGAATGCTATGTATTGTTATTCACCCCTGACTTCCTGGGCCAGAACAGCTCCTAAGCCCAGCTTTGAGACATCAGTTTGCACAATGGTAGAAAGAAATCAGAGCTAATCAGAATGGATTCAGAGTACATGGCCTTCTTGAGACACAGGAAGGCGAGGTCCAGGTCTAGTGACCACTGAATCCATTCAGGAGCTCTTTTCCAGAAGAAAGTGGTTAACAGCTCCGCCACCTCTGCAAAATTAGGAATGAACCAGTGGTAATAGCCAGTCAATCCAAGGAAGGCATGAACCTCTTTCTTAGATTTTGGGGTGAAGACCTGGGTAATGGCATCCACCTTCTGTAGTTGAGGTCGATCTGCCCATTCCCAATTAAATATCCAAGATATTGAACATCCTGACCACCCAGAAAATTGTATTTGGGTTAGATGGGTGGTTCAGTTTCTGCTGTAGATAACAATGTTGTTAAGTTATGCAGCCATATACTCCTTTTGCGGTCTCAGTAGGCACCCGACTAGATATTGAAACGTGGCAGGAGCCCTGTGTAATCCAAAGGGCAGTACTGTAAACTGGAACAGACTTTGCAGTGTCGAAAAAACAGTCTTCTCTTTGGCAGCAGGAGTCAAGAGCACCTGCCAGTATCCCTTGGTCAGATCCAAGGTTGATATAAAACATGCTCCAATGAGTCGCTCGATTTGCTCATCTACTCTGGGCATGGGATACACTTCCAGTTTAGAAGCTGCACTGATCCTCCGGAAGTCAATGCGGAATCTGATGCTTATGTCAGGTTTAGGAGCCAAGATGACGGATGATGACGAGTCACTCACAGACTCTTCTGTAACTCCCAGGTTAAGCATCTCTTCCAGCTCCTTGGCGATGACCTGTCAGATACCTCCAGAATCTGTTAGGGTCATTACCGGATTACTACCCCAGGTTCAGTAATGATATCATGACAAATGAGGTCGGTTCATCCCAGAGGGTGGAGAACACATTTAGGTTCCAGTGGATTAAATTTTCTAGATCTCTTCTCTGGGCAGCAGAGAGCCGGTCTCCAATTGGGACTTCAGCTAGAACTGACGGGGCCGAAATGTCTGGTCCAAAATCATCTCCCTGTACCACCATAGCTGTCACCGACGTCCACTTTTTCAATAGGTTAATATGGTAAATTTTGGCTCTCTTCCATTTATCTGGCTAGGCAATCTTGTAGTTAACAGGCCTCATTTTCTCTTTCCCCTCATAGGGCCCCTGCCATTTACAGAGTAAACTGCTCTCAAATGAGGGCAGCAAGAATAAAACGCTGTCTCCTGGTTAGAAGGTGCAGTGCACGGCTGCTAGATTGAAGCCCCTGGCCTGCTTGGCTTGGGCTTTTTCCAGACCGAGTTTGGCCATCTCTCCAGCTTTCCTCAACTGGTCTTGCATTTGCATATCATAGTCTACCAAATTATGCCTGACACAAGGTTCTTTTTCTCAGATTTCCCTTACCATGTTTATTATGCCTCTTGGCAGTCTTCCGAAGAGCAACTCAAAAGGCGAAAACTCCATGGAACTCTGAGGTACCTCGCAGATAGCAAACATCAAATAGCATAGCAGAATGTCCCAATTCTTCCTGCCCTCCTGCACAAACCTTTTTAGCATCTGTTTCAAAGTTGTATTGAATCACTCAATGAGGCCATCCATCTGTGAGTGATATACTGATGTTCACAGCATCTTGAGCTTCAACAAGGCACACACTTGCTTCATCACCTTGGATACAAAGGGCATTTCTTGATCTGTGAGGATCTCATTGGGTATTCCTACCTGTGAGAATACTTCCCAGAGGGCATTTGCGATCGTAGTATTCTTCATAACAATGGCTTATGTGTACTGGGTAGTGTAGCCCAGTATGACTAAAACATTTATTTATCAGGGGTTTTTTTTATACCTCTTTATTATTTCAATCAAAGCTGTTTACAATGTATATTAAACAGAGGCACTGATAACTTGGATTTTTCAGTGGCAAGAGAGGGTTAAGTGACTTGCCCAAGGCCATAAGGATTGTTAGTGGGAATAGGACCCTGGTCTCTTTGTTCCCATGCTAGTACTCTAACCATAAGGCTACTCTTCCACTCCAATATACTTGGCTGTCTTGGATGGTTCGCTCAAAGGCTCCTACGAAATCCATGAACATTCTTTCAAATGGGGTTTCAATGATGGGCATAGGCACTAGAGGGGCAGGTCAGACTCTGGTGGGATTATTAATTTGGCAGGTGGGGCCTGACGGGCAATATAACTGCACCTGTTTAGGGATCCCGGGACAGAAAAACAGGGTTAAAACATGCTCTTGTGTTTTCTCCATCCCCAGGTGTCCCCCTAATAAACGGCTATGGGCCAACGATAACACCTGCTGATTATAGGGCTGGGGAACTATCAGTTTTTCTACCTCTTCCCCCTCTAGGGATCACTCAAACACTCTGTATAATAAGTCTCTCTTTAGCACAAAATAGGGAAAGGTTCTTGCAGGGCCCTCTCCGATACCTAATGGAAACTCATCCACCTCCAACACCCACTCTTGGGCATGTTTAAGGGATTCATCCTCTTGCTGGGCCCTCCTGAAGCTCCCTGGGTCTTCTCCCAGCCCCCACTCTGGGAAGTGGACAACTGTATTTGAGTCACTACCGCTGAGCCCTGAGTTATCCCCAGAGGTTTCTTCCCTGTGCTCTCTCTCCCTAGATCCCTCCCCATTAGCCACCCCCCCAGATTCTGTTGGTAATGTAGCTTTTCCCGGCGATGCCAACCCCGAGTCTTCCAGCTGGAAAATCTCTGGAAAATCTCCCTGATCAGAGTCAGTTAGCGGAGCAGTCAGTTAGCCGGGACCATATCACTCCGAAGTTTGGGTAGTCTCAGCCAATCACCACTGGATATGGGAGCCAGGGTAGCATCACAACCTCAAACATGGTTTGCCCTGCTGGAAATTAAACCTGTGTATTGGATACTGCCTCCGATCTCCATGTACACAGGCAACTGTTACAGTCTTTGCATAGTCAATTTGAAATCAGGTTACAGTTTTCCGGCGAATGAGTGTCCGCACAATCCCGGAGTCTATCAAGGACTGGAGGTGAGTCCCCTCAAGCTCCACTAAAATCACAAAGTTCTGTGCCCCTGTGTTGGGAGTGTCCACAAAAGTACCGGTGTGATGGGTAGTTAGGTGATATCCATAGGCTCCTCCGTACCCAGAGGACATTCCTGAGCTGTCCTCAGGCTCCACATCTAAAACAGGTAAAGAGGTCATGGCTGGGACCATGCCCTCACCTAAGAGGTGACTCTGGGATTCAGAACACAGGAGCGAACATCCATTCCTGCTTCCCCTTCCATACTCCTGGGCTGACGGTTCACTTCTTCCCTTTCTCACTATCTGCTTCAAACACTGACTGGGCTTCATGATACCCTTTGGCTAGCTCCAGTCCACTCTCCAGTGAAAGCTTGGGGTGATGATGTACCCTGCTATTTCATCAAGGTGGTCAAGCTCTCCAAACACTGCTCCAATAGCACAAATCTTGGCTATCTCAGGCCTGGTCTTTCCCTCCGGTTGCAGCCACTTCCACGTGAGATCCTTCAATCAACAGAGAAACCTCAGAGGGCTCTCTTTTATCTGGAGACCCCCTTATGAATCACTGGCAGTAGGCCTCTGGAGTATAGTCAGCCCATTCTAGTATGGAGGACTTAACAGTTGAATACATAGCTTGTTCATCTAGGTTGGCATCTTGGAATGCAGTCTGACTGCTCACCATCAGCAGATTTCCCAAATAAATAGTCCATGTTGCCTCTGAACACCTGGCCATGCGGGTGGTTTGTGCAAAGATAACCAAGAAGTAGTTTGGTTCATCTTCTGCAATCATTTTAAGAAGCGCTTGTGCTGGGGAGTGTTGCCTGCAGTTTCACACGCTGTGGAGAGTGAGAACAGCTGGTGCTGGAGAGAGCTGGCCCGTGCGGGGCAGTCACTGCTGATGTCATTTTGAGGCTCCATAAAGGATCTGTGCACGGAGCTGTTTCTTGGGAGTGTTGCCTGCAGTTTCACACGCTGTGGAGAGTGGAGAGTGAGAACAGCTGGTGCTGGAGAGAGCCGGCCCGTGTGGGGCAGTCACTGCTGATGTCATTTTGAGGCTCCATAAAGGACCTGTGCACGGAGCTGTTTCTTGGGAGTGTTGCCTGCAGTTTCACATGCTGTGGAGAGTGGAGAGTGAGAACAGTTGGAGCTGGAGAGAGCCAGCCCGCGCAGGGCAGTCACTGCTGACGTCATTTTAAGGCTCCATAAAGGATCTGTGCACGGAGCTGTTTCTTGGGAGTGTTGCCTGCAGTTTTACAAGCTGTGGAGAGTGGAGAGTGAGAACAGCTGGTGCTGGAGAGAGCCAGCCCGTGTGGGGCAGTCACTGCTGACATCATTTTGAGGCTCCATAAAGGATGTGTGCACGGAGCTGTTTCTTGGGAGTGTTGCCTGCAGTTTTACAAGCTGTGGAGAGTGGAGAGTGAGAACAGTTGGAGCTGGAGAGAGCCGGCCCACGCGGGGCAGTCACTGCTGACGTCATTTTGAAGCTACTCAATACATCTAGAGTGCAGTGCTTGTTGGGGCATTTTCTATGGGGTGTTTTCCAAGGGGGACAGATGCCCCTTGTGAGCCCCTTAGGAGTACATTGGGAGCATTTATAGATCTGTGAAGTGGCGATGCCCAGCGGTAAAAGGAAAAAGAAAACTCTCATGGCTGTGTCTGCTGGTGGCCCTATGGACAAGCATGTAATATCTACACCGGTCTTAACAACACCAGGTACTGTTCCTTTTGACCCCTCGCTGGAGGGGCCGAGTCTTAGCTCTCTTGAGCGTACCCTTCCTCTTCCTTCCTGTTCTTTTGGAATGGTCTGCTGTGCCTCAGTCCGGTGTTTTGAGTTCACAGAAGGAAGTTATGCTCCCCAAAATGGTTTCTTGGTTGGAGCCCTCCATTCCTCCTGGTGACTCACAAGTCTCCTCCATCTCTCTTCTGGATATCTGGCAAGTAGTTAATCGTACTGAACGGATTCTTGCTGAGACTGTTCCTCTTTATGTCAATTTACTAGGGACACTTTTATTAAATTTCAGAATCTTGATAGATTGGAACTTTGTATTCATCTATTTCGAGTATAGATACACAGGTTAAATCATTTTCTTTATTTTCGTCTGCTACCATGAAAGAAAGTTCTATTATGTGTCAAAAACTTGAGAATTTAGAGAATATGGCTAGGTCTAAGAAACTGAGAGTTTTAAATTTTCCTTCTAGTAGTTTATTATCTCCATCAATACTGTTTAGGAAATATTTAAAAGATGTTCTTCTCCTCCCCACCGCCATTGCTATAGTGTTTGCTAAATGTTATTATATTTCCTCAAAAATTGTTTCTCCAGGTGTTGGGGAAGGAGAAGTAGCTGTTCTTGAAGATAAAAATGGGTTTAACTTGACTGCCTTCTTGGAAGACACTCAAGATATTATTTCCACTAGAGCCACATTATTAGTAACTTTGGTTTCTGAAGAAGATATAGTCTCTATTCTTAAAGCTTATTTTCGGAAAAGGAATGATCTCTATTGCAGTGATAAGGTCTCTGTTTTCCCTGATGTATCTCGCTCAACACAAGCACGTAGGAAGTCCTTTCTTGCTCTCAACTCTAGAGCTCTTGCCTTAGGCGCTATTTTTTTCTTGCACTACCCTTGTAAATGCTTAGTACCTCTTGGATATGACAGGTTTGTCTTTTTGTCATTTTCGGATTTGGAAAGGTGGATTCTCAATAAGGAAAAGGCGCAGTGACCTTTGCTTTTCCTTTATGTCATCAGGCGGTGGGAGGGTATAATTAAATGACTGCTCTGTGTGGCTGGGACACCTTTCTTTGGTTCGGTGTTTCTTGCCTTGTTTTTTCTTGTTATTGATTTCTTATGGTTTTCTCCCCGAGATGTGGGCTAATGTACTTGTTTGTATTATTTCTCTTTTGAATTATTTCTATTGTTGACTTATTGTGTTTCTCTATACTTTGTGAACATTGTATAGTTTTTGAAAATTTCAATAAACAGAATTAAAGTAAGAAGCGCTTGTGCTGGAGGGTGGAGTTCAGGTCTCTGCAGAATCCGGATCAACTGCATTCGAATAAGATCCTACTACTTCTGGGGACTGCTACTTCTGGAGAGAGATCTGCAATAGTGAGTATATAATTCTGGGAATTTTTCTGAAGGGAATTCTTGGATTAAAGCTAATTAATCTGTGAAACCAGTGTATTCGTTAAATCAGTCAGGGTCTAGTAGCAGCAGTTTAAGTTTAAAACACAGAAGAGAGCTTTCTGGTTAAATTTAGAACCCAGCAGAGAGCTTCTAGTTTAAATTTCATACTAAGTCAGAGCCTAGCAACAGCAAAGAGCTTTAATTTAAATCAAATCAGAACATAACTTAGCATAAAAGGCAAAACAGGGTCAGTATTCTCTGAGCAATAAATAAAGTCTTCTAGAGACCTTTACAAAGAGGCCTTCTACCTAGGGGGCAAGAGACCTGTGATACTTTTTAAATAGGTGTTAAAGCCAGGTGGAAGGTCAAAAGGCCATTTTGAAAGACTCCTTCTATCCTTCCTGTTAATCGCCCAGGAAGTTGGTCTCAGCTTACCTTAGAAGCACAGGAGAGGGCACTGTGTAGCAGCCCTCTTTTAATAAGTCTTATTTCCCCCCCTCCCTCCCCAATGCCCACCCACCCTGGGATAATTGTAGCTTTATAGGTACTTACATATCTTAAAGGAAAGGAGCTGCTCTCAGGTGCAGCTCTTTCTCCAAATCAGTCATACATTAAGGACCTGAGATTAATTAACCTTCAGGTGAACAAGGTATATTAAACATATTAGGTGCACTTTTATTAGTATAAGTATCCACAGCAACCCTTAGTAAGTAAAGAACTTAAAGATCTAAATACAAGCTTAAAACTAAGATGCAGACAGCAGTCCAGCAGCGAAATGGGGGCTTTCCAGTCTTTTGCATTGAGTGTCACATGTATGATTTTCTCCTAGTTGGTGAGAGGTCTTACATGTGCACTAGGTGCAAGGAGATTTTTGCTCTCAGGGAACGAGTCCATTCTCTAGAGGCTAGAATAGTAGACTTGGAAGACATAAGAAAGACAGAGAGGTACATAGATGAGACCTACAGGGATATAGTCCTGAAGTCCCACCTCCAGTCTGGCAGCATCCCTGTTGCCATGGAGGAGAGAGGTCACATGACAGGAGAGCATCACCCTGGTGTGGCAGGAAGTGATCCTGTAACTAGGGCCTGTCCTCCAGGTGATGTAAGATCCTCTCGCACTGAGGATGTTTCTCCAGGCCCAGGTGCCCATGAGGGAACAGTTAGGACAGCCGTTATAGTTGGTGATTCAATCATTAGGCATGTAGATAGCTGGGTGACTGGTGCACGTGAGGATCGCCTGGTAACACGCCTGCCTAGTGCGAAGGTAGTGGACCTCACGCACCACCTAGATAAGGTCTTAGATAGTGCTGGGGAAGAGTCTGCTGTCTTGGTACATGTCGGTACCAATGACATAGGAAAATGTGGTAGGGAGGTTCTGGAAGCTAAATTTAGGCTTTTAGGTACGTGCTTCCCATTCCATGCACAGGACCCAGAAAGCAGACAGAGCTCTGGAGTCTAAATGCGTGGATGAGACGATGGTGCAAAGATGAGGGCTTTGGATTTGTTAGGAACTGGGGAACATTCTGGGGAAAGGAGAGGCTCTTCCGAAGGGATGAGCTTCATCTTAACCGGGATGGAACCAGGCTGCTGGCATTAACCTTTAAAAAGGAGATAGAGCAGCTTTTAAACTAGATTATAGGGGAAAGCCGACAATCCCCCAAGAGTGCATGGTTCGGAAGAATGTATCCTTGAAGGATACTACTGAAAGTAGAGAGGTTCCAAAAAAGATTAAAGTAGCCCAAATGCCCTTGAGTATGGAGCAGACAGAGCTTAAAGATTCCAAATTAGCCATGCCTACCAATAGCCAGATTAATATGAATAAAATACAGTCTCTAAAATGCTTGTATGCAAATGCTTGAAGTCTAAAAAATAAGATGGGAGCACTAAATGAGAGGTTAGATATGATTGGAATCTCAGAGACATGGTGGAAGAAGGGCAACCAGTGGGACACTGTGATACCTGGGTAAAAACTATATTGTAATGATAAAGCTGATCAAATTGGTGGAGGAGTTGCGCTCTATGTTAGAGAGGGCACTGGGTCAGGAAGGATTAAAGTTTTGCAGGAAAAAAAATTTGCTGTAAAATCTCTATGGATTGAACTTCCATGTAAAAAGGGGAAGACGATGGCAGTGGGGGTGTACTATCGACCGCCTGGCCAGAATGAACAAATGGATGATGAAATGATCAAAGAAATCAAGGAAGCTAACAAACATTACAGCAAAGTAATAATAATGGGTGATAAAGTTCCTAGATGAAATAAATAACTGCTTCTTGGAGCAGCTGGTTCATGAACCGACCAGAGGGGAAGCCATATTGGATCTAGTCCGTAGTGGAACACCAGATCAGGTGCAAGAGATACGGGTGTTAGGGCCACTTGGCAATAGTGATCATAGCATGATCGCGTTTGATTTAATTAGTGGAGGAGGGATGGTAAGAAAATCCACAGTACTAGCTTTTAACTTTCGAAAGGGAGACTATGATAAAATGAGGAAAATAGTTAAGAAAAAACTAAAAGGAGCAGTTGCAAAGGTTAAAGACTTATATCAAGCTTGGGTGTTGTTTAAAAAGACTATCTTGGAAGCCCAGACCAGCTGTATTCCATGCTTTAAGAAAAGTGGAAGGAAGTCCAAAAAACTGCCAGCATGGTTTAAAGGTGAGGTCAGAGAGGCTGTTGCCAAAAAAGCATCTTTCAGGAAATGGAAAAAGAGTCAAATGCTCGAAAACTGGAAACAGCACAAGCACTGGCAAGTTAAATGCAAGGTATTGATAAGGCAGGCAAAGGGAGAATTTGAGAAGAAGCTTGCTGTGGAAGCAAAAACGCGTAATAAAGACTTTTTCAAGCACATTCGTAGCAAAACACCTGTGAGAGAGTCAGTTGGTCCATTAGATGATAGAGGGGTTAAAGGGGCACTAAGAGGCGACAAGGCGATAGCGGAGAGCCTGAATGAATTCTTTGCTTCGGTCTTAACTGAGGAAGATGTAGGGATGTTATCCATGACTGAATTGGTATTTAAAGGTGCAGAAGAATTGAAGGCAATATCAATACAACGGGAAGATGTATTACAACTATTTGATAAACTGAAGAGTAGCAAATCACCTGGACCAGATGATATACATCCAAGGGCATTGAAAGAACTGAAATATGAGATTGCAGACCTGCTATTAGTAATCTGTGAACTATCATTAAAATCATTTGTAATACCTGAAGATTGGAGGATGGCCAACTAATGCCAATTTTTAAAAAGGGTTCCAGGGTTGATCTGGGAAACTACAGACCGGTGAGCCTGACATCAGTACCGGGAAAAATGGTAGAAACCATCATAAAAAACAAAATTGCTGAACATGTAGATAGTCATGGCTTAATGGGAGACAGCCAACATGGCTTTAGACAAGAAAGATCTTGTCTTGCTAATCTGTTATGTTTTTTGGAAGGTCTGAATAAACAAGTAGACAAAGGTGAGTCAGTTGATATAGTGTATTTGGTCTTGTATTATTATTCTTGCTGTAATATGAAAAATTCAATAAATACTGTAAATAATATATAAAAAAAGGGACCCAGGATATCTATGCTTGACCCAATACAAGCATTGTGGAACCTGTGTCTTTTGGGGAAACTGCTAGTTACGTATGACCTAGATTGGCCACTGTTGGAAACAGGATACAGGGCTCGATGGACCTTGGTCTGACCCAGTATGGCATATCTTATGTTCTTATCTGCTGCTGATGTTGCTGATACTGTTGTTGCTGACCTTCTGCCAGAATCTGGAGGAGCCGCTCCATCCTGGTTTGTCATTGTTCTCTTGCTGGATTAACCCTGCAGTATTTCAGCTTCCACAAACTTTTAGTGGCCTCTCTTGGCCAAAACAAAGTCTGCCTGTCGAGTTCCGACTAAATCCTCTTCATGCTCCCTAATTAGGGTGAGGCTAACCCTCTTAGCCCTTACAAACAAACAGAAATCCTGATCTGCTACAGAGTCCCAGTCCTGGAGGGATTTGCCCTTAGTTACGTGGTTAGAGGAAATCCCCAAGCAGCTACCATATATGGTAGTGTGGTGTGTGGTGTGAAGGGGTTTTGTTTAAATTAAGGCTAGACAACAGTTCAGGGAACACAAAATCAGCTTTACTTCTGACCCAGCTTGTTAAAACTCCACAAGCCTGTTCTCCTGGCCCTTATCTCCAGCTGTAGTTAAAGTTCCTACCTCAGAACCCCTTTGCACGGCTTGCCTTGGAAGGACTTTTGGCTCCATGGGCCTCTCTCCTCATGCAGCCTGCTGGGTTCTTACCCTCACCCTGTGAGCCATGCTCTCCCAGCTCTGAACTCTGGGCTGCAGACTCTCTTAAAGAGGACTGTTGATAATCCCTTTGGAGAAGGATGGGGTAACATTCTATAGATCCCATCACACCAGATAAGAATTTTAGCATCTCTAATCTCATACCTGCCCTATTAGCATGTCATGTAGTATACATACAGAATGATGTTAGAAAAACAGCCCTCATCCTTTCAATTTTCAAGAATACATATTATGCCACTGATTTATAGTAATGTACCAGAAGGAGACAATATTTTGATACTAAGCTTAAATTCACCTTCTTTGTTGACTTTTTCTCGTATTTTGGTCTTAGTAGTGAATGCAAATGGTGTTTAACATGTTCATATTATATTACATGAATAGACATAGTCTCACAGGTGCTCCTTGTGGCCTTGGGCAAGCCACTAAACCCTCCATTGCCTCAGCTACAAAAACATAGACTGTGAGCCCTTCGGGGACAAAGAAAAAATATATATACAGTACCTGAATGTACAGCGCTTTGACTGGTAAAAAAGCAGTATATAGTCTAGTTAAATAATATAAATAAATAATAATACATCCAAATGAAATAGGAAACCAAACACAAATATTTATTTAGTCTGGAACAATGTTTACGGCCTTAATCTTCTCATAAATAGCAGCATAAATTGGACCTTATACCTTACATTAAAAAGAATGGTTTCTCCTTCTACTCAAAAATACATTGTTTTAAATATAAGGTTTGGCCTTTTATGATTTAGTAATGTATTTGTAGGTATACTTAGATTTCAAGATAGCTGTTAAAATATCCCAAAACTATATATGGCATTGGCTTGAGTCATATGTCATTCTCGACCAGCGACTTGAATTTAATGAGCATATAAAGTCCACAGTAAAATCAATTTATCACAAGATTAATACTCTACGACACCTAAAACCCATGTTAGACCACGAGGATTTCCGCACAACATTCCAAGCGCTAGTCACCCCACATTTTGACTATGCGAATATTATCCTGCAAGGCCTACCTAAATCTATGCTTAATCCATTACAACTTGCTATGAATGCAGCAGCTAGATCACTATGCGGAATTACAAGGAGACAACACATAACCCCCATTCTAATGGAGCTTCACTGGCTCCCAATAATTTATAGATTATCTTATAAAACACTTCTTATGACCTTCAAAGCATTCCATAATATTTCACCTCCTTCAATTCTCTGATCTACTCATTCATACCCAAAACAACAGATCAAGAAGATCTACAACTGAAAATACTCTAGTGATTCCAAATGAATTAGTAAAATGTACTCAAACTACCATTAGCAGATCATTTTCATCCTTTGCTCCAAGGTGCTGGAATAAGCTTCCATTAAACATCAGATTGATAAAAGATATATCACAATTTAGAAAAGCTTTAA
This sequence comes from Ichthyophis bannanicus, assembly GCA_033557465.1. Classification (NCBI taxonomy): domain Eukaryota; kingdom Metazoa; phylum Chordata; class Amphibia; order Gymnophiona; family Ichthyophiidae; genus Ichthyophis; species Ichthyophis bannanicus. The sequence goes on from CM066031.1 coordinate 1,301,876,024, forward strand.
AAACCCACCTTTTTTACAACACTTCTCTTACATCAATATTTCCCCCCCCTCACCCCATTATCTCAACTCAGCAATAATAGTTAAATGATGATGTTAGACCGTTCCACCTTATGATATTTCACTGTATATACCTGCTCTGTTAAATGTTATTTATGACATGTCTCTATACCCACTCAAGATCTCTAGTCTGATGTAATTGCTTTTATTTAATTATTTATATGCTATTCCCCAGTTAATCCTTGTTTTATTCCCCTGTTACCTGTAACTTGGACAAGTTCTCTAAATCTGAGTGTATTTTGTTTAATGTAAACCGCACTGATGTCAAATAGCGCGGTATATAAGAGCTGTTAAATAAATAAATAAATACATATTGAGAAATTAACTTTAGTTTTGCTTTCTAACAGCACTTTGATGATAGAAAGAACTGGCCAGTATTTGATAGTTAAAATTCTTCGGTTGACCTCCAGGGAGTTTTGACAGATATAAAGCTTGTTTATGAAAATTAATTATCTTGGCTGCATTCTTTTGATCCATTTGTGCCACTTTGTGTCAGTATCTTTCAGAGATAATCATAAATTATAGAGTATTTGTTTAAAATATATCTTAAAAGAAACTTTTACCTTCCTTTTTTTTTTGCCCATAATGAACATTTGGGAACTTCAGTAAACTGGCAGTATACAAAATTTTATTTTGCAGTTATAAATAAGAAGGGCTAAACATTGATCAACGACCATAGGAAAGAGTAGAGAGAAGACAGAAAGCATAATTACTCACCTGTAGCAGGTGTTCTCCGGGAATAGCAGGAATAAGCCCTCCCATCTGGGTGATGTCACCAATGGAGCCTGCACGGGAACGATCTCCAGCTTCCATAGGAAGCTTTTGACAAGTCCACCATGCATGCATGCCTGTCTTCCCGCTCAAAGGAGCCATCTTACCTCAGTACAACGACACAGCTTAATCAAGCAAAAAAGAACTCCTCCATGGAGAACACCCGCTATAGGTAGTAACTTTGCTTTCTCCAGGAACAAGCAGGAAGTAAGTCCTCATATATGGGCCTCCCGAACTAAGGCTACTGAAAAACCCTGGAAATAGCCCAACGGGGCAACCAGAAAAAAGGAACCAAGAGAAACACCATGAGCAAGCTCTGTTGGATTCCAAGAGTCAGCATCCAGCTTGGACATCAACATCTGGTTCATTCTACAGTAGCCTGGACGGACAGAAGGGCTAGTTGGAAGGAGTTGACTCTACGTCCCAAACAGGTGCTGGCGCACAGCTTGGCCAAAGTGGCTGTCATACCGGGAATCATCATCCAGGCAGTAGTGGACTGTGAAGGTGTGGACGGAAGACCATGTAGCAGCCCTACAGATCTGCACAGAAGCAGCCAGAGCTTGGACATTATGAGCCATGACATGGCATTCTAAGTATAGACCAGCCTGAGGATACACAAAGGAGATGCAGTCTGCAACCCAGAGTGAAAGGGTGCATTTCAAGATGGACACACCCAGTCTACAGGGGTCAAAGGAGACAAAGAGCTAGAGGAACGGTGGTGTGCTTTCGTTCTTTCAAGATGGAAAGCGAGCACTCTCTTACAATCCAGGGTGTGGAGGGAAGCCTCAGCCAGACTGGCATGAGGCTTGGGGAAAAATGTGGGCATTACCACTGATTGACTGAGATGAAAGGCAAAAACCAATGTAGATAGGAATTTTGGGGTGCATCCAGAGGACGACTCTGTTGTGATGAAAGCTCATGTATGGAGGATGTACCACCAGTGCCTATAACTCACTCACTCTTCAAGCAGAGGTGACTGCCATCAGAAAAATGACTTTCCAGGTGAGGAATTTAAGTGAGCAGGAGCCAAGCAATTCAAAGGTGGCCAAGAGGAGCTGTCCCAACAACACGTTCAGGTCTCAAGCCACAGGCGGGGGCTTGACCGGGAACGCGAGAGCAAGAAACCTCTTATAAAGTGGCCCATGAAAAGATGACAGAGATAGGTTTGCCTTCAATACGTGGATGGTAGGCCCTTACAGCATTTAAATGGATGCAAACTGAGTTTGATTTCAAACTGGAGTCAGACAGGTGGAAGAGATAGGACAACAGCGCCTGCATGGAGCAGGAGAAGGGGTCTAAAGCCCTGTCAGTACACCAGCGGGAAAACCACCACCATTTGAAAGCAAAGGAGCGATGCGTGAAGTCTTTGAACGAAGCGAGGAGCACATTCTCTACACCAGCAGGCAAGAGAAGCTCTGCAAGAACTACCTGATCAGCATCCACACTGTGAGGGCTAGGGAATAGATGCTGTGGTGAAGAAGAGACCCACCATCCTGCAAGATGAGATCCAGGTTGCAGCCAAGCCGGAGGGGCGACTCCCAAGACAGATGGAGCAGGAAAGGAAGCCATGGCTGTCTGGACCAATGGGGCTCAATGAGAATCATAGTATCCCTGCATGCATGCAGCTTAAAGGTGGTCTTGGCCACTAGTGGGTTCAGTGGATAGGCAGTAAGGAGGCTCTCGCTTCAGGCCAACAGGAAAGCATCAGAGGCTGAGTGCTGCACAGGATCCGGGAGCAAAACCGCAGCACTTGGGCATTTTGCGGGGATGCAAAAAGATCTATGCTCATCGTGCCCTAGAGCTGGAACATATAGCTTGTCACCTGCCTACTGAGGGTCCACTTGGGTGGCTGAAGGACCCTGCTCAGCAGGTACGCCAGGACATTGAGCTCCCCAGTCAGAAACACGGCCCTGAGGGTCATGCCATGGGAGATGGCAAACTTCCAGAGATGTACCGCCTCCCAATAGAGAAGGTACAAGCCCGTACCGCCCTGTTTGTTGATATAGAACATCACCACCTGCTTGTCCATTTGGATAAGGATGATCTGGTTGGCTATCTGATCCTGAAAAGCCCAAAGGGCACTGGATTTGGCTTGCAGTGCCAGGAAGTTGATCTGGTGGAGGCTCTCCTGAGCCAACCATAGGACCTGTGTACACAGGCTGTCGAGGTGGGCTCCCCAGCCCAGTTTGGAGGTATCTATAGTCAGGACACGCTGGTGCAGAGGGACCTGAAAATAAAGATCCTTGAACAAGTTCTGCGGCTGAAGCAACCAGGAGAGGGACTTCATGTCCCTGAGTTGGCTCATAACCTGATGCCACTGTGTGCAGAGTGTCCACTGTACTTGTTTCATCTGTAGACAGGCCAGGGGAGTGACATGGATTGTGGAGGCCATGTGGCCAACAATGTGAAGCATCCACTGAGCCATCATAGACTGTCTCTGCTGCAGTTCATCAGCCAGTGTTAGTAGCCACTGGACTCAATCCCCAGGCAGATAGGCTCAAGCCAAGGTAATTTCTAGGAGGGACAAAATTAACTCTAGGCATTGAGAGGGCTGCAGGTGAGAGTTTGGATAGTTTATCACAAAGCCCAGATGCTCCAGAACCTGAATTGTGCGATTGGCAGACCGCTGGTCCCCTGATCAGCCAATCGTCCAGAGTCCAGAGGAAAGTGGCAATGGAGTGGTGGAGAGAGAGTTAATTGAAGACATACACAGCATTGCTAGGAATGGGGAAGTGCTACTGATAGCAGATTTCAATATGCCAGATGTGGATTGGAACATTCCTGCTGCAGTATCATCTAGAAATAAGGAGATCCTGAATTCTCTACAGGGAGAACTATTCAGGCAATTGGTAACAGACCCCACACGTGAAGGGGCCATACTGGACTTGGTGCTTACCAATGGTGAAAGTGTTTCTGATGTTGTAGTGGGAGATCATTTTGCATCCAGTGATCACCAGATGGTGTGGTTCAATATTAGGACTAGGGCTGTTAGAATCCATTCCAAGGTGAGGATCTTAGACTTTAGGAAGACTAACTTTGCGAAGATGGGCCAATACCTCAGGGAGTCGTTAGTGGGATGGGAACAGCTGGGGGATGTAGAAAAACAGTGGGCAAAACTGAAAGTGGGTATTTTAAGGGCAACCAACCTTTTTGTTAAAATGGTAAATAAAGGCAAAAGGAAAAGGAGACCGCTATGGTTTTCGAAGAAAGTAGCTGAAAAAGTGAAGAAAAAGAGGGACGCCTTCATGGAATACAAGAGATCACAGAGAGAGGAAGACAGGCATCTGTATTTGGAAAAACTTAAAGAAGCTAGCAAAGTAGTCAAGAAGGTAAAGATACAAAAGGAGGAGGAAATAGCCAATGCAATAAAATGGGTGGATAAGACATTTTTCAGATATATTAGTGAGAAGAGGAAGGGCAAAAGTGGTATTGTCAGACTCAAGGGTGCAGGGGGGGAATATGTAGAAGCTGATAAGGATAAAGCGGAATTGCTTAACAAATATTTTTGTTCTGTGTTCACAGATGAAGAACCAGGAGCAGGACCTCATAAAACACCCACAAATAGGAACAGAAGCGAGGGACATCTTGAACAATTTTCAGAAGACTGTGTTCGTGAGAAACTAGCTAAACTTAAAATAGACAAAGCGATGGGACCGGATGGGATACACCCTAGAATACTAAGGGAACTTGGGGACATTCTAGCAACTCCACTGACTGACCTTTTCAATGTCTCGTTGGAGTCGGGAGTGGTGCCAAAGGACTGGAGAGAGGCTCATGTGGTGCCTTTACACAAAAGCGGAAGTATGGATGTGGTTGAAAACTACAGGCCGGTTAGTTTAACTTCGGTCGTGAGTAAATTATTGGAAAAGCTGCTGAAAGAGAAAATAGTGAGGTTTCTGGAGTCCAGCGGATTACAGGATCCGAGGCAGCATGGATTCACCAGAGGCAGGTCTTGTCAGACAAATCTGATTGATTTCTTTGACTGGGTGACCAGGGAGTTGGACCGAGGGAGAGCTCTAGATGTGGTGTATTTAGATTTCAGTAAAGCCTTTGACACTGTTTCTCACAGGCGACTTATAAACAAACTGAGCACCCTAGGGATGGACCCTAAAGTTACTGCTTGGGTTAGAAATTGGCTGGGTGGGAGGCGACAAAGAGTACAAGTAAATGGAGCTCAATCTGAGGAGAAGGATGTTACCAGTGGGGTGCCCCAGGGATCTGTCCTTGGTCCGATTCTTTTTAACATCTTTGTTAGTGATATAGCGGAAGGGCTGTCGGGTAAGGTTTGCCTCTTTGCAGATGATACCAAAATCTGCAATAGAGTAGACACCCAGGAAGGTGTAGATAACATGAGGAGGGATCTAGCTAAGCTTGAAGAATGGTCTAGAATTTGGCAGCTGGGATTTAATGTTAAAAAATGTAAGGTCATGCATTTGGGCTGCAGCAATCCAAGGGAGCAATACAGTATAGGAGGTGAAGTACTTTTGTCCACTAAAGAAGAGCGGGACCTAGTGGTTGTGTCTGATGATCTTAAAGTAGCTAAACAGGTAGAAAAGGCGACGGCAAAAGCTAGGAGGATACTTGGGTGCATACGGAGAGGAATGGCTAGCAGAAAAAAGGAGGTGATAAAGCCTCTGTATAAGTCTTTGGTGCGACCTCATTTGGAGTATAGTGTACAATTCTGGAGACCGCACCTTCAAAAGGATATGAACAGGATGGAGTCGGTGCAGAGGGTGGCTACTAAAATGATTAGTGGGCTTCATTATAAAGCATATGAGGACAGACTTAAGGATCTTAATATGTACACCTTAGAGGAAAGGCGGGATAGAGGTGATATGATCGAGACGTTTAAATACCTCCGTGGCATAAATGCACAGGAGGAGAGCCTCTTTAGACTGAAAGCAAGCTCTGCTACGAGGGGACATGGGATGAGGGTGAAAGGAGATAGATTCAGGAGTGATATGCAGAAATATTTCTTTATGCAAAGAGTGGTGGATCTGTGGAATAGTCTCCGAGTGGAGGTGGTAGAGATAAGGACAGTATCTGAATTCAAAGAAGCGACAAACACAGAGGATTTCTAAAGGAAAAAAGGGGATTGTTGTAGTGGTTGATATGGAAGGACAGACTAGATAGGCCATGTGGCCTTTTTCTATCATCATGTTTCTACAGTATGTTTCTATGTTACATTATGTGCGTATGTGTTGTAGTCCTCTGAAGAAGGCCCACTGGCCGAAATACGTGTTGGACAGACCTATTTGCACATCAATAAAACTCTCATTCTTACCAGTGGTGTGGTGTCGTCCTGCTTTTTTTGTGCCTGGTTCTTCTGCAGGTGGAGTACTCCCCTTGCTCGTTAAATTCATGTGCAGACATTTATATTTGCTCTGTAGCATGTGTAAATGAACAGGAATCAAATTTGCAAGTATGTGTGTAACTGACTCACTGGGAAAAGACATGAGTCACATTTACTTCACCAGTTCATTTTCTTATATAGTTTCCTAAGAGGCCTCTTCCTTCCTCATTCCTTACAGCTTTACTCAATTAAAGTCGTCCCGTCTTCAGTTAATACCACCTATATGCCACCTTGCTTAGCTCTTTCCAATTATGGAAATCGTACTGTTACAATGTAAATAACTGAATTCAATGTCAAACACCTTGATTTAAGGAAAAGGTGGTATATAAATACTGTTACATAAATACAAAATAAATAATAAATGGTCAACCTGTTTAAACTCAAAACCTCTTATTTGTTCTCAGAGTAAGGGTCATCTGTCCATCTTAGCTAGACTTTTAGTTTCAAAGAACTGGGACTGTTTCTGATTTGTATCTAGACAGCACTGTGGACATCTTATAGTTATACATACACTTAGTAGCAGTACATATCTGAATCATCTCCCACCATCTCTTCTGTTATTTTCTAGATAAAAGTATTCTGTAATGAACATGCCTAGTTAGGAACCCTGCCCATACTCCATCCAAATTGCACCCCCAATTACACCTGCCGGCAAAGTCCATATTGAGGCATGTATTTTTACACCTATCAGTATTCTATAAGAGGCCACATCAGCATGAAAATGACTTTATGAAATTACGCCCCCCCCCCGCCAAAATGTGTAAACTTCGTGACTATCGCAATACACACCAAATTTTCTGCAAACGTTTACTATAGTGCTCATTTGCATATGAAGCATACTGTAATGGCACACGTCCTCTAACCAATGGAAAATGCCAAAAGTTAGTATACTGGCAGCTAGGTTTTCTCCAGCAGAAAATCTTCCAGCCTATAGAGGCACTAGTTCCATGTGCGCTGTGGTGAGTGGGAAAAGAAAAAAGATGAAAAAGCTGTCTGATTACCTATGTGGTGGTAACTAGCGTAAGCAGCCAAGCATGCTAGCCTTAGAGTTAGTGTAAATGTCCACACTTAGATTTTTGTGCATGTCCACAGTGAAAGTACTTGCTATTGGCCCAACGTATATACTTTCAGAATAGTGTCTGCCTCAGTTATACACCTAAATGGCCATTTACGTATCCAATGCACTAAAATACTGTGGTTTACACGTTAATGGCACATAACTTTAGCCAGCTCATTATCAAATTTCTCTCAAAATGTCAAAAATAATAAAAGCAAAGCAACAAAATAAATAGTAATATAATCTAGACCCCAAATGCTTATTGGAATAGCCAGGTTTTTAGCTGCCTTCCAAAACCCATAATATTGGGCTTTAGTCTAACCTGTTGCATTTGGCTTCTCAAGGACCAATAACTGAAAAGGCTCTGTTCCAAGTCCTACATGTACAGATCTAGGACAGTGCAATAATCAACAACAAATTTCCTTGCAAAGACCACAGGGGTCGCAGTGGTATATACAGCAAGATTCTTCCCTCCAGGTAATTAGCAGCAACCAAGAAACTAATTAATGTTCGATTTGCTTCAACAGGCTGATAATATCTTTATCTTTATTTAAAATTTGATAGACCGCTTTCCGTCGAAACATAAAGCGGTGTACAATAAAAGGTTAGCAATGCAAAGACAAGGAAAAGGAACGCCAAAATAGGATAGGAAAGTAAAAGTATAAAAGCATAGACAAATAAAATAGACAAAACAAAACAAAAGGGCCAATACTTTATAAAACATAAGAGTAAAACATAAGAGTACAACAAGATAGTAGGCCCATATAGGGGGAGACAAAACAAACTACGGGTAGACAAAATTACACGACAAGACAAATGTACGAACAAACAAAAGCACATAACAAATGAGAACATCAGGGAGGACCATCAGGAGAGAGATGAAAGGCTTGCTGAAACAGATGGGTTTTGAGTAATGCTTTAAATTGAGGATACGAAGATTCCAATCGGAGAAATGATGGTAGTGCATTCCATAGTACTGGGCCTAGAAAGAAAAAAGCTGCATGACGGGTTTGTTCGAGGTGAGCTTGCGACGGGGAAGGTAGGGACAGACGGTTGGCATGGATAGAACGAAGCTGACGGTAGGGAGTGTGAAGGGAGATCCGATCTGCAAGATATAGAGGGGTATTGGTGTAAAGAGCACGATGAATCAGAATAAGGAACTTATAGTGGAAACGGAAACAGAGAGGTAACCAATGCAGACGGAGAAGAATAGGAGTGATATGATCAAAGCGATGAGAGAACGTAACGAGACGGGCGGCAGCATTTTGGATACGTTGAAGACGTTGGAGCTGAAATTTTGGGAGATTAGCAAGAAAAATATTACAATAATCTAAGCGGCTTATGACTAAGGCCAGGACAAGAGTGACTAAGGAAGAGGAGGGGAGGAGGGAACGGACAGCCCTAATCTGTCGCAGGGCAGCAAATGAACGGCGAATAAGGGAAGTAAGGTGTTGGTGGAAGGAGAGCGTGGGATCAAGAATTACTCCAAGATAACGGAAGGATGATACAAGAGGGAGAGAAACAGAACCAATCGAGGGGGCTAAAGTAGGGCAGGAACCACTCAGTGAGACCCACATAGCTGTGGACTTAGATGGATTTAAGTGGAGAAAATTTTGGGATAACCAAGAGGAAATCTGGGAGAGGCAAAGATTAAGTTGTGTGATATCCAGAGTTAGAGGAGAAGTATGAAAAAGTAGGATAATATCGTTGGCATACATGTAAAATGACACAGGAAACTGTTGGATCAGCAAGGGTAAAGGAGCTAGAAAGATGTTAAACAAAAGCGGGGAAAGGACAGATCCCTGCGGTACACCACAAGCAAGAGGGAGGGAAGTGGAGGACTGATCATCCGAGTGAACAGAAAAAGAACGAGCTGTGAGGAAGGAACAGAACCACTGCCAGACTATACCATGGAGCCCCACATCGAACAAACGGTGGTCAATCAGATCAAAAGCCGCGGAAAGATCAAGAGAAACAAGAAGAGTAATATCACCGTGATCATGAGCAACATGCAAGTCATTCAGGAGTGCAAGAAGAACCGTTTCTGTACTATGTCCGTGACAAAAACCGGCTTGACGAGGGTGAAGAGTGTTAGTAGATTCCACGTGAGAGTTAAGTTGATCGAAGACAAAACGTTCCAGAAGTTTGGCCAGAAAAGGAAGATTTGAAACAGGACGCCAGTGAGATAGAACAGATAGAAACCCATTTTTCCTGCACATCTCTGCCGCCATCATATGGAACTCAATTGGACAATATACTTTATTAAACTTTGTTTTTGATATCTATATCTATAGATTATACATGCATACAGACGTATACAGTACATGAAGAGGACAATTTCAAAAAAACATTAAAAAGTGATTATGATTACATATAAATGTGTGTACAATATGGCTCCTGCCAGCTTGTCTACCCTGCTTAAGCCATATTGTCTTTTCCGTATTTCATGCTTCCAAGATGCACATTTATTGGCTGTTCCCTCTTTTAAAATAATTCATTTTCACTCTATATGTAAGAGAATTTTTTCCATGAGTGCTCCATCTATTTCGAACTCTCTGCCAGCCGTTGCGTGCTGAGACAGAACTGATGACTTTCCGAAAAAAGTGAAGTGCTATTTATTTCAACAGACATTTTCCTTGATTTATTTGATAAGCAGGTGGGATATTTGGTCATTTATGTCTGTGTTGTGGTTCTGATGGTAATACTGATATAGGTGGTGTTTTATAAAGGCAACCTTCTTTAATTATTTTGTTTTATTTAATTAGTTCATTATATTGTTTGCATTTATTGGTATGTGATTATATATATTGTGTATGTTTTTTGTTATCTGCCTCGGCAATTGTGAGGGATATAAATCTTTTTAAATGAATAAATTAAATAAACATTTAGCTTGGTAATGGCTATTTTCCTAGATAACCCTCCACCTTCCCTGTGGAAAAAAGTACATATTTATGATTCTGTGAGTGCGACTATCAGGGCCTATTGCTTTGCTTTGATTGCAGCTGCTTTTTGCCATTTACCTGAAGCTCCTGCCCTAGGTAACTGCCTGGTCTTCCTAATGGTTAAGCTGGCCCTGTTAATCAAAAGGATGTAAACATTTAGAGCTCTAAAAGTGAAAGGACTGGAGGTATCCCACAATTATGTTGAGAAAAAATCCACCCATCATAAATTAAGAATTGATGGTTTCAAAAAGAAGAAGTTAGGCCTTACCTGCTAATTGTCTTTCCTTGAGTTCTCTCCGGGCCAGTCCAGGAACTGTAGGGTTGTCAATCCTCTCCAGCAGCTGAGGACTGAATTCTAAAGTCTTACTGACAGGTTACCCATCTCCCCCTGGTGTCAGAGACTCAGTCTACTATTGTCAAAGCAGTCTGTACCCCTAAAATCGACCCTAACCGTAACTTCCAAAACCAAACTTATACCAAAACTTACAACCTCAATTTCTCTTTTTATTCTGCTTATTCTCCTCTTTTTTTTTTTTTCTTTTTAACGCTCTGAGCTGTGCCAGGGAGCTCCATAGCCAGCCTCCCCCTCCGTAAAGGCCTTGGACCACAGCCCAAACACCACTGTTCTAGCCCAGCGACAGTGACACCCAAGCAGGTCATTCTACTATGGCTTGCCCGTGATCCAGGTGGGCCCTGGACTGGCCCGGAGAGAACTCAAGGAAAGACAATTAGCAGGGAAGACCTAATTTCTTCTTCCTCTTCGTCTCTCTGGGCCAGTCCAGGAACTGTAGGGAAGTACTAGAGCAGTACTCAATATCAGGAGGGAGCCGCCAAACCTGCTACTATGGCCACGGCCCCCACTTTTGTGTCTCCCCTTGCCTGAACATCCAAACTATAATGCTTCGCAAACGTGTGAAGGGAGGACCACGTTGCCGCTCTACAAATATCCACCGGCGGAACCAAGGCAAATTCAGCCCAAGACGCTGCCTGTCCCTGTGTGGAATGCGCTCGCAAGCCCTCAGAAACAGACCTCCCCACCGTCTTATATGCCTCTACAATCGCCTGCTTCACCCAACGAGCAATCGAGGCCTTAGACGCCGGCTCTCCTTTCCGAGGTCCACCAAACAGCACGAACAACCTATTCGTCTTTCTAAACTGCTCAGTTTTCTGGATATAGCGATGAAGCACTCTACCTAGATCCAGCTTCTTCAGAGATCTATCCAGCGTAGTCCCTTCCCGGCTCCGAAAAGTGGGAAGTGAAATTGGTTGGTTCACATGAAACCTAGACACTACCTTCGGCAAAAAAGTAGGAACAGGGCGTAACATTACTTTATCTGCTGAAAACTGAATGTAGGGCTCCCTACACGAAAGCGCCTGCAGATCGGAAATCCGCCGAGCTGAACACAATGCTACTAAAAATGCTGTCTTCCACGAGAACTTCCTCAGCAACACCGCTCCCACAGACTCAAAAGGAGTTGTGTCAACGCCTCAAGGACCATGTTTAAATCCTAAGCCGGAACCACCGGCCTTACAAGAGGTCGCACATTTTTAACTGCTCTTAGAAATCTGAGCACATCCGGGTGGAGGGATAAGCCTCCACCTTTTAAATCGCCTCTAAAAGAAGCCAGCGCTGCTACCTGAACTCTCAAAGTACTGAGAGCGAGACCCTTATCCAGTACGCTCTGCAGGAACGAAAGGATGTGCGGCACCGTTGCCGATAAAGGCTGGACGCCACCCCTGTTGCACCAACCTTCAAAGATGCGCCAAATCCGAACATATGCCCATGACGTAGACATCCTTCTGGATTTCAGCATTGTGGAAACTACTGCGGCTGAATAACCTCTACATTTATTTATTTATTTATTTTAATTCTCTTATATACCTCGCTATTCTGCATCAGTGCGGTTTACATTGAACAACTGAAATTACATTGAACAGGGCATTATAACTTGGAGATAACTATTTTACAGGGAACATGGGCTATGGAGGGTTAAGTGGCTTGCCCAAGACCACAAGGAGCACCTGTGGGACTAGAAACTCCAGTCCTTCCGGCCCAAGGTTGCTGTCCTCTAGTGGGATTTGAACCCCCGACCTTCCAGCCTGAAGTACCTTGCCCCAACCACTAGGCCACTCCTCTACTCCACGTGTCAGCCGCTCCCTCTCAAGAGCCAAGCCATATGAGAGAAGCAATCTACCTGTGGTATTAACACAGGACCCTGGTACAAAAGGTTGCTTCTGTTGGGCAATGGCCAGGGAAGGTCCACCAGAAGCCGCACCAAATCCGCATACCATGGCCTCCTTGGCCAATCCAGAGCAATGAGAATCACCCTGCCATTGTGCCGCGCTATCCTCCGGAATGACCCGACCGATCAAGGGCCACGGAGGAAACACATAGAGCAGCCCGCTCGACGGCCAATGCTGAGCCAACCCGTCGAGTTCCTCTGACATGGGTTCTCTGCACCTGCTGAAAAAACGATGTGCCTTGGAATTGACGAGAGTGGCCATCGGGTCCATGATAGGCTGCCCCCACCGCAGCGTGATGTCGTGAAAAGCTGCTGCATTCAACTCCCACGCTCCTGGATCTACCACATTCCGACTGAGGTAATCGGCCTGCAGATTGTCTTTCCCAGTGACATGAGCCGCCGACAATGCTATCAAATGACTCTCCACCCACTGCATCAACAATTGACTCTCTTCCAACAAGGCTGCACTGCCCGTACCGCCCTGACAATTGATATAAGATACCGTCACTGCATTGTCGGAAAACACGCGTACCGCCTTTCCTGTTACCAAGGCGTCAAACCTTTGAAGAGCCATGTGTACCGCTCTCATCTCCAACCAATTGATGGACCAGCCGGCCACCTCCGGCGGCCAGCTCCCCTGCGCTATTTGCGACATACAATGCACTCCCCAGACGGAAAGGCTGGCGTCCGTGGTCAGCAGGACCCACTCCAGGTGCTCCAGCGGCACCCCTGCTTGAAGATTCTTTGCGTCCAGCCACCACTGCAAGCTTTTCTGGACCGCCTCCGACACTTCTAACCTCTGACTCAGCGGATGAGTCTGGGGCGACCACCTGGAGAGCAGAGCCTGCTGCAGGGTACACATATGCGCCCTGGCCCACGGAACCACATCCAGCGCCGCCGCTGCCATGGAGCCCAGCAGCTGCATGCAACGCCAGCCGTTGGGGCCTTTCCTCATAAAAACGCGGCTACCTGCTTTAAAATCATCCGAACTTGGTCCTCCGGTAGAAATGCAGCCATGTCTAACAAAGCTCCGAGGTACACAAGGTGCTGGACCGGCACCAGGTGACTCTTGGCTTGGTTCACTACCCAACCAAGCTATTCCAGGACCTCCACTACTTGCGCCGTCGCATTTACTGAATCTTGAACCGACGGAGCTCGAATCAGCCAGTCATCTAGATAGGGATGCACCAAGATGCCCTCCTTTCTCAACGCTGCCGCCGCCACCACCACCATCACCATCACTTTCGTGAAGGTGCAGGGTGCCGTCGCCAGGCCGAACGGTAGCGTCCAGAACTGAAAATGCCCCATGGGCACTGCAAAACGCAGAAACCACTGATGCTCCTGCCTGATGGGAATGTGCAGATATGCCTCCATCAAGTCTATGGAGGACAGTACCTCGCTGCGTCTTACTGAGCAAAACACTGACCGAAGAGTCTCCATATGGAAATATGGCACCCTTAAACAGCGGTTTACGTGTTTGAGATCCAGAATAGGCCGAAATGAACCTTCCTTTTTTGGAACTACAAAATAAATCGAGTATCGACCGAACCCGCACTGGTCTGGCGGCACGGGAACTACTGCTTACAGCCGCAGGAGGCGCTGAAGCGTAGAGTAAACGGCATCCGCCTTTGTCTGTGAACCACAAGGGAATACCACAAAAGCATCCAATAACGGCTGGGCAAACTCCAGCGCATAACCTTCGCAGATAATTTCCAGTACCCACCGGTCCGAGGTGATGGTGGTCCAGATGGAGAGGAAGTCTCACAAGCGGCCTCCTACTGGAATCTCCGCCTGGACCCTCCGCGTTTCATTGAGTCTTTTTGGAGGAGCTCTGCTGGGCACTGAAATAACCCCTGCCAGCACCTCGCGCCCCTCGAAAGGACTTCCCTCTGAACTGAAAACGACCCCATGGATAAGGCGTAAAACGAGCTCCTCTAAACCTGCAAAACTCTCTGCCAGGCCTTTTCTGCAGCCCTCCCGGCTTTGGGCCCTTTGGACGGTCCTCTGGGATTCGGCCCCCCCTTAGAGTCCCCCAAATCTTTAAAAATCTTTTCCAGAGCTTCCCCAAAGAGTAGCTTGCCCTTATATGGTAGCTTACTAAGGCGAGCCTTAGAAGAAGCATCCGCCGCCCAGCTTCTCAGCCAGAGAAACCTCCTCACAGCAACAACTGATGCCATGGACTTCGCCAAAATCCGTACGAGATCATAGAAGGCATGTCAGGTATGCCGCCGCCGATTCCAGCTTCGCCCCTTCCGCAGAAGAGATGTCAGTCCCCTCCAAGTTAGCCTCTCCTTGGAGCCAACGTATGGAAGCCCGTGCCACATAGGCCCCACAAATGGAGGCCTGCAGGGAAAGCGCACTAGTATCAAACACCTGCTTCAGTAGCGATTCTAATTTCCTATCTTGCAGACCCTTAAGGGCCGCACCGCCCTCCACCGGAATCGTCATCTTCTTAGTCACGGCTGACACCAACGCATTCACCTTCGGCATTCGTAGTAACTCTTTTTCCACCTGCGGCACTGGGTACAGCCTACCTATGGCCCCCGCCCCCCTAAGAGTGGCCTCCGGACATTCCCATTCAGACTCCACCATCTGCTTAATTACTTTATGGACCGGGAAACAGTGCTGCTCTGCCTTAAAACCCTGCAGCAGCAGCGGATCCTCCAAGGGTTCCTCTTGCACCGTCGGTAGTGCAATATTGAGGGCCGCTAGCAAATGTGCAATTAGAGATCCCAATTCCTCTTTCCGAAAGACTCTAAAAACATCGGGGTCCTCACTTGGAGGAATCTCCCCCTCTTCCAGATCAGCAGCCCACTGCTTCAATCCTTCCTGGGAGAGAAGCTCCCCCTCCTCAGCTACCTGAGGCATAGGAGGCTGTTGACCGAAGCCATCGGCCGTAGCCTCCCCTAGCACACCTCTCCTAGAGGTTCCCTCACCTGGGTCCATGGTAATTTCATCTGTTTTTAGCAGTCCTGACAGGCTAGGGGTAGAAATCTTGTCCTGCCCCTGATCAAGCTTCAAGCAGGAAGCCTTATGTAGTGAGAGAATGAAATCTGCTGTAAAAACAGACTCCAAACCCCCCTGAAGCCCTGGACCAAGTATCTGGACAGTAGGCACGCTCAAATTATGCTTTCTTGCTTTTGCCTTCCTTTTCTCCATTCTTTCCTGGAGCGCAGGAGAAACGGCTGCCTTTTCTAAAATGGCAACCGTTCCCGCTTTTTCCCACGCGCTCAAAAGGCTGCCCATCAGCCTTTGCACTGTCTTCCATACTGCCTCCCGCAAAAAGCGGCAACAACCGAAGCCTGACCGCCCTTGGGGACTACCTCACCGTGCACACGCTGCTGGCTCTTGCCTCCTGCACTAACACTGCCTGCTCTCCGCTGCTTCTGACAGCAACGGATTCCGTGTGCCGCCCCCGAGGCCTGCCTTGCTTACCTCTAAACCTTTCCGGCTGTGGCTACACTCCGAACTACCTCTTCATGCTGCTAGCATTAGAGGCAGTTCAGGTTCTGCACCGAAAGGGCTGGACTCTGGGGCTCCCAGCTCCCCCCTTCAATCGGCTGAATCCGATGCCGCTTAAACGAGGCAGGCTCTGCCTCTGCGGCTCGGTAGAGACAGTTTAGCCGTTTTTGTTTTTTTTTTACTTTGCAGACTTTGATATTTTGCCTGCTCCTGGTAACTGAACCCTGCTAGGGACCCCCCAGGCAAGAACGATTGCGCTCTGTCCACTCTGTCCTTCTCTGTCCACTTTGATTCCTCTCTGTCTCACCAGGAACCTGTCAGAGCACGTCCTACCCAGCTGCTGAGGACTGATAGACTGCGTCTCTGACACCAGGGGGAGATGGGTAACCTCTCAGTAAGACTTTAGAATTCAGTCCTCAGCTGCTGGAGAGGACTGACAACCCTACAGTTCCTGGACTGGCCCGGAGAGACGAAGAGGAATATAGATATATACACCGGTACAAAGCTTTCCATATCTGTCCTGGGGACCCCCAAAGCCAGTTGGATTTTCAGGTGGCTAAACAATAAATATGCATGAGATATGAACATAAGATTTACCATACTGGGTCAAACCAAAGGTCCATCAAGCAGTGACAATCCAGGTCACAAATATCTGGCAGGATCCCAAAAGACAGACAGATTTTATGTTGCTTATCTCAGGGATAAGCAGTGGATTTCCCCTTGTCCATGTTAATCATAGTTTATGCTTTTTTTTCCTCCAGGAACTTGTCCAAACCATTTTAAACTCAGCTACAGTAACAGCTCCTACTACATCCACTGGCAATGAATTCCAAAGCTTAATAATGTGTTGAGTGAAAAAATTATTTTTTCTCCGATTAGTCTTAAATATACTACTTTGTAGCTTCATTGCATGCCCCCTAGTCCTTGCACTTTTTGGAGTATGCAACTGATTCATGTTTACTTGTTCCACTCAGTTCATTATTTTATAGACCTCCATCAATCACTCCTCAACCATCTCTTCTCCAAGCTGAAGAACCCTAACCTTTTAAGCCTTTCCTCATAGGGGTAACCTTGGTTGTAACATGGAGCAATACAGAGACATTATAATATATTTTTGTTTTATTCTCCATTCCTTTCCTTATAATTTCTAGCATTCTATTTGCTTTCTCACCTGCCACTGCACACTGAGCAGAGGACTTCAACATAACCCTCCATAGCCCATGTTCCCTGTAAAATAGTTATCTCCAAGTTATAATGCCCTGTTCAATGTAATTTCAGTTTGTTCAATGTAAACCGCACTGATGCAGAATAGAGCGGTATATAAGAGAATGTAAATAAATAAATATTACCTACGCTGATTCCTAGATCCTTTTCCTGGGTGTTGACTCCTAATATGGAACCTTGCCTCATGCAGCAAATTTACTGATAAATTTACATACATGGGAAACTCATTGTATGCAAAATTATCTTAGACATAGTCACTGTGGATTGCCAGAAAACTCCAATAGCTGTGGAGTTCACTAGGACAAGCTGGGGAAGCCCTAGGCTATTAGTTCTTAAAAAGAAATTTCTCCGTTTTATTCTGATTTCATAAGGAACCACACAGAGATATTTCCATTTACACAAATAAGTGTCTTATTTTCAAGGACTTACACATGTCAATGGGCACTTATGTACATGCATAGGTTGTTACAATTCTGTAAGTGTGCGTGTTTTATGTTTATTTTCACTGTGGCGGAGTTTGGGCAGAGATAGGTGAAGCGCAAATTTACATGTGTAAGTTATAAAATGCTATATAACTTATGCTTGTTTTTGAAAAATCTGTGTGTGAATATGTACGCCTGCTATAGAGCAGGCATAACTGCTGCAACTAGTTTGATGGCCACTCATATCTCTGGTACCCTCACACGCACCCCATTAGTCACTCATATCTCATCCCATTACTTCCCATGCAGTCCCAGGTACATACATACGTACCCCACACACCCACTCAGTGAACTGCACCTTTAGAGCAATGCTTGGAGAATTCACTTTTTAGCCTGATTCTTTTGAACATATGATAGTAACAAGTTGAAAAGTACACCAGAGTGTCTAAACAACCAATACTTTATCTGATTCAAAAGTATCCAACTCAATATCCAACTTCATTTTTCAAATAATCTCTATTTATGTGGGGGCCTATTCCATTCAGGCCGTGCAGCCCCTGTGCGGCTGATCAAAAGCGCAGCACACAGAGGTAGATCCGATTCTGATCCCGTGAGGGCTTTATGTGCCTGTGGGATCAAAATTGGGTCTACGGTTTGGACGTGCAGGCCGGACCCCGATTCTGATTGGTCTGTATGCCCAGCCACATACCCGGCTACCTCAGCCAGGCTCCTGAATGGAGCTGCAGTGCCATGGTGTCCCATCGCCATGGCACCGCGGCTCCATTTAGGAGCTGCGATCCCCAGCCACCGACCAAGCTCTGTTTTCCCTGAAGCCCGACCCCAATCTGGCCTTCCAAGGCCTAGGCTGGGCTGGGCTGTAGGGAACCCCCTGCACCCCCTCACCTTTGTCCCCAGGACCTGCACCACAATACCCCTCCATCCAGAGGGACTTATTCTACCTTTGAGGTGGAATAAGTCCCCCATCTAGATTTGAGGCCCTGGACGTAGAGGGCCAACCTCTGAATTGGCTCTGTATATCCAGGATCGCGGCCAGCCCATGACCCGCCCTTGCTCCACCTCCGGAATGCCCCCTCCCGTCCCTATTTAAGCCTCCCCATACAAACTCACTGTTCGTATAGGGAGGCTTTTGCTGGGGTCGGCAGGGGATGAATAACGGTGGGACATCCATCCCCGCTATTCGCAGGACAAAATGACCCCCAAAGTGAATAAATTTTGAATTGTATTAAGCATATTTTTAAAAAACTATAAAAATCAAATTGATTGGGACTGATGATTAAACGGAAGGGATATAAATGTGAGTCTGAGGTGTTTTCTTATTATCAGTCTCCTGGTCCCTATATGATGGTCTCTCTATTCTAATATTTCTTTAAGGATAGTGCTCATACGATTTATATATTATGCCTGAAGAGTTTGTGATTAAGTGTATGCCATAATGGTGCATTTCTTCATTCACAGTCTCCAGCATGTCTGTGAGGGGGGACTCTGCTGAAACAATTATAAAAGTGTCTCTCAGTAGGGAAGTTAGGAATGTGTGAGCGGATGGGCAGAGTGCATAATGACTTCATATGGTGAATATATGTGAGTTGCATATGTATCTCTGATTCAGAGCTTTGATCTGCATGTCTACTTCTACGGGAAGTGTTTAGCTGCTCCTCTGTGTACATGCGAGTGTGGTATGTCAGAGGATGGATCTATAAGTGTATATTGACAATGTGTGTTGGGATAAGCTGTGTGTATGGCATGTCAGAAGGCTCTATGTACCGGGGACTGACTCTATGCATATGTATACCTGTTTCAAGGGTTCTCTGTGTGTTTCAGGGACTTTATGTCTATGCATTCATGTATCAGAGGCTCTGTCTGTGTGTGTATATGCAGGTGCATGCCTGTGTCAAGGGCTCTGTGTGCATGTGTATGGGCACATCTTTGACAGGGTGTTTGTCTGTGTGCATGCGTGAGTGCATGTTTGTTGGGAAGCTCTGCAAGTGTGCATCTGGGTGGGGGGGGGGCTCTTTGTATGCGTGGCTGTGGCATCTATGCTTCTTTCTCCCTTGCATTTACTCTTTTTTTTAAATTTAATATTTCTGAAAATTTCAAATAACATTACGGGCAATAGAAACACAAAATGAATAGTATAAAACAATCAAAGAAATTAAAGAAATACATAATGCCATTCTTCCAATAGATCACCATATAGTGAGGGAGGCAACCCCAAGGAAAATAGGAAATACATTTTAAACAAAGAATACTGTAGGGTAGCGTTGCCAGTAGAACGCACACTATGGTTCCCCATCACAGACCCCCAGTTTCCCCTCCTTAGAAACAATTAGCTCTAAGAGCTGTTTAGCTTTGGGAAAGTAATAGTTCTGCCCCTCAAAGCTTACATAACATAAAGAAGGAAATTTCAAAAGCCAGGTTCCCCCACGAGAAAGGATTTGAGGACGTGAAGCCAGGAACTCCTTCTGTCGGGCCTGGGTCTGCTTAGATACATCAGGAAATATATGTAGAACTGAACCCATAAACTGTTCCTGCACATGTCTAAAGTACAAATGCAAAACAGAAACTTTATCTTTCTCAAAGGTAAACATCACTAACAGTGTACAACAATTATAAAAGTGTCTCTCAGTAGTTATAATTATCAGCTCCATAGATTCTTCCAGGAACCCAATCAAATTAACTGTTCCTGAGGCCGATTGAGGTTCCCAAAACCTCCACTAGATGAGGGCACAAAGAACGCTCTAGCCACAAGCCCGAGCAAAGGGGATCGAGGAAACCCCAGGAAACATAGATTGTTCCTCCGGGACTGATTCTCCATATACTCCAGTTTCCTCCAGACCCAAAACTCTCCTTCACATGTGTGTACTTAAATGTACCCATCTCCACAATTCAAGCCTCCAGCTGTTCCAGTCTGGCCTCATGCTGATGCACCTCATTCCTCTGAGCAGAGACAAGCTCTGTGAGAGAATCCACCTTTGAAGAGAGTTGTGCCAAATTCACATGAAGGGATCCATCCAGTACCTTGATTGAGTCCCACAGTACCACTAAGGTAATTGCAGAGTCCTTCCTGCCGGCAAGCTCTCCAAGCTTTCTCCCCAGATTACCCACAGGCAAACCTCCTTATCCACACACCAAGCCTGTACCCTCAGGGGAAGACTGAGCAAGGGGGAGGCCCGGCAGACCTCCGTCACCGGCACTGCTATCCTGCCTGCAAACGTAGGTTCCAAACCCCTCCATGGGAGTGCTTCCAGGTTACTGGGGAAGGGTCCGATCTTTGGGGCTCAGTGAAACCCCCTCTGTGCTCTGCTCTAGAACAACACGACACCGCTTTCATCAGCCGAACGCTGAGCTGATCGATGGTGAACTCACCAGTCTCCCATAGCCCTCTCCCCTCCCCCTCCCCCCCCCCCACCAGATGGAGCAGCTGCTTGCCTTTGTGCTTTGGCATGGAACCACAAAGGTAAGTCGTCCTCTCAAACCAACCCGCATCTTTCCGCAGCTCAACTTTCAAACAGCGCCAACTTGCCTCTCCCCCCTTGGATTTACTCTTGTTCTCCTGTTTCTACTCCCTTCCCCTCCCACCCTCTCTCTTTCAGTCACTGTCTTTTTCTTCCACTAGCCCATGTGTTCTCTTCTATCCTCTCTTTTGCCTACTACCCAGTGGCATAAATTTCACCCAAGCAGCCCCCACAATGCAGGGAGGCCCAGCCAAAAAGGGAGCCACACAGTGGTGGCGGCGGCAGCAGCAGCATTTCAAACTTACTTTATCATGTTTGCCACGCTGCCTTCACTCTTGTAAGTGTGTCACAGGCCCGGCTGAACTCTCATGATAACAGCCACACTGTGAAACCTCAGCACAGTGGGGAACAGCTGCCAAGCTTGCAGTGAACTTACAAGAGTGAATGCAGTGCAGCAAACACAATGAAGTAAGTTTGCTGCCACACAAGGGGGAGCCCGCACAGCCACAGCCATGTCAGTGGGAAGCCCTCTGCAAAATCTTGCTTGGGGGCCCCTCATTGTAATTTATGCCACTGCTGCTACCCAATCTTGCACTCCCTTGATTCCCTAACACCGACCTTTCACTCCCCTTGCATTCTCACTTCCCTTCTTGCACTTAGCCTCTTTTCAGTTCCACCTCTGTAACTTCACTCGTCTCCTCTAACCCTGCCCTTTGTGTCCAATGCCTTCCCTCCTCTCCTGCTCCCTTCTTGTTCCTTCTATCCTTGCACTTTTCATCTCTTCCATGCCAGCAGGCTTAGAGACTCCCATTGGCTCTTTGATGATGTTGCTCCTATCTTCTGTGCATGGTGAAAAATCTAGCAGTCCTTGACTCTACATTTTCTTTAGATACCCAGATAGTGATGCTGTGAAGGCGGCCTGGAGGACATTGTGGCTAGTCCGCCAATTACATTCTTTCTTAGATATGCAGCATTTTCAGATGTTGATACAGGTTGTTGTAATAAGTCACTTTGACTATTGTAATGCCATTTATTTAGGGCTTCTCAGAAGATCTTGAGTAAGTTACAAAGAATCCAAAATTTGGCCACTAAAGGGATTACAAAAACTGCTTGCAGAGGCAGGGTGACTCTACTTTTGTGGACTTTATACTGGCTTCTGGCCAGAATTAAAGTTTTATTTATTTATTTAACAAGTTTATATACCGCTTTTTCTATAATCAAAGTGGTTTACAAAGAACCATAATGAATTATCTCAAGTGAATAAAAGGTCAAGGATTTACATCAAACTTAAGGAGAGTACATGAAACTGGGAGGTAACAAAAAGGAGGGGGGTTCAACTTGTTCTCAGCCTGTTAGGTTGATGGAATTAGTGGAGGTTTGATTTTAGGTGATTGTATCAGACCAGTAGTATTTGTTGAAGAGGAGAGTCTTTAGTTTCCTTCTCTGATCTTGTATGGTCTGGGCTGATCTAATGCGTTCAGGAAGGGAGTTCCAAACTGTAGATGCAAAGACGGTAAAGGCTCTATTGCTGGTATGGCTGGTATGGTAAAGGCTTTATTGTCTTGAGTGGTGGGATTAATAGCAGGTTCTGTTTTATACTTCTTCGTGATCTTGTTTCACATGCTTTGTTGATAAGAGACTCAAGTCAAGGGGCTGATCAGTTATGAAGTATTTCGAATATTGTGGTAAAGACCTTGCATTTTGTTCTCAGTGCTATCGGTAACCAGTGGAGTTTCTTAAGAGTAGGTATGATGTGCTGAAATCTAGAGGTCCCAGCAATTATTCTAGCAGCAGTGGTTTGTGCCATTTGCAATTGGTACAATGCATACTTCAGTAGATTCACTTGATAGAGAATGTTTCTGTAATTTAGGTGGGGTGTGATGATAGCCTGAAAAAGCATTCTGAAGTCATTGTGCTCAAATAGCAGGCGTAAGTTTTGAAGAGATCACATTTTGAAGTATACTGTGTTGGCTATTTTTTTTTTTAATATTTGACAGCATGTTAAAGCTTTGATTTAATGTGATACCCAAATATTTGACTTCATTTTTTTACTGAGATCTCTGTGTGGTGTATTCTTATCTTGGGTGGAATAAAGTAGGGGTCCCTTGTTACTAGCAGCACTTTGGATTTGTTGTTGTTTACTATCAGGTTTAGATTTGCAAGACATTCAGTGATGGCTGAGAAATAGTCTGAGATGACTGAGTAATCAGGGGCTTGTGTGTGGAAGGGAGAGTAAAACATAATGTCATTTGGCATAAACGTGGAAGTGGATCTTGAATCTTCTAAGAATATCACATATAGGTTGGATATACTGTATATGTTAAAGAGAAAGGCAGATAGGGCAGATCCCTGAGGAATGTCTTGTCATACAATGAAGGGGTTTGATAGATGAGTTCCAGTTTTAATTTGTTGTTGACAGTCAGAAAGATAAGATGTAAACCATTTCAGTGTAGTGTTCTAAAGACATATTTTCTGGAGTCTCGATAAGAGTGTTTGGTGGCATATAGAATCAAAGATGGTGGTAATGTCCAGAAAGGCCATTATGAATCCTTGCAGTGTCTTTTCAATTCCCTTGATTAGTGTGTTGAAGAGAGATTTTAGGAGGATGTCAACGCTGTGATGGGGTCAGAAGCCGTGCTATTGGGGATCCAGAGGTGAAGTGTCTATGTACTTTGGAGCTGAAGTTTCATAATCTTTTCTGTTATCTTGGCTATGAAGGGGATTGCTTACTATGGGTCTATAGGAGCTTGGTAAGGATTGGTCAAGCGATGACTTCTTTAGTATGGGGCTTATTGAAGCTTGTTTTAGGGCAGGTGGTATGTATACTTGTGAGAGAGAGGTGTGGACAAATCTCTGAATTATTGTGGAGAATTCATTTCTGAGCATCTTTATCCATGACACTGGGCAAGGGTCAAACAGTGAGGTTGTGGTGTTAGTATTCCGCATGATATTTATGCCTTCAATAATATAGGTCCAGATTATAATAATATGGGTTAAATTACAGAAATATGTCCCAAAATAGTCTTTTTGCTCACAATGTAAGTTTAATTTGGGTATTCCTGGCCCATAAGATTGTAAATTCATTTGAATCACAAAATAACCTTTCAGGTGGCCTGTTCCATCATTATGGAATCAATCCGAACAGTATGCCAAGCCATAATAACGCCCATAATAGATTTCTATAATACAATTTACCATGGCCTTCCAAAGTAAACAACTCTCCCCCTACAACTGGTACAAAACACTGACACAAGAATCATTACTGGAACAGTGAAATACAGCCACATAAACCCTACACTCCACCAGCTACACTGTTTTCCCTTGTCACTGTACGCACTAAATACAAGAACACAATAATAATTTTCAAAATATTAAACAACCGCTCTCCAGTAACTCCCCAACTATTGATCAGGAAGACACCCCCAACCAGAACAAGAAGAGGAGCAGACAACAACATCTTAGAGACCCCGCCAAACTTTAGAACAGCAAACCAATCCACCTGCAATAGAGCCTTCTCCCTTTATGCACCCCAGCTGTGGAACAATTTCCCTGCCTCAACACGTGCCATCAAAGACCTAGTGGACTTTAGGAAAGCCATAAAAACTCATCTTTTCATAGAACATTTTGGCCCTACCCCAGAAGAACATGACCTATAATGAAATGGACCTCGACACACTGCAACAGTTTACTTGTATATACTGTAATTAGCAATTGTTAATTGCCTGTTATACCCTAACTAACCTCCAAGTTATGTTTCCCTGTTCTATGTAAAGCTAGTTGCTGTAACTGTTCTATGTAAACCACTTTGAATGTACAATAAGGTGGTATAAAAGACCTGCTAAGTAAATAAATAAATAAATAATTAATTGCAAGGCACCCTTAAGGAAGAGGCTGTGTATGTTACTTTTCGATTAAATTTGAAAACACAGTTTTCTGAGCTTTTTCTGCTCTATTTTTTAAACTGTGGGGGTTATTATGGAGGTAGAGCAATAGTACGGAAGAAGATATTTGATGGGTTCTTCGGTTTTTACTTATTTAACGATTTTTCTATACCGCTTTATCCACTGGTCAAAGTGGTTTGCATTGTAATAGAACAAGGAAAACAAACTTGGAAATAACAACATAATCTAGTAAAAAAAACATGAGAGAAAACTTATAAGTGTTTGGATTGGATCAGCTAATTAGTAATTAGTCAGGGCATATTGTCCAAGCAGTAGTAGTCTTTACTGTAGTAGCAGTAATCTTTACTGCTCCGGTGGTCGATGCATCGGGGCTGCATCGACCACCGGAGCATCGGGGCTGCATCGACCACCGGAGCATCGGGGCTGCATCGACCACCGGAGCATCGGGGCTGCATCAACCACCTGAGCATCGGGGCTCCATCGACCACCAGAGCATCGGGGCTACATCGACCACCGGAGCTCCCCTAAACAGCCAAGCCAGCTGAATCGGCAAGGTGAGACCGAGTGCTGTTCCATCCTCCACAAGCTGTCCTGCTCAGAACCTTTCCAGCGCCATGAGGCTGTTCAACTCCACACACAAGCATCATCATCACTGAAAAGGGAATCTCCCTAAATAAACTCCAGCGCACCAAAGGCGAGCCCTTGCCAGAGGGCCCTTTGGCGGGTAACTGAGGCGGTGTAGCACAAAGTAAATCCAACCAGACACAGCTAAAGGGACAAGAGCAACACCAAGGTAATACCTCTCTAGATACCTGTCACAAAAGGATCTTCCCCTTACTGTAAGCCATAGTCCATTCAGTATTTAATCAGCATTGTACTAGTTATGTATATCTCTGCTGCATATAACAATAACTCTATCATATGAATGTACCTACTAACTGTACACATCACAATGTACCTATAAACTGTATTTAGGATAAATTAATATAACACTGTTACACAAATTAATATATCTGTAGCATTCTAAACAATATACCCGTACTATTTATAACAGTGAACCTCTGTGATATTCCACATTTCATAATAAGAATATATCTGAAACATTTGAAACAACGATTGCTTAAGACAATCTCACCAATTGCACACCCTCACTCCCTGTCACACATCACACTTTATTGGCAATACAACCCTCCCCCAACCACACCTACAATGGCCTCCACAAAAGCCCAAACCATCCCTATTTTCCTACTACTACTAGCACACATAATACAAAATGTCTCCACACACAAACCAGATCAAACTCCCTATAACACCATTCTCATTATACACAATCCGCACAGAAACACTCTATACTCCCAATCATCTTTCTATTTTCCTAATCACAAGCCATACCAAAACTCCAAAAGATCTCGCTCCAGACTAATTCAAATACACCACCCCCACTCAAACAGCACACAGGACTGCTCCGACACCCTCAACCTCCAAAAATGCATCCTCATAAGCATTTGTTCAATAAGAAACAAAATACCAATCATCAACGACATGATTAAAGATGAGAAACCTGACCTACTCTTCATCACAGAAACATGGCTTGCACCTACTGACACAATTCTATTAAACCAACTGCAAACACAAAAATATGATCTCTTCAACTGCCACCGAGACACCAAGAGAGGGGGAGGGGCACTAATCATGTCCAAAAAACCCCTCAACTTTACTCTATCAAACATTGATAGTGTAGATGGTATGGACATCATTAAAGTAGAAAATAAGACGCTTGCACTATGCCTCATCTACAGACCACCATCATCCGATCACAACAACCTCGCCCCAATTCTGGAACTAGAATGCACAGCCTCACTGAGAAAACCACTCATCATACTCGGTGATATAAACCTCCCATCCCTTAACTCATCCCACACAGTACACTTCATGGACACAGTGATGGATATGGGGTTCAAACAGATCCTTCATGCTCCCACTCACACAAAGGGAAACATCCTTGATCTAGTTTTCCTCCCCACACCTTTCAACAGCCATCAACTCCACACCCCTCCCTCCATAACTGACGTCCCCTGGTCCGATCATCCCTTCATAACCTTCCATCTTCTCACTCAAATACCCAATGCCAATAACCCCAACTCTACATCGCGATATAGAAGCTTTTCACACTTCAATTAAGATACCTTCCTAAACGAGGGGCGGAGCCTGATGTCCAGCGGGTAAGACGCTTCGCGCTGAAGCTCCCGAGAGGCCTACTTAGAATCCTGACTTAATACCTATACAAACTTACTATTTCGCTCCGGGCTGACCGGGGTACCTCGGGGGGGATGGCGGCCCATAAACCAGCGCGCTTGGACTTCGGGTCTCCTTCTTCTTCTCACGGAAAACGCTCCAAAACAGAGGTGTCCTCCCCACAGAAGATGGTTCCATTTCGTGAAAACCCCGAAATGCACCTGGAGATTTTGGAGGAACTACGCGGCGTGAAGGAATTGGTGCAGTCCAATGGAGAAGCGCTTAGAGCCCTGCGAGAAGACTTTGGAGTGCTCCAGGACCGACTTGAAAGTCTCTCATTACGGCAGGACAATATGGCGGGGGTCCTCGACTCGCACGCGGTGCACTTGGGCGCACTGGACAAGGCCGAGCGCCAGATACAGAATCTGCAAAAGGAGTTAGAAGATAGCAATAATCGAGCCCGTCGCAACAATGTGAGGCTCATTGGAATACCGGAGGGGGCGGAAGCGGGAGATATGAGAGAATTCCTGCTCAAAACTCTTCCCTCCTTGCTGAAGATCACCTTTCATAAAGAATTGGAAATCGATCGTGCACACCGTGTTCCTACCCACATGGCGCTCAACCGAACGACCCCCCGGCCTATTATCTTTCGCTTGCTACGATATCAACAAGTGGAACAAATTTTAAATGCTGCCCGGGCGAACCATCATTTGGAATTTGAAGGTCACAAAGTCTCCTTCTTCCCTGATTTGGCAAAGCCTACCGTTGACCGACGGAAGAAACTCCTTGCTTTTCGCCCTCGACTTCAACAGCTACAGGCTCGCTTTGGCCTGTTGTATCCCGCGAAGCTCCGAGTGACTCTCCACAACCAAACCAGGACATTCGAAGATCCTGATCTACTATCAACATTTTTAGACTCCAAAGAAGCACAGCAGATGCGCTAATCCAACGACGTGGACTTTTATTCGCCGGCTCTGTCCGCCATTTTGAAGGGCCCGATGCGGCGGTCATAGTCAAGCACAGAGACTTCCTGGACTTTCTTTCTTTCTTTCTATGACTCTTGTTTTGTGGTCTCCTCTCCCTCCATGATGTGTGCCTCGGTCGGATTCGGAGCACGCACAGTCCTACAGGTTATGTGTTTTTCAATTTCGGCCTTCTCTGGGGCTTCTCCCCGCAGACACATGGTCGCCAGTAATTTTTGGGGTTCTGCTTCTTCTCTACCGCGCTGCGGTTTTTCTTTTTTAATGTGGGGCGCTTCATTGTATTATCTAAGCTTATTTTCTTTTATGCCATATGTACAGCCTGATACAGTCAATATGAGGGACATTGTGAAATTAGGTGCGCTATCATGCTCAGAATTTTTAACTTGTCTGAATGGCTTTATGTAAAATTTTATCACTCAACGTAAAGGGCATTAATAGTCCAATCAAAGAAAGAAAATCCTTAGCTATCTTAGCCATGAGCATGCTGATTTAGCGTTTCTTCAGGAAACGCACTTAAACTCTGCTGAAACACTGAAACTCAATGTTAAGCCTTACATGGTGGCTGCCTATTCTCCCGCCGTTTCCAAACGGTGCGGGGTAGCCATTCTGGTTAAGAAATCTTTGCAAGCTACTGTAATTGATACTAGCGCTGACAAGGAGGGTAGATGGGCCCGAGTACATCTTAAGGTTGGAGATAGTGAATTCACATGTATTTGCATTTATGCCCCGAATGTGGACAACCCTGCTTACTATGCAAGTATTGCGCAGTTGGCACAGGCCTCTGCCAATACTCCATTAATACTTGGTGGTGACTTTAATCAAGTGTTAGACCCTCTGATAGATAGACAGCCGCCAAGAACGAGTAGTCCACCCAAGAGTCTTGCTACCCTTACAGCTCTGATGCAAGATCTTGCGCTGGTAGATATATGGAGGCTGCTTCACCCCTCCGACTTAGAGTTCACTTTCTTTTCTGCCCCCCATCACTCCCAATCTAGAATAGATTTCTTTCTCATTTCCAAAGCACTGATTTCTCAAGTAGACACGACTAGGACTCATCCTCTCCATATTTCAGATCATGCTGCCATATCTTTATCATTACGTGTCACTGCGCGGGACGATTCTCCCCGAGCTTGGTTTTTTGATAGATCCCTACTGGGTCAAAAAGATTTTCAGGTTGATATAAAGGCCGCTATCCAAGATTATTTTCATTTTAACTCACCCCATGACACAGCGGGCTGGGCTTGGTGGGAGGGTTTTAAAGCATCTATCCGTGCCACTATAACTAGCTATCAAATTCGGCAGGGGAAACAAAGAAAGCAGCATTTACTGATTCTAGAGCAGCAGATACAAGCTGGGGAGCGTCTCCTCACGTCCCGTACTGACCCATGTATTTTACTCCGTTTACAACGCTTGCGTTTTCAATACAATCAGCTTTTGCACACTGCTGCTGTTAAAAATATTGAATCACAACAAGGGCTATATTATCGGGAAAATAATCGTGCTGGCAAATTATTAGCAAATGCCCTAAAAGGTCGAAAAGAAGCCAAGCGTGTTACCGCCCTCCGTAATCCGTCGGGGGGGGGGCTTGGTCACTAAAGATACCGAAATCTTAGAACTCTTTCGTGACTTTTATACTCGGCTTTATCAATCAGAATGTGATTTTGAGCCAGATGTATTTGAACGCTTACTTTCAGGAGTACAAAGACCGACCCTATCTGACGAAGATAGAGTGGCCTTGGACACACCATTTACTATCTCAGAAATTCATTCTGCTATCAAGAAATGTGCCTCAGGTCGAGCCGCAGGCCCAGACGGTCTCCCCGCTGAATTCTACAAAACCTTTCACGCTGATTTAGCTCCAGTTTTGAAAATTTATTTTTCTGCTCTGGCCGAGGAGGGTTCTCCTTCTGGGTCCTTTTCAATGGCAAATGTAGTAGTTTTTGAGAAAGAGGGGAGAGACCCGCAACTAACAGCTAATTATCGTCCAATTTCCCTCCTAAACGCGGACTATAAAATCTTTGCCACCATTCTCTCTACCCGGCTCTCGGATAGGATGCCTACCTTAATACACCCAGATCAATGCGGTTTCATTCCTGGTAGATCAACTGCTGACAATGCTCGGACTCTATGCCATGTATTGACTACCGCAGTTAATCTTGATCGCCCATTTGTTGGCCTCTCACTTGATGCTGAGAAGGCCTTTGATCGCTTAGAGTGGCCCTTCCTGTTTGCAGTCCTCCGCTGGTACGGATTCGGGGAAGGTTTTCTCCGTTGTCTTCGCACCATGTACGCTCAGCCTACAGCCAGTATATGTGCAAATGCTTTAAAGTCTCAGCCTTTTCCCCTTCAACGCGGCACTCGCCAGGGATGCCCACTGTCTCCACTCCTCTTCGATCTTGCACTCGAACCCTTGGCTTTACTAATCCGGCAATCGGAGGAGATTCATGGAGTCCCCTTCACCCATAGGGAAATCAAAATTTCAGCGTATGCTGATGATCTTATGCTTTTTGTCTCTATAGACTCAGTACCGGCTGTCCTAGAGCAAATTGGTAAATACTCACAACTGTCCGGTTATAAGATAAATTGGACCAAGTCGGTAGCCTTTCCATTAAATCCTCTGCTTCATCAGGCAGATATGCAATCCTTCCCCTTTTTATGGCAACCTCGCATGGTCAAATACCTTGGGGTTCACTATTGTTCTCCTTTGGAAGACACTATCTCCTTCAATGCCAAAGACTTAACCTCTAAAGTCCGGGCGCTTACTCACCGCTGGACTCCTTTAACGCTTACCTGGTGGGGTCGATTAGAAACCATAAAAATGATGATTGTTCCGAAAGTGAATTATATCTTAGAAATGGTGCCCTGTCTCTTCCCTCGACGTTTATATAAAGATATCGAGGGCCTTCTGACTAGATACTTGTGGCAAAACAAGACACCTAGGATAGCGAAACATAAGCTGCAAGCAGATAAGGAAAATGGGGGTGTCAGATTCCCTGATTTCCTGAAGTATCATCAATCTTTTCTTCTCAAACAAGGTGCTCGTTGGCTGGAAGATCCAGTACCGAGTAGACCTGTGTGGCTAGACATAGAAGAGGACCTTTGCAAACCGATTCCTCTTACTTTTCTCCCTGGTATGACTCTCCCATCAGACTCCCACTTTCCACCAATGCTTTTAGACACCTTAGGTGCCTTTAATAATCTCATGCAATCTTTAGACTCCCGACTCTGTCCGTTAGACAAGCTCCCACTTTGGTACAACACTCGATTTCGAATACAAAATAAACCGATGGCGTGGAGCCCCTGGTACACTAGGGGCATTTGGATTCCTAGTCAGTTGTTCCATGAAGGTCGCTGGAAAACTTTTAGTGAATTGCAAATTGAATTTGGTCTCCCAGCGAAACACTACTTTCAGTTGGTGCAACTTCAGCATTGCCTTAGGAGTGCTAAGGTGCTCCCGCCATCGGCCTCCCCTACACAAGGTTGGTTGGAGACTATCCGATCTATCGGTAGTTCACCGGGTGTAGCATCCAATTTTTACAAAACCTTATGTAATGCTATAACTAGGGATACCCCTATAGCGCAGAAAGCATGGGAGAGAGAATTACATGTGACTTTGACCCCGGAGCAATGGAGCCTTGTCTGGAGTAGAGTGACACGGGTCTCCCGATCCGCCTCACTCACTCAGACACTCTTCTTTCTAGCCCACCGGTGTTTTTACACTCCTGACAGATTAGCCAAATGGAACACTACTCAGGGCAATAATTGTTGGACATGTCATGCGGCCATTGGTTCACTACCTCATGTTATGTATGAATGTCCCGCACTACAGTATTACTGGAGTCGGGTCTGGGGTCGTATCCAGTCTATTTTGCACTTTCAAGAGCCCCTTTCTTGGAGGATAGTGGGACTTCGCTCAGCTGCGGGGATCCCCTCTCTTCCAAAAACGGCTTACTTCCTTTTGGACTTTATGCTAGGCATTGCTATTTCCCTAATTACGAAATACTGGAAAAATAGCTCCCAACTGAGCCCCAATGAATGGTGGAATCATGTCTGTCTCTACAGTAAATATGAACAAATACCTCGTATGTTTGCTTCCCCCATTCAGACTCCACATCATCGGTCTAAATGGAAGATGCTCAATGACTATGTACATTCTGCTCAATGCTCTCATCTGACTGTCTAAATTTATATATATCTTTGTCTCATGATTATTCTGTATCGCAGATACTCTTTTGATTGTTTTGATGTACAATTACTGTTGTTTGGAAGCGCTCACATGCTGACATAATCAGCTAGAGAAGAAGCGTGGGGGTGGGGGGTAATTGGGTTTACTTTTCTTTATTGTATAATTGTTTTGTCTCCTTTGGTGTGTTGTTTCTTTTGTTTGTTGCAAAATGAAAATAAAAGTTTCAAAAAAAAAGATACCTTCCTAAACAATGCATCACCCAAGCTGACAACAAACACCTTAGATACTAATATATCCGTAAACCAATGGAATTTAGTCATCCAAAAGGCAGCTGCCCCCACACAGAGCACTCCCAAAAGCCCCCCAAAAAGGTCTGAAAATTGGTATACCCACGAACTCACCAAATTAAAAAAGCAACTGAGAAAACAAGAAAAAAGGTGGAGAACAACAAAATCAAACGAAAACAAATCCCAATACCTTAGCATACTCAACATCTATAAAGATACAATCAAAA
Source organism: Ichthyophis bannanicus (assembly GCA_033557465.1). Classification (NCBI taxonomy): domain Eukaryota; kingdom Metazoa; phylum Chordata; class Amphibia; order Gymnophiona; family Ichthyophiidae; genus Ichthyophis; species Ichthyophis bannanicus. The sequence goes on from CM066031.1 coordinate 1,301,908,848, forward strand.
AATCAAAACGAGAATATCATACAAAAGTTATAAACCTGGCCATTAACCGCCCCAGGGAATTATTCACAATTGTAAGATCCTTAACATAAACACAAAAACCTGAGTCAGAACACCCCACAATAAGTGCACAAACTTTAGCTACTCATTTTGCAGAAAAACTTAAAAACAAATCCTCCAATCCTGCCGCCTCCATACAAACAGGGGCTAAAAACCCCAACAAATGGGATAGCTTTCACCTAATCGATCAAAAACATCTCCTGAAGATCATAACAGTGATCAACACTACAACCCAGTATCATGGATCAAGTCCACAAAAGCAGAACTCTCCAGAAACCTCCTACACATAAACAATCAATCCCTCTCACAAGGCATCATGCCTAATGCCCTCAAACTCACTTCCATCCACCCCATCATAAAGAACAACACCTTGGATCCAAAAGACCCAAGCTCATACAAGCCCATAGCCAGTACACCATTCGTTACCAAGCTAATAGAAAAAATCATCCAACTGCAACTGCAAGATTATATTGACACCAATACCCCCTTGGACTCTCATCAATTCGGTTTCCGCCCAACCCATGGCATTGAAACCTTGTTAATAACACTAACAGACAACCTCATTAGAGGTACAGATGACAATAAGCAAGGATTCATCCTCCTTTTTATAGACATAGCCTCTGCATTCGATAATATAAACCATAACATATTAATAAAAAAACTGGCAAAAATAGGAATAGAAGGCACTGTCCTAAAATGGTTTATGTCATATATTTCACACCGTATGCTACATGTTCAATTAGGCCAAGACATCTCAGAAACATTCCCCCAAGGCCAGGGAATACCACAAGGCTCAGCCCTCTCAGCCCTTCTTTTCAACCTATACCTACAGCCCATCACAAACATATTTAGAAAATTCAAAATTAACCATTACATTTATGCTGACGACATCATGCTCTCGATCCCAATAGACATTAATAATCCCTCCTACCTCAATCTATCCGAATGCATTAGAGAGGCTGAATCATGGCTAAAGACCAACTATCTCAGCATTAACTTAAAAAAAAACTGAAGCTATGTTTGTATCAAGGAACCACGATGCAGTCCATCCAAAAATCATCACAATCAACAATACAGCCATCCCTGTCAAACAGGAGGTGAAATATCTAGGGATAATATTGGTTCACACTCTCAGTATGCTACCCCACAAAAAACAAACAGTAAAAACCATATTCTTTAAACTAAAAACAGTGCAACACCTAAGACCCCTCCTCGATACCAATGACTTCAAGTCCATAGTCCACGCACTAAATGAATGGCCGCGGGGCCATGTACCCAGAGGCCATGGTAACCGGGGGAGCGGCGCGGGGAGCTCTCTTCCGGTGGCGGGGTGCCGGCGTGAAAGAGGAGCAGTGGGGTGGGGGAGTAGCAGGGAGGCTGACTCGGCATCCTTTGAATGGACTGGCTCCCGGGCCTGACGGAGGGGCGCGGGAGCTAATGGGATGCCGAGGTTGAGATTGGAGAGAGCGTGGGGCCAGCGGGAGAAGCAGTGTGCTGGCAGGCACAGGAAGGACCAGACGGCTTCGGCTTGGGTTCGCGGAGCCCTTTTAAAGAAAGGAAGGAAAGAAAGAAGATTGGGCATCTCGGGGGCTGGAGCGGCAAGACGGTGTTGAGACAGCCTCGTTTGCGGCGGTGTCTGGGACGAGCCTCTGAGCGAGCAGCGGGGCTCGGAGGGCAGAACAGGACACCTCGGATGCATGGGAGTACGGAGCCAAGTCCTGGAGGCGGAACAGTGAAGCAGGCAGGTACCGGTAGCCAGTACCATACAGGAATTAAGCAGTTTAAAGTGAAACGAACCCAAGAGAGAAAGATAAAGGGGAGGGGGGGTGCTTGAAGGAGTAGGATGCCTGGCAGAGGGCAGCAGAGTCAGGAGAGAGGTCTGGGTAGATCGGGGAGGGGGCAGGCCTCATCTACTCGGGGGAGGGGGACTGGGGGACTGGGAAGAGCACACAGTAGGCAGACCTCTGCTACGGGAGCGGTGCAGGAGCGTGGTAGGGTATGCGGAGTGGGTACCCTGGAGGTCCGGCAGGGCCGGGTTACCCAATGGGAGTCAAGGGGGGGTGCACCCAGTTCAAGGGAGCAGGGGGGGGGGTCAATGGAGAGAGGAGTTGGGGGAGAAGGGGGGTTATGGGGGGAGAAGGGGGCTCGGTGGGCCATGGCAGTGCGAGTACTATATCTAGGGTGGGGAATGCTTCTGACACGGAAAGTGGGAGGGTTTCGGTTCAGGGAGAAGGGGAGGGAGGGGTGGCCACCAGTGGATGGGGTTGTCAGGGCGGGGGTGATGGGTCGGGAGTGGGTGGGGGTAGAGTCCGGGGTGGCGTTGAAGGGCAGGGAACTTCAGGGCATTGTGGGTGGCCAGTGATGCTGGGTGGTTTCTATCCAGCGGTGTGGGAACACTGGCGGGGGGGGAGGACAGGACTCATCCAGGGCGGAGTGGTTGGGGGCGTGGCAGTCTCCGTGGCCTCCAGTAGCTCCCCCTTCGGCGTTTTCCTTTTTGTCCCCACAGGTGCCGGAAGCGTGGCTGCCGCCGGGAAGAACAGTGTCTAGTCCTTCACCAGGAGTCGGTGCGGAGGGCAGATCGGCAGGGGCAAGAGAGAGGATGGAGGTCACAGCTGGGGGGCCTGATGCCGCGTCGATGGGTTCTGGGCAGCGACAGGAGCCAGACGGTGTGCGAGCTGGAGGGGAGTCCAGGATGCCAGTGGAAGGTGAGTTATCTGAGGGGCAGGCGGAAGGGGCTCGGACGGGGATTCGCAGGGGGGGAAGGTGCGAAGGAAGAAGAGGCATACATGTTGGAGGTGGCGTAGTTCGGAGTCCTCTTCTTCGTCATCGGAGGATTCTTCGTCAGGCGCTTCGGGGGCGGAGGGGGTGGTTCGGGCAGGGGGCGTCGGCGAGGTGGGGTCTGGGGGCGGCAGCTATGCTAGCTTCATTTGCTGAATTATGGGAAAGCGTACCAAGGAAGCTGTGGAGGAGGATTCGAAAGAGGCGCTACATCGACATCTTTCGGCTGTTGGAGGGGAGGAAGAGGTCGGAAGAGAGTAGGAAGAAGAGGAAGGAGGACGAGAAGGCGGGGAGAGTGCGAAAGGTGACGCGTAACATCATCAACTGGACAAGAGCCTTTTTGCGGTTGGCTAGCGTATGGGGCCGTCATAATCCGGAGCATCATGGTATGTTGCTGTCCTACACGGATTCCATTTTAGAGGCGGCTCAGACACACCAGGGTTGGGCATGGCTCAACTATGATGAGAAAGTTCAGGGATAAGATGGAGGAGAATAAGCCTTTTTCCTGGGGGACCCAGGATATTAATTTATGGTTAACACAGATGTCAGCGAGGGCAGGGGCCAGGGGGGGGAGTAGTGCTAAGGCAGGGACAACGGGAGGGTCAGTGATGGGGCATTCCTTTCGAACGGGGGGGCCTTTGCCCCTCCAGCGCTTGGCCAGTGGGGGGGTGGGTGATGTCTGCTGGCGATTTAACAAGGAGTCGTGCCCCTTTCCAGACTGCAAGTTTCGGTACGCTTGCTCTGTCTGTAATGGAGGACACGCGGCAGTCACGTGTGTTAAAAGAGGCGCAGTTCCCCCCACCCCTTCGGGTCCCAAAGCAGCAATGAATTGCTAGGCCTGGCCTTGACTCCGATATGGTGGGAGGCCTTACAACCGTGGTTGGAACGTTATCCTCGAAAAAAGTATGGGGAGTTGTTGGGGAAGGGGTTTAAAGAGGGCTTTGAGATACCTGTGAAGGGGAACGTCATAGGGGGACGGGTGCGAAATTCTGCCTCGGTGCAGCATTTTGCTAACATTGAAGTTGTGGGAGGTGTTAGAGTTGAGCCGGATTGTGGGGCCATTTGCGGTTGCGCCATTTGCGGATCTCATGGTTTCCCCATTGGGAATTGTAGCGAAAAAGGAGCCTGGGAAGTTCAGGCTGATTCACAATTTATCTAGCCCTGCGGGTGCGTCGGTGAATGATCATATACCGAAGGCATTGTGTACGGTTCGTTATGCTTCCTTTGATGCTGCTGCGGACCTGGTTAGAACCTGTGGCCCTAGGTGTCTGCTGGCTAAGGTAGACATAGAATCGGCTTTTCGATTACTCCCGGTACACCCGCCCTCGTTTCACTTGTTGGGATTCCGTTTTGAGGGGCAGAATTATTTTGATAAATGTATGCCGATGGGTTGTTCGATTTTATGTGCGTATTTTGAGAAATTCAGTACCTTCCTGCATTGGGCGGTGGTAGTGCGGGTGGGTTGCTCGAATGTAGTGCATTACCTGGATGACTTTCTGTTTGTGGAGGAGGCTATGTCCGGAAAATGCCAAAGGTTGCTGGAGGGATTCACGGACTTGGCCCTGGATTGGGGGGGGTCCCACTGGCTGCAGAAAAGACAGAGGGTCCAGCGATGTGTATTACATTCCTGGGTGTAGAGCTGGACATGGGGGCGATGGAGGCCTGATTGCCAAAGGAAAAGGTGGGGCATTTGCGGGTGTTAGTGGCCAATGTACTGGGTTCCTGCAGGATAACGCTGAAGGAGATGCAGGCATTAATTGGCTCGTTGAATTTTGTGTGTAGAGTGATTCCGATGGGGTGTGTGTTTGAATGGGGTGTGTGATGAATGGAGTGTGTGATGAATGGAGCCTAGTGACTAACGATGAGGTATGTTTACTAAAATGCGCAAGCTAGCATATGATAAGCCCTAAAAATGAGCCCGGGAGGTGGCGTCTAGATTATTGCAACTTCATCCTTGTTGGTCTCACTCTGAATCATCTCTCTCTCCTTCAATCTGTTCAAAACTCAGCTACACAGCTAATCTTCCACCAGCCTTGATATGTTCAGAATAACCTCTCTTCTTAAGTTGCTTCACTGGCTCCCTATTCGTTTCCGAATCTGGTTCAAACTTCTCCTACTAACCTATAAATGCACTCATTCTGCTGCTCCTCGGAAACTCTGCTCTTCTGGCACATCCCTTCTATCTGTGCCCTTCTACTGCCAACTCCAGACCGCTCCTTCCACATTGCTCGTCCTTATGCCTGAAACAAACTTCCTGAGTCTGTGTGTCAGGCATCATCTCTGGCCCTTTTCAAATCCAGGTTGAAAACTCACTTCTTCAAGGACGCTTTTGGATCCTGATCCCTTAGTCTCCTGTGTGTTTCCTTACCATTCCCCCAGATATAGCCTTGTCCTCAAGCTTCTGTGTTGCCTGTCTTGACTTGATTGTAAGCTCTGATGAGCGGGGACCGTCTTTTCATATGTGTCTGTAAAGCACTGCATACGCCTTGTAGCGTTATAGAAATGATTAGTAGTAGTAACGCAACAAATTCTGAGGTCAGAATAGAAGAGACTGGAAAAACAGTAGGATTTGCTGGTATTTAAATTAAACCTAAAGTGATGATGTTGCAAACTAAGTAATGATGAGAGGGACAGAAATAAAAAAGTACAGAATAATACTAGAACAAACATAAAACACCAGGTTTGCTCGGAGTCCTAATTAAAATAAGTCAGCAGCTGTTTTGCCTATATAGGCTGTGTCAGGCCACATTCTCCTTAGAGTCACTCTGGATATTCACCTCTGCCAAAAAGATTGGTGTAGAGCACTTGTGTGTTATTCTGACCTCACTAGGTTTTTTCACCACCATATTTTATGGACTTTTAAATAAGTGTCTCTGTCTCACAAATTATGCATTGCTGCAGCCAGGAATGCAGACAACAGTCCCCAAGTCTGGCCCACTATCTCTTAAAGGGGCCAGTGGTGGCCCCTATCCTCTGCATTTTCCTTGATGTCACTCCATCAATTCCCCACCGGGGTTGCAAAGCGCCATTTTGAACCAGGGCATTAAGGGGGCAGGAGCATCCAGGGATGGGTCTTGCCCCAACTAAGCAAAATGATAGAATGAAATTTTAATGCACAAAAATATGGCAATGGCTGCTGAAGAAGATGGCACCGAGGGAAAAGCATGGGGCTGACAGAAGTGTTAAAAACATAATACACACGTTATGCATGTCAAAACGCCCATCTCGGAAACTTTAACAAAGGAGTAGGGAAGGGGAAAGAGGAGGCCAAATCCAATAAAGAGGAAGTTAAGCAGTGAAGAGATGACTAGCAAGAGATAAGTCTGAATACTACTGAGCGGGTCTGCAACATGACAGTTCCATCCAAAAATCTCACACATGCCTTGAAAAGCTTTTTCAAGGTTGCGTCATTGTTACACAGTTACCCACATGTATAACTAGCCATCCTTCCCAGGGTAGGATTAACTGGGCAGCTACCTTTCTGTCTGGAAATCTCTCATTGTTTCCAATGAAAGCACAAATACATTTTGTACCTTCTTTTCATCCCATACAAAATCCTGGTAGCCAACAAATAATATGGTTTCACTTTAATACATTATACTGGCTTTGGAAGCAAAAGTCTCAGGAAACAGAAAATGCTCCATCTTGGTGCTGTCTCTCTCTTTGGTTTGGAAGGGACCAACCTGCCATTGAATTGTGTAAATTCATGCTCTTATTCACATTAATAATAATAATAATAGTATATAAAATTATACAGTTCAATACAGTGAAAGTAAGGCTGCCTGTGACCAGATTGGAAATGTAGACTGGGATGTTTTATGTATTAGACCTGGGTATTTCATGGTTGAGATATGTTTCGGCCACAGATGATCTCCTGGGCATTGAAAAGTTTTGTCCTTCGAAGCAAGGGTCAAAGGAAAAAAATGAAAATAAAATCTTCTGCATTTCCCCTGAAGAACAAAAAAAGAATTTAAGGCAGAAGGTTCCTGTTATTTAAGTTTAAGGTTAATTCTAAAATGCTGTATTACTAGAAATTGAATTGGGACTTCCTAGATCTATTAGAACAGTTCCTAACTCAATCTTCAGGACCCATGACTGACTGGATTTTGAAGATATCCACAAGAAATATGCATGATACAGAGTTGCATACGCCAGAGGCAATGCATGCAATCTATCTCATGCACAGTCATAGCAGATATCCTGAAAACCAGACCGGCTAGGCACATCCCAAGGAATGGGTTAAGAACCACTATTCTCTCAGGACTATTTATAGTTTATTGGCGTATTAATCACACCCTTTCCCCTGCTATTTATGAATTAGCAAAAACAAAGAGAACAGTATTGCAGCATATCAATGTATTTAGAACATGCTCTGAAAACATTTAAAAAAAAATTGATTAGGGTAGACAAACGAAAATACTGAGAGCGAAAATGGAAGGACTGAAGTGCAATACAGCCTTAAATTTTATATACAGATGCTGAACAGAGCAGGCACTTATGCTTCAAAGCAATCAGAGCGTTCACTTGGATAAATGAACATATTGCTAATTTTTTAAACATCTTTAATACTGTAGTTCGACAGGTTCTCTTGGCTCATCTCTCATGCCTTTTTTTATTAAAAATGATATACTTTTCTTTTATTGCTCATACTTTCAGTTATCTCTTGCTTGGGTACCTTCTACAGATCAATAGCATTATGTTAAGTGGATAAAAGGGCTAAATGCAGTTGTCATTTACAATGAAGCAACTTCTCAGCCTTTAAGTGCTGCTCTACTCTTAACATGTTAGAATTTTAAATTCCAGTCTTGGATAAATTCAGATTGCTATTCTACATTCCAAGCTTTTTGACTTAAATTAAATGTCTTGACATTCTTTTAAAGCAAGAATATTGGTACAGGTTACACTGGAAACTAGTACCAACCTGCAATTTCATGAATTTCATTGCTGGTGGCCATATATCTCTAATGGCAAAACTACACTGGTTGTAGTACCATAAAAATCAATAAATATTAACCTTTCTTGACACTTTTTGCACAGATGCTTTATCAATTTCTGTTGGGTGATAGAGCAGCCAGTGATGTATTGTATTTGTCTGCTAAGAATCTATAGCAAACTTAGAAATCAATATAGATTAACAAGCATTTTTTAGCACAAGATCTACTTGTGTACTTTTTGTTCCAAAGGACAATTGAGAATATCCTTTTAAACAGCTTGCAAGGCACTTGTCTTAACAGTTTCTTACAAATACCGATATAGTATCAGGTAAAAAAATGCTCTTAACAGACTTGTATAACATGTATCACTACATTTCCCTAGAAAAGCACAGACAGAGGTCTTTGTAAGGCACATGCCCTTAAACAGTTCCTGAAAGCAATAAAGTGCATGCATCAGCAGTACTGAACACTAAAAATTCCAATAACCATAAATATAACTTTTGAGTGAAAAAGAATTTATGCTTTATAATTTGAAACAATCATCTTGTAAATTATGTACCATAGTTCTCAAAACTAATACACAGCCATAACATCATGCCTTCACACTATCACCCAATACCTGGCAACCCTCAGTATCTCAGTAAATTACAACAAAGCTCTCCACGTGACTCCATCTTCAAACCCCCCCCCCCACACCCCCACACAATTAAGGATCAATGACAGAGAACTGGATATCAAAACTGAGGGCAAATACTTGGGTGTCACAACAGACCAGAACCTGAACAAGCTCTCCCAAATCAAAAACCCCCACTAACTCAGCTTATCATAAGCTACAAACCTTATAGAACTTGCGTCCTCTATTGGATCCAAATGATTTTAGAACAGTATGCCAAGCCATAATCACATCACATCTGGAATATTGCAACATCCTATTCCTGGGCCTCTCCAAGCAATCCCTTTACCCGCTACAGATGGTCCAGAATACTGCCACCAGGATCATTACCGGATCATCTAGAAACGACCATATCACACCCATCTTAAAATCCCTCCACTGGCTTCCTATATCACAAAGAATCCTATACAAGATAGTCATTACCATCTTCAAACTCCTGCAGAACCAATACCCAACTGACTTACAAAATGTAATAACCAAAGTTTCAGACACAGGATCACGATAATGTAATAAGAACTTCCTCTCTATCCCAGCTATAAAAACCCAAAGCACTCAACAAACATGCAACAGAGCCTTTACCCTATTACCCTATTTGAACCCGCCATCTGACATTCACTCTTTGAACACCTACATTCTTCCATCACTGTACCCGAGCTATGGGAAAAAAAGGAAAACACACTTATTCACTGAACACGTTTGGTCAGACAGTGGTGGATACCCCCCCCCCCCCCCCACTTAACACCTAACTCTTAAATGCAGTACACCTGTTACCAGTTAGCTCTCACCTCTGTCGCTCCATGTTCACCCCTCCCTCCCCAGATCCCCGTTCTCTCATTTATAATTTAATGGCTATGATGTAATTGTTACAGTTCATTGTTAAATGTAAACCGCTTTGATTGTATGAAAAAGCGGTATATAAAAATGGTTAAAAATAAATAAATAGAATGGAAAGAGAAAATGTTTCTTCTTTACTATCAGATAATCTTAATTTTCTTTTTCAGTTTTGTATCCCCAGCAAGTCTCTGAACAAAAACATAATTCATAATCTCATACAGTATTCTAAATGTTTTGACCAAGGTAAAAATGCTTAATAGTGTGAAAACATGCATTTCCCAGTTACACTGGTTAAATCGTAAATTCTAACCACCTTGTGTTGCCTAAAAGCTTTTGATAATTGGAAAACTTGTTTTTGCTGTACAGCCCATATGGTAAAGTAGTGAAGGCAATGGTTATACTGGGATATCTTTAACATTGCATAGCCTAGTGAATCAGTTTAATTCCAGTTATATATTGCAGATGCTCTAACACTATGTTGTTTGGCTTTCCACTGGGCAGAGAAGATCTGGAGGCTCGGTTATGTGCCTCTATTAATGTCTCTCTTCAAGAGCATAATTTTCCTAGTAACCTACAGTCAGCAGTCATAACCTCCCTTGTTCAAAAGAGATTCTTTAGATCTCAGTAGAGTTGAAAATTATAGACCGGTTTCCCATCTGCTGTTTTTAGGGAAAATTATTGAAAAGGCTGTAGCTAGTTGGTTTATGGATGAACATCAGATACTGGATGCCCATCAAGTAAGATGCTGCCGCTTTAATAGTAAGGAGACCTTATTAGTATCTTTAGCTGACAATATACATCAACGTCTGGAGAGGATTCATGTGGAGTATTACTGCTCTTAGATATATCAGTCACTTTTGATACAATCAGCCATGGTATAACGGGGGGGGGGGGGAATCAATAGTGGGGGGGGGGCCCATCACCGGGGGTTCAACATTGATGATTTTGGGGCGAACATAGAGACTGACAGGATAGTAGAGTTACTGGTCTGGAGTTCTTGAAGAGGAATAGGGGGGGTTCCTATTCAGAGATGTTCTTGGAATAGGACGGTTTTTAGCTGCTTTTTGAATGATGTGGCTTGGTAAAGAGTTCCAGAGGGATGGGGCATAGAGTTCAAAGGCTCTGTTGCAGGTCCGTTGTGTTGCTTTGGTTCTTTTGTGGGGGACGGCAATGGAGCTGTTGGAGGATTGTCTGGTTGTTCTGCTGTGGGTTGGGCGAGGCAGTAGGGTGCGGAGTGGGGTGCCTTGTGTTTGGTGGATGGTTTTGTGGGTGAGTAGAAGAGCTTTGTACTTGATTCTTGCTTCGATGAGGAGAATATGAAGGTCTCTCAGAATTGGGGTGATGTGGTCCCGTTTCTTTGCATTGTGTATTATTCTCGCCGTGGTGTTTAGAGCAGTTCGGAGGGGATTGGTTTGTGCGGCAGGTAGGCCATGGTAGATTATGTTGCAGTAGTCCAGATGAGGGAGTGTCAGAGCTTGCATTACTGTCCTGAACTCCTGTGGTTCGAGGAGAGGTCGGAGACGCTGTACCGTCTTCGCTTTGTGGAATACAGTTCCAGTAGTCTTGTTGATTTGTTGCTTAAGGGTTAGGGCTTGGTCAATGATGATGCCGAGATATCTTATGTGTGGTTGTATTTGAATTTGCGTGGTTCCCATGGTGAGGTGAGTGGGTGGTTTGAAGTCTGGGTCCTTTGTCACTATAAGAGCCTCGGTCTTCTTTATGTTAATGGATAAGTTGTTCTCTTGTAGCCAGTTGGATACGTCGGTGAAGCAGGTTGATAGCTGGTCGTTTGTTGGGTCTGTGGTTGTAATTGGGGCGTAGAGCATTATGTCGTCAGCGTATATGTGGAAGTTGACATTGTGAGTGCGTATGACTGAACAGAGTGGACGGAGGTAGATGTTGAAAAGCATGGCTGATAATGTGGATCCTTGAGGTATTCTTTTAGAAACCATGAGTAGATAAGGATTGGTGGGGATCTCCTGACTTGATTCCAGTCATATCTGGACCAACTGGCTAAATTAGAAGGATGCACGTAACTTCGGGGGTTCGGGTGCAGCAGGCCATGTGTGCCAAAGCACATGGCCCTCCGCCGAGTCTAGCCACCCGCCCTGCCACCGGAATCAGCGGCAGCATGGGATGGCAACGCAGCGTGGCTCAGCACGGTGGGGGGAAGGGTGGTGAGGCTCAGCACGGGTGGGAGGGGGTGGTGACAGGGCATATGTGCCAAAGTACATGGCCTGCCACTCACAGAGATCTGCCACCCTAGGTGGTCACCTAGCCCACCTTGTGGACAGGCCAGCCCTGGCTCCACCATACAAATTAAACACCATTGCGGCATTATGCATCACAGTGGTGCACGCTAATGGCATGCGCTCGAGGAACAAGCCCTGCTCCTTCGGCGGGCTCCTTGGGGCAGCTTGGGTGGCCTTAGTTTTCATCAGAAACTTCATCTTCCTTGCCAGCGTTCTTTGCAATTATCTTCCTTTTATTACTTGCTTGGTTTGTTTCCACTTCTTATTTCATTTCTCCCTACAATGGGTTTTATCCAGGTGCACTGGGGTCACCGTCCATCTTTGTCTTTCAGGCCCCTGGCCAGGAGAAACATGAGCAACCTTGCTCTTTGCACTACGCCAATTGTTTCTACTGAATCTGATCCCCATTGAACCCCCTTGATCGCTGCCAATGTGTGCTTCCTAACTGCAGGTCACTTTATTCCAAAACTACTCTTCTCTCATATTTAATCCTCAAGCACTCCTTAGATGACTTGTTCATGACAGAGGCCTGACTCAAGGAGGTGGAGGAGCCCTATCTGTATCACTGCCTCCTCACCAACTACAGTGCCTTGTTTATTTCATGTACTGCTAGAATAGGCGGTGGTATTGTCATGCTTTTCAGTGATTCTCTGAATATCACCGACATAGACTCTTCAACCCTACATTACCCAGAATCCCTACTGGTACATATCCCACTCCATCCTGACATGCATGCTCTCCTCTTCTATGTTCCACCTTCTTTGAGCACCCCCCCCCCCCTCCCCCATGTGGGACTCTTTTCTCATGATCCTGGAGACAGCTGTTTCCTTCAGTAATCTTTTAGTCCTAGGAGACTTTAATGTAGTAAAAGCTGTTAGAGTAGCTGGGTTTAAAAAAGGTTTGGACAAGTTCCTCGAGAAAAGGTCCATAAAACATTATTAAAGAGGATCCGGGAAATCCACTGCTTACCCCGGGACAATCATTGTGGAACCTATGTACCTTTTTGGGAACCTGCCAGGTACTTGTTACCTGGATTGGCCATTGTTGGAAACAGGATACTGGGCTTGATGGACCTTGGTCTGACAGAGAATTGCATTTCTTATGTTCTTATATTCAAGGGCCGGCAGTTATATCAAGGGGTGCCTCAGGGATCTGTGTTAGCCCCCTATCTGGTTAATTTATATTTGGTGCCTTGTGACAGATACTGCATCTAGTATGTAGGGTTTCATTTTTATAGTTACACTCACAACATTCAAGGTGCTTCTCAAATTATGCAACAAAATCTGTAATATAATTTAAATTGTTCAAGAAGGATTATTTTTGTTGCAGGATTAACTTTGATGTATGAAACTCAAGCTAAACATAAATAAGATAGAGTGGCATTGTCTGGCTAATGCTGGGGGGGGGGGGAGGGGGCGGAAGGTATTATTGCCTCAGGATGCAGGTCCATTGAAGGGTGGTGCTGCAGAAATTTAGGGGTATGGAAGGAATTACAGCTCGGTGTGCGGGCCCATATCACAGTGGTAGTCCAAGGCTCCTTTTTGAGTCTGAAATAGATTTGCCAGTCATGTCCATATCTTTCAGAAGTGAATTAACTATTGTGACTCGGACATTGGTCTTTCCACATCTTGATTTCTGCAATGCCCTTTAGTGGGCCTTCTGAAAAAAAAAAAGAGATCTCTTGCCTTTAAAATACCACTGCAAAAATTATCAAGGAGCTCTGGAAGTTGAGCCATATTACTCTAGTTTTAATACAATTACATTGGCTCTCAATCATTTTCAAATTCAATATAAGATCTTATTGTTAGCTTTTCAAACTTTTCAATGGATGGTCCCCAAAATTGCTTACCAAAATACTGGCACCTTATAACCAGGGGGGGCTTTATTGACATTTCCCAGTTTGCAAGAGGTTTGTATCAGGAAAGGACTTTCCTTCCAGGCACCTGACCTGTGAAATGCCCTTTTGCTTGGGTTTAGGTAGCAGAGGGATCTCTGTGCATTTATGAGGGCTCTTAAGTCACATTTCTTTCAGTGTGCATTTGGGGAAGGTTGAGAAGAGTTACTGTGATGTAAATCAGATGAGTAGTTTTGTATTCTGTTTATTCTACTATACAGTGCATAGAGTGCTTTTTAGATGTGCAGTTAAGAAATGTAAAGAAATAAATACAAATAAATACTTTTTACCTTCCCATTCTGTTCAACCTTTAGGGGCAACCCAACACAATTCAAGAAGATGAGATCACAGAACAATAAGATCAAGTGAAATCAATGAATGGGATGAAATGTGGAATGCCTTTGTTTCCAGTTATCTCGTCAAAGTAATGGTCACAGCTAGAGGATCCAATGTTTAAAACTATTTCTTCCTTCTAATCATTATGGCAAATAACTTTAGAAAAGAAGGCTGAGTCAGCAAATCCGTATGGCAAAAGGGTTTCTATTAGCAGTATAAATGAAGGCAGAACATAAGCAGATGCAATAAAGGATGTTTGCACACAACAAAGCATCATTTACAAATGGCCACCTGGCGGAGAATACATGACACTCAGCTTACTATTGCAGTGGTATTAACACCCAATCCTTGAGGGCAGCAAATGGGTGAGGTTTTCAGGCTATCCCTAATGAATATGCATGAGAACAATTTGCATACAATGGGGGCAGAATGCAGGCAAATCTTTCTCTTGCATATTTATTAGGAATAGCCTGAAAACCTGACCCATGTGCAACACTCGAGGACTGCGAGAGAATACCACTGCTCTATTTTTTTTCTCTTTTTTCCTTTATTTTAAAGGCTTCGGGAGTAATTTTTAAAGACATTTCCACATGTAAAGCAATGTTTTACCTGTGGAAATGAGATCTTAGAAAACTATTTGCCCTATAAACCAGTAAAGTTACAAGCACCCGTAGATACTGAAGCCTGCTCACTGTCTGAGGCGGCATCCCCAAAAGGAAGGGTTGGGGTTGCCGATAGTAACCTGATGTTCAATGGAAGGCACTCAGATCAAAGTCAACTGTTTAAGGTTTAAGGTTTAATAATTTGATAAAAACCGCCTTTCAAAACAATCAAGGCGGTGTACAATAATAAAATACATAAAAAGTCATAAAATACATAAATCACACAATGCATATAGACAATACATAATACATAAAAACTGTGACCAATGGTAAAATACATAAAAGGTCATAAAATATATAAATCACAGGATGCATATGAACAAAACATAATACACAAAAACTATGGCCAGAGCCAGAAAAGAAAGAAGAAATGTACATATTTTATAAAGGACAGAGGAGTGAAAGTAGGGGAGCACAGGACAGGAGACAAAAGGCAGATAGGTAAAGTAGAAAAGGACTCACACAAATGGGGAGGGAACAATAAAGGCTATGGAGAACAGAAAATCAGCTTTGCTGCAACAGTTTCAGTGCATTGGCCCTTAAAATTCATTTATATGTAATTCATGCATATTAACTAGTATCGTGATAACCCACACTACAAAATCAAATGTATTCACAAATCTATTATGAAATGTTGTACTCAGTATATTATCTTGGTAACAGAAATACAGCTCAATTGGGAGTTTACATATCAATGACAATACCACCAAGGTCATTTTAGAAGCATCTTTGAGTGTGAATAATGGTATTTACACATGGAGATTGCATACACATTAATATGGCAATTCCAGAAAGCTGCTATGTGTGGAGATCCCTGGGATGCAGAAATTTCAAGGAAATGGGGTTTTGGTGGCAGAAAATGTAGATGTTTGTTCCCCATTTTACATTGGGAATACACATCTATTTAAAAATATTTCAGTCTGTATTTGTACCAGTTAAGAGGCACGTGCAGATTTTTAAAAAGTGCTTCTTTGGGCCATGACTTCACATCAGAGATTAAAAGGATATTTCTCCTTGATCCTTCATTTTTATTCCCCCTTCTAAATTTCAGAAAAATGAATTGTGGCTTCACTAGTTAACACTAGAAGCCCCAAATGCGTCAATTGATGCAAATGCATCTTCGAAGTTGTATACCAGCGCCACTGCTAGAACCATGTCAGTTATGTTCCATGACTTTGTTAGCGAGGTCAAGATATTCAAATATGTGCATCGAAAATTAATGACAGATGCGCCACCTAGCAGGAAAATGAATTTATACCTAGAAGCCCCAATGTACGTCAATTGACGCAACCAAGAAAATTAAGTGGTTTTCACAAGTTTTCTTATGACTAACATAAGAACATTGTTAACTAAATTTAAAAGTGGCTGCAAATTCAAAAGTAACTGCAAAGTCCATGTCAGTTAACGAACGAACAGGATAAGCATGTATGGCTTGCTATTGTACATTTAGAGTCTATGTGCAACTGGCGCAGATTGTCGACAGACACTGTCCGCAAACTGGACGCTTACATTTATCGCACAATGTGACAGTGCAATTTTGCTTGCAGTTGGCCTTAACTGCACATGTTACTCGCTTTGCCAGTTTGTTTGTTGCAGCAGTGGCTGGCATTGACTCGGAGTACGAACGTCGAGCAGCACAAGTTTGTCGCTGCTGAACGTAAGAACATAAGATATGCCATACTGGGTCAGACCAAGGTCCATCAAGCCCAGTATCCTGTTTCCAACAGTGGCCAATCTAGGTCATATGTACCTAGCAGTTTCCCCAAAAGACACAGGTTCCGCAATGCTTCTACTGGGTCAAGCATTGATATCCTGGGTCCCTTCTTAATAATGGTTTATGGACCTTTCCTCCAGGAACTTGACCAAACCTTTTTTAAACCCAGCTACACTAACAGCCTTTACTACATCCTCCGGTAACAAATTCCAGAGTTTGATTACACATTGAGTGAAAAAATATTTTCTTTCATTAGTCTTAAATAGTTTACCCTGTAGCATCATTGCATGTCCCCTAGTCTTTCTATTTTCTGATAGCGTAAACAATCGATCTACGTTTACCCGTTCCACTCCGTTCATTAATTTATAGACTTCTATCATATCTCCCCTCAGCCGTCTCTTTTCCAGGTTAAAGAGCCCTAACCTTCTTAGCCTTTCTTCATAGGAGTATCCTTCCATCCCCTTTACCATTTCGGTGGCTCTTCTCTGAACCTTTTCTAATAACGCTATATCCTTTTTAAGATACGGCGACCAGAATTGCACACAATATTCAAGGTGTGGTCTCATCATGGAACGATATAGAGGCATTATAATATCTTTTGTTTTATTTTCCATTCCTTTCCTTATGATACCTAGCATTCTGGGGGCGGAGCTAGCCACGGTGCCGAATGGACGTGTGATTTAGTGCTCCTGAGGCTACTGCATAATCCTGCATTAATCCGTAGCGAAATTGGCATTTTTTTTGAGATCCCTTTGGTGGTACCCATCTAGACAAATTATTTTGGATGGCGACTCTCAAATCAGCACGGCTGGAATTCCAGCAAGGAACTGGATCCTCGGCGAAACGCTCCAAATCTGAAACTGGATCCCCTCACAAAATGGCCGCGACGGAGAAAGAGACTGCAACGGAGGGCCTACGAGAGATATTGATGGAACTAAAGAATGTTAAGGAAATGATAGGCAATAATGCGACTTCGTTGTCGGCGATCCAAGAAGATCTGAGCGAAGTGAAAGAGAAAATGACAGAAATGAGCTCGCGTCTAACTGCGGTAGAAGGACAAGTACAAAAGCATGAAGAAATGCTTAAACAAGTTGGCCCTCTGATTAAACGCATCAAGCACATGGAAGACGCCATTGAAGATCAGAACAATCGTGCACGCCGCAATAACATCCGCTGAGGGGGCCGAAGGTTCCGACCCGATTGCTTATTTAGAGAAAATTATACCTGAAGTGCTTCAGCTTTCCTTCATTCGACCTTTTGAACTGGAGCGAGCGCACCGCATCCCCACACACAAGGCCGAGAACGTCAGGTACCCTAGACCTATGGTGTTGAAAGTGTTGCGTCATGCTCAGGCCATGCAAATATTACAAGCAGCCAGAAAGAACCCATCTCTGCTGATCCAAGGTCAAAAAGTCTCGTTCTATCCCGATCTAAGTAAACAAACTATGGATCGCAGAAGGGAGCTGCTGGCGTGTAGACCCATGTTGCAGAGCTTACAAGCACGGTACGGTCTGTATTATCCCGGCACCATGAGGGTGACACTACACAATACGACGAGAAATTTCGTGGATGCTGGCAAACTACGCTCCTTCCTGCAAGAGCACAGTGGTATGGAATCCTAAGAACTCACACCCTTGGGTGTGGGACCTTTTTTTTTTTTTTTTTTTTTTTCTTTTAATACCGTAGTTCAGTGTGATATGGGGATGAGGGCTTGGGTCCTTATGGACATATTCCATCTTATGCGCACTCTTTCTACTGTCCCTTACATGTGGCTGAGTCTGGTAATCTATTGAGTTTCCATTTACTACTGGGTAGTTTAATGGGTTTGAAACAGAAATATAATCTTGTTTTTTGAACTGTCAGGGAGCAAATTATGCTACTTATGCTGATTCTGAAAACTGATAAGCTGTTTTGCACGGAGTATACCAATAATGTTAATGAAAGGTAGCTGAGGGAGGGTTATAGAAGTAACGTTTTGGCACAGGAGGTAGTTTTCACCTTGAAATGTATATGTATAAAGTTTACTTGTTTGCTATGGCCAGTCCAATATACAGTTACGCTCAAGCTCCGACAAATAGTTGACATAGGGAACACCAACAGAACCTTTCTATATGCTATAATGCCTTGTACCCTAGATGGCATCTGACTTGAAGTTGCTCACGCTGAACATTAAGGGGATTACTGACCCTATAAAACGAAAGAAAATATTAACGTACTGCCAGTAGAAGAAAGCTGATATAATATATTTGCAAGAGACTCATCTGTCCGAGAAAGAATCTCTTAAAGTAGCATCCCCTGTTTATTGGGTGGCAGTGGTATCTCCTGCTGTGGGACGCAAAGGAGGGGTCCTAATACTTATACGGAAAAATCTACATTCCCTCTTGAAGGATATAAGAGCAGACCCCATGGGTAGATGGGCTAGAGCTACGCTGCAACGAGACCAGGTTCTGATTACGCTCATGAATATTTATGCACCAACAACTGATGATCCCAGCTTTTACAAAGGAATTGCTATGGAATTAGCTGACGTGGCCAGCTCAAGTATAATCCTGGGAGGAGATTTCAACTTGATAATAGACCCCTTGGTAGATAGGACCCCCTATAAAGCAATTGCAAAACCTAATTCACATACCATATTACAGGGAATTACAGAAGACTTACAACTCGTAGATCCATGGCGGCTCCTACATCCTACAGAGCGGGAATATACGTTTTACTCTATGCCACATAATACCCAATCTAGAATTGATTACTTACTGATATCGGCTGGTCTGCTGCAACAAGTGACGGCAACTACTATTCATGCTGGAACAGTGTCAGATCATGCCGCAGTTTCTCTGGTTCTACAGCCAGAACAGTCCCAGAAATTGCCTTATAGGTGGACTTTTGATAAATCCTTACTACAGGATGAGGCTTTTAGCGCCTACATAACTTCAGTCATAGAGACTTTTCTCCAACATAATGACCCTTCAGACACTTCCATATGGGGGTGGTGGGAAGGTTTTAAAGCAACGCTTCGAGCTCATATTACAACGTATACAATACGACGGAATAAGAACAAGAAGATAGAGCGGGAAGAGTTGGAGGTGCAAATAAAAGCCGGTGAGCGACTTCTGGCTAAGAAAGCTGACCCAATGATTCTGATCCGTCTGCAACGTTTAAGATACCGATATAATACCATGTTATATAAGGAAGCACACACTTCAATACACACTCAACGAAGTACCTACTACCACGAGAACAATCGAGCTGGTTCTCTGCTATCTAACTTACTCAAAGCACGAAGAAACATGTCATGGATAGTGGCCTTGCAGGACGCGGGAGGAGACATTCTTATTCGAGATGAGCAAATACTGCAGCACTGTAAAGATTTCTATGAGACCCTATACCAGTCAGAAGTCGACTGTAATGCGGAGGCCTTTGATGATTTTGTCTCCAAAATAACCGGACCTAAGCTCCTGGCAAATCAAGCTCAGGAATTAGACAGAGATATCTCCACAACAGAGATACGTAGAGCGATTGGACAGATGGCTCGAGGAAAGGCTTCGGGACCTGATGGTCTCCCACTGGAGCTATATCACAAATATCAGCACTTACTATCTCCGATGCTGCAGATTTACTACAATGGACTCTGTGCGACTAAGCCGGAGGTTGGAGCTCTGGCAGAAGCCACTGTAGTGATACATCCGAAGCCAGGAAGAGACCCACAGAAAATAGAAAATTATAGACCCATATCTCTGCTTAATGTTGACTACAAACTCTATGCGAAGGTGCTTGCCAATCGACTGAATCCACTTCTTGCTGACCTGATACATGCCGATCAATGTGGCTTCGTTCAAGGTAGATCTACCACGGATAATGGGCGACTTCTGGCTCATGTTTTAATAGCAGCGCAGAAGATGTCGGATCCTCTTGTAGGACTTTCATTAGATGCCGAGAAGGCATTTGATAGATTAGAGTGGTCCTTCCTCTTTCGAGCGTTGCGCTGGTTTGGGATCGGAGAGACGTATCTTCAAAGAATAATGTTGCTGTATGCCAAACCAACGGCACGCATTGCAGCCAATGTGGGTATATCGGATTCCTTTGAGCTCCAGAGAGGAACCAGACAAGGATGTCCATTGTCTCCACTTCTTTTTAATCTGGCTTTGGAATTGCTCGCAATAGCGATAAGACAACATGAGGATATCATTGGGGTAGAGCTAGCCGATGGGCAATGTAAACTATCCGCATACGCAGATGATCTTCTCCTATTTATTCAGCCCGATACCTTGTCAACGGTTTTGCAAGTTATACAAAGCTATTCTGCCATATCTGGTTACAAAGTAAATCTTTCAAAAACCACTCTGATCCCGTTGAACGACTTCGTCTCCGAGAAGAAGTTGCATGACTATCCTTTTCAGGTGGCCTCGTTATCCTTTAAATACCTGGGGGTGGTATATTGCTCTACCCTGCAAGCGACTCTGCATCAAAATAGAACCACATGTAAGGCAGTAGTCCGTGATTGTATTACTAAATGGACCCCGCTGCACTTGACTTGGTGGGGGAGACTAGAAACCATAAAAATGGTCCTGGTCCCCAAGATCAGCTATATTCTTAGTATGATACCTGTGTTCTTTCCACCATGTTTCTATAAGCAAATCAATGGTATGCTGATATCCTTTCTGTGGGGAAACAGAGTTCCTCGTATTGCCGCCTGGAAGCTTAAACTGCCCAAAACCAAAGGTGGGGTGCATTTCCCCGATGTTGAGTGGATACATCAAGCTTCTCTCCTACGGCAGGGCTCACAATGGGCCTCAGTAGAGGATGAAGAAATTGGACCCAGATGGTTGAAAGTTGAACAAGCTCTACATGCTCCCCTGCGAACCTGGATGATGATAGGGATGACACAATTGCCGGGTAAGCTACAAAATGTGGTTGTTGGAGCAACCCAGCAAGCTTGTAGGAGTTTAGAAAAATGCATTGAAGATGGTTCCGCTTTTTCAATGGAAATGCCGCTGTGGATGAATCCCAGATTTTGTATAGATGGGAAACCGATTAGATGGAAGAATTGGATAGATCACGGCATAATTACACTTGGACAATTATTGTTGGGGACCACATTCAAGACATTTGGAGAACTCCGTGCTGAATTTGGGCTACAACCTACATGCCTCTTCCAATGGTGTCAGCTTCGGTATTGTCTGAGTAAAGCTGGTGTATCCCCAGCTCTGATGGTTTCAGGGTGGCCTCTGTTGCTAAAAATGCGTGAGATCCAAGAGGGCACGCGGGCCATATCCAAATGCTTAACACTGCTCCGTTCGAGGGGGGAGAAGGAATGCTCGAAGGTGCAATTGGAGTGGCTGGAAGATACAGGAGATTGCTTATATACGGAACAGTGGAGCTCCTTTTGGGACTCTCAAATAAGAGTCACTAGAGCTGCATCGTTAACACAATCCCTATACTTCTTGGCTCACCGTGCTTAGCTCATCCCGCAAAGAAAGATGAAATGGGCGAAACAAGAGGGTAACCGTTGCTGGTCCTGCAATACAGCTATTGGAACTTTATCTCACATGCTCTTCTACTGTGACCTGTTACAAGTGTACTGGAGGAGAGTCTGGCAGCGCATGTCTAAAATATTAGACATACAGGTTCCACTTACATATCAGATTATTGTTTTCAAATCCATGATAATTAGTCCCAAGCTGTCTAAACCTGACAGTCAGCTATTGGATCTCATGATAAGCTTAGCTCTGAAAATCATTTTAAAACACTGGAAGAGCCTAGATAAGGTTCAATTTGAGTTGTGGTGGAACTTATTATGCCTTCATCAGAGCTACGAAGAACTTTACACAATCAAATGCCCCTATGCAGGAAAATTGGGAAAGAAATGGAGCGCTTTGAATAGTTATATCGGGTCAGGGCGTTAGAGCGCTTTTATGGCTTTTTCTATCTTAAAGGAGATGTCGTATACTGGTTCTGGACTGGTCATGGCTTATGTTGTTACATCGTTGCTTCTGTTTGTATGTTATGTTTTGTTTTAATGATAATCTCGTTGGGTTATATCATATAATGGGATGTTTACAGAAGCTTGTTGAGAGCTGTAATATGTCATACTTTCCATGTAAGTTTTTTTTTTTTTTTGTATTTTAACCTTTTTCTTTTTCTGAATAAAGATATGCTATAAAAAAAAAAAATGATACCTAGCATTCTATTTGCTCTCTTGGCTGCCGCTGCACACTGGGCCGAGGGTTTTAACATGCTATCTACAATGACGCCTAAATCATTTTCCTGGGTGGTGGTTCCTAATGTGGAACCTTGCATCATGTAACCATAGTTTGGGTTGTTCTTCCCTAGGTGCATAACTTTGCACTTGTCCACATTAAATTTCATCTGCCATTTTGATGCCCAGTCTTCCAATTTATCAAGATCCTCTTGCAATTTTCCATAATCCTCTAGGGTTTTAACAACTTTAAATAGTTTTGTGTCATCTGCAAATTTGATAACCTCACTCGTTATACCACTTTCCAGGTCATTTATGAATATATCAAAAAAGCAGCGGACCCAGCACAGATCTCTGGGGTACACCACTATTCACCTTTCTCCATTGGGAAAATTGGCCATTTAGCCCAATCCTCTGCTTTCTATCTTTTAACCAGTTCTTGATCCACAGTAGTACACTTCCTCCTATCCCATGACTCTTTAGTTTTGCCAAAAGTCTCTGATGAGGGACCTTGTCAAAGGCTTTCTGAAAGTCCAGATACACTATATCAACCGACTCAACTTTGTCCACCTGTTTATTCACACTTTCACTGCTGCTCTGACAGAGTGTAAAGAAACTGTCTCCTTGACATGGTGACACCGGTTTGCTTGCAGAAAATAATCCAGGCATTGATGGCCGCCAAATCGAGAATATTGAAGAAAACGGCTAGTGTCCATCTACGACATGCAGATTTGTTGGACATTTGATGGCACATTGAGTCCAGCATGTCGACACCGCATTTAATCTTGTTGCAGTACAACACACTTTCAGGCTTCAGCTTGCCGCTGGTTTCACATATCGCACCTTTGTGCAAAGTCGACAAAACGGCAACAGTCTTCTTCTGTTTCGTCTGGTACTGTACTACAGTCATTGATCCATTGGTGTAGAACTTGGATTGGTACAGTTTGAGTTTTGTAAATGATTCAGATGAATGGTCCCGACCAACGAAGTGCGCTTCTCCAATAGTTTCTCAGAGAGATCACGGCTTGTATCCTCGCTGATAATATGGCTGCATTAGCGTCATAACCACATGCGTTCCTAAACTGCCAACTCTTTCATCATCTTTCCCAGTATACGGTTTCACATTCAAACAGTATTTTGGACTGCAATTCTGCCAAGATACAGAACTTTATTCCAAATTTATCTGGCTTATTTGGCATGTACTGCGTGAATTTTCATCTGCTTTTCATTGGGAATAGTTGTTCATCTATAGTAAGTGATTCTTCTGGTACGTAACACTTTTGACTGTTATCAATAAATCTGGATAACACCCATGTCATTAGGCTGAATTTGTCACACTTCATTCTTTCCTGCCGTGAAGCTCTGACATCAAATCGCATGAATTTCTTTACTTCTTCGTATCTGTTTTGTGACATTGTTTGCCTAAATGCTGCACAGCCATAAGTTTCGGACCACATCAAATCAATTGGAAAGTTTTTGGCATTCATGAAACCTCTTAGATATGCCAGTCCCAGAAATGCTTCTATTTCTACATCCCATGATGGGTCTGATAAACGGGCATACTCCACAGTGCAGCTCCTGATGTGACTCTGAAAACCGGGGCCAACGATCAATCTAAATGCATCTACTGGAGTTTCAACATTCCGACAATATGCAGTAACCCCACTTTTAGCAGTGAATACATTTTGGGCCTGCAATCTGCCACTGCTTTCACCTTGTGACACGATCTTCCATTCAGTCCCATCTTTTGCTACCACTGTTGACCCTGTCGTCCTGCTTTTGTTTTCAGTGATTATTGGATAATGAGAATGAGCATCATCATCACTTTCATCAGTGTTTCTGCTGTAGTCTGAACCAGTCAAATCATCTATGCCTGCACAACCTGCAACATGTAGGTCAACGTTTGAATCTGATTCAGTTGAATCAGAGCCACTGTCAATTTCCAAAATATTTTGCAGCTTGGCAAGTACTTGTGCTGCTGTCATGCACTGCTGACACAGTTCTCTCATTTTTTGCATCGAAGCGGTAGCTGCAGCTGGCAACAGATCAACTGATTTTGCACCAGCACATCTAGGTACTGCTGTCTTCTTACGAGGTTTTGGCATTCTGTACATTGAATCGTAGAAAAAAAATGAATAAAATTTCAGGGAGGAAGTGATATGCTAAAAGTTCTGGAGTGTCAGCCTGTTCTAGGGCATGTTCGAAAGTCACAACATTGTACATACCTGTGTAACAGAGTAAATTTCGGTTTTAAATCAATCACTGTTTCCAGTTTTACTCCAAAATTACAAACCAATAAACACATGATGACGTCAAGTAATGACGTCACATACTGCATTTATTAAACAAATAAGTAACTTCAAATTAATTCACATCTGCATTTCATGCTAAACGCAGTTGTCATGATAATGCATCAATTGACGCAATTTGGGGTTTATAGGTAAAATGCCTTTTGGGGCTTCTAGTGTTAATTGGTGGCATTTATACATCCAGGTTTGTAAAATGGCCTTACGGTAAATATAAATTACAACATTTTATATGGAAGTTACAAAAGTGCCACATCAACATATAAAATGCCGGCACTTATACAAGGAAGCTGCTGTGTTGAGGATGCTCTTTTGATGCACGTGTAAATCTGCAAAACAGCTGTTCCTACTATATATGCTGGCAAATATATATGCACACCTGTGTTTCCTCAGATGTATTTTTCAAAAGGCTCAATGTTCAGCAAAGTCTTTTGTAAAATGCAGAGATAACTGAGCATTTATCTACCTGGACATCTCAATTCCTATCTCAATAATCTGTCTAATTTGGATCTTCAAATGTGCCAGGGTATTTTAATGTGTATTCCTAATCAGCTCTGGCTGAATTACTCACTTTGGGTCACGTTTACTAAACATTAGCATATGCTATCTGCTGCAACACCCATGTTATTCCTATGCACATGGTAGCAAACTTGCCCTATGATTTACCAGCCTATACTTGTGCTGTACATTAATTCAAACAACAACAAAAAAAAAGAGACCCCCCCCCCCCCCCGTGTTCCCACTAGATTGTGAATGATATATACAATTTGTTTCAGTTTGGGGTTAAAGGAAGGAGTCCTCTGCCTGTTGCACGCCTTTTCCAACATGGAAGTTCTAGCTTAAACTTCTGGCTCTTGGGTTGTGTCACTCTACACAGTCCTCAGGAGTGAACACGCAATACAATACTTGGATTCTCCATAGGGATTTTCATCAAGTGCACCTCAAAAAAAGGGACATAGTAAGTGCTTAAACTTATTTGGAGATGTTAGAATATAAGGAAAAAGGGATAGCTGAAAGTAGCTCATTGGTGGGGACTGCAGTTCAACTAATTGCCAGGGCTCTAAATCAGATCTGTGAGTCCTGATTAATAGAAGAATACATTTTAAGACCTATTTTAGAAAAGACGTGGAGATCGGAGGTGGCGACATTTACAATTGCAGCAGTAATTTAGTAAAGGTTCTATTAAAAACTACAGGCCAGTTAGTTTAACTTTGGTGGTGAGTAAATTATTGGAAACGCTGCTGAAAGAGAAAATAGTGAGGTTTCTGGAGTCCAGCGGATTACAGGATCCGAGGCAGCATGGATTCACCAGAGGCAGGTCTTGTCAGACAAATCTGATTGATTTCTTTGACTGGGTGACCAGGGAGTTGGACCGAGGGAGAGCTCTAGATGTGGTGTATTTAGATTTCAGTAAAGCCTTTGACACTGTTCCTCACAGGCGACTTATAAACAAACTGAGCACCTTAGGGATGGACCCTAAAGTTACTGCTTGGGTTAGAAATTGGTTGGGTGGGAGGCGACAAAGAGTACAAATAAATGGAGCTCACTCTGAGGAGAAGGATGTTACCAGTGGTGTATCCCAGGGATCTGTCCTTTGTCCGATTCTTTTTAACATCTTTGTTAGTGATATAGCGGAAGGGCTGTCGGGTAAAGTTTGCCTCTTTGCGGATGATACCAAAATCTGCAATAGAGTAGACACCCAGGAAGGTGTAGATAACATGAGGAGGGATCTAGCTAAGCTTGAAGAATGGTCTAGAATTTGGCATCTGGGATTTAATGTTAAAAAATGTAAGGTCATGCATTTGGGCTGCAGCAATCCAAGGGAGCAATATAGTATAGGGGGTGACGTACTTTTGTCCACCAAAGAAGAGCGGGACCTAGGCGTGGTTGTGTCTGATGATCTTAAAGTAGCTAAACAGGTAGAAAAGGCAACGGCAAAAGCTAGAAGGATGCTTGGGTGCATACGGAGAGGAATGGCTAGCAGAAAAAAGGAGGTGATAATGCCTCTGTATAAGTCTTTGGTGCGACCTCATTTGGAGTATAGTGAGGAATTCTGGAGACCGCACCTTCAAAAGGATGGAGTCGGTGCAGAGGGTGGCTACTAAAATGATTAGTGGTCTTCATTATAAAGCATATGAGGACAGACTTAAGGATCTTAATATGTACACCTTAGAGGAAAGGCGGGATAGAGGTGATATGATTGAGATGTTTAAATACCTCCGTGGCATAAATGTTCAGGGAGAGAGCCTCTTTCAATTGAAAGCAAGTTCTGCTACGAGGGGACATGGGATGAGGGTGAAGGGGATAGATTCAGGAGTGATATGTGGAAATATTTCTTTACGGAAAGAGTAGTGGATCCGTGGAATAGTCTCCCAGTGGAGGTGGTAGAGATGAGGACAGTATCTGAATTCAAAAAAGCATGGGACAAGCACAGAGGATCTCTAAAGGAAAAAAGGGGACGGTTGTAGTTGTTGATATGGAAGGACAGACTAGATAGGCCATGTGGTCTTTTTCTGTCATCATATTTCTATGTTTCTATGTTTCTAACATAGAACCTTCTCTAAAATAACGAGTAAGGGAGGTGTAGGAGTGAACACGTGTGTGCGAGAGGAGCCAGTTTACAAATACAGACACCAGAAAAATCCACAGCAGAACTCAGCACGTCCCATATGTAAGTGCCCGCACTTACATGTGCAGTTTGTCCATTTTGCAAGACTACACTTATGCAACTGTTTAAATCTAATTTAAATTATGAGTCAGAAATTAACTAGGGCAGGTTTAAAAAGGATAACCCCCTTAATCCTCTGTGTAAAGGGCTGGCCAAAATGTGCACCTTTGAAAACCTTACACATAATTGAGAAGCTGGAATAAGGTCCAATGTGCAAAAATTTGGGCATATACTTATGTTCCCAATGGGAGCCCTGGCTATTCCCAAACCATACCCATGTCACCCCCTTGAAACTTCATATACTTATGGCATCCACATGTAAATTGAACCTTTTCTAAAATGCCCATTTACATGTGGAAATGATTTACATTTGTATATGCCTGATTATACACGTGCAAATAATGAATGAGGCTTCTAAAATAATTCCCTTTGCATTTGGGATTTATCAAAGATTATGCTGCTGATTTTTTTTTTTTTACTATATTTAAATTGTGTGTGTTAAAATCAATTACATCAATGCTTCTCAAGGTAGCCTTGATGTATTGCTTTGCCGGTCTGGCTTTAGGATGACCACAATGAATATGCATGAAATGGCTTTGCATGCAATGGAGGAAGTGCATGGAAATCTATCTTATGCATATTCATTGTGGGTATCCTGAAAACCAGATTGGCTAGGCCAGGGGGTAACACCAGGACTGGCTTGAGAAACACTGAATTACAATTTTTTTCCTTTCTTCCATGTCATATTGTAGTAGCGAAGTGCACGCAATGAATACACCAGGAGTCTATTTACTAGAATTCAAACCTGTTTATTTTGTGCACAGGCTCAGACACCTGTCAACTGTCATTTTCAAAATGGTCTGAGCATGGCGTTCAGAAAAACAACAGCATTTATAGCTCTATACAGACAAACTCCTCATTGGTCCTGGTGGCCCCCTCACCCCTCACCCCCCCCCCCATCCAATGGAGGCCCACACCGCTTTCCCCCCACTCTCAGGCCTTCCTAGCCATGGCTCAGTAACTAGACATAACATATTCTGTCTTGCTTTTTGCTTACAAGGTCACTCTACAGTACAAACGCTGTGTGGAAAGCAGAATTCTGAAATACATCTGTGAATAACATAACACACCCAATGGAAAGTTTTAATTTCTTATCAGCAAAAGCAGCTTGAAGCAGATTTCTATTTTCTCTGGCTTTCAGCTCTGTGCAGTTATAATATTCTGAAGTGGGGGTTGGGGACTCAGACCTAACCTACAGGCTTCATAACATACATTTACAGGCTATGCTAGGCCATAGCCTATCACAATATAAACAAACAGGCTTCTTGGAACTATCCTCACTGTGGGTTTATCTTTTTTCCTTGTAGTGTTTAGATTCATATAATTAAAGACAAAATTTCTTCCCCAGTGAATTTTGCATTTCATAGCAAAAAGACAGGAGTCATCCACACAAGGATCTGTTTTTCCCTTTGGACTATACTCCCAGTCCTCAAGGTCGGCAAAGGGGCCATGTTTTCATGATTTCCCTAATGAATATGCATGAGAGAGATTTGCATGCAATGGAGGGATATTAGGGATATCCTGAAAGTCTGATCTGTTGGTGACCCTCAAGGATTGAGAATGAAGACTAGGGATTTATCCTGTCCAGTATGGATTTCAATTTGAAGCCTGCTTACTACAATACCTGTATAACCAAAATCATTAAGAACCCAGTAACTAATGATAGGGTTTGGAACCATCTCCTCAAAAAATGGTTAGGATAAATAGAACTATAACCATTGTCTCAATTGTTATCACATTTGTTATGCAGAATTAATCTGCTCATTTGTGTAATTAACTTAGACATAACAAGATGCACATTGATGAACAACATGTCTAGCAGAAATCAAGGAAATTATAAATAATCAGAGCACAGTCTATGAATAAGGTAAGGACACGAACAGTTAGAAACAAAACATATTTGTAAATTAAAGACAGCCCAATTTTGTCATCATCAGATTTAGTTTTTGAGGGCATTCATTCCTGGAAACCTAAGTGCATTTTAAAAGCATTTGAATAGATGCTTAAAAATGACTATATAGGTCAAACAACATGGTATTAGACACCTAAGGAAGAAATAAATTCTCATTAAAAAAATATCATAGGCAGGGCCGGCCCATCCACCAGGCAGACTAGGTGGCCACCTAGGGCAGCAGGTCCCAGTGGGTGGCACGGCAAGCTCCGGCAGCACTAAAATTTTTAAAATTGGTGGCTTTATGCCACCACTTCAAGACCATGGTGGGTCTTAACATACCCATGCATGTTTCTGCACTTATGGCCTGCCGCTTCTGCTCCCTTTCCAACACAACTTCCTGTCAGAGGGGGCAGGAAGTTGCATCAGAAGGGGGGCAGGAGCAGCAGGTCACACAAGAATGTGCTTTATGATTAGCAGCACAAAGCCACCGCTTCCCCCCTCCCCCCAAAAAAAACCACAATTCAGGGATCGCCATGCCACCACCTCTCCCAAGTGAGATTTATGGGGGAGGTCGGCATGGCGGGACTGCCTAGGGTGGCAAAAGTCCTTCAGCCATCCCCACTCATAGGACAGCAAAATAGTTCTTCCATTCTAGCTTGGGGAGACAGGATCAATGTTCCCTCTAATTTTCTGTAGGCTGTGTGCGCATAAAATATCAGCTGTGCAGCTTTTGAAGGAAGGTTAAATTTTTGTGCGCCACATAACGACACTCGGAGTTATATACTTTAAAATTTGACTACACGTCAGAATACAGTATGTACACCACATTGATTGCACTAGAAAATATTGTAGAACTTGTGAAAACCATAAATACACAACAGCTTTTAAATTTTAAGACGTCTGTGTTTTCTATCAGAATCAGAACCGTAATTTTTGTGCGTTCTGTTGTAAAGTATGTGCGCTCGCTCGGCAAGGTGTGTGCACGCGCACACGCGCACAGCTTAGAGGGAACTGTAGACAGGATAGGTCAGTACATGTTATATCACTTTCAGGACCTACTAATTCATATATAATGAACTTCTTTTCTTGAAGAAATTGTTATCATCTAAATGATTTGGTCATCAATGAGATGAATGTCATAACAAAACTGAGATATTTCAGAACAAGAAAACTAATACAATCTACTAATTTATT
The DNA here is from genome assembly GCA_033557465.1 of Ichthyophis bannanicus. Taxonomy (NCBI): domain Eukaryota; kingdom Metazoa; phylum Chordata; class Amphibia; order Gymnophiona; family Ichthyophiidae; genus Ichthyophis; species Ichthyophis bannanicus. The sequence goes on from CM066031.1 coordinate 1,301,939,303, forward strand.
TATGGTATTTGAAAGCTGTCAGACATATGGATCTCAGTTCAGACAGAAGTGTTAGGTCATGACAAAGGAGCTTTATATGCACAGAAAATCGCCTGATGTCACCCTTATGTCTGGATCAGAATCCTTAAAAGGGGTTCTCAACCCAATGTTCAGGACAGACCTAGCCATTCTGGTTTTCAGTCTATTCATGGGATAGATTTGCATACAATTGAAAAAGTGCATGCAAATCTCTCTCATGCATATTCACTGTAGATGGCTTGAAAACCTTAATGGCTGTGGGTGCACAGAGGACTTGGTTGAGAACCTAGATGAAAGAAAAGATGAGATATTAAGAAATGCTGAGAAAACCATCTTAACATTAAAATATAATATAATTCAGAAAATCCTTAAGGTAGAAATTTCATAAGGAGGCAGCTAAGTGATATTGCAGGTGGTTTGTCAGGAAAGATATGCTTCTTTACAGATGACACTAAAATAATTCAGCATTGAGCACTACCAGGATTGTGGGGTTTGAATATGCTCTGAAGTATGTTTTTACTTTTCTTGTGCATTGTTCTTTTATTTATAAATTTGCTTCTGATGTTTGATTCTGTCTTCAGCTATAGCCCCCATCGCAGACAACATGGTCTGCCAAAACACCGTGACACCAGTAAAGTGAGGTGTTGGGTGTTTTGAAAGTCTGGGTGCTTTCCGAGCCTGTGGGTGTTCTAAAAATATAGGGGACACTGCAAGACATGAAATTGTAGCCACTTTAGGCAGAAGAAAGCTTGGACTTCATTACTTTAAAATATTGATCTGGTGAAGACCAAGAAGCTAAGTGGATTGCATTTTCACTTTTTAAAGAACTGTGAATTTTCTGTGTGTATCACTTTTAGGTGCTGATTTAAAAAAAAAAAGTTAAAATCCTATGGTTTTGGATAAATGATGATGCAACACTGAGAAGACATTTCTGGAGCCTGGAGTGTCTTTTGATGCTAATGTAGTCCCATGTTGCCTTTAATAAGTTGGTTGATACCCTCACCATCAAAAAATTAGAAATACACTTGAAGCCACATTTCAAGCGGGGCATGTCCAGGCCGTCGGCCCGTTCAAAAACTGGATGGGCTGAATGTGTACCCAATTCTGCACCTGGGGGAGATAGATGTTCCCCCGGGTGCAGAATTGGGTATGTAGACAGCCCGGCAGTGCCTTAATTCTGAGGCGCAGGACTCCACCCGGCATCCCGTCCAGCCCTCCATATGCTCCTGCTGGAGTGCCTGTGCTATGGCGTCCCATCACCATGGTACAGGAACGCCCAGACGGAGCCTCCTTTTCCCGCCACCCAACCCCCCCAGGGGGCCTGCCATTGCTGGGATTGGGTGGTGAGGGCCTCCCTGCAGCTGATCCTCCGCCTATGTGGGACTGCCCAGCCAGATCCCCTCTGTCGATGTGGTGGAATAAGTCCCACATCTATCTTGCCGCATTTGGAGGTACAAGGCCATGACTTGAATCAGCCCTGTACGTCCGAGTTTGTGAGCTCACCCCACTCCACCCTCCCTCCACCTCTGGCCCTCCCCCTCTCTCCCCCATCCAGCCTCCCTGCACAGAGGCCCTGTACATGCAGGAAGCCAGGCTGGCAGCATACACTTCATACGAATAGCGGGGCTGCATGTTCCACCAGAACATACAACCCTGCTATTCGTGTCCCAGAATGACCTTCTTGTTCAATATTTGCCATATTCAAGCCTTCATCCAAAAGTTGGGACAGTTTCTTGGATGAAACAGCCTTCATCCAAGAAACTGTCCCAGCTTTAAACTCCTTACCAGCACAGAAAGACCTTGAAGCCAAAGTATGCTCATGAAACTCAACCATCTCAGCCGCCGCTATAGCCCCGCCAAAAGTCTCTACTAGAACCAAATGATCACACGCTCCCTCGTACTCCTCAGCCATAAAAACACAGAAACACAGCTTGCACCATCTTGAATGTCTCTGGAGAAAGACCCAAAACTCACAACTCAAATCTTAATATCTACAGGAAATCAAGCTATACCATGAATCCACCATCCACGCCAAACAAGAACACTACAACAGCCTCCTCATACGCTCCATCAACAAACCTAAAGAACTCTTTGAAACTGTCAAATCACTCACCAAAGACCCATCTCAATCAAACCAAGACCACACTTTCAATCCACAAGACATAGCTTCATACCTACTAGCCAAGAGCAAACCTATACCACCCACCAGCCTCCACATCCCAGCTTCAAATGAGGAAACTACTCAAGACTCCCGATACAATACCGTACCCAGTACAAAATTATCATAAATACCTTCAAACTAATTGATGACATCTCCCCATCCCACCTATCATCCCTTATCTCTAGCGAAAAGAACACCCGCACCCAACGGGACTGCAGCAAAAACAAACTTACAACAACTACAGACTTCAGAAAAGCCAAAAAAACTACAAACAGGGCATTTTCCCACGGTGCTCCCACCCTCTGGAATAAACTGCCGGATAGTCTAAGAACCATAAAAGATCTTTCTACCTTCAGGAAAAAACTCAAAACATATCTGTTCACGCAGCACTTTGGCTCAATAACATAACTAATGCCCATAATCTTAGCACCCAACACATCCAATGAATAACCTACTAGCAATTGACCTCAGCAACACAAGAACACCTTCTTGTATATAGTTAACAAAGTTCATTTTACTGTTATTGTACATAGTTGTTACTGTTCCATGTAAACTGAATTGTACTACTTTGTACTGTTTATATTGTTCATTGTAACAATTGATCTATAGGAAATAGCGGTATAAAAAAAAGTCAATAAATAAATAAAGACTACCGTGGGACTACCTTCAACACTCTCTCAAATGAGGAGCTCAACAAAATCCTCAGCAACCTCAACACTATAACCTCCTCGCTTGACCCATGTCCAGTCTCCTGGCTGAAAATCACAAAGGACCAATTCCTACCATTCATATCTGACATTGTTCACTCCTCCATCACCCAAAGATTCCTTCCTCCCTCCCTCAAACAAGTATCAATCAGACTGCTCCTGAAGAAACCAAACCTGGATCCACACTCTCCTTCCTCCTACAGACCCATAACCATTATATCTTTCATCTCCAAAATCATTGAAAACGCCATACAAACACAACTCCAAGATCATATAGACCACCTTGCACCATTAAACATACAGCAACATGGATTCCAACCCAATCACGGCACAGAAATCCTTATGACCCTCTTAAACTCACTTATCACAGGCATCGAATCACTCACCCAAGGCTTCCTCCTGCTCTTTCTGAACTCTCTGCCAACTTTGACACCCTATCCCACCAGCTACTCCTCAACAAGCTCCACCACATTGGAGTCCGCGGAACCCCCTCAAATGGTTCCATTCCTATATCACCAACTGAAATCAGCATATAAGCATTCAAACACACATCTCAATACCTTTCACCCTTAACCAGGATGTACTACAGAGATTCATCTCTCTCTTTTCTACTGTTTAATATATACATTCGACCTCTATGTGATATTGTCCAACAATTCCCAGTCCAGTTTCTGATATACGCTGACGATATAATGATTTTCACACAATTCTCTACTTCAACTCCAGATTACTTCATACTCTCAAGTTGCCTTACTGAAACTATCAACTGGCTCCACCATCATAATCTATCCATCAATCTTAGTAAAACAGAGCTCCTCCACATAACAAAGGACCCCAACTTCACCCCCCCCCCTTCTGTCAAACTTCGTAACACTGAGATCCGAGTCAGCCCCCACATAAAGTACCTCGGAATCATACTCGATCAACAACTGACCTTCAAGTAACAAATTCACAGCATCCCCAAAGCAGTATACTACAAGCTAAAAACCATCCAAAACCTACGCACCCTCTTATCCACCGATACTTTCCGTACAGTCTGCCAGTCCACCATTATTTGATTACTGTAATTCCATCTATGAAGGACTACCCAAGTACGCAATCCATCCATTGCAACTCGCCCAAAACACCATTGCTAGAACCATCTTCAAGGCCTCACAGCAGACCCACATTACTCCCATCTTCAAACACCTCCATTGGCTCCCCATCAACTCAGGAATATAGTACAAGGTTCTAACTCACATCCACAAAACTCTGGATGGGAAATCAGCAGACCAACTACACACCTTAATTCACAACTCAAACTCTAATAGACTGAGGAGAAAGAGCACCCAGAACCTCCTCAGTATCCTACCACAGACTCGAAATTGGCAAGCAGGCTACAAGAGCAAGAACATTCTCATTATACGCCTCTGCCCTCTGAAATGCATTACCCCCAGCAATTCGAACCATCAAGTCTTCCATAGACTTTTGTAAACAACTCAAGACTCATCTCTTCCAGAAGCATTTTGGCAATGAGCAACCAACAATGTAGAATCAACAGAAACTCATGCCCACAAGCACATCCTCCTCCAGTCCCACCCTCATGAAAGCCCTATGACTCCACACACCCCACTCGCCAACCCTTCATCTCTGTATATAGTTTAATTTGTTCTCAGTTTTAAAAAATATTCATTGCTACGAGTTCACTGAATTAATCTCCGTATTCATTGTAAAAGTTCTAATGCTGTTCATAACTTGTTCATTGTAAAAACTCAATTCTTTGTAAACCACTTTTGACTTGTAGAAAACCAGTATATCAAATTTTGTTAAATAAATAAATAATAATAATATCTGGAACAATATTCCACGGTACTGGAGAAAGTGTTCTGATTTCTGCTTTTTTTGTGTGTGCTTATTGTTTGTGCAGAAGATTTTGTCCTCTGTTTTGAGTAATGGATATCCAAAATCTACAACAGGGTAATATGAGGAGGGATCTAGTAAAGCTTGAAGAATGGTCAAGAATTTGGCAGCTAAAGCTTTAATGTTAAAAATGCAAGGTCATACATTTGGGCTGCAAAAGTCAAGGCAGCAGTTCAGTATAGGGGGTGAAGTACTTCATTGCATGAAATAAGAACGGGATCTGAGGTGAACATATTGGATGATATCAAAGTAGTGAAACAGGTAGAAAAGATGACAGCAAAAGCCAGAAGGATGCTTAAGTGGACAGGTAGAGTAAGGGCCAGCAGGAAAAAGGAGGTGATAATGCCTTTTTATAAGTCTCCAGTGAGACCTCGTAGGGAGCACTGTGTTCAATTATGGAGGTTGCATCTTTAAAAGGATATAAAACAAGAAGGAGTCCATCAGGAGGGCAGCTACAAAAATGGACTAGAAAAAGGGACTGTTCCTTCTGGAGAGAGATCTGCAACTGTGAGTATATACTTCAGGTAATTTTCTAAAAGGAATTCTTGGTATTAAAGCTAATTAATCTGTGAACCCACTATTTTTGTTAAATCAGTCAGGGCCTAGTAGCAGTAGTTTAACTTTAAATTTAAAACACAGAGGAGAACTTTCTGGTTACATTTCATACCCAGCAGAGAGCTTGTAGTTTAAATTTAATAGTCAATCAGGGCCTAGTAACAGCAAAGTACTTTTAGTTTAAATTTAAAACACAGAAGAGAGCTTTCTGGTTACATTTGGAACCCAGCAGAGAGCTTGTAGTTTACATTTAATAGTCACTCAGGGCCTAGCATCAGAAAAGTACTTTTAGTTTTAAAACACAGAGGAGAACTTTCTGGTTACATTTCATACCCAGCAGAGATCTTGTAGTTTAAATGTAATAGTCACTCAGGGCCTAGTAACAGCAAAGTACTTTTAGTTTAAATTGAAAACACAGAAGAGAGCTTTCTGGTTACATTTGGAACCCAGCAGAGAGCTTGTAGTCTAAATTTAATAGTCAGTCAGGGCCTAGCATCAGCAAAGTATTTTTAGCCTAAATTTAAAACACAGAAGAGAGCTTTCTGGTTAAATTTAGAACCCAGCAGAGAGCTTGTAGTTTAAATTTCATAAGAAGTTAGAGCCTAGCAGCAGCTAAGAGCTATAATTTAAATCAAATCAGAATTTAGCTTACCTCAGCAGCACAAGACAGGGTAATGTGTAGCAGCCCTCTTTTAATAAGTGTTATTTCCCACCCACCCCTGGGATAATCGTAGCTTTATAGGTACTTACACATCTTAAAAGGCAGGAGGTGCTCTCAGGTGAAGCTCATTACCCAAATCAGTCATACACTAAGGACCTAAGATTAGTTAAGCTTCAGGTGAACAAAGTATATTACACATATTAGGTACAGTTTTATTAGTATAAATATCCATAGCAACCCTTAGTAAGTAAAGAACTTAGATCTAAACACAAACTTAAAACTGAGATGCAGACAGCAGTCCAGCAGCGGGATGGGGGCTTTCCAGTCTTTTGCATTGAGTGTCACATGTACGATTTTCTCCCAGTTGGTGAGAGATATTACGTGTGCACTAGGTGCAAGGAGCTCTTTGCTCTCAGGGAATGAGTCCGTTCTCTAGAGGCTAAAGTAGCAGACTTGGAAAGCATTAGACAGACAGAGAGATACATAGACGAGACCTACAGGGATATAATCCTGAAGTCCCACCTCCAGTCTGGCAGCATCCCTGTTGCCATGGAGGAGAGAGGTCACGTGACAGGAGAGCATCACCCTGGTGTGGCAGGAAGTGATCCTGTAACTAGGACCTGTCCTCCAGGTGATGTAAAACCCTCTCGCACCGAGGAGGTTTCTCCAGGGCCATGTGCCCATGAGGGAAGGGTTAGGACAGCCGTTATAGTTGGTGATTCGATCATTAGGCATGTAGATAGCTGGGTGGCTGGTGGACGTGAGGATCGCCTGGTAACATGCCTGCCTGGTGCGAAGGTAGCGAACCTCACGCGCCACCTAGATAAGGTCTTAGATAGTGCTGGGGAGGAGTCTGCTATCTTGGTACATGTCGGTACCAATGACATAGCAAAATGTGGTAGGGAGGTTCTGGAGGCTAAATTTAGGCTTTTAGTTAGGAAGTTGAAATCCAGAACTTCCAGGGTAGCATTCTCCGAAATGCTTCCTGTTCCACGCGCAGGACCCAAAAGGCAGGCAGAGCTCCGGAGTTTCAATGCGTGGATGAGACAATGGTGCAGAGATGAGGGTTTTGGATTTGTTAGGAACTGGGGAACATTCTGGGGAAAGGAGGGGCTCTTCCGAAGGGATGGGCTTCACCTTAACCGGGATGGAACCAGGCTGCTGGCATTAACCTTTAAAAAGGAAATAGAGCAGCTTTTAAATTAGATATTAGGGGAAAGCCGACAGTCGCCCAAGAGCGGATAGTTCGGAAGAATGTATCTTTGAAGGATACTACCAAAAGCAGAGAGGTTCCACAAAAGAGTAAAGTAGCCCAAATGCCCTCAAGTATGGAGCAGACAGAGCTTAAAGATCCCAAATTACCCATGTCTAACAATAGCCAAATTAATATGAATAAAATACATTCTCTAAAATGCTTGTATGCAAATGCTAGAAGTCTAAAAAATAAGAAGGGAGAGTTAGAATATATAGCACTAAATGAAAGGTTAGATATGATTGGAATATCAGAGACATGGTGGAAGGAGGACAACCAGTGGGACACTGTTATACCTGGGTACAAACTATATCGTAATGATAGAGCTGATCAAATTGGTGGAGGGGTTAGAGAGGGCATTGAGTCAGAAAGGATTAAAGTTTTGCAGGAAACAAAATCTGCTGTAGAATCTATATGGATTGAAATTCCATGTAAAAGGGGGAAGGCAATGGCAGTGGGGGTGTACTATCGAGCGCCTGGCCAGAATGACCAAATGGATGATGAAATGCTCAAAGAAATCAATGAAGCTAACAAACATTACAGCGCAGTAATAATAATGGGTGATTTCACGTCAGGACATGCTAGGGAGATAAAGTTCCTAGATGAAATAAATGACTGCTTCTTGGAGCAGCTGGTTCATAAACCGACCAGAGGGGAAGCCATATTAGACCTAGTCCTTAGTGGAACACCAGATCTAGTGCAAGAGATAAGGGTGTTGGGGCCACTTGGCAATAGTGATCATAGCATGATCGCCTTTGATTTAATTAGTGGAGGAGGGATAGTAAGGAAATCCACATGACTACCTTTTAACTTTCGAAAGGGAGACTATGATAAAATGAGGAAAACAGTTAAGAAAAAACTAAAAGGAGCAGTTGCAAAGGTTAAAGACGTACATCAGGCCTAGCTGTTGTTGAAAAATACTATCTTGGAAGCCCAGACCAGCTGTATTCCACGCTTTAAGAAAAGTGGAAGGAAGTCCGAAAAACTGCCAGCATGGTTTAAAGGTGAGGTCAGAGAGGCTGTTGTTGCCAAAAAAGTATCTTTTAGGAAATGGAAAAAACCTGGAAACAGCACAAGCACTGGCAAGAAAAATGCAAGGCATTGATAAGGCAGGCAAAGGGAGAATTTGAGAAGAAGCTTGCTGCGGAAGCAAAAACGCAAAGTAAAGACCGTTTCAAGTACATTCGTAGCAAAAAACCTGTGAGAGAGTCAGTTGGTCCATTAGATGATAAAGGGGTTAAAAAGGAGCACTAAGAGGCGACAAGGCGATAGCGGAGAGACTGAATGAATTCTTTGCTTCAGTCTTTACTGAGGAAGATGTAGGGATGTTACCCATGACTGAAGTGGTATTTAAAGGTGTGGAAGAATGGAAGGAAATATCGATACATTGGGAAGATGTATTACAACTATTAGATAAACTGAAGAGTAGCAAATCACCTGGGTCGGATGGTATACATCCAAGGGTGTTGAAAGAACTGAAATATGAGATTGCAGACCTGCTATTAGTAATCTGTGAACTATCATTAAAATCATCTCTAATACCTGAAGATTGGAGGATCGCCAATGTAACACCAATTTTTAAAAAGGGTTCCAGGGGTGATCCGTGAAACTACAGACCAGTGAGCCTGACATCAGTACTGGGAAAAATGGTAGAAACCATCATAAAGAATAAAATTACTCAGCATGTAGATAGTCATGACCTAATGGGAGACAGCCAACATGGCTTTAGACAAGGAAGATCTTGTCTTACTAATCTGTTATGTTTTTTTGAAGGAGTGAATAATCAGGTGGACAAAGGTGAGTCGGTTGATATTGTGTATCTGGACTTTCAGAAAGCCTTTGACAAGGTCCCTCATGAGAGACTTTTGGCAAAACTAAAGAGTCATGGGATAGGAGGCAGTGTACTATTGTGGATCAGGAACTGGTTAAAAGATAGAAAGCAGAGGTTAGGGCTAAATGGTCAATTTTCCCAATGGAGAAAGGTGAATAGTGGTATACCCCAGGGATCTGTGCTGGGTCCGCTGCTTTTTTTTTTTTTTTGAAACTTTTATTTTCATTTTACAACAAGCAAACGAAACAACAAACCAAAGGAGACAAATACAAATATACACATAAGGAAAGCAACCCCAATTACCCCCCACCCCTAAGCTTCTTCTCTGGAACTGAGGAGTATCATCAAAGAGGCGTATACATATAGCAGTGATTGTACATCCAAACAAACAAAAGAGTATCAGCAATATAGACTGATCATGTGAAATAGATTTAAACAGTCAGATGGGAGCAGTTAGCATTTCAGCATTTTAAACATAATCGTGGAGTATCCTCCATTCAGACAAATGATAGAGGGTCTGAACGGAGAAGCCAACAGATGAGGTATTTGTTCATGTTTACTGTATAGACTGACAGGATGCCACCATTCATTGAAAATAAGAGGGGACCTATTTTTCCCCCAGTATTTTCCAGTAATATTGTAGTACCGGGCATTCAAACATAATATAAGTTAGTATGTGAATGGCCGTGTGACATATCCAAAATCTGTTGCTCTGGGTAGCGGTCATTTGACTAACCTATCAGGAGTATAGAAACTTCGATGGATTAAAAGAAAAAAAAGTGTCTGAGTAAGTGAGGGAGAGCGAGAGATCCATGTCAACCTGCTCCAGGCTAGGCTCCCATGCTCCGGGGTCAAAGCTACATGCAACTCCCGCTCCCAGAATTTCTGTGCTGTCTGAGCGCATTGGTGGATAATGGGAGTGAGGGGAGAAGCAGCCTCCATATATCTTCTAGCGCAAAAGCTGTTATCAAAGCAGTAAAAGAATCAAGACTCTTGGGTGGACCACTCGTTCTGGGCGGCAGCCAAGCTGTCAAGGGCTCAAGTACTGGGTTGAAATCGCCGCCGAGCATTAATGGAGGGCTGGTAAATGCCTGTGCTAACTGCATAATACTTGCATAATAAACAGGATTAACCACATTCGGAGCATAAATACCAATACACGTAAATTACAGTCTCAACCTGAAGGTGTGCACGGGCCCAGCTACCCTCCTCATCAAAGCTAACATCCATTACAGTAGCTTGCAGAGACTTCTTAACCAAAATGGCTACCCCACACCGCTTGGAAACAGCGGAAGAGAAGGCAGTCGCCATATTAGGCGTGGTATTAAGTTTCAATGCCGCAGCGGAATGTAAATGCATTTCCTGAAGAAACATTAAATTAACATGCTCATGATTAAGATAGCTAAGGATTTTCTTTCTTTTGATTGAACTATTAAGGCCTTTTACGTTTTATGAGAAGATATGACACAAGGCCATCAAGAAAGATTATAAATTCTGAGAAAGAACACAATAATGCACACAGTTTCCCAATGTCCCTCATCTTAACTATGTATGACTGTGCACATAACATAATAATCAATGAGTTAATGAAAATCATGGAAACGCCCCATATAAAAAATAAGCACCGAGGTGCACTAGAGAAGAAGCAAAACCCCAGAAATTACTGGCGACCTAATGTCTGCGGGGAGAAACTCCAGAGAGGGCCCAAACTAAAACATATAACCTGTAAAACTATGCATGTTTCGAATCCCACCGAGGTGCACATCATGGAGGGATAGAAGGCCAAGTAAATGATAGATAGAAAGAAAAGTCCAGGCAGTCTCTATTCCAGGCTGGGATCACCGCGTCGGGCCGTTCAAGATGGCGGGCAAATCCGGCGAATTACAGACCAAAATTGTTGAATCATAGTTGTTGGATTAGCGCATCTGATCTGCGTTATTTGGAGTCCAAAAACATTGCTAGTAGATCGGGATCTGCGAATGTTATGGCTGGGTTATGGAGAGTCACTCTGAGCTTCACTGGATATATTAGGCCAAAGTGAGCCTGTAGTTATTGAAGTCCAGGGCGAAAAGCAAGGAGTCTCCTCCGTCGGTCAACTGTGGACTTTGCCACGTCAGGGGAAAAGAAACTTTATGACTTTCAAATTCAAGATGATAGTTCGCCCGGGCAGCAGTGCGAATTTGCTCTACTTACTGGTATCGCAATAATCGAAAAATGAGAGCCCGAGGGGTCGTCCGATTGAGCGCCATATTAGCAGGAACACGATGCGCTCGGTCAGTCTCCAGATCTCTGTTAATAATAATCTTTAGCAAGGGGGGGAGAGTTTTGACCAAGAATTCTCGCATGTCTCCTGCTCTCACATCCTCCGGTACTCCAATGAGCCCCATATGGTTGCAACCAGCTCGATCATTGCTATCCTCCAGCTCATTTTGAAAATTCTGTATCATACGCTCAGCCTTGCCCAATTTCACCAAGCGCACCGCGTGCGAGTCAAGGACCTCCGCCATGTTGTCCTGTCGTAGTGGGAGACTTTCAAGCCGGTTCTGAAGTGTGTCAAAGTCTTCACGCATGGTTCGGAGCGCCGCTCCGTTGGATTGTACCAGCTCCTTCACACCGCGTATCTCCTCCAAGATCTCCTGTGGCGTTGCGGGGTTTTCCCAAAGTGGGGCCATCTTTTGTGGGGAAGAACTCTGTTTTGGAGCGTTTTCCGTGTGAAGAAGAGGGAGACCCGAGGTCCAGTCGCACTAGTTTGTGGCCCGCCGTTCCCCCCGAGGCACCCCGGTAAGTTCAGAGCAAAAAAATGAAATTTATGCAGGTATTAATTCAGGATTCTGAGTAGGCCTCTCGGGAGCTTCAACGCAAAGCGTCTATCCCGCTGGACATCAGGCTCCGCCCCCCGGGTCCGCTGCTTTTTAACATATTCATAAATGACCTGGAAAGTGGAATAACGAGTGAGGTTATCAAATTTGCAGATGACACAAAACTATTTAAAGTTGTTAAAACCCAAGAGGATTGTGGAAAATTGCAAGAGGATCTTGATAAATTGGAAGACTGGGCATCAAAATGGCAGATGAAATTTAATGTGGACAAGTGCAAGGTTATGCACCTAGGGAAGAACAACCCAAACTATAGTTACACGATGCAAGGTTCCACATTAGGAACCACCACCCAGGAAAAAGATTTAGGCGTCATTGTGGATACCATGTTAAAACCCTCGGCCCACTGTGCAGCGGCGGCCAAGAGAGCAAATAGAATGCTAGGATTGATAAGGAAAGGAATGGAAAATAAAACAAAAGATATTATAATGCCTCTATATCGTTCCATGGTGAGACCGCACCTTGAATATTGTGTTCAATTCTGGTCGCCGTATCTTAAAAAGGATTTGGCGATTTTAGAAAAGGTTCAGAGAAGAGCCACCAAAATGGTAAAGGGGATGGAAGGATACTCCTATGAAGAAAGGCTAAAAAGGTTAGGGCTCTTTAACCTGGAAAAGAGACGGCTGAGGGGAGATATGATAGAAGTCTATAAATTAATGAACGGAGTGGAACGGGTAAACATAGATCGATTGTTTACCGTAGCAGAATATAGAAAGACTAGGGGACATGCAATGAAGCTACAGGGTGAACTATTTAAGACTAATAAAAGAAAATATTTTTTCACTCAACGTGTAATCAAACTCTGGAATTTGTTACCGGAGGATGTAGTAAAGGCTGTTAGTGTAGCTGGGTTTAAAAAAAGGTTTGGACAAGTTCCTGGAGGAAAGGTCCATAAACCATTATTAAGAAGGGACCCAGGATATCAATGCTTGAACCAATACAAGCATTGTGGAACCTGTGTCCCTTGGTGAAACTGCTAGGTACATATGACCTAGATTGGCCACTGTTGGAAACAGAATACTGGGCTTGATGGACCTTGGTCTGACCCAGTATGGCATATCTTATGTTATGTTCTTTCTTCTTCTTCTTTAATCCTTAGCTGGCGCTTGGGGAGCAGATCATCCTCTCAACCAATATGTTGCTGTAGGTGCCGCTGGATTCTGCTTCCAACCTTGGCGATCGGTGGCAATATTTCTGGCCTCGTCATGGTCAGCCATTGGTTCCTTAGGTCTTCCTCGATGTGTTGGAGCCACGGTTTCGTCAGTGCTGCTCATTGAACCCTCCAGTGGACAGGCTGCTCTCGCCAGAGGAGTTTGTATGGCAGCTGACTGGCGTTCATTCTACAAACGTGGCCAAACCATTGCAGTCTGCGTTTTTGGATTTGTTCTTCGACTGAAGGTTGATGGTTGCACCTTGTCTGAATTGTCTCATTTTGATGGCAATCACGAAGAGACACACAAAATCTGTCTCAGGCATCGCATTTGAAAGACCTTGAGCTTATTTATGTCAGGTTTGCGCAGAGTCCATGTTTCCGATCCGTACAGAGAATTGGCAAGATCAGTGTTCAGAAGAGACAAATTTTGATCTTAGTGGAGATATTGGCCTTCTTCCAGAGGCACCATTTGAGCGAGATGAACACTACTGTTGCCTGGCCAATCCTGCTGTGGACTTCAGTGGTGGTTGCCACCTCCTTCTCCTGCACCAGCGATCCCAGGTATTTGAATTCTGGGACCTGCTCGATTTAGATTCCATCAAGGTGAACAGTGGCCTGTGATCCATCATGGTCATAACTTTGGTCTTGTCCGCATTGATTCTTAGGCTATAAGATCTGGTGATGTGGTAAAAGATAACGGTGGCCTCTGTATCTGTGTTAGTAAATATGTCTGCGAACATCAAGTTGGTCAGAAAGTTGTTCATGTCATACTGGACCCTGTACCTGTCCTCAAATGTTTCCCTCATAATGACGTCGATCACGATATTGAAAAGCAGGGGTGAGGTTACATCTCCCTAGCAGACTCCAGTTTGGATAGCAAATTCCTTGGATAGTTCATTTTAGATCCGCGCACTGCTGGTTGAGCCATTGTATGGATGCTTAGAGAAGTTGGATGATCTTCAGCAGCACGTGCTTGTTCTCCAATGCCCTCCACAGGGCGGGCCAGTGAATACAGTCAAATGCAGATTTGAAGTCAATAAAGAAGATGATAGTTCGCTTTCCATACCTGATCCTTTCCACCGCCAGTTGACAAATGGTGAATATTTGATCAGTGCAGCGCCGATGTGGCCTAAATCCTGCTTGCTCTTCTTGGCTGGTCTGTTCACAATGTTTCTGCAGCCTTTTGATCTTCATGAACAACTTGCCAACAATTGAAAGGAGGCTGATGCCGCAATAGTTCTTGCATTTTGGGCTATAGCCTTTCTTCAGGATTGGCACGATGGTAGCTTTCTTCCATACTGATGGAATTCATTCCATGCACCAGATGAGTGTTAGGACATGTAGCCATTGCAGCAGGATGTTTCCCCCAGCTTTGATTATTGCGGCAGTGACTTGGTCCTCTCCGGGTGCCTTTCCATTCTTCAATGATCTTATCACATTTTTTACTTCATCGATTGTTGGCTCATTATCGAGGAATGGATTCTCCGGCAGGTCGATGGGTGGTGGTCCCTGGGGCGGATCGTGGTTGTAGAAAGACTTTTTCCCACCGTTGCAGGCATTCACTGGGGGAGCTCACGAAGCTTCCATCTGTTTTCTTGATATTGTCATTAGTTGACTTGGTTTTACCACTCACTCCTAAGGGTCTGATACAGAGTCTGGTACTCGTGCCTGGATGCTTCTTCTTCCAGGTTGGCTGTGACACCATTCCAGTAGGCTTTTCATTCCACCTTCAACTCCTGTCTGACCTCTTTGTTCAGTCACTGGTACTGCTCAAAGTCGACATGTTTGATTAGTTTCCGTTTATCCACCAGATCCAGGCACTTGTCTGAAATCCATGGCTGTGTCCGACGTTGGATGAGTGGCCACAGAAGGGCAGCACATTCCAGGAAGGACTCTAATATCTGATTTTCTTCTCCATCAACATCATCCGATGGTTCAAGTGCTACAAATTTGTTGGATAGGGAGATTTGTAATTCTTGCCTGAGTGCCAGATCCTTCAGACATGCCCAGTTCAGTTTGGCTGGTGGAGATGCCTTACGCTTTGCCCACTGTAATTGCAGCTGTACTTTGGCAAGGAAGAGGTAGAGTTTGGCTCCACAATCGGGCCCCCTCATTGCACATACATCTTTGAGCAATGATTGGATTTGGGAGCTGATCAGGATGTAGTCCAGGACGGCTGAATCTTCGCCAGATGGGTTGCGCCATGTAAGCTGGTGTTTGCCAGGGTGCTGAAAGTGACTGTTTCCCACTAACAGGTTGTCTGATGCCAGATGGTCCCAAACTCGGCTGCAAAAGGAGGAGGATGGTCACTCTGCCACAGTGGCCAGAACTGGGAAATGAGGCAAGAAACCACATGGAAATTCGAACTAAAATGGTCAGTTCTCTTCATCATAAGGCATATAGGGATAGACTTAAAGATCTCAAAATATATACTTTGGAGGAAAGGTGGGACAGGGGAGATATGATAGAGGCATTTAAATACCTCCGTGGTATAAATGCACAGAAAGTAGCCCTCTTCCAGTTGAAAGGAGGCACTCAAAGTGCCATTGAACAAAAATAAAAGACTGAGGTGTAGTTTGAGGAAATATTTCATTATGGAACAGGCAGCAGATGCGTGGAACAGCCTTCCAGTGGTGGTGGTGGTGGAGACACTGCATCTGAATTCAAGAAAGCATGGGACAAACAAAGAGAATATCAATGGAAGAGGAAGAGATTGTAGAAATTAATAGTGCTTATGGACAAGCAGATTGGATAGACAGTATGGTCTTTATCTGCCATTATTTTCTATTTTTTCATGATGTCGAATTCCATGAACACGTGTTGGTGGTGGCGTAGCTAGGATTGAATAGGCTTATGGCAATGAAATTAAGATAGGCCCCATGACACCATGTTACCCTAGATAGTGGGTTGAGGGGGATCTCCTTTAGAGCTCCAGTCAGGGAGCAGGGAAAGGATATAGGGGTATGTATGGAAATTGGGAGATGGTTGGGGCAAAGTGTCATCCATGTGAGGAGTGGAGGGTGTATAGAACAAGGGGCTGTAAAGTGGATGGTGTAAATGTAGAATGTATAGGTCAGAAAAGTGCATGTGGAGTGTATAGGGGGTATCTACGAGAGTAAGGATGTGTGTGGAATATCTGCCATGAGAGAAATTCTGCAGTGGAGAGTGGCACAGTGAGGGACTGTGTATATGTGGGTGTCTGGGGCAGTAGCATAGCAGTGGTATCTGAGGATGGAAGAGCGTACATGTCAGAGACCAAGGACAGGGATGTTGAGTATACAGCAGGAAGCAAGCAGTTCTGGGCCTAGGCACAGTATCTGGCAGTAACATGGGGTGTGTGTGCCAAGGGAAGGTGTTAGGGGTGCGATGTTCTGAGGAACAGCTTCCCAATCCCCATGGCAAGAATTAAGATTCAGTTTGAGGCATTTGGAGATATCAGAATGGTAGACACTATGGGGTCTATTCTTTCCCAGGAATAGCGGGGATGGACGTCCCACTGGGATGCCAATCCCGCTATTCACCCCCTTCCATCCCCAGCAAAAGCCTCCCTGTACGAACAAGGAGAGAAGACCCTTAAGCACTTATATTATTGACCGACCATGTGGAGGATTAAATGACAAGATGAGAGGCAGCACACCAACACTTCTGGAGAAAGTGCAATGTCTGACACGCTCATCTCCCAGCAAACTGATATTTGCTACTGAAGCTGCCCCTTAAATTTTGAGACAACCACAAGTGCAGTCCTTTCAGATGGCAGGCAGACCCAGCAACCAGTGATTTCCAGATCGTTGCTAGCCTTGCTCAGTGGTGGCTACGTCATGCCTTGTCAGCCACTGAAAAGTTGTATTCCTAGACTTCCTGCTTATTTTAATAACAAGCACATTTTGTTCATTTCATATCTGTGAAACAAACTATATTTGCACAAGAAAGAAACAAGGAAAATAAGTTATATGATAGCTTCATATTATCATATAATACTGTTTTAGACTGTCTATATTTTGTGGTTGAAATTTACGTGGTGAAAATCAGTAAACAATTGCTTTCAGAACGGTACAAATATTGGTGTTAATTACAATCCTAATACAGCAAAGCATGCCGGTGAAGACAGTGAACTAAAAGTGAAAGCATACACATGTAGGGAGAGCCCGTTAAAACTATTTGAAACAGAAGGTTGATAAAACACAGACTATTATGAACTGAGAACATGTTGATACAGGTGCTGTCAGCAGGACTTGATTTAATTAATTTGGTAATGTTGTTTATCATGCAAGACCCTAAAAGTCTGCAAACTCTGTCATGACTGTGGTTAGAATTAGACTAGGATTATCACAAGCCTGTAACCCTTCAGATGTTACTGCAATTAGATCCCATGGACCTCCAGTAGCACAATAGCAAGGATTTAGGTCATAGTAAACAATAGCTCAGCTTATCAACATTAAGAGACTTATTTACTATGCAGCAATAGTTGTTTAACATGGGAATTACCGTGTACTAAACGTGAGAAAGGGACCACACTAACAATTAACCCAGTAGCTCAACGGTCAATGTGGAATAATTCACGGGCTAAAAAACTGATATAGAATGTAGCATTAAATGTGACGAGGAGGGGGGGGGGGGGGAGAGGCCCTGCACCTTATGTGAAGGCAGTTACCATATGTTAACTGTTAGCATGGCAGGTTACACAAAACAGTTAATACTACTTCAAGAGGTATAGCTAACTGCATCATGCTATCTGTCATGTGGCTAACATGTGGTAATGGAATTTTCTTTGTGTTAACAGTATGACAAGATGCTGTGGATGCCTCTAACAGTTAATACAGAGGTTGTGCAGTTACCATGCATTTATTTTGGCAATTACCACATGGTAAGTTTAAAACATTTGCCTGGATTAGTATTTAAGGCCCTCTAAGAGTTATATCCTGATATCTAGATGAACACACACCCAATATTAATGGTGATCCTGGCAGCATTAATAAATGCACAGCCTTGAATAATACATTATTCCTTCATTATAAATGGTCCATTGAAGTATTTATCTATTTAAACAGAGGATAAAATGAAATGGCTAAGGCAGCTCCTCTCTATCAGCCCTTTTTTTTTTACTTGTAGGTGCTGAGATTGACAAAAGATGTTAGAATCATGACTATAATTATTATTAACATGACTGCTCCTAACAATAATGCAGCTGCTTTTGATACATAATACATTTCTTAGATTGAATGATCGTGCTACAGTGAGGAATTTATATCTGATATTCAATTACAAATGGGATGAGTTATATAGGTTCCAAGAGATTCGGTTTTCTCCTTTACAAACAGAAAATCATTTATGCCAGGTTTTCATTTCAGACAACACGTTGAAATTATGATTCTTCACAAAAGCTGTGAATGCCGGTCTGCCAATTAATCTGACATGCTATTGAAAGACTGACAGTCACAGCTGTGACAAGAGTGAACCTGTTTTGAAGTAGAGCTAAAGAAAAAGGAAGAAGCCTGGCCTTTCAAGAAATCTTTCTGTATGAATCTGGGAGCTGCAATGTAATTCTGCTGCTCTAAATTATTTCACTTTCCAGACTCTTGCCAGATTTTTTATTTTAAATTACCATTAAAGTGTAGTCTGGTTTTCAGTGTAAAAATAAAATGGTAATAGCAAAATAGAACATGAAGGCATTCCTCTGGAGTTAAAATACATTGCTCAAAAATGAGACCTTCAAGGTTGCAAGGCTGCCTAGATAAGTTTACCATATGACTCAGCAGCTTATAATTGCTCAAGTTTCAAGTTAAAAATCACCTTTTTAAATATATAATGCATACAATCAGGTGAGAACCATTCTGCCTACTTAGGCTGGTCATAATTTGTTTGTTTAGTTCAGCTTTTCACACAGTTTCATAGACCATGGTTTCAAAAAACGAACCTTTAGATTACAAGGCGGCAATAGCAGCCTGGGTTGCCAGCTCATATATCTTTCAGCAAATCATACTGGAACAAGATTCTTTTAGCAGCAGATGTCATTAGACAGTGGCTTCTTACGGTTTTGTTGAAGTCAGATCTGCAAAGAATCACTTGCCTGAGTTTTCCATTTCATTGCAGTTACCCCTTTTCCCAGAAGGCCACTTTAAAACACAGCTCTGGAGTGCTACACATG
The DNA here is from genome assembly GCA_033557465.1 of Ichthyophis bannanicus. Lineage (NCBI taxonomy): Eukaryota > Metazoa > Chordata > Amphibia > Gymnophiona > Ichthyophiidae > Ichthyophis > Ichthyophis bannanicus. The sequence goes on from CM066031.1 coordinate 1,301,958,561, forward strand.
CACACATCACATGACCAGTAACGGAACTCCTGTCACTAAATTCAACATGTTTTATTTTCTTCAAAACCACAAAATGAAAGAATCCTTACTAAATACAGCCAATACTGTACCTCATATGTTTTTCTCTTTTTAATACTGCATTAAAGTTCAGAGAAAGAGAAGCCAACCTATTATTGTAAAGCTGAATATATGTTATTGTGGTAAATTTATGACACGGCACCTAGGTTAAGGCAGCCAAATCGTGTCCAGTATAAGAGTGTTTTATAAAGACAAGTAGCTACCTACTTGTCTTTATAAAAGACTAGTGTAAGTGGCAGAGATCATGTTTTGAATTTAGGCACGGGCATTTATACCTGCTCTGTGCCAGATGTACATGAAAGCAGGTAGAATTTGCAAGTACACTCATAAATTAAGGCATTTTATAATCCACGCATCTGAATTGTGAATTCTGCTCTTTCTCCACTCAGACCGTGCCGCCTACTTGCAAAGTATGCGCCCTTGTGTCAATGTCTGTGCTTTTACTCCAGTCGGTATTCCATAAGCAGCCACATATGCCAGAAGATGTTTGGCAAGCGGTTGTGTAATGAACAACAGAAATGGGGGTAAACAGATACATTTACTCGATGCAGAAGGGTGATTGGCAGGGTGCTAGTCAGATTGGTTCTTTTCATTATGTTTCTAAGTGAAAATGTACAGATACATGCAAATTTAGCTACACACGTGGAGGGTAATTTTGTAAGAGAGCACCTATGAATGTTTTGAAAATTGTGCCTATATTATGCATATTTTATAAAAGGCAATGTAGAGTGCCTAAATGCTTTTATACAGTAGGGTCCAAGAAATATTCACAAATAGTGAACAAATGTTCTAGCACAAATTTACACCTGGTTTGAGGCAGGTGCTGGTATGTGCACATACTGTATACACATATACATTCATTTTACAAAATATGCACATGCCGTGCAACTCTGATCTAGATCTACCCGAACATCACTCCCAAGCATGCCTGTGTGGACCATGTACATACAAATTTTATAATTACGATTTCCCATGTGCTCATGGAGGCACTTATAAAATTGATCCAGCATACAAACCCATAAAAGTATACACTAGGACAATTTATTGCCTACTTTATGACACAGACATGTAGGCATTCCCAGAAACAATTTGGGTGTCTCTAAAGTGGATTTGCAACATATGCATGTACTTTATAAATAGGGCTTAGGCAGTGGAATGGGGTGGGGCCAGGCCCCATCAATATTTTGCTCAGCAGATCATCAGCAACTGGACAACTTGAGGGTAGGACCAAAAATTGGTTTGTCCCCTCCAAACAAAAAGATGTTCCACTGCCCCCCCCCCCTCCACCCCGATTGACTGGAAAAGAAATATCTTCGAAAGTACAAGAAAACTAATGTATATCAGTATTTTGTGCCATGGGTACTATTGCTTGGTTCCTTTTTTGGTGGAATCAAATATGTGAATTTGTGTTAACTAGGGCTCATTGGCACAGAAAAAGCATGAAGCTTAGTAGGGGATGCAAGAAAGTCAGAAGAGGAGTAAGAGTGTACTAGGGAAAGCAATGTTTTTCTGGTGTTTATCTAATAAACACCTATTTGAATGATTTTGTATCAGGGCTGTTTTATCCATTTTTAATCTGTTAAAACCTCAAATCAGAAGTAAAACAGAATGGGAAATTTGTGCGAGGGTCAAAATAGGTGTAGATGCCTGTGCTTGATTTCTGGGGGAGGGACTGTATAAAAGCATACAGACATCCTCTGCATCACTGAAACATGGTTCACCACCACTGACAACATGCTACTCAATCAGCTAGTTCCCCCCACCCACACAGCTTACAACTGCCCATGCACACAAAGAGGAGGAGGAGTCCTGATCATCGCAAGGAACAACCTAAAGCTCAAAGTCAGGTCCACCGCAAATACAAGTTACTGCAACACAATTGTTGCAGAGAACAAGAATCTAGCCCTGTACCTCACCTACAGAGCACCACATGCTCCACCAGACGAACTATCTTCAATACTTGAAGCGGTATGTGTAGTCAAAAACCTCCACAAACCTCTGCTGGTACTTGGAGACTTCAACCTTAGATCTGCCACAAGCAAGGATGCGGAAGCCCTTCCAACAGCCATGGACTCTTTCCAATTCACCCAGATGATCAACACCCCCCCACACAGACTCGGATCATCCCCCAACCTCATCTTCGCCCCCAACAACCTAATAGAAAGAAACATCAACTCAGGACCCTTGATCACACCAGTACCCTGGACGGACCACCACTTAGTAAAAGTCCAGCTACAATCGATAAACATTAATGGCCATCAAGACAAGCCATCCACAACTAGGAGATTCAAAAGCTTCAACAAAGACCAATTCATACAGGACATTCTACCCCTCCTTAACAAAAACACAGAGGACATAAATGAACAAATCGAAAACTGGAACACCATCACATCAGATGCCAAACCCACGGTCCCCACAGCACTAGATCCAGCTCCACCCCCTGGTACTCCAAGGACATATGTGAAGCAAAGAGAGCTCTAAGACAACTAGAACGTTGCTGGAGACGTACCAAGTCAGCCTCCATACATGACTTATACCAGCTAAAGCAAACAAACCAAGAGAGCTTTTCGAATTAGTAAATACCCTCATCAAAGAACCCTACAACAGGAATGACAAGCAAATAGATCCACAGACCTTTGCAGACTACCTCAAGACCAAATTCACCGCGCCCTCCCCAAGGATAACAAGAATATCAACAACAACAAGCCACCTCCTCCTCCCAACCAAATATGGGACAAATTCAGCATACCGTCCGCAGAGCAGATCTCAAACATCATCACATCCCTCAACACCAGCACTGCCCCAACAGATCCATGCCCTGTAACCTGGATCAAAGCAGCAAAAGAAAATCTGATACAAATCATCTGCAAAATAGTCCTCAACTCACCACAGGAATTATCCCTAGCATCCTAAAGCTAGCCACAATATGCCCAATCCCCAAAAAATCCCCACTAAGTAAAACTGACCCTGCCGCCTACAGACCCATCTCAAGCATCCCCTTCATATCAAAGATCATCAAAAAGGTGGTCCAGCATCAACTTCAGCAGCACATCGACATCCATGCCCCCCTGGACACTAATCAACATGGCTTCCGACCAAACCATGGCGTCGAAACTCTACTGATACACCTCTTCGACAAGCTGATCCGGATTATTGACACCACCAAGAAGGGCGTCCTCATGATCTTCACAGACATCTCCTCAGCATTTGACACTGTTAACCACACAGCCCTGCTAGCAAGACCACAGGAAGTTGGCCTACATGGCACCACCTTGAACTGGTTCACATCCTACCTCACTGACAGACAATTCCAAGTCAAATTTATTTTATTTTATTTATTTATTTATTTACATTCTCTTATATACCGCGCTATTCTGCATCAGTGCGGTTTACATTGAACAAACTGAAATTACATTGAACAGGGCCTTATAACTTAGAGATAACTATTTTACAGGGAACATGGGCTATGGAGGGTTAAGTGGCTTGCCCAAGACCACAAGGAGCACCTGTGCGCAGATACCTCCCAGCCTATGAGAGCCACCCAGGGCGTCCCGCAAGGCTCATCACTCTCTGCCCTGCTATTCAACCTGTACATACAGCCCATCTGCTCTATCATCAAGAACCACAAGATACAATACACCATCTATGCAGATGGCATCATGATATTCACCCCCATCAACTTGGACAGCCCAGACTACTCTAACCTAGCCAATTGTCTGCAGCAAATGACAAGCTGGCTCCTGGGATACAACTTGTCCATAAACTATAACAAAACAGAAGCACTACTCATCACCAGAACCTCCACCTTCTCCATCACACCCAACATTAAGCTGAACGACATCACAATACCAATACAGCCCGAAGTGAAATACCTCAGAGTGATTCTCGACAAGGGCCTGAACCTACAGTCTCACATCGCCAGAACCACAAGGAATGCATACATCAAAATGAGAACCATCAGGTGCCTGAAACCCATTCTCTCACAGGATCACTTTTGTATGGTCTGTCAAGCTCTCATCACTCCCACTTTAGACTACTGCAACCCCATTTACCTTGGACTCTCAAAACAAGCACTCTGGCCTTTACAGATAGCCCAGAACATTGCCGCCCGCATAATAACAGGTGCCTCGGGACACGACCACATTACCCCCATCCTATACCACCTCCACTGACTCCCAATCAGCTCCCGAATCCGATACAAGGTACTCCTAAACATATTCAAAATAAAACAGAACCTCTCAGCAAATTGCCTGCAACCCCTCATCAAAGCTGACCAAGGCACCAGGCCCAGAAGAAAGGGAACCTCAGACACCATCACCACCCCCAAAGAATTCGCCAGAACAAGACAAGACACCTCAAGAAGGGCACTATCCCTGGCAGCACCCACTCTATAGAACTCGCTCCCTGATGATATGAGATCAACCGTCGACCTCAAGGACTTCAGAAAGTTGCTCAAAACAACACTCTTCACAGAACACTATAAGGATTTCACGTGAACCAGCTACCAGACTTCTCCATCTATGCATGACCCCTGCATCCCCCCTGCTACTTGTATATAGCCCCTGTTCATAGCTCACTATGTATATAGCTCACCAGCTAATTATTCATACTGCTCTCCCACACTACACATATCGATGTATCCACTGCATGTTTATACCCCCCCTCACTGCCTCTTGATTGTTTTGATGTGCTACCGCTTTGATTTAAAGATAAAGCGGTATATTAAATCCTTTTAAACAAACAAATAAATAAATAAATAGACACCTTTTCCCCAGGTTCAAGTATGAAAAACAGAACAGCAGCATTGGCAGCGTTGCGTGAGGTAGGAAGGGGTTTCCTTTAAAACACAGGCCAGACTGCAGTTCAAGGAAAACAAAAGTAATGTTTTATTCTGTCCCAGCTCATTAAACCTCCACAAAGCAAAACCCACAGCAGACAGCCATTCAAGGAAAACAAAATCAGCTTTACTTCTGTCCCAGCTTGTTAAGTCTCCACAAGCTGGTTTTCCTGGCCCTTCCTTCAGTCCCATTTAAAGTTTCTACCTCAGAACTCCTTTGCACAGCTTGCTGTGGAAGGACTCCTGGCTCCATGGGCCTCTCTCCCTCCTGCAGCCTGCTAGGTTCTTAACCTCTCCCTGTGAGCCACACCCTCCCAGCACTGAACTCTGATTGCAGACTCTCTTAAAGGGGACTATTGATACTCTTTTCAAAGAAGGATGGGTAACATTGTATAAGACCACATCACAAGCACGCATACATTTACATGAAGAAAAAATTGATGAGCTTGGGACTGGGGCTGGAAGAGGCAACAATGCACTTAACTTCTATGTACCTATATGAAACGCAGAGCAAAAATCTCTGATGGTAATTCTTCGATAGAAGAACATTAAAATATTCTCCATACATTTCTAAATAATTCTCAACATTCTATTTGCTTTTTAATCACCACTGTATATTGAGATGAAGATTCCAGCATATTGTCCATAACTCGAAAATCGCTTTCTTGGGTAGTAGCTCCTAACATGGAACCCAGGTTAGCGAACCTGCTGTTAGGATTATCTTTCCTGACATGCATCATTTTACACTTGTCCACATGAAATTCCAACTCCCGTTTAGATGCCTACTCCCTAGCAGCATAAATTTAAAGGCAGCAACCCTTGACAGTATTGAAAGGGGGGAGGGGGACTTTCTCTCCTTCCCGTAAAGCATAATGCCTTTATTGAGGCCAAAGGATGAAATCAGAACAAACTTAAATGGAATGGAACCCTGATCCTGTCTGGCAGTTGTGATCACCTGCGGGTGCTGTGTGCTGATTGCTGATGTCAAGCGTTGCCTTACTTAAATCTGGGCTGTGCCGCGGAATGCCGGAGAGTGGAACCCTGATCCTGTCTGGCAGTTGTGATCACCTGCGAGCGCTGTGCGCCGATTATTGACGTCAAGCGTTGCCTTAATTAAATCTGGGCTGTACCGCGGGACGCGGCCGCGTTCCTCGGGCACGTGCTGAAGGAGGTTTGAGGAGATGTAAGTGAGTGTTATTCTACAATGGGGAAGAGAAGGAAGAAGAGTTTTCCAGCTGTATCAACTATGAAGGTCTCAAAGAATGAAGGCCCTTTGGATAAACATCTGATAAGGCGGGTTTTGGAGGATTGTAGTCTTGATGCATCAGCTTCTGTAAGTACTTCTTCACTGTCTACCTCATCTCCGATTGGAGCTTTAACCCTACCCCACTCGTCACCTGATCGGATTGTGCCAGTTGTAGAAGGAATGGGTTGGTGCTTCTTCTCCTGCTGCTCCAGCACTAGTTTCTGGACAATCTTCGGCTCGGGAATGCCCAGCAGTCAAGCAGTTGTCTTTGCCTAAAGTGGTTCAGGTCCCATTGCTGGTGGGGGGTAATGTTTTTTCTAGTACCCCCCCCCCCTCACGATGTGACGCTTAAAGATATCTTGGCTGTAGTTACCCAAACTGAAGCTGTCTTAACAGGAACTATGGGACAAATTGAGGAATTTACTCGAGACTCTGTTGCTAAATTTGTGGCTTATGAAGCCCAGTTGGTAGTGTTAGGGGAACATCTGAGTCAGTTGGAAGCTAAATTGGGTACTGTTCAGGCAGTCTCTGTTGCTTCTGTAAAAGATAGTTTATACTTTCATAGGCAGTTTGAAATGTTTGAGAATTTGTCTCAATCTAAAAATCTAAGATGTTTGAATTTTCCTATTACGCACTATCTTTCCCCACTAATTTCATTTCATAAATATTTGAAAGAGGTTTTGATGTTTGAGCAACCTGAAGTTTTTAAGGTTGCCAATTTGTATTATGTTCCTAGGTTTAATAAAATGGTTAGTAATGGGGAAGGTGGGGAATCTGACTAGTTGGTATCTCCTCACAGTTTGGATATATCAGAATTTCTTGAATCCTTCTCTGATAATATTTACGCTCTAGCGACTTTAATTGTTACGTTGTATCTGAGTTGGACAAGAATTCTGTTTTGAAAGCATATTTTCCTAAAAAGAATGTTCTTTTTTGTGGGCAGAAGGTCACTCTCTTCCCTAATGTGTCTCGTACAACTCAAATTCGCCGTAAGGCTTTTTCTTTTTCTTTTTTAAGAGTTGGCATTGGGGGCTACCTTTTTTAAGTTCCCATGCAAGTGTGTAGTAGGCCATCTTGGGAAGAGTTATGGCTTTTTGGAACCTGATCAACCTTTGTTTTTTCTTAATAATCATGAGTCTCAATCCACAGTGATGAGTTAGTATGTATAGGGTTTTGTTTTTTCTATATCACTCTGCTTTGTGATTTTATTTTATTTTTCTTTTCTTCAATTGTTTTCTTTAAATAGGGTTTCCACTTTCTCATAATGTGGACTTGTATGTATTTTATGTGGATTATAAGGTGGCCGCGATTGGTCGGCTGTCTTAGTATTATTTTTGTTATTTGTATTTATTTCATATTGCTTGATTGCTTATTGTATGGAATAAGATTGAAAATTAAAAAAAAAAAGAACAAACTTAAATATCTTTTTTACTTCAACAAATAGAAGGGGTGACCTGCATGGAGTAGTGGGTACAACCCTAAACAAAGGCATAGAGGGGGTGATCTGCATGGAGCGGCGAGTACAACCAATCTTGCCACCTTACTGGGCAGACTAGATGGACCATACTGGACTTTTACCTGCCATCATACACTATAAGCCCGATATTCAACTGGGAAGGGCTAAGCACTGTAGCCACTTAGCCCTGCCCGCCGACCCCCAAACCCCGGATATTCGCTGCCCAGAAGCTGCCGAGGCTAACTGTGCAGCATCGATATTAGATGTTGCATGGTTAGCCTCGGCGCCTATAAGATAGGCAAAGGTTTTCCTCGCCTATCTTATAGACGTGGAGCGTTAACCGTGCAGTTTCCAATATCGGTATTGCATAGATAATGCCAGTTCCTGCCTCTTCTTCGCCCCAGAACACCCCTGGCACGCCCCGATGCTGGCCAGCTAGCATTGAGGCACGTAGGGGACTTAGTTGGGGATATTCAAGGGCACTACCTATGTATGTGCCATCGAATATCCGGTTAGTAGGCATTTACACGGTTAACTGGCTATTAACCGTGTAAATGCCTTTTGCATATCAGGCCATATGTTACTATACTATGTTACTATGAGACTGGATAGATATGAACATGGTAAACAGTGAACGTACATCATCAGCTGCCATATTGCTGCACAACATTGTTCTTCAATATATGTGGCATCTCCTGCTACCATGGGGCCAAGTCTCAACAGAACCACAAAATGATTTGGCTCTCACATAAGATTTGGGGCCAGCAGCAGACGATAATGCACTTAGGTGCTTCTCTGACTGCAAGGCAGAACTGGATAATTTAATTGAAGAAAATGGCTGGGAGGTGTGCAGCAGCATCAGAGGAAGTACAGTATTTGCTACATACTGCCTCTGTCCCTGCAGTTCATGGGTCGTTTGTGCTCATCTTCACTAGGCCCACACTGCAGTGGCTACTTGGATGGCTTTTATGTCACTGACAATCCCCCAGTTTCATCAAGCCCTTCTGAATACCATTGCTAGCCGGCTGACCTTAAATTCCATTCTGGAATGGAATACAATTTATCTGATGACTGGTGCCAAAATTTGAAAAACAATAACTTATCTGCATAACTCCTGAAGTTACCTAGATAAGTCCTTTTGAATGCTGGCTTCAACATGTCAGTACATACAGGGCCGACCCGTCCATTGAATGAGAATGTTTTTTGCACAGGGCCCTGCGTTTGAGGTGGCTCCGCGCAAAGAACATTCTGCATTAAAAGTAAATTTTCAAATTTAAACAAAAGCTGCCTGCTGCCGCTGCATCGAGTGTCCCGCGGCACCCCCATGCCCGGCAGAGCCCTCCCTCCCTTTGGCGGCTTTCAGAGCCGTGAAGGGAGAGTTTCCCTTTCGCGGCTCTGTTAAGTGCTCCAGGGCTGATGGGAAATAGGAAATGCCTGTTTCCCATCAGCGCCCGCGGCTAGAATTGGAAATGGGCTGATGGGGGGTTAGGACTTGAGGTGGACTGATGGGGTTAGGACTGGTAATGGGCTGTGGGCTGATGGGGGGTTAAGTCTGGAAATGGGGTGATGGGGGTTAGGACTGGTAATAGGCTGGGGGGGCTAAGACTGGAAATGGGCTGATGGGGTTAGGAATGGCAGTGGGCTGATGCGGGGTTAGGACTGGTAATGGGTGATGGGGGGCTAAGACTGAAAATGGGGTGATGGGGGCTTAGGACTGGAAGTGGGCTGATAGGGGGCTTAGGACTGGTAATAGGATATGGGGGCTAGGACAGGTAATGGGTTGGGGGTTGCTAGGACTGGAAATGGGCTGAGTGGAAGTGGAGGCTTTTAACTGCAAATAGCTGATGGGGACGGGGGCTTGGAATGGATATGGGCTAAGTGGAAGGGGGGGCTTTAACTGCAAATAGCTGATGGGGATGGGAGCTTGGAATGAAAATGGGCTGAGTGGAAGGGGGGTTGAACTGCAAATAGCTGATGGGGAGGGAAGCTTGGAATGGAAATGGGCTGAGTGGAAGGGGGGCTTGAACTACAAATAGCTGATGGAAAGGGGGGCTTTGAATGGAAATGGGCTGTGAGGGGAGGGAGCTAGGACTGGAAATGGGCTGAGTGGGGGGGAGCTAGGACAGGAAATGGGCTGTTGGGGGGAGCTAAGATTGGAAATGGGCTGTGGTGGGGGCTTGGATTGAAATGGACTCATGGAGGGGCTAGAACTGGAAGTAGACACATGGGGGGCTTGGTTTGGAAATGGGCTGAGTGGAGGGGAGCTAGGATTTGACATGGGCTGATAGTGGAGCTAGGAAAGGACTAGAAATGGTCTGACAGTGGGGCTAGGAAAGGACTAGAAATGGGCTGATGGGGGGCTAGGATTGGAAATGAGCTGATGGAGGGACTCAGATAGGACTGGAAATGGATGGGGGAGCTAGGACTGGAAATGGGCTGATGCGGGGACTAGAAGGGAGCGGATGCTGGGTGGGGCTAGAGCTGATTGATGTTGGGGGAGGATTAGAATGGGAAGGGGCTGGGAGAGTGAAATGGAGAGGGGAAAATATTTTGTGTAGGAGGGAAGAAAAATCTACAATTGGCCGGGTATTGGGAGAGTAAGTGGGGATTGAAGATGGAGGGGTAAAATTTGAGTGGATGAAATAGGAATGAGGAAAGAGCAAAAGGAGAAAGATTAGTATGTTAAAGCAGATGTAGAGAGAGAATGGAAAAAAACTAGAAGAGAGAAGAAAGGACAAATGGACAGCAGACGATGGAGAGTTAGCAGAAGACACGAAGAAACCAGAAGAAAGTGGCTGGAGCAATTGCAACTGAAAAAAAATGCACAAAAGCTAGAAAGATCTCTCTTTATTTTGAATTTATTAACTGGAATATGTCAGCTCTGGGAAATGTGCATCATTAACATCTGCGCTTTGTTTAGTACAAGAGGAAATTAATTTATAGTTTTATTTCTACAGTGTTGTTGGGCTTTTGGGATTCCCAGTTTAATTATTGTCTTCCTGTTTCTAAATTGTGATTCCTTGTTTGGTGATGGTCTATGTTCTGCATGTGTAACTGAGCTGAGGTATTCTGTTTATGTAATTCCTATATGACATTGCCACTTGTTCTCTTTCCCCAGTAGGTCATGTATTGTTGTTCTCTGAAATGTATTGGTTTAATATTTGCATGTTGCCTTTTGATAGGTAGGGTATGGTGCTTTGTGAGTCCTGGTAGTGCTGTTAGGATACGGCGGGTTTGCTATGGGTTCTAAATGGGCAGTGTTTGTAGTAGTTCCTAATGTGCCTGGCGGTTGGCACTGGATTATAGTAATGTAGAAATCTTTTAGTGTTTCTTTATCCATACACTCATTAAGAGGCATGTTTACTAAAAGTTAGTGTATGGTAACATTATGCAAATATTTATGCAAATGAGGTCCCTTATGCAAATGAGGCTCCACACCGAGTCTCTGCACATGGCCCCGCACCCCCTTTGGGCCGCCCCTGAACACATACAAATATATATACATCTATACTAATATACTGAGATGGTGGAATAAATCTTTATCTCTTGTTTCACATGTGAAGGTATATTTTAGAAAGGCCATTTAGGTGAAATCTGGGATGCCCACATCAAAATGTCTGAAATTCTGTTGCAAGGGCAGCAGTAAAGGTGGGCATGTGTAAATCTAATCTAAAATTGCCCTATCTCCGTCCCAAGAGATAAAATGTGCCTACTGTGATACCGATCAGGATGGGGGCGTGAAGAATAAGAGGACAGGGAAATGCATAAAAACGGCCAATTTCAGAAAGGTGCATTTATTTATTTATTTACATTCTCTTATATACCGCGCTATTCTGCATCAGTGCGGTTTACATTGAACAAACTGAAATTACATTGAACAGGGCACTATAACTTGGAGATAACTATTTTACAGGGAACATGGGCTATGGAGGGTTAAGTGGCTTGCCCAAGACCACAAGGAGCACCTGTGGGACTAGAAACCCCAGTCCTTCCGGACCAAGGTTGCTGTCCTCTAGTGGGATTTGAACCCCCGACCTTCTGGCCTGAAGTACCTTGCCCCAACCACTAGGCCACTCCTCCACTCCATTTGTGATATATAGGGTTCTGTTCTTGCGCCCCTCCTGTTTAACATCTTCCTCACCCCTCTTACTCTCCTGGTCCAACAACACTGTATCTCTGCATACTACTATGCAGACAATATTTTCCTCCTCCACCACACCGACTCCACTGCTCCCGACATCACTCCCCTCAATGCCTGTCTCTCCTCTGTGGCATCCTGGCTCTCCTCCAACTTTCTTCATATATATATATATATATTTTTTTTTTTTTTTTTAGTGCCATCAAGTCAGTGTTGACTCATAGCGACCCAGCTACCTCTGGGTTTTCTTGGCAATGCATCACCGGAAATAGATTGCCAGCCTTTTCTTCCAGGGCAATGAAGGGTAAAGTGACTTGCCCAAAGTCACAAGGAGTGCCAGTGGGAATTGAACCCTTGATCTTTTGGTTACTAGGCAGTTGCTCTAACCACTATGCTACTCCTCAACTCATATTCTTCATATTAACCTCTCCAAAACTTCAGCTATCTGGTTCACCTCAGGCAGCCCCCCCCCCCCTCAATCCTCTGCTTTCCTCCTCCTCAATTCCCACTGTTACATCCCTGCGCTATCTAAGTGTTACCCTTGATTCCTCTCTTTCTTTTAAGGACCACATTTCCTCCGTAGTCCAGCGCTCCTTCTTTACCCTGAGGCAACTTCATGCCGTCCGTCCTTTTTTCTCTACCTCCTCCATGACCATCACGCCTTGACTATTGTAATGTCTCCCTGGCCGGTCTCCCCCAGTCCCAGCTCCTCCGTCTGCAATGCGTTCAAAACACAGCTGCCTGTATTCTGACCCACGATCACGTCACCCCCCTTCTCATTTGTTTGCATTGGCTCCCAGTTCCCTTCCGGATCCAGTATAAATTTCTCATCTTTATCCACAGATCGATCCACACGGCATTCCTCTCTATCTCGCTGACCTGGTTCATCTCCACACCCCCCATCCCTCCCTCCGATCCATCCACGTTAATTGCATGTCCCTCCCTTCCCCATTCCAGGCTCATCTGGAATCCACCCACTCATCTGCCTTTTATTTCCTAAGTCCCCGACTCTGGAATTCGCTCCCCCTGGCCCTCTGCCTAGAACCCTCTTTTAACACCTTCAAGGCCAAACTGAAAACTCACCTCTTCTGTTCTGCCTTTGACCTTCCCCCACCTTCCTCCCATTTCTCCCCACCCCCTCGCTGATGTCCAATCCCTTGTTTCCTCCTTCCAGCTTCTGTCCTGTCTACTATCTCCCTTTAGACTTTATCTTTCCTTTCCAGTCCAATTGTACTGGCGTTCCTTTCTTTTTCCTAGCAGCTGTTATATTGTAAACTGCTCAGATGCTTTTGTTATGGGCGGTATATTAAGCTCCCAATAAACATAAACATAGACATTTGCAGTATCGGCCACAAAGATATACCAGTAATATTGTAGGATATGGTTGTGTATATGTTTTCACATATACATCCTGGCCAGTCATTTTAGAAACAGAGATGCGCAGTGACACAGTAGAGGACAGTAAAGCCTTACTATGTACCTATAAGGTTTACTTGAGTTGGCAAAAACTATTGAGAAAGTGAGGGCACATTTTCCTCTTCTTTGTAGCAGACGGAAGCCTCAAAGGTCTGTTCATGTCCAGGAGCAGGTATGGGCATGGATGTGTTTTGCCACTGGGTTTTAATGTGTGGCCCTGTTCTGAAATGAGGCGCACATGTTTATCTTTTCCAGAATGCCCGAGGCGCACCTCCATTATGGTGTGTGACATGAATGTGATCGTGCCAGTCACATGTAAGCTTGGGGCATTCTAAAATGTCTCTTGGGACATGGATCTGATTGGGACATCTGAATGGCCATTTTCGGGACATCCAAATCATGAACAGGGCTTCTTAAAATGATCCGCATAGATTTATTTAAGCTATTTATTAAAGTTTGTTCTTCTGAGGTTTTTTTCTAAAACTCAGAAGAACAAAGTGAATTAAACTGAATTTTTTCTTTTTTACAATTGTTTTATACTTGTATATTTTTTTCTGAAAGGTTGAGAAAGAGAAGGTTAAAAACAGAAAACCAACAACAACACTGAGAGAAAAAAATGAAGCGATATGGGATTAGTGAGGTACTAAAGAACTAGAGGCATGCTGTTCTGGAATCTCTTTACATTCAGGTTATGATTGTAGTTTCCAAAATATGAACTCAATAACATAGCTACAGCAAGATAAAATCGCAAAATAAGATAAATATCATAACTTTTCAGTAATCAAATTTTCACCTTAATAAGTTGATAAATGTTGCTGTCAGGTGTGATAAAGATCACAATTTTTATTTGGTCCTATGTGAACTTCAGGATTCAGTTTATTAAAACTGCAGCCATTACAATTGATAGGATCATTATTTCATCCAGTCGTGATGATATCACAGTTTGCCAGTACATCCCTTTGTTTACATGGCTACTTAAGAACAAGAAGTGTCTTAAAAAGAAATACACCAAAGTAAGCAAGCAGTACATCTGACCATTCTACAAGGAGAAAGAGAATAAAAGCAACTTGTTCCTCAAGAAGGAATATGTTTATTAGAGTGTGGCAAACAGCTGCACGGGTTTTCGTGCGCACTTTTAGCAGAGGTTTAAGACTGCTCTACAGTGTGGTAAAAATAGCCACATGGTAAAAATCCTCAGTTAACTGCTAATCACAGGTTGGGACAGGATCGGGGCGAGTTAAAGATGGAGACAGAGCATAGCCAGCACTATCAGCTAGTATGCAGTACATTTCTGCACGCTATCAGGATTGCCAACAGCGCATGTGCATTTAACATCACCTCAAGAAGTGAAATTAAGTAAGCCCATGCTACCGGCATCCGGTAGTGCGGATGCCTTAAAAAATATATACAATTGTTGTAGCTCCAGTACCTACCTCTCCCCCCCACCCAATAACCTCCAATAGTCTCCCCCATCCAAAGACAAGCCCCCTGCAAGAGTCCACATCGCACACAACCCCCTCCAACATAACCCCCCAATACCCTGCACACTACCCCTACCAACCACAACTCCCCATCACATCAATAGCTAACCTTTCCACCCCACCATACCCCTCCACCCCCCCATCTACCTCTCCCCCTCGACTTATCAAGGGGCATTCCAGATAGCCTAGTGGATGAGACAGGAGCAGCCTCTCTCTGCTTCAGCCCCATTGCCACTGAAGTTCAAACTGGTGGCTATGAACTCTAGTGGTAGTTTTGCAGTGTTACTGCTAGGGGTCAGTCCACCAAATAAAGAGTGATTGTCCTAAGGACCGTGTGGAAATGGCCAGGTCAAAAAAAAGGTGAGAGTGAGATATAGCATCTCTCAGATTTTTTGACACTCATCGGCACGGTCTGAGCGCAGGTACAGCGATCTGGGGGGAATTTACCTACTTAATAAGTCTGGGTTCAGTGGAGCTCCACTCTCAGCTATCCATTCAGGGGGCTGATGTCGTCTTCTTCTTTTTAACATCTTTGTTAGTGATATTGCAGAAGGGCTGTTGGGTAAGGTTTGCCTCTTTGCAGATGATGCCAAAATCTGTAATGGAGTAGACACCCAGGAAGGAGTAGATAACATGAGGAGAGATCTAGCTAAGTTCAGACTGTGTTGAGTGGCAAAAAATCTGAGGGATACATCTGCATGTCCACCCGGAAAAAGCAACCAATCTCTGTGAGTTTTCCTACCAAGCAGGGAAGACCGCACAATGTGTGTGAAGATGGCATCTAGGAAGCCCATTTGTGTGCTCAATTCTGATGTGTGTGGTGAAATGTTAGACCCAATGGAAGAGGTAGAGTCTGGCTTGACGAGGACCAAGCTGCATAGTTGATTCATGGAACTCAAACAGGATTTGCAACAGGTTCATGCAGAAATAGGTGGTCTTGTGAAGAAGCTCTGGAGTGAAGTTGTGGAACTGGGCTTTCGGGTCGAGGATGGTGAAATATGACTGGAGGGGGTCCAGGATGAGGTGGATGGCCTCTGCCGCATGGTACAACAGCTGGCAAATGAGAAGGAAGAGCTGTGCCTTAAAGTGGAAGAGTTGTAAAATCGAGTTTGACAGTAGAACATCCGGATAAGGGGTGTGCCGAAGTCGGCCGATAATGCAAATGCGATGGTCATGGCACAAGAGATTTGTGGCCTGCTTGTACAGGGAGAGGAGAGGGATGGTGAATTCAGTATACTCAAAATCGAATGTTCATATTGGACATTGGGGACCCCCAGTAATGAGAGACTGAGTGATATTAGAATTTGCCTACATGAGTATGCAATCAAAAATTAGATAAGGGCACGGATGAGGCAACTGAGCAAACTTTCTTGGAATTTGGAGTTGAGGGGTAGAACATTTTTCTTTATAATGACCTCTCTACTGCAACTATGGCCCGAGCCTTCCACCCTATTACACAACATCTGCAGAAAAGGCAGCACCACTATTGGTGGCTCTACCTTGCTGGACGTACGTTTACCATTAACGGGGTCACCATGAAAATGCAGACTCCCTCCAAGGCATTGGTCGAGTTGCGAGAGTTGGAAATTACGGATGTTGCCTTGGAATTGCAGGATGGGGACCAGTAAGGACTGCCAAAAGAGTTTGATGGCAGAAAGTATCGGGTCGCTAGGAGCACCATGTGTGTAAGAGTGAGGGGCTGCTACTCAACCTATATGAGGCCTAGGATTACAGATTTCCTCCTTGAACTTTGATGTAAGCCTGTGATAATATTGGACTGTGACAACTACAGGCTGACCAGAACTGGTGGGAGTTATATAAGGGGGGTGGGTGGATTGTTAAGTGTGTCGAGTTGTTGTTATGTTATGGAATATGGGATTTGACTGTAGGGGGATTGAGATGTTTGGAGTTGAAGATGAGAGTGCGTGAGGTACTGGAAGGTATCTATGACAGAGTGCGTAGTGTGCATGGTTGTGTGTGATTGGGGAGGATAGTTCTCTAATGCTGGGAGGGTTATATTCAGTGGGCTGAGCACTACTCCTGTGGAATGGATAATGGAGAAAGTAGGTATTTGGGAAGGGATGGTTGGGAGGTGGGAAAGGTGCTGGGTAGGCGGGGAGGGGAGGTTGATGGAGAGGTTGGGGAAGGAAGGGTGAATATGGAGCACTGTCTTGGTGTGTATTGGTACAGGATTAGGAACATAAATGGCGACATCTGGTAAGGGGACAGATGGGTGCTATCAGCTGGTGTCCCTTAATGTAAAAGGTCTGGAATCCTGGCATAAGCGAAGCTTCCTATTAAATGAAGCACAACAAAGTCAGGCTGGGGTGATCTATATCCAGGAGACATATTTGAAAAGAGGACAGACCCACTTATTGAAATCCTGCGACTACCCCCAGGTGTTTTTGGCTGCTAATGTGGCAGTGCATAGAAGGGGTGGAGTGGGCATTTTGGTTGCATCAGAGTATCACCTGGTGGTTCATAAACAGGTACGGGACAGTCAGGGGCGCTATCTAATTCTAGAAGTGCAGTTGGAAGGTGTACCCTTAGTACTTGTCAATATTTATGCCCCTAATGAGTGGCAAGGCTCCAGTGGTCCTCAGCCCCTATAATACTGGGTGAGGATTTTAACATTACCATGAACCCCAGATTGGACAATTTTAGAGGGATGGGAGGTGGAACCCAGGGAAGTAGGCGGCAGCTGGGGGTGACTCTTCTGGACAGTTGGAGGGGACAGGAAGGGTGGAAATGGCTGTATGCTTTTTATTCCGCTCCTCACCAGAGTTACAGCCACCTGGACAAGTTTTGGCTGGGCTGCACACTGCTACCACAGGTGATTAAGATGGAGATTGGTGACATAGTTTGGACCAATTACGCTCCCATTGGAGTGTTAGATATGGGGCAGGAAACCTCAGGTTTGCAGTATTGGAAACGTAATGATTCCTTGTGGAGCACCCTGAGGTGATTCATAGACTTGAAGAGGTGACTAGGGAATATTAATAGGCCAATGAGAATGGGGAAGTTGACAAATGTATTCTTTGGGATGGCCTCAAGGCCATCCTCTGGGGTGTGCTGGTGTCTAAGGCAACATATAAGAAACAACGTGTGGTTGAAGAGGAATTGTTTAGAGTTCAACTGTGCACTCTAGAGACCCATTAGAGTGAGAGGCCCACATCACAGATGCCAGCTTATGGAATGCAGGCACCAGCTTCTATTGATGTTACAAAGTGCAGTTCGCTTCCAGATGGAAAGGTCCCACCAAACCTATTTCAAGTGAGGTAATAAGGCAGGTAAACTGTTGGCAAATAAACCTAATGCCCAAATCCAACAACAAATTTTTAAAATCAGGGACAAGCGGGAAATTCTCCAAAGCAATGAGTAAAGTATCAGAGAGATCTTTAAAACCTTTTACTTGAAGCTGTATACTAGTGAGCAGAGTGCCCCCCCCCCCCCCGAATAGATATGGAGAATTATCTGCTAGCCTTTGATATGGCCCGGTTCTCTGTGGATGAGTCACAAGCTTTAGACGTGGATATTTCTTGCAATGAGATCATAATGGCCATTCGGAGTATGAAACCTGGTAAGGCTCCTGGGTTAGATGGGTTTATGGCATCTTTCTATAAGAAATTGGCGGGAGGTGTGGTGACTCACTTAGAGGGCCTTTTTAATTCTTGTTCATTCGGTGGTCAGCTTACAATAATTAGGTGTAAAGCAGGAGTGATGGTTCTTCCCAAGCCTGATAAAGACAAGACAGTCTATGGCTCCTCCCATCCCATCTCGCTAATTAATACTGATGCCAAAATATTTGCTAAGGTGCTTGAAAATTGGCTACAGGGGGTGACTGGGCAATTGACAGAAGAGGACCCATTGGGCTTCATCCCTGGTAGGCAGGCGAAGGATAACATCTGAAGATTACTCAATTAAATTTGGAATTCTAGGACAGCTGAGGAGGAAGCCCTTTTGGTGGTGGTTGATGTTTGACTAGGTGGAATGGAACTTTCTCTTTAAGGTTTTGGAAAGGGTCGGAATTGGTCCCCAGTTTATGAATTGGATTAGAGCCATCTATTCTAAACCTATGGCACGCATTCGTGTTAATGAGGTCCTACTTGAGGGAGTTTTCACTAGGCAGGGGGTCCTGTCAAGGCTGCCCCCTGTCGCCATTACTATTCGCTTTGGTTATTAAATCATTGGCAGCTCGAGTGAGAACTTATGGCAATATTTGTGGGATTGAGGTTGGTGGCTCTAAATACAAAATTGGTCTTTTTGCTGATGACGTGATTTATTGTGTGACCGAGCCGTTAACTTCACTGCCAAACCTGCTGCTTGAGATTATTCACTACAGCGCCTTGTCAGCTACAATATGAACATGTCCAAAACAGAGATCCTCAAGATTCATTTATCCTCAGATTTGGAGGTTCGCTTGAGGAAGGTCGTTCCCTTTCGGTGGACATAACATTCTATTCAATATTTGTGGACGCAGATTGGAGCATGGTGTGAGGATTTATATGAGTTGAACCATGCCAAGTTGTGGCTAACTATACAGGGTGATTTGGAGTGATGGGACAGAGTGACCTTGTCATAGCTTGGTCATATCGCCACTATTAAAATGAATGTGTTGTCTTGTTTGCTGTACCTTTTTCAGGTGTTGCACATCTCTGCCCTGACGAGATTCTCAGGGTATAGCAGAGGCGTATTTATGGCTATATTTGGAAGAGGCATCCCCCCAGGGGGCGGGTTCAACCCTTGTGATGGGTCGGAATAGAGGTGGCCTTGGGGTTTATTAATTAATTAATTTTATTTATTTAATGGTATTTATATACCGCCTTATCATTCAATCAAAGCGGTTTCCACGGCAAACAATCAAGGGGGCAAATGTTTTCATGCAGTGTACAGAGTGGTGTGTATGTGTTGGCGGGGATGTGATTAGATTTGGTTTATCTACATAGTGCGCTATTATACATCATGAGCTATTATACAGTCTTGGGGTGGTGGGGGGGGGGGGTTGATGAACTGACTTGTATGCTGGTTCAGGGGGTATGTCCATAGTAATCGATGAACAGGGTTGTCTTCAGCTGTTTTCGGAAGTCCTTGATTTCTGTGGTTAGTCTCAGATCATCTGGGAGGTTCCAGGGGGGTTCCCTTTTTGAAAGATTATTATGAGGCAGCTATGTTCAGCAATATTATTGAATGGGGAAAAAGTGTGAGAGGAAAGCCTTGGGTGCATATAGAACAGTCCCTGATGGGGGAGGCTCCATTGGGGACCCTTACATGGATAGCCAGTAGAGGGGGGCAGGGAGGCCATGGTAGCCCATTAGCAGAGGCGACTCTGCAGGTATGGGAGGGGTGTAAGGGGGCTCTAAGCAGTAAGCAGCCATAGTACTAGTGTACCCCATTGCTTTATAATGACGAGTTCTCACTAGGCTGCATTTATGGGATATATCAGGACTGGGCTCAAAGAGGCCTTTGCTTGGTGGGACATTTTCTTGATGTTGAGGGGAACTTTTATTCTTTCTCTACACTGAGTGACAGGTATAGCTTTCCTCCCAATCATGTATTTTATTATCAGCCGGTGCAACATTATGTGCAGTCCAGCTAAAAACAATTTTCTTTACCGCTTCAGCAGAGTGAGTTTGAAAAACTTTGGGTGGGCTGTGAGGGCTCTAAGGACGTCAGTGCTGGTTGCTATAACTTGCTCTTCAAGAGGGCTGAAGTGCAACCCCAATGTTGTGGTAAATGGGAGGTGGACATAGGGACCCACTTGGAGATGGCTCAGTGGGAACAGATTTTCCAGGGTCTATGGAAGATGTCCCCAGCAGCGAATATTGTGGAGCATGGTTATAAAATATTCTATAGGATGTATTGGGATCCACTTTGTTTAAAATGGATGGAATTGAGGGATTCGAAACTCTGCTGGCAGGGATGCAGGCAGGTGGGCACTTTTATACATATGTGGTGGAGATACATGGAGGTGGAAAGGTTTTGGGTGGAAGTTAAGCAGATAGCAGAGGGGATTAGTGGGAGTGTGGTTCCTCTAGAGCCTTGGATGTGTCTCCTGGTAGATCCTGCCAGGAAGTGGAGAAAAAGGTCTGGGAAGCGGTTTGAATGTGTTTTGTGGCAGCCAGAATGGTGCTGGCACGCGGATGGAGAGATTCAAAGCTGCCCAGTTTTGGGGTGGTGAAGAAACATCTGGAATGGATCTATAGTATGACAAGAGCTACAATGGCCGGAGGAGTTCAGCTGCAGGCTTTCCAGGCCAGATGGCAATCATATGTGGACTGAAGGGCAGCGCAGTTTTAGTGAGAATATAACAGGCAATAGTGCATATGCATTCTCCCTTTAAGGGGGATCTGTATATCACTCCAATACAAATGGATTTCCCTTTCCCTCTTTCTAGTTTAACCCACAGTGCCTCCTCGTGCCTTTTTAAGCTCTGTAATTCCCTTAGCTTTAATATTATTTTTTACATATAGTGCCACTCCTCCTCCCCTTCTTCCTACCCTGTCCTTCCTGAATAAACTACAGCCTGGTATAATTACATCACAGTCATGTTTGTTCATGAACCATGTCTCCGTAACCGCCACTAAATCCAAGTCAGCCTCTTCCATTAAAGCCTCAACATCTGGGATCTTATTTCCCATGCTATGGGCATTTATACACACCGTTTTCCAGATGTTGCCACTTTTACCCATTTCTACAGAGGTATTTAATCTTTCTTTACCCATCCTCAAAAACTCTAGTTTAAATCCCTCTTCAGTAGGTTAGCTAGTCTGCTGCAGAAGGCACTTTAACCCTTCTTGGACAGAAGGATGCCATCTCTGCTCTGCAGCTGTTGAATCATCATCCCATGGTCCAGGAAACCAAAATGCTCTCAAAGACACCATCCATGCAGCCATGCATTCATCTCCAAGATGCACGCTTCTCTGTCTCGTCCTTTACCCTCCACAGAGATGACTGAAGAAAATACCATCTGTGCACCTATTTGCTTCACCCTCTGCCCCAGAGCCATAAGGTCACTTTTCATATGCCAACATGGATGAGCAACATCGGATAATAGTCAGTAGGCTTGATGAATCTCAGCAAACTCTCCGTAACATCTCAGATTTTGCACCTGGCAGACACCTCTCTAGACATTAAGTCTGGTCGGCAGATGGATGCCTCAGTACCCCTCAGAAGAGTCACCAACCACCACTACCCTTCACTTCCTTGTGGTCACAGATTCTGCAACTTTGGGGTGCTTGAGCTCTGGTTCTTCCCTTTCCTCAGATGCTTTAACCTCCTCCACTTCCAAGGCTGCATACTGGTTCTTCAATTGAAGGGCTGGATGTGATAGCATGTGATTAAAAAAAACCATGATAAATGCCTAATGTAGGATGGGACAGGATAGGGACGGGTTCTGGGTAGAGATCAGACATGGCCAGCAATGATAGTAATTGCATGGTACTTTACTGTACAATAACTGTTATGACTACCGACAGTGCAGTTGCTCTTATTTATTTATTTATTTTATTTAACTGCATTTATATACCGCTTTTCACCGGGTCAAAGCGGTTTAACAAAGAGGGGGGTGGACAGTAATCATTATAGAGAGGGGGGAGAGCCATCACCGGGGGGCCAACATTGATGATCTGAACAGATAGTAAAGACTTAGAAAATAGACATGAGTCTCTTATAGGGTATTTTGGGGATCTGGCGGAAGGACTGTGGGTTGTCAGTGAAGGTTGTCTGTTTCTGGTCCAAGGTATTCATGAAAGAGGATGATTTTTAGTTGTTTCCAGAATGCGGATAGATCACCAGTGTTTCTGATTTGGCTCGGTAATGAGTTCCAGAGGGAGGGTGCATATAGTTCGAAAGCTCTGTTGCAGGTTCGTTGATTATATTTTGTTCGTTCATAGGGGATGGTAAGGATGTTGTTGGCGGTCTGTCGGGTTGGTCTGTTGTGGGTGGGCTGGGGTAGTAGGGAGCGGAGGTGGGAGGTATGTGTTTGATAGAGGGCTTTGTGGATAAGCAGGGCAGCTTTGTATTTGATCCTTGCTTCGAGTGGCAGTATGTGTAATTCCCTCAGGACTGGGGTGATGTGATCGTGTTTTTTTGCATTCCAGATGATTCTTGCAGTGGTGTTCAGGGCAGTCTGTAGTGGGTTGGTGTGGGTCACAGGAAGTCCTAACACTACCTTAAGAGGTGGAGTTAAGTGCAGCAGGCTACTGGCAAAGCAGTGGTCCGGCAGCTGGCCCTTGCCCTTCCCCCCCCCCCCAAGATGTGGTCACCAGGATCACCCATTGTTCCCAATCCCATTCCCCCATCCAATCCCTTGCCCATCATCAAGAACCCAAGATTCAGACCTCACCTGGACTAGCCCCCTCCCCCAACACAAGTCAGACACCAGTGGGCTACCCCCCTGAACATCAGCTCCCCCCCTCCCCATAGACCAAAACATCACCTTACCCAACTCCATGGAACTCATCTGGTGTTTCTTGTCCCTTTCTGTTCCTGCCAGGTTTGAAAGTGGTGATGATGACCTTCTTATTGTCTCAAAACTTCCTTTTTCCCTCAAAATAGTCAGGCTACTAAATCTTCCTTTATTGTGCTTCCATGCAGTTTGTCCTTTTTTAGACACAGTTGCTCAGGCATCCATTCTACTTAGCACTGTAATAACTTGGTTGGATTAATGTATCATCATCTAATCTAGACTCCCTACCTACAAATGTAAATGGTTACAATCTATTCAAAACATTGCAGTATGTGTTCCCTCTGATGCCATTAAGTTTAACCATGTCACTCTCCTGTTGATCCAGCATCATTGGCTTCCTGTTTTCTATCATATACAGCATAAATTCCCTACCCTGACCCACAAGACTCTTTGCAATTATGCACCCAACTACTATATTCTCTTATCTCTTTGTATGTCTCCCACCACGTTGCTTGCGCTCACTCTATGGTAATAGATTGTTTCTTCCTCCCCCCCCCCCCACCCCCTTCAAAAGCAAAATTTGAGTCTACTAGAAATTCACCCTTGATTTTGTTGCCCCCTCCCCTGAGGAATACTTGCCCACTCATATCCATCTTCAGGTAGTCTTTAAAAGATCCAAACCCTGATCAAATCCATTCTCTTTGAATAAGCGTTATGAATGGGCCGAAATCCGGGACTGACTAGACTGTGCCGTCCTAACCATTTATGCTCTCAGACTTTCCTATGAGAAACTGGAGTTTCTTTCCCCCTGTATTGTCTGTATCTCTTAATTTAATTTTTATGTAAACCATTCTAAATGCCTGCAAAGAGCATTATATCAAGGAAAATAAATCATAAACCATAAAAAGGTAAATGGAATGTTGGGAGCTATTAAAAAAGGAAAGGAGAAAAAAAACAGAGAATAACATAATGCCTCTTTCACTCTATGGTGTGCTCACATCTTCAGTACTGTAAACAATTCTAGTTGCCACATCTCAAAAACAGATATAACCAAAATTAAAAAAAGGTACAGAGAAGACCAACCAAAATGATAAAAGGGATAGCAAGTGGCTCCTCTATGAGGAAAGGCTAAAGAAGTTAGGACTCTTCAACTTGGAGATGAGACAGCTGAGGGGAAATATGATAGAGATGAAAATTACGAGAACCGTTGAACAAGAAAATGCAAACTGGTTATTTTCTCTTTCAAAAAGCATTAAGACTACAGTCAGTGTAGTTACTAAAGATCACATTTAAACCAAATCAGAGAAAATATGTTTTCACTCAAATGCACAACTAAGCGCTGGAATTTGCTATGGTACAATGTAGTAAAAGCTGTTAGCATAGCTTTGTTCGAACATAAGAATTTGAGATTTGCCATACTGGGACTGACCAAAGGTCTATCAAGCCCAACATCCTGTTTCCAACAGTGGCCAATCCAGGTCACAATTATTTGGGAGAATTCCAAAAAGTAGAATGATTTCATACTGCTTATCCCAGGGATAAGCACTCCACTTTAATAATGGTTTATAGGCTTTTCCTCCAGGAACCTGTCCAACCCTTTTTTAAAACTAGCTACACTAACAGCTTTTACTACATCCTTCAGTAACAAATTCCAGAGTTTGATTACACATTGAGTAAAAAGATATTTTCTCCGATTAGACTTAAATGTACTACTTTGTAGCCTCATTAGGTCCTTTTTAGAACACACGGGACCAAAGCATCCATTTTCAAATCTAGATGCCCCATACAAAGTCATATCTTCTAAGAGGATCAATATTTAAAAAGATTTATACATTTACCAATAAACATATACCGCCTGATATTCAGAACAATTATCTGGATAAGAAATGCCATCAAATCAGTGCTGACTCCTGTCAATCCAGCTGCCTCTGGGTTTTCTTCTTTAGGAGTGCACTGTATTCATGCAAGAATATTTTAAGTATGCAAATTGATTGTAAACATGTTAATCTGTAAGTATATGTGTGCATATTTGCATGCACTTAAATTTGTAGGTGCCTAAATGAAGCGAATGCAGACTCATGAATGCATTTCCCTAGACATCGGCGGATGGGAGGCCTGGCTGGGATCAAAAAGCTGAGGGGGTGCAGAAGTCTCCCTGTAGCCCAACCCTAGCCATGGGAGGCCAGATTGGGGGTCAGGCTGCGGGGAAAGGCAAAAGTAGTCAGTGGCCAGGGACTGTGGCGCCTGAAGGGAGACGCAGTGCCATGGCAACCAGACGCCATGGTACCGCAGCTCCATTCAGGAGCCTGAGTTAGCTGGGCAGAGGCCTGTATATGCAGACTGATGGAATTGGGTCCTGGCCAACACGTACAGGCCTAGACACGATTCTGATCCCATGGGGGCTAGATGAGTCCCGTGGGATCAGAATTGGGTCTATCTCTGTGCGTCCAGTTCCGACTGGATGCACAGAGGCCAGGGCGCGCAGAATGGAATGTAACATACATAGTACCATACAGTAGTATATGACGGCAGATAAAGACTAGTATAGTCCATCTAGTCTGCCCAGCAAGGTAGTAAGAGTAGGTACCCCTGCTGCTCCATGCAGGTCACCCCTCCCCATGCCTTTGTTTAGGGATGTACTCACCACTCCGTGTAGGTCACCCCTATTTGTTGAGATATAAGAGAGTTATGATTATTTTGATTTTATCCTGTTGCTGTAAAGGGATCTACTGTGTCTGTCCCATGCCATTTTGAATTCTGTCACTGTATTTGCCCCCATCACTTCCATCGGGAAGGCGTTCCAAGCATCCACTACCCTTTCAGTGAAAAACTATTTCCTGACGTTGCCTTTCAGTTTACCCCCTTGCAGCTTCATGTTATGCCCTCTAGTTTTACAGCTTTCCCGTCTTTGGAAGAGGTTTGTTTGTTTGTTAATACTCTAAGTATTTAAAGGTCTGAATCATATCTCCCCTGTCCCTCCTCTCCTCCAGAGTATACATATTTAGGTCTTCAAGTTTCTTCTCATATGTCTTCTTGCGCAGGCTCCAAATCATTTTGGTCACCTTCCTCTGAACCGTTTCCAGTCTTTTTTTATATCCTTTGCGAGATACGTTCTCCAAAACCGAACACAATATTCCAAGTGAGGCCTTACCAGCGACTTGTACAGTAGCATTAGTACCTATTCCTTTCTGCTGGTAATTTCTCTCTGTATGCAACCCAGCATCCTTCTGGCTTTTGCCATCGCCTTGTCACACTGTTTTGCCACCTTGAGATCCTCAGAAACAATCACTCCGAGGTCCTTCTCCTGGTCCGTGCACACCAACTTCTCGCCTGTATCACATAAAATTCCCTTGGGTTTCTGCTTCACAAGTGCATGACACTGCACTTCTTCACATTAAATCTTAACTGCCAAGCATTATACCATTCTTCTAGCTTTTGTAGATCTTTCCTCATATTATCCACTCCCTCAGGGGAGTCCACTCTTGCAAATTTTGGTGTTATCTGCAAAAAGAAGACTTTTCCATTCAGTCCTTCAGCAATATCACTCACAAATACATTGAACAGTATCGGTCCCAGGACCGAACCCTGGGGCACACCGCTAATCACCTTCCTTTCATCCGAGTAAGTTCCATTTACCATCACCTTCTGTTGTCTGTCAGTCAACCAATTTCTGATCCAGTTCACCACCTTGGGACCCATCCCCAAGCTGTTGAGTTTATTGATAAGCCTCCTATGAGGAACAGTATCAAAGGTTTTGCTGAAATCTAGGTAGATCACATCCATTGCATGCCCGTGATCTAGTTCTCTGGTCACCCAGTCAAAGAACTCAATAAGATTTGTTTGTGCCTCCATGTGTTCAGTATATATTTATTTATTTCTAGGTTTTCTATACTGCTTTGTCCATATAAGCCATATAATCAAGGTGGTTTATACGGAACTCAGAAATTACATTAAACACAATTTTATACAGTGAACATTAAATTGACACATTGGGGATCTTAACGACATAGTTAACATTTAGAACTTGAAGCAAGGCTTCAGTAAACATGGTGCAGGAGTTTCAGTGTGGAAGAGTAGTAAGGATAGGGGTAGAACCAGGTAATATAACCTAATTAAATATATGAACAATGTGCACAGACCCTCTAAGGGAGGGTAGAGTTCTGTGACCTTGATGGTAAGAGGAGTGTTAGTCTTCTCTACCAAAGTGTTTCACTTCACTTTCAGCTTCTTATGAAACTCGGATAGGTCGTGGATAAGACCTATTGGATAGGACTGTAAGCTCTCAGGGAGAGCATTCCATATGCTTGGTGCATATAGCGAGAAGGCTCGATTTGAGGCAGTTTGGTTGCTTTTCACCTTTGTTGTAGGAATGGTAAAGGTATTTTGTGCGCTGGTTCTTCTTGATCTTCTGCATGGTGTTTTATGTAATAGAGATTGTAGGTAGACTGAGGAAAGTTGTGGGATATCTTGAAAACGTAAGCAAGATCTTGTATTTTGTGCAGCTTGTTATAGGAAGTCAGTGTAAGTAACTGCGTATAGGGGTTATGTGTTCAGTTCTGGATGTACTGTAAAGGATCCGGGCGGCAATGTTTTGGGCCAACTATAATGGGTGGAACGCATAATTCGGTAGTCCTTGTAGGATAATATTATAATAATTCAAGTGTGAGAAGACTAAGGCATGGGTGCTCAGTAAAGGTCGTAGGCACTACTGTTTTTATTTTGTTGCATATTTGCTTAATAGTGTTAATATAGTATGTGGCTGTGGGGTTAAGTGCTGGTCAAGGGCAATTCCCACATATCGCACTTCCGACTTCACTTCTAGTTGGGCTCCTGGGACTTTTATAGATGTTGATGGTTCAAAGTTTGTGTTTCTTATGATGTGGAAGTCTTCACTTTTCTTGTAGTTCATGAGTAGGTTTTGTTTGGCTAACCAGTGAGTGATTGATGTAAGGCATTTTCTTAGAGAAGTATAGAAAGGCTGTACTGTGGAGAAGGGTACATAGAGCATTATATCACCTGCATAAATATGGCAAAACATGTTATGTGCTTGTATAATTGAGCAGATGGGTTGCAGGTAGATGCTGAATACGAGTGAGGATAGAGCAGAGCCTTGAGGAACTCCTTGCCGTAATTTGTATGGAGCGGATTTGATTCCTGCTGTTCTTACTTGTTGTTGGCGCTCTGCTAAGTAGGAGCCAAACCATCTTAATGTCATGTTGCTTAATCCTATGAATTGTATTTGTTGTAATAATGCATTATGAGGGACTGAATCAAAGGCTCATGTGATGTCCAGGAACATTAGGATAAATCCTTGATGAGGTCTCTCTGTCTATGATTAAAAGGGTTTCTATGCCAGGATTGGGCCTGAATCCATACTGTTGTGGGTGAAAGGATGCTTGTGAGTTGATATTATCCTGAAGCTGAAGTTGTACAACCTTCTCAATAATCTTTGCAAGGAATGGTAGACTGGATATGGGTCTATATGAACTGGTGATCTCTGGGTCCAGAGATGTGCCCTTGATTATTGGTTGGACAGAGGCATACTTGAGCTTGGTGGGCATATGGCTTTGGGTGAGAGAGAGCTATGTGGTTCTGAGTAATGTGGGGGAGAGTTCAGAACAAGTTATTTTAATCCAGTTTATTGGGCATGGCTCTAGAGGAGAGGCAGTGGTGTTAAGATTTGTGATAATGCTCTCTAGGTGTTCCACAGAGATTGGGTTGAAGGTATGCCAGGTAAAGGGTACTGAGCAATTCGATGGCAATAAGGCTGCAGTTGATGTGTTGCCCATCTTGTAAGTTTTAAGAAGATTTGAAAGATCTGATGTCAGAGTCTAAAATAAAGGAATATAAGCCCCAGGTTCATCTACCAGACTTAAAATTAATTTTGGGTAACTAAGGTCAAATTAATAAAGAGCAAATCCGGGCCCTCTCTTCTTATTTTCATGAGGCTCCTGTGGCCCATGATGCTTTGTGGACTGGATTTAGAAGGGTTACCAACAAAAATGTTCTTGAAGTAGTCATAAGTTAAAGATATCAACATGTGTATTTGATCTATGTCCAGAGGGCTTATTTGAAACAGGTAAGTTTTTTTTTCAATATGGTTAATTGGTTATTAGAGATGGGGATGGTGCCATTTGAAACAAAGAAACATGACAGCAGAAAAGGACCATATGGCCTATCTAGTCTGCCCTTCCATATCAACTACTATAGTCCCTTTTTTTCCTTTAGAGATCTGTGTTTATCCCATGCTTTCTTGAAGTCAGATACTGTCCTCATCTCTACTACCTCCACTGGGAGACTATTCCATGCATCTCCACTCTTTTTGTAAAGATATATTTCCGCAAATTATTCCTGAGTCTATCCCCTTTCACCCTTATCCTACGACCCTCATTGTAGAGCTTACTTTCAATTGAAAGAGGCTCTCCTCCTGTGCATGTATGCCCCGGAGGTATGTAAACATCTCTATCATATCTCCTCTGTCCCTTCTTTCCTTTAAAGTATACATATTGAGATCTTGAAGTCTGTCCCCATATAGTTTATAATGAAGACCACTGACCATTTTGGTAGCCACACTCTGCACCGACTCCATCCCGTTTGTATCCTTTTGAAGATGTAGTCTCCAGAATTGCACACTCTAGTCTAAATTAGGTCTCACCAAAGACTTATACAGAGGCACTATCACCTCCTGTTTTTCTGCTGGCCATTCCTCTCCCTATGCACCCAAGCATCCTTCTGGCTTTCGCTGTTGCATTTTCTACCCGTTTAACCACTTTAAGATCATCAGAAACAATTACACCCAGGTCTCGCTCTTCTTTTGTGGACATAAATACTTCATCACTTATACCATACCGCTCCCTTGGGTTTTTGCAGTCCAAATGCATGATTCTTCATTTTTTAGCACTAAATCTCAGCTGCCAAATTCTCAACCATTCTTCAAGCTTAGCTAGTTCTGTCTTCATGTTATCTACTTCTTCCTGGGTATCTACTCTATTGCAGATTTTGGAATCATCCGCAAAGAGGCAAACCTTACCCAACAGCCCTTTTGCAATATCACTAACAAAAATGTTAAAAAGAATCGGACCAAGGACAGATCCCTGCGGCACACCACTGGTAACATCCTTCTCCTCTGAGTGAGCTCCATTTACCTGTACCCTTTGTCGCGTTCCATTCAACCAATTTCTAACCCAGTCAGTCACTTTAGGGTCCATCCCTAGGGTGCTTAAAATATTTTTAAGTCGCCTGTGCGGAACGGTGTCAAAGGTTTATGAAATATAAGTACACCACATCTGGGGCTCTCCCTCAGTCTAACTCTCTGGTCACCTAGTCAAAGAAATCAATCAAATTTGTCTGACAAGACATGCCTCTAGTAAATCCATGCTGCCTCAGATCCTGCAATCCATTGGACTCCAAAAAGCTCACTGTCCTCTGTTTTAGCAGCATTTCTATTTATTTACTCACCACAGAGCTCAGACTAACAAGTCTATAGTTTTCATAGTAACATAATATATGATGGCAGATAAAGACCAGCATGGTCCATCTAGTCTGCCCAGCAAGGTGGCAAGAGTAGGTGCGCCCACCGCTCCGTGCAGGTCACCCCTCCCCATGCCTTTGTTTCAACCTCATCCTTACTTCTGCTTTTGTGTAAAGGGACCACATGTTCCTTTCTCCAGTCCTCTGGGGTCACTCCCGAATCTAAAGAAGCACTGAAATGATCAGACAGTGGAACCACTAGAACTTCCTCAAGTTCCGACAATACTCTCGGATGTATCTCACCCAGCCCCTTCACTTTGTTTACTTTTAGTTTAGCTAGTTTCTCATGAACACAGTCTTATAAACGTCATTCAAAATCCCCATTATTTCTGTCCCTATTTGTGTGTGTTTCCTGAGGTCCTGATCCTGGCCCTTCATCTGTGAAAACAGAACAAAAATATTTAAGCAATTCCACTTTATCCTGATCAGCTTCTGACAATATTGCTTTTGCATTTCCTCTTCTCACTACCATATCTGAAAAATGTCTTGTCCCCCCATTTTATTGCATTGTCTACCTCTTTCTGTGATCTCTTCTATTTGATGAAGGATTCCCCCTTTTTCTTCACCTTTTCAGCTACTTCTTTTGAGAAGCATAGTGGCCTCAATGTCCTTATACCTTTATTTATCTTTCTAACAAAGGCTGGTTGACCTTAAAATATCCCCTTTCAGTTTTCCCCATTGCTTTTCTACATCCCCCAGCTGTTCCCATCCCACTAACGACTCCGTGAGGTATTGTCCCATCTTGGCAAAGTTAGTTTTCCTGAACTCTAAGACCCTCACTTTTGAATGGACTTATCAGCCCTAGCCCTAGAACTGAACCACACCATCTGGTGATCACTGTATGCGAAATGATCTCCCACTAAACATCAGAAACACTGGTAAGCATCAGGTCGAGTATGACCTCGTCACGTGTGGGTTCTGTTACCAGTTGCCGGAATACTGCACTCTGTAGAGAATGCAGGACCTTCTTACTTCTAAACTGCAGCAGGGATGTGCCAATCAACATCCGGCATATTGAAATCACCTATCAGTAGCACTTCTCCTTTGATGGCAATACTACTACTATTTACTACTACTACTACTACTACTACTACTATTCAGCACTTGTAAAGTGCCACACACGCACGCATGCAGCGTTGCACAGCTGACCTACAAGAGGTAGCCAACATACAAGAGACAGTCCCTGCCCGTCAGAGTCAAGCTCATCGGAGCTTACAATCTAGTTAGAACAAAACATAAGTTAGAACAGTATAGAGCATTAGTCAGTTCTGCGCAAGGTAGAGCATTAGTCAGTTCTACGCAAGGTATGGTTTGGTCAATAGTTTGGTCATAAATGATGACGGGGGTTATGGTAAGATGAGGAAGGAGTCAGGATCTGATTGCAACAGTGAAGAGGTGGGTCTTCAATCTGGATTTGAAGAGGGCCAAGGAGGATGCCAGGCGCACAGACGCAGGTAGGCTGTACCAGGCGTAAGGTGCAGTAAGGTGAAAGGAGCGCAGTCGGGAGTTCACAGTGCATGTGAAAGGCATTGATAGAAGTAATTTGTTAGCGGAGCGCAGATTTCAAGAGGGGATGTAGGGAGAGATAAGAGGAAGTTAGGGGCCATAGAGTGGATGCACTAATAGGTTAGCAGGAGAAGCTTGAATTGGATGCGGAATTGGATAGGGAGCCAGTGAAGCGACCTGAGAAGAGGAGTAATGTGGGCATGTCGAGGTTGGCAGAAGATTAGTCGAGCGGCATGATTTTGTATAGATTGGAGGGGAAGGAGGTGGCTAGTGGGAAGACCAGCGAGGAGTAGGTTACAGTAATCAAGACGAGAGGAGATTAAGGAGTGGATAAGCGTTTTGGTAGTGTGCTCAGAGAGGAAGGAGCGGATTTTGCTGATGTTGTAGAGAAAGAAGTGGCAGGTCTTGGCTACAAGCTGGATATGAGCAGAAAAGGAGAGAGAGGTGTCAAAGGTAACCCCCAGATTGCGGGCCGAGGGAACAGGAAGGATAGTAGATCCATCCACATGGATTGAGAGAGGGGGAAGTGGGGGGGAGGAATTAGGTAAAAGACAAGGAGTTCAGTCTTGGCCATGTTCAATTTGAATCGGCGATGAGACATCCAGGCAGCAATGTCCAAAAGACAGGCAGAGATCTTGGACTGGGTTGCAGGGGAAATATCAGGTGTAGAGAGGTAGATTTGGGAGTCATTGGCATAGAGATGGTATTGAAAGCCATGGGAGGAGATGAGCGCGCCAAGGCCTTGGGTATAGAGAGAGAAGAAGAGGGGGCCCAAGACAGATCCCTGGGGTACTCCTACATGGAGTGGGGTAGCGGAGGAGGAGGAGCCACCAGAGCATACACTGAATGAGCGATGGGAGAGGTAGGAGGAGAACCAGGATAGTACGGAATCCTTGAAGCCAAGCGAGGAGAGGGTGATGAGGAGAAGGTCGTGGTCAACGGTGTCAAAGGCAGCAGAAAGGTCCAGAAGGATGAGGATAGAGTAGAGGCCCTTGGATTTAGTCAGGAACAGGTCATTTGTGACTTTAGTGAGTGCCGTTTCAGTGGAATGTAGGGGATGGAAGCCGGATTGAAGTGGGTCCAGGAGGGCCTGGGAGGTGAGGAAGTCAAGGAAGCGACGGTGGACTGCTCGTTCTAATAGTTTGGATATGAAGGGAGGGAGGGAGATGGGTCGATAGTTAGAAGGGCATGTGGGTTTCTTGAGGAGGGTGTGACAACAGCGTGTTTGAAGTCAGCGGGGACAGTTGCAGTGGAGAGTGAAAGGTTGAGGATATGAGTGATGGAGGGGACAATGTTGAGGGAGATGGAACGTAGGAGATGGGTGGGGATAGGGTCTAAAGAACAGGTGGTGGGTTTGGAGGAGGAAAGGAGTGTGGTTTCTTCGTCAGAGATCGAAGGGAAGGAGGAGAGGGTGGCAGGGGGAGTATGGATGGGGGAGGAGAAAATTGGGAGGAGAGGAGGTAGATGAGGGGGTAGGGAATTGGAGGGTAATGTTGAGGATTTTGTCATGGAAGTAGTCGGCTAGGGTTTGGGCAGAAAGGGAGGGCGGGATTGGGGGCAGGGGGACCTTGAGGAGAGAACTGAGGGTGTTAAAGAGACGGAGAGGATCAGAGGCAAGGGAATTAGTCAGATGAATGTAGTAGTCTTGTTTGGCAAGTGCTAAGGCTGACTGGAAGGAGCCAAGCATGAATTTGACATTTATAAAGAGCTACAAGGCATATGCAGCACCATATAAACATATATAAAGATGGTCCCTGCCTATTAGAGCTTATAATCTAATTAGGACAGACAAGACAAAAGAAAAGAATAAGGGGAAAAGCGAAGGGTGAGGAGACATAAGGAATAAGGGGTCAGGATCCAAAAGCAGCTTCAAAAAGGTGAGCCTTCAGCATGGATTCGAAAAGGAGCAGAGATGAAGCCTGACACACAGACTCAGGGAGCCTGTTCCATACTGTGTATGTTTTCTATTAAATTTCTGTCCACTTCTTCTCCCTGTGAAGGAGATCTGTATATGACACCAATGCAAATGGATTTCTGGTTCCCTTTTTCTAGTTTAACCCTCAGTACCTCCTTGCTCCCTTTTAAGCCCTGTAATTCCATAGCTTTAATATTATTATTTACATATAGTGCCAGTACTCCCCCCCACACTTTTTCCTATCCTGTCCTTCCTGAATAAGGTATAGCCTGGTATAATTACATCACAGTCATGATTGTTCATGAACAACATCTTCGTAACCACCACTAAATCCAAGTCAGCCTCTTCCATTAAAACCTCAACATCTGGGATCTTATTTCCCATACTACGGGCATTTCTGCACACCACCTTCACCCATTTCTACAGAGGTATTTAATATTTTACTTATCTGAGGGTTTTTACTTATCTGGGGGCTTTCTTCACCCATCCCCAATGAAACTAGTTTAAGGCCCTCTTCAGTAAGTTAGCCAGTCTAGTGTGGAAGACTTTTTGACCCTTCTTGGAAAGGTAGATGCCATCACTGCTCTGCAGCCCTCGGAAAATCATTCCATGATCCAGAAAGCATGTTTTAATGCATTGAAGCATTCTATTGTTTGCCCTGTCTTGAAAAACCATCTTTGGATGATGGGCAGCTGTTTTATGAACATTCAATTTCAATTTACCATTTTTTAATGAAAATCTAGGTATCAAATTTGAATCAATTCCACAAGTTGTTGGATGCATGTCAGGTTTGGCACCACTGACATTTTGGTGAGGTCAGAGTGTAGAGACCTTGCAACTCTCTTTGTTTGATATATTCCACTCTGGTCCATATTCTATTCACAGTTTTCCTATTATTACCCTTGGACTTTGATTTATTTATGCATCTAATGAAGGGTTTAAGATGTGGATGGTGGAAGATATACTGGTTTGCCTATTCTAAAGGACTGTAAGCAGCAGATGAGTTAGAGTGAGAACAGTTCTGACTGGAGGATAGTGACTTTAGAAGTTCCTTAAGATTCAGTCTCTATGTAGTATTTAATATATATATATATATATATATATTCAGTCATTAGGGTTGGTTCTGTATAAGTTAAGGGCATTCTTTCAGCTATATGCTGATAATACACTGCTAGTGGTATCTTTTGCAGAATCTTGGGATGACTACTACATACCCCTGAAACCTACACCTGCTACCGAAACGTCCACCCGCTACAGTTGACACCTTACCCTGCAAGTACTCTTAGCCGTGCTAGTGCTAACTATACCATCATTTACTGTCAATAACTACGCCTCATATTGCTCCTAATATAGTTACCAGGAGTTATAACAGAGCTGGCAGGCTAAACTGCACTGAAAAAATTTACAATACATAGCTATAAAAATGAAAGCTCTGCTCTTATACATTGGGATATGCCTGCTCACGCTAATCCATGCATACACATTCAGTCCAAACCTATACCAATCACACCTATGCACAACACTCTACCTCCTCTACACCTTGCAAATGCCGCAACCTCTCCTACTCACACCATACATCTGCAACAGAGACATAGTAACACTTACAGGGAATCACAAGACCTACACTAACAGTCACACAAGAAATCGGAGGCGCCACAGGCCTAAAGCAACATTGGCCCACACACACAACCAACCACCGACACAAGCCACTAACAATCTGGCGACACAAGCGCTACACAAATCATGTAATATCACCCTCATCAACGCTCGCTCCATCAGGAACAAGACCCACATAATCCATGACATCATCACAGACGAGAAACCAGACATCCTATGTATAACTGAAACATGGGTCACCGACACCGATGCAGCCATATTAAATCAAATCAGTAAACCTGGATACAACCTTTACAACTGTCCCCGAGCCCACAAGAAGGGAGGAGGGATCCTCATAATAGCCAAAGACAACCTGCAATTCATAAGCACATATCAGTCCTCAAACGCAAACATAGACCTCCTAAAGGTAGAAAACACTGCGGTATCCATCTGCTTGATATACAGACCCCCCTCACTGCAACATGAGATTCTTGCCTCAGCATTAGAAAACATATCCTCAACGCAACCAAAAAAATTCCAGATCATACTAGGGGACCTTAACCTTACATCAACAACAACCACACATGCAAACACCTTCATGGAGGCTATGACCCAGCTAGGGTATCAACAGCTAATAACAGAGCCCACCCATGAAAAGGGAAACACACTAGACATGGTTTTCACACCTACAGGAGAGCACAACAACGTTGAAAAGCCCCTGATTGAGATCATCCCATTACCCTGGTCAGACCACCACCAAATCAATATGCGGATAAAGCTTCCTACCGTGGCTAAAGACACAAAGGCAAGAAGAATAGCAACCCAACAAAGAAGATTTAACAAACCAAATGTGGAATGTCTCATCAAGGCCATCAAATCCCACGTAGACTTGGGAAAAACAGACCTCAATGAATTAACGCATAGCTGGGATTCCGGAATTCAAGCCATGGCGATCCCTAAAGAGAAACTCAAAACAAACGCAAACAAACACAAATCAGAACCTTGGTACAACATAACGCTGACCAAAATGAAAAGAGACCTTAGAAAACACGAAAGGAAGTGGAGACTTACCAAAACCAACGACCTCAAATCTGTGTACCTCAACCTCCTCGCAAAATACAAGGAAGAGGTAAACAAAGCCAAGAGGATGCACCATACCAACATCCTAAGCAAAGCCATCAACAAACCACGTGAACTCTTTGAACTAGTTAAATCATTAACGAAAACAGCCCAACCCGAACATCAAGGTAGCCCCATATATCCACAAACGCTTGCAAACCACTACGAAAGCAAGCTCACCACCAAAAGCTCCACCCTCTATCTACACACACCATGCCAACGAACAGAAGATGCGCCCAAACAGGCATGGAGTACATTCCACACCATCGATATGCAACAATCCATAAACATACTAACCTCAATAAATACCACCACCTCCCCACTCGACCCCTGTCCAACGGCATGGATAAAAGCAGCAAAAAAAGAAATAAACCAGCAAATATCCCACATCATAAACCAGTCACTAAGTCAAGGAATAATGCCTGCCCAACTGAAGCAATCGATAATAAGACCAATACTAAAGAACAACTCGCTCAATAAGGAAGATCCGACATCATACCGCCCCATCTCCAGCATTTCATTCCTCGCAAAGATCATTGAAAAAGCAGTACTCATACAACTTCAAGAACATCTTGACGACTGTGATACCCTAGATGCGCAGCAATACGGGTTCAGAAGAAATCATGGAGTTGAGACTCTTTTGATAGCGCTAATGAACAATCTCCTCAAAGGCCTAGAAGACAAAAAGAAAATGTTTATACTCATTTTCATTGACATCTCTGCCGCCTTTGACACTGTACACCATGGGATCCTCCTCAATAAATTGGAATCTATAGGAGTAATGGGAACCCCCCTCAAATGGTTCTCCTCTTACATAACGAACAGAACGCCGCAGGTACAATTCAACGGGGAGAAAGCTGAACCGTTCTCTCAAATGCAGGGCATACCCCAGGGTTCAGCCCTATCGGCATTACTGTTCAACGTTTACATGCAACCCCTCTGTGACATCTTCAAAAAGCATAATATTAAATACCACATCTATGCAGATGATATTATGCTGTACACGCAACTAGATACCGAGGACCCTCATTATACTCCGCTCGAAAATTGTCTGGAGGAGATGTTAAGATGGCTACAAAACAACAACATGGCAATTAACCATAAGAAAACAGAAGTCATGTATATATCCAGCAAACCAAACTTCAACCCCCCTCCCACAATCACCCTCTGCAACAACACGTATAGCACGAAGAAGGAAATCAAATATCTCGGAGTAACACTCGACTGCAACCTGAAAATGGAGACACACCTACGCAAAACAAATAAAGCCATCTTCCATAAACTTAGAGTGATACAACCACTACGGAAAATACTTGAGCCCAGTGATTTTCGGTCAGTAGCACAAGCCCTCATAATGCCACACCTAGACTACTGTAATGCCATCCTTCAAGGTCTGCCTAAAAAATCACTAAATATACTTCAGATGGCCCAAAACGTGACGGCCAGGATCATAATGGGAACAGGCATTACTGAACACATTACCCCCATCCTGATAGAGCTACATTGGCTCCCAATTGCAGCTAGGATACAATACAAGATGTTGGTGACCACCTTCAAACTAATAAACAACATATCCCCATCATTCCTATCATCACTAATCAGCACGCAACCTACAAATAGGGACAGAAGAACTATCAACTCAGGCAACCTACAAGTCCCCACCAACTTCAGAACAGTGAAAACAAGTACGAGTCGTAGAGCGTTCTCATTCTCTGCACCAACTCTCTGGAATCACCTCCCGTGTGAGCTGCGTTTAATCAAGGACATCACCAAATTCAGGAAGGAGCTAAAAACTCACCTATTTCGATGTCATTACAATCAGCTATGACCATCAACTGAGAGAGTATTCAAAACTGCTATATGTATAATTATGTAAATATGTATATATAGATGTAAGAGTGTATAAGTCACCCCCTAAGACGCTAACCATGTGTGCTGTGACCCCAGTTATTTGTACATACCACCCCCCCCAGTCTTGATTGACAATCCCAGAACATGAATCAAACCGCTGCTGATCGCTGGAAGTAGCGGTATATAAATGTGCAGTAAATAAATAAATAAAATAAATGACTCTCTCTAAACGGTTGCATCAAAGTAGTTAGTTACTGACTTAAGGAGAACAGGCTCTCTTTTATCCAATCCAAAACTAACATCTTATGGTTATCCAGAAGAGCTAAAATAGATTTTTTGGAGTCTTCTTTACAGGGGGCACAGAAACTGAAACATTATTGCAGATCCTGTAAACCTGGAGCAGTGTAAGGTTCTGCCCTCTCTTTAAAGGTCCATGTTAGAAATGTGACTCAAAGGTTAAATTAGACTTACCTGCTAATTGTTGTTCCTTACGGAACTACAGTCTAGTCCCGGAACATCTGGGGTTATGCTCCTCTTCCAGCAGCTTGGAAACTGAGAAACGTCATTCTCTTGATGACACTGGTATAAGGACACAGGCACCGCCTCCTCACACCAGTAACCTATTGACAAAGTAGACTCACCGGAGCAACAATTAAGTAGCAATCACGTATTAACAACAGTAAACTGCAACTAAGAAATGTTTTTTTTTTTTTAATATGGCCTTTGACACCAAACTGCCGAGGTCCTCGCTCTCCCTCACCGAAGGAAACGGACCTTCCTCTAAACCCCCACTGACACCCCCCTAGAGGAACCAGAAGCCCCCCACAGCTTAACTATATTCTCTTATCTGTGTATTCCGTCTGCTTCAGGCTCCAGTATAAAAACCCACACCAGGGAGGGGATCCGGGACTAGACTGGGATTCTGTAAGGAACAACAATTAGCAGGTAAGTCTAATTTAACCTTCCTTAGCATCCCTCCAGTCTAGTCCCGGAACATCTGGGGATGTAACAGAGCAGTAAAATAACTCAACGGGCGGGACGTGACAGACCAGCCTGAAGCACTGCCGATCCAAAACAGGTATCCGCACTCGCCTGAATATCCAGGCGGTAATGTTTGACAAAGGAATTGAAGGACGACCACGTCGCCGCCCTGCAAATCTCTGCTGCTGGTACAAATTTGTACTCAGCCCAAGACGCCGCCTGCACTCTAGTGGAATGCGCTCTCAAGCATTCTGGTACCAGTTTCCCCTTTAGCAGATATGCTGACCCTATGGCCCCTTTAATCCACCTGGCAATAGACGCTTTAGACGCCGCTTCACCTTTCCTAGGACCCCCGAACAGTACAAATAACCTGTTCGACTTTCGGAACTCCTCCGTTCGCCGAATATACTTCTTCAAGGCCCGACGAACATCTAAAAGATGCTATTGATCCGCCGACGAGTCCCCTGAAGTCCTTTGGAACACTGGCAACAAAACTACTTGTTTTACGTGAAAAGGAGAAACTACTTTCGGCAAAAAGGACAGTACCGGTCTTAAAAACACCTTAGACTCGAAAAAGGATAGAAAGGGCTCTTTACAGGATAAGGCCCGCAACTCCGAAATCCTCCTCGCTGACGCAATTGCCACTAGAAAAACTACTTTCAGCGTAAGATCTTTCAAGGACGCCGTATCCATCGGTTCAAACAGCCGTCACCCCAACGCTCCCAACACCAACTGCAGATCCCATTGAGGAACGACCTGTCTACACGGAGGTCTCAATAGCAGCACTGCCCTTAAAAATCTCTTAATATCCAGATGTGAGCCCAGCGCTTGCCCCTTGACCTTCCCTCTATAACAGGATAGCGCTGCCAGCTGCACCCTTAAGGACGCGGCTGCCAAACCTTTTTGAAAACCATCTTGCAAGAATGCCAAAATTTGCGGTATCAATGCCCGTAATGCCTCGCAATGTCTGTTGACACACCAGGCCTCGAAAATGCGCCAAACACGAATGTACGCCAACGAAGTTGACCAACTTCTAGTCCTTAACAAGGTAGAAATCACCGCTGCTGAGTATCCTTTAGCCCTCAACCTTGCCCTCTCAAGAGCCAGGCCGTAAGCGAGAACCGATCCACTTGGGGCATCCATAAGGGACCCTGCGACAACAGATCCTTCCTGACTGGTAGACGTCAAGGCTTGTCCACCACCAATCTCCTCAGAACCGCATACCAAGGTCTCCTGGGCTAATCCGGAGCAATCAAAATCACCAATCCTTTGTGTCGCTCGATGTGCTGTACCACGCGACCTATTAACACCCATGGAGGAAACACGTACAAAAGATGCTCTACTGGCCAACACTGTATGAGTGCATCCAGACCCTCCGACATTTTCTCCTTCCTTCTGCTGAAGAATTGACTGACCTTCGCCAGCGCTGCACCACCATCTCGTACACCTCGGGATGGAGCGACCACTCTCCTGGATCTACCTTTACTCGACTCAAAAAATTGACTTCCACATTGTCCACTCCTGCCACGTGCGCTGCCGATAGAGCCGGAAGATGCTGCTCGACCCATTCGAACAACTGTTCCGCCTCAGTCTCCAAGGGAGCACTGTTGGTGCCCCCCTGCCTGTTGATGTAGGCCACTGCGGTCGCATTGTCGGAAAACACTCTGATCAGTCTGCCCTGCAGATATGGCTGAAACTTCACCAGCGCTAGTAGTACTGCCTGCAACTCCAACCTGTTGATTGACCACAGCTTTTCCTGTTCGGTCCACTCTCCTTGCGCGAACCTCCCTTGAAAGTGTGCTCCCCACCCTATCAGACTTGCATCCGTAGTCAGGGGAAGCCATTCCGGCGTCTCTAAGGGCATGCCCTTGTTCAGAGATTCCGGAAGCAACCACCACTGCAACGCCGCTTGCATCTCTGCCGGATAGAGCAACCTCTGGGAGAGCGGATCGTCCTGGTGAGACCACCTCTGAAGTAATGCTCTTTGCAACGGCCTCATATGAGCTCTCGCTCAGGGCACCAAATCGAGTGTGCCGCCATTGTCCCTAGGACCTGCAAGTAATGCCACGCTGTTGGATGCGACATGCACAGAAATTGCCGAATCAAAGATCTCAATCCGATCGCTCGATGCTGTGGCAGAAACACCTTGCCCTCCGCTGTATCAAAATGCGCCCCTACGTATTCCAGAGACTGAGCCGGCCTCAAACTGCTTTTGGACATATTGACAACACAACCTAGACTCCGTAAGCGGTCGAGCACTCTTGACGTAGCCTCTTCGCTCTCTGCTCTTGACTTTGCTCGAATTAGCCAGTTGTCCAGATATGAGTGAACGAGTACCCCTTCCTTTCTCAGCGCCGCTGCTACCACTACCATAACTTTGGTAAACGTCCGAGGCACCGTGACCAGCCCGAACGGCAATGCCCGAAATTGGAAATGACCCATCGGGACCGCATACCAAAGGAACCTTTGATGTTCTTGCCGGATCGGAATGTGCAAGTACGCTTCGGACAGATCCAGGGACGTGAGAAACTCGCCTCTTCTGACTGCTACAATAACCGACCTTAGCGTTTCCATATGAAAATGGGACACCCGGAGGCACCGATTCACCCTTTTTAGATCCAGAATCGGACGATAAGACCCCTCCTTTTTTGGCACTACGAAATAAATGGAGTATCGACCGATACCGCATTGGTCTGGAGGAACTGGTATCACCGCCTTGAGTGCTCAACAGTCTCTCTAATGTCGCCTTGATCGCCCGTCATTTCCGAAGCACCCCGCCCGGCTCCTGAAACTCTAAAGCATAGCCTTCTTGAATCACTTCCAGTACCCAGCGATCCGAGGTGATTTGGACCCAGGCAGGGTAAAAATCCTGTAACCGACCCCCTACAGGCACCTCTACCTGGGCCCCCCTGACTTCATTGAGGCTTTCTGAGGCTTGAAGAGGAGGCAGCAAAACCTCTGCCCGCTCCCCTAAATCCGCGAAAGCCCTGGTTCCTATAAGGAAAACGCCCTCTTTGGCTCTGACTAAACCTTGAGGAACGAAAACGACGAAAGTCCCTCTGAGGCATTCTAGCCGCCACCGGCAACTTTCCCTGCTTCTGCTTATCTTCCGGAAGCCTACCGCCTTTGGATTCTCCGAGATCTTTCACTATTTTATCCAAATCTTCACCAAAAAGTAGCGTCCCCTTAAATAGGAGCTTACTTAATCTAGCTTTGGAAGACGCATCTGCAGCCCAATTATGCAGCCAAAG
This sequence comes from Ichthyophis bannanicus, assembly GCA_033557465.1. Lineage (NCBI taxonomy): Eukaryota > Metazoa > Chordata > Amphibia > Gymnophiona > Ichthyophiidae > Ichthyophis > Ichthyophis bannanicus. Next base: position 1,302,001,369 of record CM066031.1, read on the forward strand.
ATATCTCCGAGCGGCTATCACGGAAGCCATACTGTTCGATAGCCCTCGAATAAGGTCATAATGAATATCAGCTAGATATGCAGTACCGGACTCTAGACGCGCTGCCTCACCTGCCTCCTCCAGAGCCTCCTTACCCTGGACACGCTGTGCCCAACGAAGACAGGCTCTTGCTACCCATGCCCCACAGATGGACGCTTGAAGGGAAAGAGCATTAACCTCAAATACTTGCTTTAACAAGGCCTCTAGCTTCCTGTCCTGAGAATCCTTGAGGGCCGCACTACCTTCTACCAGAATGGTTGTCTTTTTGGTTATCGTCGCCACGGCGGCATCCACTCTCGGCGATCTAAACAGTTCCTTATCTTGATCTACTAGCGGATAAAGCCGACATAACCCTAGCGCCCTTTAGGGTAGCCTCCGGCATCTCCCATTCACCCTGAATCATTTCTCTTGCCACTGTGTGCATGGGAAACGCCTGCTGTGACTTCTGAAAGGCTTGTAACAACAGATCTTCCAAGCCAGCATCCGTCGCCGGCATATGGAGCGCTTTAAGCGTCTCTGCAATAAGCGCGGGCAACTCCTCTCTCCGAGCCTGGTCTTCCTGTTCAGCAATCTCCCCCTCTTCTAACTCCTCACCATCCTCCGTAAACACCAACTGATCTGGTGTGTCTCTCCTAACTTTCTTTGCCAATACCCCCGCCGTCCCCATGGCTAAGGGTGTCACTGGCCTCTTTTCCCCTAAACCTAAACTAAGAGAACCCGGAGGATACATCCCGAGATTGTTGCCCAACGCCTGTTGCATCAGAGTCACAAACTCTGCAGAAAAGATTGAAGACAATCCCTTAAATAAGGACGGCTGAGCCGGCGGAACATCTGGAGCACTTGAGGGCCCAGGCCCCTCTAAGTTGGAAGGATGAGTCCCCTGCAACCGTATCTCTTGATCCTACTTCCCCGGCTCCAACTCCTGCTCCGCTGTAGCAGAACTGTGAATGCAGCTCCTACATATGCCTGTGTCAGAGACTGCAGACTTCTTCACACCGCAAAGCAAACACAAAATCTTTACAGGCATCGTTACTACCAGTATGGCGGCCCCAGAGTCCGAGACCGCACTGCTCAACTCTAACAGCCCTCTGCAAGATCAGCACTAAACAGCTTCTTGAAAGGCCAGATAATATTGCGCCGGGGTTTTTTTTTTTTAACCTCAAAAAGAAGCAGGAGATCAACTGTGCTCAAGTGTGAAAAAATCAAGTGAAAATGAAGCTTTGCTGCCGAGATAGAGCTTCTTGTTCCCCCACTGCAGCTACCGGTGCTTCCCGCGTCAAACCACGCGGCTGGAACGCAACGTCTGCCCGCAGTCCCGAAACAAACGCTACACTATTCTGCTGCACCGGCCCCTTTACCTTTTAGTTGTGACACAGCCTTTTATTGCTCTCCCGGCTGTCACACCCCACAGCACCGCGCTGTTCATCTGGCTGCCCTCCGCTGGAAAGATTCCCTCCGGCGAGACTCAAAGGCCCCGATTCAGTCTGCCACGAGGCATCTGCGTCTCTCCTCTGGCCCGGCACCCGAGCGCTTACAGGCACGACTTCTGTGCTGCGCTCGGGATGCCTTTGATCTCGGTTACCAAGACCCCCAAAGACATGGGCTTGTTACTGGAGTCTGTTTCCCTTACCTCTGGATCCAGCCCCGAATAATTACAGAGACGGAGGGGAGCGTGAGAAGGGAAGGGAAAGAGAGAGAGAGCTCTCTGGCAGTCAAACACTTAAAGACACAGCAACGGTTAACACTAAACCTTAACTAAAAATAGCAATAAACCCTTTTTTCTTTTCCTTTCCCTAACAAAACAAATCTAACTGTCCTTAATTGCTCCTCTAGTGAGCCTGGAGCTCCAGGCTCACCAACCTCCAGCTGCTTGGAGACAGATAACTGGAGTGAGGAGGCGGTGCCTGTGTCCTTATACCAGTGTCATCAAGAGAATGACGTTTCTCAGTCTCCAAGCTGCTGGAAGAGGAGCACAAACCCAGATGTTCTGGGACTAGACTGGAGGGACGCTAAGGAACAACATATTTTAAACTGTGAGATTTGGAAAGATTATGATTTTATTTTTGAAAAAGTTATTTTCAAACTGTGGTTCACATACTTGTTTTATTGTGCTTTTATTACTGTAACAGTTCATTTGGGTGTCCTGAAATCATCAATATATGCACTACAAATGATTCAAAACTCAACAGCATGTTTGTTCACTGGCTCTATATATATATCATCAGCATGTATCCTCTTACTTTAGAGCACTACACTAGCTAACTATAGCCTCAGTGACCAAGGTAAAGCATCTACATACCTGAAGGCAGTACAAACTTGCTTGATCTTTATACTCTTCAGGAAAACATTTGATTGCTGTGCCATCATACATGTTAGTAACAACATAGAATATTTTCAGACACTGGAATTATATGGAATGGGATTTCTCAAGATGTTAAGGATGAGGCTACCTTCTTCTCTTTCCATAAGAAATTAAAGAAGCTGCTATTTTGTGAGTGTTTAGCAAAGAGGCAATTTTGTTTTTGTCATACTACTGGGTCCACATTTATACTCTCTCTGCAGTTCTATGGTTCTGTTTATCCACTGTATTTGCATTTTAACGTCTTATGTTACTGTGTAATCTACTGAGAATAAGTGTTTTTCTCCCCTAGATTGGTAGATGATACATTTATGTAAATAACAACATATATAAATAAATATATAACACTGGGGCTTAGATACCATTTTAAGAAGCAGAGATTAGCTCACAAATTTGATTAAGTCCCACAGCATGTCAGGAATTAATACAAATATGAGTAGTATATACATTCACTATTTCATCAGATACAGTATACTGTAGTGAGCATGTTAACCACTAAGATTGCAAACAAAAGTTGCCATCTAGTAAATAAATTACTCCATTATTCTACAATGAATCACAAATATTTTCCTCTCATGTTATGTAGAGAGATCGCTTTAGTGTTTTCTTTTGCTGAAACCTTGAATCAGGCTGTCTGGCTTCAGACTGATCTACTTCTGAAAAGGCATGAGCGCAATCCAAATAAATAAATAAAACATCATGCTGGTCTTCTTGGGAGAAAAAAAATGATACTAAAGTAAGCAATGTGTCATTTACATGGACACAAGCAGTGTATTCCGATTAAGAAAGAGCTTAGGCAACCTTACCCGCATGCAGGTATGCAAGGTCAGGGTTTTCAATATCTAGGTGAGTCTCTTTCAGGTGGTTGCGGAATTCCACTGGAATATTGGTTCCATATTCACATTTGGGACAATTATACATTTTCACTCCTTCATGTTTACCAGTGTGCAAAATATGCTTGCGAATATTTTCAGCACAGTTAGACCTAGCAAATGGTGGGAAACAAAAATACAGAATTAAAAAACTCACTTTGACATCAGATGTTTTAAGAAACTGAATACTGGATGAAAATTATCCAAATCTTTACTCTCTGTATGTAACCTAACTGGCAGAATTTTCTTTAAAAAAATCAGGAACACAAGGTACCCCAAAAATATAAGGGACACGTTTACTAAGCTGTAGTAATGATTTTGCACCTAACGCATAGCATATGGCAAAAGGCAGAGCGGTAGGTGTAAAACCAGTGCAAAAAATGCAAAGGGTGAGCCCAGCATCTGCCCTGCATGTACCACATGGCCCATGTTCCCTGCAGTGGCAGTCAGCTTGGGAGTACCTGTGCTACCTGCCAATGCAGGGAAAGTGGGCCCAGAGTGAGAGAGCAGGGAAAGGCAAGCAGCAGTAGCCATTACATCCCTTTCCTCAGTTATAGATGCTGGACCCCCCCTCCCCCCTTCATCACTGGGTCAAGAACAGTGCCAAGGATCGGAAGACCCATGATACCCATAGAGTTCCCTCTGTGATCCCTCCAATTATCAACACCAACCTCCCCCAAATCAGGCAGGTGGCTAACCCACTCAATTCATCCCAGAGAGCAAAGGAGTGAAGCCAGCCTCCTCAAAGCCTATGAACCCCCTTGTACCTCACCCGCAACACTCTGGTGGTCTAGTGTTGTCTGGGAGCAGGTGCCGTCTCCCTTCACTCCTGCCCCCTCTCTAGTGACTTGTAAAATGGCACCAGTCGCATGGTGCTACCCCTTTGTGGTAAGATGTCGATGTCAATATCTTTCCACTAGAGGTCAACACCATTTTACAAGATGCTGGAGATGGGGTAGGAGCGAAGGGGGATTGCTCCTGCCCCGAAACCACTGGACCACCAGGGCGCTGCAAGTAAGGCACGAGAGGGTTCGGAGAGCTAGCTTTGCTCCCTTGCTCTCTGGGGTAAGTTATGGTGGGAGTCAGCCACCTGTTTTATGTGGCTGCTGTCTGGAAACTGCAGATGGGGCTCTATGGGTGCTGCAGGCCTTCCAATCCACAGCACCAGTCTTGATCCTATGAGGCAATCAGTAGCAGCCACAGTGCCAGCCTGCCAGTAACATGGCTGCACTTATCATCACTTCTTGAGGTGGCATTATCTGCAGCTGCAGAATGGGCAGTCATGACAGCCAGCATATGGGAATATCCTGCACACTGGCTCTCACCTGCCACCATACCTTTCCTCCGCACTGATCCCACCTCTTCAAACACTTATTTAATTAATTTAATTTAATTAACAGATTTTTTATATACCGCTCCAGATGCGGTTTACATGGAACAACAGTAAACAGGGAGAGCTGTTTTTACATATAACAAATTGGAGCTTACAATCAACAATTAACAATAGTAAATTAACAATGGTAAACTATGTACAATGGAACAGAATTAAACTATATACAGGGTATTTGTTATTCAATTGTTTTCAATACATTGGTTTAGGACTGCAGTACTTCATTCTTTTTCTGGACGAATATGTAATCTGGAGTAGGGTTATCCTTTATCTAGCGGAGAGGTGAGAGGTGAATTCGTCAAGGAACCATAGTGCATTGTAAATAGGTGTGTTTTAAGTCTTTTCCTAAACTCCATGATTTCAGATAAGGATCTTAATTCTGATGGGATTGTGTTCCACAATATGGGGGCTGCATGGGAGAAGGCTTTCTTATTTGTGGTTTTTTTGGCCCTTATAAATTCTTTTGGTGTTGTTAATTTGTTTAACTGGTCTCTCCTTTGCAGATTGTGAGTAGGCTCTATTTTGATGAGGCTATTTATGGTCGGGGGTGCTGTTTTATTTATGGCTTTGTAGGTAGTTAAAAGAGTTTTGTAATCTATTCGGGTTTGAATCGGGAGCCAGTGTAAATATTCTAATATAGGTGTTATATGTTGAAAAGGTGGGGCCTTCGTTATGGTCCTGGCTGCCGCGTTTTGTGCTAATTGAAGTTTTTTCAAGGTCTGTTTTGTTGCACCTAGTAGGATTTGATTTGCAAAGTCGAAATGGGGGGTTATTATTGCTTGTATAACTCGTTGAAAATCTAGCAGGTGCATTAGGGGACGAAGTTGCTTTAATATTTTAAGTTTAAAATAAACTTTTTTTGTTATATTTCTTACGTGTGTGTCCATGCTGAGTTGTTTGTCTAGAATGACGCCTAAGTAACGTACTTCAGTTTTTAGTTTGATGTCGTTGTTCTGCAGTGTAATATGTGAGGGGGGTATAAACGTTGTGTTTTTAGTTACTATTAGTGCTTCTGTTTTTGAGTGATTGATGTATAGGTTATTTTCATTTAGCCAGGTGTTTATTTCATTGAGGCAATCGTTAATAAGTTGTAAAGGGATATTTGGTATTTTGAAAGGGACATACATCATAATGTCGTCCGCATATAGGTGATAGTGGACATTGAATTTTTTAAAGATTTTACAGATGTGTTTTAAGTATATGTTAAATAGTAACGCTGACAGTGCCGAACCTTGGGGGAGGCCTAGTTCTTGATTGTATGTATTTGAAGTAAGGTTACCGATTTGTACCGTTTGAGTTCGATCAGTTAGATAAGAGGTAAACCAATCTAGAACAGTAGATTTTATACCTATTTGTCTAAGTTTATTGATCATTATTGAATGGTGGACACTGTCAAAAGCTGCGGAGACATCAATGAATATGAGTAAGAATGCTTGTTTTGAATTGTCTATCCCTCTTACAAGTGTATCGATTAGAACTGTTAGAAGTGATTCTACTCCGTGTCTGGGGCGAAACCCATACTGCTGATCATCAAGGGGGGCTGAGCTGTCAATGTAATCTTGAGTTTGAATTTGTACTGCTTTTTCAATTAATTTAGCCATAAACGGAATACTCGATATGGGTCTGTAGGATTTGGGTGATGATTTGTCAAGGGTAGTGTTTTTTAGGATTGGGCGGATCTGTGCGTGTTTTAGTGTGGGGGGTAGGTATCCATTTTTTAGAGAAAGATTTATTATTGGGAGGATGAATTGAGAGAGAATAGGTAGGGAGTTCTTTATCCAAGTTACTGGACAAGGGTCAAGGAGTGAGGTTGTTGTATTAATATTTGTGATAATGTTCTTGAGTGCAATTTTAGTTAGGGGTTGGAAAACAGACCATTCGTCTGAATAATGTATATCATGGGCTATACAGATACTGCAGAAAATCACGGTCCTATCTTCATTTCCCGTTAGCTTGTGCTATTGGGCCATCTTATCTACTGTATTGACAGGTACTGTAGCTTAGAAAACATGCCCCAACAAATTGTACTTTTCATTACAATTTTCACAGACTGAATTATTACAATCCAGACTCAAGATCAGAAATTATGATAACACCTGGATAAGGAAAGTGATTTCCCATCAGGAATTATGAGCAACCTGATGGTAAGTGATGAGCATCTCCTAGTAACCAATAAGAATAATAAACCTCTGAACTCATCGTACTGACATTTATAAACCTATATCATTACGAAAAAGATTCAAATTAATTTTAACAAATACTGAACTGTACTTTAAAAACTTACTGCTTGGTAAAGGCATGATTTATACCTTTACTAGGTCAATTATCACATTATTTTAGAACCAGGAAATCAATAACTGTTATTTAAAAATATAACATGGGCAGAAGCAGACCCCTCTTATCTTCTTCCTCCCCCCTCCCCCCAATCCCCATACATCCCCTTTCTCTATTGCATGATTTCTGATTCAGATCACCTATATAAAGAAAGGAAAGTAAAATGAAACATCATGGCTGCAACTTTATTAATACAATATTCAAATTTGCATAATAAAACATTGTTTTGTGACATGAAGTTTCATATCTAGGGCAACACTGCATAGTAATTCATCAAAGTCTTAATAGGGAAGAACACCATCCCAGTTCATAAAAGCCCCTGGCCTAGATAATTATTGAGAGAACAAATACTTTTCAACATATACATGCACCCTATTTGTGACATCATCAAAAAATATGGAATTCTATTTCATCTATATGCTGATGACCTCATGCTATACACCCCAATTGATCTTGGAGCATCAAACCTTACAACCATAACAAAATGCATAGAAGATGTAGCCCTCTGGCTCAACAAACACAAGTTATCACTGAATTATAAAAAAACAGAAGCATTATACATCTGTGGTAACACAAACTTCAACCCTCCTCAACAAATCCAACTTCTAAACCAAACCATTCCCATAAAAGAAGAGGTGTGATATCTTGGCATAATAACAGATAAAAACATCAATCTCCAATCATACATAAACCTAACTGCAACAAAAGCATATCGCAAACTGAACCTTATAAGAAGACTTAAGCCACTCCTCCAAAAAGACCATTCCGAACTGTTTGCCAAACCATCATCACACCGATTCTGGACTATGGAAACTCGATATACCTGGGTCTAACAAAATAAGTCATGCACTCACTACAGATGGTTCAAAACACAACATCACGAATCATCAGCGGAACCACCAAAACTGACCACATTACACCAGTACTGCATCAACTACACTGGCTTCCAATTCAATCACGTAGCAAATTCAAGACCATATTAAACATCTTTAAAATCATCCATCACCTCTCAGCAGATGTGCTAGACTCACTAATCACAAAAGAAGCCTCCCCCTGCTCTAAAAGAACCAGAAACAAGCACATAATCAACATCCCTCCTGACTACAGAAAGAGCAAGCAATCAGCCTCCAAAAGAGCATTTTCCCTAGCCGCACCACAACTCTGGAACTCCCTCCCTGAAGATATATGTGCAACTGGAGACATTAAAGACTTCCGTAAAAAACGTAAAACCTTCCTGTTCACAGAACATTATGGTCACATCACCTAATCTTACAGTTTCTCCGCCCCCAACCAAGACTCCTTGACTGACCCATATGGACACAGATGCCTATTCATATCCAAACAAACACAACCTCATGTTATTGTGTAAATATGTTGAACAAGTTGTAAATAGTTCTCCCCTGTTCACCCCAAACCAGTTATAATGTACCCTGTTTATGTTCTGAGTTTATGCTAAACCGCTTTGATTTCAGGATAAGGCGATATAAAAAACAGGTTAAATAAATAAATAAATAAAAATTGAGGCTATTGCTCAGGTCCTACTACTTGGGGGTGGGAAAATATCCTCTTATTTTCTTGGCAGTACCAAATCTAGACTCTTGAACTTGAGATTGAGTTCTTTAGGACTCTGGGATGAATACAAACATGAAACAGATAATCTGTTATGAGTTATCTGTAACCTATCATTGAAAACAGCCACAATACCAAGACTGGAGGGTGGCAAATATAGCAATAATATTTAAAAACGACTACAGAGGTTATCTGGACAAAATGGTTGAAGCTATAGTACAAAACAAAATTATTGACCATATAGATGCACACAGCTCAATGGAAATGAATACGCATGGGTTTAAACAAAGGCAAGTCGTACCATGCCAATTTATTAGAATATTTTTGAAGATGTGAATAAACAAGGGGGTAATGTTGAACCGATTGATAAAGTCTAGTGTTTCTCAAGCCGGTCCTGGTGTATCCCCTAGCTGGTCTGATTTATAGGATATCCATAATGAATATGCATAGAACAGATTTGATACAATTAAAGCAGTGTATAGTCATTGCTGGTATCCTGAAAACTAGACTAGCTATGGGGTACACCAGGACCAACTTGAGAAACACTGATATGGTGTATTTGAATTTTTAGAAGATATTCAGGCAATAGATTATTAGGTATTTAAACAAGAGAACTGGCGAATCATTTGGAAGCTGTAAGTTTAGGATGCCACCACTAGCAAAAGCAAGAAAACAAACAAATGATCTTAGCAACTCATTTCTCAACAACAAAGTAGAAGAGGATACTAGGCAAAAAAGCTATAAAGAACATGAAAAAGTCAATGAAAAATAACTGGAAAGCAATGAGCAAAAATGCTCATAGTCTAGACAACAAAGCTCCAGATCTGCAAGTCCTAATGATAGAGACTTATTTAACTACTTTTATATACCATCTTATCAGAATGTCAAGGCGATTTACAAATTAACAGATTAACAAGAATATTGAAGTTACATATGAACAAAAAGGAACAAATGAAAGTAAGGAACAATATGCATATTGCTGGAGAATCAACGGGTGATGAGCAGAAAGGAGAGGGGGGATATTTTTGCTATTCTGGAGACATGGTTCAATGAATCCCATGAATGGGATGTGGCCATACCAGGCTATAATCTCTTCAGGAGAGATTGAGAAAAAGGATGGGAGAATAGCCCTTTATATGAAAACAAATGCAGGGTGTTTGGGAAAAGAAAGTAGTAATATAGGTCATTTTGGAAAGAGAAGATGGAACTTCCGTCCACACAAGTGCTATCTACAAACTTCCAACTCAAACAGAGAAACTAGACAGAGAACTCGCCAAAGCTATCCAAAAGATGAGAATGAAAGGGGAAGTACAGTTCGAAGGAGATTTCAACCCATCAAATGTGGATTGGGATACCCCATCTACAAAATAAGAAAGAAGTAGAGACAGCTGGTGAACAAACCAAAGTGAGACTGTGTCTAATGTCTAGGTGGGTGCCACTTGGGCAGCAGTGATCATCATACTTTATGGTTTAGTATCAGGGCTAAAGTGGAGTGCAGTCACATTACTCAAAGCCCTGGATTTCAAACTTCAATAAAATGGGCATGGATCTGGAGGAAGAGCTGGCAGGATGATAAGAGATAAAGGAAGTGAAAAGCCAGTGGGCCAAACTGAAAGGAGCTATAAAATGGCAATATCTTTTTCAGGGTGCAGGGAGGGTTTGGGATTCTGCCACCTATATGTCCTGCCCTGATCACACCATTGCTGTTGCCAGGCACAGGTGGGCATGTGATGGGAGGGGGAGGCACCAAGTGGTCCATCATTGGAGGAGTACCTCCCACTCCCTGGCCAGCTGGGGACATAAAGTTGCCCGCTGATCCGTAGCAGAAGTGGCAGGGGCGACTGTCGAGAATCACAAACAGAACTGAAGAGTGGTGGCTGCAATGGGCTCGTGTACAGAGCCCATTGCAATGGGCAGCATTTACTACAGCAGACAGTGAGGAGGCTTCAGCCGGAAACAGGATCATGATGGCAATGACAGAAGAGGGGATCCCCATCACAGAGGCCATGGATGGGCCAGGCCAGGAGCTGCAGCTCTTTCCCAATGAGCATCAGAGGGAAGTAGCAGGGAGTCTAACTAAATTTTGGGGACCAAAGATCAGCACATTTTCCTTTTCTTCAAGGAATGTTTTGGCTCTGGTACAATGACTCTGCTCCATTAAGCTGGCCAGACAATGCTACAGTAAAAACCTTCAGGATTCCAGCATTTACCTCCATCTTTGCCTGCATATTTCTCAAGGCGAGGTGCTCCATTTGGGATGTTGGTGTTATGGCGTATATAATTACAGGAGTGGTGCTTATAGCGAGACCACCATTTCTCTTTTTCTTCAGTGCTTTCAAGGCATGAACCAAACTATGCAAACACCTCAAAAGAATGCTAGCAGCTGTGAGAAGTGCAGCAGTGCCCAATGATATTGTTGAAACGTTACAAGAAAATGTTTGCTGTTTTGCTGATGACACCAAGATGTGCAAGAGCGGACACCCCAGAGGGTGTCAACAACATGAGAAATGATCTAAAAAAAAAGCAGAAGAATGGTCTTGATGCTTGGTAGTAAACATTTAATGTAAGGAAGTGCAAAGTGATGCACTTGAGATGCAAAAATCCAAAAGAACAGTATATGATAGCAGGTGAGAGAATGGCATGCATGGGCCAGGAAAGAGACCTCGGGGTGACAGTGTCAGAAGAGCTCACATTGAGAAACAATGTGAAAAGGTGGCGGCCAAAGCCAGAAGGATGGTAGACTGCACAGAGAGAAGCATAACCAGCTGAAAGGAGGAGGTGATAATGACTCTGTAGAGGTCACTGATGAAGTCTCACTTTGTGTACTGTGTTTATTTTGGAGGTCACATCTTGCTAGGGATATAAAAAGTTTTGAAGTGGTTCAGAGAAGAAACTTGGAAGACATTAATATGTATAACCTAGCAGAAAGGAGGGACAGGAGAAATATGGTACAGATGTTTAAATACTTGAAAGATATTGATGAGCAAACAGACCTTTTCCAAAGAAAGGAAGGCTATCAAACTAAAGGATATAAAAAGAAGCTGAAAAATAGCAAAGAGTATTTTTTCATGGAAAGGGTAGTGGATACCTGGAATAACCTCCCACTGGAAGTGGTAGGGATAAAAACAAAGTCAGAATTAAAAAAGGCATGCTATAAGCACAGAGGATGCCAAAGCAAAATTTAAATGACTTTCATACTTCAAAAAGCATAGCAGGGATAGCTGTCAAAGAGTAGCAGTTACAATCCAAAGTAGAAAGCATAGAGCAGGGGTAACCTGCATGGAGTAGCACTGCAACCCAAAATAAAAAGCATCTGTGTGTAAATCACTAAAATACAATAACTGATGGCATAAACATGTATGGAAATGTAGGTACAATTTATACAATTATCCCCTAAGAGGGTAAGTTTATAAACTCCTGCATGGATAATACGTATTTCTATGCAAATATTTCATGCCCATTTTACTAAGCTAAGTACACACATACAGCATAGTTACTCACCTGTAACAGGTGATCTCCGGGAACAGCAGGAATTTAGTCTTCACATATGGGTATTGTTGGTACCGACGGAGCCTGCGCGGGAATGCGCCCCAGCGTCCAATTAGGAAGCTTTTGGGAGCATCCCACAGCACCTGCGTGCTGCCTTCCCGCCTTTCCCAACTGCCTCTCTCCAGTTGAGTTTAAAGCTGAGACAAAGAGAGAGATAGAGGGAAAGAGAAAGAGATAGAGAGATACAACTCCTAGGGGAGGTGTGTGGGTTGTGAAGACTAAATTCCTGCTGTTCCCGGAGATTACCTGTTATAGGTGAGTAACTATGCTATCTCCAGGAACAAGCAGGAATGTAGTCTTCACATATGGGGACTCCCTAGCTTTAGATGCCAGGGAGAGACCCCAGAAGTTGTGTGTCCCTGAGACAGGGCTCCACTTCACCCCATGGATCTCTGGCATCCAACCTGGGATGGCGGGTAGGAGTTGATTAGGTATGGAACAGGTGTTGGAGAACAGCCTGACCAAACAAGGCATCCCGGCGGGAGTCCTTGTCCAAGCAGTAATGGGCTGTGAAGGTATGAACGGAGGCCCAAGTGGCTGCTCGACATATGTCGTCGATAGACACAGAGTGCAGATGAGCCATTGAAGCTGCCATGGCTCTCGCATTGTGAGCTGTGACAGGGCCCTCCAGAGGAAGGTTCTTACTCTGATAGGCAAAGGAAATACACTGTGCAATCCAGCTGGACAGTGTTCTCTTGGAGACTGGAAGTCCCAAATGAGAAGGATCAAAAGCAACAAAGAGTTGAGAGGACTTTCTATGTTGCTGTGTTCTTTGCAAGTAAAAGGCTAAAGCTCTTTTACAGGCCAAAGTATGAAGATTCCTTTCTGCATTTGAAGCATGAGGTCTTGGAAAGAACACAGGCAAGTAGACTGCTTGATTAAGATGAAAAGGCGAGACCACCTTTGGCATAAAGTGTGGATGAGTCCTAAGGACTACCTTGTCATGATGAAACCTTGTATAAGGTGGATCAGCTACTAGTGCTTGCAACTCACTGATGCGGCGTGCTGATGTGATTGCAATGAGAAAGATAACTTTCCAAGAAAGGAATTTCAATGAGGTAGTAGCTAAGGGTTCGAAAGGTGGCTTCATGAGCTGACCAAGAACCAGGTTTAAGTCCCATGTCACCGGTGGTGGTCTAATGGGAGGCTTAGTTAGAAGAAGGCCTCTCATAAATCTTGCTATAAGAGGATGGGAGGAGATAGGTTGTCCATTTAGAGACTTGAAAGAAGCTGCAATAGCACTCAAATGGACTCTTACTGAGTTAGTTTTAAGTCCTGCATTGGATAAATGAAGGAGATACTCCAGTAATGATTCCAGAGGTATCGCAAGGGGGTTAAGACCCTTCTGCGAACACCATAAGGTAAACCTTTTCCACTTGAAAGCATAAGAGTGTCTTGTGGAAGGCTTCCTGGAAGCATGAAGGACATCCTTTACTTGCTGAGAGAGGTTAAGATCTGGAAGATCTAGGCCTTCAGCAACCAAGCTCTGAGGTGCAGAGATTGGGGATTGGGATGCCATAACATTCCGTCCTCCTGAGACAGGAGATCTGGAGCAGATCCTAACTCCAGGGAGGGAGCTTGAGAGAGATGTAGAAGCAGAGGGTACCACACTTGCCGTGGCCAATGTGGAGGTATGAGAATCATACGCCCTCTGTCTCTCTGAAGCTTGAATAGAGTTTTGGGAATTAGGGGAATGGGTGGAAAGGCATAAAGGAAGTCTTGACCCCAGTGAAGGAGGAAAGCATCCCTGGCCTGAGAGCCCTGAGCCGGAATTCTGGAACAGAACCGGGGAAGTTTGGCATCCAACGGACTTGCAAAGAGGTCTATGTCCGGGGTTCCCCAAATTTGAAAGATCTTGGCCACCTGGTCTGCATGTAGAGACCATTTGTGTGGAAGCAGAACTCTACTGAGTCTGTCTGCCCAAGAGTTTTGTATGCCTGGAAGGTACACTGCCTGGAGATGAATCTGATGCTCTCTGGCGAGGGCCCATAGTCACAAAGCTTTGTTGCAAAGCAACAGAGAGCCTGTTCCGCCCTGCTTGTTCACAAAGAACATCGCTACCTGATTGTCCATATGAATGAGGACTGTCTTGTAGCTGAGCAGGGTATGGAACACTCGAAGAGCAAGGAAAATTGCTCTGAGCTCTAAGAGATTGATATGCAGATGAGTCTCCTGTGGAGTCCAGGTGCCTTGGGTGGAGAGGTCTTGTAGATGAGCTCCCCAACCCATTGGTGAAGCATCTGTTGTGAGAGTTGCCTGAGATAAGGGTTGTTGAAAAGGGGACCCCAGCAACAGGTTTTGAGTGGACTGCCACCATTGGAGGGACAAAATAAGGCGACTTGTGTTTGCTATTTTGTCTGACAGGCACCCTGATGCCTGGGTCCATAGGGTGGATAAAGTCCACTGGGCTGCTCTCATATGGAGGCGAGCATAAGGAACCACATGCACTGTGGATGCCATGTGACCTAGTAGTTGTAGCATTTCTCGGGCAGTGAGATGAGGTTTTAGCACTGCTTGAGAAGCTAACTGCACCATGCGAAGGCAACGGGCCTGGGGGAGATAGGCCCTTGCCTTTTTTGTATCCAGCAAAGCTCCTATGAATTCTAGAGACTGAGTGGGAGTTAGACTGGATTTTGGGATGTTTATGACTAGACCCAAATACTGAAGGATACTGAACCATTGTGCAAGATACAGAAGCTCTGGCCTCTGGCTCTGATGGGGCTCGAATGAGCCAGTCGTCTAAGTAGGGGAAGACGAATATGCCTAGAGTGTGGAGAAATGCTGCTACCACAGCCATGCATTTTGTGAACACTCTTGGAGCTGAGGCCAGGCCAAAGGGAAGCACCCTGTATTGGTAGTGCTTTCCTTGAAAAAGGAACCAAAGGAACTTTCTGTGAGTTGGATGTATGAGAACATGGGTGTACGCATCCTTGAGATCTAGAGAACAAAGCCAATCCTGACTCTGAAGGTATGGCAGCAGAGTTCCTAGAGAAATCATCTTGAATTTTTCTTTGAACAGGAATTTGTTCAATTCTCTGAGGTCCAAAATAGGTCTGTATCCCCCTGTTTTCTTTGGGATAAGGAAATAGGGGGAATAAAACCCTGTACCATGTTGATGAATGGGTACGTCCTCTATTACCCCTTGGGCAAGAAGTATGGTGACCTCTTGATCTAACAGGTTGATGAGAGAGGTCTGAGAATTGAACTGTTTTACTATTGTAGGGGGGGCATGCTCAAGAAATGAAGCTTGTACCCCTCTTTTATGATGGAGAGTGTCCAATGCTCTGCTGTTATCTGCCCCCATCTTGGGGCAAAGTGACATAACCTTCCTGGGATGGTGGAAGGCTCTGGTCCATTTAGAGCCAGGAAGGCTAAGTTCTCTGGATGCAAGTCAAAGGCCTTGTGGAGGCTGAGACTGCTGAGGCGGTTGAGGCTTAGCAGTCTTTGCTTTTCTTTGTTTGAATGGTTGCTGACCCTTCCGGACAGGTTGATCTGCAGGGCGTCTCTGCTGGGAATAAGCAGGATAAAACCTTTTCTTTTTAGAAAAGAATGGTTTTTGAAAGATTGCTTTCTTGCAGGATCAGCTGTGCCCTTGGATAGTCTGTCCAAGGTGGAGTTGTCAGCATCCAACTCATTGGCCTTTTCTTGCCAATCTTTGCCAAACAGGTTATCACCAGTACAAGGAATATTGCTCAATTTGTCTTGCACCCAGAGCTCCAAATCAGATGCCTGGAGCCAGGCAATTCTACGTGCACCTATGGCAATGGCAGAGGTTCTGCTTATGCACTCAAAACAGTCAAAAGCTGCACGGTTGACACATTTGGAAACATCCTGGGCATGTTTGACCAATGTGAGAAAATCCTGTCTTCTATCCTCAGGGAGAAGAGGACTCAAAACCTCAAAATTTTATTTATTTTATTTATTTACATTCTTTTATATACCGCGCTATTCTGCATCAGTGCGGTTTACATTGAACAAAGTGAAATTACATTGAACAGGGTATTATAACTTGGAGATAACTAAATCTCCTGTGATTTCCTTCAGGAACATTCCCATATATAAAATATAGGAACTGATCCTGGCAGAAAGCATGGAAGCTTGGAAGGTACGACGTCCAAAAGCATCCAAAGTTCTGCACTCACGTCCTGGGGGATTAGAGGCATGCCTCTTTGCACTCCTGATCCACCACAATGGAGTGGTGAGGGAGCTGAGTTTTCTGGAAACCAGGACAAGGAGGGGCTCGATACATAGTGTCAAGTCTACAAGAATGAGGAGAGGTGGTTAGAGGGGTCTCCCACATTCTCAGCATGAGATCATGCAAGATCTCATGGATAGGCAAAGTAGCTGCCTCCTTAGGAGCTTTGGGATATTGCAAAATTTCCAGCTCCTTTGCTCTGGGCTCTGTTTCAGGAGCCACAGTAATGGAGAGACCCCAAGCCACCTCCCTGATGAAATCCTGGAAGGAGATTATCCTCTGGAGGAGACATCCTGCGTTTAGGGGAGGAGAGCTCCTCTGGAAGAAGTGCTCTGGTATAGACAGAACTATCGGAATCCTCAGATTCCTCTGAGGACTCGAAGTACCTTCTCTCCGGATGCTCTTGTAGAGCCCGATACCTGTACCGACCAAAGTTGGTACCGAGGGGAATTGGTACCGGTGTATCAGTACCGGAGGGCATCGGGTGACTGGGTGCCGGCAATGCAGACAACCATGTTAATGTCGATGCTATCGATACCGGCACCGATACCGGTGCCGGAGTCGGTGCTGGTACCGGCTGAACTGTCTGACGCAGTTCCAAGGGTGTCGATGCCGCAGGGAGAGCCGCCAGACTGCGTTCAATAGCCAGGAGCCTCTGGTCTATCGACGCTGCTGATGCCTGGATGTCGGTACCGGAGAAGACAGCCGGTACCCCAGAGCATGGCACCAGTAGTTCTGCCGAGGTCGAGGCCTCGAGAACGTCCTAGAGCCCCGATAATGCTTTGGAATCCGAAGCCTCCCACCGGGGCAATTTTGCTGGTGCAGAATCCTCAAGGGCAACGCCAGAGGCATCTCGGTGCTTAGAGGGAGATCTACCCTTTGAGGACTGGCTGGACTTATGTTTAGTTACCTGAGATCCACGGGAGGAAGAGGAAGCCCTGGAAGATGTCGATGCCACCGAAGCTGCATCAGAGGGAAACAGGGTACTGAGCTTAGCAGCTCGGTTCTGCTGACCTCTTTTAGACATCATGGCACAGGACATACAATCCGTGATGGAGTGGTCAGGACCTAAACATTTCAGACACCATTCATGGGTGTCGGTGACGGAGATGGTACCGGCACACTTGGTGCACTTTTTGAAACCTGAAGCAGGTTTCTCCATTGTAGGAAAATGTTTTGGGCCTAAGGCCCAAAATGGCGCGTGCACCTGGGAAAAACGGGAAAAATACTAAATATATATATATATATATATATATATTTTTTTTTTTTTAAGAACAGAAATAAAGAAAGAAAAAACGGCGGTACCGGTAAAGCGTCGAAGAAGGCAGACGCGACCACAAAAAAAGAAGTAAAAGGGAAGAATTTTCTGCGGTGACAGGAACAACGACCTGCTGGCTCCGTGGAAAACAAAGAACTGGAGAGAGGCAGTTGGGAAAGGTGGGAAGGCAGCACGCAGGCGCTGTGGGATGCTCCCAAAAGCTTCCTAATTTGATGCTGGGGAGCGTTCCCACGCAGGCTCCTTTGGTACCGACGATACTCATATTTGAAGACTATATTCCTGCTTGTTCCTGGAGATTTGACTTTATAAAATACCAGCATAAATGGTCACAAATCTGTGTTAATTTAAGGTGAGATCACTTATCTAGAGGTTCTCAACCCAGACCACAGGACACACCTTACAAGTCAGGTTTTCAGGATAGGCAGTGCATGCAAAGCTATCTCAAGCATATTCATTGTGGTTATCCTAAAAATGTGACAGGCTAGGTGTCCTGAGGACAAGAATTGAGAACCTCTGCCTTATACCAGCCCTAGGACTGGTGTAAATGCCTATACCTAAATTTGTAAGAAACACATGTAAATTATAATGGGGGGGGGGCGGGGATTTTCAGCGATGGCGGCTAACACTGTTTCAGCAGCGAGCCGTCGCCACTGAAACTTGAACCAGGATATTCAATGCTGGTGTCAAATCTGGATACCAGCACTGTATATCCCGATTGGTCAGATAGCAAAGAAGCTAACCGGGCAGTGGTGATACTGAGCTGCTGTCCAGGAAAATTAGGCTACCCTTTCAGGTGCCTAACGTTTACCAGGTGCCTCCCCCCCAGAACACCCCACTGCTAGCTACCTATCATTGGGGTGTGCAGCAGCAGCACCCATGGATATTCCGTGGCACTAACGATG
The DNA here is from genome assembly GCA_033557465.1 of Ichthyophis bannanicus. Taxonomy (NCBI): domain Eukaryota; kingdom Metazoa; phylum Chordata; class Amphibia; order Gymnophiona; family Ichthyophiidae; genus Ichthyophis; species Ichthyophis bannanicus. Next base: position 1,302,019,857 of record CM066031.1, read on the forward strand.
TTAGTATCGCTGAATATCCCAGTCAGTGCGATTAACATGCTTAGCAGCTCTGCTAACCGTATTGATCACTTTGAATATCCCCCATAGGATTTTCATCATTCAAACGCTTTATTGTAGAATAACATAAAAAGTACAGAACGCTTAGCAATGCTTAGAACATACATGTGCACTAGACCAGGTTAATGAGAACATATACCTCAAGATCAATTATCAAAGTAAGTCAAGACTATGACCAACTTTATCATTCAAATAAGAAATAGTTCAGGACTGACAAACTATTCGATCAGAAAAAAAAGAGAAACTTGGTCATCAGTAGAGCCACAAAAAGAAGAGAACAGAAATAAAAGGAAGGAAAAAATAAAAGCAAACACAGGAAGGGACGAAAAACAGATCACGCAAGCTAACCCATACCCCTCCCCCCAGCTTCCTCCCTACCCATAAGCCCCAGGGACCTTATTAAAGGCAGATATCAAATGGTTTCCAAAGTTTCTCAACATAGGCTGACCTATCAAGCTTCTCAGCACCAACATTCATTTTATAATACAACAAAAGAGAATGCCACCAAAACGGAATAGCCAGGAAATTAATGTCCTTCCAGTTTTTCAGGATAGATTGGATGGCCATAGCTAGAAAGATATCATATAAATGTAAAGTAAATTTGGATAATTCACATATAGGTATTGCAGAATGCAGCATTGCATTAGGGTAAGGCAGATGGATCTTACATTTAAAGGCCTGAGACATAACAAGTCCCACTTCATTCCAAAGGACTTTGACTTTTGCACACTCAAAAACCAGGTGTGCAAAAGTACCAATTTGATTATGACAGTGGCATAAAAAATTTGATTTTAACAATCCATCTCTATACATTTTTACAGAGAAATACAGAGACTGACACAAACTAGCTGAGCAAAAAGGATGAACTCATCTGCAGTGCACTGAAAAAGTATTCACTCCCTTGGTTTTTGTCCTGTTTTGTCGCATTACGTACAACCTGAAATGAAAATGGAGGTTCATTTGGATGTTAGGTAATGGACCTAACAATATAGTCCAAATTGGTGAAGTGGAATGACAATAAAATACCTTGTACTGTATATATAAAAAAACAAGTAAAAACTGAAAAGTTGTGAGTGCATATGTATTCATCCCTTTTGCTATGAGACCCCTAAATAAGATTTGATCCAACCAATTAACCTCAGAAGTCAAATAATTATTGATTAGGGTCCACCTGTGTGCAATCAGTGTCACATGATCTGTCACATGATGCGTGTATAAATATACCTGTTCTGAAAGGCCCCTGGCTCTGCAACACTATTAAGCAAGCAACATGAAGATCAAGGAGCATTCCAAACAGGTCAGAGACAAAGTTGTGGAGAAGTACAGATCAGGGTTGTGTTATAAAAAAAATATTCAAAATTCTGAATATCCCACGGAGCACCATTAAATCCATTAAAACAAAATAGAAAGGATATGACACAACTACAAACCTGACAAGAGAAGGCCGCCCACCAAAATTCACAGACCAGGCAAGGAGGGCATTAATCAGAGATGCTACAAAGACACCAAGGATAACACTGAAGGAGCTGCAAAATCCACAGTGGAGATGGAAGTATCTTTCCACAGGACCACTTTAAGCCTTTCACTCCAAAGACTGGGGCTTTATGGAAGAGTGGCCAGAAAAAAAGCCATTGCTTAAAGAAAGAAATCAGAAAACATGTTTGGGCACCCCGCAAACACATAGAAGACGGATCCCTCTGATTGGATGAGAAGAAAATTGAACTTTTTGGCCATCATGGGAAATGCCATGTGTGGCGCAAATCCAACACTTCCCATTATCCCAAGAACACCATTCCCACAGTGAATCATGGTGGTGGCAGCATCATGCTGTGGGGATGTTTTATATTGGTTGGGACAGGACAACTGGTCAGGATTGAAGGAACAATGAATGGCACCAAATACAAGGTGATTCTTGAGGAAAACCTGTTTTAATCTGCTAGAGATTTGAGACTGGGACGAAGGTTCACCTTCCAGCAGAACAATGATCCTAAACATATTGCTAAAGCTAGTTTAAAGGGAAACATTTAAATATATTGGAATAGCCTAGTCAAAGCCCAGACCTCAATCTAATCGAGAATCTGTGGCATTACTTGAAGATTGCTGTACACCAACGCAACCCATCTAACTTGAAGGAGTTGGAGCAGTTTCGCCTTAAGGAATGGGTAAAAATCCCAGTGGCTAGATGTGCTAAGCTAATAGAGACATACCCCAAGAGACTTGCAGCTGTAATTGCAGCAAAAGGTGGCTCTACAACATATTGACTTGGGGGTGGGGAGAGGGTGACTACATATGCACACTCCTGCTTTCATTTTATTTTGTCTTAATTATTGTTTGTGTCACAATAAAGGATATTTTGCACTTTCTAAGTCATAGACATGTTGGGTATATCACATGGTGCTAACCTCCAATATTCAACAGCATCAGCTAGCGTTTTTAAAGCGCATAACCGTCGCCGCTGAACCTTAACCCCAGATATTCAATGCCGGGGCTATACCTGAGCACCAGCATTGAATATCTGGGTCGCCACATGACGTGGAAGCTAACCAGGCAGCAGTGATATTCAGCCACTGCCCAGTTAGCTCCCACGGGTAAAGACAGGCCAGCTTTTCCCACACCTATCTTTACCCGTGGGTCGCTAACTGGGCAATGGTTCAATATTGCAGCTGCCCAGTTAGCGACGGGTGCTACCTCTGCTCTGGAAAGCACAGTTACTTACCTGTAACAGGTGATCTCTGGGAACAGCAGGAATTAGTCCTCACATATGGGTACGTCGGTACCGACGGAGCCTGCGCCGGAACGCTCCCCAGCTTCCCAAAAAGGAAAGCTTTTGGGAGCATCCCACAGCGCCTGCGCGCTGCCTTCCCGCCTTTCCTAACCAACTCTCCTCAGTTCGAGTTTAAAGCTGAGACAATAGAGAGAGAGAGGAAAGGAAAGACAGAGAGAGATACAACTCCTAGGGGAGGTGGGAGGGTTGTGAGGACTAATTCCTGCTGTTCCCAGAGATCACCTGTTACAGGTAAGTAACTGTGCTATCTCCAGGAACAAGCAGGAATGAGTCCTCACATATGGGGACTCCCTAGCTAAGATGCCTGGAGATCCCCAAGGGTATGAGACCCTGAAGGGTTCCTCGTCTTCCTATGGATCTCAGGCATCCATTCAGGGAAGGAGGGCAGGAGTTGTTCAAGAATGGAACAGGTGTCTGAGGACAGCCTGACCAAACAAGGCATCCCGGCGGGAGTCCTTGTCCAAACAGTAATGGGCTGTGAAGGTATGAACCGAGGCCCAGGTGGCTGCTCGACAGATCTGGTCGATGGACACAGAATGAAGATGAGCCATAGAGGTGGCCATGGCCCTCACATTGTGAGCTGTGACATGGCCCTCCAGAGAAAGGTTCTTACTCTGGTAAGCAAAAGAAATACACTGAGCAATCCAATTGGACAGTGTTCTCTTAGAGACTGGAAGTCCTAAATGAGAAGGATCAAAAGCAACAAAAAGCTGGGAAGACTTTCTATGTTGCTGTGTCCTGTGTAAGTAAAAAGCAAGAGCTCTTTTACAATCTAGAGTATGAAGGTTCCTCTCTGCACTGGATGCATGAGGAGCTGGAAAAAAGACAGGTAAATATACCTCTTGATTAAGATGAAAAGGTGAGACCACTTTAGGCATAAAGTGAGGATTCGTCCTAAGGACTACCTTATCATGATGGAACCTTGTATAAGGTGGATTAGCCACTAAGGCCTGCAGTTCACTGATGCGGCGAGCAGAAGTGACTGCAATAAGGAAAATAACCTTCCAGGAAAGAAATTTCAAGGAGGTAGTGGCTAAGGGTTCAAAAGGTGGCTTCATAAGCTGACCAAGAACCAAGTTTAAGTCCCATGCCACCGGAGGAGGTTGAATGGGAGGTTTTGTTAAAGTTAGGCCTCTCATGAATCTTGCAATAAGAGGATGAGAGGAAATAGGTTGTCCATTGAGAGGCTTAAGGGATGCTGCAATAGCACTCAAATGGACCCTTACTGAATTTGTTTTAAGGCCTGCATTGGAGAGATGCAGGAGATATTCCAATAGAGAATTCACAGGAAGTGCCAGAGGGTCAAGACCCTTTTGAGCACACCAAATGGAAAATCTTTTCCACTTAAAAGCATAGGAACGCCTAGTGGAAGGTTTTCTGGAAGCATGGAGGATATCCTTCACTTTCTGAGAAAGATTGAAGTCTTGAAGGTCTAGGCCTTCAGTAACCAAGTTCTGAGGTGAAGGGACTTGGGATTTGGATGCCACAAAGTCCCTTCCTCCTGGGACAGAAGGTCTGGCGCAGCTCCCAAGTCCAGGGAGGGGGCTTGGGAGAGATGCAGAAGTAGAGGGTACCACACTTGGCGTGGCCAGCATGGAGCTATGAGGATCATAGATCCTTGATCCCTCTGGAGTTTGAACATAGTCTTGGGAATCAAAGGAATGGGTGGAAAGGCATACAGGAAGCCCTGACCCCAATGAAGGAGGAAGGCATCCTTGGCCTGAACTCCCTGACACGAAATTCTGGAACAGAACCGGGGAAGTTTGGCATTCCACGGACTTGCAAAGAGGTCTATGTCTGGGGTTCCCCATTCCTGGAAGATTCTGAGTAGCTGATCCATGTGCAGGGACCATTCGTGTGGAAGCAGAACGACTGAGTCTGTCTGCCCAAGAGTTTTGGATTCCTGGGAGGTATACTGCCAGGAGATGGATTTGATGCTCTCTGGCGAAGGCCCACAATCTTAGAGCTTCGTTGCAAAGCGACAGAGAGCCAGTTCCTCCTTGCTTGTTTATGTAAAACATGGCTACTTGATTGTCCGTATGAATGAGGACTGTCTTGTAGCTGAGGAGGGTATGAAAGACCTTGAGAGCTAGGAACACTGCTCGAAGTTCCAAGTGGTTGATATGAAGGGAGGTCTCCTGTGGGGACCAAGTGCCTTGGGTGGAGAGGTCTTGTAGATGAGCTCCCCAACCTGTTTGGGAGGCATCTGTTGTAAGGGTTACCTGGGGCAACAAAGGTTGGAAGGGGGACCCCAGAAACAGATTTTGAGTGGACATCCACCATTGGAGAGACCAAAAGAGACGTTTTGAGGTTGCTATTTGGTCTGAGAGAGCTCCTGAAGCTTGAGTCCACTGGGTGGACAAAGTCCATTGAGCTGGGAGGCTAACTGCACTAGACGTTGACAACGGGCCTGAGGAAGGTAGGCCCTTGCAGAAGTGGTGTCCAACCAGGCCCCTATGAATTCCAGGGACTGAGTAGGGGTGAGCTGGAACTTTGGGAGGTTTACCACAAGTCCCAGGTATTGCAGAATGCGCCTGGTGCGGTTCAGGGAGATCTGAGCCTCCAACTGGGTTGGAGCTCGGATGAGCCAGTCGTCCAGATATGGGAAGACAAATATTCCCAGAGTGCATAGAAATGCAGCAACTATTGCCATGCATTTGGTGAACACTCTTGGAGCAGAGGCCAGACCGAAAGGAAGGACTCTGTATTGGTAATGTTTTCCCTGGAACAGAAAATGTAGGAATTTTCTGTGAGATGAATGGATGAGGACATAAGTGTACGCATCCTTGAGATCTAGAGAACAAAGCCAATCCTGACTCTGCAGGTATGGAAGGAGAGTGCCTAGAGAAAGCATCTTGAACTTCTCCTTGCATAGGAATTTGTTCAATTCTCTGAGATCTAGAATGGGTCTGTATCCCCCTGTTTTCTTTGGAATGAGAAAATAGGGGGAGTAAAACCCTGACCCCTGTTGAAGAAGAGGAACTTCTTCTATGGCCCTCTGGGCCAGAAGGGTTGTCACCTCCTGATCCAGAAGGTCGAGGAGAGATGTGGGAGAATTGAAGTGTCTCACCATGGTGTAGGGAGGAAGGTCTGAGAAATAAAGTTTGTAGCCCTCTCTTATGATGGAGAGGGTCCACTGCTCTGATGTGATTTGCTCCCATCTGGGAGCAAAATGAGCTAACCTTCCTGGAATGGTGAGTGGTTCTGGCTGTTGTAGAGCCAGAAAGGTTAAGTTCTCTAGTATCAAGTCAAAAACCCTGAGGGGGTTGGGACTGCTGGGTTGTAGCAGCCCCTGCAGGTTTAGGCCTGGCCTGTTTAGGTTGCTGACGCTTAGTAGCAAAGCGACCTGTAGAAGATTGTTGGCCAGAAGTGGAAGGAAATCTGCTCCTTTTGTAAAAAGGCTTTTTGAAAGGTTTTTTCTTGGCTGGAATGGAGGTTGACTTGGAAAGTCTATCCAGAGCAGAATTCTCTGCATCCATTTGAGTGGCTTTTATTTGCCACTCTTTGCCAAAGAGATTTTCACCTGTACAGGGCAGATTTCCTAAGCCATCCTGAACCCAGGGTTCTAGATCAGAAGCCTGGAGCCAAGCAATTCTGCGAGCAGCTACGGCAATGCCTGAGGCTCTGCTGGCACCTTCAAAGGAGTCAAAGGCTGCCCTGTTGGAAAACTTTGAAATGTCTTGAGTATGCTTAAGCCAAAGGAGGAACTCATCCCTTCTATCCTCTGGAATAAAAGGGAGAAAGTTGTGCAGCTTTTGTGCAACTTCCTTTAGAAACATACCCATATAAAGGCTATATGAGTTGATTCTGGCAATAAGCATGCTGGCTTGGAAGATTTTCCTACCAAAAGCATCCAAGGTCCTGCATTCTCTTCCTGGAGGAGCAGAAGAGTGTCTTTTGGTACTCTTTATCCTTTTCATAGCTGACTGCATCACAATGGAGTGGTGAGGAAGCTGAGTTTTCTGAAATCCAGGACAAGAAGGGACACGGTACATAGTGTCCAATCTGCGAGAATGAGGAGAAAGGGTGAGAGGAGTCTCCCATAAGTCAATCATATGTTCATGAAGAATTTCATTAATTGGCAAGGTGACTGCCTCTCTGGGAGCCTTAGAGTATCCTAAAATATCTAATTTTTTTGCTCTAGGCTCTGTTTCAAAGGTTACTGAAATAGAGAGTCCTTTAGCCACTTCTATTATGAAGTCTTGAAAGGACAAATCCTCTGGAGGAGACATTCTCCTTTTTGGAGAAGTAGGCTCCTCAGGAAGGGTAATGGACACTTCAGGAGACTCATCTGATGAATCAGAATCATCAGAGGAATCGAAGTATCGTCTGTCCCTTCCAATGATCGATACGCGTATCGATCGGTACCGACATCGGGCGTCCCCGGTACCGGATCGGTACCGAGAAATAGCCCTGGACAAGGAACCTGAGTCGGTATCCTGGCCGATGTCGAAGCAGTCGGTACCAGTATCGGTGCTGGTACCGGTACCGGCGCCGGTACCGACAACGGAACTCGTTGCGGTACCGTCGGCGTTGCAGCTTTAAAAAAGCCATTATAACCTGCTGCATGGATTGAACAGTGTGATCTATGGACGCCACGACTGCTGGATGTCGGTACCGGGAGATTGTGCCGGTACCCCAGAGCAGTCTAACAGGTGATCGGTCAAAGCCGTGCCATCGATGTCAACCTGTAACCCCATAGGAGGAGCTTTGGAAGCCGGAGCTTCCCGCCGGGGTTGTTTGGCTGGGGCAGGATCCTCGAGGGCAAGCCCGGAGGCATCTCGATGCTTAGAGGGAGATTTGCCCTTCAAGGACCTGCTAGGATTATGTTTGGTTACCTGAGATCCATCGGGAGAGGAAGACCTGGAAGATGTCGATGCCACTGCCGGTGCATCCGTGGGAAACAGCACATGGAGCTTGGCTGCTCGGTTCTGTAACCCTCGTTTAGACATTAAAGAGCAGGACTGGCAATCCGGAATGGAGTGTTCAGGACCCAAACATTTAAGACACCATTCATGGGTATCTGTAACAGAAATTGTACCGCTACACTTAGTGCATTTTTTGAACCCGGAGGCTGGTTTTTCCATGAGGGAAAAGTTTCTTTTGGGCCTGGAGGCCTAAGAAGAAAAATACACCAAGTGAGGAAAAAATATATATATTTTTTTTTTTTTAGAAAGAAAGAAAAGAAAAGACAGGCGGTACCGGTCCGGCGTCGGGGAAGGCAGACACGTGACCAAAGAAATAAATTAAAATAAAGAACTTCTTCAGCGGTGACAGGAACACGACCTGCTGGCTCCGCGGAAAAGAAGAACTGAGGAGAGTTGGTTAGGAAAGGCGGGAAGGCAGCGCGCAGGCGCTGTGGGATGCTCCCAAAAGCTTTCCTTTTTGGGAAGCTGGGGAGCGTTCCCGCGCAGGCTCCGTCGGTACCGACATACCCATATGTGAGGACTCATTCCTGCTTGTTCCTGGAGATTGCCCACGATGCACCCCGATGCTACGTGGTTAGCATCAGAGTATGTAGCAGCAGCATCCATGGATATCCAGTAACACTAACCACGTTAGTGCTGCTGAATATCCCTCTAAGCAGCACTGACATGGCTTTCAGGACTGTAAACCATGTAAATGCCTTTGAATATTGGGCCCTATGTATCCAAGAATGAGGAGATGGCTTATCTAAGTACAGGAAAGCTTGTTTGGTACTGGATATGCTAGGAATCTGTAATACTTCATAAGGCAGGGAAATCCCCATAAGCAAGGATATTGGAAATGCCTAGGCAAGGTTCTGCTAAAGTCTGAACCAATATGGAGATTCGACCTCTAACAAATCTGAAGTCATCCAGCATAAAACATATTCTTGCAAAAAAGTCCTCTGATATAAAGAGGTCAGGGAAGCCTACCCCACAATGTTCTTTTGGTGCCTTCAGCTCCTTAAGAGATATCTTAGGATTCTTTCCTTTCCATAAGTAATGAATTAATAAAGGTATTTACATGGTTTACAGCCACTGAATATCCTTGTTCTTACCCCCTACACGCCCGATGCTAACCATTTAGCATTGGGGTGTTGTCGTGGGTGTTATGGGGCATGTTGTGGGTGGCAACAGAGGCTAACCAGGTAGTGGCGATATTGCACTGCTACCCAGTTAGCTTCTACAGGTAAAAAATATGCACTGCAAAAGCTGGCTATCTTTACCGCAAAAGCTAACCAGGCAGTGGTGCCATATTGCCACTATCCAGTTAGCCTCTGTGGCTTCCGGGCATATGTGGCAACCCCGGATATTCAATACCAGGGCCGCATATGACCCTGGTATTGAATATCTGGTGTTAGAGGATGGTGGCGATGGCTAGGCACTGTACTCGTGCCTAGCCATCCTGACTCAATCTCGGGCCCAAACTGTCTAGTGTATGGAAGAACTTCAGTGGACAAAGCTCAGGCAGAAGGGAGAGAAATTAATTAACTTGAGGGGCTATAGTCATTTTAATAGATTCCATTCTACCCCACCAGGAAAGACAGAGTGGATTCTACCTAGTAATGTTATCCTCAGCCAACTCCAACATTTTCTCCATATTAACATCCATAACATTTTCAAGGTCATTTTAAATATGTATCCCTAAATACTTGATCCCCATGGAAGCTTACTGGAGACCATGACTCCCAATCAATTGTTCCGTGCAGATAGAACTGAGTGGCATAACTTCCGATTTAGTTACATTTATTTTATATCCAGCCAAAGCTGCATATTTCTAAGCTGTATCTAAAAATATCACCAAGGATGAGCATGGAGATGACAATATCAACAAGACATCGTCAGTATAAGCTAAGACTTTATACTCTTTTTCATTAACCCTAATGCCCAGAATGTTATCGTTTTGCCCTATAGCTAACAAAAATGGTTCTAGAGCTATATTGAATAAAAGAGGTGACAGAAGACACCATGATATGTGCCTCTGGATAAACTAAGTGGATCTGAAAGGATTCCATTTACTGTAACTCTAGACCTTGGATGGGCTTGAGTAGAATTAATGAAACAAGAGCCACAATCAAATCATTCCATTGCTTGGGACAGGAAGCACCATTCTACTCTGTCAAAGGTTTTCTCAGCATCCAAAGTTAGAGCTGCTAGAGGAGCATTCCAGGACCGAGCAAGAACAATAGGGTCCATAAGCAAGCTAACATTGTCACTAATATGTCTATCTTTCAAAAAGCCTATTTGATCTATCTGAATTATCTTGCCTAGAACTTCCCTCTATTTCATTGCCAAAATTTTAGCACAGCGTTTACAATCTACATTTAACAAGGAAATGGGTCTATAGTTCTCTATTTTAGAATCTACCCCTCCTGGGTATGATAGTAATCACCGTATCCGCAAACTCACAACCTGATGAACCTAAGGTCATATAAAAGTCAAACAGCTGCAAAAGAAAGGGACCCAGGGTTGGAAGAAACAACCGATAAAATTCTACCGGGAACCCATCCGGACATGGAGTCTTATGGAAAGCATAGATTTTAAAGAACCTCAATCTCAGAATAGGCAAGAGGCTTATCTAGAGAGGTTTTATCTTCTTCCAACAAAACAGGGTGTCTGAGGTTTGAGAAAAGAAATCATAATAATCTCTAAGACGCGCTGAAGAATCAGAAAGATATAACGTTTGATAGTATTCTTTAAAGTTTTGCACAACCTGTGAATCAGCTGAAGGTTAGAGATAACTCTGGGAAAAATAGAAACATCAGCTATCTCAGGCAACAGGTTTTCAGAAATGAGAAAATAATTCAAACAAAAGTATGATTGATGAGGGAAAGAAAAATAGGTGTATTTTCTACCAGTTGAGTTTGGGGTTCTCAAAGGATCGATGAGACCATAGTCTTGTTGCATAATTTGAAGTGGTTGCAAGGTTTTGGGAGCTGAGATTCTAGCCTTAGATTGCTTATCTAGCACAGCATTTTGAAGAAGATTAAAATCTTCCATCAGTATAATTGAAAGATTACTATAGTTTAGTATCATTTGTAAAAGGGAGTAAAAAATGAGGGGTCATCATATATTGGGGCATAGATATAACACACACACACTTGGCGGCCTTGGTTTTCCAACACCAACCATTGCAATTAGCCTGTTGTTGCTTATGGACCTTATTGTTTTTGCTCGGTCCTGGAATGCTCCTCAGCAGCTCTAACTTTGGATGCCCAGAAAACCTTGGCAGAGGCTTCCTGTCCCAAGCAATGGAATGGTTTGGTTCGGTTCTGCATTTCTTTTCAGCTGATCAAGAAGAGTCTTTCCTGGATCTGGCACTATAGATGACATGATTCACAGCATTGTCTTCTCCAACTTTATTTTGTTAAGGCTAGTTGATAACCTGTTAGTATGCTGTTTTACGTGCACATGTGTTTGGAGTTTTAAGTTTGCTGTTGATCTGAATGTTGTGGCAGAGTGCCTTTGGCAATGTATGTTTGGGACTATTGATCCTTGTTTGAATGTTTGATTAGATGTATACTGATTAGGGATGGGTTGAGCTGCTTAATTATGTATAGCAGCTATCTTTTCTCCAAACCCGCATTACTTTCTTCTCTGTGAAGGATTGTTTAGGTTTATTGCTCTGATTTAGTTTTTTCAGTTTTTTCGGTTTTGTTTTGGGGGATCTCTCTCTACACCATTATCAGCTGGTGACCTTGTCTATATATTCCCAGTAACCCACTTAAACTGCTGACTTTGAGTGTGAACAGTATCTTCTAATCTCATTGAAAGAAAGTGTATCCTTAATTATTTAAGGAAACACAATTTTGAGATAGATTTCTTGCAAGCGACATATTTGAGTTTAACTGAGATCTTAAAATTGAAAGGAAATGTATATGATATATTTTTTGCCCTGATCTGTCATAAGACGACTGGAGTGGCTATCTTGCTTTCCAACTTAGTGGGCTATTGAGGCGCCTATGTTGTCTTTATAAAATAGGTAAAATCAAGTCCTAAAATAAATAAATATATACACACTACAAAGCAAACAATAGATTTTTGTGAGACCAATAGAAAATATTCTTGCCCTTCCTATCATCTCATTATTCCCTACTTTCAGTTTTTGTCCTCTTCCTCCTGTTATGACTCTGTGACCTTGTACATCTCTTCATACTTCCTCCTGACGTTGGTCTGCACTTAGGACAATGATCTTTCTCTGCTTCACTGTAGCTGCACATAAAGAAGGTAATTTTATAAAGCTTTTTCCATGCATAAAGCCTGTCTTATATGTGGAAAAGGGCTTTCATAAATTGCACAAATGCATACGTGTACATAAAGTGTTCACAAGGAAAGTGCATGCCAATGTTTTCACCGTCTTCATTAGGTGTTCCCAGGAACATAGTAGGGGTCAGATGAAGTTGAGATGCATGGGTACATGCATAGAGTACATGCACGCATTTACACTATGTTCAGAGCAGTTGTACATTTGTGCATTATTGGAGCTGGTTCTCAGAGGTTATTTTATAAGAGACACCTAGGCGCCATTGCCTCTGCAAAACAGGCTTAAAATAAACATCTTTTTGGACTTCTCACATAGGTGTTCTGTTATAGCCCAACATGACTTGATTTGCCCTCGTTTTTGTCTCATGCAAATTAAACGTATCTAAGTTATTCACTCATTTCCCTCTTCATCATCATTTTGCTTGTACTGTATTTTTAATTTCTAATGGCAAAAGCTCCATTTCTTCAGCTAATAAAGCCCTGTGCAGTCTAATCACATCAGACACTGGTGCAGGCAAGAGGGTGTTAGGTTTCATAGGAACAGGAAAACATTTAGGGGAGGAAGGAGCCTATTCTAGTCAGATGGTTTAAACAGGGTAGAACCTGTCCACTGGTGCAATCAATTAAAAAGGAGATTGAGCAGCTTTTAAACTAAATCGTAGGTAAAAATTGACAGTTGCTCAGGAAGTCATGGCTCAGAGTATGTTCAAGAATATTATTAAAGTTTGACTAATAGGGAAGACAGGATTACTCAAATAGCTTGGAGGAGTTCAGTTGAAAAGCAGAGCAATATTAAACTTCACAAATTACCTGAATGGATTATTTATTTAACAGTATTTCTATACCGGCTTTGTCCAAAGCGGTTTATATTGAACAACATAACATAATCTCAACCGATTTGTTTTACATTAAACAGGGAGAAATAACTTGGAGATAAATATGGGGTTAACAGTAGTGAGGAGAATAGCACGTAGTTCAACAGAGGATCAAGTATGGGGGGTGGATCATTTACATTACAGAGAGGAATAATTGTGAAGGGTTGATTTGGTTGGTTGATCATGACGGTATGATACATCTATATTTAGGTATTGTCATAAGGGTCCATAGTGTTCTTTGAAGAGGTAAGTTTTGAGAAGCTTTTTCAGATCTTTGGTTGATTGTGCTCTGACGGCTTCGGGCAGGGAGTTCCAAATTGTGGGTGCATATAGTGAAAATGCCCTGTTGTCTGTTGTGTTGTTTTGGTCTTGAGTGGAAGGATGATCAGAAGATTCTGGTTTGTAGCTCTTCTCAGTCTTGTAGTGAATGGTTTTGTGATCTGAGCAGTGAGACAAGGGGCTGAAATGTTGTGGAGGATTTTGAAGGTTGCAGTGATAGCTTTATATTTTGATTGTTGACAGAATGAAAGCCAATATAGACTTTTCAGGATTGTTGTTATGTGTTGTCGGTTTGAACTGGCTGTTAGTTTTCTAGCAGCAGTATTTTGTACTAGCTGTAGTGGGTATAGTGCATGTTTGGGGAGACCTTGATAGATGATGTTTCCATAGTCCAGGTGGGGTGTGATGATGGCTCGCACTACAGATCTGAAGTCATTGTACTGTAACAAGTGCTTTAAGGGCTTGAGATGCTTCAACTTCCAGTAAGCTGTTTTTGCTGTATTTTTGATGTGTGCACACATGTTGAGGCTGCTGTCAATGGTTATACCTAGGTACTTGATTTCTTTCTTTATTGATATTTCCACAGTATGTGTTATGATCTTTTTAGGGGGCTTAAACTCCTGATCTCTGAATATGAGTAGAGCTTTTGTTTTTGTTTACTGTGAAGGTTATGTCTGCAAAGAGGTTTGTAACAGCAGTGAAGACATCAGATGATTGTGAAATCCGGGTTGGTAGTATTGAAGGGCATGTAAAACATGATATCATCCACATAGAGATGAAAGTGCATGTTCCATTTTCTTAATAGAGTGCAGATGGGTTGAACGTATAAATTGAATAATAATCCAGAGAGGGCTGACCCTTGTGTTAATTTCAAGGGTTTTGAGTTGGTGGTACTGACCTTTACTTGCATAGTTCTGTCCAGGAGGTAAGATGTGAATCATTTTAGTGTGCCATCTGTTAAAATGATGTTGGTGAATCTGTCTAGCATGATGTGGTGTGCTACTGAATCAAATGCAGCACTGATATCAAGGAAGATGAGCAGAAATCCCTGTCGGGGCTTATCCAAGCCAATGATGAGTCTGTTGAAAAGATCTGTTAACAGTGTTTCAATGCCATGATGAGGACGGAAGCCATCTTGTTGTGGATCCAGTGGAGCCTGCAAATCAACATGGTCTTGAAGCTGCTGTTGTATTACTTTTTCTATTATTTTGGCCAAAGAGGGGATGCTGGCAATTGGTCTTTATGAACCTGGGTGTGTTGCATCTAGTGAGGTCTTTTTTAGGATGGGACATACTGAAGCTTGTTTGAGAGTTGGAGTTAGGTATCCTTGCATGAGGGAGGTGTTCACTATTTTTAGGATGGTCTGAGCAAACTGATTGCATAGTATTTTTAGCCATGTTATGGGGCATGGGTCCAGAGGTTATCTTGTGGTATATTTATATTGCTGATGATATCCAGTAACTCTCTTTTGGTTATTAGGTTGAATTTGTTCCATATATGATTTTTTTGCTGTACTGTTCTGTTGCTGCAGTTGTTCATATTGCTGTAACATAGTAGTGCAATGTTTGTTGTAGGGGAAGTCTGCCATAACTTGGGGATCAACTTGGATTTTTGTGTATACTGTGTCAGTTGAGTTGGGTTCATTGGTTATTTGGGCCACGATCAAAAATAATTCTCTAGGACGGTTGAGTGATTTCATAAGTATGCTTTTGATGTAATCCTTTTGAGCTTTGTTACATAGGTTATTATATTCCTTTTGATCGTTATGAAGCTATGTCTTGATAGTATTATCCTGTAACCTTTTCCATTTTCTTTCTAGACATCTGAAGTCATGTCTGAACTATTCCAGGTTCTTGGTGAACTATGGGGGGTGCGTGGATTTGTTGTGCTTTGTAGATTGGCGTTCATTGAATGTTGCGGCCCCATTAGGTATCTGGTTCCATGAGCTGACAAGAGTGTCTAGGTCATGTATGTCAGAGTTTAGTACTGGAGAAGCTTTATCTAGGAAGTGTTCAGATTTGAATGCCTTGAAACGACGTATGCATTGGAGTTGTATCGAGGTGTTTGGCAGGCTAGTATTGGCTGGAATATTAAGGCATATTATGGCATGATCTGACTAAGAAACTGGGTTGATTTGTAAGTTGGGATCTGCTTTGTGTAATATTTTGGGTATGAAAATAAGGTCAAGAAGGGATTCTTTGTAGTGAGTTGGAGCATCAATTATCTGTGTCAGGTGTAAAGATTCCATTGCATTTAGGAATGTGCAGGCATATTTTGTTGCAGTTGTGGGTAGGTTCAAGTCCCACATAAGTATAAAGAGGTTTTTCGTGACTGAGTGGGTAGACACTTCATCTAGAATAGCTGATAGATCTTCTGTGTTAGTGGTGGGTTTTCTGTAGGTTAAGCATATGGTATGCTCAGCGTTGGAAATGGTTAAGTAGTCTATTGTTTGTAGTGATTGAGAGTTAATCAAGTTATAGAAGAAACTGTAAATAAATAAATAAATAAATAAAATCAAGGAGAAGTTCAACTGTTTTTTGGCAAGAACTAGTACTCCCCCGCCTCTTTTTTGGGATCTAGGGCAATTGAATATAGTGCATTGCAAAGTAGTCAGCTGATTGAGGAGTATGTGGTCAGAATCTGTGATCCAGCTTTCAGAGATGCACATCAGATCAGTGTCTGTGTATTGTATGTGGTTGAATTTTATTACAGACAAAGCGAGCATTGATGAGCGAACATCTGATTGGGTGTACTTGGTGTTTGAAGTCTGTTGTTATGGGCTGCAGAGGATCTATGTTGATCTGTATGAGTCTGTGAGCTGGTTTAGAGATGGGATATGAGGTAAAGAAGGTTTGGTCTGTGAAGAATTGGTATGTTATTGTTTGAGTACTAAGTATCTGGGTGGATGAAATAAGAAGTACAGCCAGCAGTATCATCATGTGGTATATGAGAATGTGTGGTATCATATTTGGTTGGTTGTCCATAGATTATCGTTGAGGGTTTGTTTGTATGAGTTCTGTTTCAGTGATCGTAATCCTGTAGTTGTTTTTTCTTTTGGTGGTGCATGGAGTGGAAAGCTGCGCAGTTGATTGGTTCTCTGTTGTGCTTTAAAGGTCCCCGTCTAAGGGCCATGCCAAAGGGCCCTCTGGCAAGGCATTCAGGCGCAGGCATGCCTAAAGGCACTTTAAATTTAAAGCTGGAGTCTTTTCCCCTGAATGGCCTTGAGCCCGGGAGCGGGGAGGGGCCTTGTCTTCCCGTTCCCACGCTCGATGCCGGTGAGGGAGGAGCAGTTGTTGTCAGCAGCGGTGTGGCTCCTTCTTTGCATCTAAAGGCACTTTAAATTTAAAGCTGGAGTATTTTCCCCTGATTAGCCTTGAGCCCAGAAGCGGGGAGGGGCTTGTCTTCCCGTTCTCCCGCTCGATGCCGGTCAAGGAGGAGCAGTTGTTGTCTGTGGCAGTGCAGCTATAATTAATTATTATATTATTAATAATTAATCGGTTAATAGTAACAAAACACATAGATTTGGTTGTACATAGATTTAGACTGGAAAGTTAGAATGTATAGCATTAGCTAAAGGAACAGGCATAGAAGCATTTCAGAAACCCAATTGAAAGAGAACAACCAATAGGACACTGTAACACAAGGGTACACAATCCTGAAATGGTTATGGAGTAACACTCTTTGTTAAGGAAAGCATAGTGTCAAGTATGATAACAATTCTACTACTACTACTACTGAGCATTTGTAAAGTGCTACCAGTCATACGGAGCGCTAAACAGACATGTAAGAGACAGTCCCTGCCCATAAGAGCTTACAATCTAGTTAAGACAAAACACAAGACAAAACACAGAAGGTGTAAGCAGGGATAAACTAGGGGAAAGAAAAGGGGAGAGAAGAGGAGATCAGGTGAGTCAAGATCCAAAAGCAGCAGCGAAGAGGTGAGCTTTCAGCTTGGATTTGAAGAGGGTTAGAGAGGGTGCCTGGCGCACCGATACAGGTAGTTTGTTCCAGGCATAAGGTGCAGCAAGGTGAAAGGAGCAAAGTCTGGAGTTAGCAGTAGAAGAGAAGGGCGCAGAAAGAAGTAGTTTGCTAGAAGAGCAGAGTTCCCGAGGGGGGTTGTAAGGAGAGATAAGAGAAGAAAGGTACTGAGGAGCCGCAGATTGAATGCATTTATAGGTCAGCAGGAGAAGTTTGAACTGGATGCGGAAACAGATAGGGAGCCAATGAAGTGACTTGAGAAGAGGAGTAATATGGGCATGACGAGACTGGCAGAAGATTAGTCGCGCAGCAGAGTGTTGATCAGATTGAAGGGGAGAGAGATGATTCAAAAGGAGACCAGAAAGGAGTAGGTTACAGTAGTCAAGACGGGAGGTGATTAAGGAGTGGATAAGCGTTTTAGTAGTGTGTTCAGAGAGGAAAGGGCGGATTTTGCTAATGTTATAGAGAAAGAAACAGCAGGTCTTAGCTACGAGCTGGATATGTGTGGAAAAAGAGAGAGAGGAGTCAAAGACAACCCTCAGATTGCGGGCTGAGGGAACAGGAAGGAGTACAGAGTTATCCACAGAGACTGAGAAAGGAGGAAGAGGAGGGGAGGTTTTAGGGGGAAAGATGAGAAGTTCAATCTTGGCCATGTTCAATTTCAGTTCTGCAGGATATAAATCATCATGTAATAACTCTCTGGATAGAAACCCCATCTGTGACAGAGATGAGTATAGCACTGGGAATATACTACCATCCACTGACAAGAATGAAGATGCAGACTGAAATAATAGAGATTAGAAAGGCTAATAAGAATGGCAACAAAATAGTATGAGTATTACATCAATATTGATTGAATGAATGCCTCATCAGGGCATGCTAGGGATCTAATGTTCTTGGATGCCATAAATAATTGTCTTTTTGCAGCAGCTGGCATCTGAATCAAGAGATAGATATAGTATGTTAAATCTGGTTGTAAATGGTAGAGATAACAGTGCTAGGAAATAGTGAGATCAATAAAATCAAATACGATATGATCTTTCTGGAAAACATTTAACAAATCTATTAAAGTACTATTTAAATTTAGAAAAGGCAACTATAATAAACAGAGTAATTTTTTATCACAGAGTGTCTTGCCAGTGAAGGTACACAGATGTATGTGCTGCACCTGTTTAATAAAAGCAACATATGTGCCTCAATAAAATTACGCTGCCAGACAGTAGGAATGGGTAGTTATACTTGCTCCAATATAGGCCTAATGGGAGACAGCCAACATGGCTTTAGACAAGGAAGATCTTGTCTTACTAATCTGATATGTTTCTTTGAAGGTGTGCATAAACAGGTAGACAAAGGTGAGTCGGTTGATATAGTGTATCTGGACTTCCAGAAAGCTTTTGACAAGGTCCCCCATCAGAGACTTTTGGCAAAGCTAAAAAGTCATGGGATAGGAGGCAGTGTACTATTGTGGATCGGGAACTGGTTAAAAGATAGAAAGCAGAGGGTAGGGCTAAATGGCCAATATTCCCAATGGAAAAAAGTGAATAGTGGAGTACCCCAGGGATCTGTACTGGGTCCGCTACTTTTTGACATATTCATAAATGACCTGGAAAAGGGAATAACTAGTCAGGTTATCAAATTTGCAGATGACACAAAACTGTTTAAAGTTGTTAAAACCCAAGAGGATTGTGGAAAACTGCAGGAGGATCTGGATAAATTGGAAGACTGGGCATCCAAATGGCAGATGAAATTTAATGTGGACAAATGCAAAGTTATGCACCTAGGAAAGAACAACCCACACTATAGTTACACGATGCAAGGCTCCACATTAGAAACCACCACCCAGGAAAAGGACTTAGGAGTCATCGTGGATAACATGTTAAAACCCTCCGCCCAGTGTGCAGCGGCGGCCAAGAAAGCAAATAGAATGCTAGGTATCATAAAGAAAGGGATGGAGAATAAAACAAAGGATATTATAATGCCTCTGTATCGCTCCATGGTACGACCGCACCTTGAATATTGTGTGCAATTCTGGTCGCCGTATCTTAAAAAGGACATAGCGTTATTAGAAAAAGTACAGAGAAGAGCCACCAAATTGGTGAAGGGGATGGAAGGCTACTCCTATGAAGAAGAGAGGCTAAAAAGGTTAGGGCTCTTTAACCTGGAAAAGAGACGGCTGAGGGGAGATATGATAGAGGTCTATAAATTAATGAATGGAGTGGAACGGATAAACGTGGATCAATTGTTTACGCTATCAGAATATAGAAAGACTAGGGGACATGTAATGAAGCTACAGGGTAAACTATTTAAGACAAATAAGAGAAAATATTTTTTCACTCAACGTGTAATCAAACTCTGGAATCTGTTACCGGAGGATGTAGTAAGGGCTGTTAGTATAGCTGGGTTTAAAAAAGGTTTGGACAAGTTCCTGGAGGAAAGGTCCATAAACCACTATTAAAAAGGGACCCAGGATATCAATGCTTGACCCAGTACAAGCAATGTGGAACCTGTGTCTTTTGGGGATATTGCTAGGTACGTAGGACCTAGATTGGCCACTGTTGGAAACAGGATACTGGGCTTGATGGACCTCGGTCTGACCCAGTATGGCATGTCTTATGTTCTTATGGCACACTTGACTTGCCAGTATACATGAATGTGTGCATATCAAGTCTTCACAAGCAGGATCTGATAACTACTGGTTGTTTTCAACAAAAAAGGGAACATAAAGGTGCTGAAAATTGGCAGACACCAATTACCATTTTTGGTGGCAACAAGCCTTTTCAATTATATGATTTTTTTTTTAAAGGGCAAAATGGAAAAGAAGGAAATTAACTTTTGGGGGGTGCAACTGGATTCTAAGTGCCATGTTTACTAAGCTACATAACCTGTTGACGAGGCAGATAGCATGCGCTAGTTGCCTGTGTTAAACAGATAGCACAGGTAAAATGCAGATAGTGCAGCAATTTTCTGCACTGTTTGCATTTTCCATGGCATTTGTGAGAATGGGCAGGCTATGGGCAGAGAGAGGATGTGTCTGCAATGCGCGGTTACTTCAGGTGTCAACAGTGCACAGTAACCGCCCAAGTTGCAGACAGCACAGGCACAGCTACTGCCACCTCAATGTTGCGCCAAGCTCTACATTTTCTCTGCTAGGAAAATGCTGTGCATGCACACAAAAGATAGTGCACAGCTTTTGCAGCTAACACCACACTTTTTGCAGAAAAATGCTGTGTTATTTGCAAAAGCCTAACATGGCTTAGTAAACAGACCCCAAAATCTCAAAGATTCTATAGAACAGCCTGACCAAACTTACCTTTGCACTGGAAATCCCCTTTCAAAGATTAACAAGATGTGAATATATAGAGTGAAGTCCATGTCGCTGCTCTGCATTTCTCTTCCATAGAGCCCAACCTTAAGAGGGCTAACAACAGAGCCATGGCTCAAACATTATAAGCCTTGACATGTACTGGGCATTACCGTTGGCGTGTGGCTTATGGAAAAATGTTGGACAACTGATTAAGGTGGAAATTTGACACCACCTTTGGAAGGGACATTGGAGAGATGCATATAACCATCCTATTGTTAAAACAACATTTGGTATAAGGTGGATCAGTCACAAGGCCTGAGCTCACTATGTATGCTGAAGTGAAAGTCACCAAAAAATACCATTTTCCAGGTCAGGACTTTAGCTCAAAGGAGATCAATGTTTCAAAAGGAGCTTTCATCCACTTTGATAGGACAGTTAAAATTCCAAGTTACAGCGGGTGACTTGATGAGAAACTTCAAAAGAAGTAAGCCCCACATAAAGTGAACAATTAAAGGTTGTACAGAAATGAGTTTTCTTTCCATATGGTGTTAAGACTCAAATGCTCTGAAGTGAACCCCAATTGAGTTGATTTTTAAACCTGCCTCTGAGACAAATGAAAGGTATTCAAGCAGATTTTGTGCGGGACAGCAAAAGGGATCTTGCGACTCATATCATACCACAAATCCCTTCTATTTAAAACTATAAGATCACCTAGTTGAGTCTCTCCTAGAAGCCACAGGAATCTGTGATATCTTATCAGGCAGTTTCACAGCAGTTATGGGTACCTTCTCAACATGAAGTCTGTGAATTTTAAAAGGAACTTCTTTTTGCCATCCTGAATGTAACTCACTTTGAGTTACTATTAATAAATCATCAGCTAAATCCAAATAAATAAAGAAATAGATAATAATTGGCCATACACCAGGATAGACAGTCATTTAGAGTTTTGATGATGCAGACTATTCTCATAAGCTCTGAGTGTTTTGGCTTAGCTGGTTCTCAGATGACTGCTCTAACAACTATTTTATTTATTTATACCGCATTTCCAAGGATCAATGCTGCTTACAGGGAACAGAACTTCAATAATACATGGAACAATTAATATAACATGGATGGAACTAGAGATAACACAGAATAGTGTAACTACATACAAAGTAATGGGATTGCTTGTAGCAGTCTATGGTCAATGCTTTATCATAGGCTAGGGGCAGGAGGAGGTATAGCAAAGTTGCAGAAGTGACAGATGAGGGCCAGGTCATGTAACTCCATCAAAATGTTCCATGTTCCTGAATGTTGCAAGTTCATGAGAGTCTCTGATGTGATTTGGTAAGGTATTCCAAAGGCGATGGGCATATAGGGAAAAAGACTGGATGCAGGTTCTCTGGTTACTCTTGGTCATTGCTGGGGGTAGGACCAGAAGGTTAGCTGTATTATTTTTTCTTTGGTGATTTTTTGGGGTCTTTGTTAAGATGGATTGCAGATATTGTGAGGATAACTGATGGAGTATTTTGAATGTTGCCATCATAGTTTTATACTTAATTTGACTGAGGAGAGGTAGCCAGTGTAGCTCTTTTAGAATGGGTGTTATGTGACTGTAACAAGGTGAGCACACCAGAATTTGTGCAGCTGCATGTTGGGCAAGCTGTAGAGGATGTAAGGAGTTCTTTGAAATGCCTTAAAGGATGGCATTACAGAAGTCAAAGTGGGGAAATATGAGTACTTGTAAGACCGTTCGGAAATCATGTGGTTCAAGAAGGGGCCGTAAGTGTTGGAGTGTCCTCAACTTGTAATAGATGCATTGGGTTACTTTGTTGATATGCGGTTGAAATGTGAGATGTTGATCTATGGTAACGTCAAGGTATTTCACTTCTGATCTAACCTCCAAGTGGGCATTGTTAATTTTTAAGGACTTTGGGGGGAGAAAGGATCAATTTTTGGTGAGGAATAGGACCTCTGTCTTCTTGAGGTTGATAGTGAGTTTGTGATCTGATAGCCATTGTTTTATGGCACTGAAACAGTCTGCAACTGTTGAGTAATTTGTGTTTGTGGAGGTAAAAGAAGCATATATGGAGTGGAGGAGTGGCCTAGTGGTTGGGGCAAGGTACTTCAGGCCGGAAGGTTGGGGGTTCAAATCCCACTAGAGGACAGCAACCTTGGGCCGGAAGGACTGGGGTTTCTAGTCCCACAGGTGCTCCTTGTGGTCTTGGGCAAGCCACTTAACCCTCCATAGCCCATGTTCCCTGTAAAATAGTTATCTCCAAGTTATAATGCCCTGTTCAATGTAATATCAGTTTGTTCAATGTAAACCGCACTGATGCAGAATAGCGCGGTATATAAGAGAATGTAATAAATAAAATAAAAAATATATCATAATATCATCTGTGTAGAACTAGGCCATTTCTCCACTTCATGGTGTACTCAAGATTGGCATTGGGGTGGTTGTCATTACGTCTGAGGCCCTTTGAGATGTCAGTATCAATGAAACACCTCCAGGAAAAACACGGGGTTTGAGGATCGGCTACATGGCTCTGTATTTTGGCAATGATGTTGTCAAATTCAAAGCATCATGCTAAGCAAACAATGTAGTCAGCTTTCCATTGATCTTTCTGTTGAGTTTGTCCTTGAAGATTACTAATGTCCAGATAGAAGAAGGTAGAGTGGGTGAAGCTATGTCCACCTGAGCTGATTGAGGAGTTTCATTGGCTTAGTCCAAAATTTTTGGAGAAGACTCACCCCTGCTCTGTCTGGGAATGCTTCCAAGATATAGCAGCTGCCAGCATCTCTCCTCTCCACACCAGGTCCTGAGGAGGCCTCATATCAATATTTTTTTGCCTCTATTTTAGATTGTCTATTTGCCTCTATTTGAGATTGCCCTCAGTGTCGATAAAGGAGCCAAATCCAAATTCTCCGTCTCATTTGGGCAGATACTGATTGATATCTGATCCCAATGACCTCTAGAGATGCATGATGTTGAGGGAGATCCATGATATCCCTGACATCATGCAACCCAAGAATACAGAGGGTAATTCTATCAGCTTCCATATAGTTAAAATGCATTTGTGTTAATCATATATATTCTATAAGTCAAATCCAAGTGAATTTGACTTCACAGAATACTAGTTTAAGAGGCCCTAACACACCTAAATTTAAGCTGGTGTAAATGAGGGCATATATCTTATGCAAGTATGCCCATATTCTAAATATTATAGGTTCAATACAGGGAGGTCAACATTTTTAAAGTGCTTGGCTGTGGCTGTTGCTGAAACTAAACCATGTATTTTGCATCAGAGTTTCTCTGGTGTCCAACAATGAATATTCGATTTCACCGGTGATCAGTATTACTATCCAGTCAGCGACGATATTTAACCACCAACCGGATCGCAAAAATCACAAAGTTAGGACAGACTAAATTTAAGAATCTTGTGAATTCCCAGCCATAGTCATTTTCCATTGCTTGTCTTCTTTTGCATCTATCAATTGCTTATGTAGGGAGATATCCTTCCCTTTGTTTCCTCCTACTACTACTATGTATCATTTATATAACAAGGAGTACGCAGTGCAGTACCGGGAGCATGTAGGAGACAGTCCCTGCTCCTAAGAGCATACAGTCTAGTTAAGACAGATAACGCAACTGGGGATTAGGATATATTTAGGGGACTTTCCTTCAGTGAAAAAGAAAGACGGAAAGAAAATTAATGTCTCTGAAATATGGTGCTGGTGAAGAAGACTATGTACATCATGGACTCCCCGAAGAACAAACTGGTCAGTACTAGAGGAGATCAAACCTATGCTTTCCTTAGAAGTTCTGATGACAAGACTTCAACTTTTATATTTTGGACACATCATGCAAAGAAGAGGTCATTAGAAAAAGACATCATGCTTGGTAAGATTGAAGATCAACATAAAAGAGGAAGGCCAGCAAAGCAATGGATCATAAAATAACAGCAGCCATGGATGCCACTCTATCAACAATTAGCTTCCTGACTGGACCGAACACAGTTAAGAGCAACTATATAGAGAGATGCCATGAGTCAGCACCAACTCAACGGCACTTAACAATAACAGTAGTTTTGAGAGCTATCCTTTTATCATATCAGTAAAGAGAGCGCACAATTGTACGGGTTTAAATAGCACAACCTTAACTAGGTATGAGCTTGTTTGTATATGCTATGAAATTATAGATTATATTACAATCATAGCTAAGTAAAGGATGAAATAGAGTCTTGACAATGGTGAAAGAGACAGTAAAACGTAACGAGCCTGATATACAGCAGTTGCGGCTAGCGCTACCAAATTGGCTAGCTGCCGTTGCTAAACATTAGACCAAGATATTCAATGACAGGTCCTGGCACTGAATATCCAGGTTGCCCAGATAGCAATGAAGCTAACTGGACAACAGCAATATTCAGTTGCTGCCTAGTTAGCTTCTGTGGCGAAATTTAGGCCAGCCTTTGCTGAGTCTGACTTTTGTTGCTTTTTGATAACTGGGCAATGGTTGAATATCACCTTTGCCCAGTTATTACCGGGTGCTATCCCCCCGAATGCTCCAATGCTAACCTGTTAGCATTGGGGTGGGCAGCAGCAGCGCCTGCAAATGAATATCTCAGACAAGAGAATTAACAAGGTTAGCAAGTCAGAGTAGTTACTCACCTGTAACAGGTGTTCTCCAGGAGCAGCAGGAATCAATCCTCACATATGGGTGACGTTGGCGCCGACAGAGCCCCCATGCGGAGCATTTCCCCAGCTTTCAAAGAAAGCCTTTGGGAATGCAGCGCGCATTCGCGGTCCCCTTCCCGCTCAAGGGTGCCATCTTGCTCAGTCTGATGACATAGCTAAAAGAGAGCAAAAAACAAAATAAATCACATGACTGCAACTCCAAGGGGAGGAGGGAGGGTTGTGAGGACTGATTCCTGCTGCTCCTGGAGAACACCTGTTACAGGTGAGTAACTACTCTTTCTCCAGGACCAAGCAGGAAGTCAGTCCTCACATATGGGACTCCCCAGCTTAAGGCTACCGGAGACCCAAGCTGAAACAATGAGCTCCCTCTAGAGCCTCAGCATGTGAGAAAAAAATCTTCTCTGATAACACCCCCGAATGGTAGCCCAACACCAGAGCCGGAGGGTAGGAGTTGCCTAAACCCCAAAGAGGTTATGGAGTACCGCCTGTCTGAAAGCACTGTCCCTGCGGGACTCCCTCTCAAGGCAGTAGTGGGCCACAAAAGTCTGGCTTGAAGACCAAGTAGCAGCCCGGCAGATGTCTGCCAACGGAACAGAGCGGAGATGAGCCACTGACGCAGCTTTCGCCCTGACACGGTGAGCCGTAACTCGACCCTGCAAGGAGAGGCCGGTTGCCCTGTAAGCCCAGGCGATACAGTCGGCTACCCAAATGGACAAAGTACGCTTGGAGACAGGTAACCCCAATTTATTGGTGTCAAAAGAGACAAAGAGATGAACAGCCCTCCGGTGCTCCCGTGTACGGTCAAGGTATAAGGACAACGCCCTCCTACAGTCCAGGGTATGCAAGACCATCTCAGCCCTGCTGGCATGCGGCCTGGGAAAGTTGGAGGAACCACCTCCTGATTGAGGTGGAAGGAGGAGACAACCTTTGGAAGGAACTTAGGGTGAGTCCGCAAGACTACTCTGTTCCTATAGAACCTAGTATATGGAGCATCTGATACTAAGGCCTGAAGCTCACTCACTCGCCTTGCTGAGGCAAGAGCTACCAGAAACAACGCTTTCCAGGACAAAAAGCGCAAAGGACAAGTAGCCATAGGCTCAAATGGTGGGCAAGTAAGTTGTTGCAAGATCACATTCAAATCCCACTCAGAGGCAGCTGGACGAACTGGAGGCTTAAGCAAAAGCAGGCCTCTGGGGAAGCGAGCTACCAAAGGGTGGCTTGAGAGAGACTGGCCCTCCACCGGGGAGTGGTGCGCTGAGAGAGCACTGAGGTGGACCCTAACAGAGTTGGATTTAAGGCCTAGATTGGACAGGTGCAGCAAATACTGCAGCACTATTGGTACCAAGCATGAGAAAGGATCCTCCTCGTGCTGGGCACACCAGGTGGAGAACCTACGCCACTTAACAGCATATGACTTCCGGGTGGACAGCCTCCTAGAGGCTAAGACCACGTCCTCCACTTCCCTAGGCAGCTGTAAGGGTGCTAGAACTATCCTTTCAGCAGCCAAGCCATCAGATTGAGGGACTGGAGATTGGAGTGTAAGAGAGATCCCTGATCCTGAGACAGGAGATCGGGTTGCATCCCCAGAGGAAGAGGAGCATCCACCGCTAGTTGTAAAAGAAGTGGAAACCACGGTTGCCTTGGCCATCTGGGGGCCACCAGGATCACCGAGGCCTTGCCCAGATCACTGTGTCCTGGACACTAGAGGCGTGGGAGGAAATGCATACAGGAGGCCTGTAGACCATGGTAGGAGAAAGGCATCCGCTGCTACCCTGAGAGGATGCGGTTGTCTGGAACAGAACCTGGGCAGTTGACGGTTCAGTGGGCTGGCAAACAGATCCATGGTGGGAAGACCCCATCATAGGAAAATCTGTTGAACTACTAGAGGATTCAACTGCCATTCGTGTGGCTGTAGGATCCTGCTCAACTTGTCTGCTAGGTAATTCTCCTGCCCAGGTAGATAGACCACCTTGAGAAGCATGCCATGCTTGACTGCCCAGGAGCACAGATCCTGTGCTTCCTGACAAAGAGGTCAGGACCCCGTGCCCCCCTGCTTGTTCACATAGAACACAGCAACTTGATTGTCCGTCTGTACTAAGACAGACTGCTGAGAGAGGACATGAGAGAAAGTCCATAGGGCTAAGCGGATTGCTCTGAGCTCTAGGAAATTGATTTGCTGTGTGGCTTCCCAAGGAGACCACAGGCCTTGAGTGCATGCTCCTTGCCAATGTGCACCCCAACCTTGAAGAGAAGCATTGGCTGTCAGCACTTGAGAGTGTGGAGGTGTCTGAAAAAACACCCCTTGCACCAGATTCGGAAGATGGAGCCACCACTGTAGAGAAGACACTAGTTGTATGGACACTCTCACTCTGTCCGTGAGGTGTCCTGTGGTTTGGTGCCACCGAGTCCGGAGGGCCCAGTGAGCCGGCCTCATGTGTAGACGGGCATTTGGAGTTACATGGACCATGGAAGTCATGTGGCCTAAGAGCCGCAGGAATTGTCTGGTTGAGACCAGAGAATTGCTGTGGAACTGCCTGGCCAGATCCATCAACCTGTGGGCCCTGTCCACGGGCAAAAAGGCCTTTGCCTGAAGGGTGTCCAGTCTGGCTCCTATGAATTCCACGTTTTGTGAGGGGTGCAAAGTGGACTTTGCAAAGTTTATAACAAACCCCAGATGCTGAAGCAGAGCGACAGTGTGAAGGGTGGTTTTATTGGCCTCCTGTGGAGACTGACCCCTGATGAGCCAGTCGTCCAGGTATGGAAAGACAAAGATGCCTTGAACCCTGAGGTAGGCCGCTACCACTGCCAGGCACTTGGTGAATACCCTGGGAGCGGAGGTTAGGCCAAAAGGTAGTACTCTGTACTGGTAATGGTTTCCCCCCACTACAAATCTGAGATATTGTCTGTGGTCTGGATGACTGAGGATGTGAGTATAAGCATCCTTTAGATCTAAGGAGCATAGCCAATCTCCCTGCTGGAGGTAGGGCAGCAGGATTCCAAGGGTAAGCATCTTGAACTTTTCCCTCTTCAGGAACTTGATTAGATTCCGCAAGTCTAGGATGGGTCAGAGGCCTCCTGTTCGTTTTGGTACCAGAAAGTACCTGGAATAGAAGCCTTGACCCCTCAGGTGGTGGGGTACCGGTTCCACTACCTGTTCCCATAGAAGACTTGCTACCTCCTGCAGGAGTAAGTCCCTGTGCAGAGAAAGTCTTGGAGGCTCCCCTGGAAAATAGGAGGGGGGTACCTGGTGGAAGTGGAGGAGATAGCCCTTCTGGACTATACTTAGCACCCAGGTATCCCTTGTCACGGCTGGCCACCTGTGGGCGTACAGGGCCAGCCGGCCTCCTGTGCTGATAGGGGCCAGCTGAGGAGGAGAGGCTATGCCACTGGTGTCAAAACCCCGCTCCCTGCTGTGCAGGAGCCGGAGATGGTGGCTTGGGGGTTTTCTGCCTACGGGGCCCATGTCCCTGCCCCTTGGCCTGCTGACCCTGTTGGTGAGCTACAGAGGCCTGAAAATGAGGGCACTGTTTATAGGCAGATGACTTCCTCGGGTAAAAGGTCTTTTTTCCCGAGCCCTTCTTCTTCAGAGAAGGGGCAGAGGTTTTCCTGGACAGCCTTGTCCGGGTAAGAGTCTCGGTCTCGATTTCTGCAGCCTTTTCAGCCATGGGCTTGCCAAAAAGGTTTTCACCTCAGCAGGGGACATAGACCAACTTGTCCTGCACCAAGGGGTGGCCCAAGGGGTGTGTGGGGCCATGTGCGGAGACTTGGTGTGGGGCCTCATTTGCATAAGTGGCCTTATTTGCATAAATATTTGTATAATGTTACCATACACTAACTTTTAGTAAACATGTCTCTTAATGAGTGTATGGATAAAGAAAGACTAAAAGATTTCTACATTACTATAATCCAGTGCCAACCGCCAGGCACATTAGGAACTACTACAAACGCTACCCATTTAGAACCCATAGCAAACCCACCGTATCCTGACAGCATTACCAGGACTCACAAAGCACCATACCCTACCTATCAAAAGGCAACACTGCAAATATTAAACCAATATATTTCAGAGAATACTGGGGAAAGAGAACAAGTGGCAATGTCAAATAGGAATTACATAAACAGAATACCTCAGCTCAGTTACACATGCAGAACATAGACCATCACCAAACAAGGAATCACAATTTAGAAACAGGAAGGCAATAATTAAACTGGGAACCCCAAAAGCCAAACTTGGAATGTACAACAACACTGTAGAAATAAAACTATAAATTAATTTCTTGTACCAAACAAAGCGCAGACGTCAATGATGCACTTTCCCAGAGCTTTCATATTCCAGTTAATAAATTCAAAATAAAGAGATATCTTTCTACCTTTTGTGCATTTTTTTTCAGTTGCAATTGCTCCAGCCACTTTCTTCTGGTTTCTTCATGTTTTCTGCTAACTCTCCATCGTCTGCTGTCCATTTGTCCTTTCTTCTCTCTTCTAGTATTTTTTCCATTCTCTCTCTCTACATCTGCTTTAACATACTAATCTTTCTCCTTTTGCTCTTTCCTCATTCCTATTTCATCCACACAAATTTTACCCCTCCATCCTCAATCCCCACTTACTCTCCCAATACCCGGCCAATTGTAGATTTTCATCCCTCCCACACAAAATATTTTTCCCCTCTCCATTTTACTCTCCCAGCCCCATCCCATTCTAATCCTCCCCCAACATCAGCTCCCTTCTATTTCCAGTCTCACCCAGCATCCATTCCCTTCTAGTCCCTGCATCAGCCCATTTGCAGTCCTAGCCCCCCATCAGCCCATTTCCAGTCCTAGCTCCCCCATCCATTTCCAGTCCGAGTCCCTTCATCAGCTCATTTCCAATCCTAGCCCCCCATCAGCCCATTTCTAGTCATTTCCGAGCCCCACCATCAGCCCATGTCAAATCCTAGCTCCCCTCCACTCAGCCCAATTCCAGTCCAAGCCCTCCCATGAGCCTACTTCCAGTTCTAGCCCCTCCATGAGTCCATTTCAATTCAAGCCCCCACCACAGCCCATTTCCAATCTTAGCTCCCCCCAACAGCCCATTTCCAGTCCTATCCTAGCTGCTCCATCAGCCCATTTTCAGTCCTAGCTCCCTTCCCTCACAGCCCATTTCCATTCCAAGCCCCCTCCCCATCAGCTATTTGCAGTTCAAGCCTCCCCTTTCACTCAGCCCATTTCCAGTCCTAGCAACCCCCCAACCCATTACCAGTCCTAGCCCCCCATCAACCCACTTCCAGTCCTAACCCTCCATCACCCCATTTTCAGTTTAAGCCCCCCTATAACCCATTACCAGTCCTAATCCCCCATCAGCCCACCTCCAGTCCTAACCCCATCAGCCCATTTCCAGTCAGCCCCCCATAGCCCATTGCCAGTCCTAACCACATCAGCCCACCTCAAGTCCTAACCCCTCCCCATCAGGCCATTTCCTGTCCTAGCCCCCGCATAGCCCATTATCAGTCCTAACTCCCCATAGCCCATTACCAGCCCTAACCCCCCATCACCCCATTTCCAGACATCACCCATCAGCCCACTACCAGTCTTAACCCCCCATAGCCCATTACCAGTCCTAACCCCCCCCAACAGCCCACAGTCCATTATCAGTCCTAACCCCATCAGCCCACCTCAAGTCCTAACCCCTCCCCATCAGCCCATTTCCTGTCCTAGCCCCCGCATAGCCCATTATCAGTCCTAACCCCACCATAGCCCATTACCAGTCCTAACCCCCATCACCCCATTTCCAGACAGCCCCCATCAGCCCACAGCCCATTAGTAGTCTTAACCCCCCATAGCCCAGGACCAGTCCTAAACCCCCCCCAACAGCCCCCCCCCCACCTCAAGTCACGTCCTAACCCCCTCCCTAGCCCATTACCAGTCCCGCCCCCCCCCCCCCCAATCGGCTCATGGAAAATTTTTTTAAAAAAAAGCTGGCTGCTGCTGCTGCCGACGCGGCAGCGGCAGAATGGAGTGTCCCGCGGGGCCCCCTGTGCCCGGCTGAGCTCTCCCGGCCCGGCTGAGCCCCTCTGCACCGGCTTTCAGATACGCGAAGGGAGAGTGTCTCCCTCGCGTCTCTGTTAAGCCCGCAGGGGCTGATGGGAAATTTCCCATTTGCCCCTGCAGGCTTAACAGAGACGCGAGGGAGACACTCTCCCTTTGCGTATCTGAAAGCCGGCGCAGAGGGACTCAGTCGGGACGGGAGAGCTCAGCCGGGCAGAGGGGGCCCCGCGGGACACTCCATTCTGCTGCTGCCGCGGCGGCAGCGGCAACAGCCAGCTTTTTTTTTTTTAAATTTAATTTTTAAAAAAGCAGAATGTTCTTTGCATGGGGCCCCCCTGAAATGCGGGGCCCTGTGCAAAAAACATTCTTGCTCAATGGACGGGCCGGCCCTGCCTGCACCCATGGCTCGAGGTCCGATGACTGTAGCCAGGCCTGACGGCGTGCACCGATGCCGGCCGCGGCTACTCGGGCCGAAGCCTCGAAGCCATCATAGGCTGCTCGAGAGATAAACTTCAAGCACTCACGAATACCCGATGACAGAGCATTGAACCTCTGCAAAGGTTCCTCGGAGAGACCAGCAGAGAACCGGCAATCTCCTTTGCCAGGTCTCAAAGGTACATGCTCATGTACAGCTGGTAGGTCTGGACACGGCAAGCAAGCATAGAGCCCTGGAAGCACTTCTTACTGAAGGCATCCAGGTTCCGGGCCTCCTGGCCAGTAGGCATCGAGGAGTGCATCTTCTGACTCTTCAGACGATGCATGGCTGATTCCACAACCATGGAGTGGTGCGGTAATTGTGCCTTATAGAACCCGGGGCTCTTGCGGACTCGATAGATGGAATCGACCCGCTTGCTCAAAACCGGCGTTAAGGCCGGCGCCTCCCACATGCGGAAGAGCAACCATTCCAGCATCGGAGGAACCGGTACAGTAAAGGCCTCCTTTGGGGGAGAGTCATACTGTAGGGCCTCGAGCTCCTTGGCTCGAGGCTCCTCATCGGGATCCGCGGGGAAGGCCAAGGCCTTGGCCATATCCTGCACGAAGTCCAAGAACCGGGTATCCTCCGGTGGGGACCGTCTCCGAGGCTCGGACTCCGGTGAGCCCGATGGGACACACCGAGTCTGAAAGGTGTCGGGTGACTCCTCATCCTCCGTCTCCCAGCCAGACCCCTCGGAGGAGGAATCAAGCGGCTCCGGTCGGGCAGGCACCGATGCCATCTGCCCCGATGACCTCGGTCCCGAGCGGGAGGCCGAGGGAGACCTTGGCCGAGGATTGAATTGAGCACGCATGGACTCAAGGATCAGCTCGGCCTCCGGGGTAAACTTGGACGTCGATGTCCCGGTGTTCGGGGCAGATGCACTGGTGAGACCGGCGATCAATGCCTGCTGCTGTTCCATGAAGGCAGCCAAGCTGCACTCCAAGGCCGTCAACCTGAGTCCGAGCTCAGGAGACTCAGCAGCCCCCGACAGCGTCGGGCCCGATGTCGGCTCCCCTGGAGGAGAGTCCACGAGTACTCACGTGACCCGAGGACTCCATCTCCACACGAGGTTGTTTTGCAGGCCTCTCCGACTCCGAAGACCCGGGACGGCGCTTGGGGCTATGCGACTTGGCCCTCGAGGAGCCAAGTGCATCCACTGACACCGCCCTCAGGGTTTTTTCTTCTTGCGATGCTCCCGCGAGGGAGACCCCCCTCTCAGAGGAGCCTCGGCACTGCTCGGGGCCGGAGTCCGGACACGGAGTCAGAGAAGATTCTTTCCTTTTGGTGCTGCCGACTCCTCAACGCCTTTGAAGACATTTTCCCACACGGAGCACAGATCATCGGGTCATGATTGGGTCTGAGGCATCGGAGGCAGCAGTCATGTGTGTCGGTGAGAGACATAAGTTTCTTACACCGATCACACTTTTTAAACCCGCTGGCAGCCATCGGGGGAAAAAGGGCCCCTGCGAGGTCAAAAGACAGGGCTGCCAGTGAAAACAGAAAAAATGGCACGTACGCTAGCCACTAAGGGCAAAAAACGAAAAAGAAGTCCGGGCTCGATACCGATGTATCGGGCCCAGGCGGGAAAGGGAAACCGGCGTCGAACCAAAGAAAACAGGTCCACGCAGAACAAAAATCAACTTTTTCCTCGGGTGAAAACGAAACACGTCTGTCGGGCTCCACGGAAAAAAGAAGACTGAGCAAGATGGCACCCTTGGGCGGGAAGGGGACCCTGCATGCACGCTGCATTCCCAAAGGCTTTCTTTGAAAGCTGGGGAAATGCTCCGCACGGGGGCTCCGTCGGCACCGACATCACCCATATGTGAGGACTGACTTCCTGCTTGGTCCTGGAGAATGCTATGTTATTCCTTTTGAATATCGGACCCAACATTTTCAAGGCATCTATGCCAGATAATGAATGCCAAAATCAGCATCTTTATTAAGACTTTTGTATAGGTTTCAAAATATTTGACCATCTAAATTTGAAATGTTTTGTGCAGTTCTGAAATTCCTTTTAAGTACTGTGAGGGTATTAAGGGAATGATCTTTTCATGAAAAATGTCACTTTGTTCTTGTCTCTAACATGTTATTTTATGTCTATGAAGGTTTATTCTTGCCCATACTTCTTGGTTTATGTAACATCCATCTTCATATTTTTCCACTGTATCATATATATCACCTTTATAGCTGAGTATGAAGGTGAACCATTTATACTGAATGCTTTTCAACTGTCGGTACCTGAACTGCCCCATGAAATGTACTGGTATAGTTTGCATCATGGTATCTTGCCATCATGGATTTTGTGCTGCTCATTCTTGAGTTTCATTAGATTTTGCTATAGGTTAGGTGACTGACAGAAAGTTAAAACTGGAGATGTATAGTGCAGGAGTAACTTTTTTTTTTTTTTAACAGAGTACTCTTTTCTCTGACACATTGAGAGTATTTTATAAATCTTATTCTGTGCATGTGAAACCTGCTTTCTCTGTATTCCCATGTCCCCATATATTTTATAAAATACACATGTACATTTCTACTCCACCCCGGCTCTTCCCAAAGTACACCCAAGGAACATCTATGCATATTCGACATAAAAGTATGTCCATTTTTTCTGTGCATGTATGGGGGTCACACAAATTTATAAATTCCCTTTTCTGCATGAGAAACAAAATTATTCAGCTGTAACATGTGTTCTCCATGGATAGCAGGTGTTGCCAAAAAGGTTTCAAGTTTGTGTGCTGAAAAGTTTATATAATAATTCAGGATACTTGGTAATTGGTCGTACCTCAGAATCGGTGAAGGCCCATTTTTACTGGCCAAGAATATCCGCACATGTAGAAGCCTATGTGAAGACTTGTGGAAAGTGCATTATGAGAAAAACTGCCTACTCGAGCTGCACCATTAACAAATATTACTTGCAAGTGTCTGTTAGATCTAGTCTGTATACTGTAGACTTTTGGTACCTGTAAAATGACAACAAGAATATTGGCAATATCTTAGTTATGATAAGAACTGTGCTGCAACAATCAGACAGAAGAAAATATTTTTGTTGCCAACAGGGCTTTTGAAAATTTGTATTCTTATTCTTCTTCTTTTTTCTTGGAAACGTGCACATGTCTAGGGCCTTAATCTGCATGACTTTGTTTGCATTTATTTTTGCGGGAATGTGTATCTTTTAGGGTGGAGACATCTTTATTTTAGAAGGCCCTTACATATGCCCACCTCCACAGCTGCCTCTCCCATGGAATTTCAGACGTTCTGACATGGATGTCCCAAATCCAAGCCAGACAACCTTTCTAAAATATGCCTTCACTCAAATACATCATTACTATACCTGTCAGGTCCTCACTCACTTCCCTTCCTATCCTGGGATGATACTTCTCCAGCTCCAGAGTTTTGTCAGATTTCAATTTGGCTAGTTGTTCCATTAACAGTAAAGTATCTGATTCATTCCCATATGTAACCCTGCAGGCCATTTGTTGTCCACCCTATTCCTCTCTCTATTCTAATGTGTGTGTCTAAGAACTTAAGAACATAAGATATGCCATACTGGGTCAGACCAAGGTCCATCAAGCCCAGTATCCTGTTTCCAACAGTGGCGAATCTAGGTCATACGTACCTAGCACTATCCCCAAAAGACACAGGCTCCACAATGCTTGTATTGGGTCAAGCATTGATATCCTGGGTCCCTTTTTAATAATGGTTTATGGACCTTTCCTCCAGGAACTTGTCCAAACTTGTCCAAACCAGCTACACTAACAGCTCTTACTACATCCTCCAGTAACAAATTCCAGAGTTTGATTACACCTTGAGTGAAAAAATATTTTCTCTTATTTATTTTAATTAGTTTACCCTGTAGCTTTATTACATGTCCCCTAGTCTTTCTATATTCTGATAGCATAAACAATCGATCTACGTTTAGCCGTTCCACTCCATTCATTAATTTATAGACCTCTATCATATCTCCCCTCAGCCGTCTCTTTTCCAGGTTGAAGAGCCCTAACCTTTGTAGCCTCTTCATAGGAGTAGCCTTCCATCCCCTTTACCATTTTGGTGGCTCTTCTCTGTACCTTTTCTAATAACGCTATATCCTTTTTAAGATACGGCGACCAGAATTGCACACAATATTCAAGGTGCGGTTGTACCATGGAACGATACAGAGGCATTATAATATCCTTTGTTTTATTTTCCATTCCTTTCCTTATGATACTGAGCATTCTATTTGCTTTCTTGGCCGCCGCTGCACACTGGGCGGAGGGTTTTAACATGTTATCCACGATGACTCCTAAATCTTTTTCCTGGGTGGTGGTTCCCAATGTGGAACCTTGTATATCGTGTAACCATAGTGTGGGTTGTTCTTTCCTAGGTGCATAACTTTGCACTTGTCCACATTAAATTTCATCTGCCATTTTGATGTCCAGTCTTCCAATTTATCCAGATCCTCCTGCAGTTTTCCACAGTCCTCTTGGGTTTTAACAACTTTAAACAGTTTTGTGTCGTCTACAAATTTGATAACCTCACTCGTTATTCCCTTTTCCAGGTCATTTATGAATATGTCAAAAAGTAGCAGACCCAGTACAGATCCCTGGTGTACACCACTATTCACCTTTTTTCCATTGGGAAAATTGGCCATTTAGCCCTACCCTCTGCTTTCTATCTTTTAACCAGTTCCCGATCCACCATAGTACACTGCCTCCTATCCCATGACTTTTTAGTTTTGCCAAAAGTCTCTGATGAGGGACCTTGTCAAAGGCTTTCTGAAAGTCCAGATACACTATATAAACTGACTCACCTTTGTCTACCTGTTTATTCACACCTTCAAAAAACATATCAGATTAGTAAGACAAGATCTTCCTTGTCTAAAGCCATGTTGGCTGTCTCCCATTAGACCATGACTATCTACATGCTGTGTAATTTTGTTATTTATGATGGTTTCTACCATTTTCCCTGGTACTGACGTCAGGCTCACCGGTCTGTAATTTCCCGGATCACCCCTGAAACCCTTTTTAAAAATTGGTGTTACATTGGCAACCCTCCAATCTTCAGATATTACAGATGATTTTAATGAAAGTTCACAGATTACTAATAGCAGATCTGCAATCTCATATTTCAGTTCTTTCAACACTCTTGGATGTATACCATCCGGTCCAGGAGATTTGCTACTATTCAGTTTATCAAATAGCTGTAAAGCACAGTTACTTACCTGTAACAGGTGATCTCTGGGAACAGCAGGAATAAGTCTTCACATATAGGTACATCGGTACCAACGGAGCCTGTGCGGGAACGCTCCCCAGCTTCCCAAAAAGGAAAGCTTTTGGGAGCATCCCACAGCGCCTGCGCGCTGCCTTCCCGCTGCCTTCCCGCCTTTCCTAACCGCCTCTCCTCAGTTCGAGTTTAAAGCTGAGACAATAGAGAGAGAGAGGAAAGGAAAGATAGATAGAGAGATACAACTCCTAGGGGAGGTGGGAGGGTTGTGAAGACTTATTCCTGCTGTTCCCAGAGATCACCTGTTACAGGTAAGTAACTGTCTAATCTCAAGGAACAAGCAGGAATGAGTCTTCACATATGGGGACTCCCTAGCTAAAGATGCCTGGAGATCCCCAAGGATATGAGACCCTGGGAAGGGTTCTACATCCTCCTATGGATCTCAGGCATCCATCCAAGGAAGGAGGGTAGGAGTTGTTTAAGAATGGAACAGGTGTTTGAGGACAGCCTGACCAAACAAGGCATCCCGGCGGGAGTCCTTGTCCAAGCAGTAATGGGCTGTGAAGGTATGAACCGAGGCCCAGGTGGCTGCTCGACAGATCTGGTCGATGGATACAGAAGTTAGATGAGCCATAGAGGTGGCCATGGCCCTCACATTATAAGCTGTGACATGGCTCTCCAGAGAAAGGTTCTTACTCTGGTAGGCGAAAGAAATACACTGAGCAATCCAATTGGACAGTGTTCTCTTAGAGACTGGAAGTCCCAAATGAGAAGGATCAAAAGCAACAAAGAGCTGGGAAGACTTTCTATGCTGCTGTGTCCTTTGTAAGTAAAAGGCAAGAGCTCTTTTACAATCCAGAGTATGAAGATTCTTCTCTGCACTGGATGCATGAGGAGCTGAAAAAAAGACAGGTAAATATACCTCTTGATTAAGATGAAAAGGTGAGACCACTTTAGGCATAAAGTGTGGATTGGTCCTAAGGACTACCTTATCATGATGGAACCTGGTATAAGGTGGATTAGCCACTAAGGCCTGTAGCTCACTGATGCAGCGAGCTGAGGTGACTGCAATAAGGAAAATAACTTTCCAAGAAAGGAATTTCAAGGAGGTGGTGGCTAAGGGTTCATAAGGAGGCTTCATAAGCTGACCAAGAACCAGATTTAAATCCCATGCCACCGGAGGAGGCCTAATGGGAGGTTTAGTTAAAGTTAGGCCTCTCATGAATCTTGCAATAAGAGGATGAGAGGAAATAGGTTGTCCATTGATAGGTTTAAGGGATGCTGCAATAGCACTCAAA
Source organism: Ichthyophis bannanicus (assembly GCA_033557465.1). Lineage (NCBI taxonomy): Eukaryota > Metazoa > Chordata > Amphibia > Gymnophiona > Ichthyophiidae > Ichthyophis > Ichthyophis bannanicus. The sequence continues at coordinate 1,302,058,037 of CM066031.1, forward strand.
TGGACTCTTACTGAATTCGTCTTAAGGCCTGCATTGGAAAGATGCAGGAGATAGTCTAATAGAGAATTTAAAGGTAGTGCTAGAGGGTCGAGACCCTTTTCAGCACACCAAATGGAAAATCTTTTCCATTTAAAAGCATAGGAACGCCTAGTGGAAGGTTTTCTGGAAGCATGGAGGATATCCTTCACTTGTTGAGAAAGATTCAAGTCTTGAAGGTCTAGGCCTTCAGTAACCAAGCTCTGAGGTGAAGGGACTTGGGGTTTGGGTGCCACAAAGTCCCTTCCTCCTGGGACAGAAGGTCTTGAGCAGCTCCCAAGTCCAGGGAGGGGGCTTGGGAGAGATGCAGAAGTAGAGGGTACCACACTTGGCGTGGCCAGCGTGGAGCTATGAGGATCATAGATCCTTGATCCCTCTGGAGTTTGAACAGAGTCTTGGGAATCAAGGGAATGGATGGAAAGGCATACAGGAAGCCCTGACCCCAATGAAGGAGGAAGGCATCCTTGGCCTGAACTCCCTGACACGGAATTCTGGAACAGAACCGGGGAAGTTTGGCATTCCACGGACTTGCAAGAGGTCTATGTCCGGGATTCTGAGTACCTGATCCATGTGCAGGGACCATTCGTGTGGGAGCAGAACTCGACTGAGTTCTGCCCAAGAGTTTCGGATTCCTGGGAGATATACTGCCAGGAGATGGATCTGATGCTCTCTGGAGAAGGCCCACAATCTTAAAGCTTCGTTGCAAAGCGACAGAGAGACAGTTCCTCCTTGCTTTTTTATGTAAAACATGGCTACTTGATTGTCCGTATGAATGAGGACTGTCTTGTAGCTGAGCAGGGAATGAAAGACCTTGAGAGCTAGAAAGACTGCTTGAAGCTCCAAGTGGTTGATATGAAGAAAGGTCTCCTGTAGGGACCAAGTGCCTTGAGTGGAGAGGTCTTGTAGATGAGCTCCCCAACCTGTTTGGGAGGCATCTGTTGTGAAGGTTGCCTGGGGCAACAACTGTTGGAAGGGGGACCCCAGCAACAGATTTTGAGAGGACATCCACCATTGGAGAGACCAAAAGAGACGTTTGGAGGTTGCTATTTGGTCTGAGAGAGCTCCTGATGCTTGAGTCCACTGGGTGGACAAAGTCCATTGGGCTGCTCTCATGTGTAGGCGAGCATAGGGTACCACATGCACTGTGGAAGCCATGTGGCCTAGCAGTTGTAGCATCTCCTGGGCAGTTAAGTGGCTCTTTGACTGAATCTTGTAGGCTAACTGCACTAGACGTTGGCAACGGGCCTGAGGAAGGTAGGCCCTTGCAGTGGTAGTATCCAACCAGGCCCCTATGAATTCTAGGGATTGAGTAGGGGTGAGCTGAGACTTTGGGAGGTTTACCACAAGTCCCAGATACTGCAGAATGCGTCTTGTGCGGTCCAGGGAAACCTGGGCCTCTGACTGAGATGGAGCTCGGATGAGCCAGTCGTCCAGGTATGGGAATACAAATATTCCCAGAGTGCGTAGAAATGCAGCTATTGTTGCCATGCATTTGGTGAACACTCTTGGAGCAGAGGCCAGACCAAAAGGAAGCACCCTGTATTGATAATGTTTTCCTTGGAAAAGAAAACAGAGGAATCTTCTGTGAGATGGATGGATGAGGACATGTGTGTACGCATCCTTGAGATCTAGAGAACAAAGCCAATCCTGACTTTGAAGGTATGGAAGGAGAGTGCCCAGAGAAAGCATCTTGAACTTCTCCTTGCATAGAAATTTGTTCAATTCCCTGAGATCTAATATGGGTCTGTATCCCCCTGTCTTCTTTGGAATGAGAAAATAGGGGGAGTAAAACCCTGACCCTTGTTGAAGAAGGGGAACTTCTTATATTGCCCCGTGGGCAAGAAGGGTAGCCACCTCTTGACCTAGAAGGTCGAGAAGAGATGTGGGAGAACTGAAGCGTCTCACCATGGTGTGGGGAGGAAGGTCTGAGAAATGAAGTTTGTAGCCCTCTCTTATGATGGAGAGGGTCCACTGCTCTGATGTAATCTGCTCCCATCTGGGAGCAAAATGAGCTAACCTTCCTGGAATGGTGAGAGGTTCTGGCTGTTTTAAAGCCAGAAAGGCTAAGTTCTCTAGCATCAAGTCAAAAACCCTGAGGAGGTTGGGTCTGCTGAGTTGCAGCAGCCCCTGTAGTCTTAGGCCTGGCCAGTTTAGGTTGCTGACGCTTAGTAGCAAAGCGACCTGTAGAGGATTGTTGGCCAGAAGCAGAAGGGAATCTGCTCTTTTAGAAAAAAGACTTCTTGAAGGGTTTTTTCTTGGCAGGAATGGAGGTTGACTTTGAAAGTCTATCTAGAGCCGAATTTTCTGCATCCATTTGAGTGGCTTTTATTTGCCATTCTTTGCCAAACAGGTTTTCACCTGTACAGGGAAGATTTCCTAAGCCATCTTGGACCCAGGGTTCTAAGTCAGAAGCTTGGAGCCAAGCAATTCTGCGAGCAGCTATGGCAATGCCAGAAGCTCTGCTGGCACCTTCAAAGGAGTCAAAGGCTGCCCGGTTGGAAAACTTTGAAATGTCTTGAGTATGCTTAAGCCAAATGAGGAATTCATCCCTTTTATCCTCTGGAAGAAAAGGGAGGAAAGTGTGCAGCTTATCTGCAACTTCCTTTAGAAACATACCCATGTAAAGACTATAGGAGTTGATTCTGGCAATGAGCATACTGGCTTGGAAGATTTTCCTACCAAAAGCATCCAAGGTCCTGCATTCTCTTCCTGGAGGAGCAGAAGAGTGTCTCTTTGTACTCTTGATCCTCTTCATAGCTGACTGCACCACAATGGAATGGTGAGGAAGCTGTGTTTTATGAAAACCAGGACAGGGAGGGACACGATACATAGTGTCCAATCTGCGAGAATGAGGAGAGATAGTGAGAGGAGTCTCCCATAAATCAATCATGTGTTCATAAAGAATCTCATGAATTGGTAAGGTGACTGCCTCTTTAGGAGCCTTAGAATAACCCAAAATGTCTAATTTTTTTGCTCTAGGCTCTGATTCAGAGGTTACTGAAATAGAAAGTCCTTTAGCTACTTCTCTTATGAAGTCTTCAAAGGACAAGTCCTCTGGAGGAGACTTTCTTCTTTTTGGAGAAGGCGGCTCTTCAGGAAGGGCTATGGATACTTCAGCAGACTCCTCTGATGTATCAGAATCACCAGAGGAATCAAAGTACCGTCTGTCCGGGTGCTCTTCCAATGCTTGGTACGCGTATCGAGCAGTATCGACATCGGGCGTCATTGGTACCGGATCGGTACCGATAAGCAGCCCTGGACAAGGAACCGCTGCAGTCGGTATCCTGGTTGATGCCGATGCAGTCGGTACCGGTATCGGCGCTGGTGCTGACAACGGAGTTTGTTCTGGTATCAACGGCGTCGCAGCTTGAATGAAGGCATTGATAGCCCGCTGCATGGACAGAACATTCTGAACCATCGACGCCATGAATGCCTGGAATTCGGTACCGGAAGATTGTGCCGGTACCCCAGAGCATTCTAACAGGTGATCGGTCGAGGCCGTGCCATCGATGTCAACCTGTAAACTCATAGGAGGAGCTTTGGAAGCCGGAGCTTCCCGCCGGGGTTGTTTTGCTGGTGCAGGATCCTCGAGGGCAAGCCCGGAGGCATCTCGATGCTTAGAGGGAGATTTACCCTTCGAGGACCTGCTAGATTTATGTTTGGTTACCTGAGATCCATTGGGAGAAGACGACCTGGAAGATGTCGATGCTACCGAAGCTGCATCAGCGGGAAACAGCACATGGAGCTTAGCTGCTCGGTTCTGTAAACCCCGTTTAGACATTAGAGAGCAGGACGGACAATCCGGAATGGAGTGTTCAGGAACAAATATTTAAGGCACCATTCATGGGTGTCCGTAACAGAAATAGTACCGCTACACTTAGTGCATTTCTTGAACCCGGAGGGTGGTTTTTCCATGAGGGAAATTTTCTTGTGGGGCCTAAGGCCCAAAGAGAAAAAGTACACTAAGTGAGGAAAAGTATATATTATTTTATTTATTTTATTTTTTTAAAGAAAGAAAGAAAAGACCGGCAGTACCGGTCCGGAGTCGGGGGAGGCAGACACGCGACCAAAGAAATAAAATAAAATAAAGAACTTCTTCAGCGGTGACAGGGCTCGACCTGCTGGCTCCGCGGCAAAGAAGAACTGAGGAGAGGCGGTTAGGAAAGGCGGGAAGGCAGCGCACAGGCACTGTGGGATGCTCCCAAAAGCTTTCCTTTTTGGGAAGCTGGGGAGCGTTCCCGCGCAGGCTCCGTCGGTACCAACGTACCCATATGTGAAAACTCATTCCTGCTTGTTCCTGGAGATTACATCTTCCCGGTGTAGCGATATTTCTCTCAATTCCTCTGCAGTATCACCTTTAAATACCACTTCAGTCTTGGGTAACATCCCTACATCTTCCTCAGTAAAGACCGAAGCAAAGAATTCATTCAGTCTCTCCGCTATAGCCTTGTCTCCTCTTACTGCCCCTTTTACCCCTCTATCATCTAATGGTCCAATTGACTCTCTCACAGGCCTTTTGCTACAAATGTACTTGAAAAAGTCTTTATTTCGTGTTTTTGCTTCCATAGCAAGTTCCTCCTCAAATTCTCGCTTTGCCTGCCTTATCAATGCTTTGCATTTAGCTTGCCAGTGCTTGTGCTGTTTCCAGTTTTTGTCGTTTAGCTCTTTTTTCCATTTCCTGAAAGATGCTTTTTTTGGCAGCAACAGCCTCTCTGACTTCACCTTTAAACCATGCTGGCAGTTTTTTGGACTTTCTTCCACTTTTCTTAATGCGTGGAATACAGCTGGTCTGGGCTTCCAGGATAGTATTTTTAAACAACAGCCAAGCTTGATGTAAGTCTTTAACCTTTGCAACCACTCCTTTTAGTTTTTTCTTAACTATATTCATTTTATCATAGTCTCCCTTTCGAAAGTTAAAAGGTAGTACTGTGGATTTCTTTACTATCCCTCCTCCACTAATTAAATCAAACACGATCATGCTATGATCACTATTGCCAAGTGGCCCCAACACCCTTATTTCTTGCACCAGATCTGGTGTTCCACTAAGGACTAGGTCCAGTATGGCTTCCCCTCTGGTCGGTTCATGAACCAGCTGCTCCAAGAAGCAGTCATTTATTTAATCTAGAAACTTTATCTCCCTAGCATGTCCTGCCGTGACACTGACCCAGTCGATACCGGGGTAATTGAAATCACCCATTATTACTACTCTGCTGTGACTTTTGTTAGCTTCCTTGATTTCTTTGAGCATTTCATCATCCATTTGTTCATTCTGGCCAGGTCTATCCTTACATCATCTGCCCAAGCACTCACACCCTTTTCACTCAACTTTTATACCTTCTCATCTCGCTCCCATTTAAACTTCACCATCTCTTCCTTGTTCCCCTCTGCTGGCAGCTCATTCCTGAGTCTATGAAGCACAGAAATCTGCTGGCCTGCTGTCATGCCTTTCCTCTCATGCTCCCAGATAAAAGGCAACATATTGTATGAGGAGAAATGACCAAAAGGAAGAGATTGGTTTAGGGAGCAGAGGCCAACAGTGTTGACGGTACCTCTTTGGGACATAAGCAAGAAGGTGAGTGGCAATTATTTTTATGAACAATAGGGTAGGATTTTTTTTTCCACTTTGATTTCAACAACATACACAGGGCTCAATTTTCAAAACGGTCAATATTCAAATGCCATAAGAAAAGCTGCCCTAAGATCTCAGTGTAATCACCCAAATAAAAGGATGAACACAGCTATCTGGTTCACAGCTGATCTGCACAACTCTCTAAAGAATCTCAGAAAGATTGAGTGAAAATGGCGTAAATCAAGGCTCCCCCATCACCAGGAATTATACATGAAGACCTTAAATGAACACCGACTTACCATTATGCAAAGAAAGAAGGAATACCACACAAATCTTCTGATGCGTTCTCTCAACAGACCTCATGAACTCTTTAGATTAATTCAATCTCTTACTAAGGATTCATCTCAGCCTCCAGAAAATAACTTAATACACGCTCAAGACATTGCCTTATACTTCCAAAATAAAACCAAAACTACCAGATAAACTGGAAGACCTCTGCATGGACACTCCCCTGCCTGAACCCACTAGCATTCCTAGGCTAACTCACTTCTACCCATACTCTCCTAAACAAATCGAAAATATAATAAAAGGTCTCAATGCAACCACCTCACCCAATGATCCATGTCCTTCTCACTGGATTAAAGCTACCTGCCCTGATTTAAGCTCATACATTGCCAAGATTATCTGCCTTTCCTTCAACAAAGGTGTTTTCCCAGTGGCATTGAAATCTGCCACAATCAAACCTCTCCTAAAAAACTCTAAGCTAGACCCAAAGGACCCTAACTCCTACCGTCCCTTTTCTAGTCTTCCCTTCTTATCGAAAATAATGGAGAAAAAATAGTTCGGCAACAAATACAAGACCATTTTGACTGCCAAGCACCACTTGATTCGCAACAGCATGGTTTTAGACAACATCATGGTGTCGAGACCTTGCTCACATCCCTATTTGACAACTTGATCTTAGGCTTGAATAATTCAAAACAAGGCTTTATGCTGATTTTCATGGATATGGCTTCGGCCTTTGATACAGTCTGTCACAGTCATTTAATCAATCTACTCAAGCTTAAAGGCATTCAGAGTACAGCTCTAGAATGGTGTAGATCATATTTAACAGATTGACAAGAAGAAGTTTGGATGGGCAATCAAACTTCTGATATTTATCAACAAACAAAAGGTGTTCCACAAGGCTCTTCCCTATCTGCACTCTTATTTAACATATATTTACAACCAATACGTACAATCATACAGTCCTTCGGCATTCATTATCACATCTATGCAGATGATGTGCTCCTCTACACGCCTTTCTCAACAGAGAACCCAAACTTCACTAAAATAATCGACTGTTTCAATGCTGTCTCCAATTGGCTAGAGATGCACAACCTCAAAGTAAACTACAAAAAGTCAGAAGTCCTCTTTGTTACAAAAATCCAAATGTTCATACCTCCATCCTCCCTAAAGGTTAAAAATGCTGAACTAAAGTCTAATCGAGAGGTCAGTAACCGTGGATCTGCACCCAGCGCTTCCCCTCCCCTCCCCCCCACCCTCCCCGTCTCCTCCATACCCTTTGTACGGATCCCACAAATTCCACACCACACAACATTTGGAACAAAACCAGGTCGCAGCTTTATTGCCCCATAACACTTTAATTAACATTGGTAACATGTGTAACAACTTAATCAACCAACCCCCCCCCCCCCCCCAGTGGAGCGATACCTCACCCGCCGTACCATTAGCAAGGATTTGCTTGGTGGCTAGCTATGTGATGCTGTTTGAGAAGCAGTCTTTGAATATGTGAGTCTTTAGAGTTTTTCTGAAGGTTGCTATGTCCTTTGTGGCCCGCAGTTTATCAGGGATAGAGTGCCATAGGGATGGAGCAAAGAGAAGGCTCTCTTTGATGTGGTGGAGCTGGTTTTAATAAATAGTATTGGTATGCTTAGCATGTTCTGTGAGCCAGTTCATCGCTTTCTGTTGTCAGGTGTGACTTGAAGTAGGGACAGCGTAGTTATTCACCTGTAACAGGTGTTCTCCAGGGACACAGGAATCAGTCCTCACATATGGGTGACGTCGACGTCGACGAAGCCCCCGTGTGGAGCAAATCCCCAGCTTTCGAAGAAAACCTTTGGGACTGCATCACGCATGCGTGGCCCCCTTCCTGCCCAAGGGTGCCATCTTGCTCAGTCAAATGACATAGCTAAAAAGACAGCAAAAGGATAAAAATTAATCAAAGGACTGCAACTCCAGGGGAGGAGGGAGGGTCGTGAGGACTGATTCCTGCTGTCCCTGGAAAACACCTGTTACAGGTGAGTAACTACGCTTTCTCCAGGAACAAGCAGGAAGTCAGTCCTCACATATGGGACTCCCTAGCTATAGGCTACCGAGAACCCATAACTAAAAAATAGGCTCCCTCTAGAAGAGCCGCAGCAGCCCTGATAGGAGTTCAAACAAGAATATAACACTCCGGTAGCCTGACACCAAATGGTCGAACGGTAGGAGTTGCCTAAACCTCAAACAGATTATGGAGTACAGCCTGGCCGAAAGCACTGTCCCGTTGGAACTCCCTATCCAGGCAGTAATGGGCTGCAAAAGTCTGGCTAGAAGACCAGGTTGTGGCCCGGCAGATGTCTGCCAGAGGAACAGAGCGGAAGTGAGTCACTGATGTGGCCTTAGCCCTGACCCGGTGGGCCGTGACTTGACCCTGTATGCCCAAGCAATGCAATCCGCCACCCAGGTGGACAACGTATGCTTGGAGACAGGCATCCCCAGTTTATTGGGGTCATAAGAGACGAAGAGCTGAGGAGCTCTTCGATGTCCCCGCGTACGCTCCAAGTAGAAGGCCAACGCCCTCTTACAGTCCAGGGTATGCAGAACTGCTTCTGCCCGGCTGGCATGGGGCCTGGGAAAGAAGGTCGGAAGCACCACCTCCTGGTTGAGATGGAAAGAGGAGACCATTTTCAGCAGGAACTTGGGGTGCGTGCGAAGCACCACCCTGTTCCTATAGAACCGTGTGAACAGTCTATCGGACACCAGAGGTTGCAGCTCACTCATCTAGCCGATGTGAGTGCCACCAAGAAAAGCATCTTCCAAGAAAGGAAGCAAAGATGGCAAGTAGCCATCGGCTCGAAGGGTGGGTGAGTAAGCTGCTGCAAGACCACATTCAGATCCCATTCGGTCACCAGGGGACGAAACGGGGGTTTCAGCAGAAGCAGATCTCTCAGGAACCTGGACACCAAGGGGTGGACAGAGAGAGGTTGCCCTTCCACTGGAGAGTGGTGTGCTGATAAAGCACTAAGGTGAACTTGGACTGAGTTTGACTTAAGGCCTAAATCTGAAAGGTGAAGCAAGTACTACAGCACTACAGCCACCTGGCAGGAGAATGGGTTCTCACTCTGCTGAGTACACCATACCTCAAATCTATGCCACTTAAATGCATAGGTTTTCCTAGTCGATTGCCTTCTAGAGGCCAGCAGTACATCCTCTATCTTTTTTTGGGAGGAGAAGTGGTGCAAGGACTACCCTTTCAGCAGCCATGCCATCAGGTTGAGGGACCTGAGTTTGGGATGCAGAAGTGAGGCCCTGTCCTGCGACAGGAGATTGGGCAGAAATCCCAGAGGAATTGGAGTCTCCTCCGCCAGTTGCAGGAGGAGAGGAAACCAAGGCTGTCTCGGCCACCTGGGGGCCACCAGAATGACCGAGGCCTTGTCCCAAAGGATCTTGAATAAGGTCCAAGCCACCAGAGGCGTGGGAGGAAACACATATAGGAGGCCCAACGACCAGGATATTAGGAAAGCATCCACAGCTACCCTGTGTGGGTGCGGCTGTCTGGAACAGAAACGGGGAAACTGGTGATTTTGAGGGCTCGCAAACAAATCTATGTATGGTCACCCCCAGCACTGGAAGAGTTGCTGGGCTACATTTGGATCCAGTTGCCACTTGTGCGGCTGGATAATTCTGCTTAGCTTGTCTGCTAGGAAGTTCTCCTGACTTGGCAAGTAAACTGCCTTGAGGAACATACCCTGGCTGACTGCGAAGGAGCATAGGTCCAGGGTTTCCTGACACAGGATATGAGAGCCTGTGCCCCCTTGTTTGTTCACATAGAACATCGCTACTTGGTTGTCTGTCTGAATCAAGACAGATTGATGACCCAGGGTTTGGCAGAAGGTCCGAAGAGCCAGGCAGATTGCTCGAAGCTCTAGGAGATTGATTTGTTATGTGCTCTCCCACTGAGACCACACACCTTGAGTGCAGACCTGTTGGCAATGTGCGCCCCATCCCAGCAGGGATGCATCCATAGTCAGCACTCTCGAGTGCGTGGGAGGCTGAAAAGGCACTCCCTCCAGAAGGTTGTGAGGATGAAGCCACCATTTCAAAGACTGTATCAGGCGAAGGGACACCTTGATGTTGTCCCTGATTCTGCCTGTGGCTTGTGTCCACTGGTCCCTGAGGCACCACTGAGCTGTTCTCATGTGAAGCCAAGCATTGGGTGTCACATGCACTGTGGAGGCCATTTGACCAAGAAGGCGCAGAAAGTGTCTTCCTCAGATGCGGGATCTTTGACTCACTTGCTGCACTAGGGCTACCAGTCTTTGAGCCCTTTCCTATGGTAGATAAGCCCTTGCTTGAAGGGTGTCTAACCTTGCCCCTATGAACTTCAGTCCTTGAGAAGGAACCAGAGTGGACTTTGTGTAGTTGATCACAAAGCCCAGGTGCTGAAGCAAATGGAAAGTTCAGGACGTGGCCTGTTGGACCTCCAGGGCTGACTGGCCATGTTGAGCCAGTTGTCTAAGTAGGGGAAGACGAATACCCCTTGAGTCCTTAGAAAGGCCGCCACCACCGCAAGGCACTTTATGAATACCCTGGGTGCCAAGGCAAGGCCAAAGGGAAGCACTCTGTTCTGAAAATGGTTTCCTCCCACTACAAATCTTAGGTATTGTCTGTGGTCTGGATGAATCAAGATGTGTTTATACGCATCTTTGAGATCTAAGGAGCATAGCCAGTCTCCCTGGCGGAGGTAAGGCAGCAATATTCCAAGGAAAGCATCTTAAACCTTTCCCTCACCAGGAACTTGTTTAAGTTTCGCAGGTCGAGGATAGGTCTTAGGCCTCCAGTTTTCTTTGGTATCAGAAAGTACCTGGAGTAGAAGCCTGTGCCCTGCAGGTGGTGGGGCACCTGTTCTACCGCCTGATCCTCAAGAAGGCCTGCTAACTCCTTCATGAGGAGGTCCCTGTGAAGAGGGGGGTCTGAGAGGCTCCCCTGGAAAGTAAGAGGGAGGCACCTGGGTGAGATGTAACTGATAGCCCATTTGGACTATCTGGAGCACCCAGGTGTCTGTTGTAATAGCTGGCCACCTGTGGGCATACAGGGTCAGCCTTCCTCCTCTGCATGGCCTTACTTCCTTTGGGAGAGAGACTATGCTCTGGGAGTCAAAAGCCCCCTCCAGGCTGGGCCGGAGACGGTGCCTGGGGCTTGGGGGCCTTTTGCTTACGCGGGCCTTGCCCCTGTCCCTTGGCCTGCTGCCCCTGCTGGGGAGCTGGGGTGGCCTGATACGTGGGGCAGTTTCGGTAAGCTGATCTTTCCTCGGGAAAAAGGGCTTCTTACCTGAGCACTTCTTCTTAGAAGGGGCAGAAGTCTTCTTCTTGAGTCTTGTCGGGGTTAGGTACTCGGACTCGATCTCAGCAGCCTTCTCAGTCATGGGCTTGCCAAAGAGGTTTTCACCCTGGCAAGGGACATCGACCAACTTGTCCTGAACCCATGGCTCCAGGCTCCAGGTCTGACGACTGTAGCCATGCCTGGCGTCGTGCACCGATGCCGGCCCCTCCTACCCGGGCTGAAGCCTCGAAGCTGTCATAGGCAGCTCGAGTCATAAACTTCGAGCACTCTCGGATTCCAGTGAACAAAACCTGGAAGTGCTGCAAAGGTCCCTCGGAGAGACCAGCGGAGAACCCGGCAATCTCATTTCCCAGATCTCGCAGGTACATGCCCATGTACAGCTGGTACGTCTGGATTCGGCATGACAGCATCGAAACCTGGTAGCACTTTCTGCCGAAGAGCATCCATGTTGCAGGCCTCCCAGCCAGGAGGCACCGAGGAGTGTGTCTTCTGGCTACTGAGCCGGTGCATGGCCAATTCCACAACCATGGAGTTGTGCGGCAGCTGTGCCTTTTGGAACCAAGGGCTCTTGCGAACTCGATAGATGGAATCAATTCACCTGCTGAGGACTGGCATCAAGGTCAGTGTCTCCCACATTCGGAGCATCAGCCATTCCAGAATGGAGTGGAGGAGTAGCCTAGTGGTTGGTGCAAGGTACTTCAGGCCGGAAGGTCGGGGGTTCAAATCCCACTAGAGGACAGCAACCTTGGGCCGGAAGGACTGGGGTTTCTAGTCCCACAGGTGCTCCTTGTGGTCTTGGGCAAGCCACTTAACCCTCCATTGCCCATGTTTCCTGTAAAATAGTTATCTCCAAGTTATAATGCCCTGTTCAATATAATTTCAGTTTGTTCAATGTAAACCGCACTGATGCAGAATAGCGCGGTATATAAGAGAATGTAAATAAATAAATAAATAGAGGGCACCGGTACAGTAAGGGCTTCCTTTGGAGGAAAGTCATACTGGAGAACCTCGAGCTCCTTGGCCCGAGGCTTCTCCTCGGCATCCACCGGGAATGACAAAGCCTTTGCCATATCCCGGATGAAGTCCAAGAACCGGGGGTCCTCTGGGGGTGACCGTCTCCGAGGTTCAGATCCCGGGGAGTCTGATGGGACGTACTTGGTATGGTGGGTGCCCGGGGACTCCTCGTCCTCCGTCTCCCAACTGGACTCTGAGGAGGAGTCAATCGGCTCCAGCCTCGAGGGCTTCAGTCTCGGTCTCCCCAATGCCGAGGAAATCGGCGTCGACAACCTCAGTCCTGAATCTCAGCCGAGGATCGCTCGGCCTCCGGGGTCGACTTGGACGTCGAAGTCCCGGTGGTCGGGGCAGACAGACGTGTGAAACTGGCCATTAGCGCCCGCTGCTGGTCCATGAAGGCAGACACACTGCGCTCCAAGGCCGCCAACCTGAGACCGAGCTCAGGAGGCTCCGCAGCCCCTGGCTCGGGTCCTGATGCCAGCTCTCCCAAGGGAGAGTCAACAACGAGGACAGCGCTTACCTTCCTTGGCGTTGCCGGGTCCTTTCGAGGGAGTTTGGCAGGCTTCTCCGACTACGAGGATTCGGGGCGGTGAGCCGTGCTCCGCGAGGGACCAGGCCGTTCAGAGCTCTCAGACAACACCGCCCTCACAGATTTTTTCTTCCTCTGGTGTTCCTGCGAGGGAGACCCCCTTTCAGAGGACACCCGATGCTGCTCGGGAACAGACAGCTCCCGAGAGGTCCAGGCCTCTGACAAGGTCCGGGCCCATGCGGGTGCGGACTCAGGAAAAATCCTGCCATGTTGCTGCTGCCTGCTCCTCAATGCCTTGGAAGACATCTTTTTGCACGGGCCACAGGCCACAGACCACGGGGTCATGGCCGGGCCAAGGCATCGGAGGCAGCAGTCATGTGTGTCAGTGAGAGACATTAGTTTTGTGCACCAATCACACTTTTTAAACCCGCTGGCAGCCATCGGGGGAAAAAGGGCCCCTGCAAGGTCAAAGGACCGGCCTGCCATCTAAAAAGAAAAAAAGAGCATGAATGCTAGTTACTAAGGAGAAAAATGAAAAAACAGACTAGACTCAATACCGGTGTACCAAGCCTGAGGCGGGAAGGGGAACCGGCGTCGAACCGGCAAGCAGAGAAACACAATTTTTCAACTTTTAACACTTTTTCCACGGGGAAACTAGGATGATGTCTGTTGGGCTCCGCGGAAAAAAGGAGACTGAGCAAGATGGCACCCTTGGGCGGGAAGGGGACCGCGCATGCATGATGCAGTCCCAAAGGCTTTCTCCAAAAGCTGGGGATTTGCTCCGCATGGGGGCTCCGTCGACATCACCCATATGTGAGAACTGACTTCCTGCTTGTTCCTGGAGAATGCAAGTGTGGTGAGAATGAGTTATTGAGAATTTTAAAAATTGTGAATATAGTTTTGTATTTTATGCATTCCATTATTGGCAACCAGTGTAGTTGAGCAGGGGGGTTATGTGCTCTGGTTTTTGTGAGTTAAAGAGGGTTTGTGCTGCTGTGTTGAGTGCAAGTTGGAGCAGGTGGATAGCTGTTTTTGGTAGGCCTTGGAAGTTGATATTATAGTGGCCAAATTGTGGAAAGATAGTTGCTTGGAGGACTGAACAAAAGTTGTAGTGGGTTAGGAGAGGTTTGAGGTGTTTTATTGGTTTGAATTTGAAGTAAATGCTCTTTGTAATGGTTCCATACATGTCCTGTAAAGAAGAGGCATTGATCCAAGAAAACTCCTAGGTATCGTATTTCCTGTTTAACCTTGATTTGGATCTCATCGAGATTTATGGATTCTGGTGGTTTGAAGTTATTGTCTCTGGTAATGAAGTTTATGGCCATGTTATGTCTTCTGAGCTATTTCCTAAGGGAGGAGAAGCATTTTGTTATGGGCATGATTTCTAGGTTGGATCTGTAGATGGGTGTGTAGATCATAACATCATCAGCATCGATGTGGTATAGGATGTTGAATGTTTTTATGACTGTGCAAATTGGTTAGAGAAAGACATTGAATATTAAGGAGGAGAGGGAAGAGATTGTGGGTCTCCTTGGGTTAGAGGTTAAAGGGCAGATTTAGTGGAGCCTGTTCTTACTTGTAGCTGTCGGTTGTTAGGTAGGACTTGAACCAGGTGAGGGGAGTGTCCGTTAGACCTTGTTTGCAGTCGCTGGATGATAAGGTTATACGGTATGGAGTCAAATGCTACTTTTATGTCTAAGAAAATGAATATGAAGCCAGTGTTGGCTTTGTCAATGCCCTTAATGAAATTGTCTAATAAGGCGGTCATTAGAGATTCCATTCCATAATGTGGTCTGAATCTGTATTGTTGGTGGTCAAGTGGGCAATGTATTTCTATATGATCCTGGAGCTGTTGATGGATTATTTTTTTCTAGTATTTTAGCCATGAAGGGGAGACTGGCTATGGGCTTATAGAAGGTTGGTTGGTTAATATTGATTGATGTCCCCTTTCTCATAGGGCGGATGGAGTCCTTTTTGGTTCTGATGGTATGTATCCTTGTTGCAGAGATAGCTGGGCAATCTTTAGTATTGTTGGATTGAGTTCCTGTCTTGTAAGCTTGATCCAACTGACTGGACATGGATCAAGTGGTAAGGTAGTTGTGTTGATGCTTGTGATGATTTTATCAAAGTTGTCAGATGTGATATTTCTGAATGAATTCTATGTGTTCTGATATGCTGTTACTTGCTGATCTGTTGTGGTAATGAATGTGTTTGTGCCATTGTTGTGAGATGAGGTTAGGGTCTGGAAGTAGTCTGCCATCATCTGTGGGGTGGGATGTTTTTTTTCCCGTTTGCTATGTAATGTCTTTAATTAGTGATTTAACTATTTTGAAGAGCTCTTGGGGTGACTGAGAGAGCTTTGGATCAACTTTGTATGGCAGTCTTCCTTTACTTGAGTTGTAGCTGCCTGCTATTCCTGTAGTTTGAGTTTGTAAGTATTTAGGCTGTCGCTTGATCTGGTGTTTCTCAATTTCCGTAGATTGAGCTTCATGCCCTTTAGCTGAGGCATTTACCAGGTTGCTGTTTTTTGTCCTGTGCAGTAAACTGGAGGTGGGTGGTTTCATTACTACTTTAGATATGGTCTTGTTCCACTTTGTATTATGGAGTTTATATCTTCAGGGTTGTCTCGTAATTTTGGTAGGATATTTGCAAGAAAGACTTATTTTTCTAGTTTGTGGAACCTGTGTGTGGTGTGGTCCAAGATGTGTTGTTTGTGGTTGCGTATGTTGTGTGGTATGTTAATTAAAACCATCTTGTGGTCAGACCAGGGGACATCGATGGTGATGGGAGGTGATATTAAGAGTTCACTGAGTATGTTTTGTGACATGAAGATCATGTCAAAAGCGTTCCCTTTGTTGTGGGTGTGCTGACGATTTGAGTGTAGTCCAGGGATTCCATATCTTCCAGGAAGGATTTTGCTTTGTTCGGTGCTGTGGATGCAAAGTTGAGGTCATCTAGTAGCATGAGGTATTTTTTTGTGTGAGTTATTGTTGCATATAGCTTCTAGGATTGTTTCCAGTTGATCAGGGACAATATTATGGGATCTGTAGACGAGGAGGATGGTTATGCTGCCATTCGTTATTGTCAGTGTGTCAAGACCATTATCAGATGTTTTTGAGAGGGTGCGGAAGTTAAGGTGTTTTCTTGTTACTACCACTGAACATTTGTATAGCGCTACAAGGCGTAAGCAGCACTGCACAGACACATATAAAAGACAGTCCCTGCTCATCGGAGCATACAATCTAATAGAGACAGACAACATAGTAGCTGTATACATGGGATACAGCTAGGGGGAATGGTAAGGAAACACAAAGGACATTAGATGAGTCAAGATGCATATGTATATCTGTACATAATGTATTTAGTTTTGCACCGTTCTGTGCTGGTTAACTTGAACAATTGTTGTTTTCTAATTTTATTGTTTTTGGTTATATGATGTTACATGTAAAACAAACTCTGATTTGTTGATTGTTGTTTATTGTGAACCGCAACTGATCTATGGAAGATGCGGTATATAAGTGATTGTTAAATAAATAAATAAAAAAATAAATAAATAAATAAGGAGACGGGCAGAGAGAGAAGCGCCGGAGGATTCGGAGCAGACCAGCAGCTCCTGGATTGCCGTGGCTGGAGGGAGCCGGAGGATCGGGCAGGCGGCCCCGGGACACCCTTGCATCCGGCGGGGACTTGTTCCCCCTTTAAAAGAACTTCCTCTGCAGTTTTCACTGAGACGGGCAGAGAGAGAAGCGCCGGAGGATTCGGAGCAGACCAGCAGCTCCTGGATTGCCGTGGCTGGAGGGAGCCGGAGGATCGGGCAGGCGGCCCCGGGACACCCTTGCATCCGGCGGGGACTTGTTCCCCCTTTAAAAGAACTTCCTCTGCAGTTTTCACTGAGATGGGCAGAGAGAGAAGCGCCAGAGGATTCGGAGCAGACCAGCAGCTCCTGGATTGCCATGGCTGGAGGGAGCCGGAGGATCGGGCAGGCGGCCCCGGGACACCCTTGCATCCGGCGGGGACTTGTTCCCCCTTTAAAAGAACTTCCTCTGCAGTTTTCACTGAGACGGGCAGAGAGAGAAGCGCCGGAGGATTCGGAGCAGACCAGCAGCTCCTGGATTGCCGTGGCTGGAGGGAGCCGGAGGATTGGGCAGGCGGCCCCGGGACACCCTTGCTTCTTTGGGCCCTTGGATTAAGTATATATTGGATTGTATCTTTTGACCGCGGAGCGTGTCCGCGGGGCGTGGCTCGAAGGGGCGTGGTCAAAGGGGCGGACACGCCCCTTTGGCGCCCCTTCGGCGACACAGCGGCGCCTGTTAGCCTTTCTTTTGTTCTTATGTTCTTGTATTGTGATATTTCTTGTTAAATATGGGCAAACGGAAGGGGAAGGGTGCTTCTAAGGTGTCTGAGTCTGCTGCTGCAGACAAGCCGAGTGGTCCATTGGATAGGCATTTTTTGCCAGTTGCAGTCGCGCAGTCCTCTCCAGATGGGGTCTCCCTTAATTCTAGTGGAAGATCCCCTCCCCCTCTGCCTGTGCCTTTGCAATTGTCTGGGCTTTCCGTGGAGTCTCCGGAAAAAGCAAGTATAATGGAACCTATTGTTTTTCCTAAGCCTGTTCAAGCTGTCTCCCTTAGTATTTCTGAAATTTCGCCAGAACCCCTCGGTGGTGAGATTACCTTAAAAGATATTTGGTCTGCTCTGTTGGTTATTGATAAAAAAATGTCTTCTACTTTAAATGCTCTCTGTCTATTCTCTTAGGAGGCTGTTGTTTCCTTGCAACAGTTAGATGTGAGGGTTAGTTTACTTGATAAGACAGTTGCTAAAATTAGTTCTCAGGTCCCATCGTTAGTGGTGGCTCATGCAGCTAGGGTTAAGGATTCCCTGATAGTATATTCCCGGTTAGTCTTTAGAGAATATGTCACGTTCTTGTAATCTCAGATTTTTGAATTTCCCCCAGACTCCTTTACTTTCTCCTAGAATTCTGCTTGAGAAATATTTCAAAGAAATATTAAAGATACCTGACTCTATTGCTATATCGCAAACTTATTATCTTTTTTCAAGTGTTAAAAAGGTTAGTCCCATTGAGGGAGCCCTTGATGAAATTGTTCCCACTATAGATAATTTAACAGCTTTTCTAGAGGACTCCACGGATAATATCCCCTCTCGTTCCACTCTACTGGTCACATTTGCCTCTCTCGAAGCTAAGCAGCGCATTCTCCGTGCTTTTTTTAAAGTGAAGTCTGCCATGTTCTGTGGTCAGACCATTAACATATTCCCTGATGTTTCTCGCGAGACTCAGCTCCGGAGGAGGCAATTTCTAGTATTGAAACCTAAAGTTTTGGCAATTGGAGCAACCTTTTTCTTACGTTTTCCATGTAAGTGTATTATCAATTATAAGGAAGCTACATATGCTTTTATGGATGTAAGTCAGTTAGAGAAATTTGTTCTTGATCATTCAGGCACGATTGCGGGGGATAATTCTGGTTCATAGATAGATATTCTCCGATATTGTAGGCCTTAGGGCTTTGTTTTCTAAATTTGTTCATGTTTTTCTTTCTTGGTAAACTCTGCCCATGCTCCATAATGTGGACTTTATCATGTTTATTTTCATCCATGTTATTTTCTTATTGTATTTTGTACTGTGATTTTCCTTTGTTAATTTGGTGTAAGTTTTCATCAAAATCAAAAAAAAAAAAAAAAAATAAGATCCAAAAGTGGCAGCGAAGAGGTGAGTTTTCAGTCTGTATTTGAAAAGGGTCAGAGAAGGCGCCTAACTTCAGACTCAGGTAGTTTGTCCCAGGCATAACGAGCAGCAAGGTGAAAGGAGCGAAGTCTGGAGTTGGCAATAGGGGAGAAGGACACAGACAGAAGCGATTTGTTACAAGAGCGGCGTTCCCAAGGAGGGGTGTAAGGAGAGATAAGAGAGGAAAGGTAGTGAGGAGCTGCAGAGTGAATGCACTTATAGGTTAGAATGCAGACACCACCACCATGTCATTGAGTCCGTGGGGAGCTGAAAAGATGGTAGTCATGTGGGCTGAGTTGGTCTAATAGGACAGAGTCTGTCTCCATGAACCAGGATTCTGTTATGTTCAGGTGTCAATGTTGTTGTCAATTAGAAAATCCGTTAGGAGCTGTATCTTGTTTCATGCAGTGAAACCAGTATCCACCAAGCCAAGCGTACTTTCTATTCGGAAGCAATTGCCTCTGCCCCCAACAGGTCCCGGCACCTATTCTCTACTCTCCAAGTTCTCTCACGATTGCAATCTCGCCCTTCGCGTGGTGCTGCCACCTCTGCTCCAGCTCCCAGTCAAACCCAGTTGGCTTCTTTCTTCTCCTCTAAAATTCATGACCTGCGCCTATCTCTTCCTTCTTGTCCTCAAGTGCTGTCATCTCCCTCTGCTGTCCCATTCCTGGGCCAACTTCCATTCTCTGACATAAGAACATAAGAACATAAGATATGCCATACTGGGTCAGACCAAGATCCATCAAGCCCAGTATTCTGTTTCAAACAGTGGTCAATCTAGGTCATATGTACCTAGCAGTTTCCCCAAGAGACACAAGTTCCACAATGCTTGTACTGGGTCAAGCATTGATATCTTCGGTCACTTCTTAATAATGGTTTATGGACCTTTCCTCCAGGAACTTGTCCAAACCTTTTTTAAACCCAGCTACACTAACAGCCTTTACTACATCCTCTAGTAATAAATTCCAGAGTTTGATTACACGTTGAGTGAAAAAATATTTTCTTTTATTAGTCTTAAATAGTTTACCCTGTAGCTTCATTGCATGTCCCCTAGTCTTTCTATATTCTGATAAGGTAAACAATCGATCTACGTTTACCCGTTTCACTCCGTTCATTAATTTATAGACTTCTATCATATCTCCCCTCAGCCGTCTCTTTTCCAGGTTAAAGAGCCCTAACCTTTTTAGCCTTTCTTCATAGGAGTATCCTTCCATCCCCTTTACCATTTTGGTGGCTCTTCTCTGTACCTTTTCTAAAATCGCTATATCCTTTTTAAGATACGGCGACCAGAATTGCACACAATATTCAAGGTGCGGTCTCACCATGGAATGATATAGAGGCATTATAATATCTTTTGTTTTATTTTCCATTCCTTTCCTTATCATACCTAGCATTCTATTTGCTCTCTTGGCCGCCGCTGCACACTGGGCCGAGGGTTTTAACATGGTATCCACAATGACGCCTAAATCTTTTTCCTGGGTGGTGGTTCCTAATGTGGAACCTTGCGTCGTGTAACCATAGTTTGGGTTGTTCTTCCCTAGGTGCATAACCTTGCACTTGTCCACATTAAATTTCATCTGCCATTTTGATGCCCAGAACATCCCCAGAACTTCTCAAGCTTCTTTCTACAATTCATAAAACCACCTGCCCCTCAGATCCTACACCATCTAGGTGGCTATCTGAACCCTCACTTGGCTTAGTCTCACCAGTACTCACTATCATTAACTCCAGCCTCGCCTCTGGATCCTTTCCTCACCTATGGATGCACGCCTTGGTCCGCCCCCTCTTGAAGAACACCTCCTTGGACCCGTCCATTCCAGCAAACCATCGCCCTGTTTCTAATCTACCATTTTCCTCAAAACTCTTGGAGAAAGCAGTCGTCTCCCAACTTTCCCATCATCTCGACTCAACACATTTCCTGCACCCCCGTCAATCCGGCTTCCGGCCGGGCCATAGTGTTGAATCCATTACCACTGCTGTTCTGAATGAAATACACTCATCGCACGACAAGGGTCATATCTCGGTGGCGGTGTCTCTAGATCTTTCTGCTGCTTTTGATCTGGTGGATCACTCTCTTCTTCTCTCCAGACTGCGGGATGCGGGTCTTTGGAGCACTGTCTACCACTGGTTCCACTCTTTCTTGCACTCCCGATCCTTTGCTGTCACTTCGGTCTCTTCCACTACAGATCATTTCCCCCTTGTCTGCGGTGTCCCACTTGGCTCAGTATTGGCTCCTTACTGTTCAACATGTTCCTGGCTCCTCTGGCTTTATTAATCCAACAATCAGGCATCTCGGCATATTTAGAATGGAAACATAGAAACATAGAAATATGATGACAGAAAAAGACCACATGGCCTATCTAGTCTGTCCTTCCATATCAACAACTAAAACAGTCCCCTTTTTACCTTTAGAATAGAACCATAGAAATATGACGACAGAGAAAGACCACATGGCCTATCTAGTCTGTCCTTTCATATCAACAACTAAAACAGTCCCCCTTCTTACCTTTAGAATAGAAACATAGAAATATGACGACAGATACCGATGACATATTTCTTTTACACCACACCTCCTCCTCTCATCCGGACATCACCCCTCTCAATGAATGTCTATCCTTGGTCTCTACATGGCTTTCCACAAACTGCCTCATCCTTAACATCTCCAAAAGGGACGCTATTTGGTTCTCTCACAGCTCTACTTGCCCATCGCTTGCCCCTTCTTTGTGTCCCAATCTCTCTGGTGTCTAAGCTCCATTATCTTGGCATCCTCCTTGACAGTATTCTTTCATTCAATGATCACATTTCCCAAGTTTCCCGGTGCTCCTTTCTCTGTCTCTGGCGTATTCGCACCATCAGACCATTTCTCTCCCCCTCAGGCTTTGATCACTCTCCTTCTCTCACTGGTCATCACTAGACTTGATTTTTGTAACTCCATATTTGCCGGTATTCCTCAATATCAATGTCACTGATTACAGTTATTACAAAATACTGCAGCCCGGATGGCATCTCATGCCTCTTCCCAGGATCATATCACTCCAATCCTACAGCTGCCGATAAATTTCCGAATACAATTCAAGATCCTCACTTTGGAACACAATGCCGTTTACTCACACAGACCTCGGTACTTAGTTGACTTACTAACATTCCATACACCTACTCATAGTCTCCGCTCTGTCCACATCAACCGTCTCTACCTTCCCTCCCCCTCACAGGCTCACCTTCAACCAACCAGTCAGCTAGCTTTCTTTTACGTCAGTCCCTCCCTGTGGAACTCTCTGCCCACCGCCCTTCGACTAGAAGAGTCTTACCCCAAGTTTCGCTCCCTCCTGAGAACCCACCTCTTCTCCTCTGCCTTTAACCTTCCCCCCTGATTTCTTGATTCCCCACTCCCTACCTCTACTGAATTTTACTGTTTATGTTTCTTTTTTTCTTCCTCTCTCACTTTTTGTTATATTGATTTTAATTTCCTTTTCCTTTCTGATTTATTTTTTTATTTGCATTGTAAACCGCCCCGATGTAACGGGGGGCGGTATATCAAAAGTTTTAATAAACTAGATCGTGCATTTAGAAGGGTGCATTTTAGAGGGGGAACTTCCTTTAAATGCTTTAGTGGTGAAGATATATTGGTGAGCACTTTTTTTGATTTAAATGATGTGTAGTGTGTGTCTGGGTTTGCTCCTTTGATAGTTGGGGGTTGGGTTCACCCCTAAACAAAGACATGGGGAGGGGTGGCCTGTACAGAGCGGCAGGTGCACCTACTCTTGCCATCTTACTGGGCAGACTAGATGGACCATACTGATCTTTATCATTTACTATGTTACTATGTGTAATGATTAAAGGGTGTGAATGGATAATTGGTATGTATGCAGGGATAAAGGTTAATGGTGTGGTGGTTGTGAGGTAAGGCCAAGTGTTAGTAGGAGGGTAAGCGGAGTCATCGTTGGGGGTGTTGTCTGAGTGCTCTGGTGTTAGATTGATTCTTCTGTGCCTTTTGAAGTGTTGGATGGCTCTTGCCGGTCTTTAAAACAGCTTGTGCGGTGATTAAGTGCTGTTCCGCTGTTATGCCGGGTTGAAAAGATCTTCGGGTTATACCGGATCCGCTGAAAGTCATTAGTGTGTTGTCTCCTAGCAGTGATGTTGTTCTAAAGGTCTTTCGTCATTCTTTCATGCAGATCAGTTTAGCTCCCCACCTAAGGGCCTTGCCCTTAGGCACAGGTGCGCCTAATCGTGGTCACAAATTTAAAGTTCCCAGCAGAGCCAGATTCACGTGAGGGGATTGATGATGAATTTATTCATTTTGCTATACCATTCTCACCCCTAAGTTCTAAAATATAACATATAGTGCATAAGAACTTTTCAATAGTACAAACAGTGATAGGTTTAGAATCTAAGAAGGCTAGATTTGTATCATCGAGATCATGTAATTTGAAAGAAATTCTAAGCCCAGCTTGCCTACAACCTTTGGGGGATCCCCTACCACAGTTGGCAGGGGGGCACCATCCATGTGGTGAGTAAACTGTATGTGAGATTTCTCTTGAATTAACAATATTTATACATGGGGGGCATGTTTATAATGTACGCCATTCCACGTCCTGTACATCTAGTTTTGTGGTTTATGCTGTTCGTTGTCCATGTGGACTTCTGTAAATCAGGAAGACTATTTGTTCTTTTAAGATGAGGATATTAGAGCATAAAAGTCGAATACAACGGGCTTATAAAGAAGTGCCTATGGTACAACACTGCTTGGATGTCGGCATGCATTCTGAGTTGAGATGTTTCTGTATTGATGTTATCAGTCAATGTATGAGAGGTCAAAATAGGGAGCGTTCCCTTTTAAGATGTAAACAAAAATGGATTTATTTACTAGATATAGTATCTCCCCACGGCTTGAATGCCCAAATTGATTGGGGTATATATTTGTGATTTCAGATGGGTGGGTGAGTGGTATTTTTCTTTTGTTTATGACTCACTGGTTTTGTTTTATTATATGGCGAATCATTCCTCAGAGGATTGCCTTTGGGTGGAATGAAGTTCAGCATATTGTTCTGAATGTGACAGATGGTTATTTATTGTTTCTTCTGCTAAATAAGGTTATAATAGTTTTGCTCTGGTTTGGTGATTTATAAAGGGATGACACATCCCCGGGTTTCTCATGGGTTGTTACATCACTGGGATTCTCCTGTTGCAGTTGGTGGAATGGTGTATTTAAGAACACACCTGTGTGGCATTATTTTTGGATACTGCCCATACAGCATGAATCTTTGACAATAAGTTGGGTCTGTTTCTGCTCAAAGGTGGGTTTATAATGATACTGCAATGTGGAGAATTGTTGATGCAATTTGGTTTAGCTATGAGAGCTGTGGCACTTGGTTGTTGAGAAGTGGCACTTTGAATGAAAGTGATTTCTCCTGCTAGTTTAGGAAGGGATTTATAATAAGTTATTTGTATAACTGTGTATGTGTTTATCTTCCATCTCTCACAGCACTGCCATAAGAACATTCACCCCTTGAGGAAGCACTTGCGAAATACCAATGATGGCGTCTTGAGTGGCGTTGGGGAATGGATTGAGTAGAAGAGTTCTGTAAAGAATGCATAATTGAGCAGCTAAGTTTTGGTATTGGCTTTTTGGCTTATTGATGAAAGTTTATATGCTCTGTGGGGTGGAAGTTGGATTTCAATAAGTTTCATTTGCTGAAAACTTGATAATTTCAAGAAGATTTATATTATTACAAATTTACTAAGGAAATTTTTAGGATCACTGATGTACTGAGCAGGCATCAAGGGCTTAGATATGTATGCGCACGATTGCAAGCTCTTAAGGTTCTGAGATTCTTTTTTCCTTTTCAAAAAATATTTCTCAATCCCGTCTGGATTTTGATGGAATGAAGCTATTTTTTGGGGGAAAATCAATAAGGTCAAAATAAAACAAAGCCATTTTTGTCTTCATAAAAATGGCCAAAGAGTTTAAAGACTTCAGTTCTGAGGACTGCTGACATTACCATGATAAAGAAACAAGTGTATAGGTTCAGCAGAATAACAAAAAAAAATAATTATTTTAAGAGTACCAAACACATAACTAGGGTGATATGTATTTGTGCAGGGCTGGGAGAAAGAGAAAATATATATTTTTTTGATTGCTATGAAGCCGATGAAGGAATAATGTATCCAAAGGTCTCCATGGATACAAAAGAATGGCTAAAGAGATGCATAGAAACTACAAAATAAATGTAATGAAATGCCTTTCCAGAAAGCTCTGTAAAAATCTAGATGTTCTGTATTGATCATAGCCATACAATCCCTATGAGTGTCTTGTCTACAGATAAAAAATAAAGTCTATATTTTATTTAAATAAAGTGCAACAAATATAATGTCAAACATTTCAAAAAAGTTTAGTATAATTTCAAAATTCATTTTTAGAAATTATATTGTCATTATATTTTGTATATATTTTACATACACAATAGAGAGAAGCTCAAATAGGCACTGTCTGATGTAATAAGAATCAAAAGAGGGGGCTTTTAAATGAATATCAAAAATTAAAAATCATTTGTAATAAAATAAGAGGTATTATATAAACATTTTTCTGTGGCTAGTGCCATAAAAACATAAGAAATGCCATACTGTGTCAGACCAAGGTCCATCAAGCCTAGCATCCTGTTTCCAACAGTGGCCAATCCAGGTCACAAGTACCTGTCAGGTTTCCAAAAACGTGCACAGGTTCCACAATGCTTGTCTCGGGGTCCTCTTTAATAATGGTTTATGGACCTTTCCCTCACGAACTTGTCATTTTTTAAACCTAGCTACATTAACAGCACCTCATTACTATCCAGAGTGTCGCCATGAGTCAACACTGACTCGACGATAACAGCTTTTACTACATCCTCTGGTAACGAATTCCAGAGTCCTATTACATGTTGAGTGAAAAAGTATTTTCTCTTATTAGTCTTAAATGGGTTACACTGTAATTTCACTGCATGTCCACTAGTCTTTCTACTTTTTGATGGCGTAAACAACCGATCTACGTTTACCTGTTCCACTCCATTCATTAATTTATAGACCTCTATCATATCTCCCCTCAGCCATCTCTTTTCCAAGTTGAAGAGCTCTAACCTTTTAAGCCTTTCTTCATGGGGTATCCTTCCATCTCATTTACCATTTTTCTCACTCTTCTCTGTACCTTTCTAATTCTGCCATATTCTTTTTAAGATCTGGTGACCAGAACTGCACACAATATTCAAGGTGTGGTCACACCATGGAGCGATACAGAGGCATTCCAGTATCCTTAGTTTTATTCTCCATTCCTTTCCTTATGGTTCTTAGAATTCAATTTGTTTTCTTGGCCACTGCTGCACACTGGCTGCAGGGTTTCAACAAATTATCCACGATGACACCTAAGTCCTTTTCCTGGGCGGTGGTTCCTAATGTAGAACCTTGCATCGTGTACCCGAAGTTTGGGTTGTTCTTTCTTAGTTGCATAACTTTGCACTTGTCCACATTAAATTTCATCTGCCATTTGGACGTCCAGTCTTCCAATTTATCAAGGTCCTCTTGCAATTTTTCATAATCCTCTTGTGTTTTAACAACATTGAATAATTTTGTGTCATCTGCAAATGTGATCATCTAACTTGTTGTTCTGATTTCCAGGTTATTTATAAATATGTT
This sequence comes from Ichthyophis bannanicus, assembly GCA_033557465.1. Classification (NCBI taxonomy): domain Eukaryota; kingdom Metazoa; phylum Chordata; class Amphibia; order Gymnophiona; family Ichthyophiidae; genus Ichthyophis; species Ichthyophis bannanicus. The sequence continues at coordinate 1,302,084,191 of CM066031.1, forward strand.
AAAAAACAGCAGGCACAGCACAGATCCCTGGGGTACTCCACTATTCACCTATTAGCTAACCTTAAGAGGCAAGTTTTCTATAGTCTGCATTTGGCTAAAGACCATAAATGTCTTTATACCACAGAATACGTTTATTAAGATATCTCACATATTAAAAAAAATAAACTATTTAGGAGTGGTAACTTTGTGAGCTCCCTATTTGGAAGTTGGGTTTTTTAAAATATTTTCAAGATAGCATCATATCCACAAACCTTACCTATACACATTATTACACATTTAGGGGCATATTTACTAAACTGGGTTAACAGCACATGCTATTTGTATTACGGTTCCATTGAATAACATGGGACCTAGATCCAAATAGCACATACTAAACATTAGCCCAGCTTAGTTAACATGAGGAGCATTTTCAGAGGCAGTGGCCAGGATACTTAAGGTGGCTGTTTGTCATAACTTTAATTTTGCCCCAGATATTCAATGCCGGGGCCATATCCTGGCATTGGCAATGAATATCTGAGTTGCTTGGACAGATTGCAAAACTGGCTAAAGTTAGGACAGCCATTCAGTTAGTTATGGTTAATCGAGCAATAGCCAAATATCGCCGCTGTCTGAACTACCAAAGGGGACTGCTACTTCTGGAGAGAGATCTGCAATTGTAAGTATTTACTTCTGGGAATTTTTCTAAATCTTCAGGAAAAAGGAATTCTTTAGATTAAAGCTGATTAATCTGTGAACCCAGTGTATTTGTTAAATCAGTCAGGGCCTTTTAGCAGCAAAGAGCTTTAATTTAAATCAAATCAGAATATAACTTAGCATAAAAGGCAAAACAGGGTCAGTATTCTTTGAGCAATAAATTATTTCCAGAGACCTATACAAAGAGGCCTTCTACATAGGGGGCAAGAGATCTGTGAAATTTATTAAATAGGTGTTAAAGCCAGTGTTTGCATACATCAGCATGACATTATGCCAAGCATAGGTGTCATGGCTTTTTCCCAGACCTTGGATTTCAAGCAGCTTTGATACTCTGGTGATGTCAGTCTCCAAACTTAATGAGGGTAGTTTACAAGATGAGATTAGCTCTGACCCTCTGGTGATGTCAGTCTCCGGGCCTGATGAGATTGGTCTGCAGCCCCTCCTTGCTAAATCAAGAATAGCAGACCTCAAAGGGAGGTGCTGGAAACAATAGCAGACCTCAAAGGGAGGTGCTGGAGAAAACTCACTATAAAGGACAGAAATACTTCCTCTTTCTCTCTCTCTCTCTCTATTCATCGGACATGAAGGACAGGAGGCTCTGACAATCACGTCTCTTCACCCCTCCCCCTCTCTCTCGCTCTGCTCTCTCTCACACACACATGCACACACATAGAGTCTTTCATATACTCTATTCTCTCACACACTTCACACATGCACACACACACACACAGATTCATTGATGCACACTGAAGCAGCTCTTTAACAACCACTATATAACTCTGTTCTGTACCTATGTAATAAGCCTATTTCTGTATAAAACTCTTTTTCCAAGCCACCCCAGTTTTGGTTGTCTTATTTGTGCTGCTTACCCTACTGCCTCTGTGAAATGAACCCAGGAACAAATGGAGAGTAGAAGCTAGAAGATTACAGCCAGGTGGCATATCAAAGGGCCATGTTGAAAGACTCCTTCTATCCAAGCAAGGTCTATGTTAATCATCCAGGAAATTGGTCATGGATTACCTTAGAAGCACAGGACAGGGTACTGTGTAGCAGCCAGTTCTTAATAAGTCTTCTTTCCCTCCCTATAATCATAGCTTTATAGGTGCTTACACCGTTTAAAGGAAAGGATGTGCCATATTCACTCTCAGGTGCAGCTGTTTATCCTCATCAGGCATACATTAAGGACCTGAGATGAATTAAGCTTCAGGTGAACAAGATACATTGAACGTATTAGGTATAGCTTTAATAGTATAAGTATCCCCAGCAACCCTTAGTAAGTAAAGAACTTAAATATCTAAACACAACCTTAAAACTAAGATGCAGACAGCAGTTCAGCAGCGAGATTAGGACTTTCCAGTCTTTTGCACTGATGTCACATGTATGATTTTCTCCCAGTTGGTAAGGGGTCTTACGTGTGCACTAGTTGCAAGGAGCTCTTTGCTCTCAGGGACCGAATCCGATCTCTAGAGGCTAGAGTAGCAGACTTGGAGGACATAACTAAAACAGAGAGGTATATAGACGAGACCTACAGAGATATAGTATAGACGTCCCACCTCCAGTCTGGCAGCATCCTGGTTGCCATGGAGGAGAGAGGTCACGTGACAGGAGAGCATCTCTCTGGTGTGGCATGACGTGATCTTGTAGCTAGGACATGTCCTCCAGGTGATGTAAAACCCTTTCACACCGAGGAGGTTTCTCCAGGGCCATGTGCCCATGAGAGAAGAGTTAGGACAGCTGTTATAGTTAGTGACTCGATCATTAGGCATGTAGATAGCTGGGTGGCAGCTGGACGTGAGGTTCGCCTGGTAACATGCCTGCCTGGTACGAAGGTAGCAGACCTCACGCACCACCTAGACAATGTCTTAGATAGTGCTGGGGAGGAGTCTGCTGTCTTAGTACATGTCAGTACCAATGACATAGGAAAATGTAGTAGGGAGGTTCTGAAGGCAAAATTTAGGCTTTTAGGTAGGAAGTTGAAATCCAGAACTTCCAGGGTAGCGTTCTCTGAAATACTTCCCGTTCCACGCACAGGACCCAAAAGGCAGGCAGAGCTCCGGAAACTCAATGCGTGGATGAGATGATGGTGCAAGGATGAGGGTTTTGGATTTGTTAGGAACTGGGGAACATTTTGGGGAAAGAGGGGCTCTTCCGAATGGATGGGCTTCACCTTAACCAGGATGGAGCCAGGCTGCTGTCATTAACCTTTAAAAGGAGATAGAGCAGCTTTTAAGTAGATAATAGGGGAGTGCCGACAGTCGCCCAAGAGCACATGGTTCGGAACAATGTATCTTTGAAGGATACTACCAAAAGAATGAAGTTAGGGTATATCAGCAGAGGGGTTCCCATAAAGACAAAAGCAGCCCAAATGCCCTTGAGTACGGAGTAGACAGAGCTTAAAGATTCCAAATTACCCCTGCCTACCGATAGCCAGATTAATATGAATAAAATACAGTCTCTAAAATGCTTGTATGCAAATACTAGAAGTCTAAACAAATAAGATGGGAGAATTAGAATGTATAGCACTAAATGAGAGGTTAGATATGATTGGTATCTCAGAGACATGGTGGAAGGAGGACTATCAGTGTGACACTGTGATACCTGGGTACAAACTATATCATAATGACAGAGCTGATCAAATTGGTGGAAGGGTTATACTCTATGTCAGAGAGGGCATTGAGTCACAAAGGATTAACGTTTTGCAAGAAACAAACTTTGCTGTAGAATCTCTATGGATTGAAATTCCATGTAAAAAGAGGAAGGCAATGGCAGTGGGGGAGTACTATCGACCGCCTGGCCAGAATGAACAAATGGATGATATAATGCTCAAAGAAATCAGGAAAGCTAACAAAAGTTACAGCACAGTAATAATAATGGGTGATTTCAATTACCCTGGTATTGACTGTGTCAGTGTCATGGCAGGACATGGTAGGGAGATAAAGTTTCTAGATGAAATAAATGCCTGCTTCTTGGAGCAGCTGGTTCATGAACCAACAAGAGGCGAAGCCATTTTGGACCTAGTCCTTAGTGGAACACCAGATCTGGTGCAAAAGATAAGTGTGTTGGGGCCACTTGGCAATAATGATCATATCATGATCGCGTTTGATTTAATTAATGGAGGAGGGATGGTAAGGAAATCCACAGTACGACCTTTTAACTTTCGAAAGGGAGACTATGATAAAATGAGGAAAATAGTAAAGAAAAAACTAAAAGGAGCAGTTGAAAAGGTTAAAGACTTACATCAAGCTTGGGTGTTGTTTAAAAATACTATCTTGGAAGCCCGGACCAGCTATATTCCACACTTTAAGAAAAGTGGAAGGAAGTCCAAAAAAACTGCCAGGATGGTTTAAAGGCGAGGTCAGAGAGGCTGTTGCTGCCAAAAAAAGCATCTTTCAGGAAATGGAAAAAAAAGAGCCAAATGACAAAAACTGGAAACAGTACATGCACTGGCAAGTTAAATGCAAGGCACTGATAAGGCAGGCAAAGACAGAATTTAAGAAGAAGCTTGCTGTGGAAGCAAAAACATGTAATAAAGACTTTTTCAAGTACACTTGTAGCAAAAAACCTGTGAGAGAGTCAGCTGGACTATTAGATGATAGAGGGGTAAAAGGGGCACTAAGAGGGGACAAGGCCATAGCGGAGAGACTGAATGAATTCTTTGCTTCGGTCTTTACTGAGGAAGATATAGGGATATTACCCATGACTGAAGTGGTATTTAAAGGTGATACTGCGGAAGAATTGAAAGAAATATTGATACACCGGGACGATGTATTACAACTATTTGATAAACTGAAGAGTAGCAAATCACCTGGACTGGATGGTATACATCCAAGGGTATTGACAGAACTGAAATATGAGATTGCAAACATGATATTAGTAATCTATGAACTATCATTAAAATAATTTGTAATACCTGAAGACTGTGGGATGACCAATGTAACACCAATTTTAGACAAAGGCGAGCCGGCTGATATAGTGTATCTGGACTTTCAGAAAGCCTTTGACAAGGTCCCTTATCAGAGATTTTTGGCAAAACTAAAAAGTCATGGAATAGGAGGACAATGTACTATTATGGTTCAGGAACTGGTTAAAAGATAGAAAGCAGAGGGCAGGGCTAAATGGCCAATTTTCCCAATGGAGAAAGGTGAATAGTGGAGTACCCCAGAGATCTGTGCTGGGTCCACTGCTTTTAGACATATTCATAAATGACCTGGAAAAGGGAATAATGAATGAGGTTATCAAATTTGCAGATGACACAAAACTATTTAAAGTTGTTAAAACCCATGAGGATTATGGAAGACTGGACATCTAAATGGCAGATGAAATTTAATGTGGACAAGTGCACAGTTATGCACCTAGGAAAAAAACAACCCAAATTGTGGTAACACCATGCAAGGTTCCACATTAGGAACCACCACCCAGGAAAAAGATTTAAGCATCATCATGGATAACATGTTAAAACCCTCCGCCTAGTGTGCCGCCACGGCCAAGAGAGGAAATGGAATGCTAGGTATCATAAGGAAAGGAATGGAAAATAAAACAAAGGATATTATAATGCCTCTGTATCATTCCATGGTGCGACCGCACCTTGAATATTGTGTGCAATTCTGGTTGCCGTATCTTAAAAAGGATATAGCTTTATTAGAAAAGGTACAGAGAACAGCCACCAAAATGATAAATGGGATGGAAGGATACCCCTATGAAGAGAGACTAAAAAGGTTAGGGCTCTTCAACCTGGAAAAGAGATGGCTGAGGGGTGATATGATAGAGGTCTATAAATTAATGAATGGAGTGGAAAGAGTAAACGTAGATTGATTGTTTACATCATGAGACTATAGAAAGACTAGGGGACATGCAATGAAGCTACATGGTAACCTATTTAATGCTAATAAGAGAAAATATTTTTTCACTCAATGTATAATCAAACTCTGGAATTTGTTACCGGAGGATGTAGTAAAAGCTGTTAGTATAGCTGGGTTTAAAAAAGGTTTGGATAAGTTCCTGGAGGAAAGATTTGGACAAATTCCTGGAGGAAAGGTCCATAAACCATTATTAAAAGGGAGCAAGGATATCACTGCTTGACCCAATACAAGCAATGTGGAACCTGTGTCTTTTGGGGAAACTGCTAGATACTTATGACTTAGACTGGCCACTGTTGGAAACAGGATACTGGGCTTGATGGACCTTGGTCTGACCTAGTATGGCATATCTTATTATTCTTAGTGTCACACCAATTCCCTGCACTCCCCCCCCCCCTCTCCAATGGCCCTGCAAACCATGTAAATGGCTTTGAATTGGCCCGTTATATAGTTTCTATTGTCAGACGACTGCCTGGGTGAGAATCTTCACAGTCTTAGCAAGTGCATATATCTATATGATTTGCAAGGTATTGTGGGCAATGTAGTTCATTCACACCAGACACAGCTGCTGACAATAATTTAGTTGTGCTCTTGGGTAAAGCCAATAAGATATTTATTTATGGGGTTATTTCTCCCAACACAGATATGCTTGGTAGCACATAAATCAGGTAACTTGCTTTCAGTGTTAACTTGGAAAAACAAAGTCAAAATCAGGAAAACAACAAATGAAAAGCCACAAAGCAAGAAACAAACTGTTCTTTTCAGGTTAACTTCTGATTACTTCCCACATAGATACAGAAGTGATTCTCTCCTAGCTCACAAGCAATTAGGTAAGGCTTAATTGCTAGCAGTTATCCAGCTGAAACCCCTTAGCTGGCTTGCTTTGTACTGTGTGGGTCAAATCCTGCTTCAGGAGCTTTTCTGAGTAGATTAAAGAACAATTTTTTATTTCTTTGTGATGGTTGCTGTACTTTATAACAGAAAGTTACCAACGGAGTTTGGATAGAGAACAGTCCATATAAACAGGATCCTCATCTGCTATTATTCCCCCTTGTTCAACAAGCATGGGTTCAATATCATGGATTGGCACAGATGAATCTCTCAATGGAACATTTTCAGGAGAATACTTGTTTCCCTGCTGTCTTTCAAGGTTATAGCTAGGGCATAGATCAGTGTTCATACCTGAGCTTCCATTGCTGCTACAGTTCCTCTCTATATAGCCTGGCCAGTATGTAGTCCAGTTCTTATGTCCAGCCTTCCAATCCAGATCCCTGGACACTGGATCTCTCTTCACATACCTTCTGGCATAGGTCTTAGGGTCCCTTCCACGTGCAGCCGTCTCCCTCACAGGTAGCGTCTGGTGATTCCTAGCTCTGCAGCACCATTCCTCTGGCTTTCTCCAGTCCAATGGTGTATGCTGGCCCTTGAAATGCCTCCCAGTATACGTACTGCTTTGGACTCTTCTAGACCTCTCAAAGGCTTTTCTCCTCTTTCTTCCAGAGGGTCTCTTTCCCTCTCTGTCCGTCCGGTTTGGCTTCTGCTTCTGATGATCCTTCAGATGAAACTGATGATCCTTCTCTGGATATCCAAGGTGATCATGAAGATGGTCATCTGTAGAATAAACTCTACTCTTATTCTGCCTTGATGAGTGCTCCTCCCTAACACAGCGCAGCTGTGCTGAATCAGGCCCTGCCCTTTGAGATGAGTGCTTAGGGATTACCTCATAGCCCTCCTGATTGAACACACGTTTCCTCACTTCAGCTCCTCTAATGGCTGTTGGAAACCTGGTGCATTCTGGGACTGGTAGTCTTTTATGGCAAAATTCTGTTTTCATATTTCTACCAGAACTGACAGGTTGCTTGTTCAGAGTCACTTCACCTTTTCTATAGCTCCTTCCTGAGCTATGATAAGCTTCCTTATCACACTATGCATAGGTTAACTGCAAAGTTACGTTACAAGTGACCATATGTTCGGCTAAATACAAAGAAACTAATTTAAACAAAGACACCTTATTTAAGCTAGAAAAGTAATTTAAACGCTGCGCTATCCCCCATCTACTTCTGCACAGTTAAAGTTTGGAGGTAAGTGCCTTCACTCTGCATCTCTTACCTCCCTCACTAGTGATTACCTCACTAATCTCAAACTTCATGCTTTTCACCTTGCTGTGCTCTGTGTCTGCATTTCCACTTTGGTGCATCAGGCATTCTTCTCTGGCTATACAGAAGATTATAAACCTAAGGGATAGTCAACATGGACAACCATCCAAAGGGTCATCAGGAGTCGGCATCGACTCAATAGCACTTAACGACAAATCTAACGTTTTAGCTTTTTAATTGTGAACACTTGTTCAAAATCATAGTCTTGTCAATTTTAACCATGTTTATTCTAATACATTTCTCTGAAAATGTCAATGGACTTGTTTTGTGTCTTGACTAGGTTGTAAGTAACAGACTAGTGACTGCTTCTTATGTGTAGCTGTATACAGTAGTGCATCTTATGTCTAGCAGCACTAAAGCAGTAAGTAGTGGCAGTAAATAGGATAGAAATATGTCACATATCAGTACTATCGTACCTAAAGAGGCAACCATTTGCTGAATTATTCATAAAGCTAAGCCATACAGTGTAATATATTTTGATGGTATTCAGCCATTATGGCTCTCAAATTCTTAAAAATAAAACAAAAAATGCCAAATGTTTTAAAAATAAAAAATAAAAGTCTAGATGGATGGATACACTTTCTAATCTCCTCAGATGTACCCAAGAAAAAAAAAGGTAAAATATTATTTCTATTTTCAACTCTGAAGGTCTAATACTTCACCAAAAAGAAAACAAATGCACTTTCTGGTCTTTGAAACTCCAACAGGGCACCTCCTCTTGCCTTTAATTTGGATCCTTGTAGATTTCTCCAATATGTGTGCTAGATTTACCTGTATAACATATGCACTTTTACTAGATGGATTCTAATGAATCTTAGTTGATAGGTAGTTTACACCTTTTACAAATCTAAAACTATTTTATTGCTTCTGAAGAAAAACTAACAGGGCAGTCACTGAATGATAAGAAGAGAGCTACTGAATTTATTTAATAATCCATGCCCAGTGCACAAAAACGCCTTGTGTAATCCTTTTAAAAATAATAACCTGTTCATTTCAGACCTTGCACAATGCTTCTCTTTGTCCCCTGTAAGTCTCTCAAATGTCTTATTTTAAAGGAATATATAGTACTCCCGGAAGACATTTTCCCATTTCTATTCTCTTCAACTCCTGTGAGCCCTTGTTCTGTGTGATAAGGCAATCTCCTTGGGGATCTGAGCTGTGTAGTTTTGCACCACGAGTGACAAGGACTCGACTTGAATAACTGCTGTGCGCAGGTTGTAATTATGTCAGCTAGAGTGTTGAACAAGGGGACTGATTAATGTGAGCCCCAGCCCAGGCACAGTCCCTATCAAAACCTTCGTGCAGGCCAGCAGTGGGGATGGGTTAAAGCAGAAAGACAAAAAATGCTGTATCGTCCATGATAGATGAATTGCTCCAACAGTCTTCAGGCAGATGTTCCAGGACAGTATAATATACAATTACTCTGCCTTATCACCTTCCCAGGGACAATAAAGCTTCCTCCTACTATAGCTCATGTGAGTGAAGGCAAAATTAGTTTTACTTTTACAGCACCAGCTCACTTATCATGTTGGCTTGATTGTGCTTTTACAGCTAAAGAAAACATATATTCCACTTTTAAACTAGAAAAAAAGCCTTTTTATAAAAATCAGAACTTATTGCATCATAGAAATGCACTTCTTAAAATGTGTGGCAAAGTAAAGATATGCAGACCTAATATACTTCTATGCATGTACAGCTAAAGAAAAAGACTTCCATTCCTTCCATCACACACACTTCAGACTCATCATGGGATTTTAGACACATTCTCTGCATTAACATAGAAAAGGTGATTATATAGGGCCTCAGTGCAAAGGATACGGTATAAGGTATGGTGCCATATATTGCAATTTACAGCTACCATGCATACATTGTAGAGAGTTTGAAAGGGCGCCACCAGAAATACAACTCTGCTGTCTTTTTCAGTGAGTGGCACGATAAAATAGCTTTGTGCAAAATATTTTATGAAATTAAATGAAATGTCGCCAGCAATGATTTCAGACCTCATCAGTCAAACACCTAGCACAATATCAAGGAGACCACTCTCTGAAAACACCCTAGTCATACCGAGAGAATCCACAAATTGGTCCCATTCAACGATTAACAGGGCATTTAAATCTTATGCTCCTAGAGGTTGGAATAAACTCCCTCCAGATATTAGAGCAATACGAGACATTAAGCTTTTCAGAAAGGCTATCAAGCACCACCTATTCACTGAGTACTTCCAGCCACCGTAACGCTATCTAATATTTCATAAGATACACTCATATGCATAAGCATAAGTATTTCATAAGACATACTCCCTAGAATTAAGAAATCTCGAGGTATATACATCCGTATATTATGTTCTATCTGTTAATTTATTTTATGTAAATATTCAATTGAGTTTGTATTGTAAATAGTTACCCTTTGTTATCCAAGTTTTTGCCCTGTTATCTGTAAACTCATACGTGTTCAAGTGTACTGAGATATTATTGTTCAATGTAAACCGCGCTGATGCCGAATAGTGCGGTATATAAGAAACTTTAAATAAATAAATAAATAAAATAAATAAATTTTACAATAAATGTGAGTATAGTGCTCAATTATGTTCATCACTATTTCAAAAATCAGAGGCTCTTACTGAGAAAAAAACCTGTTTATTAGGGATGAAAAGATGAAGAAAGAAGTCTTACAATTACAATCTGAGGACAGAACAGAAAACTGTGATGTCATTAGCCACTGTTAAAAATTAAACAGTCAGATACAGAAATGTCGTAATGAAGCATTCCACAGGTGATGACACTATTTTCCATATGATGTCGGGCAACTAAAGAGATGCAATATTTTCAGCAAAGTCTGGCACACCATTTCTCTAAATATTTATAGAAAACAAACAATGAATACCCAATTTGATAAAATATTAAGACTAAGGGGTATGCTTACTAAACAGCGGTAAGGGAGGATGTCTTTCCGAGCGGTAACGGCAGCGATAAGGGGTTACCAAGCGGTAAGTGTGCTGGGTGTGTTAGAGGAATTACGGTGTTAAAGGGTGGTAGTGGACACTTAAAGGGCGGGAACAGGACATGCTGCGTTAAGGAGTGGTATTGGACATTTACGGGGTTATTCTGTACGGTTGTATGGGGAAGTTAGATGGGGCGGATCAGGGGCAGAGTTAGGGCAAGCAGCGGGTCGTCGCCAGCCCTGTATATCCAGGGCCGGCGATTTGTACAGGGAAGTTATTACACCTCCTAGGTGGAATAGCTTCCCTGGATGCATTGGATCGGCAGGCCAGGGGCATGGATGGGGCAGGGGGGTCCGAGGACATTTCCCACAGCCCGACCATGGCCGTAGGTGGCCAGAGCGGCGGCCGGGATCCGGCGGCTGGATTGGCGGCTGGGATCGTGGCTTTTAAATGGAGCTTTGGTGCCATGGCAACTGGACACCATGGCGCCGTGGCTCCATTTAAAAGCCCTGAGTTAGTCGGGCTTGTCTTGTACATGCAGGCCAGGCTGAATCGCAGTCCCGGCCTGCACGTACAGGAATGATTGTGATTCTGATCCCGTGGGGCTAGACGTGCCCCTTGGGATCTGAATTGCGATGACCTTTGTATATCCGGTTCATACCGGATGTACAGAGGGTTCTATGTCCGGAATGGAATCGGACTGTTAATGTGCGGTAACAGGACATTAAGGTGTGGAAGTGGACACTTAACATGCAGTAACAGGACATTCTGTGTTAAGGTGTCTTGCATGCACCTCAGCACAGGAAAGCCATTGAAACACTGAAAGGGGGGGGGGGTGGAGAAGGTATGGATGCAAGCACAATTGGTAACTGATGGAGTTGATTCACCTGTGCCTGGCTATGTGGCGGTATGTGTGATGAGCATGTTTGACCAAACAGCAGGCCTGTGCTGTTGACTAAGCGAGATAGACAGCTGCCTAGTGATACTGGTCAGTGTAGGTGTTGGCAATGTCATGGGTGGGTGGGTGGTGACAGCAGAGTCAGTGTAGGGGATATAGCGGTGGGGGACACTGTGACAGGCGTGCAGTCCTAGATGCTCCTGAAAACATACACTGTGCCATAAGCTATATTACAGTGCCTGCGAGGTGTGGACATGTACCCAGATATACTGTCAGTGTGTGGCATGCCATAGACCAGGACAGTGTCTGAGTGGAGGTAGCATATTTCTGATGTGGGAAGCAAAGTGAGGATTGTCCATGAGTGCTTATGTGGAGCAGTCACAGAAGAGGTGTGCATGATATCGCTAGCTGCAAATGACCTTTGATGGCCATTTTGGGGCCACTTACCGGCTGTGCTAGTAAACTGCCCCACCATGACGCCCTCTGAAGGCTAAATGGTTGGTGGTTATATGGGATCATACTGGCCAAAAGCATTTGGTATGTGTGATCCAAAAGTAGCAGTGCCATGGGGTACATGAAACACCATTTGTATGGGTGGGACTGGTGCCTCAGCCTGTGCAACTGCAAGACAATACACCCGACAGAGTGACATGATAGAAAGGGACAAGTTGAACCCATTTACCCCACGTGGAGCAAGTAATGATGGCAGAATAGTGCAGGGGATGGCTATGCAACGAGTGACATGTGTCTGAATGTACGAGATATATCCTCTTTATGTAAAGCTGGGAGGTCACAATCAATGTTCCCTCTAATTTTCTGTAGGCTGTGTGCGCATAAAATATCAGCTGTGTGCAGCTTTTGAAGGAAGGTTAAATGTTTGTACGCCACATAACGACACTCGGAGTTATATACTTTAAAATTTGACTACACGTCAGAATACAGTATGTACACCACATTGATTTTAATCAAATTAAATGAAAATAGACGATTACTAAATGAAGTGGGAAATTTCTAGTAATTACAATCATAACTTTTAAATTTTAAGACGTCTGTGTTGTTTTCTATCAGAATCAGAGCCGTAATTTTTGTGCGCTCTGTTGTAAAGTATGTGCGCTCGCTCGGCGAGGTGTGTGCGCATGCACACGCGCACAGTTTAGAGGGAACAGTGGTCACAATGATGGCACAACAGAAAACGCAGGGTCCACCAAGAAACAGCAAACTACCACGTAGGTAAGAGAAACCAGTCAGGAACCGTGGCAGGAGGTTCAAAGTAACCTTTATTGATCCACGGATTAGGTGCGCCAAACCCAACACAGGCCGTGTTTCGTACACTACTTCCTCAGGGGTTATAGGCTCACTATAAAAACATACACATACATGTGAAAAAACATCAGCAAACAGAAATGGTTGTATAGACATAGATACAAAAGGACAAATCATATTATACCACATTGATTAAATAAATCTATGAATGAATAAAGGAAAAATAAGAATAATAAATATTAATTAAAAATTAAAACAATTTTTAATTAATATTTATTATTCTTATTTTTCCTTTATTCATTCATAGATTTATTTAATCAATGTGGTATAATATGATTTGTCCTTTTGTATCTATGTCTATACAACCATTTCTGTTTGCTGATGTTTTTTCACATGTATGTGTATGTTTTTATAGTGAGCCTATAACCCCTGAGGAAGTAGTGTACGAAACACGGCTTGTGTTGGGTTTGGCGCACCTAATCCGTGGATCAATAAAGGTTACTTTGAACCTCCTGCCACGGTTCCTGACTGGTTTCTACAACAGAAAATGCATCCATACCAGTTGTCCCAGACATCTGCTGCATATATATCCCTGACCCGCTGCAATAGGCGGGGGCAGAGCCACTAAAGCTATGCTCTCAGATGTCATGTTGGGCTACCCAACGTGTGTCCATAATGCATAAAAACATAGAAGAATGATTGTCTGCAGGTCACAGCAGAGCCAGAACTGTGCGAGATGGGCAAGTGACCTGAGTAGCACCCAGGCACAAAATGAACAAGTGGGCATCAAACCATGGACCTTTGACTATGACAACATTGCATCTTCACACAGTTCTACATAGATGCGTAGAGATTGCAGGACTCTGATCAAACTGTTTGCTATGTGTGCCGGTACAGGTTGGGCCCTCCACTACCCATGAGGCACTGCACATGCAAAACAGCGGTCTGCAGCTGAACCACCAATGGAGAATGCACTGATCCAGCATATCAGCTCAGTAAGGCACACGGACTGTGTGTGCTACATGCACATAACAACTGTAAGCCATGCTGCAGAGCCGTTTTAGCTGTCACCCTGAGGGTTAGGATGGGTGCCCAGCACCTGGTCCACTGAATCTGCACTATTAGAGATGGTCGCTGCTGGCCGTTCTGCAGGTCCACATCACTGCTAGTATGTGGCAGGTATTGTCTGCAGTGTGTTATGCTTGTCTCCCTGTTTCCTGCATGCTTGTAGCATGCTGTAGGCAACAGCTTGGCTCTGTGTTCTGCTCATGTTGGAGACTAACCCTCCGATAACAGTGCAGGTCAGTGCCAATATGCTGCTGTCATGGACAGCCACTACAATGGAGGCATATAGGCTGGCGTGGGGCTACTGCTACTGTCCTGCCATAATCCCAGTCAGTAGGCCATGAACCACTGCTGCCCCAACCATTGAGAACTAACAATTGACTACAGCACGTGCTGTAAGACTGGCCCTGCTGCCCTTCACTGGGCTGTGTCAGCCAAGCACAAACCAACTGCAGTTGGTCTGCTGGTCAGCACACATGGCGTGTGCTTAGTGCAACCACAAGCACCCTGCCTTGGGATACTCAGCATTGACACCCAGCATTTTGCTCAGCGATTGGCATCCCTAGACATTATAATAGCTCTATGTGGATACATAGCCGTGCCATGGTCACATTTTGCAAACTAACTGTTTATATCATAGTAATCATACACAAAAATAGAGTGGGAACACAAGATCATGAGCTAATGTGTAAAAGTATATTAATGTTGGAAGACTAGCCGTGAGAATTCGAACACTCTCTCGTGGCTTTACTTCCGTTTTACTCAATTAATCAAGACCCCCACCGGAGCTCTAAAACGTAGGTAAAAACACCATATAATAGTGTGCCCTACACCCGACCTATCAAAAAATGAAGTGCTTCCAACATATTAAAAAGTACCCCAAAATGTTACTTATCTGTTGTGAATATTGAGTACAGTCCCAGATAAATATTCAAAACTTTCATGAGACGTCAATCTCTACCAATATCAACAATTTTTGTTCTCAATCCAGGGTCTCCAATTTCTGCAGTTTATTTCAAACAGGAACACAGTACTGCGTTTCGGGCAAGCCTAACCTAATGCCCTGTTTCAACGCTTCTCCAACTGCAAACTCAATCTTCTGGCTTACCTGAGTATTCAGGACGCCAGCGCATGCTCATTAATGATCTAAAGCCACAAAAGCAAAGCCAAAAACTTAAAGCCCAATTCAAACCAATCACGGTTGTACACGTCATGTCTCTTCTAGATGCCAATAATTTAAAGAAGACTATTCCAGTCCAATTCTTTATTAAGTCCCAAAGGTTCCACCGCAGATAATTTGAATATCCACGTCTGTTTACGCAAATGACGGCATTGTTCATGATTGCCCCCTCGTGGGTTTTCCGGTACGTGATCAAGAATTCTCCAAAAAATTTCTTAAAATGAATGTTGATGGTCCAAAAAATGTTGGACAATGGGAGCAGACGTAGTTTTTGCTTTTATTCTCGATGCATGTTCTCGCAATCTAATACGTATGGGACGGATCGTTCTCCCAATGTACAAAAGATTACAGGGGCAAACCAAAACATACACTACAAAAAGAAGAAGAACATGTAGTGTACCATCTAGCTTCATGCAGAAAATCTGAATTGGGAACCTGCCAATGTTTGTTAATTATAGACAATGAACAAAAATCACATGTGGTATAAGAGAAATGCCCCAAAATAGTGTGTTGCTCAAAAGATTGTCTGTCAATAGGGAAGGAAGTAATCCTCACTAGATCATAAAAAACCTCATCATTTGTAAACATTTTAGGGGGTTTCAAAACTCTTAAACCACAAGGTTTTTTATATGAAATGGAATAGTATTTTGAATAAATGTAGCATGGACCTCATCGCTTTATTAGGTGAGCATCTAAATACTGAATCAAATAAATCAATATAGGATGTGAAACAATTACATGACTCGATTCGTACGAAAACTACCAAAGATCGGTATAAGACACAAATGGGTGATTTACAATCACAGTTAGATTAATATCGGGATTACAAAAAATCTATTAAGATAAAAAAATTTAATCGAGATAAAAAGGATTATGATCTTGATCAGGTTTATATTTGGATGAAGAAAAATCAGTCATCACAGAAACGGGTCACCTTTGACTCTTTTGATATTTCTTCCGATGATTCAGAACATAGTGGCTTTTCTGACAGCTCTTTGAATATTTCTAAACAACGACAAGAGCAGGTTTTTCGTCAGGGCTGTTTTCGGGGCCAGAGCAGAAATCATACATGGAAGCCTGCAGAAGGTTCCCAACAAGATCGAATTTGGAAGCCTCAAGACAATCTCCACCAGGAGCACCCACAAGGCCCAATGACCATGAATCGGTCCAAACAACAGTAGTAAATATTTATTTGACAACTCTGTCTTGTCAACAACTATCTGCACTTAATTTAGGTCTTTCTTTTGTGCCGGTTACTCACTATAATTCTTTTCAGATGAGACTGGCCTTACATTGTTTTTTCCGAAAATTAACAGTAACTCATTTTTGTGCTACACATGATTTGGGAACAGACATGTCTAGTTCGGGCACCTTCGACATGGATACCTTTAGGGAATCCGGATCCTCTTATTGAATCATATCAGAAATTAGTACTGCATGATGTAGCTAATTTGGAATGCAGTAATATAAAGTCTAGATTTCATAATTTAACAAAAACCCAATGGTTAGCTTTAGGTGAATTAAAGAAAAATCAAGATATAGTCATTCGGAGAGCGGACAAGGGTGGAGCTACAGTAATACAACCTTCCTCTCAATATCAGTCTCATCTTTTAAGTCAGTTGAATGATACTAAGTATTATGCAAAATTATCTGAAAATCCAATGAAAAATTTACACCAGGAGATCTTAATGGTGATACAAGAGGCTTTTTCAAGAAATTGGATAACTAAACGGGAATTTAAGTTTCTGGCTATATCACATCCCATAACTCTGATTATATGCACGGCTCCAAAAATTCACAAATCACTGCTGATGCCTCCAGGCAGACCGATTGTGTCTTTCCGTGGATTGATGTTAGAATCTTTATCCAAATTTTGTGATGTGTTTCTTCAACCATGTGCCCAAAAAGTACCACCTTTTCTAAAAGATACTACTCATTTTATTAGTAAACTACAGGGAATTACAGATCCAATTGATGACTTTTGGTTGGTATCGCTTGATGTAGCAGCGATGTACACCAATATTCATCAGGACCAAGCTTTAGAGGTTATGTCTCAACTTCAAATCCTTTACCAAGTAGAATTCCCAGAACATTTTTTCAACAACTTTTGAGTCTAGTACTCACTAGAAATTATTTTCAATTTGAAGAGCAATTTTATCATCAAATTCAGGGTATAGCCATGGGGGCAACAGTAGCTCCATCTGTAGCCACACTAATGGCTGAGTTTGAATCTTCAATGATTTACCCTTCTTCATGGTTTCATGATGTGGCCTTGTGGGTTCGATTTTTAGGTGACATATTTTTTCTTTGGAAGGGTTCAGAGGAGACTTTAAAGGATTTTATACAATGGTTGAATGCTTTACGACCTAATTTGTCTTTCTCTATGCATTATCATTTTTCAAAGTTAGAATTTTTGGATGTATTAATTGTGAAACTTGATAATATGCTACATACTACTCTATTCAGAAAATCTGTACAGCGAAACACATTAGTGAATTATTCAAGTTTCCATTCTACATCCTTGAAAAAAGGTCTTCCATTTGGACAATTTTTGCGCTTACGACGAATATGTTCAAATATTGAAGATTTTATGGATCATACACAGGAATTATCTGAACGCCTGATACAAAGGGTAAACCCAGAAAAAGTCATAAAAAGGCATTTTTAGATGCTAAATATACTCAAGGATGTAGGATGGAAACTTGAATACAGATTTTCTGAACAGAGTAGTATGTAATTCCCTGTAGTTCACTAATAAAATGAGTAGTATCTTTTAGAAAGATGGTACTTTTTGGGCACATGGTTGAAGAAACACATCACAAAATTTGGATAAAGGTTCTAACATCGATCCACGGAAAGACACAATCGGTCTGCCTGGAGGCATCAGCAGTGATTTGTGAATTTTTGGAGCAGTGTATATAATCGGAGTTATGGGATGTGATATAGCCAGAAACGTAAATTCCCGTTTAGTTATCCAATTTCTTGAAAAAGCCTCTTGTATCACCGTTAAGATCTCCTGGTGTAAATTTTTCATTGGATTTTCAGATAATTTTGCATAATACTTAGTATTATTCAACTGACTTAAAAGATGAGACCGATAATGAGAGGAAGATTGTATCACTGTAGCTCCACCCTTGTCCGCTCTCTGAATGACTATATCTTGATTTTTCTTTAATTCACCTAAAGCTAACCATTGGGTTTTTGTTAAATTATGAAATCTAGACTTTATATTACTGCGTTCCAAATTAGCCATATCATGCAGTACTAATTTCTGATATGATTCAATAAGAGGATCCGGATTCCCTAAAGGTATCCATTTCGAAGGTGCACGAACTACAGACATGTCTGTTCCCAAATCATGTGTAGCACAAAAATGAGTTACTGTTAATTTTCAGAAAAAACAATGTAAGGCCAGTCTCATCTGAAAAGAATTATAGTGAATAACCGGCACAAAAGAAAGACCTAAATTAAGTACTGATAGTTGTTGAAAAGACAAAGTTGTCAAAGAAATATTTACTACTGTTGTTTGGACTGATTCCTGGTCATTGGGCCTTGTGGATGCTCCTGGTGGAGATTGCCTTGAGGCTTCCAAATTCGATCTTGTTGGAAACCTTCTGCAGGCTTCCATGTATGATTTCTGCTCCGGCCCCAAAAACGGCCCGACAACAAACCTGCTCTTGTCGTTGATTAGAAATATTCAAAGAGCTGTCAGAAAAGCCGCCATATTCTGAATCATCTGAAGAAATATCAAAAGAGTCAAAGGTGACCCGTTTCTGTGATGACTGATCATAATCCTTTTTATCTCGATTAAATTTTTTATCTTAATAGATTTTTTGTAATCCCGATAGTGATCTAACTGTGATTGTAAATCATCCATTTGTGTCTTATACCGATCTTTGGTAGTTTTCGTACGAATCGATTCATGTAATTGTTTCACATCCTGTATTGATTTATTTGATTCAGTATTTAGATGCTTACCTAATAAAGCGATGAGGTCCATGCTACATTTATTCAAAATACTATTTCATTTCATATAAAAAACCTCGTGGTTTAAGAGTTTTGAAACCCCCTAAAATGTTTACAGATGATAAGGTTTTTTATGATCTAGTGGGGATTACTTCCTCCCCTATTGACAGACAATGTTTTGAGCAACACAATATTTTGGGGCATTTCTCTTGTACCACATGTGATTTTTGTTCATTGTCTATAATTGGAAAACATTGGCAGGTACCTAATTTAGATTTTCTGCATGAAGCTAGATGGTACACTACATGTTCTTCTTCTTTTGTAGTGTATGTTTTGGTTTGCCCCTGTAATCTTTTGTACATTGGGAGAACGATCCGTCCCATACGTATTAGATTGCGAGAACATGCATCGAGAATAAAAACAAAAACTACGTCTGCTCCCATTGTTCAACATTTTTTGGACCATCAACATTCATTTAAAGAAATTTTTTGGAGAATTCTTGATCACGTACCGGAAAACCCATGAGGGGGCAATCGTGAACAATGCCTTCAATTGCATGAACAGATGTGGATATTCTATGGTGGAACCTTTGGGACTTAATAAAGAATTGGACTGGAATAGTCTTCTTTAAATTAACTAGCACTCCTTGTGGCCTTGGGCAAGTCACTTAACCCTCCATTG
The DNA here is from genome assembly GCA_033557465.1 of Ichthyophis bannanicus. Lineage (NCBI taxonomy): Eukaryota > Metazoa > Chordata > Amphibia > Gymnophiona > Ichthyophiidae > Ichthyophis > Ichthyophis bannanicus. The sequence continues at coordinate 1,302,103,890 of CM066031.1, forward strand.
CCTCGGAAGAAAGGCCTAGCAATCTACTTCCGGTGACCCTGCCAAGAAAACCCAGGAGCTTCTGGGTCGCCAGGAGTCAGCACTGACTCGAAGGCACAAATTGCATTTTGCAGAAGAGACATGATGTGTACAACTGTGATTGGTTTGAATTGGGCTTTAAATTTTTGACTTTGCTTTTGTGGCTTTAGATCATTAATGAGTATGCACTGGCGTCCTGAATACTCAGGTAAGCCAGAAGATTGAGTTTGCAGTTGGAGAAGCGTTGAAACAGGGCATTAGGTTAGGCTTGCCCGAAATGCAATACTGTGTTCCTGTTTGAAATAAACTGCGGACATTGTTTGAAATAAACTGCAGACATTGGAGACCCTGGATTGAGAACAAAAATTGGTGATATTGGTAGAGATCAACGTCTCATGAAAGTTTTGAATATTTATCTGGCACCGTACTCAATATTCACAACAGATAAGTAACATTTTTGGGTACTTTTTAATATGTTGGAAGCACTTCATTTTTTGATAGGTCGGGTGTAGGGCACACTATTATATGGTGTTTTTACCTACGTTTTAGAGCTCCGGTGGGGGCCTTGATTAATTGAGTAAAACGGAAGTAAAGCCACGTGAAAGTGTTGGAATTCTCATGGATAGTCTTCCAACATTAATATACTTTTACACATTACCTCATGATCTTGTGTTCCCACTCTATTTTTGTGTATGGTCACATTTTGGTCATAGTGAGAGTGCCATCTCAGCATGACATGCAGTGGCCACCCAGGCAATGCACATGGCAGATGGGCACAATGACATCTCAGCCATTGACCATACCGTTGCGGCAGAAATATCCAGGCCAATCTGCGCTGTTTCAGGTGATACCCACAATCCTCTGCCTCGCATTATTCACATTTTCAAACAAAGACGGGGAAAAACTCGGACAATGTGAGCCAAAGTGCAGTGCAGAAAGTCACAGGACAAAGGGGAGCTATACACACATGCACGCATACACTCTCATTGGTGCACTGTGCAAAAGTGGGGATGGTTGGCCTTCCTGCTTGCCACTCCTATCTCACTGTCAGCTCAAGGATTGATAATGTGTGCACTGGGGGCAGGTGCTGTTGGCATGCTTTGGCCTCACCGCATGTTGTTACCGCATGGTCAGTGTGCTATTGGCCTCAAACCAGCTGTGGATAGTGGAGCTGGTAGGTGTTTCCACCCTTACCGGCTGCCTCCTTCGGAGTTGCACATGCTGGAGCTGTACTTGTACTGTCAGCTAAACCTTGTCCATAGGAAGATGCAATATAGAAACACCATCAGGGTCCTGAACCTGTGACCATCCGCACATATACATACCGACCATGTGTGTTGCACCACAGTGCTACCATATGGGGATAACAGCCCCTGTTGCCAACATGCTCCCCCCTTTGGCTGGCCTTTGGCACATGCGGCAGTGTGCATGGTGCAGAGGACTAGGACAGGGCTTCTGTCTGCTGAAGGCTGGTGCCCCTGCCCATGCAACAACCACCACCACACCATGCAGACATGCCCACATGCTGTCTGTGATGGTGGTGCGCAGTCCCAGCATGTTAAACATGTGGGTTAGGCAGGCACCTTGGGTGCAAGGACCAGACTGGGGGGTTCAGAAACATACATGGATAGCCACGTAGCCCCCCACACCAGCTGATTATGCAGGGGCCCCATCATCACCTGCCACTGATAAATCTCGGAGGAAGTATGGCAGCCACTGCTGTGGTAGTTCCCCAGGTGCCTGCGTTTTCCAGATACCAGGAGGGCTATAGCTGCAGACGCTATCAGCCTTTTCCTCCACAGCTGGGTTCAGCGGCACCGTGAGGAGGGCCTGCTGGGATCTTTGCCTAGGGTGCCATGTCTCTTGGACCGCCCCATGTGGCAGACCTCCTTTTCCACAGCTGTCATATGTCTGTCTGTGTTTCACCAAAGTCACCATGTGATCATGACAGACATCACAGATTGTGTGGATGGAGGGATGCCCCCATGTCCGAAGGTTATGACAGTTGGGCCCCTTCAATCTGGAGGACAGATGGCTAAGGGGAGATATGCATGGAACGGGTAAACGTTGATCGGTTGTTTATGCCATCAAAATGTGGGTGGACAAGGGGACAGGCAATGCCGCTACAGTGTAATGCATTCCAGACTGATAGGGGCAAATAGTTTGTCAGACAACTCATAGGCAGTCTCTGGCACTCTGATCATGAAGATGTCGTAAAGGCTTTTTGTGTAACTGTGCTTAGAAAAAGTTTGGTTAGGTTCCAGGAGAATGGTCTTTGCACCATTATGCAGGGGGCCCTGCGGATCCACAGCTTGACCCACTACAGGTATCATTGAACATGGGTACATTAAGGACCGAGCTAGGTACTTGTGAGCAAGATTGGCCACTGTGGGACAGAGGATACGGGGCTTGACGGACCATGGTCTATCCCAGTATGGCATATCTGCGGATCCTCTGTTCTTATGCCACTGTGTGCCATCTGGCAGCTCCCTGGTCTGCAATGTCCACCTGCATCTACCACTGCATGACCAACATGCCACTCCCTTTGCTCCATTGACTGCTGCTGCTAATAGAGCACTACTATCACTGACCAGGGCTCCCTTGCCATTTCATCACACTGCTCACATTAAAATAGGTTCTCTCCCCTCTTCAGACACCCTTTCTGTGAGGTTTTACATTGCGGTACAGTTACAGAGGTTAAGAGGCTCTTGGAGGTGTTAACGCAAGGGGTGCTAAAGTTACACACGCTGCTACCGCCCCTCTCCACCCAGTTTCCGCCCCTTCATGCCGGCTCTCCGCTTCCTGTTTCCATTACGCTGCAGAAGCCTTTTACGCATGGAAATGGCAGACGCTCCCTTATCGCTGTTTAGTAAACATACCCTTAAGAGAAGGTGGGGTAATCTATAACAGTAATTAAATTCCAGTCCTTGGCACCCCCTTAACCCGTTTTGGACCAGCGTATGTTTAACATACATAAGGTTTCCATACTTACTACTCAACTGTTTACTAATTAATGGCTATAAATTCAATGGAACTATGTTTAGCTATTATCGTTATGTCAAAAAGTATTATATACAGATTTTTTATCTGAGATCTAGTTAGTTTAATAGGTATTCAAAGTTTGCTGATTTTTACGGTACTGGCGGCTCAACATAAAAAGATCACAAAAAATAGCTACAATTTTGCAAATAAAAGTATTTGTAGACTTTAGAAAATAGGTTTAGATAACTGTAAGTTACATAGTGTCAGAGTTATTGGTGCGTATATCGGCTTTGTATGTTTTTCATATGCTGGGCTAATATGTTGTCAAAACTAATTATTGTCAAGCAATCTGTTCTAGGTGTTTCAATGGTGCAATATCAACGCACTGCATCAGAAGTGTTTTCACGTGTATCATATTCCGCCATCAGAATGGACTGTTGACAAACTATATCATATCATATCATAACAAAGTGTTTTAAATGAAAACTGCAGTTTCAATAGTATCATACGAGCAGTATGTTTATGTCAATGAATACTGGAACTGAATCCTATCTTTTCTGAAGACGGACAATATACTATATTGGACCAGTGTATGAAAAACATACACTATGTGAAACTTCTATTTTCTGCAAAGTTTTAATATTTTTTATTATTGCCGGTATTTCATAGTTGTTTGAGTGTAACAAATCTAATAAATCATCCAGAACAGAGAAAGAATATGCGAGCTGTCCAAAACGGGTTAAGAAAGATTTAGTTTCAGGATAATCCAAATATGCCAAGTTATACATCAAGGGGGTTATTTTAGAAGCCTTATCCAGAATTTACATATGTATAATCAGGCATATATAAGTGAAAATCTCATCCATCTGTAAATGATCATTTTAGCAAGGGTCTAGTTTACACATTCTTATTTCAATGGACGTTTCAAGGAGGCATGTTACAGACATGATCTAGGCACAAGAAAAATGTACATGTGTATTCCCCATTTCATATAGGGAATACACGTGCAAGTCCAAAATTGTGTATTTCAGGATTTACACCTGCTCTCTGATGTATGTGGGTTCTTCAAAAGTGTGTATTTGGGCCAGCCCTTTACAGGAGAGATGAACGGGGTATCCTAGATTTCTCTCTCCAAATTAAATTTGATTAAGAAAGCAGCTTCTTTCGTTTAGTAGCAACATCCACACATTTTTATTTGCAGAATGGCTCACATGCTCGTGTAAATGCTGACATTTACGCATGTGTAAGTCGCTGAGTTTCCTTTGTCAATTTTTCCAACATGTAAATTTTTAAAATGGCTCCTACAACCACACTTCCTTCTATGTATTTTGGAAACAGCTCCACTTTTAAGCAGAGCTGTTTCTAAAATAGCAACCGAACTGTATGTTCTGACCTTGACATCTCAATTCCGATTTTCACGTATTATCTAATATATACCTTCACATGTGTGACAAAATATTTCATTATCACAAACATCCTGAAAATAAGACTTTTTAGAGGACATAAAAAGGGAGAAAAAAAGCTGAAATAGCCATAATTCAGAAATACGGATCTACAGATCATGGAAGGGTACCCCCATACAAATTCCATAGAAATGAATAGCGAAAATATAACCTATTGGATTTATATTTAAACTCCATGGTTGGCAATATTTAAAAATCCAGATGCGGTATCTACTTAAAATATGTATATTAAGGTTACTACGGGCCCGATTCCATCCCGCATGTAGATCCCTTCTGTGCATCCGATCTGAACTGGACGCACAGAGGGGATCGTGATTCTGATCCCGCAGAACATGTCGCAAACAGTCCTGTACATGCAGGCCAGGACTGTGATTCAGTCTGGCCTGCATGTGAAGGACTGCCCCTGGCTAACTCAGTCAAGGCTCCTCAATGCCATGGCACCGCGGCTGCATTGAAGAGCCGTGATGCCGGCCGCCTGAAAAAGGGGTTTATTCCCTGCAGCCCAACCCTCGATCTGGTCTCCTAAGGCCAGGGTCAGGCTGCAGGGAATGTCCCCTGGCCCCCCCCCCCTGCCCCATCCACGCCCTGGCATTGAAATTAAGACGCGTCCAGGGAAGTTATTCCACCTCGGAGGTGGAATAACTTCCCCGCATGTCACTGGCCCTGGACGTACAGGGCCAACGTACAGGGCCCTGCCCACTGCCCACCCAGACTCCACCCCCAGGCCGCCCATTCCCTGCCCCCAGCAAACTTCCCTGCACAACCAGCGGGGAAGTTAGTCAGGGGCAGGAGCCGGCACAAATAGCAGGGATGGACGTCCCGTTGGGCCTTCCATCCCTGCTATTCATTGCACAGAATAACCCCCTATGTAGATAGTGAGCTGTACTGAATATATATAGAATACGGTCAGTGCCAAGCTAGCGGCAATATTAAGTTAGACAGGGGCGGGGAATGGGCGGCATGGGGGCAGAGAGTGGGCAGGCAGTAGGCAGTCGCCAGCCCTGGATGTACAGGGCCAATTCTAATGTTGGCCCTGTATGTCTAGCGCCGGTGAAATGTCCTGGGAAGTTATTCTACCTCCGAGGTGGAATAACTTCCCTGGATGTTTCATTTTGGAAGGCCCGCGGTGCGGATGGGGCAGAGGGGGCAAGAGTTTATTCCCCGCAGCCCAACTCTGGCCTTAGGAGGCCAGATCGGGGGGTCAGATTGAGGGAAATAAACTCTTGTTCTTGGCGGCTGGCATCGCGGCTTTTAAATGGAGCCGTGGTGCCATGGCAACAGGACACCATGGTGCGGCGGCCCCATTTAAATGCCCTGAGTTAGATGGGTGCAGTCCTGCAGGTGGCAGGCCGGACAGAATCGTTGTCCCGGCCTGCATGTGCAGGACTTTTCGCGACTCTGATCCCGCAGGGCTAGATGTGTCCCGTGGGATCAGAATCGCGATCCCCTCTGTGCATCCCGTTCAGACCAGACACACAGAGGGGATCTTCGTCTGCATCAGAATCGGGCTCTTAAAGCCCAATTCCATAAAATCCATGTCTGGCCCACAGGAACATAGAAATTGCAGACGAGGCTAAATTATACCCGATTCTGGAACCACGGGTCTAGACACACCCGCTATTCCGGAATCGGGGACATAGATGCACATGAGCCTACTGTATTAGCAGGGATAGACGTGGCTGAATCATCTCATCTCCACTCGGCCACATCTCTGCTGTGGAATCGTGCATTTCCAACCCACTGCCCCCACTGACAGCTTTGTGCATATGGAAGCCACATGTCAGATGAGGGTACAATAGTGCTGCAGCAATACAGAGCATATATACTTGTCTGTTGCAAGGCCTATGCAAGACTCGACCCATACACACACATGATCGCACTTGCATGCACAGATATGGAACACTGGCAAGATGATGCCCTGCACCTACAGTAGAAGGTACAGCTGGAATAGCAGCATGGCATGGCATGGCATGGCATCCGAGGACCATGAGTCCAATCTGCGTTTCTTCCCCAAACAAAATACAACTGCATGCCCAAAGTGCAGCAAAGAGGACCTGTCGGCCTACCCCAGTGAAACACTATTGCTCAGTGACATCTGTCTGTTGTGGTGTTCGGACACATCCCTTACCTCTGCACTCCATTCAGTATGACTACACATCAGCTCGATGCATAATTAGCACAGCCAGTCGGTGCTCTGGGATTCAGTGACGGGCAGAGCAGAGACTACTCTATGTCCTGTCCTTATTCCACAATCTTGCAGGTATAACCTGTACATTTGGTGGTGACACGGGGGACGTACACAGGCTATTGCTGAATACACCCTGTACATCTCAGAGAGCAACCACATCCCCATTCCGCCCCATCCCACCCCCTGCCACCCACGTTCAGAAATCCCTGCACAATTGGCATGCACGTGCGGGGCGGCCATGGTTGCTGAATATGGTCGGTGATGATTTCACTAGGACAACGTCTACCACGCATGTCAAAGTGCCATATTTGTATTACAGAATGACCTCCTTAGTGGGCTGAAAATTGCTGCTAACCAGATAGTTGCTGGAACTGCTCCAGCCCCACCCATGGATCATCCGGAGACTATCCAATTAATGCTAAAAGGCAGGCTATGGAGATATTCAATGGCACTAGCCAGTTAAAGTTACTGAATATTGGACACAGAGAGGTTTATACAGTTTGCAGCTCCTGGAAAGCACATAAACCCCTTTAAATATCGTTAAATAAAGGCTTTAAAAAAGCTGGTTATGGTTTTGCATAGACAGCATTTACAATTCTTGGGAGGAAGGAGTTTCTCGGACTGGTACAAGCGTATAACATCTCCCCTCCCTCTTCATGCCCTGAGATTGATAATTTAACCAAATGAGTAATCTGAATGTTGCCCATCTCCACTACAGATAAAAAGTGCTTGCTGAAGATCCCTTGAGGGTGGCTGTCAGAACCTATGATTATGCTTTTACATCCTATGGTCATGTTGCTGTCCTAGGTAACTCCCTAGTCTGCTTAATGGTTAAGCCAGCCCTGAGCATCTCAAATATCAATCAAGTGCAATACCTAATGACTAGACTCAGGGTACATGTTATACAGGTTCTGGAGGAAGCTGTAGTTTCTGGCCCAGGGCCAAGGACCATCAGTGTGATTTTTGGATTGAACTGGATGGGGCATATAAACACATAAAAAAAATCCCTGGGTGGTTGTGAATGAAGGTTAAAGGCACCATAGTCCAACATAGGCCAGAACCGGACTAAAACAACAACAACAACAACAACAACAAAAACAGAAGAAGAAGCTGACAGATTAAAAAAGTATGACCCTGATTAAAAGCCAGATGACCCATCATACTTGCCTTCTTCAACTGTAATCTACAATCCAAATACTTATCCCTAAGGAGTAGTTAAAAGAGATTTGAAAAGAGGCTGGCTAAGGATATCAAAGTTATCCCCATGATCTTATTATAAGTTGTAGAAACGTTATCCCCAAGATCTTATTATAAGTTGTAGAAAAACAGTGGGCAAAACTGAAAGGGGGTATTTTAAGGGCAACCAACCTTTTTGTTAAAATGGTAAATAAAGGTAAAAGGAAAAGGAGACCGCTATGGTTTTCGAAGGAAGTAGCTGAAAAAGTGAAGAAAAAGAGGGAGGCCTTCATGAAATACAAGAGATCACAGAGAGAGGAAGACAGGCATCTGTATTTGGAAAAACTTAGAGAAGCTAGCAAAGTAGTCAAGAAGGCAAAGATTCAAAAGGTGGAGGAAATAGCCAATGCAATAAAATGGGGGGATAAGACATTTTTCAGATATATTAGTGAGAAGAGGAAGGGCAAAAGTGGTATTGTCAGACTCAAGGGTGCAGGGGGGGAATATGTAGAAGCTGATAAGGATAAAGCGGAATTGCTTAACAAATATTTTTGTTCTGTGTTCACAGATGAAGAACCAGGAACAGGACCTCAGAAAACACCCACAAATAAGAACAGAAGCGAGGGACATCTTGAACAATTTTCAGAAGACTGTGTTCATGAGAAACTAGCTCAACTTAAAGTAGACAAAGCGATGGGACCGGATGGGATACACCCTAGAATACTGAGGGAACTTGGGGACGTTCTAACAACTCCACTGACTGACCTTTTCAATGCCTCATTGGAGTCGGGAGTGGTGCCAAAGGACTGGAGAGAGGCTCATGTGGTGCCTTTACACAAAAGCGGAAGTAAGGATGTGGTTGAAAACTACAGGCCGGTTAGTTTAACTTCGGTGGTGAGTAAATTACTGGAAACGCTGCTGAAAGAGAAAATAGTGAGATTTCTGGAGTCCAGCGGATTACAGGATCCGAGGCAGCATGGATTCACCAGAGGCAGGTCTTGTCAGACAAATCTGATTGATTTCTTTGACTGGGTGACCAGGGAGTTGGACTGAGGGAGAGCTCTAGATGTGGTGTATTTAGATTTCAGTAAAGCCTTTGACACTGTTCCTCACAGGCGACTTATAAACAAACTGAGCACCCTAGGGATGGACCCTAAAGTTACTGCTTGGGTTAGAAATTGGTTGGGTGGAAGGCGAAAAAGAGTACAAGTAAATGGAGCTCACTCTGAGGAGAAGGATGTTACCAGTGGTGTGCCCCAGGGATCTGTCCTTGGTCTGATTCTTTTTAACATCTTTGTTAGTGATATAGCGGAAGGGCTGTCTGGTAAGGTTTGCCTCTTTGCAGATGATACCAAAATCTGCAATAGAGTAGACACCCAGGAAGGGGTAGATAACATGAGGAGGGATCTAGCTAAGCTTGAAGAATGGTCTAGAATTTGGCAGCTGGGATTTAATGTTAAAAAATGTAAGGTCATGCATTTGGGCTGCAACAATCCAAGGGAGCAATACAGTATAGGAGGTGAAGTACTTTTGTCCACTAAAGAAGAGCGGGACCTAGGCGTGGTTGTGTCTGATGATCTTAAAGTAGCTAAACAGGTAGAAAAGGCGACAGCAAAAGCTAGAAGGATGCTTGGGTGCATACGGAGAGGAATGACTAGCAGAAAAAAGGAGGTGATAATGCCTCTGTATAAGTCTTTGGTGCAACCTCATTTGGAGTATAGTGTGGAATTCTGGAGACCGCACCTTCAAAAGCATGTGAACAGGATGGAGTCGGTGCAGAGGGTGGCTACTAAAATGATTAGTGGGCTTCATTATAAAGCATATGAGGACAGACTTAAGGATCTTAATATGTACACCTTAGAGGAAAGGCGGGATAGAGGTGATATGATTGAGATGTTTAAATACCTCCGTGGCATAAATGTTCAGGGAGAGAGCCTCTTTCAATTGAAAGCAAGTTATGCTACGAGGGGACATGGGCTGAGGGTGAAGGGAGATAGATTCAGGAGTGATATGCGGAAATATTTCTTTACGGAAAGAGTAGTGGATCCATGGAATAGTCTCCCAGTGGAGGTGGTAGAGATGAGGACAGTAACTGAATTCAAAAAAGCATGGGACCGACACAGAGGATCTCTAAAGGTAAAAAGTGGACTGTTGTAGTTGTTGATATGGAAGGACAGACTAGATAGGCCATGTGGTCTTTTTCTGTCATCATGTTTCTATGTTTCTAAGTTAAACACCACAAATAGTTACATGATAGAGATGGATAAAATTAGAGGTAAACAAAATAACGTGGAAAGAAAAAATGTCAAGAAAGTAATCTGTTAGAAGGGAAATTTACATAAACTCTTAAGTACAAAAAGGAAAGGGATGTTGTAAATATTCATCTGTAATTCCCGAAATAGGAATGTACAAATTGGATGCTTTAGATATGAGTGTCTCAAGAAAATTTCTCTCATATAAATATGAACTATGCTGATCGAGCTAAGCAAATTGATATCAAAACCATTACATATAATTTTCAGAGATTGCATGCAGACAGATTATACCACCTGATTGGATGACGGCTGATGTGGTGCCACTTTTTAAAAAGGGCAAAAGAACTGAAATGAGCAACTATCGACCAGTCAGCCCGACGTCTGTAGTAGGAAACATTTTAAAATCAATAATGAAAGTAGATACGTACTAAAGGCGAACACAAACTGATTCCGCAGGGTAAATTAGTACTGCAGACTTACTTTCCAAGATTTTTATAAGTTAAAAAGGACATATGTAATGTAAGAAACACTGATACATACTTGGATTTTGCCAGAGCAATTAACAGTCCTTAGCATATAGGAAAATATCAGAAAATATGCAAGTGGATTGTAAAGTAGATAGGATTCATTTAGACATGGTAACCTGAGGAATGCTACAGTACTGAGCCAATTACTACTTAAAATATAAATGACTTGCAAATGTATACTGAAAATAATTTAGCAATATGTTCAGGTGATATAAAAAGAGATTAGTAACGCCAAGAATGACGATGACATGAAAGATTTAGAGGCTACTAGAATACATTTGTGGGGAAGGTAAATGAGTTTCAGCATAGCAAAAAAGGAAAGAGTAATGAAATGGACAACATGTATAAGACGAACAAGTCTTAACCCAACTAGTGTAATTCTATTTCCAGCCTAAAATATACATCACCACCCATTACCGATCTTATATACTAATGATGTATCTATTAGAGTTCTATTTGATATATTCTGATAAATTATATTAAGGTGTATTTAAATCTTTAATAAGTCTATAATGGTTTAAGCACTTCTATAAAGAAGTACAAAAGGCAGAGGAAGTGAATAAGGGCAGTTGCAAAGTGTTGTGCAATGAGGGACTGAATAGTGGGAGATGGAAGAAAACTATGGTTTAAAGGTAGCATTGGCAGTGGAAGTGGAGGAGAGAGCAAAAGAAAAAGAATAGGATAGGAATGACTATAAAAGGCTAGTATATTGATTAAATTTTCACAGGTGAGGTTGGAAGACATACAGAAGATTTTCAGATTTTGAATCTAATATCTTCAAAGTTTAGATTCAATTCCATATCGGTTTATTAAAGCTGGAAATGAGACTTGTGTGGTATATATCATATAGTGTATAACTCCCTTAGGGAACTGGTGCTTTTCACTAGTTTAAAGAAAGCGATTATGAGGCTATTATTAAGAAAACCTGGTCTAGATGGTAAAGGTCTGAGTGATTATAGGTCAGTGTCAAATCACGGAGACTTCTCCAGAGCAATTTTACATCTGGGGCTGGGACATTCAAGAAGGCATGGGGCATGGTGGATGCATGCCTGGGGAGGTGCAATGTTGGCTTTCTGCCATAAAACCATTACTATCTACATGTTCAGTAATCCTGTCCTTTATAATGGTTTCTATCATTTTGCCCGGTACTGACATCAAGTTCACTGGTCTGTAGTTTCATGGGTCACTCTGGAACCCATTTTGAAAACTGGCATTACACTGGCCACTCTCCAGTCTTCAGATACTAAGGATGATTTAAATGATAGTTCTCAGATTACTAAAAGTAGGTTTGCAGACTCACATTTCAGTAACCGGGTAGCCGGACCCGATGCACACCACCTTTTTGCCCAGCTCCCCACCCCCATACTGTGTGACCCCCCACCCCCGTGGCTCGCCCACAAACTCCAGACACACTGTTCTTGGAAGCAACTGGTAGCAGCTTTATTAATAATCAAACAATTCAACACTCAGAACAATAATCAACATCAACCGTACCCCAGCGGAGCGATCCATCACCAGTCATACGATTAGCAAGGTGACCTCGCCTCCGCCCCTGCCGTGGTCAAGTCACCGGCCAAGTTCCTATCACCCTTCTCCAACTTTGCCGTATCAGTAGTACAAGTCTGCCAGGGTTTATCCAGGTCATGGGCACCCCGCCCTCGCCCCAAGTGGCCTAAGGCTCCGGACCCCGGAAACCTCTGGGATCCCGCCCCCCCTCCCCAAGCTGCGACACCCCAAATCCCATAAAACTCTCCGCCAAGCCCAGCGGGTGGGAAGGAGGGAAGCCTCCACGCCGTCTCCCTCACATGTGCTCAGGCGCTGACGCAGCCCTGAGCACATACATGCCGCGAACAATTGGCTCTCCCGCGCATGCTCCCACGGGGGATCCAATCAGTTTAAAGGACGCATTGTCTATCCTGCCCCAGAACGCGCTTCCGCCACCCCCCCCCCCCCACTACACTAAACCAGGCATGTGCAGGGTCTCGCACCAGGCCGGACACCCGGTTACCCGTGGGTGCCGGGACCCTGCCCGTGCCCTTACTCTTCTTTCAGCACCCTGGGATGTATGCTATCCGATCCAGGTGATTTACTGTTCTTTAGTTTACTGTATGACATAACGGTATTACATCTTCCCAATTCACCGAGATTTGTTTCAATTCCTCTGATTCAACACCGTTAAATATCATTTCTGGCATGGGCAAGTTTCCTACATCTTCTTCAGTAAAGACTGAAACAAAGAATCCATTCAGTCTCTCCTCTATGGCCTTGTCCTCTCCCTCTTAGTGCCCCTTTAACTCCTCTTTCATCTAAGGGTCCAACCGAATCTCTAACAGATGTTTTGCTACAAACGTACTTGAAAAAGTTTTTATTATGCGATTTTGCTTCCACGGAAATCTTCCTCAAATACTAACACCCAAAGTCTTTTTCCTGGTCTGTGCACGTCATCCTTTCGCCCCCTACTGCATACAGCTCCTTTGGATTTATGCCAAGCATAAGACTATTCTTCTAATTTTTATAAATCATTTCTCATGTTGTCTGTTCCCTCCACACTGTTGCAAATCTTCAAGTCATCCACAAAAACGCAAACTTTTCTATCAATGATTCATGGTTTATTAAAATTTGATATGCCGCCCTTCACAAGGCATCAAAGCAGTTGAATTAAAATAGGGAGAGAAAAGAGGAGAAAGAATGAAATGGTCAGAAAAGGTAAGTTAAGGTAAGCTGATGCAATCTTGCAGGAAAAGATAATAGGGAAGGGAAGATCTAGCATGAACGATTTATAGACTATGCCCATGCATACACATAAAGGGTAACACAGAATGTTTATTGGTCATGAAAAGCCACCTCAAAAACATATGCTTGATAGCCTTTTGAATATTTAAGAGGAGGATTCACTCCTAATATGTAGGAGTACAGCATTACGTAATGCTAGAGCAGGAAAAAGAGAGCAGACTGACGGGTAGATTCTGAGCAAGCAGCAAATTTAGAGGTAAGTACAAGGACATTCTGGTCTTAAGATCATAAGGATCTTGCAGGAATGTAAGGAATGAGGACATTGACAAGGTAATGAGGGAGACCTGTACTGAAGGCTTTATGAGACAAAATTAACTATTTGGAGCCAGTGGTGGTCCTTAAGAAAAGGGTTTACATCGTATTTGCGTGAGAGTATAATAAGTTTAATTGCAGTATCTTGTATCAATTGTAAATGGTTAAGAGAGAAAGTGGAAGCTTCTTGTAAAGGGAATAATAGTATTAATGAGAAATAATTAAGTCAAAAACTAATGTAATCAGCACTGATTTGTCATGGAAAGGCATTAACAGCTCATATGACTCTAAGGGGGTCTTTTATTAAAGAGCGCTAGCTGGCAGCTAGTTTTCTGGTGTGCACTGAATAAATGGTGGGACATGCATTGCCAGCTAGCATGGGGCCATGAAAGTGCATGATGATTCCTGCACTGAATAACCTGTGTTGGGTCACAAGTGGGCAGGTTAGGGGCAGAAAATGGGTGTGGTGCGCTCTGAGTAGCTAGCGCTCAGTTCACACTGCATGCTAATTGTAGTAGCGCAGGTTCACCTAACACTACCTCAATAGGTGGAAAGTGCACCCATGTTAATGAGGCTTCTGCTAGGGATAAATGTTCCACACCGCCAACAGTTAATGCAATGCTAACACACTATAGGTGCAACTCCATAGTACCCTTTATTAAAAGGGTCCCTAAGAGCTGTTTTGACAACTGAGGAAATTTGGGAGAAGAATGAGCTGAGAAATGATAAAGACACCCAGGAATATTCATCGAAGGCACAAAAGGAAGTGTGCAACATTTGGGGTCAGTGCTTGACTTGTAACCCACATGGTATTGGATTTCAGAGGATTAGATTTAAGAAGATTATTGTCCAGCCAAGATAACACAGCAGAAAGAGAGATATTTAAAGGCTGAAGGTCAGAGGCTGATGGATCCAGTTAGGTTACCAGTTGGATGTTGTCAGAAAAAGATATGACCATTTATACTAAGAGACTGGACTAGAAAGGCAAGGGGATTTAAGAACAGATTAAAAAGGATGGAGATTATATCGATCTCTGTGAAATTCCATATTCTTGTTGATGAACGTAGCAGGTGGTGGAATTTGATATGATGGAAAAAGAGAGATTGGAAAGAAAGGACTCAAACAAATTCAAGATTATGCCAGAGATTCCTATTTCGCTTAGCCTGTTCTTCAGAAGAATGTGATATACAAGACTGAATGCTGCAGAGAGATTTAGGGAAAAAATACTGTAAGATTTGCTTTCGCTGCATTCAGGCATATGTGTATTTATTTATTTATTTGGCTTCATTTGTATACCGCTACTTCCAGTGATCAGAAGCGGTTTACTCTACACATCAAACATTGGTTACATATGGTAAGAATCAACAATTTACATTTTCATTGAGGTGTACTTGACTGTACATTTATACATATTTACATTCTATATTGTTTTGCTTGCTTTTTTACAGATTTGAATATTGAAAGTTTGTTTTCATTTATACAGTGTAAGGTATCTATATAGTATTTAAACAGTATGGGCCATGTACAGTTTTGTTTCAGTGGTTGCAATATATACATTTTGGTTACAACAAATCGGTTCTTAATACTTTTGTTTGTTTGGGTTGCGAGGTTATGTTCATTCTGGATTGTTTATGTTAAGTTGTAATGAAGAGGTGGGTCTTTAGTTTTCTCCTAAAGTCCTGTAGGTCGCTGTTAAGGATATTAACCCTTTCAGACCTAAATTTTTTCACAGACACCATATATATATGCATGAAATTCAATGAATAACATGACGTCCATTACAGTGGACATACGGTCTGAAAGGGTTAAAGTTGGTTTTGAATTCTGTAATGCCCTAAGGCCTGCCCTTCTTGGGTGGCAAATTTTCTTCTTCTCAGTAAATTCTCTTAATTGCAGGAATTCTGCTTTTTCAGCAATTTTAGCTAAGAAAGGCAGAAAAGAAACTGGTCTGTAATCATCCAGAGTCAGAAGCTTTAGATCCCTTTTTATGAAATGATCTAACTGTGGCGTGTTCCAAATGGGTAGCATAGTACCGCATTCTAAGTTAGAGATAAACATTGTAAAAATAACTTGATGACATAGTTGGAAATCATTATGAGTATCTTAGTGGACAGAGGATCAAGTAGAGAGACAGGAGGATTTATTTGGGAAAGCTTTTTAAGTGTAATTGAAAATCTGATACTGGATTGAAGGCGAACCATCTTGATGAACCATCTAAGGTCTTATCTGTCTATGAATTATTAGAGTCAGGAGCAGTTGGATATAAGGTAAGCAAGAATGGTCTATGTAGGGAACTGTTAATCTTGAGGATTTTTGTTAAGAAGAAGGAGGCCAAACCTTCTGCTGAAGATATGGAGTTACATGAGGGGTCAGAAGAGTGTAGATGGTAATCCTTCAGCAGTATTGCTCAAAAAGATATTGGACAGAATTGGCCCCAGGACTGATCTCCAAGGCATTCTATTATTAATTTTTTTTCTTCCTAGTGAATTCCATTGACCACCACCCTCTGTCATCTGTTGGTCAACCATATCCAGTATAAATAAGCCCTTTAACTATTTCTCTGGTCATCCAAAGAAATCAGTCAGATTTGTATGGCATGATCTGCCTTTGGAAAAGCCATGTTGACTCAGGTCTTACAAACCATTGGTTTGAAGAAAGTTCACTATCCTTTTGTTCATTAGCATTTGCATTACTTAGGCTTACCGACCTGTAGTTTCCTACCTTTTACTCTGTAACCACTTTTGTGAAGAGGGATCATATCAGCCCTTCTCTAGGCCTGCCTGAATCTCTATGAGCTCTCTTAGTATGCTAGGATGTATCAAATCCAGTTCCATGGATGCCCAATTTCAGTTTTTGAAAATATTCATAGGAACATTCTTCTGTGAATGGTATAGCATCTATTCAATTCTCATATGTACTTTACAAGGAAAACAAATATTTGTTTAGTATTTCTGCTTTTTCTACACAACTCTCCACGCAACGGTTCTTATCATCTTTCAGTTTTACAGTTCCACTTCTGGCCTTCCAATATACACCATACTATACATCTTTAGACAGTTTTTCTTCTGCGCGTGCTTTAGTCATTCTGATTTTCTTCTTTGCCTCTTTGAGTATTATTTTCCGTGTACCTCTTTTTGTGATCTTCTGTATTTTGTTAACACTGCCTTTTTTGCCTTTATTAGTTGATATTCAGTCATCATGGTTGACAGGTTTTTTTAAATGCCATCTGCAGTGGTTAAATAAAATATGTATATTCACCGCCACTATCCAGATAGTAGACAATGCTGAATATGCATGTAGTGCTATCAGCACTGGCAACTATCAGAAGAACGGTGATATTCAGTCCTCTATCCGTATAACTTAGGATAGCCAAATTTTTCTCTTAATATAGCACTAATTTCCAAGCAGACATCCCCTACCCACATTTATAATAAATACAAAACAAGCCTGCAACCCTTTCTTTTGGCAATTTCAAACAGGCACCTTTCCATCCTTCTGGAAGCATATTACTATCTGTCCTCTTCTCAAATGAACCTCCTTAGACCCATCACTTGAGGAGAATTATCATTCAATATCCATTCTCCCATTCCCATCAAAGGTTCTAAAAAGGACTGTTCACTACCAACTTAACCACATTTTTCAACCAAATGCCTTCCACCTTAGACAAGCAGGTTTTTGTACTGGTCATTTTACTGAGTCCCTTCTACTTTGCTTATTAAATGAAATTCAATGTAAACTTGATACCTATCATTCAGTCATAAAAACCTTAGACCGGACTGCAGCTTTTGACGTAATTGACCCAACTATACTTTTAGCTCATCTTCATGGCTTAGGCATCAAAGATAGGAAGTGAACCACATAAAGACACCATCTTCAAAATGGAATCTATACTGTTAGGGTTGGGGAAACATCAACATAAAACTCATAAGCTCCCTCTTGGAATGTCCCAAGCTACTATATTGCACCAACTTTGTTCAATTTATTTTAAGCACAATTAGTTACATGCATACAAAGCTTAGGCCTTAGCGGGTATTATTTTTCTGATGATATCTAGATCACTTTCTATACCAACAGTAGTTCACCAAACCTCTCCCATTTAGACTGTGGTCTTCAAAATGTAGCAGATTGGCTAGCCCAAATTAGTATGAAACTCAATCCAGCTAAATGCAAAGCAAAGTAGATTTCCTACCGGTTTCCCGCTCCTGCAGTTTCACCGAATATTAACAGTTCTCCCATACTCATATGTAAGTACCTTCTCTTTTAGACTGCCAAACAAACTCCCATTCATCATTTGAAACTCAAACAATATCAGTTTTCAGATCTTCAGACTTTGCATTCATGTAGTTATGACTGATAAAACCACTATCTGAATAACAGCACATAAAAACGGTCACATATGCCTGATTTTAAGCAGACTGGATTACTGCAACTCCCTTTATCAGGGTACTAACCATTATTTGATAGATGCACATAGTAAAGGGCGGTATATCAAGTGCTTAAACCATAAACTATAAAATGTTAGGGCTCTTCAACTTGGAAAAGAGATGGCTCGGGGTGATATGATAGAGGTCTATAAATTAATAAATGGAGTGGAATGGGTAAACATAGATCAGTTGTTTACACCATCAAGAAGTAGAAAGACTAGGGGACATGCAATGAAGCTTGTCATGATAGCGCCCCCTGGTGGCCAATGGCAGTAAGGGCACACTACACATCACACTTATTTTTCAAGGAGCGTGGGGTATTTAAGGCCAAGTGCAGATTGGTCTTATGGATTTTAGCTCCTTGTGAGCACACAATAATTAAGCCACGAGTGTAGGGAAACAAGGCTTTTATTTCCCCTCCGTGCAAGGGTTCATTAAGACAAATGGAAATCAAAGAATGTCCTTTTTATAAAGGTTCCAGCAATAAACAGGCAAACCAACTGTTGATATCTTCACAATTAGGTGCAAAGGATAAATGGAGGAATTCAATTCATTCCAGGGTAAAACAACTAAACAAGGCTTCTTCTTATTTACAATGTCGCTATGGATTCCAGGCTAGTAGCTATACACAAACTGCAAACCATAATCTCTTCCTGAGGAATGGGAATAGTATCTGCACCTTCTATCTCCATAGATTCTGCTTCACTAGTTTCCCCCTCAGAGCAAACGCTGTCCCTGGATGTTACAAGTTTACATGGACTGTCTCTGGTAGCTCACCTCCAATAAGGCTGTGCTCTAAAGTCTTTTGGTACTTCTTTAAACAGCTTTAAACAGCTTTGGTTTCTTTCTTCTTCTTATAAACTGTGGTTCAATTTTAGCAGTGTTTTTAGGAGTTAAGCTTTCTTTAACAGGAATAAAGCCACCATACCTGGAGTTCCTGTAGCTTGAAGCTCTGGAGCCTTCTCTCTTGAGAATGTCTCTCTGACAACAGGTTTTCTGTCGGTAGCTTCTGCGGAGTGCTGGACTTCCTGAAAGCTTAGGAAAACCTGGCAAGGATTCACCAGCCCTATACTTCAGTGCAAAAGTAGCTTTGCTAGAAACTCCTTTCTTTCTGGTGAAGCTTGTTCAGCATACTCCAATGACTGCAGGCTCTCTGTATACTGGACTCAGGAACGTTGATTAAGCAGGGAGTGACACACCCTCCAGCCTGACTGCTTTCCTTAGCAGACTCCCTCTGAACAGTGGATCCCGTAGCCTGGCCCCTCTGAACTCTACCTCTGTGAATTCTGTCCTTCTGGGCTTGCTCAGGGAGGATTCCTTCCTTCAGGACTCTCCTTCCTTCTTCAGCCGTGCTTTCTGTTCCTTCTCTTCCATCTGCTGCTTCTCCTCCTTTGCTAGCATTAAGCTTCCGTTTATAAAGGAATTTTTCCTTTGAATCTCCCGGGCTTACTTCCAGGTGCAACTGGTTAGCTCTCCTACCCTCATTAGCCTCTGTAGGATCACTCCTGCCCCCTCTAGCTGTGCTTTGAGGTAATTGCACATCTAGAGCTCTGTGAGAAACAGGGTTTCTTTTCAACTCTGCATCTTTATTAGCACCAGCCTCATGACACGCTACAATGTAACCCATTTAAGATTCATAAGAGAAAATATTTTTTCACTCAATGTGTAAGCAAACTCTGGAATTCATTATTGGAGGGTGTAGTAAAAACTGTTAGTGTAGCTGGGTTTAAAAAAGGTTTGGATAAGTTCCTGGAGGAAAAGTCCATAAACCATTATTAAAGAGGACCCAGAAATCCACTGCTTGCCCCAGGACAAGCATTGTGGAACCTGTGAGTCTTTTTGGGTACCTGCTAGGTACTTGTGATCTGGATTGGCCACTGCTGGAAACAGGATACGGGGCTTGATGGACCTTGGTCTGACCCAGTATGGCATATCTTGTTCTAAGCCCAGTATCCTGTTTCCAACAGTTTATGACTGGTACAAATGTTTCCAAAAGGGCTGCCAAAGTGTTGACTGTGATGAACGTTCTGGAAGGCCATCCACGAACAGGTATGAAGACGAAGTTGAAGTAGTGCATGCCACAATATACTCAGTTTCATCTATTGACTATCAGGGAGCTTGCTGAGGACATAGACATCAGTTTTGGGTTGATACAGTCCATTCTTACTGTCCATTTGGGGATGAGATGTGTGTCTGCAAAATTTGTGCCAATACTCCTGTCCCCTGACCAAAAAAAGCAACTATCTGCAGCCAGGAAGTTGTTGGAATGTATTGAAAATGACTCCGATTTCATCAAAAAGGTTATTACTGGTTACAAATCATGGGTTTATGGTTATGATCTGGAAACTAAGGCTCAATCCTCACAATGAAAGACTCCAGACTCTCCCAGACCCAATCAAGCCCATCAGGTGAGGAGCAATGTAAGGTCATGCTCACAGTTTTCTTTGATTATCAGGGTATTGTTCATCATGAGTATGATCCAAAAAGTCAAACCATCAATAAGGAGGTACTACGTTGAAGTTCTGACTCTTTTGAGAGATGCAGTCTTAACAAGCAAGAGTTGCACAGGAATGATGAATGGCTTCTTCATCACGATAACGCCCCAGCTCATGCATTACATCTTGTCCAGCAGTTCTTGGCCAAACACCAAATTGAGCAAGTCTATCAGCCTCCGTACCCTGTGAATTTCTTGTTTCAAAAACTGAAATTACCATTGAAAGGAAGGAGATTCAATGACTTGGAGACCATTAAGCAAAATTTGAAATAGTAGCTTTACAGCATAATGAAAGAGGCAATTCAAAATCATTTCTAGCAGTGGCAGCAATTCTGGAAGAAGTGTGTTTCATCGGAAAGGTATTTGTGACCTGGACTGACCACTGTTGGAAACAGGACACTGGGCTTGATGGACCCTTGGTATGACCCAGTATTAGGGTGTGTCGATTTTAGCGATGTCATAATTTTAAAAAGCACTAGTGAAAAAATGGTACAATTTCATGTGGCAAATCAACAGCTAGCTTTAAATTTTGTGTAATATGTTATTTACCTACCTGTAATTTCTAGGAAATTATGCAAAAATGCACAAATTACTAAGATATGTTTAAGTCTCTGATAATAGTTTTCATGTGTTTGTATTGCATATTAATGCCTTTTGTGCCTCAATTATCAATTTGTCTTACTTATTTACCCATATTGACACAAACACATTAGTTTCATTTTCTCATTCACAGGTTTTCAAAATAGCATTGTCATAGCGATGATCGTAGTCCAATAGAAAAACAAGACTGCAAGTTTGGACTCATTTACCTGTAGCTGAACTACCAACTGTCAGGGATCTCATTAGATATGGGCTGCATTTGAGAGGTCTTAGTGACCAAGACAGATGGAATTACAGTACTGATAAACTGGTCAATGACCTAACGACTGGATTATTTGCTCAGTGATACAAAGCAAATCCAATATTCAGTGGTCCTGTTATAAACAGCCACGTTAGGATTAAAGCAATGTTGAAATCCATGTGGGAACAAGCCAGCAAATTTTCTGTGGGCAGAGCAAAACTGGAGGGGAAAGACAGATTTATGGAGAAGCTCGACTGACTGATGGACAAACCTACCTGCAAGTGTGAGATAAAGAGTTGTACTGATGTGGGATGCAATTCTGCCTGTGTCAGTGGACTACACATACTTTGTGACTGCAGCACAGAGAAGAAAACTCCTATGATTGAGTTAGCCTTTATAAAACGTTCTTAGCACTGTAGTGTAGCAGCCACTATCTTCATGATCCCTAGAAAACATTCTTGGGGCAGTAGAGAGGCCAAAAGGGAGGGTGGCAAACTTACGGTGTGAGTCAAACACGGCAAAATGCAGACCTCACTGCTGATCCTCCCTGACTGAGATACGAAAACAGGCTTCTGTCAAAACCAGAGATGCTAGGAACTCCCATTGGAGCATCGCCAAAATCACAAATCTTTGAGTTTCTATTTGGAAGTGCAACATGCACACTGATCGCCTTGAGGCCATTGGACAGAAGGAGCCATCCTTCTTTGGCATTCTGAGAGAAATGGAATATCTGCTCTTGTCTCGATCAGCCGGAGACATTGGTACCACTGCCTTTAGTTCCAGTAATTTGTCCAATGTGACCCATGCAATGGCTCTCATGTCTGCCAAAACCATATGGAGAGATGATAAATACCTCCGGGATTGGCTGCTTGCAGACTTGGATATGGTCACTTTGAATGGTGCCTAGCGCCCTTCTATCCTTGGTGACATTCAGGAATGGATCCAAAAACCTACATAGTGATGAATGGGAAGACGTCTTTGGGCCAATGAGCCCCATTGAAAGTAATAATTATGGGTCTGAAATCCAGAAGCAGAGAAGAAGAGCTTTCCAGGATGAAATGCCAGGAGTCTCAAGAACCCCAGAGGTCAGTCCAGCGTACTCACAATAGACAGGCAGATGCCAAAGAGGGAAAAGACCCTACTTGCTTCCCAAACCCTTTCTGTCTATACTCTGGAAAGTGATTAGACTTGGCCTTGGCCAAGTCCTTCACCAACTTCTTCAATCACCCACAAGGGAGCTTTCCTTTAAGGCCAGTTGAGTTTGCCGGGCTTTGGAGATCATGTCTGCTGCCCAGTGGTGAAGCCATAACCAATGTCACATCACTGCCAACAGGACAATATCCCTAGCTGCCATGTGGGCTAGAACATACATGGTATCAGAAGGAAGGAAGTAACGGACTCCAAAGGAGGGATAGCTTCATCCAGCAGGAGAGACTGAATCCACAGGAGCAGGGCTTGAGGTGTCAGGCCTGCACATACAGCCCTCTGGAGAATAGCAGTTGCTGTTGTGAATTGGCTCTTCAGCAGAATCCATTTTACAATTCAAAAGGCCCTTCAAGGCCAATCTGACTTCCACGATAGTGGAGGCCTAACTTTATGAATGCTGTGACTTCCACTTCCACCTTGGGCAAGCCAGACAATGTGACGTACTGCTCTCGGGGAGAGCTCACATCCCTTTACACCCCTAAGCGGGAAATCATTAAGGACTCAGTCCGTCCAGAACATATTCTTAATTATTTTCAGAAATTGGAAGACTGCCATGAATATCCACACTGCTTGTAGAAGCAGGGAACCTAAGGCCCCTGCCCCGTCACTGGAGAATCAGTCACATACAAAATGGATGATACTTGAGCAATCAATGCCGCCAGATCTCCCTTCTGGGATAGGTGGAAAATGCCAGCCTCCACATGAACCTCTAATGGAGAAAATGCTTTCTTTTTTTTTTTTTTACATCAGACTCCTCAACCAAGAGATCAGAATCAGCACTCAAGTTCAAGTCTTGAAGGACTACAAGTCTTGAAGGACTACAAAAGGAGACTGCTACTTCTGGAGAGAGATCTGCAATTGTAAGTATTTACTTCTGGGAATTTTTCTAAATCTTGGTGAAAAAGGAATTCTTTAGATTAAAGCTGATTAATCTGTGAATACAGTGTATTTGTTAAATCAGTCAGGGCCTAATATCAGCAAAGAGCTTTTAGTTAAATTAAAAACTCAACAGGTAGCTTTAAGTTTAAGTTTAAAACCCAGCAGAGAGCTTCTAGTTAATACATAGGGCCTAATAGCAGCAAAGAGCTTTCAGTTTAAATTTAAAACACAGCAGAGAGATTTCGGGTTAAATTTAGAACCCAGCAGAGAGCTTCTAGTTTAAATTTAATACTCAGTCAGGGCCTGGCATCAGCAAAGAGCTTTAATTTAAATCAAATCAGAGTACAACTTAGCATAAAAAGAAAAACAGGGTCAGTATTCTTTGAGCAATAAATTATTTCTAGAGACCTTTACAAAGAGGCCTTCTAGATAGAGGACAAGAGAACTGTGAAATTGTTTTAAATAGGTGTTAAAGCCAAGTGACAGATCAAAGAGCCATTTTGAAAGGCTCCTTCTATCCAAGCAAGGGCTGTGTGAATCACCCAGGAAATTGGTTGCAGTCTTGCAGATTACCTCAGAGGCACAGGCACAAATAGTTCAACCAGTGCTCTGTGATTCTCAGTCTTGAAGGACTACAAAAAGGAAATGCTACTTCTGGAGAGAGATCTGCAATTGTAAGTATTTACTTCTGGGAATTTTTCTAAATCTTGGTGAAAAAGGAATTCTTTAGATTAAAGCTGATTAATCTGTGAATCCAATGTATTTGTTAAATCAGTCAGGGCAATCCAATCAAAGGAAGGGCTGTGTGAATCACACAGGAAATTGGTCAAAATTACTTTAGAAGCACAGGACAGAGTACTGTGTAGCAGCCAGATTTTATTTTATTTTATTTTAATATTTATTGAATTATATGTAAACATCAAGAACATTTCTTGAAATAGACATTGATACAAAGGAATATTTTAACACAAGAAAAACCAAAAAGAAATATAAACCTAAGATCACTGGTAGTCCACAACCATAGGGAGAGAGAAAGACATTGGTTACCAAAGCAGGAGAACCTCTGGTACCACCAAAGGGAGGAATTTTAACAAATTCAACATAACAAGGATTACAAGATGGACCCTGAGTACACAGGCTTATTAATACGAGAGGAGTTGATATATTACCACTGAGACTAGACTTTATCCTTCAATTTAGCATTAATAAATGTCGCAAGATCAGCCCGTTGAAAAAAATATATATATAACCAACTTATATATCACCAAACATTTGCAGGGAAATCTTAAAAAGAATGAACTCCCAATCTGCATGACCCCAGACTTATGAAGAAGGAAAAGCCTTCTCCTCTTCTGCGTTTCTTTAGATATATCAGGAAACATTGAAATAGAAAAGCCATAGAAGGTCTCCAAACTAGGATGGGTGAGCTTGAATTACTGGGCTGTGAATAATGTAGGAGAAAAAGGTAGTGTTTTAGTGCTTTTCTGGTGGTGTTTTAGTGCTTTTCTGAATTCTCTCAATAGAATGTTGTGTTCTATTGAGAGAATCGCCCTGAAGGTCATTGTTCACAAGTGAAATCAATCTTTTTCCTCTCAATTATTTAGATTTTCTTCAGAGTTGAGAAAATCCAACCACCATCTGCTGGAGACAGAAGAATACCGAGGTGCCCTCTAGTGGTTCAGGCTGATAGAGGCATGGGAATGATGTCATTGAAACCTGTGTATTTCATTGGCTATCTTCTCCGCCAATCTGCTGGTAGGGGAACACAACCCACTTGTCTGGACTGGTCTAACAGAATGATATGGAAGCGAGGAATAAACTGATCAGACTTTTATAAGGAGAGAATGTGAACTAAATCATGTTTCCTAAATGTGACACTATTCTCACAAAATCTGTAAATCTTCAACAAAGTAACCTATACATCAACAAAGCACAGGATGGCGAGACTTTCCATACATAACCCAGTTGTCACCAACATCTTTGCAGCTAAAAGTGAAAATTCACTTTTTTAAAAATCTTTATTTAAAGAGTTTCTTAAATGAATAATACACATTACAAAGGCAATACATATAAAGCATACATCGTATTCAAGGATGGATAGACAAAACCACAAATGTAAGCACACGTCAAGGGAGGAGAGCTGAAAAAACCTGAGAAGATAAAAAGATACAGAAAAAAGGAGTGAAAAACACCCCATAACCAGGGAGCTTAATAAGTAACTCCATACCCACCCATTACACTACCAGACTCTTTCTCAACCAGAAACCTTTGCAACTGAGTAACAACTGAATATACATAAGCCTGACCCCCAAAAACAACAATACAATGGCAAAGAAATTTAAGAAAGAAAGATGCGCCCAAACCCAACATCTGAGGCTTCAACGCCAAAAAGTGGCTTCGCCGGATCTGAGTAGCCCGGCCGACATCAGGAAAGACCTGTAATTTCTGACCACAAAAAAACATCCGCTCTGTGTTTGAAATAGGATCGCAAGACTCTCAGCTTCTCAGACTCAGAACCAAAGGCTACAACCAAAGTGCAGCATCTGGTAATGGTGTCTGTAGAATCTTCAAGAAAAGCAGTCAGATTATGACCCACCAAAACTTTAGAGGAAACAAGAGAACCTTCTCCCTGCAAAGGGAAAGAAGAACTAGGAGAGACATAATACATATGGGAGATCTCCACATCCCCTACTAACTGCAAAACTTTGCTAAAGTACTTTTTAAATAAAATATCAGAGGAAAGAAGATGAGTAATAGGAAAATTCAAAAAATGCAAATTTATCACCCTGGAGTGTTTCTCAAGTGCTTCAAGATGATAAGAAACAGTTAAGGCATCTCTCATTAAAGCAACATTGTTCTCACGACTAGATTGAAGCTGAGAATCCATCCAGGCACAAACCTTATCTAAAGAAACCAACTGTTTATCCAAAGCTTGCATCTTATCCATAACTTCAAAAGTAAATTTACACAGAGAAGAAACTGTACTAGATAAACAATAATCAACATTTTAAATAGCACCCCATAAAACAGCTAAAGTCACCTCTCCAGAAGGAGGAGAAGTCATCACCCCACCTTAGTCTGCCAGCTTCACGGATTGAGGCATTAGGGCAGAAGCTTCCGGGGATAGATCACGAAAAGTAGATGAGAAAGCAGGCTGGGGAATTGGAGTCAGGGTTCAATGTAACCCCCTCCGGTGATGAAGTAGCAGATGGCTGGGAAGTCAAATGTTTGTCCATGGGC
The DNA here is from genome assembly GCA_033557465.1 of Ichthyophis bannanicus. Lineage (NCBI taxonomy): Eukaryota > Metazoa > Chordata > Amphibia > Gymnophiona > Ichthyophiidae > Ichthyophis > Ichthyophis bannanicus. The sequence goes on from CM066031.1 coordinate 1,302,130,628, forward strand.
CCCACAACTTTACTTAGCTGTACAACCATACCAGCTTTAGTAGTAGACTTTACCTTCCTTTTGCCCATGTTATATGGCAAACAAGGCTCCCCGAGCTTCTCAGAGGCGCCGAAGGGCATCAAAGGAGCGTGTCCAGCCCTCTGGGTCGCGACATGAAGCCGTGTGTAGCAGCCGTGGATCTTTAAACAAGTAGGAAAGGGTCCTCACCAGGTTAAGGCTGCCTCTCCAATGCCTGCACGCTGCTCCTCGGGAAAGCCTCCACAACTGCTCACAACTGCACTGCTGCAGTTAGCTTCTCCTCCGATGTTGTCCAGCAGCCATGGATCTTTAAACAAGCAGGAAAGGGTCCTCAACAGGCTAGGGCTGCCTCTCCAATGCCTGCATGCTGCTCCTCGGGAAAGCCTCCACAACCTCTCACAACTGCGCTGCTCAGCGGCCATGACAAGCCAAAGTTCAACTCCCTACACATGGACAGCTTCTTCTCCTGAAAATTCATTTTTATGCCCTTGTAGGGGTGGAACAGCCCTGCATGTAACATAGGGAGATAAACATCTAGGATTGTTCTAGCTGGGTACCTATTTGAGATTTGCCAAGGGGAGGAGTTATATGGGCCACTTTGATTAAGGTCCCATTTTTGGAGGTGAAGTGTCTTTTCTTTTGCCTCCTTTCAACTGCCCGGTAGCAAGATGATGCCTATACGCTGCAGTCCATAAGTCTTGTGCGGGTTCAGCTCTATGGAATCACCTGTTCACAGGGCAATAGTAAAAGGAGGATACACCCAGGAGGGGATGTTTCTGGTTACAGAATTCCTACCTCCCAAGAACAGACTGAGCTCTGATTAGAGAAGAGAGCTGAAGATCCAGTGAGGGATGATAACCAAAAATAATACAGAGAACAGTGTTAAGGAAGGAACAGGTAGAAAGCATGGAATCAAGTATGGTGATCAAGAAGGACAAAGATAAGGGCAGATTCCCCAAGGATAATAAATTACCAATCATAATTTGGCAAGTTTAAATATATTTCATGAAACCTCCCATTTAATGAATTCATATTTCTGAAACCTCTTATTTGTCCTGTCTGCGTTTTGTCTAAATTGTAAGCTACACATGGGAACTGTCTTTTATGCATGTGGAGACAGCACTGCATTCACTTAAAAGCACTACAGAAAGATAAATAGAAGTGGAGCATGGGATTAGTGCAAATGGAGGGAGGGATACGATAAATGTTCTGCGTGACTCTGAGTCCTCTAGCTCAAGTTTGTTGCCTATAAAGTAACTAGGAATTTTTTAGCTCTACTATTCAACGTCGAGATTGTATCTTTTTTTATGTCCTTAAAAATGTTTTTAAACCTACTGTTTACCAACTGTATAAACTATTTGAACCAATAGCTTTAATTGAAAGCAACAAGGTCTCAGACTAAGATAAAGCAATCGTCCAAGTATGAATCATTTTTAGACTCAATGCTTTCTTTTGCATCAATGACCTTATAGCGTTGCTTTATAAAAATTATTCCTTTTTGATCATTTCAACTATTCTTTTATATATCATGTCATTAGGGAATGCATTAGAAGAATCAGAACGGTGCTTATCTTAAATCTTCCCAAAATCGGACTCCCAGTTGGCATTTTTGGCAGAACTTACAAGGTTGGTTCTGTTTCAAAATTATTTTGTATTTGAAAACAAAATTTACCATCAAGTATCAGGGGTTGCAATGGGCGCATCTTGCGCCCCCTCAGTGGCTAATTTGTATATGGAGTCTTTTGAAAGAACGTGGATAGTATCATCTCCCCACCATAGCCACATAAAATTGTGGTGTCGATACATTGATGACGTATTTATGCTATGGGAGGGTCAGAAGGTTGCGTTGGATAGCTTTATAGATTGGCTGAATGGTCACAATAGTAATATACAGTTCACATATGCTATTGACGCCCATAATTTGACATATTGACATAACTAAAAAATGATAATAACTACATTCAAGGCACTAAATAATATGGCACCTGCCTCCTTAAACAAACTTATCTCTAAAGACCCAAATAAAATTGTTCAAAGGAGAGGCCACTCAAACAAAATAAGGATATCAAAAGATTTCACAAAGGCCAAAAAGATAACTAACAAAACAGCTTTCTCTCATGCAGCCCCCATTCTCTGGAACTCCCTCCCTGAAGAAATAAGAACATTAACTGAACTTAAAGAGCTCCGTAAGAACTTAAAGACCCATCTGTTCAGTCTACTACACTATGGACCAATCATAAACCCTTTATCTCAGACAGAAAATGGATAACAGACGCTAGATGACTACAAGTTATATCGACCTTAGACCAACAAATTCAATATTTCCACAGAGCCCCCCTCATTGAGCTAAGCCCAAATGAATAGCTCTTATCTCCTGTTCAATCTAACTGTAACACTACTTACTCTACACACTCACATATATCTTTTTTTTTTTCTTTCATCATTCACCATTCAACTACCTCGTTTAGTCGCTACTCAAACTTAAGTTAAGGGAGTTGCCTAGACCCATACCATTGTATATAGTTGCCTATATGATTCATACCTTTGTATATAGTTTTATAATGTTACTTAATATTACCAAATGTTAATATGTAATTAACAGATTATTGTAAATAGTTCACAGAAGTTTCATGTAAAAAACAGCACTGTTTCACTGTTTCTTAACTTGTTCATTGTAAACCGCACCTGATCTTTGGAAGGTAGCGGTATATAAGCAAATGTTAAAATAAAAAATAAATAAATAAAAATATTTAGATGTAAAAATCAAGAAGGAAAACCAAATGTGGATCACATCTGTTCATTGTAAACCCACAGACAGAAATGCCCTTTTACATTACCGCAGTGCTCACCCGAGGCAATTGAAGGACAGCCTCCCTTTTTCTCAATTCCTCAGATACCGAAGAAATTGCTCAGAATTGTCCGAGTTTAAAATGCAAGCCTCACGGCTGAAAAGCAAATTTCAAGAAAGAGGATATTCTCAACCAATAATTACAAATGCCTATAAACGGGCACTATTTAACAATCGCGAGTTATTATCTTCAACCAAGAGGAATTATACAGAAGAACGTAAAGTGAATCTAGTAACTAAATATTCTCCATACAGTAGTCAAATTCAAAGTATTTTGAAGAGACACAGAAACGTTCTCACAAGTACTCCAGGTTTGGAAGATCAGTCCCTACGATGTGTCTGGAAAAGGCACAAGAACCTAAAAGAAATATTAAGTCCAACTGTGTTAAGACCTTTATCGGTCCAATCTGCAGTTTTGGCTAATGGCCATTTTAAGTGTGGTGATTGTAAGGTATGTGAGATTACTTTAGAAACATCAACATTCACCTATCATAGCAAGACATATTTATTGAGACAAGACGTCATGCACCTCCACTTATGTGGTTTATTGTATTTTGTGTCCTTGTCAATTAGTGTATGTGGGTAAAACCATTCGTCTTTTTCACATTCGTATGAATGAACACCGCAGCAGATTGAAATGCAAGAAAGTAGAAGCTCCCATTGTAGATCATTGTCTCAAATTGAAACATGGTTTTGAAGATTTACGATGCTTCTGCATTGATCATATTCTTACTGGATTCAGTGGAAAATCAAAAGATCAAACGTTGTTAATTCGAGAGCAAAGCTGGATTTTCAATCTGCAATCGGTGATTCCTACTGGTTTGAATGTACAAGTAGACTGGAGTGTAAGCACATAGCCCTGGTCCAAAGACTTATTTATTGTATTGGAACATATGGTTCCCATTAAAAGAATGTGGGGGCAAATTTACAGCCGTACATCTACGTCCAATTAATGCCTCTATAACTTCTTCTGGATTCTTACTTATGACATGCGCGGCGTTTTAGAAGATAAAAAAATGGCTGATGATCTAGACATTTGATATGGGATTGTGATATACAATATTAGATTCTTGTATTTCAATAATGTCAATAGGTTTGGATTCTATGATGCATGTTAGAAGGTGCACATACCCGATATCCCCTGAAGAAACACTCTACAAGTGAAATGCGACGGCGCTGAAGTTTGGCGTTGGGAAGATTTAAGATAAGCACCGTTCTGATTCTTCTAATGCATTCCCTAATGACATGATATATAAAAGAATAGTTGAAATGATCAAAAAGGAATAATTTTTATAAAGCAACGCTATAAGGTCATTGATGCAAAAGAAAGCATTGAGTCCAAAAATGATTCAAACTTGGACGACTGCTTTATCTTAGTCTGAGACCTTGTTGATTTCAATTAAAGCTATTGGTTCAAATAGTTTATACAGTTGGTAAACAGTAGGTTTAAAAAAATTTTTAAGGACATAAAAAAAAGATACAATCTCGACGTTGAATAGTAGAGCTAAAAAATTCCTAGTTACTTTATAGTATATAGGCTCTGAAAAGTGACTGCCAAAACAATTTGTCAAGTTTGTTGCCTGGCTTGTTGTCTAGTTCTGGTTAGGTGAGGACTCTCAGATGACCCTATTTGATCCAGAGTCTACTTCTCAGAGGCAGTAGATGCAACAAAATGATACACATAAAAGATACTTTATCTATGAGGTAAGCTTGCTACATATGTACAAACACTTGAAAAAATATCTTACAGTGGAGCTAGTACAGAAAGCATGGCCTGAATGAAGGATAGATTTCCATGTACGAAATGAACCTGTCTGTGAAACGGTGTGTGTGTCTGTCTCTGCCCCAGACCCCAATCCATCAGTGCTTAAACGTACCAAAGACTTGTAAATTATTTTATAAAACAAAACTGCAAAGAGATCATTCAGACCTCCGAAACTTAAGTGTTCCCGTAGCTTTATGTTTTGTTACAAGACCAAAGACTTATCAGCCCAGCCTCCCCCCCCCCCCCCTCGTATCAATGACCAAAAAAAGGCTTGGTGACTTTGGAGGTAATTCTATAAACGTCTGCACAAATAATGTGCGTTGCCATGCGCATATGTGAGGCCTATTTTATAAACTGAAGTATATGTGCACTTTACTTTATTAAACTGGGGAGTAGTGATATGTCTCAATCTAATCGCTGCAATTACATCTGCTCTAGAGCAGTTGTAAATGCCTGTGCCTTGATTATTAAGAAAAGCTCCACTCCTCTGCATGCCCACACTAAAAATATACTCGGCAGGACTTACAAACATATTTAGAGAATAATGGTCAACTAAAATGCACAGAAATAGCACAGAACTTTCCATGCATCCCTTATAAAGTGAGTCCCACTAAGTCTACATTGACATCACCTTAGTGGTAAAACAGGAATTAGAGCTTCCGACTATGCAACACTTCCCAGAAGCCTTAGTCAGGCTAACTTAGGTGAGCTGAATTGTGGGTAGGTTTCTTGAACAGTACTGTGCAATACTGAAATTTCCTACATTTTCTTTCCTAATTTTTTTTGGAGTTTGCAGGTTTGAATATAAGGACCATTACATATCTAATAGGCCAAATATTTGTGCACTGACACTCTTAAAATAGTAAAGCACACTGGCAACAATCAGGACACAAATTAACTTACAATAAAACACTTAAGAATTTGACATTATAGGTGCTTTTGAACAAATTAAGATAATTTTTTTTTGTGTGATTGAAATCTGTGGCAAGGAAAAGTCCCCTTGTAGTAAAATAGCCCAATTACCATATACACTGTATGTGCTAACATGGTACAGAATATAGAAGCAGAAGGCGTGTCAGAAATCCAGTGATTTGACTGGCAGAATGCCCCCCTTTTACTTTATAATGTATAAACAGATGTCTGAAGCCTCAGCATATGGGATCATTGCATGTTCCAAAATGTGTGCTAACAGAATTTTATGCCTGCATTTCAGACTGCAGTTAAATCTTGAAAATTAAAACCTAATAAAAAAAAGAAATTGTCTTTTTTAAAATTAGATTTTTCTGATCACATTCCCTATCCAATTTCAAAAACAGTTCGTAAAGTATGTGTGCATATATCAGACCAGATGATAAAGTATACCTAAACAGCAATAGTGTCAATCATTAAAGCTTCAGTATTAGCTACTGATGATTTGAACAGCTTCCATAAACATCAAAATATGAAGGTGTATAAAGGCTGCATTATTGGACAGTAGCCAGAATTGAAGCCTTGATAATTGCCTGTACTACTCATAAGTCTTTAAGTTGTACTAAAAACAATGTTTGTGCATGTGGGGATGGGAGCAGGGGGAGTGTGTGTATGAAGAGAGGCAATGAGATATGTTGGGCCCATTTCAGATAACAGAGTACTAATAAGGTTAAAAATTAACTTTAAATTTAGCTTTCATTCAGGATCTATTTAAAACAACACAGAGAGCATATTGACTAAACTCGATCAGGCAATAGGTAGCCAGTCCCATGGGTGTCCCCACCTCCACCCACCCCCCCCCCCCATGATGCCAGATTCTCCTCGTAATGTGTAACATAATTATATTTATTGGTAGTTCTTGGCTGCAGCATAACCTACATTATATAAACCATTGAGTATCAAAAATAAACAACATATACATGAAATATACATACAATGCAACTATACAATCCACACTATGAACGAATAACTTCTTAGAACATTTCAATAATAGGATCATGTGAGAAACATAGCCTGTACTGCCTTGGGGATGAGATCCATTTGAAGCCTGCCCCTTTTCCTCCTTTTGCTTTCTTATCTGCTTCAGGACAACACATCTTAACAGTCAATCATCTTAAACCATTTGTGCTAAGGGTAAGGCAGGCTGTAAAAATGTGCCTTAACACCCCGTTCGCAACAGGTGTTATACCTTCAGGCTCCAATCCTGGCCTGTCCAAGGTCGGTTCAGGCCCACTCGCTCATGTGGTGGAGATGTTCCCTTCTCCCCCTCCCCTCTACCATAAAAGCGTGGGGTGTGGAAGGTGCCATATACATGGTGTCCCTGCTGTGAACCCATTGACCCTGCACAGGGGAGGACAATTACCTCAAGGCTGTGTATCCTGTCTTGTGCCTCAAATTACAGCCATGCTGCGACATAGCGCCGTCCAGAAGGGCGGGTGGGTTGGAAAGCCATCTGGATTCCTTCGTTCTGGAGGGGCAAGAGGGCGACCCAAAGCCCCATGGGCTACTGAAATAGCCTTCCCCAGGACCCGCCCCCCCTGCCTCTCTGCCCCCACACCTCTCAACCCTATCCTGGCACCCTCTGCCTGCCTGCGTCCCATGGCTGTTATTCTCAGCCACGGAAGTCTCAATCAGGCAAATGGTAGTCAGTCCCGTGGATCCATCCCATAGATGTCCTCCCTTCCTCACTGTCCCACTTTCCCCTCACTGTCCTCCTCTTAATGTGTAACATAATAATATTTATTGGTAGTTCTTGGCCGCAGCATAGCCTACATTATATAAACCACTGAGTATCAGAAATAAGCAACATATAGATGAAATATACATCCAATGAAACTATACCTCCAGGCTCCAATCCTGTCCCATCAAAGGTGGTTCAGGCCCACTCGCTCATGTGGTGGAGATGTTCCCTTCTCCCCCTCCCCTCCACCATAAAAGCGTGAGGGGGTGTGTGGAAGGTGCTGTATACACGCTGTTCCTGCTGCGAACCCTTTGACCTTGCATCTCTTTCACCTCACCTTTTAACTAAGCTGACTGTCATTAGGCCTGCCTTCCCCCTTTTTATCAAGACGGCGGCACAAGGATGAGAGCGTGTTGGCATCACTCTTGCCTCCTGACTTTTAAGGTACCAGGGAGACAGAACATACTGAGAGGGTTCAGGGGGGTGGAGCTAGGAGCCACTAGACCATGAGGGCATTTCTTGGTTGCGAGGGGGAAGGCGGGGGGCACTAACCACCAGAGCATTTGTTCGGGAGGAGTGGGGCTAAGAGTCACTAGGACAACAAGGCATTTCCTTGGTTTGGGGTGTGTGATTGGGGGAGGGGATCTGGTTTGGTCATTTGAGGTAGTGCCAAATTTCACTTCAGATGAACTTTTGGCTCACACTACATCTTTACACTTGTTTGAAGCTGGCATAAAGATCCAGAATAGTTTTTTTTACATAGGGTATAATTATAAGTATTTAGCATTGATTAGGATGTCCACGGCATGATGCTTTAGAGTAGTGATTTTGCTGGCGATTTTCCCACGCTAGCTTGCTTTCTGCATTGGAGAGGCAAGAGTGATGCCAACACGCTCTCATCCTTGTGCCGCCATCTTGATAAAAAGGTAGAAGGCAGGCAGGCAAAATGATAGTCAGCTTGGTTAAAAGGTGAGGTAAAAGAGGCTATTAGAACAAAAAAAAACATCTTTCAAAAATGGAAAAAAGAACCAAACAAAGAAAATAGGAAACTGAATGCAAGCTAAATGTAAAAGGGGTACTCAGGGAGGACAAGGCCATAGCTGAGAGACTAAATGAATTCTTTGCTTTGGCCTTTACTCAGAATGGTGTGAGGAAGCTTCGGTAATTGGTGATGAGTCAGAAAAACTGAATGAAAACTCAGTGAATCTGGAAGATGTATAGTAGCAGAGCAAATCAATAAGGAGGTCATTCCAGAGCATGAATAAAGGGGTTGTATGTGTGGCGGGGACATTTATCTGCTGAAAAGCCCCTGACTGTATTCTGAAACACTGCTGGCGTGCACGTCCATGGAGCTAGCACGGGGATCTCAGAATGTGGGAAGAAGGGGTGGAACGGAGGCATGATCAGCCACGGAGACATGTAAAGCATATTCAGGAAACACCCATGTACATTTTCAGTATTTCCCAGAGATGTTCCCATTATTCCTGCAGAAACGTGGACTAAGGCCAGGACTTAGAAAAAATTCTGCTCTGTTCTTCAGTGCATCCCATATTGAAGAACAGTTGTGACAATTATGTTCTGAACTGTTGAGTCTGCAGTCTGGAAAAACCCGTGATGCAATTGTAAAGAACAGAAAGCAGAGGTGAGGGAAGGTTGTAAGGTAATGAAACATTGTAAGGTAATGAAACATTGATAAACACCCATACAGACATATTAAGAAGAGCAATTGTGTTTATGCTGGCTATGCTGACCATTGCTGTTTGTGCTAAATGAGCCAAGCTAGCGTTCCTTAACATTTCCTAGGTTCTGTAAACTGGGACAGGTAATATAGGGATAGTATGTGAGTGAGTATGGCAAAGATTCTGATTTGGCTGAGAAACTGAGATCAGATTTGTAGTCCTAGGATGCCATGCTATTATGTCACATCAGCTGTTTATAGGTGCAGAGAATCATTTTGGCAACTGAATGTTTATTGTGACTGCAAGTGAGACTGTGTGTGTGTGGTTTGAGGGTTGACCAAGAGGATCTGATGTGCTCAACCACAATTCTGGGGGAACATGAATGCCTGGCCAGTACCTGGACTGTAGGGATGACCGCAGCATCACCAGGTGCCAGTGTGATGTGGCAGCCATACATCAGCTGTGCCAGGCACTGGGAGACATGACTGATGTTTTGCCAACATCCCCCAGATGGTGCCATGAGGCCTACATCCTTCCCCAGTCCAGGATCTATGCAAGCTGTGAGACTGGTGATGTATCTGCAGGCTGGCTACCTGGGTATGATGGCACAGGGATCCCCTCTCTCATGCACACACAGGCCTGACCAGGGGAACAGTGCCACAAAGCAGACTATGGGAAGGGACAAAGGTTGCCCAACAGATAGCGGATGTCTACAGAGTGACATACTCCATGATAGGACAGGTGTTGCTGCTATGAGAAATGCCAGTACCTCGATATATGGGAATCAGATGCCATAGCCAGAAAGCCATACTACTACTACTGACCATTTGTATAGTGCTACAAGGTGTACACAGTGCTGCACAGAGACACGTAAAAAGATGATCCCCACTCAGCAGAGCTTACAATCTAGTCAAGACAGACAACACAGCATCTATGGAGAGGATACATTTAGAGGGAATGGTAAGGAGACACAAGGAAGAATAGGCGGATCAGATCCAAAAGCGGCAACGAAGAGGTGAGAGTTCAGCATGGATTTGAGAAGGGCCAGAGAAGAAGCCTGATGTACAGATTCAGGTAGTTTGTGCCAGGAATAGGGAACAGCAAGGTGAACGGAACGAAGTCTGGAGTTGGCAGTAGTAGAGAAGGGCACAGACAGAAGCAAACTGCTAGAAGAGTGGTGTTCCCAAGGAGGGATGTAGGGAGAGATAAGAGAGGGACGGTAGTGCGGAGCAGTAGAATGAGTGCACTTATAGACTTGAGACATGAAAATGGCATACATTTCTTGCTCAGAAATATTATGCATCCTTAGGGGACTGCAATGTTAGTTTCAGGTTTTGTGCACTTGGTATGGCTCCATTCTTAGCAGTTTAAAGCGTGTTTGTAGAGATGACCAAGGCAGGGATCACTGAGGCCATTTTCTAATGCCAAGTACCATTTGATGCAAGGTATGTCCTGACATAAATGTTCATATTTATATTCTCTTATACTATTTTAGGGTGCACTGGGATTACCTAGCACTTTTCAGGACCTGAAGATGACTGGTATATGGTCTAGGTTGCAACAGCAGTCATATGTTATTGGTATTTATGACTAGTTTGCATAAGCAAACTGCTGTCAGTGTGAAGAGCAGCTTAGGAGATGCACATTTTATTGAGGAGGCGTGGCGTCCGTGAGTACATCCTGGAGATGGGCAGGATCCAAAATGTACAACTTTTCAGAATACGGTGGGCGCGGGAACATCCAAAACATTTACCCGTGTCCCATAATATTGACAATGGATTTTTTTCTCCATTATATTGCATGGTCCATGCTGCACCCATGTGTGGGCCTCGCGCAGGATGTGTGCACGGGCCAGCTCAATAGCGCTTTGCCCGCGCTGCGCCAGACATGTCTATCTCTCCAATTCCGGACCCCCAGGCACATCTAGACCTGTGGATGCGGAATTAGGTTCAAACGGGGCCCGTTTTCAATTTAGACGTATCCATGGGCTGGACATGCATGTTATGGAATCAGACTTCACAAGTCCGTCCAAGAGTGCTGAGAGATTATTAACAACAAAATTATAGGACACTATAACAGATATGGTTAAAATTGACAAAGTCAACATGGATTTAGCTAAGGGATGTCTTGCCTCTCTAATCGGATCTATTTCTTTGAAGGTATGAACGAACATGTGGATAAAGGTGAGCCAGTTGATATAGTATATTTAGACTTTTGGAAAGTGTGACAAACTCCATCAGAGACAAAGGAGGTCATAGCATAGGAGGCAATATCTTATTGTGGATTGGAAAATGGTTGAGAGATAGAAAACGGAGAGTAGGAATAAATAGTCAATTTCCTCAATGGAGGAATGTCAATGGTGGAGTACCTCAGGGATCTGTATTGGGACCAGTGGTTTTTTTTAACATATTTATAACTGATGTGGAATTGGGAACAAGCAGTGAGGTGATTAAATTTGCAGATGACACCAAATTATTCAGAGTTGTTAAACCATATGTGCATTATGAGAAACTGTAGGAGGATCTGGTGAGACTGGGACTCTGGCCATCCAACTGGCAGATGAAATTTAATATGAACAAGTGTGTGATGCATGGTGGGAAGAATAGATACAGTATGCTAGGCTTTGCATTAGGAGTCGCCACTCAGAAAAATGATTTGGGCGTGATTGCAGTCAATGCACTGAAATCTCCTGTTCAGTGTGCGGTAGTGGCCAAAAAGGCAAATAGAATGTTAGAAATCATTAGAAAAGGAATAAAAAATAAAACAAAGGATATCAAAAAGGAATAAAAAATAAAACAAAGGATATCATAATCCCTCTGTATCACTCAACGGTGAGACTGCATTGGGAAGATTGTGTGCAATTCTATTCTCCGCATCTCAAGAAAGATATAGCAGTATTAGAAAAGGTTCAGAGAAGGTTGACCAAAATGGTAAAGGGCCATCCTATGACTCTCCTATGAGGAAAGGCTAAAGAGGTTAGAGCTTTACAGCCTGGAGAAGAGAACACTGAGGGGAGATATGATGAGGTCTATAAAATCCTGAATGGAGTGGAATAAGTAGATGCAAATCGATGTTTACCGTCTCAAAAAATACAAGGACTAAGGGATGCCATGAAGCTACAAAGTAATATATTTAAAACAAATATAAGAAAAATATTTTTTCTTAGTGTATGATTGGAACTTGTTCTGGCAGATGTGATAAAAGCAGATAGTATAACAGGGTTTGAAAAGGTATGGACAGATTCCTGGAAAAAAAAGTCCATAAACAGTTATTAAGGTAGTCCAAGAGAAAACCGCTGCTTATCCATGGAGGTAAGTGACATAGATCTGGCTACTTTAGGGAAATGAAACAAAACAATACAGTCATATTGATCATACAGTCACCAAATGGGACTTAATTCTAATTTGAAGTGGAATATCTTTTAACTAGAACTGTGGGACTGTTTGTTGCAAATTTCACCTGTATCTCATGATGGTAATATTTTTTGTTGTAAATGGGTGTATATACCCCCGTGTACGTGCACGTACATGTGTGTATTTGTGCGTGCGGCTTTTTGAGAGAGAGGTATGTGTTTATGAGCCAACATTTTTCTAAGCATGCGTATGGTTACCACATTAGCAGGTGCCTTTATGGTATAAAATGGCACACTTTTTAAGCGATGCTATAGCGTCATTCTTTTGTCGACGATTGAGTCGGCATGAATGTGTGTTTGCTCCTGAGGTAAGTTTTTACAAGGCTGACACACTGATGTCGAGCATGAACATGAGTCAGCACAAGCATGAGTAATGTGGACCCTCTCCGCTGATGAAGTTTGAAGAAGGCATTGAGGGTTTTGTGTTGTTATTGATGAATATCTGCCATTCATTTGGTTTCAGGTAAGGCATTGCTACAATATACACTACTGCAAGATAAGTGGGGCTGCAGAATTCTGCTTAAGCGGTCTGCCAGAAAATTCTCCTGGCCAGGAAGATAAACAGCCCTCAGCAACATCTGGTGCCTGAGGGCAAAAGAGCAAAGGGCCTGTGCTTCCAGGCATAGAGGCCTGGACCCAGTGCCGCCCTGTTTGTTTACATAGAACATGGCTACTTGGTTGTCCGTCTGAACTAGGACAGACTGGTGGGCCAAGGTGTGAGAAAAAGCCTTGAGGGCTAAACGAGTAGCCCGCAGTTCCAGTAGGTTGATCTGCTGCATGGCTTCCCATGGGGACCAGAGGCCTTGGGTGCAGCTCTCTTGACAGTGTGCACCCCAGCCCTGGAAGGAGGCATCGGTTTCAACACCACCATGGGGGCCGGCACCTGAAAAGGCACCCCCTGCAGCAAGCTGGGGGGGTGTAGCCACCACTGAAGAGACTTCAGGAGAGGTTCTGATACCCTTCCCTTGTCTGCTAGGCTCCCTGTGGCCTGCTTCCACTGAGTTCTGAGGCACCACTGTGCAGGCCTCATGTGGAAGTGGGCATTGGGGGTCACATGCACAGTCGATGCCATGTGTCCCAGGAACTGCAGACAGAGCCTGGCAGGAACCCATGGCAGACTGAGAAACCGGGATGTCAACTCCATGAGCCTTTGAGCTCTGTCCTCTGGCAAGTAAGCCCTTGCTTGCAGAGTCTCCAGCCGTGCTCCTATGAACTCGAGGTTTTGGGAGGGGAGCAAAGTGGACTTTGCGAAGTTGATGACAAAGCCTATGTCTTGAAGGAGTGTGACAGTCTGGAAGGTGGCCTGCCTGGCCTTCTGGTAAGTCTGGCCTCGGATGAGCCAGTCGTCCAGATAGGGGAAGACAAAAGCCCCTTGAACCCTCAAGTAGGCCGCCACTACAGCTAGGCACTTTGTAAAGACCCGGGGGGCGGAAGTTAGGCCAAAAGGCAGTACCCTGTACTGGTAATGGTTTCCTCCCACCACGAACCTGAGGTACTTTCTGTGGTCTGGATGAATGAGGATGTGAGTGTACGCATCCTTTAGATCTAAGGAGCATAGTCAATCTCCCTGCTGGAGGTAGGGCAGAAGTGTTCCAAGAGTAAGCATCTTGAACTTCTCTTTCTCCAAGAACTTGTAGAGGATCCTGAGGTCTAGAATAGGCCTCAGGCCCCCTGTTCTTTTTGGCACAAGAAAATACCTGGAGTAGAACCCGTACCCCTGTAGGCGAGGAGGTACAGGCTCCACCGCCCTGTCCATAAGCAGACCCTGAAGTTCTTGGAGGAGGAGGTTGGTGTGCAGGAGAGGCCTCAGAGGTTCTCCTGGAAAATAGACAGGAGGTAACTGTTGGAAATGAAGCATATAGCCCTGGTGAATGATGCTTAAGACCCAAGCATCCCCTGTAATGGGTGGCCAACTGTGGGCAAACAGGGCTAAGCAACCTCCGGTGCAGGGATGGGGCAGCAGGGGTGGAGAGGCTATGCCTTGGGAGTCAAAAAGCCCCTCCCTTCTGGGTAGGAGCAGGAGCCGGAGGCTTGGGGGTCTTCTGCCTACGGGGCCAATGTCCCTGCCCCTTGGCCTGCTGCCCCTGTTGGGGAGCTGGGGAAGCCTGGTATTGAGGGAAAGGTTTGTAGGCAGACACCTTTCTCGGGTAGAAGGACTTTTTGTGAGAAGGGGCAGAGGTTTTCCTGGACAGCCTAGTCCTGGTCAGGTGCTCGGTCTTGAGCTCAGCCGCCTTCTCGGCAATGGGTTTGCCAAAAAGGTTCTCACCTCGGCAAGGGACATCGACCAACTTGTCCTGTACCCAAGGCTTGAGGTCCGATGACTGCAGCCATGCCTGGCGTCAGGCCCCGATGCTGGCTGCCGCCACACGAGTCAAAGCCTCGAAGCTATCGTAGGCCGCTCGGGACATGAACGTGGAACAGTCCCGGATTCCTGAAGACAAAGACTGGAACCTCTGCAAAGGTTCCCCGGAGAGGCCAGCAGAGAACCCGGCAAGCTCCTTTGCCAGGTCTCGTAGGTACATGCCCATGTACAGCTGGTATGACTGGACACGGCAAACAAGCATCGAGCCCTGGAAGCACTTTCTGCCGAAAGCATCCAGGTTCCGGGCCTCCCTGCTGGGGGGCACCGCGGAGTGCATCTTCTGGCTTTTCAGACGATGCATGGCCAATTCCACCACCATGGAATGGTGCGGAAGCTGCGCCTTTCGGAAGCCAGGGCTCTTACGGAGTCAATAAATGGAATCAACTCGCTTGCTCAAGACCGGCGCTGAGGCCGGTGCCTCCCACATCCGGAAGAAGAGCCGTTCCAGCATCGGAGGAACCGGAACAGTAAAGGCCTCCTTCGGAGGAGAGTCATACTGGAGGGCCTAGAGCTCCTCGGCTCGAGGCTCCTCCTCGGGGTCCGCGGGAATTGCCAAGGCCTTGGCCATGTCCCACACAAACTCCAAGAACCGGGTGTCCTCCGGAGGGGACCTACGCCGAGGCTCGGACTGCGGTGAGTCTGAAGGGACGCACCGAGTCTGAAAGGTGTCAGGGGACTCCTCGTCCTCCATCTCCTATGCTGACTCATCCGAAGAGGGTTGAGGGGTTCCGACCGCGCGGGTCGAGGTGGCACCCGCCCCGACGCCGAAGGCACTGGCGTCGATGCCCTCGGTTCTGAGCGGGAGGTCGAGGGAGACCTTGACCGAGGATGACTTCGAGCCTTCATGGTCTCGAGTATCGGCTCGGTCTCCGGGGTCGACTTTGACGTCGATGTCCCGGTGGTCGGGGCAGATGCACCAGCGAGGCTGGCCATCAGTACCCGCTGCTGCTCCATGAAGGCAGACAATCTGCACTCCAAGGCTGTCAGCCAGAGTCCAAGCTCAGGAGACTCAGCAGCCATCGACTCGGGCCCTGGCAGCGCCGGGCCCGATGTCGGCTCCCTCGGGGAAGAGTCCACGAGGACTACAGGACTTACGTGCCCGACGGTCTCTGGCTCTATATGAGGTACTTTGGACAGCTTCTCCTGCTCCAAAGGCCCAGGACGGCGGTCGGGGGTCTTAGACCTGGCCTTTGAGGTACCAGGAATCTCTTCCAATGCCGTCCTCACGAGCCGTTTCTTCCTCTTGCGTTCCCGGTCGGGGGACCCCCTGTCCGAGGGACCCCGGCGATGCATGGGATCAGACTCCTGAGATGTCGA
The DNA here is from genome assembly GCA_033557465.1 of Ichthyophis bannanicus. NCBI lineage: Eukaryota > Metazoa > Chordata > Amphibia > Gymnophiona > Ichthyophiidae > Ichthyophis > Ichthyophis bannanicus. The sequence continues at coordinate 1,302,146,679 of CM066031.1, forward strand.
GGCCTCAGACGAGGTGCAGGCCCGGCCGGAGGCAGAATCCGAAAAAATCCTTTCCTTTTGGTGCTGACGGCTTCGAAGTGCCTTGGTGGACATTTTGCCACACGGGCCACAGATCATGGGATCATGATCTGGGCTGAGGCACCGAAGGCAGCAGTCGTGTGTGTCGTTGAGAGACATTAGTTTCTTACACCGATCACACTTCTTGAAACCACTGGAAGCCATCGGGGAAAAAAGGGCCCCCGCGAGGTCAAAAGACCGGCCTTCCAGGGAAAAACAGAAAAAAGGGCGCAAACACCAGCCATGAAGGCAAAAACCGAAAAATAGAAAACAGGCTCGATACCGGTTTACCGAACCCAGCGGGAAGGGGAACCGGCGTCGAACTCGGAGAAAAAGGCGAAGAAATCTTCGAAAAAACATCAACTTTTCCAGGTGACTAGGACAAAACTTCCGAAGGGCTCTACGGAAAAAGAGAGACTGAGCAAGATGGCACCTTTAGGCGGGAAGGGGACCGCGCATGCGTGTAGTATTCCCAAAGGCTTTCATAGAAAGCAAATGCTCCGCACGGGGGCCCCATCGGCGCCAATGTCACCCATAAGTGAGGACTGACTTCCTGCTTGGTCCTGGAGAAATTTCCACTGCACCTTAGAGAGCTTTAGACTTTCCAGTTCCCCCACGTTTCCCTGCAGCAATAAGCTATAGATCCACTCTATTTGGCGTCCAATGCTCTTAAAGAGCTCCTCGAGCACTGACTCCCAGAGAGCCTGTGATTACACTTGAGAAACATATGAATCAGTGTCCCCTTCTTCACCTTACATTTCCCACAATATCATCCCTCCTTGCTCCCTGCTCTCGAGTGATACAGGTGCGGTGAAGTAACCAGAAAAGTAGTGCAATAGCCATGTTAGTCCACTATAACACTACTTAAATAAAAAGAAAAATAAATAAAATAAGGTGATATCTTTTTATTGGACTAATTTAATACATTTGTAGACTTGCTTTCAAAGGTTCCACTCTGGTTCAGATTCTTTCAGAACAGGCTCCCCCTTCCTAAGAATATTGCTCAGGTCTTAACAAATCTAAGCCTCTCCTCTCTGTACATGATCTCATCCACAAGCAGACTCTGGAACTCTTCCTTGCCTCTTAGATCCTGCACATGGAATAGGGAGCACTTCTGAGAATATGGCTCTGGAGGGTCTAAATTCCAACTTTCTTTTTTTCCAGTTTTTATTTCCATTTTCCAAAACAACATACACACCCATAAGAAATGAAACAGCACACAGTTACGATACAAAACCCATCCCCCCTTCACTCCCACCCAGCCCCAGCTCGAAAAAAGATATCAATCAGTAGATGAAAACACTATTCCTAATTGAAATAACAGACTCTGTGGATACCCTTCCAAAATTACATAATTACAATTCAGGACATACTCTTGGCCGTATACACATCAAGTGTTTCCCATATCAAATGAGTGTATTGTGGAAACCGGATAGATATAGAATATATGCAATCATATCTCTGATGCATACAGACTAGATTCCCCCAGTGATTAGCACCTAGCTGCATAGAGTCTTTCCAATTTGTAATAATTTGCTTGATAGCTAAAATAAGCAGAAGATCAAACAGAAAATGATCCTCCTTACGCAAAGAAGGAATTCCTGCAAGGGACTTACAGATTATGGTACAGAAGGTAAGAGCCTTTGAAAGATGCAAGATCTTTGATATCTGAGACCATACCTCATGCCAGTAATCTGTTAACATTAGGAGAGCAGGACCAGCACCTATTTCCATGCTGAAATTGCCATTTACTCAGTGTCACTGGAGTGATATAGGCCCTATGTGCCAAAAAATAAAGTGAGAGAAGCTGTTTGGGATATCTATATCACAGGGTCCCAAAAATCTTCCCATGTGCTGTGATCCAGCAAATCACCTGCTTCTGTTTCCCAATTCCTTTCAGTATCAATAAAACACAGATCAATGCTTGAGCGAAAATGTGCATAAATTGTCGATACTAGTTTGGAAGAGACTGCTAAACACTGGAGCCTATAAAGCAGAGGCCAACCTTCTTGTATGAGATTGGGGTTGATACCCGCCTTTACCAGGCAATGATGAAGCTGATACCACTGAAAGAGACAGTGAGAGGGGAGTCCAAAATCCTGCGGCAGATCAGCAAAGGATTTAAACTCTGAGAAAAGTAGTTGGCCTACTGTCCATATGCCACACTGTTGCCACAAGCATCATTTGATGGGCTGGTTGTAGATTTTGAAATGAGAATTAGACCAGATTGGCATACCCCTGGAGTATACAGTAAATTCCTTGGACTGAGGAACATAAGCCAAAAAAAAGCCTACTTAATGGATCATGCAACTGAAGAGGGGTCTGAACATCCTGAGGTGCCTATGTGTAAAAACAGAGGTGTTAATTCTAGGAGGGCCTTCCCTACATATACCCATGTAGGGACATTCAATGGTAGGTGCTCTAGACTCCGTAACACTCCCTGCTTAAGAATATAGGAAAGATGGTATCATCGGAAGTAGGGGAAATGCACCCCACCTCTACTCTTAGTAAGCATTAATTTCTAAGAAGCTATCCAAGGAGTTTTGTTCTTCCACATGCAAGGAAGAAGCCTTTTCTCTAAAGACTTGTAGAAGGACACTGGGTACAAAAGAGGGAGCATACTTAAAATATAATTAATCTTAGGCACTAAAACCATCTTCATGGTCTCCAAACGACCCCACCAGGTCAAAAACAGTGGCATCCACCTGGTTGTACAAGCCTGAATAATATGACATTCAATGGCATTCCGATTAAACATATCCTGCGACCTAGAGCTGTAAAAAGTCCCCAAATATTTGAAAAAGGAATCCGAGATTTGAAAGGGGTATTCCGCTAGTGTAGATTTTGAAACATGGATTCTCTACAGGAAGAGCTGTTATGGCAACTGGACTGGTAACAGAATAAAATTACTGAACATGTAGATAGCAATGCTTTAATGGGAGAAAGCCAACATGGATTTAGCCAAGGAAAGTCTCGTCTTACTAATCAGTTATATTTTTTTTGAAGGTGTGAATAAACAGGTAGACTATACTACATATGACTCATAACTCTTCTGATACAAAAGTAAAGAAAACAATACCATTAAACAAACTGAAGCTCACTAACCCCCCTCCCCCCATTACTACAAATGTAACCTGAAATGTAAATAATGTATTCAACATATATACAATGTATCTACTATGTAAATAGTTAACTATTCAATAAATGTTACACGGGATTGTGGATCCAGTAATTGTTAAAATGTTACCTGTTTTATGTAATAGTTAATGGTTCTATGCAATAACTAATCATTCTATGTAAACCACCTTGATTTACTGATGGGGCAGTATATAAAACGACAAATAAATAAATAAAGGTGAGACAGTTGATATAATGTATCTGGATTTTTAAAAAGCCTTGGAGAAGGTCCTTCATGAGAGACTCTTGGCAAAATTAAAAAGTCATGGGATAGGAGGCAGTGTACTAGAGTGTACAGAAAGCAGGGCTAAATGGCCAATTTTCTCAATGGAGAAAGGTGAATAGTGGACAAGCACAGGGATCTCTTCTGTGCCCGCTACTTTTTAAAAAAAATTATAAATGACCTGGAAATGGGAATAACGAGTGAGGTGATCAAATTTGCAAATGACACAAAATTATTGAAAGTTGTTAAAACACAAGAGGATTGTGAAAAATAGCAAGATGACCTTGATAAATTGGAAGACTGGACATCCAAATGGCAGATAAAATTTAATGTGGACAAGTGCAAAGTTATGCACCTTGGAAAGGACAACCCAAACTATGGTTACACAATGCAAGGTTCTACATTAGGAACCATCACCAAGGAAAAAGATTTCGGTGTCATCATGGATAATACTTTGAAAGTCTCTGCCCAATGTGCAGCAGAGGTTTCAGTCAGGTGGTTCATTGCTGATAGGGTGGCATCCATAGCTGCTCTTATTGAAGTGATCCCTCTCATTGATGGTCTTCCTCTTTTGCAATGACCTTCAATTGAAAGCATGCTGTCTTTCTCTAATGAGCAATCTCTTCACATGATGTGTCCAAAATATGAAAGTCTAAGGGGCATGTTTACTTAACTGAGCTAACGGTTAACCCGGGCTATCTGCAACTAGGTCCCTTTGAATAATATGGGACCTAGTGGCAGATAGCCCGGGTTAACCGTTAGCCCGGTTTAGTAAACATACCCCTAAGTCTTGTTACCTGATCTTCTAAAGAAAACTTAGATTTGATCTTTAGTACTGACTGGATTGTTCTTTGGGCAGTCGATGGTATACACAGTATTCTTCGCCAGCACCACAATTTAAAGGCATCAATTTTCTTCCTGTCCATCTTTTTCACTGTTTAGCTTTTGCATCTATATGACATTATTGAAAATACCATGGGTTGGACATGTTGAATCTTTATATGGAAAGAGACATCTCTGCTATAGAGAATCTTGTCCAGGTCCTTCATAGCCATTCTCGCACAAGTAATGTGTCATTGGATTTCTTAACTGCTTGTCGTTTCTTTATTCATTATTGCTCCTAGCAAGTTAAAGTTGTCCTCTATTTCTGTTTCTTCTCCATCAATGATGAACTTATTGATTTTACCAGTTGTTAGGATCTTTGTCTTCTTCTCGTTATGGTGCAGCCCCTTTTAAGAGTTTCTTCCTTGATCATAGGAAGCAAATGTTTCAGATTGTCTTTACTTTCCGCCAGTAATGTAGTATTCATCAGCCTAGTGAAGGATGCTCATGAGTCTTCCAACAATCTTCACAGCTCGGTTTTCTTCATACAGTCCTGCTTCTCTGATTTATTCTGCACAGAAATTAAACAGGTAGGGGGAAAGTATGCAGCCTTGTCATACATATTTTCTGATTTGAAACCATTTTATTTCTTCTTGTTCTATTCAAACTGTTGTTTCTTGATTAATGTAAAGATTGTGCATGAGAACTATCAAGTGTTCTGGTATTCCCATGCTGCTTAATTTGGCCCAGAGTTTCTTCATGGTTTATAAAGTCAAAAGCCTTGCTGGAGTCAATAAAACATGTATAGATATTATTTTGGTATTCTTTTATCTTTTCAAGGATCCATCTCACATCTGTATTTATGTGTCTTGTTCCTCATCCTTTTCTAAACCCTGCTTGCACTTCAGGCAGCAATCGTTCCAGCTATCATTGTAGTCATTTCAGCAGATGAAATTTAATGTGGACAAGTGAAAAGTTATGCACCTAGGAAAGAACAACCCAAACTATGGTTACATGATGCAAGGTTCCACATTAGGAACCACCACCCAAGAATAGATTTAGGTGTCATTGTGGATAACATGTTGAAAACCTTCACCCAGTGTGCAGCGATAGCCAAAAAAGCAAATAGAATGCTAGGTATCATAAGGAAAGGAATGTAGAATAAAACAAAGGATATTATAATGCCTCTGTATCATTCCATAGTGCAACCACACCTTGAATATTATGTGCAATTCTGGTCACCTTATCTTAAAAAGGATATAGCAGTATTAGAAAAGGTACAGAGAAGAGCCACCAAAATGGTAAAGGGGATGGAAGGATACCACTATGAAGATAGGCTAAAAGGTTAGGGCTCTTCAACCTGGAAAAGAGACGACTGAGGGGAGATATGATAGAGGTCTATAAATTAATGAATGGAGTGTGTGATAAGGAAGCTTATCAAAGCTCAGGGAGTAATGACAAAAGAGGAGAATTTACTCTGATTAAGGGACCTGTGCTGGCAGGTTATAGAACTAAGACAGCTTGTTTCCCTAAAAGACATCATCCAGAATGCACCTGTATGCAGAAAGTCCCTAGGGGAGCTAGAGTGGAAAAGCATGTGTCTAATCAGAGAAAGCATTATGTCATCCCTAATCAAACAGCGCCTAGAAGAATGCTTAATCCACAACAACTGAAGAATGCAAGGGTGGAGTTGCAATCTAAGCCCTTTAAAGCTAGAGGGGAATCTTCATTAAGACAGAAGGAGAAGGAGAAGGGGAATCAGAAGGAGAAGGAGAAGGAGACGAAGTCAGAGAACAGAAGGAAGAACAACCGGAACCTGAAGGAACAAGGATAAGGAAGCAGACAGTCCAAGAGAGGAGCTCAGAGCAATACGTATGCCTGGAGAGATACCTGGGGGAAAGAAGAATCTTCAGAGGACTGGAAAAAGCCAGAGGTCTGTAGATCCACAGCCAGGGACCCTCAAGCAAAGCCTAGGAAGAGGACTGTTGCAGCTAAGGAAGAAAGGAGCTCAAATACCTCTTGGAGGACGTCTGGAGAAAAGATCCTGAGATCCAGAGATACCAACTGGAGGACAGGACACAAAAGCTCTTTTGCATACTGGCCAGAATACCAGAAGAAGCAGCCTGACGCTTGCCTGGATTCAGGTAGGAACTGTGAACGTTTCTCTAGCTTTGAGCAGTGCAAACAACAGGGAAACAGTTTCTCTCCGTGCAGAGGTCAGTTCCTAAAGCCCTCTGAGTCAGACGGAGAAACAGAATCTATGCAATTTCAAGAGCAAGGTTCAATATCTGATACAGAGGATAATTATATGGACTGTTATTTGAGTCGGTTGTTAATTTAGGAAAATCCTAAATATCAGAGCAAACATCAAAAGGAAACATTCTAAATATTAGCTTCCCATAAAGTTTTGTTGAATGAAAAAGCTTTTGGGAAGGTTTTGTACGTGTGCTGTAACCAAGCTACTGATTGCAGTTAATTGTCACCTGCTGGTAGAGGAGAGCCCAGCACAAGCCGTGCACACGTAGGTTTAAAAAGTTCTTTTCTGTATAGAGAAAGTGAGCATTGTTTTTGTATAAAGAAGCTTCCCTTTTTGATTTGTTTTTCCCCAGCACTGCTAAGGAGTTTATTAGCAGTGGCTGAAAGAAGCCTTTCTGTTCTATAAAGGACTTTGATTCTTATTTGCATAAGATATTTCAGTTGCCTTATTTTGTGTTGAATAAAACGCTAGAGAAGTTATCTGGAAGGTGTTACCAAGCATATCTGTGTGTGGGATAATCACCCCATAAATAAACTCTAATTTTGTCTACACTCGACCAACTACAAGAGTTTTCATTATTTTAAAAAGGCAAGCTTTATGTGAATGGACTTCAATAACCACAATCCTTTGCAAGACAGTTAATTTGCATACTTGCCATGATGGTGGTACCTTCATAACAAGCACCCCCTTTTACAAGTGTAACGGGTAAATGTAGATTGATTGTTTACACAATCAAAATATAGAAAGACTAGGGGACATGCAATGAAGTTACAGTTTAAACTATTTAAAACTAATAAGAGAAAATATTTTTTCACTCAATGTATAATCAAACTCTAGAATTCGTTACTAGAGGATGTAATAAAAGCTGTTAGCGTAGCTGGGATTAAAAAAGGTTTGGACAAGTTCCTGGAGGAAAGGTTCATAAACCATTATTAAAGGGGACCTAGGAAATCCACTGCTTGCCCCAATACAAGCACTGTGGAACTGTGTCTTTTGGGGTAACTGCAAGGTACTCGTGACCTAGTCTGGCCACTGTTGGAAAGAGGATATTGGGCTTGATGGACCTTGGTCGACCCAGTATGGCATATCTTATGTTCTTATGGCTACCAACCACCTCAGTAGAATGCTCCAGAATATCAGTTAAATTGCCCAAATCTAAAGAGTCCGAAGAAACATACACCAAAGAGGAATTTGCTTGCAAATGGGCATCTTTAGCCATCGGGGGAGGAAGATAGATCATCTAGATAGGCGGCATGCCAGATTCTGGATAGTTAAAAGTCTCACTTAGGTACCTACAAAACAGCTCCCGAGGGAAAGCAAAGCCACTTGAAGAAAATTTAAAACCTAAAGGTTTAGGTTTCTACACTGGTTTTCAAAGTTCTCCACTTTTCGGTGAACCACCAACCTATCTTGAGCCAAAGTTCCTTGGACTTGTTGAAGTTGTATGATAGCTGACTGAGAACACAGCAATTGCTCCCAATGATCCTCCACCCTCTTCTCTAGGTTATCCAAATGAGGAGAGCTGAGAGCCGAAGCCTGAAGAACCTCCAAGCATACCTTATGTACAGATTCAAAGGTGGTCCATATGGAGTCCAAAGTCATCAACTACAGCTTACTCAGCGGTTGAACAAGTGGAGAGGCAGCAGGCAAATAAGAAGCAATCTGAGCTGATATTTTTATTTATTTATTTATTTAATTCTCTTATATACCACGCTATTCTGCATCAGTGCGGTTTACATTGAACAAACTGAAATTACATTGAACAGGGCATTATAACTTGGAGACAACTATTTTACAGGGAACATGAGCTATGGAGGGTTAAGTGGCTTGCCCAAGACCACAAGGAGCACCTGTGGGACTAGAAACTCCAGTCCTTCCGGCCCAAGGTTGCTGTACTGTAGTGGGATTTGAACCCCCGACCTTAAGTACCTTGCCCCAACCACTAGGCCACTCCTCCACTCCTTTATTTCTGGGTTTTCAATATAGCTTTATCCATGAAATCAAGGTGGTTTACAAGGAACTCAAGGACATTTACATTAAACCTATTTAAAGTTAACATGGCAACCACTTCTTAATGAGCATTTTAAATTAAAATATAAAGTTAGGAAGAATTTATTTACATGTCAACTATATACATTGCATTGGTCAGCATTTATGAGTTATTACAAAGGAAGGAAGTGCAGTCATAAGGGAGATCGAGATCTTATGTAGGGTATAGCGTTTGGGTCTTCAACTAAGATGTGGTAATATTCTGTGAAGGACTAGAAAAAGGGACTGTTACTTCTGGAGAGAGATCTGCAACTGTGAGTATATACGTCTGGTAATTTTCTAAAAGGAATTCTTTGCATTAAAGCTAATTAATCTGTGAATCCACTATTTTTGTTAAATCAGTCAGGGCCTAGTAGCAGCAGTTTAAGTTTAAATTTAAAACAGAGGAAAATTTCTGGTTACATTTCATACCCAGCAGAGAGCTTGTAGTTTAAATTTAATAGTCACTCAGGGCCTAGTAACAGCAAAGTACTTTTAGTTTAAATTTAAAACACAGAAGAGAGCTTTCTGGTTACATTTGGAACCCAGCAGAGAGCTTGTAGTCTAAATTTAATAGTCACTCAGGGCCTAGCATCAGCAAAGTACTTTTAGCTTAAATTTAAAACACAGAGCTTTCTGGTTAAATTTAGAACCCAGCAGAGAGCTTGTAGTTTAAATTTCATAAGAAGTTACAGCCTAGCAGCAGCTAAGAGCTATAATTTAAATCAAATCAGAATATAGCTTACCTCAGCAGCACAAGACAGGGTACTGTGTAGCAGCCCTCTTTTACTAAGTGTTATTTCCCTCCCTCCCCACACCCACCCACTCCTGGGATAATCGTAGCTTTATAGGTACTTACACATCTTAAAAGACAGGAGGTGTTCTCAGGTGAAGCTCATTACCTAAATCAGTCATACACTAAGGACCTGAGATTAGTTAAGCTTCAGGTGAACAAGGTATATTACACGTATTAGGTATAGTTTTATCAGTATAAATATCCATAGCAACCCTTAGTAAGTAAAGAACTTAGATCTAAACACAAACTTAAAACTAAGATGCAGACAGCAGTCCAGCAGCGGGATGGGAGCTTTCCAGTCTTTTGCATTGAGTGTCACATGTATGATATTCTCCCAGTTGGTGAGAGGTCTTACGTGTGCACTAGGTGCAAGGAGCTCTTTGCTCTCAGGGAACGAGTTTGTTCTCTAGAGGCTAAAGTAGCAGACTTGGAAAGCATAAGACAGACAGAAAGGTACATAGACGAGACCAACAGGGATATAGTCCTGAAGTCCCACCTCTAGTCTGGCAGCATCCCTGTTGCCATGGAGGAGAGAGGTGACGTGACAGGAGAGCATCACCCTGGTGTGGCAGGAAGTGATCCCGTAACTAGGACCTGTAATCCAGGTGATGTAAAACCCTCTCACACCGAGGAAGTTTCTCCAGGGCCATGTGCCCATGAGGGAAGGGTTAGGACAGCCGTTATAGTTGGTGATTCGATCATTAGGCATGTAGATAGCTGGGTGGCTGGTGGACATGAGGATCGCCTGGTAACATGCCTGCCTGGTGCGAAGATAGCGGACCTCATGCGCCACCTAGATAAGGTCTTAGATAGTGCTGGGGAGGAGAGTGCTGTCTTGGTACATGTCGGTACCAATGACATAGGAAAATGTGATAGGGAGGTTCTGGAGGCTAAATTTAGGCTTTTAGGTAGGAAGTTGAAATCCAGAACTTCCAGGGTAGCATTCTCCGAAATGCTTCCAGTCCCACGCGCAGGACCCAAAAGGCAGGCAGAGCTCCGGAGTCTCAATGCGTGGATGAGACAATGGTGCAGAGATGAGGGTTTTGGATTTGTTAGGAACTGCGGAACATTCTGGGGAAAGGAGGGGCTCTTCCGAAGGGATGGGCTTCACCTTAACCGGGATGGAACCAGGCTGCTGGCATTAACCTTTAAAAAGGAGATAGAGCAGCTTTTAAACTAGATATTAGGGGAAAGCCAACATCGCCCAAGAGCAGATGGTTCGGAAGAATGTATCTTTGAAGGATACTACCAAAAGCAGAGAGGTTCCACAAAAGAGTAAAGTAGCCCAAATGCCCTCAAGTATGGAGCAGACAGAGCTTAAAGATCCCAAATTACCCATGTCTAACAATAGCCAAATTAATATGAATAAAATACATTCTCTAAAATGCTTGTATGCAAATGCTAGAAGTCTAAACAATAAGGTGGGAGAGTTAGAATATATAGCACTAAATGAAAGGTTAGATATGAATGGAATATCAGAGACATGGTGGAAGGAGGACAACCAGTGGGACACTGTGATACCTGGGTACAAACTATATCGTAATGATAGAGCTGATCAAATTGGTGGAGGGGTTGCTCTCTATGTTAGAGAGGGCATTGAGTTAGAAAGGATTAAAGTTTTGCAGGAAACAAAATCTGCTGTAGAATCTATATGGATTGAATTTCTTTGTAAAAGGGGGAAGGCAATGGCAGTGGGGGTGTACTATCGAGCGCCTGGCCAGAATGACCAAATGGATGATGAAATGCTCAAAGAAATCAAGGAAGCTAACAAAAGTTACAGCGCAGTAATAATAATGGGTGATTTCAACTATCCCGGTATCGACTGGGTCAGTGTCACATCAGGACATGCTAGGGAGATAAAGTTCCTAGATGAAATAAATGACTGCTTCTTGGAGCAGCTGGTTCATGAACCGACCAGAGGGGAAGCCATATTAGACCTAATCCTTAGTGGAACACCAGATCTAGTGCAAGAGATAAGGTTGTTGGGGCCACTTGGCAATAGTGATCATAGCATGATCGCCTTTGATTTAATTAGTGGAGGAGGGATAGTAAGGAAATCCACAGTACTACCTTTTAACTTTCGAAAGGGAGACTATGATAAAATGAGGAAAACAGTTAAGAAAAAACTAAAAGGAGCAGTTGCAAAGGTTAAAGACGTACTATCTTGGACGCCCAGACCAGCTGTATTCCACGCTTTAAGAAAAGTGGAAGGAAGTCCAAAAAACTGCCAGCATGGTTTAAAGGTGAGGTCAGAGAGGCTGTTGTTGCCAAAAAAGCATCTTTCAGGAAATTTATTTATTTATTATTTATTTGGTATAAATTTGTATGCCGCTACTTCCAGCGATCAGTAGCGGTTTACTGGTGGAAAAAACAAGGGAGTAGGTACAAGTCAATTTAAGAATACAGTCTGATTAAAGGGAGGGGTGAACATCAACCACATAAATTACAGTTATACATTTGATCAACCACCTAAATTACAGTTTGAACAACATAAATTACAGTTATACATTAAATCGCCATATCTGCAAGCATATTAACAGAGAATATATACATATAAACATTTTAAATCACCATGGATGCGAGATATCAGTGAATATAGCTTTCTAAGTCCCGCATGCTTAGGAGGTAGGTAGGCAACGTGGGAAAAGGTAATAGTTGAATCTGCCTAGGTGATGCCGTAATGTGATTGGAACAGGTGGGTTTTAAGCTTTTTTCTGAAGTCCTGTAGGTCTTTGATCAGGCGTATTTCATGAGGCAGCTGGTTCCAGAGCATGGGTGCAGAGTACGTGTATGCCCGGTTGCTTGTCCGTTCTTTGACTGCTCTTATACTGCTAGGTATGCAGAGTGTGTTCAGGTTAGCAGTCCGTCGGCAACTGTTGGGGGGCTGAGTGGTGATGAGGTTATCGAGGAATGAGGGGGATACTTTGTGGATGATTTTGAATGTTGTTACCAGTATTTTGTATATGGAAAAAAGAGCCAAACGACGAAACCTGGAAACAGCACAAGCACTGGCAAGTCAAATGCAAGGCATTGATAAGGCAGGCAAAGGGAGAATTTGAGAAGAAGCTTGCTGCGGAAGCAAAAAAGCGAAGTAAAGACCTTTTCAAGTACATTCGTAGCAAAAAACCTGTGAGAGAGTCAGTTGGTCCATTAGATGATAAAGGGGTTAAAGGAGCACTAAGAGGCGATAAGGCGATAACGGAGAGACTGAATGAATTCTTTGCTTCAGTCTTTACTGAGGAAGATGTAGGGATGTTACCCATGACTGAAGTGGTATTTAAAGGTGCGGAAGAACTGAAGGAAATATCGATACATTGGGAAGATGTATTACAACTATTAGATAAGCTGAAGAGTAACAAATCACCTGGGCCGGATGGTATACATCCAAGGGTTTTGAAAGAACTGAAATACGAGATTGCAGACCTGCTATTAGTAATCTGTGAACTATCATTAAAATCATCTCTAATACCTGAAGATTGGAGGATCGCCAATGTAACACCAATTTTTAAAAAGGGTTCCAGGGGTGATCCGGGAAACTACAGACCGGTGAGCCTGACATCAGTATTGGGAAAAATGGTAGAAAACATCATAAAGAATAGAATTACTCAGCATGTAGATAGTCATGACCTAATGGGAGACATCCAACATGGCTTTAGACAAGGAAGATCTTGTCTTACTAATCTGTTATGTTTTTTTGAAGGAGTGAATAATCAGGTGGACAAAGGTGAGTCGGTTGATATTGTGTATCTGGACTTTCAGAAAGCCTTTGACAAGATCCCTCATGAGAGACTTTTGGCAAAACTAAAGAGTCATGGGATAGGAGGCAGTGTACTATTGTGGATCAGGAACTGGTTAAAAGATAGAAAGCAGAGGGTAGGGCTAAATGGCTAATTTTCCCAATGGAGAAAGGTGAATAGTGGTGTACCCCAGGGATCTGTGCTGGGTCCGCTGCTTTTTGACATATTCATAAATGACCTGGAAAGTGGAATAACGAGTGAGGTTATCAAATTTGCAGATGACACAAAACTATTTAAAGTTGTTAAAACCCAAGAGGATTGTGGAAAATTGCAAGAGTATCTTGATTAATTAGAAGACTGGGCATCAAAATGGCAGATGAAATTTAATGTGGACAAGTGCAAGGTTATGCACCTAGGGAAGAACAACCCAAACTATGGTTACACGATGCAAGGTTCCACATTAGGAACCACCACCCAGGAAAAAGATTTAGGCGTCATTGTGGATACCATGTTAAAACCCTCGGCCCAGTGTGCAGCAGCGGCCAAGAGAGCAAATAGAATGCTAGGTATGATAAGGAAAGGAATGGAAAATAAAACAAAAGATATTATAATGCCTCTATATCGTTCCATGGTGAGACCGCACCTTGAATATTGTGTGCAATTCTGGTCGCCGTATCTTAAAAATTATATAGCGATTTTAAAAAAGGTTCAGAGAAGAGCCACCAAAACGGTAAAGGGGATGGAAGGATACTCCTATGAAGAAAGGCTAAAAAGGTTAGGGCTCTTTAACCTGGAAAAGAGACGGCTGAGGGGAGATATGATAGAAGTCTATAAATTAATGAACGGAGTGGAACGGGTAAACGTAGATCGATTGTTTACCTTATCAGAATATAGAAAGACTAGGGGACAAGCAATGAAGCTACAGGGTAAACTATTTAAGACTAATAAAAGAAAATATTTTTTCACTCAACGTGTAATCAAACTCTGGAATTTGTTACTGGAGGATGTAGTAAAGGCTGTTAGTGTAGCTGGGTTTAAAAAGGTTTGGACAAGTTCCTGGAGGAAAGGTCCATAAACCATTATTAAGAAGGGACCCAGGATATCAATGCTTGAACCAATACAAGCATTGTGGAACCTGTGTCCCTTGGGGAAACTGCTAGGTACATATGACCTAGATTGGCCACTGTTGGAAACAGAATACTGGGCTTGATGGACCTTGGTCTGACCCAGTATGGCATATCTTATGTTCTTATGAATGGATATGTCTTGAGTTTCCTTTGGAATGTAGTAAAGTCATTTATATCTCTTAGATTGTCTGGGAGGGAGTTCCAGAGGATTGGGGAGTAGCAGATAAATGCTCTGTTGGATGATGAATGATTGTTTTTCCTGAAAACCTTGGGAATTGTTAGAGTGCTCTGCATACATTCTCTCCTTTGTCTTGTCTCCGGACACATGCATATTAGCGAGGTGAGGTTTGTGGGTGCTATGTTTTTTTATTGTCTTGAATGTAATCATTAAGGATTTGTATTTGATTCTCTATGGGATTGGTAACCAATGTAATCAGTGAAGGATGGGTGCTATGTGTTCTGACTTAGGTAATTTCTGAATGCTACATTCGGCAGTGTTTTGTGCCATTTGTAAGGGGTTTAAGGCTTGTTTTGACAGACCCTGTAGGATGCTGTTGCAGAAATCAAAGTGGGGGCATATCATTGCATGTAACATGGAGTGGAAATCATCAGTTGAAAGGAGAGGTCTTATGTTTTGAATCCTATGTATTTTATTGTAAATTGTTTGCGTTGTTAGATTGATATGTTTTATTAGGTTAAGATTTTGGTCAAATAGTGGGTTTAGTGGGGCATAAGTATCTAGATGGTAGTTGCTTCTGCCCTGACTTTTCAATTATTTTAGATATAAATGGAAGGCTCAATATTGGTCTATTTGAGTTTGGACAGTTTTTATTGAGTAAATGATGTTTTAATATTAGGCGGATGGTTTCTTCTTTTAAGACTTTTGCCATGTGACCTTGAGATAGTGAGAGATGACTGACTAGTTTTTAGATGGAGGTTGTTAATTCAGCTCTTGTTAGTTTAACCCAACTTACCGGGCATGGGTCCAGGTGTGATGCTGTCGTGTTGATGGATGTGATAAACTGTTCTAGCTGTTCAGTGTTTGTTAGAGAGAATGGCTGCTAAGGTTTGACATTGGTGTGTTCATTGAATGTTTTAATGAGGTAGTAGTTGAATATTTTAGCTTATTCATTTGGAGGCCAATTCAAACCAGGGCCCATCTGGCCTGTCCGGACATACAAAATCTGGATGGGCCAGATCTGCACCCGATTCTGCTCCTGCGGGAGCTAGACGTTCCTGCGAGAGCAGAATCAGGCCTCAGATGGGCCGAATGTCCCCCGATTCTGAAGTGCTGCACATCCGGCAACCTCACCACCTAAACCTGCCTTTGCTCCTGCATAGAGTCCCAGTGCCGCAGTTTCCCATCGCCATGGCACCAGGACGCCATGCAGGAGACCCGCTGCTCTGCGAAACCAAAACACAGCTGTTCCCCACCACCTGACCCCTGAAGGGGCCTGCCAGGGCTGGACACGGGTGGAGGAGTCCTCAACTGCTGCCAATTGCTGCTTTGGGGGGCCCACTGCAGTCAGGGGGACTTATTTCACCTCCGATATGGAATAAGTCCCACATCTATCTCCCCTAAGCCGGATGTACAGGGCCGTGACCTGGATAGGCCCGGTATGTCTGGATTATGTGCCATGCCCCTGCACTACCCTCTCTCCTCCTCGTTACCGCCTTCTAGAGCTCCCCGCACAAATACACTCTGCATGCGGGGAGCTTCTCTCCCAGAATCAACGAACAGAGAATAGCAGGGCATGTACGTCTAATCTGGATGAACATCCCCGCTATACCCTGTTCAGAATGACCACCATAGTGATTGGCAAATTTCTGTGGATCCAAATTGTTGTTGCGGGGTTCATCTTTGTTTGGAGCTCTGGACAAGATCTTGTACAATGTAGAAGAATTCCCTTGGAAGATTGAATGATTTCTTGAGAATACTTGCATAATGATCATTCTTTAGATTATCAATGGTTTATTGATATACTTTGAGTGTATCCATGTGGTGATTCAATTCAACCTTTGCTTTAGTAATTCTTCATTTTTTCTCTGTCTTCCTTAAGTTTCTTTTTAGTGATTTTAGTTCCTGTGTGTACCATGGTTGTGAGTTTCTATCTTTCTTTATTGTTCTTTTAGTGGGAGCAGAGGCTGCCTTAGCATGGCATTCCAGTTCTTCAGGATGGCCTTGATGTCATCGAAGTTAGTAGTAAGATTGGGTAGTGTGTATTAAGATTTCCTTGCAAATGTCTTATTAAGTCGGTATCGTCTAGATTTATTTTTTATGACCCTAAACAATTATGTACGTTTTTGGATGGTAGAACTACACCTCAAACTGTCTCAGTGGCAGTGGAGTCCATTTAGATCGACTCATCTTGGACACTAAATGTAGATTTGCGTCGTATGGTCATTTTTTTTCCTAGGGAAAGTTTTCCTGATTAAGTATAATTTGTCCACATATACTTCATAGGTACGATGGAGACACAGTAAATTCCACCAATGAATTTCAGATAGTAGGTTAGAATCCTTCCAATAAATAAGAATAAGCTTCAAAGCAAGACTAATCATTAATTCAAACAAAGAATAATCTGCCTGAGACTTAAAAAAAATAATATGAAAAGTAAGGGTTTCTCTAAGGTGCAGGATCCGAGTAAGACGAGACCATATTCGCTGCCAGTATACACAAACATTGGGACAAGAGCACAAGACCAACAGATATTTCCCAGATGAGGTTGCAATTTTGTCACCATCAAGGGAGTGAGAAGCTCTGTGAGCTAGGAAGTATAATGTCTAGGTAAGGCAGGCAGCCCTAGAGAGCTGCACCTGAGGATCCCAAAAGATATTCCACACACTATGATCCAAGGGTTCTCCAGCTTCCTCTGTTTATAATTTTTCCACCCCAACACACCTATGAGTGTCTCCGGCCCAAAGGAAAGCATAAAAAGTGATTACCAATTTATTGGAACCGACTAAGAGGCAGCTAGCGGGTAATCCATATTCTTGCTGGAGTGTGGTAAAAGTTTTAAAAGAGGTGGAGAGCATAAACTGCTCAATCGTCCATATGCCATGATGCTGCCATCGTCACCAGGAGAAAGGATGATTATCAATTTTGAAACATGTATTGGACCAGATAAGCCTACCCTGTGAGTATGTAGTACAATTTTTAGATTGGTTAGAGAGGACTTGAAAGGCCACCTGTATAGAATGAATGATTGATGCGGAGGTAATTGCCAGTTGGTCCAAAATGTTGAAGCCCTAGGCGAACCTCAAGTTTTACACTCCGTCTGACTGTCAAAATGTATTATTTAGCTTTGAAAGGCCTGCTTTTGCTCACCTACAGAGGTTGATGCCCTAGGCTACCGCCTAGTTTGCCTGGTGGTTGGGCCAACCCTGCTGACATGGTATCATGTCTATTTGTAGAGGCATTGGTATGGGGGCTACTAGGGATTGCTCTAAGCATGTCCATGTGGGAGCGTCAATAGGTAACTCAACATCGGCCCACATAGTCCCTTGCTTTAGTAGGTAGGCAAGATGGAACTTTACCCCAGAACATGCCATGATGGTGTAAAAGTTCACAGCTTGTCACTATGATTACTTTTACATGTGTAACGCCTGGACTAATTTTATAAATGTCCTTTTACACAAGTAAAGCAGGGTTTTCTGTGCAGCAAAAGTTTAGAAAATTACCCCCACTGTTAATTTATTTTTATTTATTTAAGGATATTTCTATCCCGCCTTATCCTTCAATCAAGGCGGTGAACACATCAAACGATCATTAGTAATGTTGTGTGTGTCAGGTGAGGTTATGTACAGTGAGGGTGTGCTGATTAGAGTGAGCTATTTACAGTGTGCGCTTTTTACAGTTATATACATGGGTTTGCTGGGTCCGTCGCTGGTTGTGATTGAGCTTTAATTGAATCCAAGGTTGGTCCAAGTCTGTAGATTCTGGTTATATGTATATCCAGTGATGATGACTGCATCATATATATATTCAGCACCTCCACCGCCTATCCTTTTAGTAGTGCTGAATTTATATATCTTTTTGAACACCATGGGAAATGTTAAAAACAATATTTCTGCTCTAAGAAGCAAATTTAAACATATATAACTAAATACACAATATATATTGTGCAAACACATAATCCGCATGTACCTTCGTGGAACACTAGTTGTTTCTTATGATATTTATTTACTTATTTAAAATAGCATAAAGTCTGGGCATTTATTTTGTCATTACTGTTATAAATAGCAGCATAGATTTTTGTGAATTACAAACACCTCCTTAGGTTACTTAAACCTTCTCTATTCACCCATATGCTAATGAACCATTATTACCTGTAGTCACACCAGGGACACCTGTAGGGTTTCTCTCCTGTATGCACCCGTTTGTGTCTGGTCAAATGTGACTGTGTTGTGGAGGCGAAGTTGCACTCATCACATTTAAATGGCTTTTCTCCTGCAAGAAGAAAAAAATCCTCACACACTAATACTTTAACCATTTCAGCATAAAAAAACAGGGAGTTAGGACTAGAGTTTTGCTGAAGCTGATAGTACTCGTGAACCAGCAAAACACAGTTACAGAAAAAAATGCAACCCCTCCCAAAAAATTCATATACTATACAACATCTGCAATCTAATCACTTTCTTCATTATTATAGTTATTTCTATGAGCACATGCTAATAGTCTACCTCTTTCTTCTCACTCTTTTACTTAACTAGCAGTTAAAAAGAGAAAAAGTAATTAATATTAATATTGCCCATTATTGAAATGAGGTTGAAAAGCTTTTAGCTGGAACCAAGTTTTTCTTTTTTGTGTTTCCCCCTTCTTTCTATGCTACAAACACACAGTGGTATTAAACCCTGCAATACGAATTGTTAAATACACATATTTAAGAAATATAAAAATCACAAGTTCATTTAAAGAAGATGTTCATCACACATATAGCATATTTAGTAAACCAGGAAAAAGTGAAAACCCAAACTTCAGGATTTTTTTGTTTGGATAAACACTTTATCGGCTGATTTGAAATTTACGCCCCAGTTTCATCTTGACCATATTGAGTTCTTGGACTTATATTTATATAAGGATCATTCAAGGATATGTTCAACTCTATATTGGAAGAGTATTCAGAGGAATACATTGCTGCATTATAAAAGTTACTATCCTGACCCTCTTTGTAGAGGGCTACCGATAGGTCAGTTCCTTCGTTTAAGGAGAATTTGTTCTACATTGACAGAATTTAAAATACAAGCGGCAAATTTAAAACTCCGATTACACAGGTACACTAAAAAAATTTTTTTTTAAACCGCCTCTAATGTTTCGATTGATTTTTACGTTTTTTGGTGCGCTGAATCCAAATCTGGTAACCAATTTGCTCCATCACGTACAGATTTTTTGCTACATTGGGTTAGCAGTTTGAGGTGAACGTTTCAGATTGAGTGCGATTGAGATAAAAGTTTCTTGGATGAATTCTTTATACTAATTGTTTAGTAGTTATTCAAATAAGAATAAAGAAAATTGTAACAAGGCAGCACATAAGGATAGAGTAATGTCAACAAAACACACTGTGATGGTAGCAAAATTGTCTGCACTTAAAACAGCCACATACATGTGCACAAACATTGAGCATATAAGAGCGAGGTTAGACACAAAGCAAAGCAAAGAAATGTGCAAAAAATGTTGTACAGGTATGTATGTAAGAATAGAAAACGCAAACCGCACCATTGCAATACATGAAAACAAACACCCGATGGTGTGAAAATAAAATTCTAATAAATGAGATCCGACACTGTGGTAATAACTAGCAAATTTTTATTTCAAAGTTTAGTAAAAACACGATATTTGTCAACACAGTTTAGATTTTAAAGTCATTCTTGGGTCAATCAATCTCCTGGTGGGCCCGTTTCTTCTTCCCCCGAATGTTTCTCTTGGTGCGCTGCTTGGCATATTTTTCATCTGGGGTTTCCCGCAGCAGCAACCAGCAGAAATCAGCCATCATAGTGGTGTTCCATCTTCCTTGGTACCTTCTCTCTGCGTCCTTGATGTCCTGGTGAAACCTTTCAGCTTGTTCTTCACTGTACGCCCCCAAGTTTTCGGGAAAGTAGTTCACATGGGAGTGCAAGAAATGGACTTTCAGGCTCATGTTACAGCCTTGTTCTTTGAAGGCATTGAGCATCCTGGCAACAATATCCTTATAGTTCTCATCCCGCCTGTTCCCCAAGAATTTGAGAACAACATCCTTGAAGGAATCCCAGGCTTCTTTTTCCTTCTCAGACATCGTTTCAGCGAATGCTCCATCTGAAATGAGTTTCCTTATATCAGGGCCAACAAACACTCCTTCCTTTAGCTTTGCTTCAGAAAGTCGGGGGAACTTTGAGCAAAGGTACCGAAAGCACTCACCATCTTTTGGAAGGGACTTGATGAATTGCTTAATGAGACCCAACTTAATGTGGAGAGGTGGTAATAGAATTTTATCACGAGGTACCAAGCTCTCATGAAGAACATTTTTCTCACCGGGTCTCAAATACTCCCGAATTGGCCAGTCTTTTTTCCCCCAGTGTAGGTCGCGGGCCCGGCTATCCCACAAGCAAAGGAAGCAGGGATATTTGGTGAAACTGGATTGCTGCCCTAATAGCATGGATAGAATTTTAAAGTCTCCACAAATCATCCACTTATGCTCATCATAACGAATCTTCTGAAGAATCAGGGCCAAATTCTCGTATTTTTCTTGGAGAATAACAGAGTGAGCAATAGGAACTGAAGCGAATGTGTTGCCATTATGAAGAAGAACACCTTTTATGCTGTCTTTTGACGAATCAATGAACAGCCGCCATTCAGCAGGATCATACTTGAGTTTAAACTTTTCCATCACTCCGTATATATCGTTGCAAAATACCAAATCTTCCTCTTTGCTGAAATACTTCAAAAATTGTGTCTCGCGGTTGCGGTACCAATAAAAAGTTGTTCCTGGTGACAATAGATTTTTCTGTTTAAGCCGAGAACCTAGCAGTTGGGCAGCATCTTTTGGGAGTCCTAAATCCCGGACTAAATCATTCAATTCAGCTTGAGAGAAAAGTTCAGGTTTCGGATCTGGTTCAGTTTCAAACTCGGAAGTACTGGACTCATCGGGAAAAGCCATTTGATGAGTCTCATCATGATCAGAAACGTCCACACAAATATGATCCAAAGATTTTGGTGGTTCAGGCACAGGTACTTCGTTGCTATGAGGCATAGGCCTAATTGCTGAGGGAAGGTTGGGGTAACTTATTACGTTCTTATTTTTTAAGTTGTATCCCTTCACAATGCAAGAGCAAAATAGCAGTCACTGCTGTGGTCTCTTTGTTCACGCCACATCATAGGTATTCCGAAACGAAATGCTTGTTTTTTTACCTTTCATCCATAAGCGTAGATCTTCCTCACATGTCTTGCACACTTTGTGAGGAGCCCACGGTTTGTCTTGATCGCCTAACTTCAAACCGAAATAGGCGAAATATACTTTTTTAATAAATGCAGAAATGTTCCTCTGCCGCTTTTTCACGGTATATTCCCCACAAATAAAACAAAAACTGTCCGGAGAGTTGACGCAACCTCTGGCTCTGTGAGCCATCACAAATACACAGCACTGCAAACTACAACTGTAGTGAACCACTTCGGAATAAAGCTGGATTACGACTGAGCAAACAAAAGGTAATAATGAACTTGCAAGAAACTGAAATTTGACAGGAACGTTCATGTCGCAACCACCGTGTTTGAGCGAGCGAACGAGGCGAGGCGAACAGGAAAGAACATGCGCCAGCGCGAGTACTGGATTTAGCCCCCGCCTCCCAATTGTCCTGTTAATGTATAAAATGAATACAAAACACTCTAAAATATCATGAGGGAGTGTTTCTAGTTAGTTAACCATTACAACCTCTATTTTGGGCCAAGAAAATAAACTGCAGTCGGCTAAAAAGAAATTATGTGAACATTCCTTATATGGGTAAGAAATCTAATTTTGCAAGAAAACGTGACGTGATGGAACATTTTGGCTATTTTTTCTGGATTCAGCACCCCAAAATCTATAGGAATCAGTTGCAAAACTGGAGGCAGTTTTTTGGTAGTGTACCTGTGTTATTAGAGCGAGGTTATCCATGGTCTGTGATACATTGTGCATACAGAAGGGCGCGTTTCAATCATGCTGAATGGTGGGATACAGCTGATAAAACTGCTGCTTTGGATACTGTCTCTCCATATGTTGGTGTACTTCCTTATATGCCGTAGTTGGCAGAAATATTGAAGATTATTCATTCACATTGGCCGGTGTTATCTTTACATGCCTATTTTGATAAACCTTTGCGAGTGGCCTTTCAACGGGGTCGTAACGTGGGAGACTGGGTGGTTCAGCACGGAGATCAGCCCATGGAAATAACTAATCGGGGTCACTTCCGGTGTGGGAATTGTGATTTCTATGATCAGACCTTGGAGGGTACTGAGTGGGAACACCCTTTATTGCACCGGCATATATATAGTAGATTTTTTACCACCTGTCAATCTTCATTTGTTGTTTACATAATGATCTGCCGTTGTTTGAGGGTGTATGTGGGTAAAACCTCTAGGAAGATGAAAAGACGGTTGTTGGAACATCGTTCTCGTATAACAACAGGGGTGGAGTCGGCCCCAATGGTAGCCCATTGTCGAGAACAGGACCATCATTTTTCTGATCTCCGATGGAGAATTGTGGACCATATCCCAGAAAAGTATCGGGGAGGAGATCGGGACTTGCTTTTAAGTTCCCGGGAACAGTTCTGGATTTTCACTTTGGACTCAGTAATTCCTAAGGGTCTTAATTCTTCCCAGGATTGGTGGAATATTTTGTGATTCCCCTAACAGGGGATTATGTCATACTGTCGGTCCCATTGGTTTAAGACCGGTCATGTGAGTCGGTGATTACCTTTAAAGATCATGGAGATCCGGGTTGGATCAGAAGCAACAGAGTTTGAAGAAAAGCCAAGAGGGTCTAAAGGCTTGAAACACAACGTTGGGTTACTATTGGCCCGTGATTGTTCACGGACTGTTGCTTTCATATTTGTCTTGAGGAGGATTAGCTGTTTTGAAACCAATTTGGGATTTCCGAATTAACGGTGGGAAAACATCTGGTACCCCCGGTGAAATGCTATTTTCAGTGAAATCAGGTTGTGAGGATTGATTATCAACAGCTAAGTGACTCTTCCTCTGATTCATTCAATTACTGAATTTCAAGGTTTCTCAGTGCCGGTTGTGTGATACTAAGGAGATGGGGTTACTTGGTATTGGTTAAGGGTTAATTCCCTTTTTAAAGAATAAAAAGGAATTACATACCACGAGAAGGTGTCATAAAATTGGTCCTTTATGGTGTGCTTTCCAACCAAAAATTGACAATTAATTGGTGTTACTCTTATAGAGGAAAAAAGGCATGATTATTGGCACCCTTATAAACAATTAAAATCAGTTTGAACAGAAGAACCCCATTCCCATTACAATAACATTTGATGCACCTGTGATCAACTGTCAGTACTCACATGATTTGAATCAACCAATGAATGGATCTAATGTTTAAAATGGCCACAGTTACTCCCTGTTCCATTTTCACAATGGTAAAGACAAGAGAGCTGCCTGAGACCGCAAGAAAAGCCATTATCACCAAACATAAAACTTCAAAGGGGTACAAGACCGTCTCCAAAGATCTTGGGATTCCTTCTTCTGCTGCTCATGGAAAGGTCAAGAATCTCCTAGGATGTGGAGGGAAGAGGAAAATTAATCCAAGAAGTCTTCGAAGGTTAGTGTGAACTGTTGGAAAAACACCATGTACAACATCAAAAGAGCTTATGGTTGACCTGGAGCAATCTGGAGTGGTGGTTTCAATCTGCACCACATGCCGTACACTAAATAAAGAAGGATGTCATGGGAGAAGGCCAAGGAAGAGCCCACTGTTCAAAGACAGGCATAAAAAGACATACTTGATCATTGCCCAAACCCACCTTGAGAAACCAAAATCCTTCTGGGAAAATGTTCTGTGGACAGATGAAACCAAACTTGAGTTCTTTGACAATGCAGACCAGCAATAGATTTACAGGCGAAGAAATGAAGCTTATAAAGGGAAAAAAACACCCTTCCTACAGTTAAATATGGTGGCGGTTCCATAATGTTGTGAGGTTGTTTTGCTGCCTCAGGAACTGGAGGCCTAGAACATATTAAAGGAATCATGAAGTCAGACTACCACCAAGATATTTTGGAGCAAAATGTGCTACCTAGTGTCAGAAAGCTAGGATAGGGTCAAAGGTCATGCATCCTCCAGCAGGACAATGACCCAAAACATACAGCCAAAAGTACAAAAGAATGGTTAAAAAGGAAAAAAAAAATGGACTGTTTTAAACTGGCCAGCAATGAGTCCTGATCTCAATCCAATCGAGTACCTTTGGAAAGAGTTAACATCTGCCATTGGTAGAAGGAATCCTGGAAACATTCTTGAGATCGAACAAATCACAGTTGAAGAGTGGGAGAAACTACCAGCAGGAAGATGTACAAAACATATAGATGGCTACAAGAAGTTTGGAAGCTGTCATCACTGCCAAGGGTTGTGCAATCAAATATTAGTGAAGGGTGCCATTAATCCTTTCCAGGTCATATTTTTTTTCCTCAGAAATTACTATGTCTAAGTTTCACAGACATCTTTTTTAATACCTTTGAACATACTATTAAAATATCATGATGACATACAGTTAGAATATTTCCAATTATTTCTCAAGGTATTGTACACAACATACCTAAAACGCAAGGGTGCCAATAATGTTGACCACAACTGTTATCTAAATTTATTGAGAGAGAGAGAGCAGTTTCTCAACCAAGTCCTTGGGTGCACCCAGCCAATCAGATTTTCAGGATATCTATAATTAATGTGTATGAAATAGATTTGTACTGTATAGAGCAGAGGCAGTACATGCAAACCTGCCTATTGCACATTCATTGTGGGAATGCTGAAAATTCAACTGAAAAGAGGATTACTGATATGGATAGATACATATATAAACACATCTATATACACACACATGCCAACCGAGAATAGGCACTTGCCCCAAGACACACATGTGTTTTTAAACTCTATTTATCCTCGTGTCTGGGCGACTAAATTTTCTAGACTTGAAAGACGGGGTTGTGAGTAGAAGGCAGTGGTGTTTTTGAAGGGGGAAGGTAGTGATTTCATCGCATTTAAGGCATAGAAAGAGGTCAGCAGCCAGCTCAGAAGGAAGAAGAAAAAACCCTCCTCCCCACCTGTTACCACCCAGTCTTGCCATCTCTCTCTCTTCCCACCTTTGTCATCTAGTCATGTATTCTTTTTCTCTCCCCCTTCCCACCCTCTCCTCATCCAGTCTCACTCCTCTCTTAAAACTGGACTACCCACAGCTATTATTTTCTGAAAGCCAGTCAGCCTCACTTCCAAGCTAACCATTCAGTCCCCCACAGCTTCCAATCCCACCCTTACCCCTAGAATCCTGCCAGCCTCCCTCCCAGATAATCATTCAACCCCTGAGCCTCTATCTCCACCTCTATCCCTGAAAATCAGTCAGCCTCCCCTGCTAACCAGTCATCCCTCTAGGCCCTACAAGCCAATCAGCTCCTTCCCCTACGCGCCATTGACCATCACCTTGATGTCGGCATTGGTCTCATGTCCTCAAGTCTTCCAAAACCAGTGCCAGAGTTCCTGCCATATGCGGCTCAGAATTACATAGAGCTACATGATACAGAGAGAATGAACATCCTGCTCTGGCAGTGGCAGCTCAGCACAGTAAACAAGAAAAAAAGGGGAGGGGAAGAATATCCCAGGTACCAGGTGTAAATTTCTAGTGCCATGGCAGCCTGGTGCCTGGAATTTGTCAAACACCGAGTTAGATATTTTGGGATTGTGCTTGATACTAAGATGTCTTTCAGTACTCATATTCATTAACTGGTGCAAAAGTCTTACAAATTGCTTCCGCATCATAGGCTGAAACCCTACCCTTGAGTTGTCTGAGTTTTGCATAGTTTTGCACTATTTGATTATGGTCCAATTAACTATTGTAATTTGCTCCTGCATGGTTCACTGTTTGCAGTGAATAAGCCTTTGCAGATCGCACAAAAGTCAGCTGCTCACATTTTAACTGGAGTGTGGGTTTTTGAACACATGTCACCTGCATTAATGGCATTTCATTGGTTGCTACTGCAGCGGCAAGTGCATTTTAAGACTATTATGTTAATATTTCTTCCAGACCAGTTTCCAGTATTGTACCAAATTTGAAGAGTAACAGAGCATATGTGACAAGGTTCCCAACTCTAAGTTTACAGGACAAACAGAGAGGATTTGCTTTCTTCAAGAATATAAACAAAATCAAAGACTATGGTCTAAACTGCAAAAATATCCTAATCTATAAGTTAGACCCTATGGGTCTGATTCTGTCCCAAACGTAAATCCCCTCTGTGTGTCTGGTCTGAACAGGACACACAGAGGGGATCGCGATTCTGATCCCACAGAGCATGTCTAGCCCCGCAGGATCATAATCGCGAACAGTCCTGCACGTGCAGGCCGGGACTGCGATTCAGTCCGGCCAGCACCTGCAAGACTGCCCCCGGCTAGCACAGTCAAGGCTCCTCAATGGAGCCGCGATACCATCACATCATATTGCCATGGCACTGCAGCTCCATTGAAGAGCCATGATGCTGGCCGCCTGAAAAAGGGGTTTATGCCCCACAGCCCAACTCCTGATCTGGCCTCCTAAGGCCAGGGTTGGGCTGTGGGGAATAAACCCTGGCCCCTCTGCATATTCCGCGTCCCGGGCTGTGCAGAAAATCCCATTTCGCCAGCCCTGGACGTACAGGGCCGACATTGAAATCGGCCCTGTACGTCCAGGGCTGGCAACCACCCACTGCCCACCCAGACTCCATCCCCGGGCTGCCCATTCCTTGCCCCCATCTAACTACCTTGCACAACCAGCGGGGAAGTTAGTCGGGGGCAGGAGCCAGCACGAATAGCAGGGATGGTCATCCCGTCGGGCCGTCCATCCCCGCTATTCGTTGCACAGAATAACCCCCTAAATGTCCCATATGATTGGGATGGCCACGTTATATGTGAAAGATATCCTCGTCAAAAGTTTCACTTGAAGCAGAGCTGTACAGAATTTCAAGGGCTCGAAACACAGACCTGTGTTATGTTCTTAATGGTGATTCCTAATACTGTGATTTGCTTATCCAGTCAACTTTTCCTTTCAATAAGTGCTGATGGAGATAAGAGTAGAGCTATTTAAGCACAGTACTCTGAAGCCCAATGTCAAAGAGACCATGGAGAAGAAGCTGGTGATTGACAAAATCAAAGGTTGACGAAAGATACAATGTAATAAGAACAACTGAGTTAACATGATTGAGGGAGTGACGGATTTCATTCTAAAGTGCAACCAGGAGGGACTCAGAAACTGGCCTAGCGAGGCTGAACAATGAGGGTCTTCTCAAGAAAAAGTGAGAACTGCAAGAGTATTAAGCATGCTAAGATCTTAGAAAGAAAAGGGAAATTAGAGATTAGGTGAAAATTAGAAAGGACAGAGCTATTAAGTGAAGACTTCTTAAGCAAAGTGAAAACCATGGCATACTTCCAGGAGGAAGACACATAGCCAGAGGTCAGACTAGATTGAAGCAGGCAGAGGATACTGGAAGAAAGAGGAGAAGAGAGTTTCTGAATGAGATAAATGGACCGAGATCCAGTAAGAAGGAAGAAAGGAAAAGGGAGACCAGAGGGAAGTGCAAAGGATAGGCAGGCAGAGCTAAGAGAACAGAAAGAGGACCAGGAAGAAAACAATGCAGGGGGAGTAGAGGGAGCATCGAGAGAAACCAAGGGAGGGGAAAAGGGGAAGCAACTAGAACAGGGGGAACAGCAGAGGAGTAACGGGAGATGAAAGCTAAAGAAGAGGGAGAGAAGGGGGTGACAATAGAGAGTGGCAGGCTACAAGAAGGAGACAAGAACGACGTAAGGAGGTGACCTTGTCATGCAGAAAAGAGGCAGAGGCACTAAGGGATGGAGGGGGAAAAGAGAAGGGAGATGAAGCAGAGGTCAGAAGATTCAGAACGTAGAAAAGGGCATGAAATTTGTTTGAGGCAGACGAAAGCAGATTCTGAACAAAGGAGGCCTTAGC
The DNA here is from genome assembly GCA_033557465.1 of Ichthyophis bannanicus. Classification (NCBI taxonomy): domain Eukaryota; kingdom Metazoa; phylum Chordata; class Amphibia; order Gymnophiona; family Ichthyophiidae; genus Ichthyophis; species Ichthyophis bannanicus. The sequence goes on from CM066031.1 coordinate 1,302,175,069, forward strand.
AGCACTGTTCCCTCTAAGCTGTGCGCGTGTGCGCGCGCACACACCTCGCCGAGTGAGCGCACATACTTTACAACAGAGCGCACAAAAATTACAGTTCTGATTCTGATAGAAAACAACACAGACATTCTTAAAATTGAAAAGTTGTTGTGTATGTATGGTTTTCACAAGTTCTACAATATTTTCTAGTGCAATCCATGTGGTGTACATATTTTATTCTGACATGTAGTCAAATTTTAAAGTATATAACTCCGAGTGTCGTTATGTGGCGCACAAAAATTTAACCTTCCTTCAAAAGCTGCACACAGCTGATATTTTATGCGCACACAGCCTACAGAAAATTAGAGGGAACATTGCTTAGCAGCACAAAGGGCCACCCTGTAGGACAGCACAGTGCTTCTAAAGGGTTGAAATGTCAGAGGAATGCAATTTACACCGGAGACATTCAACATGATACAGCTGGCAATGGATGAGGAGGAGGCCAGTGTGGAATCAGGGTTTATGAAAAGCAGGGCAGGGCTTCACAGGACAACAAGGAACGATGAGATCCAGTAAGGAATCAGTTAGATAACTGTGAATCCAAGGGGGCCAAAGAGCAGAGGCAGAGGCAATGTACTGAGAGACATATTCAACATTAGAGGTGGAAAGGTCCTGGATGAGAAACTGTGTGTGAGGGATGAGAAACTGGGAAGGGGGAGATATTTAGAACAAAGGTAGCCAGAAAATAGTTAGGTCAAGGAACAGAGAGGGGACTGGCAAGAGGAAATGGGAGGGAAGTAGTTAGGGGAATTTCCTTACCTTTCAATATGGGATTATATCTAGGAAAATCTTCTAAGATGTGGCCTACCCACAAAATGTTTGCTTTCTCAGCATTCAACTTTAAATAATCGGCAGTCATCCATCTATCACATCAAAACATTGAGTAAGCATAGCCAAAGTAGCCAGAATGCCATCTTGAAATGGAATTATTAGAACTATATTGTCAGCATATGAAAAATAATTCACTTCTAACTTTTTAAAAATTATTGTCCAAATTGGCTTAGATAACAATTGAACAACATAAATGATAAAGGAGAGCCTTGAGGCATCCCATACAAATTTGTCTAAGAGTCAGACTTCTTGAAGATGTTTAACCATGTAAGATTGATGTAATAAAAATTCTTTAAAGCAATTTAATACTGAGCTGAATATACCAATCTCACTCAATGGAGCAAGTAAGATATTAGATGAAAGCATTATGAAAGGACAATAGCAATACCTTACAAGATATGCAACTAGAAATTCTTCAGTAACAGTAGCAGCTCATGATGACCACAGCTAAGGCAGACTCTCTGGAAAGGCAGACTGTGGAAAACTCAGAAGCTATTCTATTTCTGCAACGGCATTCTATGATTCTGTAGCTCTGGAGAAAGGCATAGAAGAACCTCTCCCACAGGAACAACCTATGAATCCCGGGAATTCCAGAAGAAGCTAAGCGCTCAAATCCAGTTAAATTTATGGAGCATTTTCTGCCAGAGTTACTAGATTTAGTATTTGATCTCCCATTTGAAATAGAAAAGGCACATCTTGTGCTGTTGCACAAACTTGAGGGTATAAAGTTTCCGAGGCCCATGGTTCTCCATGGTTTTTGGTATCCACAGGTTTTTCAGATCATTCAGGCAGCAAAGATAAAAGTTCTGCTCTGCCACCAGGGACAGAATGTGCTTGCTTTCGAGGAATTAAAGCAAAACTACCATTACAAACATTTTCCTGCATCACTCAAAATCTGGAAAATCCTGGTGCCTTACAGGCCTTTATTTGGGAAAAGACTAGTGAGAAGATGGGAGATCGTTGACCTGCTGTCATTGGATACAAGGATTGTCTTGTCTTTTTTTTTTTTTTTTTTTACTGAATACACTGGCTATGTTTAGTCCCAGTTTGCTGAGTCTTGGTTATAGCAATTGTCATTTAGCAAGACAGCTTTCAAGGGTGGAAATACCGTATAATTTTCTGAAGGATTGCCATGGATATATTAATTTTGTTCTCTTTTTTCCTTTTATCTCTTTTTTCTATCATTCTATGGCTTGGGAGTATGTACATTTAGGATTGGATGGGTGAAGATTGTGATGGGTGTGGTTCTAGGTGGGTTGTGAGTATGGAGTATGTGGTGGGGCACATGGTCTTTTTCTGTCGTCATGTTTGTATATTTCTCTGTGTTCTATTAAGTGTGTCTTGGTATGGTTATAATGCAGAGTAATTTGGTGATGGTTTAATCAGAGTGTAGTTAGGTCAGCTATCGAAGTGTGCCTAGGGTTTAGTTTAATTAAAATTTGATATATTGCCATATCAAGCCAGCAAGGCGGTTTACAATGAAACAGCAGAAAGAATGTTAAAAGAACTTTAAAAACTTAAAGGAAAGAAACACACATACCAAGCAGAAATACATAGCAGAGAAAGAAAGAAGAGAAAAAAGCAGAGGACAGACCAGTCTATATGGCGACATGGTATTGGAGATCTGTGTTTAGGTCTTCGTATTTAGGGTAGGATGTACTGCAAATAAGTTGGTGACTGGTTATTAAAGACTCTGGTTGCCTGGATGGTAGGATGAGTAGTGTGGCTGGAATAAAGATAGGAGGTGAAGCAGATGTGGGGTGGTTGGGTAGGTTTAGACTGATTTGTTTGTGTCAGGTGCGAGTGTGGTTTTCAGTGTACTGGACAGCCACATGGGTGAATCCAGAAGGAGGCTAGAGCTGTTTCTGTTGGTCTATATTATACTCTGGACTCCATAAGGAACCTGCTGGGATGTGGTCTGTTAGTATCACTTGCTTCTCATTTCAGAGCAGCTTTCTATAGTACTGAGACCCTCTGGACCACGTTAAATGCTTTTTTTCCCATGCAGTACTGCTAGTTGCAGCTGGGTTTATGTGCTGCACAAATGTATTGCGTTTTCATAGCTTTTGCTGGCCATTTGTCTCCACTGCATCTGTTAGGACACTGGTGATTCTAAGGTATGCCCTCAGTGGGGAACTCTCTCTTATCCCCCTTTCTCCACCCTCCCCTCTTCTCCTTGTGGAAGAAAAAAAAGGGGACTGTTGTAGTAGCTGATATGGAAGGGCAGACTAGATAGGCCATGCGGTCTTCTTCTGCCATCATGTTTCTATGTTTTTCTGATGCTATGAATAATGAAAAATTATCATTGTAAAATTGTATTGATTAATATTAAAGGCTTGAACAATCCAATTAAAAGGAAAAATGTTTTATCGTCACCATGCCAATCCAGATATCATTTCTGGTAATTATGTTTTGAAACTATCAAATAAAATTTATGAAGCTAAGATTCTATCTGATACCATAAGTAAAAAAAAAATGGGGTAGTCATACTAGTGTGACAAATAGTTTCCTCCTCTGTAATCTCTCAGTGCTTGGATGCATGTGGCAGATGGGTGACGATGGTGGTTAAGACTGGTAATAACTGGATGACTGGTTAATATCTACAGTATACTCCTACAGGGGGCGGTCCTAGTTTCTTTCACGAACCAACTGACGTTGTCACTCATTTTGCTAGTGATTAGGCTACATTGGGTGGGGATTTTATTCTCCTCTTGGATCCAGTTTGGATAGGCAGTCTCTAGGGGTTTTTTACTACAAGACACTAGCTGGCAACACGTGTCTGTCATGCATTAAGGGCACGCGTTACCAGCTAGTATGGGACCGTGACTTATCATGGTCTGGTTCCTATGCTAATTGTGCATCCTGTATTAGGGACGCATCCTGTGGTAGAGTGTGGGCATGGTGAACTCTGTGTAGTTAGCACAGGGTACACACTGCATACTAACTGCATCCTGTGTGATTAAGCATGGGTTCACCTAGGTGCACCCATCCTAATGTGGCATGTGTTAGGGGACAGGGCTCCGTGTTAATGTCTGGGAATGTTGCATTAATGTGCCATGGTTTTTTGAGCTATTGGCATGTTAGGTGCAACACCTTAGCACCCTTTAGTAAAAGACCCCTCTATATCATGTGTGAACTTTAAAATCTCAAACTGCTCTGCAGTCTCTTAAGCATAATGTTGGAATGGTAGATCCTTGCTACCTACATAACCGACCTGCCAAAGAACATCCTCCCCTCCACATTACTCATTTATGAGGATTGATTACTTTATAGCTTCTAAGAATATTCTGAGTGTCTCAATGGTTGGGACAGGTTACCTCAGGCTGGAGGGCCATGGGTTCAATTCCCACGTAAGGACAAGTAACCTCAGGGTCTCTAGTCCCATGGCCACTCCTTGTGGCCTTAGGCAAGCTACTTAACCCTCCATTGCCATAGATTGTGAGCCCTTTGGGGACGAGGGAATAAAAAGTGCCTGTTAGCATATATCTGTAAACCGCTTTGACCCGGTGAAAAGCGATATACAAGCACAGCTAAATAAATAAATTAATAATGTAGAACTCTGCAATATTTATTTATTTAACAGGTCTTCTATACCACCTTATCATACATTCAAGGCGGTTTACATGGAATAGTTATAGCAACGAGCTTTACATAGAAAAGGGTTATTCAACTTGGAGGTTAAATTGGGGTATAACAAGCAATTAGCAATTGCTATTTACAAGGAACTGCAGCAGTGTTTTATGGTCCATTTTATTATTAATCATAATCTTCTGGGGTAGCTCCAAAGTATTTTAGGAAAAAGCGGGTTTTTATTGCTTTCCTAAAGTCCACTAGGTCTTTGATTTCACATGTTGAGGTGGGGAGATCGTTCCACAGCTGGGGTGAAAACAGGGAGAAGGCTATTGCAGGTGGATTGGTTTGCTTTCCTGAAGTTTAGTGGGGTCTCTAGGATGTTGTTGTCTGCTCCTCTTTTTGTTCTGGTTAGGGGTGTCTTCCTGATCAGTGGTTGGAGAGTTGCTGGAGAGAGGTTGTTTAATGTTTTGAAGATTATTATTATGTTTTTCTATTTGGTGAGTACAGCAACAGGGAGCCAGTGTAGCTGATGGAGCGTGTGGGTTATAAGTTTGTATTTTGCTGTTCCAGTAATGATTCTGGCTGCAGTGTTTTGTACCATCTGTAAGGGGAGAGTTGTTTTCTTTGGAAGTCCATGGTAGACTGCATTACAGAAATCTAATATAGGCATTATTATGGCTTAGCATACAGTTTGGAAGTCGTTGTCGGTGAGCAGTGGTTTGAGATTGAGTAGCATTCTGAGTTTGTGGTAGGCTAAACTGGTCATCTTTTTGATGTGTGGCTGGAAGCTGAGTTGCTGGTCAAAGGTGACTCCGAGGTATTTGACTTCCTGTTTATTACTTATGGTATGGTCAAAGATTTTTATTGAGTCCGGTGGTGAGAATGTAGTGCTCCTGATAATGTGCATCAGTTCAGATTTTTTGTATTTTATGAAAAGGCTTTGATTGTTGAGCCATTCTGACATTGATTCCAAGCATGCTGTGATTTGTGTGTAGTCTGGATGTTTGATGTTTATGGGAGTGAATATCACGATGTCATCTGCGTATATTCTGTAATGGATGTTGAATTGTTTTATAATGCTGCATATTGGCTGTATGTAGACATTGAATAGTAGAGCCAAGAGAGCTGAGCCTTGTGGGACGCCTTGGTGTTGGGTGAAGGGTTCAGACTGTTGGGTTTTGCTTCTTACTTGCTGTGTACGGTGGGAGAGGTATGAGAAGAACCAATCCAGGACTGTGCCGCTTATCCCCACGTCTCTGAGTCTTTGCAGCAGGGTGTTGTGATTTACTGAGTCAAAGGCAGCAGTGATGTCTATGAAACATAGTACAAAGCCGCGGTGTATATTGTCCATGTCTGTTACAAGGGTGTCCAAAAGAGATGTAATAAGTGTTTCTACGCCATGGTATTGTTTGAAGCCAGTGGGGTGTAGGTGTCTATGTGGTCCTGTAGTTGATGCTGTACACATTGTTCAATTATCTTGGCTATGAAGGTGAGACAGGATATTGGTCGGTAGGAGTTTGGTTCACTTTTGTCAAGATTATTGTTCTTAAGGATTGGTCTGATGGATGCTTTCTTGAGCTGCTGGGGGAGGTATCCTTGAGTTAGTGAGGATTCAACAATCATTTGTAGATGGGGTGTTAGGTATTCTTTTGTCCGCTTGATCCAGGTAACTGGGCATGGGTCTATAGGAGAGGTTGTTGTGTTTATGTTGGTTATGATGGAGTCAAGTTGTTGTCTTGATGGGATGTGAAATGTGACCCATGTTTCATCCGTTATATGTTGTATATTAGATTTGGTTGGTTTCTTGAGTGATGTCTGTGTGTATTTGAGTTGTATATAGTTGGCTAGGTCTTGTGGGGGAATGGAGTTTAAATCATCTGTTCTTGTCTGTTATTTCGTGAGATTGTTTACTATAGAGAAGAGCTCCCTTGGTTTGTTAATTGATTTCATTATCAGGTTTGAGTGGTATTCCTTCTTGTGACTGTTTATCATAATTATGGTATGTAGCTTGCATTTCATTGTATTTTGTCAAGATGTTATAGCTTTTGGTTCTTCTCCATTGCCTTTCCATTTTCCTTAGGCGCTTCTTGTGTTCATTGATTTCACTTGAATACCAGGGGGCATAGTGTTTTCTTTTGTTGCCATGGGTTGGTTTATTTGGTGCAATTGCTGTGTTATGTAGATTGTGGCAAAGTCAACCATTTTGAGCATGGGGGAGGTGAACAGCATAAGGAATTCACCTTAATCAAAGGGCCTCTGTTAGGTGTGCAGGGTCAAAAGGCCAGAGCCACAGTTCAAAGGCAGAAAACCCCCCAGCTGGAACAAGTTCCAGGAAATGCTTGACAGTGTAAGAGGGATAGATTGCAAGCACGAGGACAAAAACCCTCACTCTAACAACTGCACTGATTATTCTGATGTCAGAAGGCAGGGGGATTACAAACACCTGGGACAGAAAGAGGTGGGGTTGGATCCCAGTGAGTATAAAACTTGGTTAAATTATGGAGACAGGAGTAGTGGAAGGAGGTAGCAGAGGACAGACGTCAGAGCAGCAAGGACGATGGAATGCTGGAGAAGCCAGAGCAGGTGCTAACTTCTGGAGACAGGCTGAGCTACCCATTGCTGAGAGAGGTGATTTCCCTGAATCACGTTTGCAACAAAGGTGGAAGCCAGGAAGGAGAGAAGCTTTCAGACCACCAGAGAGGTTGTCAGCAGGATACTCTGATCAAGTGGCTGAGTCAGAGCCTATGCAATTGGGAGAACCACTGTCAGAGCTAGGGCCAGAAGAAGATATGTTGATGGATTGTTCTTTATGCCAAGCTCTAGACTTGAAGGGTTGAAAAGAGCCAGCCTTGAAAGAACTGTTCCTCTTGCTGAAGTAACCTCAGAGCTAAGCAGTGAGAAAAGTAAATTCCTGTGTGTGTTTTGAAAGGAGGAATTTACTGCAATATAAGCTAGTGAAGTAAGGCTGTGATTCATGCTTCTGTGTCAGCTGTGTTGAAACTCTACAACGGAGAGAAAGTTAATTGGCTGCTAGACGTGTTTGTGCTTTGCTCCTGTCTTATAAGAAAAAGCCTGCTATAAGAGTTTGTGTTTTGCTCCTGTTTATAAGAAAAGCCTGCTATAAGAGTCTTGAGGACACTGTAAATGCTTATTTCATAACCTAAGTCTGGTTCTTCACCTGGAAGTGCAGCCTAGAGAGAATTATGGCTGAGTGAAGATAAATTTGCCAAAGAAGAAGTAAAGTTTGTTTTTCTATTGCTCTGATTGACAAAGGACAATAAGAAAAGTGGCATCTTGTTATATGTGAAAAGGCTAAGCTTCTACAGTGAAGAGGACTTTAAAAGCCAATGTTGAGTTCTGTTTGTTTTGCCACCAACTTGCAAAAATCCTATAATTTAAAATTCTGTAAAAGGTACCAGGAACCTGATCTGTTCTATTGTGTTCAAAATAAATTCTTTTTCTGTCATAAGCCTTACCCTTGGTTTAACACGACTACAATCCTTCTACTTAAAGCATAAATATAACAGCTGATAGAAGAAGGTTCTCAACCACCACGCCCTCAACAACTAGAAGACTAGTGGTTTTGGCGTAGTGCTTGTGAGAAGAGTTTCGTTCCATTTGACAATGGTGGTATCAAGATCTGTTATGCTTTGCTCCAGTTTGGGAAGTACTTCTTCCAAGAATTTGTCTTTGTGAAAGGTTCAAAATCTTCTCTTCTCCTTGAGATTTACTTCAGGGGTTCGGCTCTTCATGGGTGAGTTTATGGAGAAGTTGATCATATGGTGGTCTGACCAAGGGATTGGGGTGACAGTTATGTGTGTTATCATGTTCTTGATGTAATGTTGGTTTGGTGTAAATACCAGGTCGAGGGTTCCTCCCATCTTGTGGGTTTGGGTATTTATTAGTTGGATGTACTTCATATCTTCCATTGTTTCCATGAAGGTATCTTGATTCTGGGTGGATAGTGATGGAATGTTGGGGTCCCTTAGGACTATGAGTGGTTTGTTTTGGATTGCCAGGGAGCAGATTTGTTCCAGTATGGTGGAGAGTTTGTCTTCATTGGTGCTTGGGGCTCTGTATAGGAGGCAGAGTGCTAGATGTTTATTTGAGACTGTTATTATGTTACTTCCTGTGGCTTGTGCGTTGGATGTGGTATGGAATTGTAGGTGCGACTTTGCAATGACTAGCACACCACCGCCTCTGTATGTTGGTCTTGTGGAGCTGTGTATTGTATACTGTTGGGAGGCCATTTGATTTATGAGTACTGTCACGCCCTTAGCCCCTTACAGACAGTATGGAGGGGCGTGCTTGTCATAGGAGAGATTCACCATTTAGCCTTTACCTGACTGGCTGCCTTGTAATGCCTCATGGGAAAGGTAGTTCAGTCAGGAGGTACTTGGCTTCAGGTAAAAAAACACATTTGTAGTTGGCTTCGAGTGGTAAAGCTTGTGACAGAAATTTATTGATGGGGTAAACGCTAGGCTCACAAATTAACACCTTTGGATTGTTTCTCCAGGATTCTTTCAAAAATACATCAGGCTATAACTGACCTCAAACAAAACAGCTTATTACGTTTTTCAGCATAAAGAAAAGTCCTTTCAACAGCCACTGCTATCAGATATGGCTAGCAGTGCTGTTTTAAAATAAACAGAAACAACTTTTCCTAAAACAGGTTTCTTTTCTCTCAGTCCAGAACACTTCCCAGCTGTTTGTCTCCTTAAGCACAGGACAACTTTCAACAAGAAGTTTAACTCTTCATAGGCAAACAATTATCTATGCAAGGTTTTTAGGAATAGTGAAAACCAAATCAAAGCTTTTCTTACTTTCACCGTCAGCATGGCTTCAGGCTGTGCACTGCACTGGCCAGCAGCTGTTAACAAGTTTTAATTAGACAGCTTCAGCTTGCTCAGCAAAGGTATTTCTCCTTTAATACAGGACTTTCACAAGTTATCTACAGGCTCTCAGGGTTACCGGACTCTGGAGGTTTTCCTTACGGTTGACTCCCTTCCAAACCCTCTGTATTTGAAGATTGGCATAAAGAGCAATCCATGTATGAGTCTTCTTCTTCTTCTACAGCTAGGTCTTGTTCACCCAGTTGCATTGGCTCTACCTTCGTTTCTGGCTCAGAGGGCTTAGCTGACTGCCTTCCTTTAGGGCAAAAGCTGTCTCTTGCAACTCTGTAGTGCTCCAAATTAGACAAGCTTCTAATGCTCCTACCTGGGTCAAGGGTTGTATCAGCTTCTCCTTGCTCATGCTCTGGCCACCATTCACCTGAGCTTCCTCGTCCTGTCCTCCAACTTATGTTCCTTGTTCCTGCTGTTCTTACTGTTCCAGCTCCATTCCTCTTCCAGTAAGCATTCCTACTCCTCTCTCTCTCTGGATAATCTGACCTAGACTTAAACCTCTCAGGCTCCAACTCCACCCCTTCTCCTCTAAGGTGTTGGAGATCAAACTGCCTCGTGGCAGCTGAGTGGGGAATTCAGTGACGTAAGGGTTCCTTACCCTGGGCCTGCATTCCCTCTCCTTTTCTCCACTAGGGGCATTCTGCAACCTATTGCAGCTAGGAATTACCTGCTTTCTAGGTGTAAATGGAGTTTTGTGTCTCTGACCTTGTAAAACAGGTCCTTTGATAAGGGTGAATTCCTTCTCTTTATCCCTGTCTCCTAGGTCCTGATAAGCTTCCTTATCATAGTACATTGTCCATATCGGAGAGCCATGTTTTGGTGATGCACATGATGTCTATGTCCTGGTTCTTCTATAGTCCATTATTGTGTGAAATTTGTTCCGTATGGAATGGGCATTGACCAGTGTGCAGAAGAGTGTGGTGTCTTGTGATATTTTGATAGGAGATATTTCTTCATTGCTGGTAGAGGTTATGTGTATTATTCTTCGTGGTCTGTTGTGGTGTTTTGTATTTGTAGCAGCGTGTATCTTGTAAGTTGCATATCTGCCTGTTTGTATAATTGGCATCTGGTGTGTGTGTGTGATGGTAGTTTGGCTTCTCCAGCATGTGTGTGACCACTTTTGAGGAGTAGGAGGAGAAGGAGTAGTGTGAGTAGTATCTTACTATCCATTTTACTTGTCTTTGCGTGTGTTGGCAGTAATTAGAGTTGATTGTGTAGTGACTAATAAAATTGGTTTAACTTTCTGTGGGTTTGAGATACGTGTGGTTGCTTTGTTCAGCTGAGTGCTGTGTGCAGGGTTTACTCACAGTTCTTTGCATTCTGCGTCTTGGTTTGTTTTCCGGTCTGTGTCTTGTTGGAGCTTTTGATTCCTCTGGTTGATGGGCAGGAGGCTTCAGGGTGGTCTTCGGGTGATGGTGTTATGCTTGATTCAGATAGCCGTATTCTGCCAGGACTGGTATTTTGGTGGCGCCTAAGGGCCATACCAAAGGACCCTCTGGCGAGGCCCTCAGGCACCAGCATGCCTGCAGCACACTGCACTCTTAAAGGGTGTTCCCCACCTGACTGATGATGCTGGTGGGTGGAGCTTGAGGATCGCGTGCAGGGGAAGGCTGCCTTTGAAGATGGAAGGGCAGGAGGTGGAAAAGGAGTGATCGCAGACTCACCTCGTGTTGTAGCTGCTGGTGGTTGTGCCTTGGAGTGTCCGGTGGCAGGATCTGCTGTGGGAGTGCTGTTTCCTTCTCTCAGGGCGCTCGGATATTGATCATAGCCCCGGTACCGGCAAAGAGGGTTTCCCTGCAGCACGCTGCACTCTTAAATATCAGTGTTTCAGATCATAAAATGATTAGTCTAACATTTTGCTGCTTAGTATAGTTTAGAGTTTATTAATTTACTAATATACCATCCTTCTTAACCCTCGGATACACTCGGTAAATCGACTGACACGTATACACTACCCCCGGGTCACCCCTGACCCATATGTAGAAATATGGTAAAACATCTACTTTTGTTTGTAAAACATGGTTAAATTGTGAAGAAAAAGACATACTTTTATTTATTTTTTATAATACTTGTTATTAATTCACCCTTTCAAGTGAATAATGTGCAATGCTAGCCAAGATCAGGCAGGACAAGTTGTACAAGGTCAGATATATGCTGCATAATGTCAATACCTGTTAACTATTCAGTTGCAAGCTTAAAAATGGTGTGCAGCACTGCACGCTTTGCAAACTACAATAGTTCTATATTTATTCGCTAGGTGGACAGCAACAGCAAAGTATGGTGCCATTATGTCAAGTAATGGCATGATGCAAATTGTGACAAAAAAATTACCGTGTTATAACAAATTGACAACGGTGCATTGTAAACAACAGAAAACTAGTAAGCAATACATGAAGTACATTGACTGTTTTTTTCAACAACAGTTTATGCACAATGTGCTAGTAGTTGTTCTTGAATGTTCAGGACACACTCGCTTCAGACAGATTTCACATTCGGTAAATACTTTTCGATCTCTGTCACTTGGACAAAAGGAGCATCTTTTCTTTTCTTTGCTGATGCCCGTGTGGTCAACGGTCTTGGTGGCTTAGGCATTTCAAGGCAAGGATAGCCAACATTGGCCATGGATTGACGTGTATGGCTTGTCAGACCTTCTGGATGGCTTTAACGATTTTGTAGCTGAGGCTTCATGAGATTCAAAGCGAGTTCCTCCAGAAAAAACCTTCTCTTGCAGTTTTCCTTGTGATGAAACATAGGATTGTTGTACATAAATATTATGAATGAATTTACAGCCGCGATATCAAGCAGTCCATAAAACACGCAAAGTGGCCATCGACGAGTTGATCTTTTCACACTGTATGTGTGGCACAACTGATCTACTGTGTCAACACCCCCTTTCGTTCTGTTGTAGTCAAGTATTATTTCTGGCTTCTTTGATGTTTCATCAATTTTATTATCATGGTGAAGTGTTGACAGCAGCATAACTGATTTGTTTCGTTTTGGGACGAATGACACCAAAGTCTTGTCTCCACTGAAGCCAAATATTGAGGATCCCACAATTCTTGAGCGATTTGCCTGGAATTCTGAAGGTATGTCACGGTTGCAACGTCTTACAGTGCCCAGTAGTGTCAAATTCTTGCTAAGAAGAACATCAGCCAGTTGTACGTTAGTAAAGAAATTGTCGCAAGTAATGTTCCTGCCAGACTGTTCCAGAGGTTCAATAAGCTTCAAAACAACATCAGCTCCTAGCGATACTGTTTTGTCACGAGTAACTGACTCTTCACGCCCTAGGTATGGCTTCATGTTGAATACATAATACGTTTCGGCATCTGCACACACCCATAACTTTATACCGTATCGGTCTGGTTTAGACTTGATGTATTGACGAAATGGACACTTGCCTCTGAACCCCAACAATTGTTCATCAACAGTCAAGTATGCAGATGGTGTGTACATTTTCATGCACTGAGAAATGAATAAATTCCAAACATCTCTGACTGGAGTAAATTTGTCATTGGCCCTTCGTGATTCACGGGTTTGTTTGTCATCAAATCGAAGTAAACTCAATATTTCTGCAAACCTTTTACCTGACATAACAGCTGGAAATATAGGATTCTGGATAGGACTTTTAGCCCAAGTTCTGCGTGCAGATACTTTGTTCAACCTGAAAACACCACTCATGTACAGAAGACCCAATGTTGCTTGGAGCTCTTCCATTGTTACCTGCTTCCAGTCAGTACATGGTGGCTGCATTGCTTCAGCTCTACGTATGCCTTCAGAATTTATGAAATCTAACACTGCTGACAATATATCTGGAGTTACAAACATGTCAAAAATATCCTTAGCATTAGTTATACCTCTGATCAGAGCAATTGGTCCAGAAGATTCTCTGACTATATTTGCTTCCCTTGTTCTTGATGTTGGCGGTACAGTTTTATTCCAATGCATGCCAGAACGAGCTGTGTAATGACTGTCAGTAACTTCCTCATTTTCAGAATGTGATTCAGAAGTTTCAGAATTGCTGTATGAACTGCTATCGTCATCACTTGTTTTATTTTCTTCGACAGCATCTTCCGCTTCACTGCTGCTATCATCAAGATCAAGCTGATCGGACTGGGCGGGAACGACTGCACTATCCGTATCAGCACCTTCAGTATCATTACTCAAACTATCATTACTGTCACTTTCTTCATTCAACCAACGTCTAATTTTTTCAGTTGCTGCACAGCTGCTGAAGCGTTTCAGGAGTGGCATTGTTTACCTTTGTCGTAAAAAATTTTAATCCACAGAAACAAACAAGGAACTGACGTCAGGTGACGTCATAAATGTAAGCAAGACGTTAGAAAACACAGGATTGTAATGTGGACTTGGAGTGGTGACTTTCTTTGCTGCTATAAAACAAAGGAGAGTGTTATTGTGCGAGTGTCAAAAATCACCCCTTGTTTGTTCAGCAGCATGCAGTACTGTATAAAAATGTTATTTTTGCAAACCATATGTATGAAAATACTTAAAAATGGTTCGTTGAGGAATACCTAGAGTACCAAAATACAATTCCTTACCATTTTGAAGAAAAAACACAAAAACCGACACCCGGGTCACCCCTGACCCGGGGGTAGTGTATCCGAGGGTTAATCCAGCATTACAGTTTACATAAATACCAGATCATAAAAGTAAGCAGTGAACTGCAATAAAATCAATAGTAAAAAGAAAATTGAGTGGAAGTTGAAGCCAAGATATCTGCACAATGCTGGATTTGGGATGTAGTGCACAAAAATGATAATTACACTTACCTGGTAATTGTAGTTCCTTGAGTGACAACAGTTCAGTCCTCTACCTCTGGGTTGTCAACCTCCTCCTGCAGCTTGGAGACTGGGCATGTCAAAATCGTGACATCACTGGATATAGTCTGCTGACCTCTCCCATCAGCCCCAGTGAACTATTGTCAAAGCACACTCAAAGGAGCAACAAATAAGTAGCTATCCTCTAAATTCCAACTCTACACTGAAACCTAAACGTATAATGCAGTAGATACAAATAACATTCTTTTTTTTTTCCTCTTAAATTGCGAATTAAATTTAGAAAGGATCTTCTTCTTGCACCTCACCCCTTTGCCTTATACAAAAGTAGAAAGAATGCCAGAGAAAGGAACAATACAGTAAAGCATGAGAAGCATTTACAGACCTTGAACACTCATACCTACCGGTAGTACTACCATTTCTTTTTCGGACTACCCCCTGCCAACGATACCACCCCGGGCGGGAATGAGGCCTGAACTGTTGTCACTCAAGGAACTACAATTACCAAGTAAGTGTAATTATCATTTCCTTATTGTTCCTCCAGTTCATTCCTCTACCTCTGGGATGTAACAGAGCAGTAATCATTGGGAGGGACCTTTCCCACCGGCCCTTAAAACGGCCGAACCGAAGCAGGCGTCCTTCACCGCCAAAACGTCCAGACGGTAGTGCTTACTGAAAGTATGAAGGGACGACCAAGTAGCCACCCTACAGATCTCCTCAGGTGGAAACAAACCATGTTCCGCCCCGGAAGTGGCTTGTGCCCTGGTAGAATGAGCTCAAATCCCCGTTGGGACCAAACGCCCTTGTAATAAATAAGCTGAAGCAATCGCCTCTCTAATCCATCTTGCAATAGAAGCCTTCGTCGCCGCCTCACCTTTGCGGATACCTCCAAACAACACGAATAGACAGTCCGACTTGTGATAGCTCTCGGAAACCTTCAAATATTGCCACAGATCCCGTTTAATGTTCAGACGACGTAAAGTACGATCCGAATCGCTGCCCTCCAGTGACCCTAGCACTGGAAGAGACACGGCTTGATTTAGGTGAAAAGGAGAAACCACCTTTGGCAGAAAAGATGGAACTGGACGTAACACCACTTTCTCTCTTGAAAAAGACAAAAACGGCTCTCTACATGACAACGCTTGCAGCTCTGAAATGCGCTTTGCCGAACAAATGGCCACCACAAAAACTGTCTTCAACGTCAAATCCTTAACAGATGCCTGGAGTAACGGCTCAAAAGGTGCTTTGGTTAACGCCCCTAAGACCAAATTGAGTTCCCATGGTGGAACCACAATTCTCCGTGAGGGCCACAGCCTGGCTACCGCCTTCAGGAAACGCAATACGTCCGGATGAGCGCAGAGTGCAACCCCATGCACTTTGCCCCTGTAACAGGAAAGTGCTGCCAGCTGCACCCTCAAGGAGCTGGCTGCCAGCCCCTTTTCAAACCTATCTTGCAGAAAACTCAATAGGGAAACCGTAGCCGCCCTAACTCGTCGCTGTGAACATCAGTCCTCAAAGATACGCCAAATCCGGACATAGGCCAGAGACGTGGATTGCTTTCACGCTATCAGCAAAGTTGCAACAACCGTCGCTGAATAATCTTTCTTCGCTAGCCTCGCCCTTTCAATGGACAAACTGTAAGCGAGAACCAATCCACCTGAGGCATTTGCAATGGCCCTTGAATCAACAGATCCACTGACAGTGGTAACCTCCAAGGATCTCCGTCGAGCAGTCGAATGAGATCGGTGTACCACGGCCGCCTCGGCCAGTCCGGAGCCACCAGCAATGCCCTGGTGAGCTTCGATGCATTGAATCACCCAGCCTATGAGTGCCCATGGAGGAAAGGCATAGAGAAGGCCCATCGATGGCCAGGGCTGCATCAGTGCGTCGATCCCTTCCGACATCCTTTCGCGCCTTCTGCTGAAAAAACGACTTGCTTTTGCCGACTGGAAGGTCGCCATTAAGTCCATTACTGGAGGCCCCCATCTGTGGACTATTTGCGCAAACACGTCCGGATGCAGCTCCCACTCCCCGGTATCCACCTGGACCCTGCTGAGAAAATCCGCCGTCTCATTGCCCTTCCCCACAATGTGTGCTGCTGAGATCGACGTCAGCCGACGCTCCACCCAAGTGAACAAAGCGTCTGCTTCCTCTTCCATGGCTGCACTTCCTGTGCCGCCCTGCCGATTGATGTATGCCACTGTTGCAGAGTTGTCTGACAGCACGCGGACTGCCTGGCCCATCACCGCATCCTCAAAGCATTGTAACGCTAGTGAGACCGCTCTCAGCTCTAGCCGGTTTATCGATCACGCGCTTTCTTGAACCAACCACGTGCCTTGTGCGAACCGAGCTTCACAATGCACTCCCCATCCCGCAAGACTCGTGTCTGTCAGTAATGGGAGCCACTCCGACTGCTCCAGAGGCATTCTGGCCGACAAGGATCCCGGAAGCAGCCACCATCGCAGAGCCTGCCTGACCTTGAATGGACAGGGAAGCCGCTTGTGCAATGAATCCGACTGATGCGACCACAGGAGATAATTCCACGCTGTGGGAGCCGGAGCGGCTTGGAACTGGCAAACCAGCTGCCGAAGGGCCCGAACTCGACGTTCCGGAAGAAACACCGCTCCTTCCTGCGTATTGAAGTGCACTCCCAGGTACTTGAGATTCTGGGACGGCACTAAGCGGCTCTTGGTCGGATTGACCACCCAGCCGAGACTTTGCAACAATTTTACTACCCTGTCTGTCACCCGGATGCTCTCGGCCTCGGACTTGACTCGAATTAGCCAATCGTCGAGATATGGATGAACCAAAACACCTTCTCTTCGTAGCGCTGCCGTTACCACCACCATAACTTTGGTGAACGTCTGCGGTGCTGTCGCCAGACCGAACGGCAAGGCCTGGAATTGATAATGACCCCAGGGCAGCGCGAACCGCAGGAACCTTTGATGGGCCACCCTGATCGGAATGTGCAGGTACGCCTCCGTAAGAGCAAGGGAAGTCAAGTACTCCCCCTGCCGCACTGCTACAATGACGGAACGCAACGTTTCCATCCTGAAGTGGGGAACCCGCAGACACCAATTCACCCCCTTCAGGTCTAGGATAGATTGCAGGGCTCCGTCCTTCTTTCGCACCACAAAATAAATGGAGTATCGACCCATGCCGCAGTCTTCTAACGGCACTGGGATGACCACTCCCATCTGCAAAAGATGATCCAAAGTCCTGCGCACCGTCAGGGTTCGCTGTTGACCTCTGCAGGGAGACATCACGAAAAATCCCGTATGGGCCTTGCGAATTCCATAGCGTAACCATCGCGGATGATCTCCAGCACCCTGTGGTTATTTGGGTCCAAGCAGGAAGAAATTCCCGTAGTCGCCCACCTATCGGTTGACTCCCCGCTGGGACCTGCCTCCTTTCATTGTGGCTTTTGCCCTGCTGCCGAGGAAGTGGCTGTGAAGCCCCTATTTGCCCCGTGGAAGCCACAAAACCTCTGGGCTCTGGAAGCAAATCTTCCTCTTTTGAAACCGCCCAGCTGGGAAGTACAGAATCTTCTGAAATCCCGAAATTGGCCTCTGGAGCTTTGGCCTTCCCTTGCTTGGGCTTATCCTCCGGGAGTCTCCCACCCTTGGACTCCCCGAGGTCTTTTACCAGCTTGTCCAAATCTTCACCAAACAGCAACTTCCCTTTAAATGGCAGCTTATTGAGCCGTGACTTGGACGAACCATTGGCCGCCCAATTCCTCAACCATACTGCCGGGCAGCCACCACGGAAGCCGTACTGTTAGCTAGCGCCCGAATTAAGTCATAATGCACATCTGCCAAATAAGCTGTCCCTGACTCTAGCCGATCCAGCTCACGCACCTCTTCCTGCTCCAGGCGCATGGACTGTCGTAATCGCTGGGTTCATATGAGACACGCCCTCGCCACCCAGGCCCCACAAATGGAAGCCTGTAGGGACAGAGCGTCTGCTTCAAACGACTGCTTCAATAAAGCATCTACCTTCCTATCCTGCGCATCCTTTAAAGCTGCGCTACCTTCCACCAGGATAGTGGTCTTTTTTGTGACCGCTGCTATGGCTGTGTCGACCCGAGGAGATTTGAATTGCTCCCTGACCCCATCTGCCAAGGGATAGAGCCTGTTCATAGTCCTGATTCCTCTTAGACCAGCCTCCGGCTGATCCCACTCCTCCTGGATCATCCGGTCCATCACCCAGTGAACAGGGAACACCACCTGTGCCTGCCTCACCGCCTGAATGATAGGATCTTCCATGCCGTCTTCTTCGTCGCCTGGCTGTGCCATAGCCTGATTGAGCATTTGAAGGGATTCCGTAATAAGCGCCGTCAGCTCATCTTTCCGGAATACTCGAATAATCTTCGCCTGATCCTCCAGCTCTTGTATCTCGCCTTCTTCCAACTCTTCCGCGTCGTCATCATGCTCCCCATCGGCGTCCTCTGCCTCTGGCCACTCACCTTCCATAACCGAGAGCTCGCTCAGCCTGGACCTCTTAGGGGCTCTCTGGGCCAACCCGTCCGCGTCGCCTACTGCGGGAAGTTGCCCCTGGCTAACCATCGCCCCGGCTTCTGGAAGCTTTCCTTGACGCCGCAGACAAAAAGCCTGATGCATAAGTAAAACAAAATCTGGGCAAAAGTTCCCTAACTGGGACCCTGCCCCTACGGCTGAAGGTGCACTGGACGTGCCAGCGACCGCCTCCTGGTCAGCCTCCGGCGCCGTGGCCCTCAAGATCTCAAGCTCGGCCCCCGGTAGGGACTCCTGCGCAACTTTGACCTCCATCTGTTGCTCTACACTTGTAGAAACTAGTGCGCAATCCCGGCAGATCCCGGAGTCTGCGGCCATACCTCTGCGAGTACTGCAGATGACACACTGCGACGCATAGCCATAGAGCAGAGCACTGACTATATTCTTTTTTTTTTTTTTTAGAAATGATACAAGACAAATTAAAGGAAATTTCCAGAGGGAAACTAACTTCCCCTTCCGAAACGAAAAACTATGAGTGACCCTGCCCTCCTTAAGGCAACTCCTTCTAAAACACCCAAAATAAATAATAATAGATGGAAAGCAGTTCCCAACAAGCCCCCAAGGCTTACTTCAGACCCCGGGCCCCCAGACACGATGCCCCGCATCTGCAAACGTGAGCGCCGGCCACGTCACGCACACGCAGTCTCAAAATGGCCGCCACTCAGCGTGCCCATGAAATGGCGCCAAACCCCGCTTCCAATTACAGCCGTGAGGTAACTGTAGATGCCGGCCCTCTCCCCCAGCGCCCAGCGCTAAGCGCGGTTACCTGCTTACTGCTCAGTCTTCCGCGTCAAGATTGGGAGCCTCCTGCCTGCATGACTCTGCTCCATGGCACAGTGAGCAAGCCCCTGCTAGCAGTTTAAGCTCTGTCTGCCCTCTGCTCCAGCGGGTCTGCTGCCTCTGAGGGAGACCACCGTGGGAGACTGCTTACCGGCGAGCTCTCCTCTGGACAGGCAGGGAGGAGAGATCTGGCCCGGCGCACTTCAGAGAAATAAAGTACAGTAAGTACAGAAGACCGAGAGGGGCCGGAGCAAGCAGAAAGGCTTATACTCTGCTTCCCTTTTTTTTTTTTTTTTTAAAGTGACAGGGCTCCGGGTCTACTATATCAAACAGCACTCAATGTTCAGATCAAATCAAAACCAACAAAACAAATCTAACTAAACCTAGCTACTCTAAGAGTTCCTTATCAGCCCTTGAGTGAGCCCAACTCTCGGCTCACACGTCCTCCTGCTGCATGGAGACTGGAAACACTCGGGCTGATGGGAGAGGTCAGCAGATTATATCCAGTGATGTCACGATTTTGACATGCCCAGTCTCCAAGCTGCAGGAGGAGGTTGACAACCCAGAGGTAGAGGACTGAACTGGAGGAACGATAAGGAAATGCTTAGGAGTACATCTTCTGCAATGTGAAGAACACCTCCACAACTACCTGGTGGGATACATTCTTAGTTATGTTGCAAAATTAAATAGGGATAGGAATAAGGAATTAGAAACTCTAGATGGTGAAATTAAGGCTCCTGAAATTAAGGCTTTCAGACATCGTGAAAAGGAGTTTGTTCCTCACTTCGCCCAGGAAGACAACTTGGTTTATTGCATCGATGTCGAAGGTCTGATGGGTCAATTTAAAATCCAATGATTCAGAGCAATGGCGTCTTTTTATAGATTCTTCAAAAAGAAGTCTCAAAGCAGTTTTACTCCACAACGGTTTTTACCTTCCATACCTGTAGGTCATTCCGTACACTTGAAGGAAACCTACGAGAACTTGGAATTGGTTCTTCGTAAACTTAAATATGTAGACCATGGTTGGCAAGTGTGTGGGGACTTGAAGGTCTTGTGCATGCTGCTCGGGCAACAAGCTGGGTATACCAAATATCCTTGTTTTCTGTGTCTATGGGACAGTCGAGACCGACAAAATCACTGGACCAAGAAGAGTTGGCAGCCGAGGGTGCTAACAGTCGGTGAAAAAAATGTCCTCCGAAAAACTTTGGTACCTTCCCATAGAGTTCTTCTACCACCTCTCCACATAAAATTGGGATTGATGAAGCAATTCGTAAAATCACTTCCAAGAGATGGAGAATGCTTCAAATACTTGGTCACCAAGTTTCCAGGCCTGTCGGAGGCCAAATTGAAGGAAGGTGTGTTCGTTGGACCAAACATTAGAAGGCTTATAGTTGATCAAGAGTTTGTCAATACCATGACGGATCCTCAAAAAGAAGGGTGGATTGCATTTAAAGAAGTCATACTGAAATTTTTAGGCAATAACAAAGATCCTCACTACAAAAAGATCGTCGGACGAATGCTGAAAGCATTTCAAGCTTTAGGTTGCCTGATGAGTTTGAAAGTGCATTTCCTCCAGTCCCACCTTGACTACTTTCCTGAAAATTTGGGAGCTGTGAGTGAGGAACAAGGTGAACGATTCCAACAAGACATTAAAGAGATGGAAAGGAGATACCAGGGAAAATGGAGCATTGCAATGATGGCAGACTACTGTTGGATGCTTCAGACATTCCAGATGCTACTCACAAGCGTAAATGCACCAAGAGGAGCCTCACAAGGAAGAAGAATCGAGTTTAGTGTATGTAGGTGAGCTCATTTTAGTTCAAAAAAGGATTTTCATGAAAATATTGTAATAAAACTTTAATTTTATAAGTCTATTTCCATTTATTTTGAGGTATTGCCTTATTTAACATAGTTACCTAAATTGTCAGGAAACGTGATGTCCTATGACAAAATGGAGGTCATTTTCGGATTCAGCGCACCAAAAAACAAAGATTATGTGGAATAACCAAAACAGCTCTCGAAAAAAAAAAATTTGCAGACCTGTGTTATTCTCCTTTTGCTCTTTCCTCCATCTCTTTCCTTATTCCTTTTTCATCCACTCAAATTTTACCCCTCCATCCTCAATCCCCACTTCCTCTCCCAATACCCGGCCAATCGTAGATTTTTCTTCCCTCCAACACAAAATGGTTTTTCCCTTCTGCATTTTACTCTCCCAACCCCATCCTAATATAGTCCTTCCCCAACATCAGCTCCCTTCTAGTCCCAGCCCCACCAAGCATCCACTCCATTCTAGTCCCCGCATCATCCCATTTCCAGTCCTAGCTCCCCCATCAGCCCTTTCCAGTCCTATCCTAGCCCTTCCATCAGTCCATTTCCAATCCTAGCCCCCCCATCACCCATTTCCAATCCTAGCCCCCCATTTCCAATCCTAGCCCATCAGCCCATTTCCAGTCCTATCCTAGCCCCTCCATCAGCCCATTTCCAGTCCTAGCTCCCCCAACACTCAGCCTATTTCCAATCCAAGCCCCCCATGAGCCAATTTCCAGTCCTAGCTCCCCCATTCATTTCCAGTCCTATCCTAGCTCCCCCATCCATTTCAAGTCCTATCCTAGCCCCTCCATCAGTCCATTTCCAATCCTAGCCTCCCATCAGCCCATTTCCAATCCTAGCTCCTCCATCAGCCCATTTCCAGTCCTAGCTCCCCCATCCATTTCCAGTCCTATCCTAGCCCCCCCCTCCACCCCTATCAGTCCATTTCCAATGCTAGCTCCCTCACTCAGCCCATTTCCGGTCCTAGCTCCCCCTCCGCTCAGACTATTTCCAATCCAAGCCCCCCTATCAGCCCATTTCCAATCCTAGCCCCTCATCAGCCCATTTCCAGTCCTATCCTAGCTCCTCCATCAGCCAATTTCCAGTCCTAGCTCCCCCCCACTCAGCTCATTTACAGTACAAGCCCCCCTCCCCATCAGCTATTTCCAGTCCAAGCCCTCCCCCACTCAGACCATTTTCAGTCCTAGCTCCCCCCCCCAATTTCCAGTCCAAGCCCCCTCCCCATCAGCTATTTCCAGTCCAAGCCCCACCCACTCAACCCATTTCCAGTCCAAGCCCCCCTCCCCTCCCAAAGAGCCCTGCAGCTGTCTATAATGCTTTAGATGGAGTCAGAGAGGCCCCGGCTCACCTCTAACAGCTGCCGAAGTGAAGAGCGCCTTTTTTCTTCACTTTGGCAGATGTACTGTAGTTTATGAAGCTCAAACCCCACATCTCGGTAATAATTTAAATGATCAATATCAAAAATTGCCGGTACTTACCCCTCCCAAAATAACAAAACAAGTGTCTAGTTTATTTTCTCGGATGAAGCCAGGGGAAGCTAGAACTATACTCTAACCACTCCAGATGGTAACATCCATTTTATTAAAGTTTTTTCATCAAAATATCATAAAGATAACTTAGCTTAATCACAAAAGACGCTCCTCCGAGCCGCAGCACAACACAATCAGTGATTATGGCACGATGTGCGCGTTTCGGGAACAAATCCCTGTATCAAGTGCATTCCATTTAAATTCGTGCTAACCGCCAAATATCGCCGAGTTTCCCAACTCGATTTTATTTCCAGAAGGGATCTTATAAATGGCTACATCAGCCGTCACTCACAATGCTAAACCAATCAGATGGTGGGGACACCCCACCATTACAGGGGAACCCCACCTCGTCATGGATGATGTCAAGAAAGGCTCCCCCAATCGATTTCCTTATTGAGCCCGCTGGGGGCAACTGTGTTAAGTTTAAAAATCCAATTCTGTTCATGACATTGTAATGCAGCAACACGATCACCCCTTCGAGGATCAGGGGGGACGTGATCAAGAATGGTCCAATGAAATTGTGAAAAATCATGATCCTGCTGGAGGCAATGATCCACCAACGGGGCAGATGTCACCATATTCCGCACTCGCGATGCATGTTCACCCAGACGGGTCCTCAACACCTGAGATGTCCTCCCCACATACAGAAGGGAACTGTAGTTTATGACACTGCCGTGCTGAGCTCAAAGGGGACTTCCTGTTTCCCTGCGCTCAGCGCAGCAGCATTCTAAATACAGTACAGCTGCTGAAGTGAAGAAAAAAGATGCTCTTCACTTTGGCAGCTGTTAGAGGTGAGCTGGCGCCTCTCCGGCTCCTTCTAAAGCCGTCCTGCCTGCCGGTATTCAGTGTGGGATGTTGTTGGCACGGGGCCCCCTGAAGTGCGGGGGCCCTGTGCGAACAACATTCTCGCACAATGGACGGTCCGGCTCTGAGAGTACATACATCAGAGGCTATCAGATGTTAACTTCATTCCTTTGTAGTAAAGGGGTCTCGGGGGGCTCATTTCGGAGCACTTATTAGTTGAATACCTAATTAAGGAAAAGAAGAAGTGAATATCTTGATCTTTGGTTTTGATACATTTGGCCAGAATATCCTTTTCTGGCTAAGGCTCATGGGTGGCCAGACCTGGCATCAATATAAGAACAAGAAATGCCATACTGGTTCAGACTAAAGGTCCATCAAGCCCAGTATCCTGCTTCCAACAGTGGCCAATCCAGATCACAAGTACCTGTCAGGTTCCCAAAAAGATACATAGACTCCACTATGCATTTCCTGATGCTCCTCACTCTCTTATCCACTACTTATGTGTATCTTAACATACTCTAGTCCCCAGTTTCACCATGAGGGTCATTCTGAACAGCATTTAGTGGGGATGTATGTCCAATTTGGACACACATCCCCTACCAAACGCCTGTTTCTGATTCCTTGTCCAAAGCTCTCCACACGTACAAAGAAGATGTGCAGGGTGTTTTGAATGGGGGCGGGAGGGGGGAAGGCTGGAGGAGGAGTGTGGGTGGGGCAGAGGCGGAACCATGACCCCAGACATATAGGGCTGATTCTGGCCACAGCCCTGTATTCCAGGATGTTGAGATAGACGGGGGATTTATTCCACCTTGGAGATGGAATAAGTCCTCTGATGTCGGCATACTGGGCAGGCAAGCCCCACCACAGCAGCGACTGGCAATAGGTGAGGACCCCTCTGCCCAAACCCAGCCCTGGCAGGACTCTCTGGAGGTCTGGCGACATGGAACAGCTGAATGTAGTTTTTGCGGGGCATCGGGGTTCCTGCATGGCGTCCCGGTGCCATTGCGATGGGACGCCATGGCACCGAGGCTCCATTCAGGAGCATAGGGCAAACTAGACAGGGGTTTTCTAAATGTGCAGCAGGACTGAATCGGTGCTCGTCCAGGCCGTCCAAGTGCCCCAATTCTGCTCCCGCGGGAATGGCTAGGTCCCGCGGGTGCAGAATCGGGGCCAGATCTGGGTTGTCCAGATATTGAATGTCCAGATGGCCTGGACATCCCCGGTTCAGAATTGGCCTCCACGTGCTTTGTCTTGATTAGATTGTAAGCTCTGAAGAGCAGGGACTGTGTCTCACATCTATACGTACAGCACTGTGTATGCTTGTAGTGCTATAGAAATGATTAGTAGTAGTAGTAGTAGCAGTGATAAGCAGTGGATATCTCTGGTTCTCCTTAATAATGGTTTATGGACTTTTCCTCCAGGAACTTGTCCAAATATTTTTTAAACCCAGCTACACTAACAGCTTTTAACACATCCTCCGGTAAGAAATTCCAGTTTGATTTACGCATTGAGTGAAAAAAATACTTTTTCTGAGTAATCTTAAATGGGTTACAATACAGCTTCACTGCATGTCCTCTAGTTTTACTACTTTTTGAAGGGGTAAATAACCAATCTACATTTACCTGTTCTACTCCATTCATTATTTTATAGACCTCTATCATATATCCCCTTAGTCATCTCTTTTCCCAGTTGAAGAGTCCTAACCTTTTAAGCCTTTCCTTATAGGGATATCATTCCATCCCCTTTACCATTTTTGTCGCTCTTCTCTGTATCTTTTCTAATTCTGCTATAACCTTTTTAAGACATATTGACCAGAAATGCACACAATATTCAAGGCGTGATCGCATCATACTCTTCCTACTGCCTCACTATTACTTTCCTATTAACCAATGGCGTTCTTTTTCCTCCTTTGTTTTTCTAGCAGTCTCTATGATTATTATTGTACACCGCTCTGACACTCCGGTATGGGCGGTATATCAAGCACTGCAAATAAATAAATAAATCATGGAGCAATATAGAGGCATTATAATATCCCTGGTTTTATTCTCCATTCCTTTTTTCATGATTCCTAGCATTCTATTTGCTTTCTTGGCTGCAGGTGTACACTGGGGGAGGGTTTCAAAGTATTATCTACAATGACGCCAAATCCTTTTCCTGGGTGGTGGTTCCTAATGTGGAATCTTGCATTGTGTAACTGTAATTTGGGCTGTTCTTTCCTAAGTATATTACTACTACTATTAAACACTTATATAGCACCACGCAAGCAGCGCTGTACAGACACAAAACAAGAAACAGTCCCTGCTCATCAGAGTCTTGCTCGTCTGAGCTTACAATCTAAATGTGACAGTACAGAGCATTAGTCAATTCAGGGTATATATAATCTTGCATTTATTTATTTATTTATTTTATTTATTGAACGGTTTTATATACCGCCTTTCAGAAAAATCAAAGCGGTTTACATAGAACAAAACTTGAACATTACATTGAAACTTATTCAAACAATTGAAATTACAGTGAACATTAAATTGTATATAATAAAAATGGTAATTTGAGGGTTACAATGCTGAGTAAATGCTGATTAGGTATATAGATAGTTTAAACATATATACAGATTTAAATATTTACAAATTTCAAAAGTTTTATCATCTTATCTGAGCAAGGAAAAATGTATTGTAGTTCACTAGAATTATTAGTGTAAAGAGTAAATGTGATAATGTGGAGAACTGGGTATTGTAAGATAGAGTAAGAAAAAGGAAAAAGTAAGTTGTGAATTAATGAATATGAGTATACATGAGTTTAAGTGGGAAATATTTCATCTATTGGGAATGAGTCTCCAAAGTACTCTATAAATAGGTGAGTTTTAAGATCTTTTCGAAATGCTGAAAGATCTGTGACATCTCTGAGTTTATGCGGCACAGCGTTCCATATTAAAGAAGCATTGAAGCTGAATGCCCTATTTGTTGTAGTTTTATTGAGTTTTGAAAAGTTGTTTGGAACAAGTAGTGTGTTCAGGTTCCTTTGTTTCACTGTTCTGGTCCTTGAATGAATTGTCAGTAGATCAGTTAGATATGATGGGGCTATGATGATTTGTCCACATAAAATGTCATCTGCCATTTGGATGCCCAGTCTCCCAATTTATCAAGATCCTCTTTGTAATTTTTTCAATCCTCTTGTGTTTGAATAATTATAGTTATCATAAACCAAGTTTTATGATAACACATATAATGGTCAGCTGGGCCCATGAGTCTGTGACAATAAAGGACAAATGAAGGCCTTTGACACACTAATTGCTAACTTTTTTGTGGCACATTGCACTCTATGCTGGATCCTCTGAACATGAGGCTGTGCTATTCAGGGAAACCTTCATGATAGTCTTTTTACACAGATCTCCATATAGGCAACTTAGATGCTAATGCAAGTAGTGTTTCCTATCCTTTCAGCCTGATGCACAATGCTATTAAGATATTTGGTGATCATATCTCAATTACCATACATAGATCCAAACAGTACAATTCAAAAAGCAAGCAGGTCACTTTGTTGACTAGACAAGTCTTCACATTTACCACTTTTCCTGCTAAAAATGCCAAGGGAAAGATGCGCTATTGGTTCCCACTTCCTGATTCACAGTAATGGAACTCTGATAAGTAAATACAAGTTTGCCATTATTTTTGAACAGTCCATCAAACCCGTTGGGTTATCTAGTGGCAATTATGACACTCTCTCCTTCAGAATTTGCACCACAACAAATTCTGCAGCTTCCAGAATGGCAATTTCAGTTATCAAGCAATTGGGACGTTGGCGCTGGAGATCCTATGCATCATCTATACATTTAGAGGATGGTAACTCCTATATACCATGTATTAATTGATAGCCATTCCTTTCTATTTAATCTCTAACAATTTTCTCTATTTATTGCTTAAGTAATAGCTGCACATCTGCATGGGTATGGATCGTCAGTCACTCTTTCATATGTCAGGCAAAAATAGCTACCCAGATCAGCCAGAATAAAGGGATCTTTATGGTAAGTGGATCTTGTATAAACATTTTCTGGGTCGGTTGAAGCGGAATGCATTGGACACAGTCTATGTCATTACTATGATTGTCATTAGACTGTGTGCCATAATTTATTATTATTTATTTATTAGAGTCTCTTTTATACCGCGCTATTCAGCATCAGTGCGGTTTACAATGAACAATAATATACACATTTCCGATGGTACTTTGTGTTTACAGTTTAACAGGTAATGCAACTTGGATAACAGGGTAACTATTTACAATTTAAGACATAATTGGGAACTCTTTTGACTTCAGTCAAGGGGGTTCTGAGAGGCTTGTGAGGATGGTGCAGCGTCCACATTGGCTTCTGGGTAAAACTGGAGGAAGAGGTGAAGTTTTAAGGCTTTTCTGAACTGAAATAAGTCCTGGATTGATCAGATGCCGTGAGGGAGGCTGTTCCAGTACCTTGGTGCGCAGAAATTGTAGGCCCTGCCTACTGTTGCCTTGGTGCATTGTGTTATTAATTTTGGGACTACCAGGGTGTTAAGTGTTACTGACCTTCTGTCCCTATTGAGAGGAGTTGTCTGGATTAGTTCAGTCAATGATGCCGACGAAAGCCCTTTAATAACCTTGAAGGTAAGTAGTAAGGTCTTGTAAGTGATTCTACCTTGTATCGGGAGCCAGTGGAGATGCTTTAGAATGGGTGTGACATGGTCTTTCCTAGAAGCGCCATGTAGAACTCTTGCTGCGGCATTCATTGCAAGTTGAAGTGGATTTAAGGTGGCTTGAGGGAGACCTTGCAGGATTGAATTTGCATAATCAAAATGCAGTATGATTAGTGCCTGATAGATGGTTCTGAAATCGTCAGGTGCAAGCAGGGATTTTAGATGTCTAAGGGATCGGATTTTATGGTATACCGCTCTTACAATGTTTCCTATGTGCGCCTTCATATCCAAGTGCTGGTCTAAGGTCACGCCAAGGTATCTGATAGTGGGCTTGGTCTGGAGATCTGCATCCTTCACTTTTATGAAAGACGGAGCAGTGAAGTTTCGATTCCTTGTAATAAATAAAACCTCCGTTTTCTTATGTTGGATCCTAAGGTTTTGGGATTGCAGCCAGTTAGAAACTTCATTTATGCAGTTTATTATAGGTGTGAGGATGGGTTTCTCTGTTGCAAAAGGCATGTATAACAGCACGTCATCAGCGTAAATAAGGCAGTTAACACTGAAGGACCGGATCAGATTGCAGATAGGCTGCATGTATATATTGAACATCAGGGCGGAGAGGGAGGACCCTTGTGGAACACCTTGCTTTTGGTGGAACGGATCAGATGATGTATCGCTGGATCGTACCTGCTGCCATCTATCAGAAAGGTAGGACATACACCACTCAAGTGCTTTATCGGTGATTCCCTTCTCCTTGAGTCATTCAAGGAGGCACTCATGGCTAACGGAGTCAAACGCTGCTGCAATGTCTAGGAAGACAAGGACGAACCCTTGGCGGATGTTGTCAATGCCTGTTATTATGCTACTGAAGAGTGTAGTGAGAAGTGTTTCAACACCATGGGCTTCTCTAAAACCATGCTGGCATGGGTCCAGTGGTGCGTTGGTATCAACATGATCTTGGATTTGTCTTTGAACTTCATTTTCCATTATTTTTGCCAGAAACGGTATACTTGATATCGGTCTATATGATTCAGGCTTCTGAGGGTTGAGCTTGTTGTTTTTTAGTAAGGGTCTTATAGATGTGCGCTTGAGGATACGTGGGAAAGACCCTGTAGTGAAAGATTGTCCCATGAGGAGAGTCAGCTGTTTTGGAGACCGGAGTGCAGCGGCAGCATTTATCCACCTGATTGGCTGCAGCAGGTCCCTCCTGATTGTCCCGGTTGGCCCCGGCAGCATATAACAGCGTCGGCTGCTTTCAGGAGGTGAGAGTCAGCTGTTTTGGAGACCGGAGTGCAGCGGCAGCGTTTATCCACCTGATTGGCTGCAGCAGGTCCCTCCTGATTGTCTCGGTTGGCCCCGGCAGCATATAACAGCGTCGGCTGCTTTCAGGAGGTGAGAGTCAGCTGTTTTGGAGACCGGAGTGCAGCAGCAGCGTTTATCCACCTGATTGGCTGCAGCAGGTCCCTCCTGATTGTCCCGGTTGGCCCCGGCAGCATATAACAGCGTCGGCTGCTTTCAGGAGGTGAGAGTCAGCTGTTTTGGAGACCGGAGTGCAGCGGCAGCGTTTATCCACCTGATTGGCTGCAGCAGGTCCCTCCTGATTGTCCCGGTTGGCCCCGGCAGCATATAACAGCGTCGGCTGCTTTCAGGAGGTGAAAGTCAGCTGTTTTGGAGACCGGAGTGCAGCGGCAGCGTTTATCCACCTGATTGGCTGCAGCAGGTCCCTCCTGATTGTCCCGGTTGGCCCCGGCAGCATATAACAGCGTCGGCTGCTTTCAGGAGGTGAGAGTCAGCTGTTTTGGAGACCGGAGTGCAGCGGCAGCGTTTATCCACCTGATTGGCTGCAGCAGGTCCCTCCTTATTGTCCCGGTTGGCCCCGGCAGCATATAACAGCGTCGGCTGCTTTCGCGGCCGCGGTCGCGCGCCCAAAGGGGGCGTGACCAAAGGGGGAACGCCCCTTTGGTGCCCCTTCGGTGCCAATTCGGGGCTCAGAGTTTCTGTCGCAGTGGGTATGCCGCGAAGCCATGCGAAAAGGAAGAGTAAGCAGTTGCAGAAGTTGCAGGGGAATCAATCTGTTAAGTCGTCAACAGCTGTTACTTCTACTCCCTCTGTTGTTACTGGTCCTATGGATCAGCATGTGGTGGTTTTATCTCAACTTGCTTCAGTAGATCAACACTCTTCGTCGCCTGGATCCGGGATTACCCTGAGTTCCATCGATAGGACTCCTCCGCCCAACCCAGGATCTTCTCAAGTTTCTGCTGAAACGTCGTCCTCTTCTGTGGTGTCTACTTCTTCAGGAGAGGAGGAGGAGATTCTTGTTTCTATGTCTGCTATATCTCATGAGGTACTTTCGATAGTTCCTATTTCGGCAGTTGCTGGCCTTGAAGGTTTTTCTTTTCCTCAGTTAGAAAATCCTGATGAAGTAACTCTTACAGATATTTGGAAGCAAGTTTCGGCTACCAACTTAATGTTAACAAAATTTATGTCTCAGACTGCTGCTTTCTCTCAACAAGTTTCTCATAAATTATATAATGTAAAAGTTTCTGTTCAACAGCTATCTCAACATACTGACAGGCTTGATACTCAGGTTGTCTCCTTACAATCAGCCAGTGAATCAGCCCTGAAAGATACTTTAGTGTTTTATCAGCAGTTAGAGGTTTTAGAGAATGCTTCCAGGGCAAACAATTTGCGTATATTAAATTTCCCATAAACGCGTTTATTATCACCTATTTTGCTATTTAGGCAATATTGTAAAGAGATATTGATGCTTCCTAGTGCCGATACTGTTATGATTGATCGAACCTTTTATCTGCCTGCCCGGACGTCCACCAGGGAACCCAGTATAGCACGGGAGGATGAGGGTACTCTTATGGATTTAACTGATTTTTTGGAAAATTCTCAGACATCTATCTCCAC
Organism: Ichthyophis bannanicus; assembly: GCA_033557465.1. Taxonomy (NCBI): domain Eukaryota; kingdom Metazoa; phylum Chordata; class Amphibia; order Gymnophiona; family Ichthyophiidae; genus Ichthyophis; species Ichthyophis bannanicus. Next base: position 1,302,206,258 of record CM066031.1, read on the forward strand.
CCGTGCTACCCTGGTAGTTACTTTGGCCAATTTTTTGGATAAGGCTTCCATTTTGAAGGCCTTTTTTCCTAAAAAGGATTTTCTTTTTTATGGCCATAAGCTTTCTATTTTCCCCGATGTCTCCAGGCAGACGCAGAATCGTAGAAGGTCCTTCCTCCAGCTTAAATCCAGGGTAGTGGCTGGAGGAGGTACCTTCTACCTTAGGTTCCCTTGTAAATGTTTGGTGACCATTCAAGGAGTTAGTTATGTTTATTCTGATCCTTCATTGTTGGAGTCTCTCCTGGTTTCATTGCAGGTTTGAGAGATATTATTATTTGTGAGAATATATGTTATAATGGGCAATGTGGTTGGTTGGGTGAGGTAGCCTTTAGTTTGCTCCAGTCTTCCTCTCATGCTTTCTCTCCATGATGTGGGATAAGTGGTGATATGTATTTTGAATTGTATTGGTGTAAGTTATTATATATATTTTTTCCATTCATATTACTCATTGTTTATTTGCGTTATGTTATTGGTTGTAATAATTTAAAAATCAATAAAAAAAAAAAAAAAAGATTGTTCCATGAGTCTAGATATGAAGGGACTGAAGTCGGTCCGAAGTTCTTTAATCCAGAACGCTGGGCATGGACCAGTTTGGGCGGTAGTCATGTTGATGCCAACAATGGTGTCCTCAATGCGTTGTTTGGATGGTATTGAGAAGATGGTGAGTGGTGTTTGGTCGTATGGTTCAGGGATAGTGCTAGGTGATGAGTTATTGATCTTGCAGAGTTTGGATTGCAGATAGTCGGCGAATGTTTGAGGGTGGATATCGCTTATTTGCTCTGAGGCAGGTTCCTTTGTCAAACGCTTGACGAGAGCAAACAGGTTGTGTGGTTTGTTCAGAGATCTTTTTAGTATGTCTGTGTGATAACGCCTCATGGTTTCTGTCACTGAGGTGCAATGTGCTGCGAGATGTGAGTTATATGCATTCCGGTCTTCATCTGAGCGTAAGCGACGCCATCGTCTCTCGAGTTTCCTTAGTGTTGTGCGTGAGGCTTTTAGCTCAGCTGAATACCAGGTTGTAGAGTGACGCTTCCCTTGGAGTTTGTTAGTTGATGGACATACTGCGATTGAACTGAGTATTTTATTCCAATCGGAGACTAAATTGTCCAGGTTGAGTGCCAATGAGGTAGTTAGTGGGAGCGTTGTTTTTAGGATTAGGTCTTTGTCGAATGGTTGGAACCTTCTCGGAGGGGAGCTGGGATGGCCGCTCACTCTTCTTTCTTCATTTTGGCCACAACTAGGAAGGGGAATTTGGAACAAGATTAGCTTGTGATCCGACCATGGAACTGAGGTGATTGATAGATCAGGGATAGATGGTGCATTGAGGGATGTCTCAGTTGTGAATATTAAATCTAGAATGCCTCCTTTTCATGGGTTGAATCTTTGATTAATTGGCTGTATCCTAAATCCTGCATGGCTCCATGAAAAGCTGATGCATGGGAGACTTGCAGTGTGGGTCATATGTCTTGCTCCCGGATAGTGACAAATATTAGGAGAGGCCTATATACTTTGGTGGCATAGATGCCCAATACACACATCTGTTGGTCCAAAATTATTCAGTTTTAAGTATGTACAACAGAAGTTGTAGATGAGAGGGTTTGCCCGGATAAGCAAAACAATCATCACCCTGGATAACATGCTGCCCAGTATGCATTTGTCCAACACAGGGGCAAGATGTTTGAATACTCTAAAGAGAGTCTTGTCTACACTGAATGGCATGCTCACCTGTTGGCTGCAGCTGACTGAGGCGGGGTTGGCTTCCTTCTGCAGCATGCTGACACATGGCAGCTGCAGAGGAACCCAACTCTATGGTGGGCATTGAAGCCTGAAAGAAAAAGGGAAAGCTTCATTGGAGCCATACTGGGAAATTGCCCAAACAGTATGAATGAATTTATGTGATTAATAGAAGTTAATAAGAGGAGGAATGTAATGCATATATTTTGATGGTGCTTTAAAGGATTTAAATGGCTGAGTATGGTAATACTGTATATAAAAGAGGGACTTGGGCAATCAGAAATCATTCTAGAGGGAGAAGAGTCTTTTTAAAGGCTATACTTTGTTATGATTATTTATGATCATCAATAAGTGAAACTAGAATTGTATTAATAATGTTAAATTACGATTTGGTAAATTTTGATAAATGTTTCAGTCATTGATTTCAAAGATTGGGAGACATATATGAAAAACATTTTTTTTTTAATTTGCTTTGAAACTCTATATTATTTTCAAGGAATTAAACAAATTCTAAATAGTACCTTTGTGAAGATGGGCTTTTATTACCTCTTCTTAAAAGTGAGTTCTTAATCAAATATGTCAGCAGAAGTTTGTTATGGCATTGTTGGAATACTCCAAAAATGTTTCACCTCTAAGAGCACACTAAAACATTAGCCTATTAAATGTCGGAAGATACGCCGTGAGGATACTCAATGAGCATGCATGGGCGTCTCTGCGAGCTGGGAAGGCCGACTGTTTGACCGCAGCGGAATTTGAGCGTTGAAACAGGGCATTACTGATTTGTTTGCCCGAAATGCAGTGCTGTGTCCCCTATGAACTGCTGCTGTTTGCTCTGGATGTTTGGGTTTAAATGTGGTCGACTCTGGAGGATATAGTCCGGGTGGAAGATCATTCGGATCCGGTATGAATGGGACGATGGATACGACAAGTAGCCTTGGGCTATTTTCTGTTGGATTCCAGGATTGGTGTTTGAGAAGATTATCTCACATGCTATTATAAGTTTTTCAAAACATTTTCAAAAAACTCTTTTTAAATTGGGTGTAGGTGTCACTTTTTTATGGTGTTTTTGCCTACGTTAATAAAAAAAGAAGCTTGTTTTGGCTTTATATTTGATTAAAATGGAAGAGTAAGCCTCGAGAGGTTTTTGTATTCTCACGGCGTATCTTCCGACATTTAATAGGCTAATGTTTTAGTGTGCTCTTAAAGGTGAAAAATTTTATGTTTCTACTCTTCTTTTGTTTTGGATATATAGTGGGTAGAGTAACAGTTATTTTGGTGGGATTGTTGGAATACTGACAGGCGCCCATTTACTAAAGTGTGCTATGCAGTTATCATGCATTTTGGTGCACAGTAACCACACGCTCGGGCCCACAGTAACTGTTAGCACAGAGGCATGAGTTACCACACACTGAATTATGCACTATTGCAACTAATGCGTCGAGATGGAGAATGGGCAGATTAGGGGCAGAGAATGGACTTAGTGAACACACTGCAGTTAGTGCAGGGTACAGATCGTATGTTGTAAGTAGCAAAGGTGCAATTACCTCCATCTCAATACGTGGAGGTATATGCTCTTGCAGTAATTACACTAACTGTTATTTATTTATTTATTTATATTTCTTATATACCGCGCTATTATAATCAGTGCGGTTTACAGTAGAAAACAAATTTACTACAATGGAATGGTACATTGAATTTACATAGAACAGGATATTCAAAACTTGGAAGGAACTAGGGGAAACTATATACAGCTTATATACATGTTACATTAACGATTAATCTCAAAGGTATGTAAGGGGTCTGTACAGATACTAGTGCACATGGGTCAGGATGGGGAGAGGGGAAAGCTGGTTAACCATTATCAGTGGGGGGATTTTCAGTGGGGGGGGTTGTGTGGGAGGTCAGAGGGGTGGGTGGGTGCTTTTTAGGCTGGGAGGTTGGGTAGTGCTGTATGAATAGGTGGTGTTTTAGGGCTTTTCGGAACACCGTTAGGTTTTGGATGGCTCTGAGTTCTGCTGGGAGGGCATTCCATGCAATCGGTGCAAAGATAGAAAACGCTCTGTTGGCTGTTGACTTTGTACATTTTGTTATAAACTTGGGGACTTTGATTGTGTTCATCTGCGTAGTTCTTCTTGTTCTGTTGATTGTTGTACGGTGGAGAAGTGCGTTGATGGGTGTTGATGGTTGATTCTTGAGGGCTTTGAAGGTAAGTATTAGGAATTTGTAGGTGATTCTGGCAGGAAGAGGCAGCCAGTGTAGGTTTATCAAGATAGGTGTTATATGATCTGACCTTGATGCACCAACTAGAACCCTTGCAGCTGTATTCATGGCAAGTCTGAGTGGGTTTAAGGTTGACTGTGGGAGTCCCTGTAGGATGATATTCGCAAAGTCAAGGTGTGGGATGATTAGAGCTTGTGTACATTCATGTGTCATGAATACATGATTAGAGCTGTTGTGTACATTCATGTGTCAATTGTTGGGAACATGCTAGTAACACCCCAGACGATTATAATGGAGGTTTTGCATGTAGCACACATTAATTTTATGCTAAACATTCATCAGATGCAAAACCATAGCCCACTTTAGTAAAAGGGTCCCATAGTGTCTTTGTTTATTTTCTCAGTTGAGACTCCTGATACAGGTTTTCTTGGTCATGTTGGGTTTTACTGTATCAAATTGTTGGGACTTTTGTTCTTATGAAATTTTATATATTTAGTTACCAATTTATTTATATAAGATTAATTTATTTAAAACCATTTGACTTTTATATTGTTTCTGGTCTCCTATTTTTCTGCATCAAAGTTAAGCGTTGAAATAGTGCCACACTTGTTACTCAAGGCAGACTCTGAAAGTGTGTTGGCAGATAGGACAAAAAAAGAAGGAGTTGGGTCTGGTCAACCTTTCTGTAAGGATATTCTTGCTAAGCATTTACATCCACCCTGCACCTGCATGACCTTAACCTAAGGAGATCAAGAATGGGGTTAATTAGACAGGATCAGTCTTAAGCACTTACAGTGTTATAATATTATGTTTAATCAATACAGTTGCATCCTATATCCAACTTCATTTGTTGTGCGTTTCATTTAGTACAGTCATGGAGGATGAAGAGGTGTGACACAGGTCTCCAAATTTCTGTAAAACAGAACTGTAAATATTTGCATGTCTCATTGTTGACTGTGATGTACTAATGTCAGAAGGCCTGTGTACTGAAAGGCACAATAAAGTGGCATTGGCTTATCCACTGGAAATTCTGTAAATAATATAACATTACTGTACCAGAAAAACATTAAAATCACAACCCTAAGAGAATGGTGAAGAATAAAGAGGATTTGATAACCTGGGATATTCCAATTCTAACCCACAAGAAACTTGATGCATGAAAACCAGACATAGGGGCTTGTTTACAAAGCCGCGGTAGTGGCTTCCGCTCGATATCGGAGCCGTGACCCCATTGAATTCAATGGGGTGGCGGCTCTGATATCAGGCAGAAACTGCTACCGTGGCTTGGCAAACAAGCCCCATAATGATTTTAAAAAAGTCATTGCTGGTTGAAGTTTCCATGAAAAATGAATTATTTTGTATAACATACAGAGAGACAATATTCTCAACTATCAAGAAATACAGAGACTAAAAAATATGAGAAAGGATTCAGAAATATTCTGAATTGTTTTGGGTGCCACTGGCTTGAACAAAAAGAATTTCCAAGCATATCATTTGCCCAACTAAAGCCAAGCAAATAAATATAATATATCTTATGAATTCCAAAGTGAAGCACGCTTTGGAACAATACACCTATTAAGGCAATCACTAGATCATATCTAACATACCATAGTCTAAGAATGCGGTTCATTGGTGACATGGTGTGCACAAAGTTAACCCATATGGAGATACTTCCACCAAGAATCTTTACGAGGTCTAGTCTAGCTTCTTCTGTGGAACTATCCTCTTCCACAGCAACCCTTTATCTACTATGACCTAAGATCTACAGGGAAAATGCTATAGCCAAGGATACCAACTAGTATAGATATGCTGGGGCGAGGTTGGGTAGAGAGGGAAGACAGTTTCATTAATGTTTCTATTATATAAGATCTTCATGATTAGTTCTTTGAAGGGATTTTCCAAGACAGAAAGCACATATGCTGATACTTACCTTTCGAATACAGAAGCTAATCATCTTTATCCTCTCTTTAGATGTTAATTTCTCACAAAGATTAGCAAAATTATAAAGATGCTGTGCAAGGAGTGGAGTTGGACGTTTGATTGCTCACTCAGCCATCAACCCTTTCTAAGCCTCACCCTCTCAAAAACACTTACCCCAACATATCCCTTGCATTTCAGAAAACGAAATGCTGGTTGCACTGAGTAGGATACAGATAGTAGGGGGTAAGGGGAAGCGAAAAAGTATAGTAATACGCTGCTACATGCCTCTGAGGGAATGTTATAACAAACATCTAACCACGTTCATGCATTGAAAGGGATGAGGGAGTTCAAGAGAAAGTTCTGAGCAAGTAGTATTTTTGCACTGCAACATTCTGAAACTAATGAACTTGAGATGAATGATCTATACTTTTAAAAGTGCCAAATTGAATTCCCATGACAGTTGACATTTTCATCAGTATGAACAGACACACCATAAAGAAAAGCTCCATATGTGGTATGTCTTACATCATGGAGTTTGTATATAGCTAAATATTTGAGTAGCGAAGTTCTTGCTGGGTAGGAAGGCTTTGTGTGGACTGCAATCCTGCTGTCCTTAGAAAGAATCTATCAGATATGGAACTTTGTTTTCTCTCAGGACAAGCACGATAGTAGTCCTCACAGATATGAATCCCTAGCTGCAGATTTCCCTTAAATAAAAGCAGTGTGAATACAATCCTAACAATTCTATGAGCCTGATCTGAAGACTCGCTTGAGCCAAGAAAGTATTTAAGCCTACAACACAGGCTTTGAAACACTGATGGTTTGCAAACTTTGACTAATGTGAAGAAATCTGATGTGGCCACTCTACTTCTTATATTTCTATGGATTAATCACGTTGAATGCTGGCACAAGGTTACTAACATCAGTATGAGATAAGTATCATTTTTGTTATGTATCTGTGAACAGGCATTAGGATGCAACAGTCTGCATATGACTGACCCTGCAGTATTTTTTAATGATATTTGTTTGGAATTGTTTTATTTTGGGGGGTAAATGATAACAAACCATGACATTGATGGCTAAGAATGGGCTTGAGATAGCCTTTGGATCTTTATCAGCTCTCTGAGATTAGCTCTGATAACAAATTTATTGATATCCCAAAATATGCAGAAATGTATAATGTTTGTTATATAGATGACAAACTTTAGATAACATTAAAGTGGTGCTAATAATTAGTTTTGCTCAGTTTTCTGAATAGAATCGTAGAACTTCATTGCCCTTTTTATGTGTTTCTCTGTTAAATGTAGCAGTTGTAGGGAGGAAATAGATACGTTTGCCCCAAAGAGCAGAGAGGCTTGGTACAGTGCATCTCAACCAACGCTCACTTGAGATAAATGGTGCAACCTCCCTTAAAACTTAATACGTTTATATCATTATTTTAAATTTTATGCTCCAAATGACGGGTAGCCAGTGAAGATGGTATAAAATCCATGTGATCTGTTCTCTGTAATGGCAACCAGTAACAGTGCAAGCAGCAGCATTTTGAATGAGTTGCACAACCTTTGCTAATGGCAATGGAAGGCCAAGATAGTCAGAGTTGCAAGAATTAATTGCAGTAATGATCAACATTAACAATACATACCTAAGATCATCTGGTTGAAAAAGTAGCTTTAGTCTACTTATTAATTTCAGTTTATAAAAAATTAGTTCTGGCAACTGTTCTAATTTGTACTGTCACTGATAGACTAATATCAAAGGTAACAAAGATTGCTCACTTCTGAGAGAAAAGGCAATGCATGGTCACCAACTTGTAAATATGATGGATTGGGCAGAGGGGATTGTCAGATCAGGATTTTTTTTCAAGTTTAACACAAGTCTGTTTGCAGACATCCACTTAATTAATGCCCTAATGTAATCAGCAATGATAACAGAATTAGAATATATAGGCAGGAGAACTGGATATCATTGGTGTAGAAACAATAATATTCTTTAAACCAAGTCAAGATGTTACCAATAGAACATAAGCAGATTTTAAATAATGACAAAAGTGTCAAGCCTTAAGGCACACCAGAGATGAGTGGTTCCAAAGAACTGTTCCACAGAAACGGAAATGGATTCTGAAGGTGTAGATTAATTCCAGTTCTGCTATTTACTCCTCCACCGACTCTTCTTGTGTCTTTACGTAGACCTTTCAGATGATTTAGAATGGCTGGACCTGGAGATTTGGATCTTGATTGGTGGTATCTTTGACCTATTCCTGTTCTGATGGTGTTTTGAACTTTTACTGCAATTTCATTTCCAGCATAAGGGGCTCCTCCTCTTAGAAAAGCTACTTTGGCTCCTCTAATAACATGGTGAGAGAGATCTATGCACTCTGTTTATGGGGCCCTTTTTACTACAGTCCAATAGGGTTTTGCATGTTCATGTGTGTCTAGCATGGAAACTAATGCGTGATAAGTACAAAACCTCCGTAGTAACTGTCGGGGGTATGGCCAGCATGTTCCTGGCACTTACCGCACAAACATGTACCCTAAAGTGTGGAACAATTTATACATGAGAGAACACAAGGAGAGCAAAAAAAAAAACCCTCGCAATGAGGTACGGGCAAACGTTTCTACCTCAGAGGAGTAAGAGAACACTGATCTCTCCATTTGCAACTGAGCTTCCTATAAATGAGCAATCACATTGCCTTATGCAGTTCAACATTCCATAATTCCACCTGTTGAATAACAGTGTTCCCAGTATAATCTTGAAATAATGTTTCTCTGGGTCTTAATGTCCTAACATATGGACAATAAACCTTCTTTATCTCCTGGCCTCCGAACCGGAAATTAACCACCCACCTGCTTATACAGAGGAGCCACCAAGTAAAATTATTAGTCCTCCAAACTCTTCTCAATTCTGCTGATACATAATTAAATGACGAACATGGCATGCCTGAGATGCTGGAAGTTATGTTCTAAAAAAAAGGAAGCTTTGGATCCTCAAACAATGAATGAGTTGTTTGGATAGTATTTAATGACCCAGATTCAGATAAATGCAACAGCCATGTACTTGCCCCGAAGCAGAACTATGCATAAAGCTGGAAGTTCGAAACACAGAGATGTGTTGGCAAACTTTTGTATTTGTGTATGGACTATGTTATTGAGGGGTATATATAGAAGATATGTTTTCAATGGATTTTTGGATATTACATTAAAATTGACTCGTTTCTTTTGATAAAATGGTTTGTTTGATCTGTGAATTTTGGTCCAATAAAACAACCCCCTTTTTTAATCTGGGATTTCATCTGTTTATTGATTCAATTGTGGGCTCCCCAATTAGACTTGTGATTTATCTGCCCGATATATTGACATCTCTACAACCTGCTTTAGCTTATAAAATATCTTACTCCATGGTTAATCAGGCATATTTAGTGGCATAGTTAGGTTACTCTTTTACCAATTCTTTGAATGATCTTACCTTGAACCTCACCTAATTGCATAACTATTTGCTTCCTTTAAACTTTTATCTTATTTATTTTAGTATTTACGAGGTATGACAAAAAAGAAACAAGACTGTGGCAGCCACGTCCATGACTCAATGCTAATTGGCTAACTGCTTATGCCACTGTGTTTTGCAACATCTCACCACTATTCTGCTATAATATTTTTCATCTCTCTCACTCTGTTTTTCTTTTTCATGTTTTTTTGTAGCACACTGCTCCATCGCTTTATCACGCAACTGGAGGTGTCAGAAATATGGAGCAAAGAATTGACTTGAAATTTCTGATTAAGTTGGAGAAGGACTCAACTGAGTGTCTCCAACTTCTCCAAAAGGCTTATGGAGAAGATGCAATGTCAAGGCCATGAGTCTTTAAGTGGCAGAAAAGCTTCAAGACTGACCGTGAGGAGGTGGAAGATGACCCCAAGTCAGGTCTTCCACGAAAAAGACAGCTGAGAACATTGACAGAGTGAACCAGCTGGTGCAGAGTGATCACAGATTGATGGTGCAGATGATAGCTGAGGAGCTCAGCCTGAACAGGGAGTCAGTGTGGACCATCTTGGTGCAGCAGGTGGGCTCTGTGGAAAGACAAGTTGTGGCTGCTCCACCACGACAACGCGCCCACACACACTGCGCTCAGTGTGAGGCAGTTCTTGGCCAACAAACAGATCACAGCTCTCGACCACCCTCCTTATTCCCCAGATCTCACACCCTGCCACTTCTGGCTCTTCCCCAGGCTGAAGACTGTGCTCAAAGGAACTCATTTCACCTCTGTAGAAGAGATTAAGACCACTGTGATGAGGGAGCTGAGGGACCTCAAGGAGGACGACTTTACCGAGTGTTTCCGTACATGGCAGAAGTGAATGCAGAAGTGCATTAACTCTGGGGGGGATTACTTTGAAGGGGACAATGCATAATTTCTCTGTAGATTTTGTAATAAAACATTTATGGGACAGTCTTGTTTCTTTTTTGTCACACCTCGTACATCTTCTCAATCCAAATGTCATCTTCTTGAAGGGGACAAAATAGCATTGGCATTATAATTACTAGGGATATGCACGGCACAAAACATTTTGTTTATTTTGGATTTATTTTTATTTTTCCTAGTTTTAGGGTGCTTTTTGGTTCATTTTACATATTCATTTTAATAAACATTTTTAAGAAAAGCTAGTGCATGTTAAATTAGTTTTGTGTGCACTACAATTTTTAAGGCACTAAAACAAACCAAATGTGCACTAATTATTATTACTTTTATATGGAAATTAGGTATTTCTACCCAGTCATTTTGCTGTATATAATAGACTACTGTAATGTATTGTAAATTGGATTAAACGTTAAGCAGCTTAAGAGATTAATTCATGTATTTGTTTTTTTATACTCCCTTATCAATGAATCAAAGGGTTTACAGCAAACTAAACAATACGCAAGAGCACTGTACATGGAACAAAGGAAACATAACAGAACTGATTATAAATACGACAAAGGAAACTCAAGTAAGATTTTAGATACAACTAAAAAATTATTATAATAGGGGAATAAATAATTAGCTAAAGGCTAAATATCTGCACACAAAGATAAAGAGTAGTTACTCACCTGTAACAGGTGTTCTACAGGAGCAGCAGGAATCAGTCCTCACATATGGGTGACGTCAGCGCCGATGGAGCCCTCGTGCGGAGCATTTCCCCAGCTTTCAAAGAAAGCCTTTGGGAATGCAGCACGCATGCACGGTCCACTTCCCGCCCAAGGGTGCCATCTTGCTCAGTCTGATGAAATAGCTAAAAGACAGCAAAAAAACAAAATGAATCATATGACTGCAACTCCAAGGGGAGGAGGGAGGGTCATGAGGACTGATTCCTGCTGCTCCTGGAGAACACCTGCTACAGGTGAGTAATTATTCTTTCTCCAGGACCAAGCAGGAAGTCAGTCCTCACATATGGGACTCCCCAGCTTCAGGCTACCGGGAACCCAAGCTGAAAAATAAGCTCCCTCTAGAGCGTCAGCATCCGTGAAAGAATCCTTTCCGAGAAAGCCCCCGTATGGTAGCCCAACACAAGGGCTGGAGGGTAGGAGTTGCCTAAACCTCAAAGAGATTACGGAGTACTGCCTGTCCGAAAGTTCTGTCCCTATGGGACTCCCTCTTGAGGCAGTAGTGGGCCGCAAAAGTCTGGTTTGAAGACCAAGTAGCGGTCCAGCAGATGTCTGCCAAGGGAACAGAGCGGAGATAAGCTACTGATGCGGCCTTCGCCCTGACATGGTGGGCCGTGACTAGACCCTGCAAGGAGAGGCCGGCTGCCCTGTACGCTTGGAGACAGGTAACCCCAATTTATTAGGGTCAAAAGATACGAAGAGCTGAGCAGCCCTTGGATGCCCCTGCGTACGGTCTATGTAAAAGGACAACGCCCTTCTACAGTCCAGGGTATGCAGGACTGTTTCAGCCCGGCTGGCATGCAGCCTGGGGAATAATGTTGGAAGAACAACCTCCTGATTGAGGTGGAAGGAGGAGACAACCTTCGGAAGGAACTTAGGGTGAGTCCGCAAGACCACCCTGTTCTTATAGAACCGTGTGCACGGTCTATCAGAAACCAGAGCTTGTAGTTCACTCACACGCCTGGCCGAGGTAAGAGCCACTAAGAACAACGTCTTCCAGGAAAGGAAGCATAAATGACAGGTAGCCATCAGCTCAAACGGTGGACAAGTAAGTTGCTACAAGACCACATTCAAATCCCACTCAGTGGCTGGTGGACGGATTGGAGGCTTGAGCAAAAGCAGGCCTCTGAGGAAGCGGGACACCAAGGGGTAGCCCGACAGAGATTGGCCCTCTACCTGTGAGTGGTGTGCCGATAGAGCACTGAGGTGGACCCGAACAGAATTGGATTTAAGGCCTAGGTCCGAGAGGTGGAGCAGGTACTGCAGCACCACTGGAACCAGGCATGAAAAAGGATCCTCCTGGCACTGAGCACACCAGGTGGAGAACCTACGCCATTTGAGGGCATAAGATTTCCAGGTGGATTGCCTCCTAGAGGCCAAAACCACCTCTTCCACTTCCTTAGGAAGAAGTAAGGGGGCTAGAACTACCCTTTCAGCAGCCAGGCCATCAGATTGAGGGATTTGAGGTTGGGGTGTAGGAGAGATCCCTGATCCTGAGACAGAAGAGCGGGTTGCACCCCCAGAGGGAGTGGAGTGTCCACCGCCAACTGCAGGAAGAGTGGAAACCATGGTTGCCTCGGCCATCTGTGGGCTACCAGAATCACCGAGGCCTTGTCCTGAAGAACCTTGAACAAGGTTCGGGCCACTAGAGGCGTGGGAGGTAACGCATACAGTAGGCCCGTAGACCAAGAGATTAGAAACGCATCCGCTGCTATTGCAGTTGTCTGGAACAGAACATGGGTAGCTGACGGTTCAGTGGACTCGCAAAGAGATCGATGGTTGGAAGACCCCATCTTATAAAGATCCCTTGGACCACCAGAGGATTCAAATGCCATTCGTGAGGCTGTAGAATCCTGCTCAATTTGTCTGCCAGGGAATTTTCCTAGCCAGGCAGATAAACTGCCTTGAGAAACATGTTGTGTTTGATTGCCAAGGAGCACAGGGCCTGTGCCTCCTGACACAGAAGTTTGGAGCCCTGTGCCCCCTTGCGTTTTCACGTAGAACATTGCCACTTGATTGTCTGTCTGAACTAAGACAGACTGGTGAGAGAGGACATGAGAGAAAGTCTGTAGAGCTAAGCGGATAGCTCACAACTCCAACAGATTGATCTGCTGTGTGGACTCCCAAGGAGACCAGAGGCACTGAGTGCAAGCCCCCTGGCAATGTGCACCCCAGCCCTGAAGGGAAGCATCGGTTGTCAGCACCTGTGTGTGTGGAGGTGCCTGAAAAGGCACCCCCTGGACCAGGTTCCAGGTTCAGTTTTCTTCTGCTGAATTCTAAGGTTTTGGGATTGGAGCCAATTGGATACTGCATCAAAGCATTCTGTAAGTGGTGAAAGGTCTGGGTTTTCTGTCACGAAGGGCATGTAAAGTAGGACGTCGTCCGTGTATATCAGGCAGTTTACCCCAAAAGAGCGAATGAAAAGGCACCCCCTGGACCAGGTTCGGGAGATGCAGCCACCACTGTAGGGAGGCTGCCAGCAGTTTGGACACCCTTATCTTGTCTTTCAAGTCACCTGTGGCTTGCACCCACTGAGCTCTGAGGCACCACTGAGCAGGTCGCATGTGCAGACAGGCATTCGGAGTTACATGGACCGTGGATGCCATGTGGCCCAAGAGCCTTAGGAAGTTTCTGGTGGAGACCAGAGAACCGCTGTGGAACTGTTTGGCCAAAGCCATCAGTCTGTGGGCCCTGTTCACGGGCAAATAAGCCTTCGCCTGGAAGGTATCCAATCTTGCCCCTATGAACTCAATGTCCTGTGAGGGGAGCAAAGTGGACTTTGTGAAGTTTATTACGAAGCCTAGATGCTGGAGAAGAGAAACAGTGCAAAGGATGGCCTGTCTGGCCTCTTGTGGAGACTGACCCCTGATGAGCCAGTCGTCCAGGTATGGAAAGACAAAGATGCCCTGGTTTCTGAGATAGGCTGCCACCACCGCCAGGCACTTGGTGAAAACCCTGGGGGTGGAGGTGAGGCCAAATGGATGTACTCTGTATTGAAAATGACTTCCTCCCACTACAAATCTGAGATATTGTCTGTGGTCTGAATGAATGAGGATGTGAGTATAAGCATCCTTCAGGTCTAAGGAGCATAGCCAAACTTCCTGCTGGAGGTAGGGCAGCAGTATTTCAAGGGTAAGCATCTTGAACTTTTCCCTCTCCAGAAACCTCTTGAGATTTCGCAAGTCTAGGATGGGCCTGAGGCCTCCAGTCCTTTTTGGTACCAAAACGTACCTGGAATAGAAGCCTCGCCCTATCAGGTGGTGAGGCACCGGTTCCACCGCCTGCTCCTGTAGAAGACTTGCCAACTCCTGAAGGAGGAGGTTCCTGTGCAGAGGGAGTCTTAGAGGCTCCCCTGGAAAATAGGAGGGGGTAACCGGTTGAAGTGGAGCAAATAGCCCTTTTGGTATCCTCTGTTATGGCTGACCACCTGTGGGCGGTACAGTGTCAGCCGGCCTCCTGTGCTGAGAGGAGCCAGCTGAGGAGGAGAGGCTATGCAGTGGGAGTCAAAACCTCACTCCCTGCTGTGCAGGAGCCAGAGCTGATGGCTTGTGGGTTTTCTGTCTACGGGGCCCATGTCCCTGCCCCTTGGCCTGCTGACCCTGATGGGGAGCAGTAGAGACCTGAAACTGAGGGTAGGATTTGTAGGCAGTAACCTTCCTTGGGTAAAAGGGCTTTTTCCCCGATCCCTTCTTCTTCTGAAAAGGGGCAGAAGTTTCCTGGACAGTCTTGTCCTGGTGAGAGTCTCAGACTCGAGTTCTGCAGCCTTTTCAGCCATGGGTATGCCAAAAAGGTTTTCACCTCGGCAAGGGACATCGACCAGCTTGTTCTGTACCCATGGCTCGAGGTCCGATGACTGTAACCAGGCCTGACGGCGTGCACTGATGCCGGCCGTGGCTACTCGGGCCGAAGCCTTGAAGCCATCTTAGGCTGCTCGAGAGATAAACTTTGAGCACTCTCGAATCCCGGATGACAAAGCCTTAAACCTATGCAAAGGTTCCTCGGAGAGGCCAGCTGAGAACCCAGCAATCTCCTTTGCCAGGTCTCGGAGGTACATGCCCATGTACAGCTGGTAAGTCTGGACACGGCAAGCCAGCATAGAGCCCTGGAAGCACTTTCTACCGAGGGCATCCAGGTTCCGGGCCTCCCGGCCAGGGGGCACCAAGGAGTGCATCTTCTGACTCTTCAGACGATGCATCGTCGATTCCACAACCATGGAGTGGTGCGGTAGCTATGCCTTCTGGAACCCAGGGCTCTTATGGACGCGATAAATGGAATCGACCTGTTTGCTGAGAACCGGTGCCAAGGCCGGTGCCTCCCATATGCGGAAGAGCAGCCATTCCAGCATCGGAGAAACTGGTATAGTAAAGCCTTCCTTAGGCGGAGAGTCATACTGGAGGGCCTCGAGCTCCTCAGCTCGAGGCTCCTCCTCGGGATCCGCGGGAAAAGCCAAGGCTTTGGCCATGTCCTTCACGAAATCCGAGAACCGGGTATCCTCCGGTGGGGACCGTCTCCGAGGCTCGGATTCCGGTGAGTCCGATGGGATACACCGGGTCCGGAAAGTGTCCGGGGACTCCTCATCCTCCGTCTCCCACTTGGACCCCTCCAAGGAGGAATAGAGCGGCTCCGGCTGGGTGGGCATTGACGCCATCCGCCCCGACGCCAAGGGCACCGGCATCGATGACCTCGGCCCCGAGCGGGAGGCCGAGGGGGACCTTGGCCGAGGATCGACTTGAGACCGCATCGACTCGAGGATCGGCTCTGCCTCCGGGGTCAACTTGGACGTCGAGGTCCCGGTGGTCGGGGCAGATGCACCAGTGAAACCGGTGATCAGTACCCGCTGCTGCTCCATGAAAGCAGCCAAGCTGCTCTCCAAGGCCGTTAACCTGAGACTCAGCTCAGGAGACTCAGCAGCCCCTGACTCGGGCCCCGACAGCGTTGGGCCCGACGTCAGCTCCCCCGGAGGGGAGTCTACGAGGACAACAGCGCTCACGTGACTTGGGGACTCCGGCTCCACTCGAGGCAATTTGGCAGGCCTCTCTGACTCCGAGGACCCGGGACGGCGGTCAGGGCTATGCGACCTGACCCTTGAGGGGCCAAGAGCGTCCACCAACGCCGCCCTCGTGGGTTTCTTCTTCCTTCTGTGTTCCCGAGAAAGAGACCCCCTTTCAGAGGAGCCTCGATGGTGCTCGGGGTCGGACTCCTGAGATGTCGAGGCCTCTGATGAGGTCCGGACTCGGCCGAACGCGGAGTCAGAAAAAAGTCTTTTACGCTGATGCTGACGGCTCCTCAGCACCTTAGAGGACATTTTGCCGCACGTGACACAGACCACCGGGTCATGGTCGGGCCCGAGGCACCGGAGGCAGCAGCCATGTGTGTCGGTGAGAGACATCAACTTCTTATACCGATCACACTTCTTGAACCCGCTGGCAGCCATCAGGGGGAAAAAGGACCCCTGCAAGGTCAAAAGACCGGGCTGCCAGTGAAAAAGAGAAAAAAAGCGGGAACGCTAGTCACGAAGGACAAAAACTGAAAAACTAGCTCCGGGCTCGATACCGATGTACTGGGCCCAGGAGGAAAGGGGAACCGGCATCGAACTGGGCAAAAACCACGAATCCAACGCAGGAAAAATCTACTTTTTACCAGGTGACAATGACACACATCCGTCAGGCTCCACGGAAAAAAGAAGACTGAGCAAGATGGCACCCTTGGGCGGGAAGGAGACCGCGCATGCGCGCTGCATTCCCAAAGGTTTCTTTGAAAGCTGGGGAAATGCTCTGCACGAGGGCTCTATCAGCACTGATGTCACCCATATGTGAGGACTGACTTCCTGCTTGGTCCTGGAGAATGTTAAATAACTGTCCTGGTTATATGTGTTAGAAGGTCATTGGCGCTGGTAGATGTTAGTTCTGTCTGCCTTCTCTCCAAAATGTTCTGTGAATAGCTGGGTTCTGAGGTCTTTTCTAAAAGTGGAGATGCCATTTATAGTCCCTAATTTGTCTGGGAATGAGTTCCAGAGAATTAGTGAATAGTATGTAAAGGCTCAGCTACTTGTTGCGCGATTGGTTTCCTAAATTCAAGAGGAATGGCTAGTGTGCTTTCTGCATCACCTCTCCTTTGTCTGTTTGTTGTGATGGATATAAGAGAACTTAAATAGTTGGAAGACAGCTTCTGTAGTAATTTGAATGTTGTCATTATGGATTTGAATTTTATTCTGCTTTCAAAAGGTAGCCAGTATAGCTGTTGGAGTATGGGGGTTATATGTCCAGATTTTGGTAATTTGAGTAGGACAGGAGCTGCGGTATGTTGGGCCATCTGAAACTGGTACAGAGATTGTTTGGAGAGCCTTGTAGGATACCATTACACAAGTCAAAGTGTGGTGAGATCAATGACTGAAGTATTGCATGGAAGTTGTTAGGAGATAGTAGGGGTCTCAGCTGCTGGAGAATCCATATATTGTTATGTATTGCTTGGTAGTTTTATCAATGTGACAATAGATTCAAAATATGGTCTAAGATTACACCTAGGTACCTTACTTCATTCTTTACTATGAGGCTTCTTTGACCTTCAATTGTGGTGGTGGAATGAAGTCTATATTTGGAGAGGAACAGAACTTCAGACTCCTGTTTGTTTCTCCTAAGGTTATGAGAGGCAAGCCATTCTGAAATGTCACTGAATATTGTAGTTAACCCCTGGGTGTTGGGTTGGGCTGGGCTGTATGGGAGGTAAAATAATATCACCCGCATATATGTGAAAATGTACCTTATGTTTATGAAATATATTGCATATCGGCTGAAGATATATATTAAATAGTAATGAAGAAAGGGCAGAACCTTATGGTATGCCTTGTTGTTTATTGTAGGGTTTCGATGGGTCTTGACCTATCTTAACTTGTTGGGTATGATCAGATAGGTATGATTTAAACCAAAGCAGGGTACATCCTCCAATTCTGATCTGTTGGAGCCTGGTTATAAGTGTTTTGTGACTAATGAAGTATTGCCTGGGTTTTTCAATCTCCTTCAAGAGCCTTTCAATTAAGGAAATAAGAAGTGTTTCCACACCATAGCCTGGCCTGAAGCCTTTTTGGTGTGGATCAAGTGGTGCGTGCATATCTACGTACTCCTGGAGTTGTATTTAGATGATCTTCTCCATTATCTTAGCGATGAAAGGAATGCTTTCATTGGTTTGTATGAATTAAGACATGTTTTATCTAAAGAACTATGCTTTAAGATGAGGATGGGATGAATGGATAGAAAGTAGTTACTCACCTGTAGCAGGTATTCTCCAAGAACAGCAGGAATAAGTCTTCACTTTTGGGTGACATTGCCAATGGAGTCCCACATAGAATGCTTCCCAGCTTCTAAAGGAAGCTTTTCGGAGGTACACCGCACATGCGCGTCTGCCTTTCCGGCCCGCCACAGTGCCATATTTTCCAGTACAATAACATAGCAGGAGCTAAAATGGCAATCCCCGGAGGAGGTGGGAGGGTTGTGAGGACTTATTCCTGCTGTTCATGGAGAACACCTGCTACAGATGAATAACTACCCTTTCTTAGTGAACAAGCAGGAAATAAGTCCTCACATATGGGACCCAAGCAATAGGCTACCAAAACCAGAGGAGATGAGCAGCCCAACCCGGCAAAGAGAACTGGAGAAAACAGGAAAACCAGAGAGGTAGTCCCGCTGAGGGACTCATCTGATTTAGTATCCTCAGCAAATATCGACCTGAGGGTATTATGAGCATGCAGCCTGGACGGACAGAAGGATCAGTGGGTAGGTGCTGACTCTAAGACCCAAAGAGAGGCTGGAGTATGGCCTGGCCAAAATTGTTGTCCCATCGGGAATCTCCATCCAGACAGTAGTAGGCTACAAAGGTATGGATTAAAGACTATGTTGCAGCCCTGCAGATTTCTTCTGCAGACACAGAACCTACACGTGATGGAGCCCTACTGGACTTAGTGCTTATCAATGTGGAAAATGTTTCTGACATTACAGTGGGAGATCATCTCACATCCAGTGATCACCAGATGGTGTGGTTCAGCATTAGTACTAGGGCTGGTAAAATCCATTCAAAAGCGAAGGTCTTAGACTTTAGGAAAACTAACTTTGCATAGATGGGACAATACCTCAAAGAGTTGTTAGTGGGATGGGAACAGCTGGAGGATGTAGAACAATGGAAAAACTGAAAGGTAATATTTTAGGGCAACAAACCTTTTTGTTAGGAAGGAAATAAATGTAAAAGGAAAAGGAGGCCCCTATGGTTCTCAAAAGTAGCAGCTGAGGTGGTGAAGGAAAAGAGGAAGGCCTTCATGAAATACAAGAGATCACAGAGAGAGGAAGACAGGCATCTATATTTGGAAAGAGAAGCTAGCAAAGAAGTCAGGAAAGCAAAGCTGCAAAAAGAAGAAGAAATAGCCAATGCAATAAAATGCGGGTATAAGACATTTTTCAGATATGTTAGTGAGAGGAGGAAGGGCAAAAGTGGTATTGTCAGACTTAAGGGTGCAGGGAAGGACTATGCAGAAACTGATGAGGTAAAGCAGAATTGCTTAACAAATATTTCTGTTCTGTCTTCCCAGTTGAAAGGCCAGAAGCAGGACCTCAGAAACACCCACAAATAGCAACAGAATCAATAGGGATCTCGAACGAATTTCGAAAGACTGTGATCGAGAGGAACTAGCTAAACTAAAAATAGACAAAGCCATGGGTCCAGATGGGATATGTCCAAAAATACTGAGAGAACTTGGGGAAGTTCTAGCTGCTCCACAGTCTGAACTTTTCAATGCCTCTTTGGAGTCGGGAGTGGTGCCAGAGGACTGTAGACAGGCACATGTGGTCTCGCTACACAAAAGCAGACGTAAGAATGACATTGAGAACTACAGGCAGGTAAGTCTAACTTCTGTGGTTAGTAAATTATTGGAAAGGTTACTAAAGGAAAAAATAGTGAGGTTTCTGGAGTCCAATGGATTACAGGATCTGAGGCAGCATGGATTCACCAGAGGCTTGGCAGACAAATCTGACAGATTTCTTTGACTGGGTGACCTAGATGTGGTGTATTTAGATTTCAGTAAAGCTGTTGACACCATTCTGCACAGGCAACTTATAAACAAACTTAACACCCTAAGGATGGACCCTAAAGTTACTGATTGGGTTAGAAATGGGTTGAGTGGGAGACAACAAAGGGTACAGGTACATTTATTTTATTTATTTACATTTCTTTTATACCGCGCTATTCGACATCAGTGCGGTTTACATAAAACATAAAACATACACATTGCATATAATGAACTGTGCTTACAGGAAACAGGAAATAAACTTGGTTAACTTGGGGTAACTATTTACATCGGATTTTCATATTATACAGGTTATACTCATGAGTGTTTTATGAGGTAGGTAGGTTTAGTCATAATATCTATCTTAGACTGCGGGTGACACTACTGTATCTTCGTCTATCTTGTAGTACTGAAGGAATAGGTAATGTTTTACTGCCTTCTTAAATTGGACCAAGTCAGTGATTGCACGTATGTTGGGTGGAAGAGAATTCCAGCATCTCGGTGCACATAGTTTGAAAACTCTGTTAACTGTAGCATGGGTGCATTGGGTTATTTCTTTTGGGACTACTAATGTGTTGATAGCTGCCAATCTCCTGGACCTGTTGGATGGTGTGGTATGGATAAGCTCTGCTAATGATGTAGAGGCTAGCCCATTGACTGATTTGAAAGTAAGTAGCAGAATTTTGAAAGATAGTCTGGACTGTAGGGGGAGCCAGTGAAGATGTTTTAGGATGGGTGTGATGTGATCTTTCTTAGATGCTCTGATTAGAACTCTCGCTGCCGCGTTCATCGCGAGCAGTAGAGGGTTTAAAGTAGATTGAGGGAGACCGTGCAGGATTGAATTTGCGTAGTCAAAATGAGGCGTGATTAGCACCTGATAGATAGTCCGGAAGTCACTTGGTTCAAGTAGGAAACGAAGGTGCTTGAGGGTACGGATCTTGTGGTATATCGCTCTGATTACGTTGCATATGTGGATCTTCATGTCAAAGCGCTGGTCCAGGGTGACTCCAAGGTACTGGATCGAGGATTTAGTCTGAAGTTCCATTTCCTTGACTTTTATATGTGTTGGTGTGACGAAATTTAAATTCCTTGTGATGAACAGCACCTCAGTTTTCTTGTGCTGAATTCTAAGGTTTTGGGATTGGAGCCAATTGGATACTGCATCAAAGCATTCTGTAAGTGGTGAAAGGTCTGGTTTTTCTGTCGCGAAGGGCATGTAAAGTAGGACGTCATCCGTGTATATCAGGCAGTTTACCCCAAAAGAGCGAATGAGGTTACAGATAGGCTGCATGTAGATATTAAACATCAGGGCGGAGAGGGAGGATCCCTGCGGGACTCCTTGCTTCTGGTGGAAAGGTTTAGAAGTTGAGGCACCTGAACGTACATGTTGCCATCTGTTTGTGAGGTAAGATTTGCACCAGACTATCGCTGTCTCTGAGATACCCTTCTCTCTGAGGCACACCAGAAGTAGCTCGTGACATACTGAGTCGAAAGCAGCTGCTATGTCAAGAAAAATAAGGACAAATCCCTGCCGGATGTTATCAATTCCTGTGGTTATATTATTGATAAGTGTGGTGAGGAGGGTTTCCACGCCATGTTGCTCTCTAAAACCGTGTTGGCATGGGTCTAGTGGTGAAATGTTGTCAAACGTGGTCTTGAATTTATCTTTGTACCTCTTTTTTCTATTATTTTGGCAAGAAGTGGTAAGCTCGATATTGGTCTGTATGAGTCCACTTTCAGGCTGTTGAGCTTGCTGTTTTTCATCAGAGGTCTAATGGAGGTATGTTTGAGGGATTGAGGAAACACCCCTGTTGTGAACGATCTTTCCATGAGCCTGGCTATAAAAGGGCTAAGATCAGACCGTAGCTCCTTTATCCAGAAGGCAGGGCAGGGGTTAGTCTGGGCAGTTGATTGTAGCGATGGTGTTTTCAATGTGTTTCTTAGATGGCGTAGAGAACATGGTCAAGGGTGTTATGTTGTTTTCTACAAAAGCCATTGAGGGTACTGGAGATTTGTTGGTATGGCTTGTCTTTGCTTGCAGATAGTCAGCAAAGTCTTGAGGGTGGATTTCATTTGATTGTTCAGGTACTGGTTCCTTAGTTAAGTTCTTCACGAGGCTGAAAAGGTCATGAGGTTTGTTCAATGATCGTTTCAGAGAATCTATGTGAAATTGCCTTAAATTTGCAGTTACTGCTTCATGATGATGTGCAAGATGGGAATTATATGCCTCTTGATCTACTTCTGAGTGAGATTTACGCCAGCGTCTTTCCAACTTCCGTAGGATGGTGAGAGATGATTGTAGTTCTGAGGTGTACCAAACTGCTGATGCTCGCGTCCTTGGTGGCTTGTTGGATGGTGAACGTAAGGCAATATTACTGAAGCTTTTGTTCCATTCAGAAACCATATCTTCTGGGTTGAGTATTGTCGTGGTAAGAAGTGGGCATGTTTTACTCAGGATCACATCTCTATAGAAGGCTTGAAACCTTCGTTCTGGTGCATTGGAGGAGTTAGTCTGCCTTTTGACTTTGTTCTGGTTGTTTCTGAGTATGGGTAGTTGGAAGACAATCAGTTTATGGTCAGACCAGGGAACTGCGGTTATGGACAGTCTGTTGGTGTCTTTTGACTTGGGAGATGTCTGTGGAGCAAATATCAGGTCCAGTAGACCTCCTTTAACATGGGTAGGTTCATCTACCAGTTGGGTATATCCTAGGTCTTTGAGATCCTCAAGGAAGGCTGAAGCCTGAGTCTCTTGTAGTGATGGTAGATTGAAATCTCCCAAAACCCAGCTTGGTGTGCATGGGCTTTGAGTGTTAGATGCCAGGCCAATTATTGAGGAAAATGAATCCGGATCTAGTGATGGGGCTCTATAAATAGAGCTTACTCTGAAGAGGAGGTGGTTACCAGTGGCATGCCACAGGGATCTAAATAGGTAGAAAAGGCAACTACAAAAGCCAGAAGGATGCTTGGGTGCATAGAGAAAGGAATGACCAGCAGAAAAAAGGAGGTGATAATGCCTCTATATAAGTCTCTGGTGTGACCTCATGTGGAGTATTGTGTGCAATTCTGGAGACCACACCTTTAAAAGAATATAAACAGGTTGAAGTTCGTGCAGAAGGTGGCTACTAAAATGATTAGTGATCTCCATTATGAAGCATATGAGGACAGACTTAAAGATCTTAATATGTATACTTTAGAGGAAAGGTGGGATGGGGCAATAATGATAGAGACATTTAAATACCTCCATGGTATAAATGCACAGGAGAGTCTCTTTCAATTAAAGGCAAGTACTGCTACAAGGGGACAAGGGATGAGAGTGAAGGGGGGTAGACTCAGGAGTAATATGAGGAAATATTTCTTTACAGAAAGAATGGTAGATGCGTGGAATAGTCTCCCAGTGGAGGTGGTGGACACAAGGACAGTATCCGAGTTCAAGAAAGCATGGGATAAACATAGAGGATTTCTAAAGGTAAAAAGGGGATTATTAAAGTTGATGAGGAAGGGCAGACTAGATAGGCCATGTGGTCTTTTTCTGCTGTCATGTTTCTATCTTCTATCTATCTAAGTAGTCATCGCATTGACATTATGAGCTGTGGCATGACCCTCAAGGCTCAACCCAGCCAGGGAAAACACATGAGTGATGCAGTCTGCTAGCCAGAGGGATAGTGTAGGCTTTGAAACTGAGATGCCTAGCCTATTGGGGTCAAAGAAGATGAACAGCTGGGTGGATCGGTGGTGTGCCTTCGTGCGCTCGAGATAGAAGGCCAACACACGCTAACAGTCCAGGGGGAAAAATCACGCAATGGGACCATCTTGAACTTTTTGCATACCAGAAACCAGTTGAGGTTTCGCAGATCTAGAATGGGACAGAACCCGCTGGTCTTTTTGGGGACCAGGAAGTACCTGGAGAAGAAACCCTGCCCAATCTGAGCTGGGGGGACTGGCTTGATGGCGAGGTCAGACAGCAGGGCCTCGACCTCAGTCTGCAGCAGGCTCCGGTGTGCAGGGTCCATGGGGTACTCCCCGGGGTTGTATGGAAGTGGCAGCTGTGTGAAGTGCAGCCGATATCCACTTTGGACAATCTGAAGCAGCTGGACATCCAAGGTGACAAGAGGCCACCAGAGGGCAAATTGGATGAGCCACCCCCAACCTCCAGGGGAAACTCGATAAACAACTGTTGGCTGGCTATGCTCCTGATAAACCTGTCAAAATCCTGCATACATCTTGGGTTGGGGGGCTGATTGCACCTTTGAGGTCTTCTCCCTCCGCAGTGGGTGGGGAGTCTACACCTTGGGCTGTGCTGGTAAATACTGGTGCAGGTGTGGATAAAAGACCTTTCTGGCCTGATGTTTCTTCCCCATGGGATCTGCAGTCTTTCTGGAGAACCTGGTGAGGGTCACTTGTTCCTTTTCCTGTTCCTTGGCTTTCTCGTCCACAGGCTTGCTGAAGAAGTTCTCACCCTGGGTGGGACGTTGGCGATTTTGTCCTGGACCCACTGCTCCAGGTCCAAAGACTGCAGCCACGCCATCCAGTAGGCAGTGATGCCCACAGCTGCCATTCTGCCTGCAGATTCAAAGGTGTCATAGGTGCCCCACACCATGAACTTTGAGCAATCCTTGCCATGAGCCACAAGGCCAAAAAAGGACTCGCAACAGTCCTCGGGAACAAGAGCAGCCAAGTCCTCAAGGTCCAACATGACATCCTTGAGAAACATCCTTATGTAGGTCTGGTAAGCCAGAATCCAGGTGATCAGCATGGAGTCCTGGAAGCACTTTCTTCTGAAGAAGTCCAGGATACCAGCGTCCTGATTCAGCAGGACCAAGAAGTGCATCTTAGCACTCTTTGCATGCTTCAAGGCTGACTCCACCATGATGGAATTGTGGGGCAACTGAAGCTTCTCAAATCCCAGGGCCTTCTAGACCCAGTACAGGGAATCGAGCCAGCAGATGATGCCCGGAAGCATGAGTTGCGCCAAACAAAGCCACAGCAGCAGCCGCTGCAGGACATGGTGGACGACAACCATCATCGCCTACCAGGGGCAGAGGAGTACTGGAGTAATTCCAGTTCTTCCGTCCTCTGTTCTTCCTCCAATTCCAGAGAGAAAGGGATGGCCTTAGCCATATCCCTGATGTAGTCCTGGAAGGCGACAAAGTCAAAAGGGAGGTCCGGGGACAGAAGGTCCGATGCAGTCGATTCCGCCTCGGTTTCCCATTCTAATGCGGATTCCAAAAGGAAGTCAAAATAGTGCAGTGTCCTTTTCTCGCTGGCTCTGTGGCTTGGGGGGAGGAAGGACATCAATGGCCCTTGCACCACCAGGCATGCCGATGGCTGTGTCCTTGGTCCTGGGACTCAGATACACTGTAGAGGGAGATGGATCCGGCAACCAGAGTCGATACTGATCTCCCACCAGATGTCCCTACCTCAGCAGGCAGAGCACGAGTCTCGAGGAAGGGATGGAAGGAGTGGGGTGACGACATGCGCCGTGCCATGAAGCCTGCATTCTGCAATGCTTCCACCATTGCCAAGTGAGCTTCTAAGGCTCAAAGGCATTCTTCCAGAACCGCCACCTTGGAGGTGGCCGATGCTGTGGCCATCAGCGTTGAAACCCTTGGGTGGGGACTCCAAGATCATAGGAGCATCGGAAGATATCTGGCTGCCCTCCTGAACACTGGAAGTGGACTCTGCCATTTGGGTTGGGTCCTCCCACCGGGGAAGCATGGCCAGCAGCTCCTGGCTATCATTTTCCGTATCGCTTCGAGAATGGCTGCATTGGCACTGCACCAGGATTGTCTGCAATGGCGCTACACCCGGAACTTCTCCTGGTGTTTACCCTTTGACGTTGATGGGGTCTCTGCAGGGAGTCTCCTCTCACCATTCTGTCCTCTGCTCAGAGTGAGCATGCTGCTCTGTCCCCTTGGCCGCCTCAGAATCTTTTGCAGGCACAGACGAGGGGGTTGCGACTGAGTATGCTGAATTAGATGAGCCAAAGAGAGACTCCTCCTGCTTTTCCCTACCTTTCAGCCATCGGTATGTCATCTGCAAGCAGAGCTCACAGGACGCCGGCTCATGGTCGAGCCCAAGGCATTGCAAGCACTAATTATGTTGGTCGGTAACAGAAATGGTCTTGCCACACTTGATGCATTTTTTAAAGCCACTAGCTGGCTTAGAGATACCACAAAACACTGCCTTGGCAAAGTCAAACTGAAAAACTGCTGTGGGCGAGTAACCACCTCAAAGGGGGAAAAATCACACAAAAGCGTTGAAACCCCCCCCCCCCGCCCCCGCTCCACAAAAAAAACCCAAAAGGAGAAAAAGGCTAACCAATCACAGGCAGACAGAACTAAGAGAAAAAACCCAGCCACGTCAGCCAGATAAAGAAAACTTTTTTCTGGACTGCAGGAACTTGTCCTAGGGGCTCCAGGGAAAAAAGAAGACTGGCAAATATGGTGCCACAGCGGGCGGGAAGGCAGGTGCACATGTGCAGTGTACCTCCCAAAAGCTTCCTTAGGAAGCTGGGGAACGTTTCATGTGGAGCTCTATCCGTCACCCATACGTGAAGACTTATAGGGAATAAGTCTTCACGTATGGGTGACGGATAGAGCTCCACATGAAACGTTCCCCAGCTTCCTAAGGAGCTTGTTCACGGAGCTTGTTCAGGGAGCTTGTTCACGGAGAACACAAAATACTGTGGCCAAATTTTAAATGGTAAAAAAGATGAACGAAAGTTGAAACAGTTACATAAGTTACCAATTAAAGAGTGATGTCAAAGATGTCTACTTCTTCAAAAAGTAGAAAGAGTAGAGGTCATGCAATGAAGCTACAATATAGCCCATTTAAGACTAATAGGAGGAAATATTTTTTACTCAACATGTAATCAAACTCTGGAATTCGTACCAGAGGATATAGTAAAAGCTGTTAGTGTAGCTGGGTTTAAAAAAGGTTTGGACAAGTTCCTGGAAAAAAGGTCCATAAATCATTATTAAGAAGGACCAGGGAAATCCACTAGATAAGCAATGTGGAATCTATGTACCTTTTTGGGAACCTGACAGGTACTTGTGACCTGGATTGGATGTTGTTGGAAACACGATCCTGGCTTGATGGACTTTGGTCTGACCGAGTATGGTATATCTTAGGTTCTTAAATTGTTGGTATTAATAATTAAGGCTATAAGGAATGCGAAACCATTAGCGAGGGCATTTTCAATGCATTTTAGCCAGTTAGCACAGCTGCTAAATGTCTAAAATGCAGTCAGTGCAATATTCAGTGGCAGTAACCAGTTAATGAATATCCCCACAGACTAGTGAACAAATGCCCTGTTAAAACCAGGGCAGACTGTAGATGGAGTGGAGGCAGTGACAGACGCTAACCATATAGTTTAACCAGTTAAAGTTAGGACATTAATTCACCTGCCCTAACTTTAACTAGCTATCACTTACCTGGTTAGCAGCTGAATATTAATGCTAACCAGATAGCAACACTGGTGTCTGTCATAAGAACATAAGATATGCCACACTGGGTCAGATCAAGGTCCATCAAGCCCAGTATCCTGTTTCCAACAGTGGCCAATCTAGGTCATACATACCTAGCAGTTTCCCCAAAAGACACAGATTCCACAATACTTGTATTCGGTCAAGCATTGATATCCTGGGTCCCTTCTTAATAATGGCT
Source organism: Ichthyophis bannanicus (assembly GCA_033557465.1). NCBI lineage: Eukaryota > Metazoa > Chordata > Amphibia > Gymnophiona > Ichthyophiidae > Ichthyophis > Ichthyophis bannanicus. The sequence goes on from CM066031.1 coordinate 1,302,234,015, forward strand.
TATGGACCTTTCCTCCAGGAACTTGTCCAAACCTTTTTTAAACCCAGCTACACTAACAGCCTTTACTACATCCTCCGGTAACAAATTCCAGAGTTTGATTACACATTGAGTGAAAAAATATTTTCTTTTATTAGTCTTAAATAGTTTACCCTGTAGCTTCATTGCATGTCCCCTAGTCTTTCTATATTCTGATAACGTAAACAATCGATCTACGTTTACCCGTTCCACTCCGTTCATTAATCTCCCCTCAGCTGTCTCTTTTCCAGGTTAAAGAGCCCTAACCTTTTTAGCCTTTCTTCATAGGGGTATCCTTCCATCCCCTTTAGCATTTTGGTGGCTCTTCTCTGTACCTTTTCTAATAACGCTATATCCTTTTTAAGATATGGCGACCAGAAATGCACACAATATTCAAGGTGCGATCGCACCATGGAACGATATAGAGGCCTTATAATATCCTTTGTTTTATTTTCCATTCCTTTCCTTATGATATAGCATTCTATTTGCTCTCTTAGCCGCTGCTGCACACTGGGCCGAGGGTTTTAACATATTATCCACAATGACACCTAAATCTTTTTCCTGGGTGGTGGTTCCTAATGTGGAACCTTGCATTGTGTAACCATAGTTTGGGTTGTTCTTCCCTAGGTGCATAACTTTACACCTGTCCACATTAAATTTCATCTGCCATTTTGATGCCCAGTCTTCCAATTTATCAAGATCCTCTTGGGTTTTAACAACTTTAAATAGTTTTGTGTCATCTGCAAATTTGATAACCTCATTCGTTATTCCCTTTTCCAGGTCATTTATGAATATGTCAAAAAGCAGTGGACCCAGCACAGATCCCTGGGGTACACCACTATTCACCTTTCTCCATTGGGAAAATTGGCCATTTAACCCTATCCTCTGCTTTCTATCTTTTAACCAGTTCCTGATCCACAATAGTACACTACCTCCTATCCCATGACTCTTTAGTTTTGCCAAAAGTCTCTGATGAGGGACCTTGTCAAAGGCTTTACTATATCAACCGACTCACCTTTGTCTACCTGTTATACACACCTTCAAAAAAAACATAACAGATTAGTAAGACAAGATCTTCTTTGTTTAAAGCCATGTTGGCTGCCTCCCATTAAGCTATGACTATCTACATATTCATCAATTTTGTTCTTTATGAGGGTTTCTACCATTTTTCCCAATACTGAAGTCATGTTCACGGTCTGTAGTTTTCTGGATCACCCCTGGAACCCTTTTGCGTTACGTTCACCATCCTCCAATGTTCAGGTATTACAGATGATTTTAATGATAGTTCACAGATTACTAATAGCAGGTATGCAATCTCATATTTTAGTTCTTTCAACACCCTTGGATGTATATCATCCGGCCCAGGTGATTTGCTACTCTTCAGTTTATCAAATAATTGTAATATATCTAATAGTTGTAATATATCTTCCTGATGTATCAATATTTCCTTCAATTCTTCTGCACCTTTAAATACCACTTCAGTCATGGGTAACATCCCTACATCTTCCTCAGTAAAGACCGAAGCAAAGAATTCAGTCTCTCCGCTATTGCCTTGTCGCCTCTTAGTGCCCCTTTAACCCCTCTATCATCTAATGGACCAACTGACTCTCTCACAGGCTTTTGCTATGAATGTACTTGAAAAAGTCTTTATTTTGCGTTTTTGCTTCCGCAGTAAGCTTCTTCTCAAATTCTCCCTTTGCCTGCCCTATCAATGCCTTGCATTTAACTTGCCAGTGCTTGTGCTGTTTCCAGGTTTCATCGTTTGGCTCTTTTTTTCCATTTCCAGAAAGATGCTTATATTCGATGGAAATCAGATATCTTCTGCCGCTGAATATCTAGTATTAATCAAAGTAGTTAGGTGCTTAATTTAGTCTAGCCACCACTCTTGAATATGTCCCCCCACTGTATTTAAAAAAGATTGTAATGCTCTGTGCCTAACAGCCTTGGTTTCAGCAATCCTGCATCAGGGACTTGGAAGAAACCTCTCACAGTAATATTCACATGGGGTGGCCACTTTTTAAAACCATCCAGGTGACAGACATACATCCATGTCTGTCACCTGGATGGTTTTAGAAAGTGGAATATTGGAATGTTACCATGAAATAAGCAGACTGCTATGCTTTAAATGCATATATACAAAATGTTTTCAAAATACTGGGAATAATGTTTGAGCAAATAATGTGAGGCATACGGTCTGTGAGTCTGAAGAAGCCCTCAGTTGGAAGGCGGCTAAGTGTTACTTCATAAATTCAATTGAGCCATCATACTGTTGGAATAGAAGAAATTAGTACTTAGCAACTTTCTTATGAGGAATATATTGAAAAATACAGTGGTAACTGTTTTCATAATAGGAAGGCTGCGGGCAAGGTCCCGGTGGACGCCGGTAACTGGCGGTTCCAGCCGGGCGCGGGTCCCGGCCTCGAGAGGGCATCGGGGGGGGGGGGACGGCAAGGAGGCCGGCATTATTTAAACTGATTGGTTGCTGGCGTCTGGAGTGAGCCAGCAACCAATCAGGTGAGAGGACAGGCCATGTGCTCCAGTGGCGTGGGCGCACGCTGGGCACACGGTTGAGGAGCGGGGAGCCGTCAGCATGTTGGTGGTCTCGGCGCGTGTTGCGGGTATTGAGAGGCGGATTATCTGGCGGAGGGCCTGTAGTTTGGCGAACGTCTTCTGGAGGATCTCCGGTGTGGCGGTGCTGCGGTGGAGCGCGCCCGCTTATCAGGCAAGAAGGTTCTCGGGTGGGTAGGCGGGCTTTTCCCCCGGGCAGCGAACCTTTCGTTCGGGGGTGGTGCTGGAACGCTTAATAGCGTTATACTTACAGTCGGAATTGTCCCGGAGGTTAGGGGCGGTGGTGCTTAGTATGGCAGGAGGGCGCAAGGGAAATTGGGGGGGGGGCAGGAGAGGAGAGAGGTGGCTTCTGGGCAGCGTTCTGGGGGCCGGCAGGGCAGTAAGGGGGCTAGGGGGCGCCAGGTAGGCCCGATGAGTCAGGGGAGGGGTATGTTAGGAGTAGCGGCTGAAGGCCTGGCTGGTCCTGCTGTCAGGGGGTCCAGGGGGTTATTATTGCCTGTTCGGGGTCCTGGGAGGGGGCGGGGCCATAGGGTTCAGGGTACTGTATTGTCACGGGGGGGGGGAGAGCGCTTGGGATGCTCAAGTGCAGGGTGCTAGTGCAGGTGAAGTGGGGGAAGGGTTGACAGGAGGGCAGGGTGTTGGGGGGCAGCCTAGGGGGGGTGCTGTGGGCCATGCGGCTGGCAGGGGATCTGAGTGGGCTGGTTTCGGGTTTCAGGCAGGGGCACAGGGGGGTGTTGGTTTCGCGGAGAGTGCGGGGAGGGGGGAGGTCGGGACAATGGGGCACCCGGGTTGGGAGCATTGGCTGGGGGGCAGGCAGGGCCCCTCAAGGGCTGATTGGTCCGGGGCTTGGCAGACAGCGTGGCCTGCAGTTGTTCCCCCTGCATTTTTCCCTTTTTTGTCTTCGCAGGTTTCTTCGGGTGAGGCTCCTGCGGCTCTGCGGGGTGGTCCGCTGCAGCATCGGGCAGCGGTGGCTGCGGCGTTGGTTGGCTGTGGAGAATCTGGAGCTGGGACGGCAGAGTGCGGCGATGGAGAGCCACAGCAGGCGGAGCAGCCTTCGACTGTGGAATCGGCAGCGGGTGAGTTGCGGTTAGAGCACGCCGGTGGGGCTGGGGGCAGAGCGCGTGCCAAGAGTTTAGGTAAGGCTTCCAGGAAGAAGAAGCACGTGTGCCGGCGGCGACGTGGATCCGGTTCGTCTACTTCTTCTTCCTCCAGTTCGTCCACGGGGTCCTCAGCGGGGGGCAGGACGGTTGCGGGGGGCGGATCAGCTGGCGGGGGTGCGTCAGCGGTGACAGTTTTGTCTGAATTGTGGGAAGGTGTTCCAAGGAAGTTGAGGAGGAGAATAAGGAAGAGACGGTATATTGATATTTTTCGGCTTCTGGAGGGTCGTAAGCACACGGGTGAAAGTAAGAAGAAGAGGAAGGAGGATAAAAAGGCTGGTAGGGTTCGGAAGGTGGCGAGGACGGTGGTCAATTGGGTGAGAGCTTTCTTGCGCCTAGCAAGTGTTTGGGGGCGGCACTGTCCGGAGCAGTATGGGATGCTTTTGTCCTATGCGGACTCAATTCTCGAGGCTTCTTAGGTCCATGATGGGTGGTCATGGCTTAATTATGATGAGAAGCTTCGGGACAAGATGGAGGAGAACAAGTTGATGTCCTGGGGCATGCAGGATATCAATTTGTGGCTCACCCAAATGTCAGTAAGGTCGAGTGCGGTGGGAGTTGGGGGGAGCGGCATGAAAGTGGGGGGGCGGCCCTTCCGATGGTGAACCGGCCCTTTCGTGTGGACGGGGCGGGGGCCCCAGGCAAGCAGGGGATTGGAGCCAGGGAGGACGTGTGCTGGAGGTTCAACAAGTCCTCCTGCCCTTTCCCGGATTGCAAGTTCCGGCATGCATGTTCGGTTTGCGGGGGAGGGCATGCTGCGACAAAATGTATCCGAAAAGGGCCCTTGCCATCGGCCAAGTGATAGTGCACCTTTTGGGTTAGCCCCATCGCCAGTTCGGATCGAGGTCTTGCGGGACTTGCTACTGCATTACCCTAGGGTACGGGACAAAGGGGTATTGCTTGGGGGGTTTACAAACGATTTTGTTATCCCGGTTCGGGGGGGGGGTGGTTTCATTGGCTACTCGGAATGCTGTTTCTGTGTGGCGCTTTGCGGCGGTCGTTCAGGAGAAGTTAGATGGGGAATTGAAGTTGGGCCGTATAACGGGCCCATTTGCGGATACCCCGTTTCATGAATTTGTGGTTTCTCCATTGGGGGTTGTCCCGAAGAAAGAGCCGGGTAAGTTCCGGTTAATTCATAATTTGTCTTACCCTGAAGGGACATCGGTCAATGATCATATTCCCAGAGAGTGCTGCATGGTACGTTATGCTTCTTTCGATAAGACCGTCCGGTTAGTTAGGAAGGCGGGGTGTGGGGCACTGATGGCGAAGGTGGACATTGAGTCCGCATTTCGGTTGCTCCCGGTGCACCCCTCCTCCTTTCATTTGCTTGGTTTCCAGGTCTCTGGCGCGTATTATTTCGACAGATGCATGCCCATGGGTTGTGCAGTGTCGTGTGCTTACTTTGAGACTTTTAGCACCTTTCTGCAGTGGGTCGTCGAACGAAAGGTGGGTTGTGCTGATGTGGTCCATTATCTGGATGATTTTTTCTTTGTGGGGGCGGCGCACACTTCTCAGTGTCGTGAGTTGTTGGACGGTTTTGTTGCGGTGGCGGGCAAATTGGGGGTCCCGTTGGCGGAGCAAAAGACGGAGGGACCAGTGACTACAGTTACCTTTTTGGGAATCGAGCTGGACTCCGTGGCAATGGTGGCGCGCTTACCGTTAGTGAAGGTGACACAGTTGAGGGTTTTGGTGGCAAATGCGGTGGTCTCGGCGAAGTATACTCTGAGAGAAATGCAGACTCTTCTCGGGTCCTTGAATTTTGCTTGTAGAGTGATACCGATGGGGCGTGTATTTCTGCACCGGTTGGTGATGGCCACGGTTGGGGTTTCTAAACCTCATCATTGTATTCGTATTTCCAGGTGTATGCGTGAGGACTTGTCCGTTTGGGATGCTTTCTTGCAGGATTTTAATGGGTCGGCTGTCCTCGTGGGTGAGGAGTGTTCGAGCGAGGACTTGCAGTTGTACAATGATGCAGCCGGGGGTACGGGGTTGGGTGTTTACTTTGGTGGGTCTTGGTGCGCGAGTCAATGGCCGGTGGCCTGGGGGGAGATGGGGCTTCTGAAGAACATCACCTTCTTGGAGTTGTTCCCTATTTTGGTGGCATTGGCATTGTGGCCGGGTAGGTTGTGTAACAAAAAAGTGGTGTGGTGGTGCGATAATGAAGCGGTAGTGAGTGTAGTCAATAATTATTCACCTCGGTGCGTGGACGTTGCTGCTCTGATGCGGAAGTTAGTGTTATCCTGCTTGCGTTTGAATGTGACCTTGAGAGCTCGACACATTCCGGGTCATCGGAACGGCATCGCTGATGCTTTGTCTCGTTTGCAGTGGCAGCGTTTCCGGCAGCTGGTGCCAGAAGCGGATCCGGTGGGCGCGGAGGTCCCGTGGAGCTTATGGAGTTGTGGCCGGCGGAGATGATGGAGCTGCTGCGGAGTTCGCTCGCGGACAGCACGTGGAATGCTTATTGCCGGGGCTGTCGGCGAGTGGTCGCATTCTTGCAGGGGCGGGGGTGGCGGGGGGGGGGGTCGTTCTGGATGCACTTTTGGGTATCTATATTGTTAGTGCGAAGCGGATGGGTCTGTCTCGGGTAGCTGTTCGGCTGCACCTTGCGGGCTTCTCTTTTTTACCTAGAGCAGTTGGCTGGTCCCCTTCGGGGGGAGGGGGGTTCTCGTGCGGCAGTTGATGCAGGGGTGGAGACGTGTGCACCCCCCTCTGCCTGACACGCGTCGCCCAGTCACCCATGACTTGCTGGCCGGTATTTGTGATGCACTGTCTGCGGTGACTGCGTCGGCATATGAGGCCACGCTTTTCAGGGCAATATTTTGCCTGGCGTTTTTTGGTGCATTCCGGGTGGGTGAGTTGGTGGCGGAATCAAAAAAAAGGGGGGTGGGTATGAGTTTACAGCGACATCATGTGCGTCTGGAGGGGGATCTCTTGAACGTTTTGTTGCAGAAGTCGAAGACAGACCCGCAAGGCAGGGGTATGTGGGTGGTGTTGCGGGCTATTGGAGGGCTTACCTGCCTGGTGGCGGTGACTCGGTTGTATTTGGAGGGTCGCCCCCGGGCAGAGGGCGGGTTCTTTGTCCATGCAGATGCTCGTTTGGTCACCCGTTACCAGGTGACAGCGGTCTTACGGTTGGGGCTGCAGCGGATGGGGGAGGATGCCCGGCAATTTGCGGCGCATTCTTTCCATATCGGGGCAGCGACCAGTGCAGTGGGTGCTGGATTGTCAGCTTCGCAAATACAGACGATTGGCAGGTGGCGGATCCAGGGCTTTTCAAACTTATGTCCTGTTATGATACATGGGCATGGGGGGGGGGGCGCAGATCATTAACATTGTGTTTTCTTTACAGAGCGGGGCAGATGTGTGCGGGGCTGTTGGATGCTTGGGCATTCGTTTGTCTTCTGGGCTGGCAGACGTGCTGAGGAGAGGCCTATCGGGCGGAACCTGAGATTGGAGCCTGCAGTGGTGGCGCTTTCATGGCTGGGCGAAAGAGGACTGAGGTGGCCGCAGTTCATGCCCTTGCTCCGTCACCATGCTCGTCTTAGAACACAGCCCGGGTTTCTTCTGTTGCATTTGGGGGGTAATGATCTGGCCTCTTGGACCTGCAAGCAGTTGATCAACGCTGCCAAGAGGGATTTTTCTCGCATTTTGTCAATGTTTGCTGGGGTGGTGTTGCTTTGGTCTGATGTCATCCCGCGGCCGGTGTGTAAGGAACAGCGGCGCTGGTCCCGGGGGTTGACTAAGATCAACCGGCAAATTGGGAGATGGGTGGTTGAATACGGGGGGTGCCATGTGCAGCATGATTGGGTGGACGTGGCCTGTGCAGGGTTGTACAGGTCGGATGGGGTTCATTTATCCCCGGTTGGGCTTGACCTTCTTCTTAATGACTGGCAGGAGGCATTGGAGAAGGTGGTAGGCGGCCATTCCGGCAGGTCGCAGCTTTTGCCCGGTTAAGGGGCGGCAAAGCCACAAATATGTGTCTATGCTGGTGGCAGGATCCCGGAGGTTTCCGGGGTCTGGAGACATAAGCTACTTGGGGCGAGGGCAGGGTGCCCATGACCCGGAGAACCCTGAGCTTACTTTTGCTAGTGATATGGCGAAGTTGAGCAGGGGTGGTTCGAGCTGGACCGGTGGTTGACCGGAACAGGGGAGGAAGCGAGGTCACCTTGCTAATAGTACGGCTGGTGACGTATCGCTCTGCCGGGGGTGGGGGGGGGGGTGAAAATTCTTGGATAAGTTGTTTTGGATGTTAAAATGTTAATTGTTATTGGGCAATAAAGCTGAGACCTGGTGTTTTCCCAAGCAATGTGTGTTTGTGCATTTTATGGGAAATGTACAAGGTAAGGGGGGTCTTGGAGTTTGTGGGGAGGAGGGGGAGCGCCTGGTATGGATCCCCGGTTATAGGAAGGCCGCGGGCAAGGTCCCAGTGGACGCCGGTAACTGGCGGTTCCAGCCGGGCGCGGGTCCCGGTCTCGAGAGGGCATCGGGGGGGGGACGGCAAGGAGGCCGGCATTATTTAAACTGATTGGTTGCTGGCGTCTGGAGCGAGCCAGCAACCAATCAGGTGAGAGGACAGGCCATGTGCTCCAGTGGCGTGGGCACGTGCTGGGCACACGGTTGAGGAGCGGGGAGCCGTCAGCGTCCCGCCCTCCCACCCTTATGGTTGAGGGTTGGGGAAAGTTTGGGGGTGTCGCAGTTGGGGGGGAAGGTGGGAGCGGGATCCCGGAGGTTTCCGGGGTCCGGAGACATAAGCTACTTGGGGCGGGGGCAGGGTGCCCACGACCCGGAGAACCCTGAGCTTACTTTTGCTAGTGATATGGCGAAGTTGAGCAGGGGTGGTTCGAGCTGGACCGGTGGTTGACCGGACCAGGGGTGGAAGCGAGGTCACCTTGCTAATAGTACGGCTGGTGACGTATCGCTCAGCCGGGGGTGGGGGGGGTGAAAATTCTTGGATAAGTTGTTTTGGTTGTTAAAATGTTAATTGTTATTGGGCAATAAAGCTGTGACCTGGTGTTTTCCCAAGCAATGTGTGTTTGTGCATTTTATGGGAAATGTACCAGGTAAGGGGGTCTTGGAGTTTGTGGGGAGGAGGGGGAGCGCCTGGTATGGATCCCCGGTTACAAAGGTCGTTGATGCTATAAGACGCATTAAACCAAGACGAAAGTCTATGTTTAGCGTCGCTGTAAGTCTGAGACCTCTTGTCCACTGTCAGGTTGTGTGCTTATAATAAGAATAGAGTTATTTCATGATTCTACAAGTTTAATTAAGCTGTTTGAATTGAACGAAAATCTAATCTGTTACATCAGTAAGCGTTCAGAGAGAGATCCAGTGAAGGACAGAAGCTAATCGGGCAAAGGCTGACTATTGCTGCTGCTTGGTTAGCTACCATTGAATACCCAGGTTTAAGTTTCAGCAGCAGCAACTAGCCACATAAGAATGGCTAGCCGCTGCCACAGAATATCCCCCCCCCCCCCAAGCTTATTGGTCTGACCTTTCTCTACAAAACCTTTCTTGAAATGTCAGTAGAGATCAGACAAAGCCCATTCAGAAATTTAGAGGCACAAAATACATTGAGTATAGTGATTTCTGAGCTATTTCAACATATGGAAAGCAAAGTCAAATTCATGCTTGGGTTCTTAACTTTCACAATTTTTCCAGTTGTCTAAATTCAATCCTTCTTATACTGAATGATTTTAAAATTACTTCTATTTCTAATCCATGCTTACCTCTTTTACTGTTTCATAGTTACTGAATCCGTAACTGGGCATTGCTAGGGATGCAACAAACAATAAAACCTGCTCTCAAGTTAGTAAGTCTCTTTCCCAAGGCCATTAGCTGCAGTAGTTAATTTATATATCATTCTGCAGAAACTTCTAAAAGTCATTCTGGGAGATGTTCCTACTCAGTGATAACACATGTCTGCATATTTGATTACAGCTTCTCACATTTACATGGTGAAAAAAAATATCACTGTTTCTGCAAATGCTGGTCTAGTGGGTATGATTCTAAGTTTAATATGTCAAATTAGCTGTTTGGAGTTACCGTGGCTATTACTTTTTTTAATGTATTTTTTTGGCAGTAGCTGATAAAATAATCCTACTAATTTCCATTACAAATTCTGTCTGGAAAAAATTCACATATCAATTTAGGAAGTTTAGTTTGGCAGCCATTTGTCAGTTATTCTGATATAATTGGAGGTGGCCATGCTGCTTAAAGTATCATCTAATGATGCCTCTTTAAATTCTTTAGCCACAGAGTGCTGTCTCAGTTTTACAGGCAAACCCAAGAGTGATGAACTGTCTTGATTTCTTTAAGATGACAATTCTGCTGACAAGAATGTGCTTAGTTCACATCTGGGCAAAACACTATTAAAGCTTCTTCCAGTTGTGGAAATTGACTGCCTTTCATTTCTACGATTAGATATCTCCAGCATAACAGTTTGATTTTTTTGTAGCTCTTTGTCAGTGTTGTTTTGTGACGATAACTCCTCTAGTTGAATAAAAGCTAAATGTAAAACTTACTTGAGCTGCTACCATTAACAAACGCTATTAATAATTAAGCTCAACTGCATAAAATGGAGCCTGCGCTAAAATAATGATCTTTATCTTCACCAGTTGCAGAATATGGTCTGCTTGTCTCATAAATTTTGTTGTTGAGTGCCATCGAGTCGGTGCTGACTCATGCTGGATAGTTGTCCTAACTGTGTTCGGTCTTCAGTCGGGCAGCTAATTATTGATAGAGTGGCATCCATAGCTGCTGTTATTGTATCGATCGATCGCATTGCTGGCTTTCCTTTTTTGCGTCAGCCTTCAACCTTGCCAAGCATGTCTTTCTCTAATCATCTCTGTCATCATATGATGTGTCCAAAGTATGAAAGTCAAAGTCTTGTTATCTGAGCTTTTAAAGAAAGCTTAGGTTTGATCTCCTCTAGCACCGAATGGTTTGTTCTTCGAACAGTCAATGGTATATACAATATTCTTTGCCAGCACCATAATTCAAAGGCAGTTTTGTAAATATGAATTAGCTACTGTGGACAGGATTATATGGCTTGCTCACAGTAAGGTGAGATGGGAATGATTGGATGCCTATGTTATCTCAATGTAGTTGTTGGTTACAACTGAGCCTGTAAATTGATGTATTTCACATGGCTACTTTTGTTGTATTTGTTTATTTTTTAATTTTTATTTATTTTATTTAAAATTATTTTTATATCACTTTATCCTTAAATCAAAGCGGTTTACAATTCAACCCAAATGTGTTACATAGAGGGAGGGAGGAGGCATGCAGTGGGATGTTACAAAGCTGTTAAGTGGGTAATATTCTTATATAATTATTACAAGATGCGTTATGTACAAAATGAGCGCTATACAAGGAGGAAATTTTGGTTAATTTGATAGGAGTAGGGCTTATGGGAATGGGGTGGGGAGAGAAAGGGGAAGAAAGAGGAGGGGGAACAGGGTTGGGAAATGGTGGACGCAAATACGATGCAGAACATTGAGTCCTGTGATCAGGTCATGTGATGTCACCAAAGTATAGAGTGTGGTTTTAAGCAACTTCCTAAAGTCCTTAATGTCCACAGTGGATCTTAGGCAGTCCGGGAGCGAGTTCCAAAGGGTGGGAGCAGCCAGAGATATTGCTCTCCCCAATGTAGATTGCTTCGCTTTGGTGAAGACACTGGGGGTTGTGATGGTGTCCGTGGTGTGCCTTCTCCTGGGTCTGGTGCTTGAACCCGTGGTAATGAGGGTTTGCAGCCTGTTTGCTGAGAGGTTCTGTTTGATTTTTAAGATGTTTAGTAGGGTCTTATATTTGATGCAAGAATCAATCGGGAGCCAGTGGAGGTGGTTCAAGATGGGAATGATGTGTATGTGCCTTGAAGAATCAGTTATAATGTGAGCCACGGTGTTTTGTGCCATCTGTAAGGGACGGACTGATTGTTTTGGAAGCCCAAAGTATATGGGGTTGCAGTAGTCAAGAATAGGTGTGATAAGAGATTGGCAAACAGTGCAGAAGTGATCTTGGCAGAGTATTGGTTTGAGGCATCTGATGGTTCTCATTTTGAGATAGGCGTTCCTGGTAGTTTTGCTAATGTGTGATTGGAGGTCAAGGTTTTTGTCATGTGACTCCGAGGTATTTCACTTCGGACTTAATGGGTATCATGGTGTTGTTCAGATTGATAGTAGGGGGGGGGGAATCTAGAATTTTGGGTGATAAAGAGAGCTTCCGTCTTGCTGAAGTTTATTCTCAGATTGTTTTGAAGAAGCCAGCTAGCCATTTGTTGAAGGCAGTCTGTTATTTTTGTGTAGTCTGGGTTATCGAGGTTGATTGGAGTGTAAATCATTATGTCATCTGTGTAGATAGTTAGATAGTGTATTGAATCTTGTGGTTATTGATGATGGAGCAGATGGGTTGTATGTAAAGATTAAACAACAGTGCGGAGAGAGAAGAACCCTGCAGCACACCCTGTTTAGCAATGAATGGTAGGGAGGTGTCGGGGCCACATTTGACCTGTATTTGTCTGTCTGTGAAGTAAGAGGTAAACCATTTCAAGGTGGTGCCGTGTAGACCAATCTCTTGCAGTCTTGTCAGAAGGATGCCATGGACAACCATGTCAAAAGCGGAGGTGATGTCAATGAAAATCATAACACTATATCAAAATTCATACGTTCAATATTATCTTCAATTGGTAGTAGTGAACAATATTAACTTCATGTGATGGTCTTGGATAATCTCTATCTTTAAAACAGAGTGGACAAAAATTTCTTCACAAATGTCTTCTTTAATCTTAAAACATATCATAAAGAAAATCATGATTATCCAAACTTATCATCAAACACTTCTTCTTCCTAAAATATCTTCTTTAATACTTTGATACTTCTTTAATAGGTAAATATTTCTTTTAAAAGGAGTTTTATATCTGCCAAACTTGTGAAACACTGATAGAAGCAATTCCCGACGCTCAACTGCAGCGTCTTTAAAGCGTTTCAGTGTATTACTTTCATCAGGAGATTCTTCTTAGTGTTATAGTTGTTGCTGCCCGCGTCTCAACGTTAGAATTTCTGAATTGGAGAGGCGCCGCGCAATTCAGAAATTCTAACGTTGAGACGCGGGCAGCAACAACTATAACACTAAGAAGAATCTCCTGATGAAAGTAATACACTGAAACGCTTTAAAGACGCTGCAGTTGAGCGTCGGGAATTGCTTCTATCAGTGTTTCACAAGTTTGGCAGATATAAAACTCCTTTTAAAAGAAATATTTACCTATTAAAGAAGTATCAAAGTATTAAAGAGAAGTATCAAAGTATTAAAGAAGATATTTTAGGAAGAAGAAGTGTTTGATGATAAGTTTGGATAATCATGATTTTCTTTATGATATGTTTTAAGATTAAAGAAGACATTTGTGAAGAAATTTTTGTCCACTCTGTTTTAAAGATAGAGATTATCCAAGACCATCACATGAAGTTAATATTGTTCACTACTACCAATTGAAGATAATATTGAACGTATGAATTTTGATATAGTGCTATATAAACGTTCAGGAAGCAACTCCAATTATAAATGAAAATCATAAGACAACCCATCTTGACATTATCAATAACTCTGATCATATTATCGAAGAGGAATATCAGGAGGGTTTCGACGCTATGGTTTGGTCAGAAACTGTGTTGATGTGGGTCTAATGGGGTATGGATGTCAATGTGGTCCTGAAGTTGGCATTGTACACTTTTCTCAATGATCTTAGTCAGGAACGGGAGGCCAGAGATACGCCTGAAGGCAGCCGGGTCAGTTTTGCTTAATGTAGAGTTCTTCAGAACTGGGTGGATGGTTGCTAGCTTTAGGGAATTTGGCATGTTACCGTGGGTAAGGGATTGGTGCACACTGTTGTGGATGATGTGGCTGAGGTCCTCTTTCGCTGATTTAATCCAGGCCACTGGGCATGGATCTGTAGGGGCAGTGCTAGTGTTGAGTGTAGCGATAATATTGGAGATCTGCTCTGCAAATGGGATACTAAAATTACTCCAAATTTGATTGGGTACTGAGGTCTTTGAAGAGATGTCATTGGTCAGTTATGAGGAGGCTGTGAATTTGGCTTGAAGGAAGTTGGCAAAGGTCTGCAGATGTATCAGCTCAACTTTCTCAGGGTTAGGCTCATTGGAGAGGGTTCTCACTATTTCAAATAGTTCTCTGGGTCTATTAGAGGATTTGAGTATAAGGTTTGTGTAGAATTAAATATTTTTGTTGATTGATGATGTTGTTATATTCCTTTTGCTTTTTTTTTTATAGAGTTCCTGGGTTGTGTTAGATTGGTTTGTTTCCAGCATTGTTCTAATCTTCGTAGTGTTCTCTTTGCATTCCGAATCTCTTTTGAGTACTAGGGGGCAGATCTGGGTTTAGAGTGTTGTGGTTTTGAGTTCTTGGCCTCCAGTGCTATGGCTGCAGATGAGATGATCGTGTTCCAGTTATCAATTAGTTCATTTATATCATATGAGTCTGTGTTCAGGTTGGGGAGAATTTCTTGGAGAAATTGGTCATTGTCAAAGCTCTTGAATCACCTTCCTTTATGGGACTGGTCCTGACGATCATTTAGGCATGTCGACTGTAGCTCAAATTTTATTACATGGTGGTCCAACCATGGAACTGGTGTAATTGAGGGAGTTGTCCTGAAGTTATGTCCTATTAGATGGTTGGGTACAAAGATAAGATCTGGTGAGGAACCATGCCTGTGTGTAGTTTGTCGGCGGAGATATGCAGATCCCTATAAGTGAGGCACAGGCTATGTGCTTGTTCTTGATAATAATTGTATTGCAGTGAGTCGTACTTGTAGTGGCTTGGGTCTTGAATCTTAGGTTGTTTCTTGCGAGGATAAAGACACCTCCTCCTATCTTGTGTGTGCGTGGACAGTTGAAATCTATTTGCATGGAAGGTGCCAACTGGTTGAGGAGATCATTGTCTGTGGGGGTAAGCCATGTTTCTATGATGCAGAGCACATTGGTTTGTTGAGGTTTTATGTGGCCTGCTAGTGTATTAATTTTATTTCTTATTGACCTGGCATTAATAAGCTCTAAGCTGATAAACAGAATCTTTTTGGGGTTTATGGGCGACATATGCGGGGATGGGAGGGTACTTGTATTTATTTTGGTGAGTTTTCTTTGGCAGGGTCTTTTGTGTGTAGTTTGCGGAGTTGCATAGTAATGGGGTGTGATGGTATTGAAAAGGGGTGGTGGCTTTATGGTGTTTATGGTGATTGGGGAGGTTTGTGTGTGGTGGGGAAGCAGGTGTGTGAGGAGCAGAGCAATGGGGAGGTAATGTGTTGCTGGCATTGTGGCAGTGTGGTATATTCGAGTAGTTTGGTTAAGGGTGTGTGTAGGAGTGAGGGCTATTTTGCCTGTAGGAGTGGATATGAGGTTGTTTGTGATCAAGGTAATTATCTTGAGTTAGGCAGATGGTCTTTAATCTTTCAGTCCTTGTTGGAGACTGACTTTTGTTGTTCAGTATCCAGGGAGCCTTGTCCTCCTCAGAGGTTTGAGAGCAGTTGTGCCCTAGAGGTTTATTGTTCTGTTCTTGTGGTTAATAACTGTGTTGTTCTCATTTGAGGACGCCTGCCTCATCGCCTCTATGCCCTGCAAAAGGGCCATGTCTAAGGGCCATCTGGCCAGGCCCTCAAGTGCGGGCATGCCCGATGGCAGCTTGAATTTATCCTGGGTACTCTGTGCCCCGATTGGGCTAGAGCTTCCGAGTGGGAGGAAGTTGGTTTTCCCGCTCAAGCACTCACCCAGATCGAGGGAGCTGATCAGATGGAGTCGTGCGGTCCTAGATTGTGCGCCAGATGACAGCTTGAATTCATCCAGGGTCCTCTCTGCCCCAATTGGGCTGGAGCTTCCGAGCGGGAGGAAGTTGGATTTGCATTTAGAGTACTGCAAAAACTGATAAAAATATATTTAAAAAACTAATGATGGTTAACCATGTTAGCACACTATAGCACATGTTAGTTACTCTAGCTGTTTGTTTGCTAGAGGGTTTAATTTCATAAGCCGATAGATACTTTCCTCAGCTGGTTTGTAGGCTTTTCAAGCTCATTTTTCTTAGCATAATTTACAAATTTCTAATAAAAATGTCCAATACCACAAGAATCACTCTACTGCCCTATGCTGATTAGCAAATTAGAAGGCTGCTACGATGCTGACCTTTCTGTCTGCTGATACTACTGGAAAGTGATGCCAGAGGAGAGCACATCCACTCTGAAGCAGAAGTTTGAAGTAAGTCTTTGAGCATGAAGGATGTCAGAATTCATTACAATGAAAGGGTCTTTGCAGCATCAACATAGTGAGGAAACAGCAGGGCTGAGGAGAATCTCTCTCCTAGCTGGATTGACAATTCCAAAGCCTGTGAGCAGGGGCAGCTCAAGGAAATCTGCTGCCTGAGGTGAAGGATGAGATGACGCCCCCCCCCCCCCCACCACAGAGGGGGCGGGGCTTTTTCAAAACTCCAATCAGGGACTGAACCAAACCAAAAAGCTGATTAGGTTATATGGAGGAAATGCAAGATGTTTGCACACCAAGGAACTAAAAGAGAGGGAGAACCACAGCACAATTTATAACTCATTTTTATTTTGTTGTTATAAACTGCGTTATGGTTCTTGCTTTTTCTTTTTCAACATATATTTTGCATTCACAGAACCCCCTTCAACAGTGGGTACAGCGCAGAACCAGGACATTCACCCACAGAACTCAATATCTTAAAAAAATAAAATAAAATAATCTGCTTCTGACCATCATACTAACAAAAACAACGAACATTCTCCAGTACCAGACATATTGTGAACTAATACAAAACCCTACAACAAAGTCACTGAGTATCTTTAGAGCAAATCTACCATACCATACCATATCAGCACCAATTTCCAAATGCACATAGGAGCTCATCCAAAAAATGTGTCACTATAAATACTACAGTGGGCCCTGGAACATCCATACACCTATTTGAAAAGTTGAACATTTATTTATTTTATTTTTTTATTTTATTTATATTCTCTTATATACCGCGCTATTCTGCATCAGTGCAGTTTACATTGAACAAACTGAAATTACATTGAACAGGACATTATAACTTGGAGATAACTATTTTACAGGGAACATGTCAAATTACTACAGTACAGTATAGATCTTTATGTACAAACTCCATGTTAACAGAACACCTGGGCTCAGTCACACACTCAGAACACAGACGCTCACCAAATACAGAATAAGTAATCACAATCTAAAGTAAAAATAAAAATATGTAGACAAAATTTAAACTGAAACCCCAAGAAGCCAGAATCCTCAAGCAATGCAACATCAGATAAATAAGAGATGCAGTTCCCCGATACAGTGTAAAATATAAATATAGCACAAAGTCCAATAACTAAAATGAAATAAAATTATTTTTCTACCTTTGTTGTCTGACCATTTTATTCTCTGATCATGCTGGTCCTGATCTGAGGCTTCTGCTTTCCTGTCTGCTCTTAGCTCTCTTTCTGTGGTCTATGGTCCATCTGCCATTTCTTATCTCTTCTTTTGTTTTCTTCACTTCTTTCCATCAGCCTATTTCCAGTCCCAGTAACCCTTCCCAGTATCGGCCCCTTTCCAGTCCTCCCTCCCAGTACTTTCGAATGTCAACTTGCATTCCCATGACTGCCACTGGTGTCCATTCCCTTCCAGTCCCCCTCCTTCCCCACTGTCCAGCCCCTTCTAGTCCAAATACCATGGCAACCCATCTCAGCATCCACTTACTTCCAGTCCCATTCTCCCATTCCCTTGCATCAGCCCAGTTGTAGCCCTAGCCCCCAGTTTTCTTCCAGGGCCAGCAGCTTTATCCTCCCCTCCCCACCATCAGCCCATTCCCCGTTAAAGTCCCCCAATCAGCCATTTGTAGCCCTAGCCCCCAGTTTTCTTCCAGGGCCAGCAGCTTTATCCTCCCCTCCCCACCATCAGCCCATTCCCAGTTAAAGCTCCCCAATCAGCCCACTTCCAGTGCTAGTCCCCCCTCAACCCCATTACCAGTTCTAGCATCCCCTAATCAGCCCATTACCAGTCCTACCCCCATCAGCCCATTACCAGTCCTAGCTTCCACTAATCAGCCCATTTCCAGCCCTAGCCTCCCTGATCAGCTCATTTCCAATGCCAGCCCCCCCATCAGTCAATTACCAGTCCTACCCCCCCATCAGCCCATTACCAGTCCTAGACTCCCCTAATGAGCCCATTACCAGTCCTACCCCCCATCAGCCCATCAGCCCATTACCAGTCCTAGCCTCCACTAATCAACCCATTTCCAGTCCTAGCCTCCCTGATCAGCTCATTTCCAGTGCTAGTCCCCCCTCAGCCCATTACCAGTCCCAGCTCCCTCTTGATTAGTCCATTCCCAGTCCTAGCTTTCCCTAATCAACCCATTACCAGTCCTAGCCCCCCGATCTGCCCATTACCAGTGCTACCCCTCCCATCACTCCATTATAATCCTAACCCGCACTGTCTCTCCCCTTTGTCCAGCATTTATCCCTTGTCTGTCCAGTATGTCCCCCTATCTCTCCAATTTGTCTAGTACTTGTCCCCTGGTCTTCCCCTTTGTCCAGTATGTCCCCATCTTCCCCTTTGTTCAGTATGTCCCCATCTTCTCCTTTGTTCAGCATTTTCCCCCTGTCTCTCCCCTTTGTCCAGCATTTATCCCCTGTCTGACCAGGATGTCCCCCTGTCTGTCCAGCATTTGCCCCCGTCTTTCCCCTTTGTCTAGTACTTGTCCCCTTGTCTCCCCCTTTGTCCAGTATGTCTCCATCTTCCCCTTTGTCCAGAATTTTCCCCCTGTCTCCCCCTTTGTCCAGTATTTGTCCCTGTCTTCCCCCTTTGTCCCCGCTGTCTCTCACCTTTGTCTCTCCTTGTCCTCCTCCTGTCCCCACTCCCTCCACCTGCATCTCTCATCCGGCAGTGGTGGGGGCACTCCAGCTGTTTTAACTTTAGATTTTGCTGCCTCTGCCTTCCCGCCGCGTTTTTTTCCTCAGGAATGCTTGCAGCAAAAAAAACAAAACAAAACAGTGGGAAGGCAGAGGCAGGGCGGCAAAATCTAAAATTAAAACAACCGGAGTGCCACCGCCGCTGCACAAATTAGCTTGATCGCTTGCAGCGATCAGGCTGATTTGTCCGACACTGGCGGCACTCCAGTTGTTCCCGCTGGATGAGAGGGAACCCTTGTCAGTTCCCTTCCAGCCCCCTCCTCCCCCAGTGTCAACCCAGTTGCAGACCCCACCTTCCCATCATGTCAGTTCCCTTCCAGCCCCCTCCTCCCCCTGTGTCATCTTCATTGCAGACCCCACCTTCCCCTCATGTCAATTCCCTTCCAGCCCCCCTGTCAGCCCAATTGCAGAGCCCATCTTTCCCTTGTCAATTCTCATCCAGCCCCCTCCCTCCCCCCCATGTTAGCCCCGTTGCAGGTCTCACCTTTCCCTTGTTAATTCCCTGTCCCCTCCTCCCCTCTCCCCGTGTCAGCCTGTTACCAGCCCCCACCTTCCCCCATGCTAGTTCCTCTACTGCCTCCTTTTCCTGCAGCCGTGGCTCCCTGCCTCTTTGGATTGGTTTTAAATCCTACCTCACAGATCGGAAATTACAAGTCAAAATCGCCTCCGAGATGTCTTCCACTTACATTCAGAAACAAGGAGTCCCGCAGGGTTCTGCCTTATCTCTACTATTCAATCTGTTCCTCCAACCAATATGCTCAATCATATCAAAGCATAATATACTATATCACTTATACGCTGATGACGTCATGTTATACGCTGATGACGTCATGTTATACTCCCCTATGACACCAATGGTCCAACCATTACATCACTAGTAAAGTGTTTTACTGACGTCACACACTAGCTCACAGAACAGAATTTTGCTATCAATTGTATAAAATCTGAGATCCTCTATATCTTCAAAAACAATCTTTACCCCACCACCTTTTATTACTATAGGAGATACACAACTACAAGTAAAATCTGAAATACATTACCTCGGTATAATCTTAGACCAACGTTTCTCCTTTGCTTCTCATGTGAATCTCATTGTAAGAACCATCTATTATAAACGCAGGAACATCCAAAACCTAAGTCCGCTTCTAGAACAGCATGACTTTTGTTCTGTTAAACAGGCTCTCATTTTTCCTCACCTGGATTTTGGTAATCTTGGTAATCTTATATTTTGGTAATCTTATACTTTAAGGCCTTCACAGCAATGTCATTCACCCTCTTCAGAATGCAATGAACACAACTACTTGTCTCCTTTATAAAGCCTTAAGAACTGATCATATCACACCACTTCTTAAGGATCTGCATTAGTTGCCTGTATCTCAATGTATTAAATTGAAGTCCCTATTCACGACTTTTAAGGCCTATCATAGTATTTCTGCTAATTATCTCCATTCCTTTATTCAAAACGTGCCTGACAATAGAAGTAGAAGGTCTAATATGCTGAATTCTTTATATGTGCCCCCAGCTTACACAAGCAAGTATTGCAACATCAAAAAGAACCTTCTCCTTCTTTGCGCCTACGCTCTGGAATCTACTCCCAAATCATCCTCGAGCCATAAATGATATTCTGGACTTCAAAAAAAAAGTTAAACATGTGCCTTTTTATTCAATATTTTCAAATAATATAATTTAATTCTGTGTTATACCTTGTATGCAATATTTAACTGTTACTTATCACTTGTTTTATGTAAGACCTTTATGGCCATGTTGTTTTATTGTGAACCACTTAGACTCTTAGATTTGCGGTATATAAGTTTAGATACATAAATAAAATACATAAATAAATAAATAAATACATAAAAATGGAAAAACTGTAAAATGCTGCTAGGAGACAAAATCTGTGCTTTATTTCCCTAAGTCAATTCTTGTATCTGTTCTTGAAATTCTGAGAAGATACATGAGAGAACCTTTGAACATTTCCTCTAAAAAAACCCCAACACTGGTCAGGCCTTTTATCTACTTAGGAGTATTAAAAGTGCAGCAGATAAAACTGGACCGGAGGATCTCCATCTATAGTACCATCAATCAGCGAGCTTAGATGTTACTCCTGTCCTTGAAGACTGCAAAGTACCATCGTGTGCACTACTGCTGGTCAATTATGCAATCAACTGGGAATGAGACTGATTGTTTAGAATTATTTTTTTCAAGATAAGGATTTCCTTTGTTTTGATCAGAAAATGTGGGTAATTTTCAGAAATGTACACATTCGCATAGTATTTTTATTCTTGCAAGATGACAACACCTCCTTTGTGGTGGAAAGCAATACGTTGAGAATATGACCGAAGAAAAGGATAATAGTGGAGGAGATGGGACTCAGTAGATGGTTGGGAATGGGATCAGAGGAGGAGGAGAAAAGATGTGTGGTTCTTCCTCATTGACAGAAGTTGAGGGAAACAGTTGGGAGTGAAGAGGGGGAAGGCGGGCTGGAGGTGATTCTGTGGAGAACTCAAGACTAATCTTGTAGACTATCATAGAAATAGTCAGCCAAAGTCTGGGCAGAATGTGAAGAAGGGTCAGGAGTGAAGGCATTTTGAGGAGAGAGTTGAGAGTTGCAAAGAGATGGTGAGGGTCAGAGGCACAAGTATTGGTCAGACAGACATAGTACTCTTGCTTGGTGAGTGCTTATGGACGACCAGAAAGTGGTTAGCATAAATCTGAAATGCAGTAAATTAGTAAGGGTATAAGATTTAAGCCAAAGACACTCAGCTGAGTGGGCATGGGAATGTAGGTGGCTGGTTTTAGAGGACAGCCAAGGGTGAGATATAGTATGCATCACACGGCATGGAATGGGATGAGCGAGAACAACCAGAGTAAGCTATAGTGTTATAGGAAGACACTGCCTCATCAACAGACTCAGATGGCATCCTGGAGGAAAGAGGTGATGAGATAGCAGTGGAGAGCACTTAAGGGTTGATTGTGAAGATTCCTAAAGATATTGGTGAAAACTGGATGAGGCTGAGGTGGGGGTGGTTAAGACTGAAGGTTAGCAGATGATGGTCCAATGAGGGCAGAAAAGAGGTGCAAATGTTTGAGGGCAAGCAGCTGGAGAAAAAAAAATGAGGTCAAGACACTGGCCATGCTGGTGAGGTTCAATGAGGTGGTTAGGGAAAGGAGCTGTGAGGCATAAGAGTCAGAGTGGGTCATCAACATGAATGTTAACATCCTCAAGAATAAAGGAAGAGGAAGATGCATCCAGAAAGAAAGCCGGATGTCAAAGTCAGTGAGAAAGGTAGAGCTGGACTTGTCAGGGGGTCGATAAATCACAGCTACTTGCAGAGGCAGTGGAGTAAATAGGCAGATGGAGTGGACTTCAAAGGAAGAAAAGAAGTGAAACTGAAGCAGATAGAGTGGTTGAAATTGGCAGGAATGGGAGAGAAGCAACCCAATAGCACTTGCACAGCCAACAGGGTGAGGCGTATGGGAGAACATGTAGCTCCATGATAGAGGGCAGCAATTGAAGAAGAGTCTTCAGGGAGAAGCCAAGTCTCAGTTAGATCAAGAAGATGGAGAGAATTAGAGATGCTACTACTACTTATTTGTTTAGGTGTATGTATGCGGTACATATAGATATAAGTGACAGTTCCTGCTCATCAGAGCTTACAATCTAATCAAGATGAACATCACAAAAATTGGGTGACTAGAAATACACATAAGTGTGAACATCAGGGAGGGACAACAGGATCCAAAAGCAGCCTTGAAGAGGTGGGTTTTTAACCTGGATTTGAATAGTATAAAAGAGGGAGTCTGACTTACTGACTCAGGTAGTTTGCTCCAGGTTTATGGAGCAGCAAGGTGGAATGAACTAAGTCTGGAATTGGCAGTGGCAGAAAAGGGCACAGATAAAAGAGATCTGCCAGAGAAGCAGAGTTCCCAAGGAGGAATATAGGGTGAGTTAAGAGAAGAAAGGTAATAAAGAGTCTGCAGGGAGATAACCAGATAGGTGAAAGAAAGTCTCAAGTAAATTCTTTGTGAGTTGGAGGATAAGATAAATGGGCAGAGAGCTTAGTAGAGAGACAGCACCAGAAGCAGAATGAAGGTGAGACAGTAAATAGGACAAAAACACAAATTCAAGAGCAGAGCAATTTACAAGATAGATACAAATAAATCACTAAATAAATATCCATCATAAACAGAAAAACAAGTGCAAGACAATTCTGAGTAATCACAGAGTTAGGAGACGTGTGGCTTTCACAAGCAAGGCTTGTCCAGAAAGAGAAAAAAGTTACATTGGATAATGCATGGCTGTCCATCTACTAATGCTGGTAAAATGTAGCTGCAGACCAGTATTGGCATTGTCTGTGCATGCGGAGAAAGCTTTTGATCGGAATGAGTGGTTGAACCTCTATCGGGTGATGGAGTGATTCAGTTGTGGTGAAAACTTTATTAGGTGAGAAAAAGGTTTTGTATGCATCGCCCGGTTCAAGAATAGTAGTGAACGGTGTTGTTTAGGATGTTATTATGTTTGGTCGAGGAACAAGGCAAGGTTGCCCGCTTTCACCTTTGTTATTTAATCTTGTGCTAAAACTGCTCCTCCTCAATATTAAAAGAGAAGACAATATAATGGGTGTTCAGGGCTTTAAGGGAAGTTGGAAGCTTGCTGCTTATGCAGATATTTTATTGTTCCTGAATGACTAGGCTAATTCAATTAGAACTCTCCCAAATGTGTTTGAAAAGTTTTTAAAATTCTCGGGTTTTAAGGTTAATTGGTCCAAATGAGAACTTCTGCCAGTGAATGACTTTGCAATGCAGGAGAGCTTAGAGACCTTTCCTTTAAATGGTCACCTGAAAAAATAAATTATATTGGAGTGCATTTTTATCCATGTTTTGAAGATATGCTTGAGTACAATTGCGCTATATTAGTGGAGATTAAGAGGTGAAAGAGGCAGGGGAAATGAGAGACGGGGAGGGAGCGGTGGGGGGGGGGGGATTATGATCAATTGTCTGTACCGAGTTTAGATTTGTCAGCCTTTTTGGAGACCTCTATGGAGGATACTCCTAACTGGGCGATGTTATTAGTTACTTTTCTCCTGGAGGCTGGCAAGGACCACATTTTTCGGCTGCATTTTTCAAAAAGAGAGGAGAAATATTTTGGTCAATCTATTCAGGTCTTCCCAGATCTTTCTCGGATAACTCAAAGGAGACAGAAGGTTTTCCTGGAGCTTTGGCCTCGTGTCTTGGCTCTTGGGGTCTCCTTTCTTCTCAAATATCCTTGTAAATGCATTTTATCTTTGCAAGGGAAGACTATGTGTTTTTTGATTCCTTACAATTGGAGGGGTTTCTGTGGGGGAAAGGCTGAATTCGTTTGGTACTGTGTAACTGTTATATTAAATTGCGTGTCCTCCAAGGTTATATAAAAGGGGATTTTAGGATTTTCCGGGGTTGCATAACTTTCCCTTATGTTTTTCATGATGCGGGCTTGATGTTAGGATCTTGTGTGACTATATTTTGCTTGCTCTGTTTTGTTTTTTTCTTTTTTATAATATTGACTGTAATTGTACTTTGGTTAAAAAAAAGAGTAATCTACAGTGTTGGTCTTCTTTATATTTGTCATGGTGGCTTGATGCCATAAAAATCATGATCCTGTCTAGAGTGGTTCGTAAGTTGGGAATGCTTCCCGGCTATTATAAAGTGAATTTTTATACAAAGTTAGATAAAATGTTGTCAGCGTTTTTGTGGAAGGATTAAAGGGCACTAATATCTCTTTCCAAACTAAAGTTATCAAGAAACAGAGGGGGAGTTGGGTTTCCAGATTTCCGAACATACCACACTGCGTCACTATTACGCTATGGTGCATTATGGGTACATCAAGTAAGGGCCCCTCCATGGTTAGAGGTTGACCATAACCAAAGTAAGACCTACTATAGCCTTGGTCCATCACTTCCATAAATTTGACAAGCATGCATTCCTTAACAAAACCATATAGCACCTCAGCAGCAATAATTAGGACCTTGTTAACCTAATAAACAATTGCAACAAAGTTATAAGGTGAGCATCTTTAGCCCCTCAAGTAATTCACACCAGTAAACAGCAAAGACAAAATGAAGCTTGGTACACACAAGAAATAAGAAACATTAAAAAGCAACTGTGAAAGCTAGAACGTAATTGGAGACAGACAAAGCTATCTTGCAAGCAGAACAAATATATGGCCAAATTACTTGAATACTAAGATAAAATCAACAAAAACAAGAAAGATTACCATACAAAACAAATAATGAGCTCACTAAATAGGCCTAGAGAGCTATTTGAAATTTTAAAAGCTCTGGTCGGAGCTCCTAGGCCTGATCTAATACATGCTACGCCTAATCCACAAGTACTGGCCAACCACTGCTATTATGTTCAGATTCGAACCAAGCTACAATAGCTCCTAATCAACAATACCTCTAATAGGAGTTGGCATTCCTTTTCACCAATCACTCTAGACCAGCTACACAATATCATCACAACATCACAAATATCATCACAAAGTGAAATACCACCACATCTCCCCTTGATCCCTTCCCAGTAAACTGGATAAGAATAGCACAAGAAGAAATGTCTTCTTTGATTCTCAAAGCACTTCCCCTCTCATTAGCCCAGGGTTACATGCCCAAGGACTTAAAACTGCCTTCATTTGACTGATCCTAAAGAACTCATCACTTGATACATAAACTCTCAGCTCTTGCAGACCAATTTCCATCTTATCATTCATAGCTAAAATAATAGAAAAAGATGGTACCATCAACAGCTTCAAGACCATATAGACCAAAAGACCCCACTGGACCCTCAACAGCATGGTTTTAGAGCTGGACATTGGGTTGAAACACTACTCACTGCCCTTATAAAGGTTTATAAAGGGAATTGGTAAGGCAAAAGCTGGCTTCATTTTAATATTCTTGGATATTGCTTCTGCCTTCCATTCAATCTGCCATATGTTCCTACTATCCAGACTCCAGGAGACCAGAATCAAAGGCACCATTCTACTTTGGTTTGAATCATACTTATCAGATCGCAAGCAACAGCTAAAATTAGGACCAAACATATCAAGGCCATACAACCAAAAACAGGGAGTCCCATAAGGCTCCTCTCTGTCACCCATAGTATTCAATCTGTATATTTTGCCAATCTGTAACAAAATCCAGCAGCATAAATTGTATTACCACATTTATGCAAATGATATTATGCTATACCTACCATACAACCCCTCAAAATCTAACCACTCTCAAATAGTTATATGCTTTAATGTTGTGGCCCGATGGTTATCCACACACAACATACAAATGCATTATAACAAAATAGAGGTACTATAGATAAGCAGAGACAGGACATTCAACCCCCACATACTCTAAGCTTCAATAATGCAACTTTCAAGTTAAGAAGGAAGTACGTTACCTGGGTATAATTCTAGATCAGCAACTAAACCTGGCTACACATATCAGTAATACAATCAGAGCAATCTACGGCAAAATAAAAACCCTTCAACATCTATGACCACTACTATCATCAAATGACTTCCGCACAGTGCTACCACCTATGAATTTTCCACACCTCATCTTCTGCAATAGCATTTACAAAGGTCTCCCAAAACATGCTTTACACCAGCTGCAGCTAGCTCAACATACAGCCGCTCAACTCATATGCCAAGTCCCTAGATCAGAGCATATCACTCCCATCCTTAAACTACTACACTTCTGATAGCTAGCAGAATCAAGTTCAAAGTGCTACTAAATACTTTTAAAATATTCCACATCCTATCCTCTAGCACTATTTGAAATACTTTCTACAAAAAGTGCCTAACACCAGAACAAGAAGAGGCTGTTCAACAAACACACTTGTTATTCCCATCGAGTATACGAACAACAACTATCCACATGTAAAAGAGCTTACTTCCTCTATGCCGCCAAGCTTTGGAATGTGCTCCCAGAGAGAATCTGAGCTACTCTGGACATATCATCATTCCACAAGCAGCTAAAAACATATCTGTTCTCTGAACACTTTGAAGGGATGATAACCTGACCAGATCACGACTTAGCTTAAACTCTGTCCCTTTTCCCTCCCACTAAAGCGGTATATAAGAACACATAAATAAAATAAATCCAGCATTTTTGTCTCATTTCGAGCTTGTTCTAGAGCTTTCTATCAACTCTAAAATATTTGCTTCCCAAACTTTTTTCAGAGGAATATGTCTAAATTGCTATCAATGTGAAAACAAGCCAATTCAGCGATTCTAAACTAGCTTGGGTTCACACTATGGGGGTAATTCTATAAAGGTCAGCTGGTTTCACACACATTCCAATGTGCATAAATCGTGCCTGATTCATAAAGAAAAGCTGACACCTGCTTTCCTTTATAAAATAGGGGTGTAAATCATAAGATACCTACAGTAAACCTAGGCGCGAGCACTTACACCAGTCCTAGACTTGGTGTATATACACATGCCTAGATTTGTAAAGAATGTGTGTAAGCTATACTATTTTATTTATTTCTTTTTTTTTTTACTTTTTATTTATGCAATTTTCAAAATACAACAAGCAAACCAACTTGTACAGAAAAGGACCCAGGGGTCCACAAGTCCACCATAAAACAGGCAAGATGGGTCACAAAACAAAAGAAATTTATTTACCAGCAATACAGACAGGATAAAACAGACGCAAAGAAAAGTGCAAAAACACTCTAACCGCTGATGGACACCTAATCAAGGGGCCCAACCGGGAGGAGAGAGGGAGGAGTAGCGGGTAGATTTACCCGTTTTGAATTTATAAAGGAAGCTAATTGGGATGGCTCAAAGAAAATATACCTGTTCCCAGATAATTTTACAAGACATTTACAGGGAAATTGTAAAAAGAATAAACCCCCCAACTGAATAACCCCCAAACGATACATAAGAAACTGCTTCCTTCTTTTCTGGGTTGCCCTCGAGACGTCAGGAAACATTCTAATCTGTGAATCCAAGAACATTTTACTGGAAGATCTAAAAAACAGCTTCAGGAGCCAGTCTCTATCCACTTCAAGGGTGAAGGTCACCAAAAGCATAGCGGTCATCCCTACAGCTGTAGGGGACTGTTCCAAAAAGGTAGAAAAATCTAAACTGTCCGAAGACATTAGCAGGTTTTCTCCTTCGCCCCAATCTTCGAAGTTGGCAGATAGAAGGCTTTGGAAATTGGAGGAATGGCTTCTGCTGAGACCTTCAAAACAGTCACAAGAAACTGTTTGAAAAGTTCCAAAGGTAGAACCGACGGAACTTTAGGAAAATTCAAAACACGAAGGTGACGGCTTTTTGCACTATTCTCAAGAAACTCCAACCTCCTATGCACAGCCGATAAATCTTTCACCATTGATTGGAAAACATCCTTTACCTGCACTAAGGACCCCTCCAAAGAGGCCACTTTGGCATTTATCTCAGTATGAAACTATTCAAAAACTTGCAATTGTTGCCCAAAAAGCTGAAACTGTTGGGAAATAGACTGGAGCTTAGATGTTATGTTGAGGTGCATAGTTGAAAAGGCATCCCACAGAGACTCAAAGGCAACGACCTTAGGTTTTTCCAGAGAAAGTCCTTGGCCACCAAGCACTTGCGAGGAAAAAGGCTGGACTCTCGAAGAAGATTCCACAGAAGAATGCAGAAGCAGAAAGGCTTTATCCTCCACAACCCCCACTGCACCAACATCCATATCCAGAGATATCTGCCCAGCTGGACTACCTCCCAAACCGACAGACTGCAGCTGAGGCTTCTCGGTAGAGCTAACCACCCCTCCCTTCCGCTCCTACCGGGTCCTCCTGCATGATCACACCCTCCGGCTGCGTTGGCGGTATGCGGAGCTCCGGGCTCAATGATGCCTTTAACCTCACGGCATCCCGGGACCTTCCTTCCGCCCCTTGGACGCCTAGCGAGGGCACCGAAGTTGCGGCACTTCTCTCCGCGGTCTCCAGAAAAGAATCCATGGGACCGCGAACCGCCGGTTTCTCCGCTCCTGAGTTCTCCGTTGTCGCAGACTTTGCTTTTCGTTTCCTGCCCCTATGCGGCATCGAACGGTTCCACAAAAGCCAGGTAAATAGATAAGGAAACTACAAATAGCGAACAAAACTCGGAGCTTCACTGGCGTGCGTCCGTTGCCGTCGCCATCTTGCCTCAGCTATACTATTTTATAACTGCATACATTCACACTCCGCTATGCACTACTCTTGGCCATGCTCACACCAAAAGTACGCATCATTGGCCTGAAGTGCATATATATCGAATAGCGCTTGATTAAATTACATGATTAATGGTCTAGCCATGTATGTATGTAAGTCAACGAAAATACATGATTTATGCACGTTGATGTTGCATAATTTTACACAACTGGGTATAAAATTACTTCCTATATATGCATGTTAAAAATCTTTCCCATTACAGTTAAAAAGTACTGTAGTTAGCTTTACAAAACATTTCATTATTTGAAACATCTTACTGTAGTTTCCTTCTTAGGCAATCAATTTTTCCACAAGTAATTAAAGCTCTAATAGATGATGTCCTTATCCAAAAATACCTTTCAGTGCTGCCTTTTGCAAAATACGATGACATTCTGTTAGACACAAACTAAACAATACTAGTTTCTCTACTGTCCCATCTATGTCTGCTTAAGTAAAACGTATGGTATAACAGTCATATGTAAAAGGGACTGCAAAACACAGTTAAACTAAACAAGCTGATACAATGTTAATAAACAGTTTTTCTCAGTCTTCTAAATCAGAGCATAAATTAATTGTGCTATTATATACAGTGGTTCTCAACCCAGTCCTCTGGGACCCCCAGGCCAATCAGGTTTTCAGGATATCCATAATGAATATGCATGAGATAGATCAGCATAGAATGGAAGCAGTGCATGCAGATCTATCTCATTCATATTGATTATGGATATCCTGAAAACCTGACTGGCCTGGGGGTCCCAGAGGACTGGGTTGAGATCCACTGTATTAAAGTTTCAAAGCTATATTACCAGTTCCAAAGAGAAATCCAGTTTTATATGGATACACTTTATACTTAAAACATGTATCCACTCATTACAAAGCACCTTAACCTGATGAAGACAGTGAAAGCAACAGTGGCTTTGTTCATAAACAATGAATTTGTGTAAAACCAGCATCTAATAGTCACTCAGGATTTGTCTGGTAAATTCTTGACAAAGCTAAAAGTAATGCAATCTATCTTCTAGGGCTTGGGAAATTTGCTTTTAGAATCTGTAGCCTTAATTTCCCAAAGGTGACTGATATTGGTAATTTGACTATTTTTATATAGCTACTTAAAATCTAAGATCAGTTTACACAGAGCCACTGCACATAGACTTCATATTTAAAAACTTATAAGGAAATTAATTCCTCCACTGTTCATGTTACACTTTTTTATTTTATTGATTTATTCCCCATTTTGAGCATCATCTACCTTCTCTTCCTTCCTCCCCCACTATATAAAGAATACTAACAGAGAAAGAGAGACTAACCTGTGTGCTGCCTCCTATGCTTGGTGAGGGCGTGACGTGTCCCACCGGCAAAGCCACAGAGGTCACACAGGAATGACTTCTCGCCTGTTGCAACAATAAACAGATGAGGGACTGTGGAGGTCACAGATCATTAAAACATATCTATCAAGGCTTTCAGGGTTACTAATTCCTCCAATCAAATGTTTCCATGTAAATATGTCAAATGGGAATGAAATTACCACTGCGGTTTATTGACTGTGATAAAATCTGAAAAGCACCACTGAACATAATTACATACTTGTCAGACCCATAAAAATTAGCTTTATTATCAATGGAATGGTTTTGTACAACTTCATTTCTGTTAGATGCCTTCCAGATGGGGCTGCTTTATGCACTTGAACAGTTTTTATGCATATCCTGATTTTTTACAATTCCCATACATCTGGTCTTTTTGTGCTGAGTGAAGATTGCCCGGAAAAGTTAATCTACAGTATCTATAAATTTGCTTAAATAAAATATATTGAATTTACTAACAAATTTAAGATATTGAGACATTATTAACTTCATTTATCAAGAGCTTCCTTACCAAATCTATTTAGTAATATTAATTGCATGATCCAATGCTTGAACATAATGAATAGCCTAAGCACAAAGGAAATATATATAGACATATATACACAGACACACAAGGGACTAGTGTTGGTTCAATGACTTGAATGTTTTAAAAATATTCATAATGGAGGCTATTTTAAAAGAGATGGACATGGTTTAGATGAATGAAATGTGGAATGTGTCTGTCTGAATGACAGGGACGTTCAAAGTGCGATTACAGAACTGAGAAGATCTGAATGTCTCCATGGACGGAAGGTCCAAGTCTAGACATCTCAACATGGGCGTATCTGGGGGTGGGTCTGGGGCATGGCCAGGGTGCAGACATCCAAGGCATATTTCATATAACATCTTCAATATGACACTCGTGGCAGTCAGATGTCCCAGCATAGATCTACTGCAAAGCACGAACAGGTATTGGACTTTGCTGTCCATGCTAACTGCAAATGCAATTGTGTTAGGAGGAGTGTAAAGTCGAGAGAGAAGAGCATGCCTGTCGTCCTTGTCTGCTGCGTACCATATTTTGTGACCCCCTCGTATCTCAACCGTGCTTCCCATGCATCTGTCACTGCAGCTCCATCTCCAATAAGCTCCTCCCTTAACAACCTCCATTTCACAACCAGGCCACAGGCCCCCAGCCACCCCCCTCCCCTACCACAGGGCATCGTTTTCCTCAGACTCCTCTCTCCCCCGTATCCCACCACCCATCCCTGTCTGTGTTCCTGACATGGAAATGGGAGTACATGTATGTCTGTGTGTGTTGGTGTGAAGGAGGTGAGCAGGGTGCATTACGTCGGTGTTTGTGCAGGTATCGGTGTCATGTGGCTTTGACAAAGTGTCCGTAACCATCTTCATTCCTGTCTCACACAGCACAGAGCACTTCATGTCAGTTGCAGGTAGCACAAGGGTGCCGGTGGTGGGTGTGAGGGGGTGTAGGTGGTGGTCCTGAATTGGTGGTCTGCAGTGGTCCTAGAGGAGGAGCTGGACAGGGAGCACAGGAGATTGTGGAGAGGACACTCCTATCAGAGGGTGTGCCTGGCGAGGGCGCAATACATGGGGCTCACTAATAACCAGTGCCTGAAGTGGTTCAGCCTTGACAAAGCCACCATATACCAGCTGCTTCAGGAGCCACATCGAGAGGCAATCCCATCCCTGTGCACATCAAAATTATGACTGCCATCGCATTCCTGGCCACTGGCAGCTTTCAGACCATGCTGACTGCCATGGCAGGCATCAGCCAGTTAGTGGTGTCACTATGTCTGACACAGTTCCTCACAATATTTCTCCCCAGGATCACGCAGTATATAAGCTTCCTGAGCTCAATATAGCAGTGCCAGTAGACCATACCCAATCCCATCAGGTAGCAGGCTTTACCACAGTGCTGAGTGTCATTGACTGCACACATATGGCCCTGTGGCCCCTGAAGGCATGGGAAGCCATTTACAGGAATAGAAATGCCTAACACTCAATGAACACGCAGGTGTCTGCAAAGCTGAAGGGGATATATATTGGATGTTTTCCCTCACTTATCAGGGTCATGCCACAATGCCTTCATTTTGGTGCAATCAGACATTCACAATTGATTTAGCAGTGAGGAAATCATGGGTGGCTGTCTCCTTAGTAAGTTTCCATCCCCTCTATGTCTCTTCTTGCACCGCCAAATCTAACAAAACAGCAGGCAGAGATTGGTGACTGCATGGAGTATCATATGCTGACAGCAAATAAGACGATATGGAGTGAAATGGCAGGGTGGGGGATGTGTGCCACCAGGTAAATATGCACCAAGGATCAGAGTACAAATCCACCCCCTGGTACCAGTAAGGGAGCAAGTAAGTCCTCAGCAGCTGCTGGAAATGCATTGCCTTAATAGAATGGGCAGAATGTCTCAGACTAGGCGGCGCTTTAAACCAACGATATGTAACATATGTAACACATCAAATTCCAGCGCCTAATAGCATCAATGACTATTCTGGCATATATTTTTTTACATGAAACATTTTTTTATATGAAAAATTGTCCCACAATTAAAATCTTCAAACTCTGATATCAATAAATAAATGACAATTATTATAGAGCAATTAGTATTTGAAGCGTTATTTCACTTTGCTCTACAAGGACTGTTTATAATATTGTATTAATAGAATGGGCAGCAGTGTGATACAAGTTTGCTAGGAATGGAAGGCACGCCACAGAAAGCATGGCACAGAGAGAGGCAAGGGGGTAAAGGCACATCTAGTGAAGGCACAGCCCAGAACAATGCTAAGCCCAGATGGTCACAGGGAATTGTGTAATCCAGGTGCCCATGGAGGAAGGAGGATGGAAGGTTTTGGTAACAGCATGGCAGACCTAAGGGAGGCATAAGGCACACCTGGGTACAGGGCAGAGCAACAGCTGTAGCACCCTGGGGTGATGGGCACACATGAATCACATGGCAATCGCCAGCTGTCCATCATCTGGCTAAAGTCCATGGAGAAAGAGACAGAGGTATAGGATAGATGTGAGTTGTAGCAGTGATAAGGACATCACGCTCTGTGACATTGGCTAACCAATAAGTTCCCCTTCATACAGCTTGTCCTGCAGGAGACAAAGGATACCCACAGAGGAGCTAGCTCATGACCCCCATTGTATCACCCCACAATGAGGCACAGAAGTGCTATAACTGGGCTCACCAAATCAGGCAGTCCATTATAGAGTGTACATTCGGTCAGCTGAAAACCCCATTCTGGTGTCTGACAGGTCAGGGGACAAACTACTCTACAGCTCACAGAAAGTGTGCAAGATCTTCATGGGATGTTGCATGCTTCATAACCTTGCCAAGAGGAGGCACCTGTCCCTGGCTCCCAGAGAATGCACTAGAGGAGGCCATCCCAGAGAAGGACTCTGACATTGCCGTAGATGAGCAAGATCAGCCCTACAGACAGGGAGAGGGAACAAGGAACAGACTTATACAGAATCACTTTATGTGAGTTATAACTTTATTGTCAAGAAGCCAACATACAGTGATGACATACCCACTCCCACCTGCACATACAGAAAGCCCGCACCTTCATGCCACACATCACCCATCACCACCACTTCCAGGGACGCCACTGCAATCCTTCAGTTACACATGTTGCTGCAGAAGCAGACAGCTCTTAAGGGACCTCTATAAGCACCCAGTTGCTCCCTTTACCCCTCATCTGCCTCTATGTCCTGCCCCCCTAGCCCCTACAAACACCCAGGGATGTCCAAGAACATACCTGTACACAATACAACACTGCTTTTGTTACATTTCATAGTCAACACACACTACGATTACCCACTTCAATAAGCAGTTCTGGATGTTGCAATAGCAACAACTGCTTGTTATGCTGCCCCCTGCCCTTTGCACCACATCCCTTATCACCCTGTCCCTGAGGGAGAGGTAGGGACTGAGTAGTGATGGCTACAGATATGGGTGCAGTATTACAGTGGATACTGCACTATGGTGATGGTCTGGACTATCAGCCAAGATGACCCTTTGAAGTAGATAAGCTCTATGGGTGCTAAATGTCAGGCACTTTCAGGCTCCCATCTGTTGAGTGCCTATGGGTCTTTGTAAGTGATGTGTATGTACAGTACAGTGTGTGCCTCTACAATGCACTTGGACCCTGCATGGAAGTGAGGGGCCTCCAGGTGCAAGTGTACATGTAGAGGGTCAGGGTTGCTGGCAAACACCATGGATTTTGCGGACTTACTATAGTGCAGAGTATGACTGAGGATGTACACCAGGCTACTGCTGTGCACATCTGAGATACAGCAACAAAGAAGAGTTGGATCTCCAGCACATCATTATGTTGGGGCTGCAATGCCCTTGTTTCATTGTGTCACATATCACTGTTGCTGTTTTGGCCTGTTTATGTTGCAATGTACTCTGTGTGTGTGAGGTTGCTTTTAGCCAGCTAAGAGCAAATGGAACTTATCCTGCTATTATTTGAGAATCAGGATGGCACCACACAGTCCTCCATATAGTTTTCTGGGCTTTTTGTGACAGATTGAAGTTGTGTGTGCAAGCATTGAACAGCAGCAGCCTTTTGGTGACAAGAGGAACCAGCAGGGAAAGTGGGACATTAGCTACAAGGGCCACCTCATCAACTCTTCATGCCGGTGGTGGCCAAAGGGTTCTGGAGACGTGCAGTTGCTGCAAGCATGATTCACACAGATGACAATACGTTCTTCTGACCCATTCTGCTACTAGCAGCCCCTCTGGTCCCTGTGGAAGGTACAGTCATCAAGTTTCTCTCGTAGCATCCTGGCAAATGCATGCACGTGGAAAGCAGGCTTATGGCACTGTTGCAATGATGCAAACGTTTGTCATGCTGCCATTCCCTCGGAGAAGGCTGTACTCATACCTGTAACCTCTGCTAGTAGGTCTCCTGTGCAACAAGCATGTCATTGTGGAAGCTTATTGGGTGACTGGACAGAGATGGCCCCTAGGTTGTGGCTTAGCCTGAGACACTTACTATAGGGATACATGGCAACAGCTTTAGGAGGGGAAGATGGAAGACAACCTCAGTGTTTGTCCCATTTAGTAGCACACCTTTATTGAAAGAATACATAGTCCATTGTACGACATCAACAATCTCTTCCTCCCGGGGAAGGGGGGGTGGCATCAGGGCAGAGATGCAGCCTTGCAGGTTCAACACAGCCATTGTCAGGGCATGCGCTCTGCCCTGAGGTCTTCCAGATGGCCCACAATGAGGTCCTGGGCCCAGGAGACATCCATGAAGCCCTGATATACCTCATACTGTACTTGAGGGCCTGCAGGTATAGTAGATGTCAGGCCCACCAGGGCCAGGGAAGCCTCATGGAGAGGCATCTGGGTGCCAGCCACGGGGAGCCATTGCTGTTCCACAGCTCTGACCAGCTCTATCACATCAGTACTGCCAGTGGCTAGCATCCCCACACCTCCAACTCTCCTATCTCTAATTCCTTCCTCCCCCTAGCCCCCAGCCCCCTCCCCTTTTCCAATCACCTGCCCCCTCCCTCCCCCTAGCCACATACTTCCCCCTCTCCTGTATCCCCTCTCGTGCAGCCAAAAGGCCTTCTGCTGTAAATGTGGCAAGTCTGTAATTGCCTGTTGGGCCCTGACATATTAGAGAAAGAGCAGCAGTGGTCAGGCAGTAGCCTCCATTGCCTCCTTGTCCTCCTCCTCCTGGAATGTGTCTATTATAAGACAACTGGTGCTGCTGCTTGCAGTGCTGTTGGCCGGCGCTTCATCAGTGTTGGGTACTGGAAAAGGGATGGTGTCTGCTGCCTCCTGCTCCTCCTCCTGCTTCTCATCCATCACCTGCTATCTGGGCCCTTCAGCAGCCTGCTCTTGGGTGGATTTCTGCCTTTCACCCTCTGGCAATGACCAGACATCAGCAGCTGCAAGGTAAATGGGGCACACATTATAGCCCTTTCTAGCTATGCCATCTGCCTGCCCTATCGCCATGTCTGCCACTGCTCTCTGCATCCCTGGCACCTTCCTCATTTGTTGCTGTCATACAGTACCATACAATGGATGGCCTTGCACCAGGGGCTCAGGTGGCTGTGCTTGTGCATCTTTTCCTTACCTTGGCGTTCTGCCAGTTCCCACCACAGTTGGGCTAGTAGCCATGGTATCTTTCTTAGTGTGACCCTGAAATGTGTTTGCAGGGTCTCAATGTCTTGCCTTATCCTGTAGTGCCTGTGGGGAAAAGCAGTGCCATTCGTGATTGTATGCCCTTTTCCCTTAGCATGTGGCCCTCCCTCACACTTGTGACATACATACGATATGTCTTACCACCACCTTTTTACTACTGGGATGACTCCGTGCGACATTCAATTGTGTACAGATGCCTCCAGTCCTGCCTCTGGGTCAGACTTCTACTCTGGGCTTACAGCTCTGGCCAGATGGATATGTTGGGTCCCTCCATCATCCAGCCCCTGCTGGTCACTGCATGCCTTTTACATGCATCACTGTCTTTCCTACTTTCTGTTCTGTGCAGGCATGCTACTGTTGACCTACAAGCCTTTGTCCCTTGGTCCAATTTCTCCTTCTTCCTATGCCCTCCAATGTCATCGCCAGTGCATCCGCTGTATCCTTCCCTGTGGTTGTGAGGGACAGTATTCCTATTCATTGCAGGCTGCCTGTGCCATCAAACCACCTCCCTTCCCCCATTCACCTTGTCTGGCCCTGCTCCCCTATCTCTTCTCTCTGTTCATTCCTCCCCCCCCCCCCATTTCTTCAGCTGATTTTGCACTCCTACACCTGCTGCTGCCCCCTCTCCATGTCTTCTGTTGCATTTATTGACTAAGCATCTGGCAGATCATTTGCCAGATCACCTGAGCCTCCCCACTGGCTTTCTAGGTGCCCAAGATGTGAGTAAAGATACTCCTTGTTTTGTAGAACCAAGTGACAGGCATTTGATCTTCACATGGGAAAAGTTGGGCATCCTTGTTGCCATCATCCCTTTTTCTCTGTATCCTTGTGCTCTGCCTCTGATTCCCATATGTGCTTGCGTATCTTCACTGGCACCTGGACATCCATGGCCCCATGTTTGTGAACAGTGCATTGGCCATCTTCCTTGATGTATTCCTCAATGACTAGACATGTGCCTACCTCGTTCAGCATGCGCAGCTGCTTTCTCGCACTTTCATATTGCTATTTTACACCTGCACTGCCCATTCAGAGGCAAGGTTCAACGATCACCTACAATTGCTGCATGGCTCCATTTGGATAGTCACCCCACATAGGGTATGTCTTTTGTAAAATTCCCTTCCACATAAATAAAACATCTTTGTATTGCTGCCAAAACCAAAGGAATCAAATTATCCATGTTTATTAATGGCTCCATGTTCCAAATTGCTAAACAAGTACTGACCAATCTGGCAGACATAGCACCCATTAAAAAGTATAAATGTTGCATTTTCAAAAGGTATTGCAGGTAAAGACCCAAATGGGGGATTCAATTAAGGTCAATCTTTGAGTTTAGAAAGGGAGTCCTAACTTTCAAACCACCTAGTGACCGGAATAAGCCAAGACCATAGAGGAGGAGAATGGGCCAAATAGGCCCCGAAGTCCAAACCTTAAACATCAAAAATTAGCTGGGCTCAAACAAAAAATTGCTCAGAAACATGAAGCTGTTGCAGCAACCCAAAGGCTAATCAGCATACTTGCTACTGAGTCTTCTAATTGTAGAGCCCTTGGTACAAAGCCTTTCAGCTCTAGATTTATCATTTGCTAACTGTTTTCAGATTCAAGTTCCAGGTCTTTTGTTTGGGTATACTTTCAATTCCTGTTCCAGCTTTGTGACCACCTTTTCCAGTTTCCAGCCTGCAGCCCTGATCTGACTCCAATTCCACTTCAGTCTTACAATTTACAAATTTCAGAGCCATGCCTTTGTCCATCCAAGTGCAAATTTCTATCCCACTTCCTCTATAGCTCCTGCTATTTGCACATTCCAAATCTGGGTTGTTGTCTACACGAGAGCAGCTCTCAACACCTGGGAGAATGGCCCAGTCTGAGCATCCATACCTGAAGCTTGGTCTCACTCTAACCCCTATAAATACCTTAAACAGTTATAACAGTTATTGAAGCTCAACTTAAAGTAGACAAAGCGATGGGACCGGATGGGATACACCCTAGAATACTGAGGGAACTTGGGGACGTTCTAGCAACTCCACTGACTGACCTTTTCAATGCCTCGTTGGAGTCGGGAGTGGTGCCGAAGGACTGGAGAGAGGCTCATGTGGTGCCTTTACACAAAAGCGGAAGTAAGGATGTGGTTGAAAACTACAGGCCAGTTAGTTTAACTTCGGTGGTGAGTAAATTATTGGAAACGCTGCTGAAAGAGAAAATAGTGAGGTTTCTGGAGTCCAGCGAATTACAGGATCCGAGGCAGCATGGGTTCACAAGAGGCAGGTCTTGTCAGACAATTCTGATTGATTTTTTTGACTGGGTGACCAGGGAGTTGGACCAAGGGAGAGCTCTAGATGTGGTGTATTTAGATGTCAGTTAAGCCTTTGACACTGTTCCTCACAGGCGACTTATAAACAAACAAAGTACCCTAGGGATGGACCCTAAAGTTACTGCTTGGGTTAGAAATTGGTTGGGTGGGAGGCGACAAAGAGTACAAGTAAATGGAGCTCACGCTGAGGAGAAGGATGTTACCAGTGGTGTGCCCCAGGGATCTGTTCTTGGTCCGATTCTTTTTAACATCTTTGTTAGTGATATAGCGGAAGGGCTGTCGGGTAAGGTTTGCCTCTTTGCGGATGATACCAAAATCTGCAATAGAGTAGACACCCAGGAAGGTGTAGATAACATGAGGAGGGATCTAGCTAAGCTTGAAGAATGGTCTAGAATTTGGCAGCTGGGATTTAATGTTAAAAAATGTAAGGTCATGCATTTGGGCTGCAGCAATCCAAGGGAGCAATATAGTATAGGGGGTGAAGTACTTTTGTCCACTAAAGAAGAGTGGGACCTAGGCGTGGTTGTGTCTGATGATCTTAAAGTAGCTAAACAGGTAGAAAAGGCGATGGCAAAAGCTAAAAGGATACTTGGGTGCATACGGAGAGGAATGGCTAGCAGAAAAAAGGAGGTGATAATGCCTCTCTATAAGTCTTTGGTGCGACCGCATTTGGAGTATAGTGTGCAATTCTGGAGACCGCACCTTCAAAAGAATGTGAACAGGATGGAGTCGGTACAGAGGGTGGCTACTAAAATGATTAGTGGTCTTCATTGTAAAGCATATGAGGACAGACTGAAGGATCTTAATATGTACACCTTAGAGGAAAGGCGGGATAGAGGTGATATGATTGAGATGTTTAAATACCTCCGTGGCATAAATGTTCAGGGAGAGAGCCTCTTTCAATTGAAAGCAAGTTCTGCTACGAGGGGACATGGGATGAGGGTGAAGGGAGATAGATTCAGGAGTGATATGCAGAAATATTTCTTTATGGAAAGAGTAGTGGATCTGTGGAATAGTCTCCCAGTGGAGGTGGTAGAGATGAGGACAGTAACTGAATTCAAAAAAGCATGGGACAAACACAGAGGATCTTTAAAGGTAAAAAGGGGACTGTTGTAGTTGTTGATATGGAAGGACAGACTAGACAGGCCATGTGGTCTTTTTCTGTCATCATATTTCTATGTTTCTATAACTTTACTATTATTTACCATAGTAGAGTCTCTTAGTTGAAAATTGTTCCCTTCAGAGTACATCAGTTCAGCTAGGTTAAAGAAAGGTGTTCATTGGGGTATAATTAGCTCACGAGAACAGCTTGCACAGATTTCATTTTCAAATATATCCTTTCAGTTTTGTTCATGATCATCTGCCCATAGAAACAGAAGGTACAAACGTATAAGGGAACTTTTCAGAGGTAAGTTTATAAAAAACCTTTTCTAAGAGTAAAGGCTTTTTTTTACATGCAGAGAAAGTCTTTTATAAAATTGCCTCGCAGTATAGGAGTTAATTTAGAAGCCTGGCCATCCAGACATACAAATCACAGAGATGTCTCTGCACCCATTTTAGAAAGCTGGATATATAGACATCCCCGGTGCAAGCATGTGCTTGTGGCATAGGGGAGTGGCGGTAGCGTGGTGGAAGTGTGGCCTGGGCAGGGCAATGGAGATCCATGTTGTAATGTGATTTCATAATGACAGAAGCACGTCTGGCCCTGGTTGTTGAGGCATTCATGCATATACTTGCTCCTGATCACAAATAAGGTGTAAAAAGCGATCGCTTCATGGCTACAATGCTTCTAGGGGGAAGAGCAAAATGCACTTTCATTGCCACAGTTAATACTTCCTGACCAAAGAAACTTGTACTGTATGTAAATACATACTGCAAACATTAGTGGCCCACCGCTGCACATCTGATTATCTGGAATGCCTGACAAGAATGTGCAGGTCTCATAAGACAGTCACATGTCACATGAAATACTTTAACCAGCACATCCAAGTACCCACTTTAAGAGGCTGTGTAATTCGGGGACTCCTACATTTGTGAAATAGTCTACACAAATGCACATATTTGGCCTTGCTATCAGCATGGACATGGCATAAGAACTAGCTGCTGGGATGTTCATCTTTCAAGGTGGAGACAGAGAGATTTTATATAGCACTTATATATGTGGCTCCCATTCATTGCTACCACTCCCTAGGACTTTTGGATGTTGTGCTTTGGATGTCCCTTCTAAAATCCCACTTTATACGGGTGTATAAGTACATGTGTAAAGAAGGCGCTATGCACTCGTTCGTGCCTACATGTAAGCATTCCCCAGGATGTAGTATTGGAGCAGCAGGGGCAGAGTTGCGATGTATCTATGTATTTTATAAAATATGAGTAATGTGATTACAGGCATAGAATACATGACAACATTTACTACTACGACTATTACTACTACTACTATTATTATTATTATTAATTTATATAGAACTACAAGGCGTATGCAGCACTGTACAGAAACATATAAAAGTTGAGAATAAGGAATACAAATAGGGAAAGGTAATGAGACACAAGGAAACAAGGGATCAGGTGAGGCTTAAGCATGGATTTGAAGAGGGGGAGAGATGAAGCCTGACATACAGACTCAGGTAGTTTGTTCCAGATATAAGGAACAGCGAGGTAAAAAGATCAGTCTGGAATGGAAAGTAGAAGAAAAGGGAATAGAGCAGGGGTGGGCAATTCCGGTCCTGGAGGGCCGCAGACCAGTCAGGTTTTCATGATGTCCCTAATGAATATTCATGGACCTATTTCTATACAATGGAAGGCAGTGGATGCAAATAGATCTCATGAATATTCATTAGGGACATCATGAAAACCTGACTGGTCTGCGGCTCTCCAGGACCGGAACTGCCCACCCCTGGCATAGAGAGAAGCAGGCCAGTGGAAAAGCAGAGTTCATGAGGAGTGGTATAGAGAGAGAGGAGAGAGGAAAGGTAATGAGGAGCAGTAGAATGAATGCATTTATAGGTCAGAAGGAGAAATTTGAATTGGATACAGAAATGGAAGTGGAGTCAATAAAGTGGCTTGAGAAGAGGGGTTAAATGAATATATCAGGGCTGGTGAAAGATTAGCCGCTCAACAGAGTCAAGGGGAGAGAGGCGACTCAGAGGGAGACCAGCAAAGAGGAGGCTGCAATTGTCAAAATGGGAGGTGACTAAAGAGTGGATAAGTGTTTTAATAGTGTGTTCAGAAAGGAAAGGCATATTTTGTTAATGTTACAGAGAAAGAAACGACAGGTTTTAGCTATCTGTTGGATGTGTGTGGAGAAGAAGAGGGAGGAGTCAAAAATGACCCCAAGGTTGTGGGCTGAGGAAACAGGAAGAAGAAGAGTGTTATTAACAGAGATAGAGATAGAGAAAGGAGGAAGGGGGAAGAGGGTTTAGGGCAGTGGTTCTCAACCCAGTCCTCTGGGACCCCCAAGCCAGTCAGGTTTTCATGGTATCTACAATGAATATGCATGAGATAGATCTGCATGCACTGCTTCCATTGTATGCTGATCTCTCTCATGCATATTCATTTTAGATAGCCTGAAAACCTGACTGGACTAGGGGTCCCAGAGGGCTGGGTTGAGAACCACTGGTTTAGGTGAAAAAATATGTACTTCGGTTTTGGCCATATTCAAATTCAAATGGTGGTGAGACATCCAGGCAGTGATGTCAGATAGGCAGACAGAGATGCGGGCCTGGAATGTCAGAGAAATATCAGGTGTAGAATGTAGATAGATCTGAGAGTCATCAGCATAAAAATGATACTGAAAGCCATGGTAGGAGATCAGAGCACCAAGGGAGAATAAAGAAGAAGGCCCAGAAGAGACCTTTGGGGTACACCAACTGAGAGTGGGATAGCAGTAGAGGAGGAACCAGCAGAACAAACACTGAAAGAGTGGAGAGATAAGAAGAGAATAAGGACGGAACAGAGACCCTAAAACCAAGTGAGGACAATGTAAATCGCTTTGCTTTTAATCTGAAAAGAGGTGTATCAAATTAAAAAAAAAAAAAGACGGTGGTGGTCAACAGCATCAAAAGCAGCAGAAATGTCAAGGAGAATGAGGACTGAGTAAAGGTCTTTGGATTTAGCTAGAAAAAGTCACTGTAGGTTTGGCAAGAAGAGTCTCAGTAGAGTGTAAAAGAAGAAAGCCAGATTGAAATGGATCTAACAGGGCTTGAGAGGAGAGAAATTCAAGGCAGCAGCGGAGAACTGCATGTTCAAGAAGTTTAAAAATGAAGGGAAGTAGTGAGATAGGTCAATAATTAGAAGGACAAGTAGGGTGAAGTGAAGGTTTTTTGAGGAGAGAAGTGACCACAGCATGCTTGAAGGCTGGAGGGATAGTTGCATTGGAGAGCGATAGGTTGAGAATGTGTGAGATGGAAGGGATGACAGAGGAGAGGATGAAGTTAAGATGACAAGAGGGGATAGGATCAGCAGAACAGGTAGTAAGTTTGGAGGAGGAAAGAAGATGAGCGGTTTCCTCTTCAGAGATCTTAGAAAATGAATAAAGGGTAAAGGAGATTGAGGGAAATGTTGGTACTAAAGAGGGGAAAGAGGGGAAGCAGCTGATCTAGTGGGGAATTGGAGTGCCATACTGTGGAATTTGTTATGGAAATAGTTGGCAAGAGTTTGGGCAAAAAGAGGAGGAAGAGTCAGAGGCAGAGGCACCTTGAGGAGAGCGTTCAGAATTGAGAAGAGATGGCAGGGGTTAGACGCAAGAGAGTTAGTTAGATGGAGACAGTAGTTTTGCTTGGCGAGTACTATGGCTTACTGGAAGGAGGCAAGCATGAATTTGAAGTGAAGAAAGTCATAAAGGGAGCGGGATTTAAGCCAAATGCACAGAAGCGTAGCTATCGGGTAGTTGAAGACAGCCAGGGCTGAGGGATAGTGCGCCTTACAGAATGTGGTATTGG
The DNA here is from genome assembly GCA_033557465.1 of Ichthyophis bannanicus. Taxonomy (NCBI): domain Eukaryota; kingdom Metazoa; phylum Chordata; class Amphibia; order Gymnophiona; family Ichthyophiidae; genus Ichthyophis; species Ichthyophis bannanicus. The sequence continues at coordinate 1,302,277,722 of CM066031.1, forward strand.
TAGAGCAAGAGCATCCAGAACAGAGGAGAGAGTGATATCATAGGAAAGTATAGCCTCATCAACAGACTTAGAAGACAAGGTGGAGGAAAGAGGTGAAGAGACAATAGTGGAGAGAGACAATGGATTGACAGCATGAAGATTCTTAAATAGGTAGGAGAAGACTGGGTGAGATTGAGATGGGAAGTGATGAAGAGTGAAGCTTAGCAGATGATGGTCAGATAAGGGAAGAAATGAGGTATGGAAATTAAAGGGTAAACAATTAGAGAAAAAAACAATGTCAAGGCAGTGACTGTGCTGATGAGTGGGGGCAGAACAGCAAAGCTGGAGACTGAATGAGGAGGTAAGGGAAAGGATCTTAGAAGCATAGGGTCAGAAAGATTATCAACATGAATATTAAAGTGGAGGAGTGGCCTAGTGGTTGGGGCAAGGTACTTCAGGCTGGAAGGTCAGTGGTTTAAATCCCACTAGAGGACAGCAACCTTGGGCCGGAAGGACTGGGGTTTCTAGTCCCACAGGTGCTCCTTGTGGTCTTGGGCAAGCCACTTAACCCTCCATAGCCCATGTTCCCTGTAAAATAGTTATCTCTAAGTTATAATGCCCTGTTCAATGTAATTTCAGTTTGTTCAATGTAAACCGCCTTGATATCATGAAAGGCGGTATATAAGAAATGTTAAATAAATAAATAAAAAGTCACCATGAATTAAGGAGGGGGAAGAAGAATCCAGAAATAAGGAAAGCCAAATGTCAAAGTCAGTGAGAAAGGTAGAAGTGGGTCAATAAACAGCAGCTATCTGGAGAGATAAGGGATTAAAAAGGCGGATGGAATGGATTTCAAAGGAGGAAAAGGAGGGGTTGAAATTGGCAGGAAGGAGAAAGCGGAAACCCAACAGCATCACCACGGCTAGTGGCACAAGGAGTGTGGGAGAAATGGTAGCTGCAGTGACAGAGGGAAGTGACCAAAGCAGTGTCATCAGGGAAGAGCCAGGTCTCAGTAAAAGCTAGAAGATTAAAAGCATTAGAGATGAAGAGATCATCAGTTGGGGAATTAATTAGATATGGAATGAGTATTTCATAAGGCACATGAGAATGAGAGAGAGAGGAGGGGGGGAAAGGAGAGTTATATGAATTAGATTGGAATGGTTGAGTGAGGAACTATCTTGGGAGTGAGAGAAAAGTCTAGGGGGGCCAGGGTTGGGATTAATGTCTCCAGAAGATAGAAGGAGAAGAAGCAGAAGAGTGTGAGGCACAGAGGAGACAGCACTGTGGAAATGAGGGTGAGGTTCTTTCGGAGAGAAAGGAGAGGGATGAATGAGAGGAAGAAAAAGGTGAAGTTCAAGAGCAGAAGAATGGGAGGAAGACAAGACAGGAGAAGAGATGGGGAAGGTATAGAGAGGGTGAAAAGGAGGGGAGGTTTGAAGATGTAGGTATGAGGAAAGAAGGCTAGGGAATGTCAATAATAGGAAGAAGAAATTATGTGGAACCATAAAAAAAAGCTAAAGAGGAAAGCAGAAAACAGAGGAAATGATAGAGGGATTGGTGGGAGAAAGATCAAGGGACAGGGAGCATCTGGAAGAAGAAGAGGTGGTAAAAATCCACTTTAAGAAGTGGTTATGTAGGAGGGTCAGGATCTATCAAAGAGAAAGGAGAGGGATGAAAGAAAATTAGTAAATGTGTAAAGTTACAATTAATCAAAAATTAGTGAAGTTAGAAGACCAAGATGGTCAGTGTCTGATTAGTCAAGATCAAGTAGTACCAGGGCATGAGTCTATTTTGTGAATTTATGTAAATTTATGTTCTCTTCAAGTGCAGTCTGATATGCTCATGATTCAGTTAGTTGCCTGGTACTCAGAAAATGGCGCCGTAGGTCTTAGGATGGTAGTAGACCTCAGGGCAGGAGGCTATTCCTTTCTCAGGGAGGCTTTGGGGTCCGCCATGGATTCTAGGATTGGCAGTGGGGGTAGTAGATGGACAAGTAGGCTGTAGAGGCCTATCATGTGATAATGGCACTAGCACACTGCGGTGATGACCATCTCCCTCTAATTTTTCAGATGTTGTTTGGGAAGTTGAAATAATTAGTACTTTGTCTTTATGCTATCCCTCTCTTTCTAATATCACAAAGTTGATTTTATGACAAGTTGCCAGTTATTTTGGATTGTCCAAATGAGATGAAATGGAACATTATCTTACTTCTCTGTGTTCAAGGCATGTCCTCCGCAGGTTGAGGTACTCAAACAGGACTTTCCTAAGCACGTGCTGAGCACACTGCCTGTAAAAGGGAGCCTGTCCCGATACTTCTGCTGACTATGTCGAACTCCTCCAGTGATCAAAAGGCATCAAAGGCTGCCAGTGGCGCTGACACTTTGGAGCAGGTGTAAATTTGTGCATAGGCATTTGCATGCTATTGGCACCGCATTTGGGAGCCTACTTTATTAAGAAACATACGCACCTATGTTGCCTTTATAAAACAGACTTAAGATAGATTCCTTTTTTGACTTCTTACATACATAGGTATCCTGTTATCTAATCTATTTTATGCATGTATAAAAGTACACGTGTTTCTTTCAGCATCACAAACTATTCAAAATATAGTATCTTCCAAAGAAAACTAAGGGGTCTGTTTACTAAAATGCATTAGGCTTTTGCAATCAACACGGCAAAAAAGTGCAGATAGCATGGTTTTAGCTGCAAAAGTTGTGTGTTATCTGTCGGGGGCTTGCACAGCAATTCCCCAGCAGATAACTCACCAAAACTGCAGATGTGGCAGCATCGTGGCTGCAGTAAATGCCACCAACTGAGGTGGCATTATGAGCACCCACGCTATCTGCACCTTTGCCAATTACCATGTGCTAAGTATGCCCGTGGGAACCAAGCATTGCAGATATGTCCACTCTCCACCCATATCCCATCCACTCCAGCAGTTAGCATAGATCTACAGGTAACAATGCAGCAATTTTTTACACTAACATGCCCAGACAGCATGCACAATCTGCTGTATTAACAGGCAAGGTGCTTGGTAAACATGCCTCTAAGCATTATGGGTTTCTGAAATAGTATTCTGGGGAAATCTATGTAGACGTCTCAATGACCTCCATATTGGGCATGCCCACATTTGTGAAATCATGCCTGCACCTGCCTGCTTTTCTTTCCAGACATCTGGCTTAGATGTCCCAGATTGCACTTGGATGTCCTTTCTAAAATGCCTCTTCAGAGGACAAAAGGCCAGATTTGGGGTCTATGGACCTGACGTATCAGGCATATTTCCTACATAAAAAATGGGAAAAAAAGCCTTCTTGATAGATACTATGTGTATATATATATATATATATAGTAACACTTACTATGTTAGATCTATCTAGGAGGCCTTTTTCCATTATATGTAATAAATATGCCTAGTGCATCAGGTTTACTAATCCCAGATTCAGCACCTAGGAATAGAGAGGAAAACTAGCATTTCCAAGTGTGTGAACCTGGAAGTGTACAGTATGCTCAAGGAAAACTTGTAAGTAGATCTAATTAAATCAGCTGTGGACTTTAGGTGGTGGTCTATTTTCAGTTCTTATGGACCTAAATATGTTCACTGTCATAATCCTGTGAAATACACAGCTAAGCCATACAGACAGAAAACATTTCAAAAGAAATGAAATGGAGATAACAGAAGATAACACAGACATGTCAAAGAGGAACCGAGAAGTATCCCAAAGATAGCTAATATTCATGAGGAGGCGTGGGAAGGAGGTATGGGCACACATTCAATATTTAACACTAATTTAGTTCAAGCTTATTTCTAGTTTTTATTTTTTTCTATTTATATATTACAGCTCTCTAACAGCTCTCAAGGCACTTTATAATGTACTTAAGTTTAGAATTTATTAGAACATTTTGAAGGTGTCAACAAACATGAATGTAGGCTAGCCAGTCAATATAGTGTAATTGGATTTTCAAAAGGCATTTGACTACGTCCCTCAAATGAGGCTCCTGAGCAAATTAAAAAGCCTTGGTGAGGAGATAGTGACCTACTGAAAATTGATATTTACAGGTTATAAGATAGGAAACAAACGGGTGCTGAATGGTTAGTTTCCAATTATAAAGATATGTAAATAGTGAAGTGCCCCAGGAATCAACGACCTGGAAAAATAAGCATAAAGCAAAGGGGTCAAATTTGTCCCATCACAGAAATGTATTGGTTAAGGAATGCATGGTATAAATTAAAAGATACTCAATGGCTCTTTCCAAGATTGTGACCCTCCTTGTGGTACTCCAGAATGAAACAGGTGAATAAAAAACAGAAGTTGCTTTTTGAGGACAAAAAATAAATATTCTTCCTGGTGTTTGAAAAGTTTCACAGGCACAGAGGAAGCAATTCTTGCAGATGAAGCCAAAGGAACTACCTTTGAGAGTTTCCTTTTTTCATCATTCTCCATGTAAATGTTTAATCTCTTATCAGGGATCCCATTATATGTTTTTTGAACCTTCTCCTTTCAAACATTTTATTCAGGCTTAAGTTTAGGTCCAGTAAGGGATGTTAGTTTTGTTATTTCCTGATAATTTCAATTGTGAGGTCTTAAGGGCTCAATATGATTAGTTATCTCTTTCCTCTTGGTGTGGGCTAAAAATATAATGGTTTTGATTTCTTGTAAATTTGTTGCAATTTCTTTAAATTATTATGCATTAAAATATTCAAATATCTTAAATTTTAAAAAAAGGTTGTACGGTTAACGGCTTGGGAATTCTGTCTCCTCATGAAGAGGATAATGATGTGTGATGAATATGGAATAAAGATTATGTAAATGGGGAATTGTGAGAGCATGCATATGTGCAATGGAAGAGGAGGGGAGTTTCATTTGGACATTTGCCGAGCCTGAATGCCAAGATTTTATCTTTCCCTGTAGATTTCTTAGTCATTGGTGGTTTATTTTGGAAATAGAGGAGAATTTTTGAAGTTGTTTCCTATTTTATGTATAGAAATTGCCCTGTTGGAACAAAAAATCACCCCACCTGCAGAGAAACAGCACACAAAAAAGGAGCAGGCAACAAGGAACCCTTGGAAGGGACAAATTTTATTGAAGGGGTCAGCCCTACACATGTTTCGACCACATAGGCCTTCTTCAGGGACTGTGACCACTGTACATGGAGAATCTGCCTTTTAAAGAAGCCACACAAGTTGCAGGAGATCAAAACATTAGGGGGGAGGGGGGATGAGAAGAAGTGGCAGAAGCCGAAAATGACAGCCATGAAGTTAGCAAAACGTTGAGGGGTGGAATTCAAATCCATAAAGCCTATAGACAGTCCAATGTCTGGAGCGGCAAGCAGTTACAGCTCCCGTTAGAAACTCAAAATAAAATCAAAGCCACGTGGTTTCAGATGGTCACAAAGTTTACGAGTGGTGTGAGAGCACTGCTTGTGCCGCAGGGGACAAATATTCCACCCCTGGACATTTTGCTAACTTCACGGCTGTCATTTTTGGCTTCTGCCACGTCATCTGATTCCCCCTCCCCACTAATGTTTTGATCTCCTGCAATTTGTGTGGCTTCTTTAAAGGGCAGATTATCCATGAACAGTGTTCACAGTCCCCTAAAGAAGGCTTGTACGGCCGAAACACATGTAGGGCTGACCCCTTCAATAAAATTTGTTCCTTCCAAGGGTTCCTCGTTGCCTGCTCCTTTTTTGTGTGTAGAAACTGCCCAACCTCCATGTGAGTAAAATTCCACATGTTGAAAGACTATTTGCTGTCAAAATGAAAGAATTCTGTGAGGAATTACAGGATCACCTTGTGAACAAGCAGGAATATAGTCTTCACATATAGGACTCCCTAGCTCGAAGATGCCAGAGAAATGACCTCAGGGTGAGCTGTGGATCATAGGCATAACTAAGTAGGTCATGTATCCTTCAAGGATGTCTGGTATCAAAACCCGGGACGGAGGTTAGGAGTTGATCTAAGTAAGAAAGAGATGCTGGAGAATAGCTTGGACAAACAAGGCATCCCAACAGGAGTCCTTGTCCAGGCAAGAGTGAGCAGCAAAAGTGTGGACAGAAGACCAAGTTGCTGCTTTGCATATCTCGTCAATCACTACAGAGCATAGATTTGCCATGAAGGCAACAATGGCTCGAACATTATGTGCAGTGAAGTGACCCTCAAGAGAGATACCTGCACTTTCATAAGCAAAGGAGATGCAATCCGCAATCCACCTGGAGAGAGTTCGCTTAGATACTAGCAAGCCCAGGTGACTCGAGTCAAAGGCGATGAAAAGTTGGGAAGCTTTTCAGTGCTCTCGAGTTCTCTGGAGATAAAAATCCAAGGCATGTTTAAAATCCAAAATTTGAAGGGTTGCCTCTGCCCTAGAGGGATGAGGTCTAGGGAAAAAGACAGGAAGGTAGACTGACTGGTTTACATGGAAGGGAGAGACCACCTTTGGCATAAAGTGAGGATGAGTCCTAAAGACTACGTTATCATGGTGGAATCGTGTATAAGGAGGATCAGCCACCAAGGCTTGGAGCTCACTAATGCATCTCGCTGAAGTGAGAGCAATAAGGAAGGTGACCTTTCACGTGAGAAACTTCAGAGAGGTAGTGGCTAGAGGTTCAAAGGGCTGCTTGAGAAGCTGTTCTAGAACAACATTAAGTTCCCATGCCACTGGAGGGGGCTTAATGGGAGGTTTGGTTAACAGAAAACCTCTCATGAAGCATGCTACAAGCGGCTAAGAAGAGATGGGTTGACCATCTAAGGGCATGTGAGAGGCCACAATTGCACTGAGGTGTACACTTACTGAGTTGGTTTTAAGTCCAGAAGAAGACAGGTGGAGAAGATACTCAATTAATGAATCCACCGGAGCCGAGAAGGGGTTAAGTGCCGTCTGCAAACACCAGAGAGAGAATCTACGCCATTTGAAGGCATAGGAACACCTGGTGGAAGGCTTCCTGGAAGCTAAAAGGATATCCTTAACCAGTTGAGAGAGGTTAATGTCCTGGAAGGACTGCGGATTGGGATGGAGCAGTGTCCTCTCCTCCTGAGAGAGAAGATCTGGAGCAGATCCCAGATCCATGGGTTGAGCCCGAGACAGATGTAGAAGGAGAGGACACCATGGTTGTCGTGGCCAGCATGGGGTTATGAGTATGATGTAGCCCCTGTCTTTCTGGAGTTTGAAAAGTGTCTTGAGAATGAGGGGAATAGGAGGGAAAGCATATAGGAAGCTCTGACCCCAGTGGAGGTGAAAAGCATCCACCTGCTGGCTGTCTGGTGCAGGAGTCCTGGAGCAGAAGCGAGGAAGCTTGGCATTCTGAGGACTAGCAAATAGGTCTATCTCTGGGGTTCTCCAGATCTGAAAGATGTGAGCGACCTTGCCTGCATGGAGAGACCACTCATGGGGTAGAAGGACTCAACTGAGTTTGTCCGCCAAGACATTGTGTTTGCCCGGAAGATACAGCACAAGTAGGTGAATGTCATGCTGTATGGCAAAAGACCACAGATGCAGGGCCTCGCTGCAGAGGGTCCAAGAGCCTGTTCCACCCTGCTTGTTCAAGTAGAACATGGCTACTTGATTGTCCATCTGGACTAGAACTGTGTGGAATCGAAGATGGTCCTGGAAGACTTTGAGAGCATGGTGAATGGCTCTGAGCTCCAGCAGATTTATATGAAGTTGTGACTCCTGATGAGACCAAAGCCCCTGAGTGAAGAGATTGTCCAGATGAGCTCCCCAGCCCAATTTGGAGGCATCCGTCATCAGGGTACACTGATGTGTCAGCATCTGAAAAGGTGACCCTACCAGGAGGTTTTTTGGGGATTGCTACCACTGGAGAGATGAGATTAGGTGGGTAGAGACCATTATTTTGTCTTACAGGCGACCGGATGCCTGAGACCACTCGGAAGCCAGTGTCCATTGAGCTACACGCATATGAAGTCAAGCATATGGGACAACATGCACTGTTGATGCCATAAGACCCAGAAGTTGTAGCATATCTCGAGCAGTGAGACACTTCTTGAGGCTTGCTTGAAATGCTAACTGATTGAGTCATGCGCAGAGGAGTTGAGGCAGAAATGCCTTTGATTGCTGAGTGTCTAAGAGAGCCCCTATGAACTCCAGAGTTTGAGAGGGAATGAGTTGGGACTTTGGAAGATTTAGTACAAATCCCAAGTGTTGCAGCACTTGCATGGTGCATGAGAGAGAAAGAATGGCCTCTAGAGGGGTATTTGCTCGAATGAGCCAGTTGTCTAAGTAAGGGAAGACAAATATCCCAAGAGTCCTTAGGAATGCGGCTTCTACCGCCATGCACTTTGTGAAACCCTTTGGGGCAGCAGCGAGGCCGAAAGGCAGGACTCTGTATTGATAATGTCTCCCTTGAAACATGAAGCGCAGGAACTTTCTGTGCTGTGAGTGAATAAGTATGTGAGTATATGCCTCCTTTAGGTCTAGAGAACAGAGCCAGTCCTGACTCTGGAGATAGGGAAGAAGAGTACCTAGGGAGATCATTTTGAATGTCTCCCGTATCAGGTAATTGTTCAGTTCTCGGAGGTCCAGAGTGGGCCAGTATCCCTCTGTTTTTTTTTTTGGAATGAGGAAGTACGGAGAATAAAAGCCCATTCCCTACTGGGATGGTGGAACCTCCTCTACTGCTCCCTGAAGACGAAGGGAGATGACCTCTTCTAACAGAGCAGAGAGAGGGGGCTGAGAGTGGAACTCTCTTGTAGGAGTCCGGGGGGGGGGGGGTAGACTTTGTAGATGAAACTTGTATCCCTCCCGTACTATGGACCGTGTCTACTGCTCTGATGTAATAAGATGCCACCTGTGGGCAAAGTGACAAAGTCTGCTGGGAATGAGGGTGGGATTTGGAATCTCCAGAGGCAGAGCGGTTATGTTCTCCAGAAAGGAGTCAAAGACCCTGAGGAGGCTGGGTTTGTTGAGGTGGCTGTGACTTAGGAGTCTGAGCCTTCTTTTGCTGTTTTGGTGGCTGCTGCACCTTCTGAGGAGAATGGTGTTGACACTGTACAGCAGAGGTGTAAGAAGGATAGTACTTCTTTTTCTTATTGAAAAAAGCTTTGTTTGCTGCTTTTTTTCCTAGCTGGGATGGCAGTAGACCTAGACAGTCTATTAAGAGTAGTGTTCTCAGATTGTAACTGAGAGGTCTTGTATTGCCAATCCTTGCCAAAATGGTTTTCATTAGTGCAAGGAATATTACCCAGTTTGTCTTGAACCCACTGTTCAAGATCTGATGCTTGAAGCCAAGCAATTCTGCATGCCCCGATGCAGATAGATGAAGCTCTGCTGATGCACTCAAAACAGTCAAAAGTTGCTCTATTAACAAACTTTGAAACATTTTGAGCATGGTTTACAAGAGTAAAATAATCTGCTCTCTTGTCATCGAGAAGAGGAGTCATTAACGCCAAATCCCTAGCCACCTCTCTGAGGAATATACCCATATAGAGTATGTAGGAACTGATCCTGGCCGATATCATGGAGGCCTGAAAACGTCGACCAAAGGCGTTGAGGGTTCTTGATTCCCTACCTGGAGGGTTCGAGGAATGTATCTTAGCACTCTTTATTCGATGGATTGCTGATTCCACCACCATGGAATGGTGTGGTAATTGCATCTTTTGGAAACGGGGACACTCCGGTACCCGGTGCATGGTATCGAGTTGTTGGGTATGTGGAGAAATGGTAAGGGGTGTTTCCCACATACAATCCAAGCATAAGGTCATGAAGTATGCGATGAATGGGAAGAGTAGCAGCTCCCTTCGGGGCTGAAGGGTACTGAAGAATTTCAAGTTCTTCAGCCCTAGGTTCTTTCTCTGAGGTCACCATTATAGACAGATCCCGAGCAACATCGCAAATAAAGTCTTGGAAAAACATGTCCTCCAGAGGGGACATGTGACATTGTGGAGACAGATATGGGTCTTGCAGAAGAGTTCTCATGTCCCGGGTATCGGCCGATTCATCGTCCAACAAATCGGAATCCGAAGACTCAAAGTACCGACGGGCAGGATGTTCCCGCTGTACACGTACCCAATACCAATCAAAATTGGTAGCTGAACCTGACGGTGCAGGAACCTCGGTACCGGAAACGGATTCAAGAGCTGGCATGGGCGGCAGCATGGTAAGCAGCAAAAAAGTTGATACAGGCTGTGTCAGTACCGGAGCTGGTACTGATGTCTGAGGGATCGGCTGTAAAGGCTTTACCAGTACGGAGGCCGCCTGTAAGGCCACTAAGCTCCGCTCGATGGCCAGGATATGTTGATCCATGGAGCTTGCCGATGATTGGGTATCGGCACTGGAATTGCAGGCCACCATCCCTGAGCAGGGCACCAGGAGCTCTCCAGAGGTGGAGGCCTCGGGAGCATCCTGGGACCCCTTTAAGGCTTTGGAGGCAAGGTTCTCCCACCGGGGTTGTTTGGCCAGTGTGTCCCCCTCCAGGGCAACGCCCGAGGCATTTCGATACTTAGAAGGAGATCTCCCCTCGGAGGGCCAACCAGTCTTTGGAGAAGACCTAGGTTTCAATACCTGAGATCCTTGGGAGAAGATGAAGCTCTCGATGATATTAATGCTAAAGATACTGCATCGGAGGCAAAGATGGCGCCTAATTTTGCAGCTCAGTTCTGTAGGCCTCTCTTTGTAATTTTTCTACAAAGAGGACATTCTGATGGTAGATGATCCGGACCTAAGCATTTTAGGAACCAGTTGTGGGTGTCTGTGGCCGAAATGGTACTACCACATTTAGAACAATTTTTAAAACCACTGGATGGTTTTTCCATTTTGACTGTGACAAAAGGGGAGGCCTAGGCCTAAGATGACATCGATGTGCCTGAAGGAAGAAAAAAATTCTTTCCCTCACAGATTCTTTCTTTTTAAAAGAAAGACATAAGAAAAGAAAGTACCGATGGGAGTCGGTACCAGCGTTGACGGAAAGGCAGAGGCGACCACAAAAAATAAGAAAGGACAAATTTTCTGCAGTGACTGGAATTGCTTCTTGTCGGCTCCGTGGAAAATGAAGAACTGAGGAGGGAGAGCTGGAAAGGCAGGAAGACAGCTATGCAGGTGCAGTGGGATGCTCCCAAAAGATTTCCTATTGGATGCTGGGGAGCATTCCCACGCGGACTCCGTTGGTACCAACGTTACCCATATGTGAAGACTACATTCCTGCTTGTTCCTGGAGATATGTCTATAACTGCTTATCCCCAATGGCGAGCACTCAGAAATGTGCCCAGACTTGACGCTATGGCGATAGACAGGTAGAACCACCGTAAATACGTTGAACTCTTGTACAGGCTGGACATGCCCTCGACACTCTTAACCTTTCAGTGACTACTAACTGGGTGGGCAGTAGACTGGCCTGGAGGGAACTCGAGGAAAGACAATTAGCAGGTAAGACCTAATTTCACCTTCCTCATCGTCCCTCCAAGCCAGTCCAAGAATGGGACATACCAGAGCAGTACATAACCTTGGGAGGGACCTGCTAGTCCGGCCTGAAGGACAGAGGCCCCCAGAACCTCATCTCCTGCCACCTGTACATCTAGGTGGTAATGCTTAGAAAACGTGTGAAGAGACAACCAGGTTGCCACCCTGCAAATGTCCATCAGAGGAAACAGACAGTGCTCTGCCCAGGATGCCGCTTGACCACTGGTCGAATGAGCTCTTAACCCCACTGGTGAAATCCTTCCCTGAACCACATATGTGGAACAAAGGGCCTAATTCACCCATCGAGCTACTGAAGCTTTGGAAGCCCCCTCTCCATTCTGAAGGCCAGCAAACAAAACAAACAAACGGTCCGTCTTAAAAAAAGACACAGTGCCCTTAAGGTATCTCTTTAGGACTCTATGTACATCCAGTGAGTGAAGCTGCTGCTCTTCCTCCGACTCCCCACTAAGTCTGGGAATACCGGTAGAGAAATGGATTGATTGATATGGAACCGAAACAACACCTTTGGCAGAAAGGATGGTACTGGCTGCAAAACCATTTGCTCCCAAGAAAAACGCAAGAATGATTCCCGACACTTAAGGGCTTGGAGATCAGAGACCCGTCATGCCGAACAAAGTGAACATAACAACATAAGATATGCCATACTGGCATATCTTATGCCAGTATGGGAGGAGTGGCCTAGTGGTTAGGACAAGGTACTTCAGGCTGGAGGGCCGGGGGTTCAAGTCCCACCTGGGGACAGCAATCTCAGGCCGGAGGGACTGGGATTTCTAGTCCTATAGGCACTTCTTGTGGTCTTGGGCAAGCCACTTAACCCTCCATTGCCCATGTTCCCTGTAAGTATTAGCGTATGTGTGTCATATCCCCTCGTGTTAAATGTATCTCCCAATTGACTGCTTTGACCCGGTGAAAAGCGGGATATAAATACAGCTAAATAAATAAATAAATACTGAGTCAGACCAAGGTCCATCAAGCCCAGTATTCTGTTTCCAACAGTGGCCAATCTAGGTCATATGTACCTAGCGGTTTCCCCAAGGGACACAGGTTCCACAATGCTTGTATTGGTTCAAGCATTGATATCCTGGGTCCCTTCTTAATAATGGTTTATGGACCTTTCCTCCAGGAACTTGTCCAAACCTTTTTTAAACCCAGCTACACTAACAGCCTTTACTACATCCTCCGGTAACAAATTCCAGAGTTTGATTACACGTTGAGTGAAAAAATATTTTCTTTTATTAGTCTTAAATAGTTTACCCTGTAGCTTCATTGCATGTCCCCTAGTCTTTCTATATTCTGATAAGGTAAGCAATCGATCTACGTTTGCCATCAAGAACACCGTTTTCAGGGAGGCTCAAAGGGCATCTCTGCTAATGCTTTCAGGACTAATTTCAGATCCCAAAGTGGGTGCATCCCTAGCAGTTGACCTTGTACTCGCCTGCGATAACAGGCTATGGCTGCCACTTGCACCTTCAAGAAGCTCAGTGTCAGGCCCTTCTCCAGCCCACACTGTAAGAACATCAAAATGTTGGAGAGCGAACATTCCAAGGCATTTACTTGCTGAGCAGAGCACCAAACCTTGAAGATTCGCCAAACTCTGACATAAGCGAGCGTCATCGAATGCTTTCCTGATTTTAGCACTGTGGAAAGAACACTCGCGGAATAACCCCGACGACTCAACCTGGACTGCTCAAGAGCTAGGCCGTAAATGAGAATCTCTCCACCTGCGGCACCAGCACTGGCCCCTGCGCCAAAAAATTGATCCTGTCAGGCAATCTCCAAGGACGATCAATCAGGAGTCTAATCAGATCCACATACCATAGCCAGCGAGGCCAATTCGGTGCTATGAGAATTAAGGCACCCTTGTGAGCTTCTATCCTCTGCAGCAGATGTCTGATTAGCGGCCAGGGCGGAAAGACATACAACAGCCCCTCTGTCAGCCATGGCTGCGCCAGGGCATCGAGCCCTTCGGACATGTACTCTCTGCATCTACTGAAAAACTGGCCAGCCTTGGAGTTGGATACAGTGACCATGAGATCCATGACCGGCACACCAAATCTCTCCATGATATCGTGAAAGACAGCTGCATTGAGCTCCTATTCTCCGGGATCCAACATGTGCCGACTGAGGTAGTCCGCTTGGACATTGTCCTTTCGCGCAACATGAGCCGCTGATAAAGCTGCCAGGTGTTTCTCCGCCCACAGCAGAAGTACCTGACTCTCCGTCACTAGGGTCGCACTGCCAGTGCCCCTCTGCCAGTTGATATATGCCACCATTGTTGCATTGTCAGAGAAGACCTGAACTGCCTTCCCTTCCAACAATTTCTGGAATCTCTGCAGCGCCAACCACGCCGCTTTCATTTCGAGCAGATTTATCGACCAAGAGGCCTTGTCGGTGTACCAAGAGTTTTGGGTTACCTGGCCGAGACAATACATTCCCCATCTGGAGAGGCTGGCATCTGTAGTGACTAAAACCCACTGTGGTGCATCCAGCAGCACTCCTGCCCTTAGGTGAGCAAGTTCCCGCCACCATGCCAAACTGGCCTTTACCTCCATGGGACACACCAGCTTCAGAGACAGCAAATGCCACTATGGCGACCACCACGAGAGCATCAATTGTTGCAGTGGCTGCATATGCGCCCTGGCCCAGGAAACAAAATCTAGAGCTGCTGCCATGGATCCCAGCAATTGCAGATAATATCAGACTGTTAGAGCTCTCATACGCAGGAACTTCCGAAGCTGCCCTAACAGCTTTTTCACGCAGACCTCAGGCAGAGACACCATGCCTACTTCTGTGTCGAAAAGTGTCTGTAAGTACACTAGGCGTTGAACTGCCTTCAAGTGGCTCCTGGCAAAGTTGTTCACCCAACCAAGCTGTTGCAAAAGTCCATTACCTTCTGCGTAGCCACTTGTACCTCTTTCTTTGATTTTGTCCAAATCAACCAATCATCCAGATAAGGGTGCACCAGAATCCCTTCTTTTCTCAACGCTGCCACCACCACCATCATGATCTTTGTTAAGGTGCGTGGTGCAGTGGCTAGGCCAAAGGGCAAGGCTCAGAACTGAAAGTGTCCCCATTGGCACGGCGAACCTCAGAAACTTTTGATGTTCTGGCCAGATGGGGAGGTGGGATAGGCTTCCATCAGATCCAGAGCTGTAAAGAATTCCCCCTGTCGCACCGCTAAGATCACCGACCGCAGCATTTCCATGCAAAAATGTGGTACCCTCAAGGAGCAGTTCATGGCCTTGAGATAGAGTATGAGCTGAAAGGTCCCGTCTTTCTTTGGACCTACGAAGTAAATGGAGTACCGACCGGAGCCATACTGGTCTCTGGGTACCAGTACCACCGCTTTTGGTTGGATTAAATGCTGAAGAGTGGAACCAACTGCTTCCCTCTTCCTTTGTGCCTGGCAGGGTGAGTTGACAAATGCTTCTGCTAGTGGCCTTGCAAATTCTAGCACATATCCGTCACGGATAATTTCCAGTATCTACTGGTCAGACGTCACTGTGGTCCAGATGGAATAAAACAGTTGTAATTGACCGCCGACCGCTCCTGTCTGACCTCTGGCTTCATTGGGGTTTCTTGGCGGAGGTCTGCTGGGACTGATAATAGCCCCTTCCAAACTCCCTAGTGCCCCAAAAGGGCTGCCCCCTTGCTCCATACTGACCCCTCTGATAGGGCAAGAATCTCATCGACCTGAATCTCCTAAAATTCTCAGCGTGACCTCTCTGTGAGCCTCCTGGCTTTGGTCCCTTTGGCCTATCCTCCAGCAGGCGACCATCTTTGGAACTGCCTATGTCTTTAATGATCTTTTCCAGGGCCTCCCCAAAGAGCAGCTTGCCCTTGTACGGTAACTTGCTCAGCCGGGATTTGGACACCAGATCTGTTGCCCAATTCCGCAGCCACAGAAAATGTTGTGCTGCAATAACCGACGCCATTGTCTTAGAGGTGATCCGAACCAAAATAATAAAAAGAATTCACCATGTAAGCCACGGCCGACTCAAATTTGGCTCCCTCTGAGACTGCTTGCCCTTCTGATTCCGATGGCTCCCACCAGAGAAACATAACCCCACAGATGGAAGCCTGGAGCACCAGGACACTTCAGTCAAATGCTTAAAGAGTGACTCTAGCCTCCAATCTTGCAGATCCTTCTACTGGAATGGTGGTCTTCTTGGTCACCGCTGAGACCAAGGCATCCGCCTTGGGCATCTTCAAAAGCTCCTGAGGAAGGGGATAGAGCTTACCAATGGGTCTACTCCCCGTCAGGGTGGCTTCCGGATACTCCCATTCTGCCTCAAACATCTTTTTTATCACCCTGTGAACAGGGAAGCACACCTGTGTCCCCTTAAAACCTTGATGCAGTGGGTCCTCTAATGGCTCCTCTGTCTGCGCTGATGGAATATTTAGGGCAGCAAAGGAATGAGCAATGGGAGCTCCCAGTTCCTCTTTATGGAACACCCAAAAGATATTTAGGTCATCCCCCATGGCCAGCTTACCTTCCTCCAACTCCGGGGACCACAGTTCCCCCCAGAGCTCCGCTGCCTCAAACTGCTTTAATCCCTGACAACAGAGGAGTCCCTGCCCCACCAATCGGGACATGGTGCCATGTCTTTAACCCCTCGGGAGGTCCCCTCCCCAGGTCTCCTTGAAATAGTGCTTCACCTGCAGTAACCCCCATAGATTTACCTGGAGATTCTCCTGTTGTTGTCTGTGAATTCTTAAGGCAACATGCCTTATACAAAGATAAAATGAACTCTGGGGAGAAAAGGAACTCCAGCCCCTCTGGTTTAGCTAGAATATCCATTTGAGATGGGGATGCTATCAGCACAGTCTTTTTTGCCTTGCTCTTATGTTTATTTTTCTTCTCATTCTCCCTGGTGAAATGGCCTTGGTTCCTGTCAAAACCACGGGAACCACCGGCCTAGGAGAAATGTCTACTGATGATGCCCCGTTTTGCTCCATGGTCTCCACTAGCAACTCCAGCTGAAGCCGACAGCCCTGACACAAACAGGTTTGGCAAAGCCCTGCCAGTCCTAATCCGTGACTGCAGTCACACTCTGCGCATGCTGGAGGAGTCGGGATCATGCACACGTCACCCCACCAAATCTCTTCAAGCTGTTGCTGCCTCAGGTAAAATGGAGCTGAGAAAAACAAAAGTGTGCCGTTGAAGGAAAATCCCATGTACGGTCACAGCAGCCTCCCTTGAAGAAACAAATGGTAAAGGCACTTACCCCAAGCCGTTTCCATTCAGTTGTGCCTGCATGGAGATAGCCAGAGAACTTGCCGCTAGCAGGTCTCTGGCTATCCCGCTGGGAAAATGGGAGGGAGGAACCTGGGTATCTCAGGTAAGCACACCCCTGGGCATTTTCTGGCACTCACTGCTATGCTTGAGGCAGGCTCTGCCTCAGCTGCATTCTGCACTTCCCTGCTGTCCCAAAGGGAAGTGCTCCCAGCCTTCACCTCTCTGGGTCCTGAGAATGCCCTGCTAGGGCAATCAGAAACCTCTCGTAGCAAGGATTTCTTCTCCCTCTTTATTGTTATTTATGAATTCTATTCTCTTGTCCTAACTGCCTTGGATACCACATGGAGGAGCTCTCCCCCAGCTGCTGAGGACTGAAAGACTGGAGTCAGGAGAGGTGGGAGGAGCTCTTATTCTGCATCACCAACTCGGTCTTGTTCAATCCTCAACTGCTGGAGAGGGCTGACTACCCATTCGTGGACTGGCCTGGAGGGACGATGAGGAAATGGAGATTTTTGAAAAGGCTGAATTTACACGTGGATGTAAAAATTCTGAGGGGGAAGTGTCAGGAGCATGGTTAGGGAAATGATCTGGCCAGGTTAAAAATCTACACATGCATTCCCCATTTCATTTAGGGAATACCTGTGTATGATTGCAATTGCCTATACCTGGATTTACAGCTCTTCTTTGACATGTATAGTTTTTAAAAAGTGTTTGTTTTGGCCAGCCCTTTACAGAAGGGATTAAGCAGGTTATCCTTCTTGCAATGCAATGTGTGCCTTTGAGTCAATGCTGACTCCTGGCGACCCAGCAGCTCCTGGGTTTTCTTGGCAGTGTGACTGCAAGTAGATTGCCAGGCCTTTCTTCCGAGGCAATGGAGGGTTAAGTGACTTGCTCAAGGCCACAGGGAGTGCTAGTGGCAATCAAACCCTGGTCTCTTGGATATCAAGCCCATTATTTCCACCTACAAACTGAAATTAGATAAAAATAGCAGCATCTATAGTTAATTGATGCCATTTATACATGTGGATTTGCAAAATAGCTGACATACACGCATAAGTGCTAGTACCTACATGTGGAAGTTGCCAAGTTCCCTCTGTTGATTTTTTGCATGTGTACTTTTGATTTCCAGCTCCACATATTGGCAAATACATGTGCATTCTTGGAAAAGAGATGGCTAAGGGAAGATAACATAGAGGTCTATAAAATTGTGAGTAGAGTGGAAGGAGTAAATTTATTTCAATTGTTTAGTCCTTCAAAAAGTAGAAAGACTAGGGGACAAAAAATGAAGCTACAAAGTAGCATATTTAAAACTAATCTGAGAAAATATTTTTTCACTCAACTTGTAATCAAACTCTGGAATTCTTTGCTGAAGGAAGTAGCAAAAGCTGTTAGTGTGGCCGGGTTCCTGGAGGAAAATCCATAAAGCATTACTAAAGAGGATCAGGAAAATCCACTACTTACCCCAGGGATAACCAGCATGGAATCTGTCTACCTTATGGGAACCTGACAGGTACTTGGTGACCCAGTTAGCTACAGTTGGAAACGGGATACTGGGCTTGATGGGCCTTTAGTCTGACCCAGTATGGCACATCTTATGCTCTCCTGCAATATTTTAGAAGAGGCCCGACGTTTAAGAGATCCTTTTCTAAAAGGCTGCCAGAATGTCTCGATTCTGACCTTCACATACTATTTAAAATGTGTGTTTTAAAGTAAAGAAATGTAAAGCAATGCAAATATAAAAAATCCAAACTATAGACACACATTGATGGGTTTCATACTAGCAATTACCACTCAATAAACAGATCTTGGAGCCACTGTGAACTATGTTTTGAATTCTTCAGTTCAACATGCAGCAACAGCAGCAGCAGCCAAAAAATGAGTAAAATGCTAGGAATTATTCAGAAAGGAATAGAGAGAAAAACAGGGAATATTACAATGCAACCATTCCTCTAGTATTGTGTGCAATTCTAGTCAGCATATCTCAAAAAAGATATAGAACTAGAAATAATACAGAAGAGGTAATAAAAATTATTAGGGGGATGGGTGGGTGGAATACCCCTTATCAAGAAAAGTTTGACGGGACAGGGCTAACTTGGAAAAGACATGACTAAGAGGAAATATGATAGAAGTTTACAAAATCATGACTGGTGTGCAACAGGTTGATAGGAAATGGTTATTTATTCTTTCCAACAGAAATAGGACTAAGGATAATCTGTAAAACAAACGAGTAACAGATTTAATACCAATCCTGGAAAAAATGTTTCAGTCACTTCATAAATAAACTATGGGATTTGCTACCAGAAAATGAAGTAATGCAGCTAGGTTAAAAGTGGTCTGCATACATTTTGACATAGGTCTATTAAGTGTTATTTCGTTGGATAGCTTTAGATGACCCTGCCTCCTGCTTTTGGAAGTGAGCAGCATGGAATGGGATTCCATATTTGAGGTCTGACAGAGACTTCACATGACCTGGACTGGCCATCGTCATGTACAGAATGCTGAACCTGATGGACTTTTGGTTTGATCCATCATGCCATGTCTTACATTCTTAAATCATCAACAATTTAAAAAATCACATTAAAGAAAAACACCAATATCTTCTTTGTCATTTCCTCATGGGGACACATAATATATAACATTCCACAACATATGCCCTATCAATGAAGAATCATGATTTCAGTAATATAACTAATCCTTACTGCCAATAAAATAGCATTAAGTAATCTTAGGGTGCAATTCACCCCAGATGGCTTAGCCTCCAATAAGAAATCCCCAATCACTATCGGGCAATTCAACAACTTGATGATTCGGACGTTGTGGTTAGGAGAGCGGACAAGGGTGGTGCCACTGTCCTTTTGGCAGCTGACCAATATCAGAGGGCGGTTGATGTTCATTTAAACAACCGGGCTAATTATATTGTTTTGCCCAGGGAACCGACTGAGGATATCCAGAGCTGTATTCATTCGGTTGTGTCTGCCGCCTTCTTCCATAATTGGATTACTAAACAAGAACTGGATTTTCTTGAGAAAAAACAGCCTAAAGTACCGGTTTTTTATCTGGTTCCTAAAGTGCATAAATCATTACAGAATCCCCCTGGACGCCCCATCGTGTCCTGCAGGGACTCTTTACTAGAGCCCCTGTCGAAATTTTGTGACATTTTTCTGCAACCTGCAGCGTCTAAAGTCCGTTCTTATATTAGAGATACTGGGGATTTTTTGAACCAGCTGAAGGACTGTTTGGATGTGACTGCTTATACATATTTGGTCTCTCTTGATGTAGTCTTTATATACTAATATTGATCAACGTGAGGCTCTTGCATGTTTACAAGATTACCCGTTAGACATTCCAGATCGGATCCCTAAACAGTTTTTGCTGAATTTGTTGGAGATGGTTCTGAGTAATAATTAATTTTTATACCAACAACAGTTCTACAAACAGATCCATGGTATTGCGATGGGGGCTACTGTAGCCCCATCCATAGCGACCCTTTTTATGGCAGTGTTTGAGACATCCTATGTCTATTCTGATATGGCATTTCAATTCATCCCCTTCTGGAAGAGATTCCTTGATGATGTTTTCTTTCTTTGGACTGGCACCCGGGGGGATTTAGATCAGTTTTTGCAGAGGCTGAACTCCCATGCAGCACGAATTCAGTTTACGGCACAAATGGATCCTCACAGTATACAATTTTTGGACATTACGGTGGTTTTGACCCCTCAGGGTTTTGAAACGACTTTATATCGCAAGCCTATTCAGAGGAATACCTTGCTCCAATATGACAGTTTTCATCCCTGAGCGCTTCGGCGGGGTTTACCCTTTGGTCAGTTTTTACGCCTGCGACAAAATTGTTCGACTGTCTGAATTTCATCTCCATGCGGCGGAACTTAAGTCACGTCTGGCCTGTAGGGGCTATCCGTCTGATGTTATTAATCGGGCGTATAAGAGAGCCTGGCATTTACATCAGGAGTGGCTTCTTTTTCCGAGGGACTCTAAACCTTCCAAGTGGTCATGGGGGTCTTGCCTAATACTCATAGTATGACCCAAGTTACTAAGGTGTTACATCGGTTTTGGCCCATTTTGGGGTCGCATGAGTGTTTTCGGCAAACTACTTTGCGTATTGCATATTCTCGTAAAGCGAATTTGAGAGATCTGATCATGAAAACTACCTCCCCGCAGGATCGCCCTGTGAGGAGGCATAATGATAATGGGCATTTTGCTTGTGGGAACTGTACTTATTGTTCTCTTACCCCGGGAGGTTCTGATTGGATAGACATGCATACATCCCGGACCTATACAACGGTTTGGCACACGGACTTTACTTCATCCTTTGTGGTGTATTTGATTGTCTGCCCTTGTTCCCTTTATTATGTGGGACGTACTAAACGTGCGGTGAAGGTTCGTCTTTCTGAGCATGCTTCTAGACTACGCACTAACTCTCTTTCTGCTCCTATGGTGGAACATTGCTTAATTGCTGGGCATGATTTCCCTTCATTTCGATGGAGAGTACTGGATTTTATTCCTATTGATCCAAGGGGTGGGGACAGAGAACAACGATTACAGTGGCGAGAACAAAGATGGATATATTCATTGAATTCTGTTACCCCTAATGGTCTCAATCTTCAAGTGGACTGGCATACTATTCTTTGAGTGGAATTTGGAGGTTCCCATAGAGGTTTTCTCTGTGCTGTGGGATTCCCTCTGTTTGGGTTCTCTCTGCATTTTGATTGGTGGCTTCGAGTTTTCAACGGAAGCTGATGTCAGACGCCGATGTCTATTTGGTGGGTTACACCCCCATGGTGGTTTGTCATTCATGCTTTCCTTCTTGCCAGCTGCGGATGGACCTGAAGCAGGGTTTCATAACATTTTGATTGAAAACCCGAAACGTGAGCCGCGTCGTCATTTCTGAATTACTGCCATATTTCAGCTGCGTTGATTGCACTATTTGAAAGCTAAGTTTGGATTTCTACTTTTATCCACATATAAAGTCTTAATAAAAGGAGTTGCCACAGTGGTGCCTGGAGTGTCTTCCTGGCACTGTGTTGGCGTATTCCGACAAAAAGAATTGTGTATTTGGGGGTATTGGATATTGGAATCTTTTGATTTTGGGACATTTAGGTTGATTCCGATTGGTTTACTTATTTTTGGATTCCAATAAGAAAACAACAATCGAAGACTGGTATTTTCTGAAATGCTACAGACTGAAAGGAGGACATTTGATTGCTATTTGTGCTATTTTGAAACACTGAGACACATATTTGGAAGGGACCAAAAATCATATTGAGAATATATAGGCAGAAAGACCCCCCCATCCCCAATACACACACTCCATAGACACACATAAACACATCCCTAAGGACTCTGCCGCAGATATATTTACTCTAACTCAGACTAGGAGTAAACCAGCCTCCCTCTGGTGAATTAAGCTCCCATTCTCTCATATGGGAAGAAAAATATATCTTCTGTTCCTACCATTTCTTTTCTATTCCTCCCACAGAAATCATAGGATTTGAACCATGCCACCTTTTTGCTTTTACTCTATTGATTCCTCTGGCATAGAATCAGAAACAAAGTTTGTGTTTATGTTTATTAAAACTTGCTTACCCGCTTTTTGAAGCACAGCAATATGGCAGTACAAAGTAAAATCAAATAATCAAAATAATAATAGAAGTCAATAAGTTAATCCAAATTTAAATAAAAAGGAAATTAACAATTGAAAAAGGCATAGAAAGTGTAAAGAGGTCGGAAGGAGCTGCCGACTACCTCTCCCCAAGAGTGTCCTTAAACACCAACCCAAATTAGTAAGCTTTGAGGCCTTTCCTAAATCTGGTAATGGAAGTTTCAGCTCTTAATACTGAAGAAGAGAGTTCTGAAGAATAGGGGTAAAACATGAAAAGGCAGAATGACGTCTGAGCTCATATTCGTCCAAGAATGTGAAGGAATAACTAGATTATCATCTTGAGAAGAACAGAATGTTCTTGCTAGAGTGTATGGAATGAGAATGTTAAACAGATAATCTAGGGCTGCTTTCCAAAAGTTGGCATCAAGTCCTGTTTCGTGGCCTGATTTGCCCTCCCACACAGCTTTTGCTTCAGTTTGAATACTGACTCATTTTTATTTGCTTGGCTTAGCAGATCACTTTCTGCCTCAGCTACTCTTTCCAGTCTTCAGTTGGGTACACCAGCCCTAATTTTAAAAGGTCAACAAATTTGGCATGCCAAGTAACCGTGGTAGATCGGACCCGGTACCCTACCCATCCAGCCCATCCACAACCCCTATCCCCCCCCCCCTGCCTCCCTTCACCACCCCTCCTCTGCTTCTCCAAAAATTACACATAGAACATCTTAGTGGGAAGAACCAACTGGTCGCAGCTTTATTATATTTGTAAACAATTGAACATTACAAACCAGAACAATCCTCTTAACAATCTCCTAACAGCGGAGCAATGCCTCACCAGCCATACAATTAGCAAAGTGACCTCGCCTCCGCTTCGGCCGTGTCCTGCCACCGGCCAACTTCTTATCGCCCTTTCCCCGACCTCGCCATGTGACTAGCAAAGGCCAGCCAGGGCTTATCCGGGTCGGGGGCACCCCGCCCCCACCCATGTCCTAAAGGCTCCGGACCCCGGAGACCTCCGCGATCCCGCCACCGGCACAGGTGACATTAATGTCATTGTGCCGCCCCCCACTTCCCAGCTGCGACCAGTCAGTCTCCCGCTGCGCTGCCCCTTCCAAGGCCTCTTGCCAGTCATTCAAAAGCAAATCGACCCCCACCGGGGATAAATGTACGCCATCTTGCCAGTACAACCCGGCACAAGTAACTTCCACCCAAGGATGTAAGACTTGAATTCCACCCTGCTCACTTATCCATCCTATTTGTCGATTTATTTTTGTGAGACCCCGCGACCAGCGCCGCTGGGCCTGGCAAGCAGGCCTTGGAATAATGTCGGACCATATTAACAATACCCCTGGGAACATGCGCAGCACAATTGCCAAATCCCGCTTCACAGCTCTGATGAGCTGCTTACAAGTCCACGCCGTCAGGTCGTTGCCAACTAGATGCAAAAGTACAAACTTCGGCTTGCGCCTCACTCGCTCATGGTGCCACAGCAAAGGCAGGAGCTGAGTCCACCGCAGACCTCGCTCGCCCAGTCATAGAATCGCCACCAGAGCTGGATCAAGTCCCAGGTTAGGCCCAAACGGACGCACTGCCGCTCGCCGACCTGCCCAGAAGACGAAGGAATGCCCAATCATCCAACAACTTTGAGTATTCCTTTCCTCATTTGCAAAAGAAAAAACAATCAACCATGAAATAGGTACCCCCACCCAACCCATCATAAACGTACATAACCTCGGAAGGCTCGAGAACGCCATCTCCCAATATTCTGTATGTCCTGTTGCGACAATCCCGCAGCTGCAGCACTGGTTGCCGCGCCTATGCAAAAGGAATGTGCCGCCAAATGCTCCGGGCATTCACCCACGAACCTCAACGCATTAGCAGCCACTCATCCTCATGAAGGAATAACCCTCCGTCCACTGCTGGGCGCACTCGTAAGTAATCTCGCATGGCGGCAACCGGACACATTGACAATCCCCCAACCCCGCTCAACCGCACCCACAAACCCTTCCCCTTGTTGATCTGTCTTAGATTTTGCCAATAAAACTCTCAACTGGCCCCTCTCAAGGCAGACATGCTGCCGTTGCACAAACCTGACTGCTCCGGCCCTGCTCGAGTTTGGCACCAGTTCCCGCATCCTGAAGGCACCAAAAAATGCAAGACTAAACACTGCCCGAAAGAGAACAGCCTCATACTGAGATGAAGCCACCGCAAGCAACGACTTGCATAACATTTCCAACAATTCATGTGTGATCGGCCTCCAAGCATCCGGAGGAGCAGGTGCGACTCGGCCCCACCCTTGAAGCAGCTTACGAGCTTGGAATCCCTCTACAAGAAAATCCCAACCAACCGCTTTCGCAAAAAATTCAAAGCCCGCCAGGTGGCTACGCACTGAAGATCGAGCCACGCCGTGCGCTTTAGCCCAAACTACATACTGTCCCATCAATTGAGCAGATATCGCCCCATACTGCCACCAACAGCTGTCCAGAAAGGCCACCACCTTTTCACATCCTCGCAGATACGCTGCCCATGTCCCAGCAGCAACTGAAGTCCGCAGCAATTCCTTCATCCCTGGTGGCCAAGACTCCATAACTTCCAAGGGACTGCGCCTCCTTCCACATCCGCTTCTGGTGCCAATCTTCAAAATCGATCCCACTTGAAACGAGAAAGAGCATCCGCAATCTCGTTAGAGTGCCCCGGTATATGTCTAGCCCTCAGTGACACATTCAAACGTAAGCATGTGTAACACAGCAGATCTGTCCCTTGCTTTAAATAGACAAAAACCTGATGCAAACAGGCTAGGTTCTGACAGGCAGGCAGATCAGAAGCATTTCTGTTGCCATAAGCAACCCAGGCAGGCACAGGATCTGCAGCCGTGCCTAGTTAGGAAACACCTCTCATTAGAGGGAGAGAACAACTTCCACGTGAGGGAAGACACGCCCCTAAGGCATTATAAAAAACGTGTAGAGAAAACAGCTGATAGCTCAGAGAGGACCCGGAGCTCAGAGAGGACCGGGAATTCAGAGAGAACCAGGAGTTCAGCGAGGACGAGGAGTTCAGAGAGGACCCAGAGAACTCAGAGACCTGATAGGACCAGTGGAACAGGAAACTCCAAAGGAAGTTACACGGGAGACTTCAGAGGAAGTTACAGAGGGTGTTGTAACGTCAGAAGCTGCCATGAGGGAGAAGTGCTGAGTGATTCTGAAACAAGCTCAGACTTCTCAGAGACGGAGTTTGAACCCCCTGCAGTTCCAGTCAGAAAGCTACAAAAGAGTTCTACACCAGGAACTAGAAAAGGTTCCATTTGGCAGGTTAGTCAAAAGAAATATCCACCTCTGATACAGAGAGGAATTCCTCAACACCTACTTGAATGGGAGAGACGTGAGACAGTGAAAAAGCCATGTGTGTTTGAGAAGCAGGCTTGTAAGAAGCGGTCTCAGAACGTTGAGGGAAACTGGGCTATTGAAAATGTTTGTATGGATGAGACAGACAATTATATACCAGATAAACCAAGGCACAGAGTGATAAGAGAGAAACCTGTTCATTATAAAGAGCAGTGCTGTGAGCTACCAGTAAATGGGAGTAGCCGAGAGCCAGCAGCTAACAGAGGGAAACGTTATTCCAGGAAGTGTGTTTCTCTGCCTTGCCATTATAAAGTAAATGGTAATTACTTGCCTTGTACTGACTATGACTATTTGAGAAACCCAGGAGAAGATATAGAGCAAAGATATACGCAGGCTGTTTGTTCACAGGACAATGATATTGAGCCAATGATAACAGAAGATAGCTGTTTGAATCCAGGCTTGGAAGAAATGGAATGCTCTCTAATGATAGCTGATGAGAATCCTTCTTTGTTGTAAACTGATACAAAAGGTTAAGAAGAGATTATCAGCTGCCTGCTATAATTATTCAGTTTCTGTTACATTTGAAAGCAAGTTTGCTACCTTTAAGTTCATCCAGTTTTGTATCCTAAGTTTTACTTCTGTTGTTGATGTTTTTGAAAATCCATAAACCCCGGGAGGGGAAATAAAATCCTTTTGAACCTTGACCACTTGGATCCACGACTACACTCCTTTCCAATACAAGGTCAGGTGACTTAATAGCTTGGCTAACTGCCTATACCACAGCCCTGCTGGGACTATAGGTGTTACACATGTTAAAACCACTTCCCTCATCAAGTTCGCTACCTGGACACTATGCGGCGTGTAATGATTCACCACACTGACCACCGCTTCGTTATCACACCACCATACCACTCTTCTATTACGCAGTCTCTCCAGCCACAACTCCAACGCCACTAACATAGGAAACATCTCTAAGAAAGTTATATTGCTGGTGAGTCGCGACTCGTGCCATGCTTGCGGCCACTGCTCCGCACACCACGACCCCCCGAAATAAATACCCAAACCTATGCCCCCCGCTGCATCGGTGTACAATTGCAGATCCACACTACTGAGCTCTGCCTCCATCAAGACCGTGGTCCCGTTAAGTTCCTCCAAAAAGACCTGCCAGATCCTCAGATCTGCCCTAATCGACTTCGAGAGCCTAATATGATGATGTGGCCTGCGTACTCCCGCCGTCGATGCAGCTAACGCATGACCTGCATCCCTTACCAACTCAACCGCCTTATCGAATGATGCGTATCGTACGGTACACAATTCACGCGGGATGTAGTCATTTACCGACTCGCCCAGCGGACTAGACAAATTATGTATCAGCTGGAATTTCCCAGGCTCCTTTTAGGTATGATCCCTAACGGTGAGACTACCATCCTCGCGAATGGCTGCCTCCTAAAAGGGCCTGCTACTCTTCCAAGCTTCAATTCCCCTTCCAACTTTTCCCACACAACCGTTGCGAAGCGCCGAACTGAAGGCGAATTCCACGCCCCCGTCCCTTCAACTTGCCCACAAACTGGAATCACAAAACCAAAATTAAAACCTGAATACAAAACCGCTCCATCCTTTCGCCTAGGGTATCGGCCTAACCACCCGTTCAACACCTCCACCCGAATCGGCGTGGGGGCAAGGCCAAATAAATCCTCATTGCTTTGCGCCAGGCACGGGGGCCTGAGAAGCTCCTTTTTTAAGGCATTTGATTGCGGGATGGGCTCCACCACAAATGGAGCACACGTGTCTAAATTTGCAGTCTGGAAAAGGGCACGAGGTCTTGTTAAACCTCCAGCAGACATCGCCTGCTCCACTTCCTCCTGCTCGCTGCTGCCCGATGCTCCCTGCCCCCGAAAGGAACGACCTGCTCCCGTATTAACCCCTGCTGCTCCTTTGGCCCCACCCCCTCCACCCCCGCTCACCTTGGCCGACATCTGGGTCAACCACAAATTAATGTCCTGCATGCCCCTCGACACCAATCGATTCTCTTCCATCTTGTCCCTGAATTTCTCGTCATAGTTTAACCATGACCACCCTTCGTGCGTCTGTGAAGCTTCCAAAATTGCATCGGCATACGATAACAGCATCTCGTATTGCTCCGGGTAATGCTGTCCCCAAACACTCGCCAAATGCAAAAATGCTCGGGTCCAGTTAACCACATTCCGCAAAACTTTCTTAACACGCCCAGCCTTCTCATCCTCCTTACGCTTCCTTCTACTTTCCCCCGAATGTTTCCGGCCCTCCGACAGCCGGGAAATATCAATATAACTACGCTTCTTAATTCTTTGTCTTAACTTCTTCGGAACTCCCTCCCATATCTCTGAGAAAGCTACCGCCGTAGGAGCTCCCCGTGCTTGCCCCGCTCCCGGAACCCCCTTACCGCTCCTTCTTTGATGCCTACCATCTTCCGAGGATGATGACGAGGACGACAAAGCCGAGGACGATGACGACGATGCCAATGATCTAGATCTCCGACGCCTCCTACAGGAATGCCTCCGTTTTTTACTTCCTTTTCCTTTTTCCCGCCTACTACTCCCCTCCCAACCCTCCTCCAGTGCCTCCCGTAACTCACCCAACACAGCTGCCGCAGACGCCACCACTTCGAAAGGACACACATCCGCCGTGCTGAGCCCACGATCCTGCCGCTGACCAACCTCCTCTCGGGACGTGACCGCACCTGACCCCATCCGTTGCATTGGAGAATTCCCCGGATCCAAGTGCTCAGCTGGCAGCTGTCCTCCTGCTCCCTCATACCCTCCTGTTTCTCGTGCCATGGCCTGCGACTGCATCACTGGAGACTGTGGAGACATAATAGGAAAAGGAGGGGGGGAAACAGCAGGGGGCCAACCTGGGTGCCATGCCCCTAACCATTCAGCTCTGGAGGAACCTTGACCGCCCCCCAACGAGTGCGCCCAAGCGGGATGGCCAACCCAGAACCCACAGCCAGTTTGGCCTGACTGCCCGCCTATAGGGAATACCATGCTTCCACCCGCCAAATTGTGGGATCCCGCAGACCCAGTCACAGACCCCATCCCTTGATCCCCACTGCCCCTCCTCCCTTGTGCAACATTCCACTGCACCTGTTCTAGCCCCCCTTCCCTATCCAGCTCTCCTCCAAACATAACAGCTCCATGCTTCCCGCTACCTACGGGTACCGCCTCTGAACCGGCCCCTCTACCCACAAGACTGTGGCTGTCCTCGCCTTCCTGTCCCCCACAACAGGGACCCCATACACCCTTTGCCCTTCGCCACTGGAGGCCCACCCCTCTCTCGAGGAGGCCCTTTTGCCCTTGCCTGACTCCTACTCGAAGTCACCAGGCGCCCACGCCCATCATGACTGCTCTCCCCTTCTGAAACCTCCTCAATCACTCTTCCCCCACTTTGACTCTGCACGCCCCGCCCCCGCACGCTCCCCCTCACCCTGCCGGGTCCCCGTGCTCTAGTCCGCTCTCCACCTCAAGCCATCTACCAGCCTGCAATCTGCACCACTGAATTTAGTTCTCTAATCACACTGCCTCAGTTTTATTTATTTATTTATTATTTAAAACAACCCTTGACTCTGGCAATGGCTTAAAAACAAAGGAAAAAAGGAGCACTTGCCTTTTACGGGCCCCTCCGCTCTCAACACCTACTGCCGCAGCTCCTGTCCCTTCCCCCTATGCACTCGCCCTCCTGCTCCGGGCCCGCTGCACGTGGCGAACCTCATGCGCCGCCTCCGCTCCCTCTCCTGATGCAGTACCTCGTAGCTCGCTCAGCTCGGGCCAACCCAAAGAGAGTCACCTCCCGCACCGCCTCCGCTCCCACTCCCGATGCGGTACCTCACGGCACTGAATTCTCCACCTTATTAAAGGCCCACAGTCGAGGCTTGCCGTCTCTGCTCCCCGTACGCCAAGCCGGACCGCCGCACACCCGCCGCTGGAAAGACGGAACCCGCCAGCCTCCTTTACTTTTAAAGCTTCGGGCACGTCGGCTCCCTCTCATTGGCTCCGCTCCTGTCCTCTGCGGAGCCAATGATTTTAAATGACGTTGCAAGCGTCAGCCGTGTCACATTCCCTTCGCCCCCACTTCTTCCCCCTTCAGAGCCATAAGCAGGGCCCCGGGTCCGGGCCGATCACCCGGTTACCGGCGTCCACCGGGACCCTGCCCGCGTACTTTCCATTATTTAACCACATTAATTCAGTTTGGATGCTAGATCTTTTTTTTGATGCATCCATGTACATTTACACATATCAAGATAAAATAACACACCTAGAGTTAGATTCACTAGGGTGTGCTACTGCCTTCATCCTGTGCATAAATGGAACCTGAAATAAATAACGTGTTAATGAGAGTTAGTATGTAGTAATACAGTTGTGTTTTGTAGTAAATTTAGTCCCTAGTGATTGGGTAAGCCTCCAGTCTCAACAAATGCCATTTGTTCTATAGTTAAAATCTGTGAACATGCATTATCAGAATTCTGTCTTTCCTTTAATAAGTAAGAAAAGGACACTCAAGCATGGATGTTTCTAATTTTCTCCATGGACAGAAATGCATAAAATTATTTTTTTAAGATTTGACACTATTTCAAAACTAAGGAAAACAAAAGCTGACTAATGACAATTGGCTTGCACTGGTGGACTAAATATTCTAACAGTTATATGATGTTATTGTAAATGGATATGTCTGTTTTATATAAATTAGCTATTAAATGATGGCTGTACACAATTATTTAACTACATAAACATGGACTTACTTTAATTTATAAGTGACCTGAACAGAAGATAAAAAGTGGAAAAAAGAGCAGATCTGGGCATACTGAAAAGCTTCAGGCTTCTCATGTCTCTGCAGCAATGCAAGCTCCCCATGCAGACTGAAAATTAGTCCCTATGGGGCAATATTCAACTGCCTTATCATTATAAACCCCAAATGCAGTTTTTATCTTTGAGGTTTGCAACTATTATTAAAGTTTAACTATTTGGGTAGTTTCGTTTGATTATTGCATTGGAAAAAGTATCCACAGAATGTAAATCATGATTCCACTCACCCTACTCAAACCCCTCCCCAGAACATGCTTACTCTGCACTATGTGCTCACTTGCACTGTGTGTGCTTTTAGGCATGAGCTACTTTTGAAGTGCCATTTTATGCATGAAAAATGTTTATAAAATGACCTCCATAATGGATGTCAGTTTTTAAAAGCTCATTTCTGTGGATGAAACAATAAATGCCTTTAAAAATTTCCATCTATACTCACAAAATAAACCACCAATACCTTAGAAATCTATGAGGTAATAAATGTTTGCCATGCAAGGCCAGCCAGTATCCAAATGAATCCCCCCCCCCCCCCACACACACACTTTGATTCTACACATGCATACACATACATTCTGTCATCCACATAATCTTTCTTCTATATCATTATCTTCTTCATGAAGAGACAAAATACATAGGCCACTAGCCACACCCCTTTAATTTATACCATGCATTCTTTAACTACTGCATTTCTGGCATAGCCTCAGGTGCGAATGCTCGCAAGTCTCTTTATGCTGTAAGATGGCTGGCTTTCTTGCGTGCCAGTTTTGTGCCTGCTGTGCTCTTCAGCTTTGATTCTATCTGCCATCTGCTTCAATATTAACACAGTGCATGCACCTTTATTCTGTCCCTCTCTTGTGTGCCTGCATGCTTGGACACTGTGTTATTTCCTGTTCGCGCTGTCCTCTGTTACAAGAATATGAAAGCATGTGCTGTTCCTAAGTAGTGTGCCATGGTGCTTATCTTTGTTTGTCTTGGTTACATGGCACATTTTTCATTTATGCTTCACAATGCATCTGCCACCCTAGGTATTAGTACCATCTTCCTTTTCATTTCTCCTGTTCAACCGATTCTACGGTAGCCTCTTCCACAATCTAGGCTTATCACCCATGCATGCATGCTTACATTTCCATGGGTTTGCTCCCTGAAGGTACAGTTGGATTTGCTGCTTTAAAACAAATTATTTAGTAAATGACAATAGATAAAGAGCAACATGGCCCATCCAGTCTGTCAGCTAAGGTGGTTAGGGTTGTCTATTGATCCATACTGCTTCCCTCTCATGCCTTCATACTGCTAGCACTCTATGTTTGGTTTCCATCCTCCTGCCATTTAGGAGTATTCTGTGTTTATCCCACCCCTTTTGAATTCCATCACCAATTTTGTCTTCACCACCTCCTCCAGAGCATTCCATTTTCTTATGTTTTTCCTGAGTCTATCTCCTTGCAGCTTCATATCGTGACCTCTACTTTTAGTGCTTC
This sequence comes from Ichthyophis bannanicus, assembly GCA_033557465.1. Lineage (NCBI taxonomy): Eukaryota > Metazoa > Chordata > Amphibia > Gymnophiona > Ichthyophiidae > Ichthyophis > Ichthyophis bannanicus. The sequence goes on from CM066031.1 coordinate 1,302,309,633, forward strand.
CTCTCCTTGGGAAACGTTTGCTCATTAATATCTTGCAAGTATTTAAACATCTATAACATGTCTCCCTGTACCTCTTCTCCTCTAGGATATACATATTTAGGACCTCAAGCCTTTTCTCATATGTCTTCTGATACAGATTCCTTACCACTCTGGTTGATTTTCTCTAGACTCCCTCTAGTCTCTTTATGTCCTTACTAAGATATGGCGTCCAAAACTGAACACAGAATTCCAAGTGAGGGCCTACCAACAACTTGAACAAGGCATTATCACTTTATTTTTTTTACTGGTTATGCTTCTTTCTGTATAGCCTAGCATCCTTCTGACTTTAGCAGCCACCTTATCACCTTGTTTTGCAGCCTTGAGATCCTGAGATGCTATTACTCCAAGGTCTTTCTCCTGATCTGTGCACATATAATTCCTCTTATCGCATATAAATTCTTTGGATTTCTGCACCGCAAACGCATCACTCTACACTTTGTTGTACTAAAAGCTAACTGCGAAGCATTCAACCAGTACCAGAGCTTCCTTCCTATTAAAAGTGGCCCATTTCCTATGTATTTAAATTGTGAAGGTATTTAACTGTCTCTATCATACCTCCCCTATTACACCTTTCTTGCAGGATGTACAGTAGTTATTAAGATATTAAAGTCTGTCTACATACATTTTATGCCAAGAAGGTGTTGTCTCAAGACCATGCACACAGTATGCTAAATGAGGTCTCTCAAGACACTTAAATAGTGGCACTATCATCTCCTTTACCTTACTGGCCATTGCTTTTGCTATAGACGCAAGATTTCCCTTGGCTTTCGTTGTCATCTTATCTACCTGTTTAGCCTTAGGTCATTAGACATGGTAACCCCCAGGACGCACTCTTCTTTCATGCACAGTACTTTACCCCCTATACTGTACTCTCCCTTGTGTATTTTCAGCCCAAATGCATGACCCTATTTTATTTTTATTTCTTTTTGCATTTACCTTATCTGCTAAACTCTAGACCAGGCATGTCCAACTTCGAACAGGTTGTGATTTACTTTTTCCAGCCAAAAGTGCCGGTGATCTACTACCATGAAAATTAAGTTTCAAATTCTTTTCAAATTAAATTTTAACCCATTAAAGTTGGAGGATTCCCCCCCCCCCCCATTTCTAATGAACCTTCTGTCATTTACTTGGATGTGATCAGCTGTTAAGCAAATTAAGCAAAAACAAAACAGAGAGATGAAGATCCAGTAAGAACTGCGAGGGGAAATGGAAAGTACGTTTTTTTCTTAAAGTTTTATTGAGTAATAACTTTCTTTGCAACTTTTATTGAGTAAATTGTGTTAAATTTAGGTCAAGTATTGATCCAGGCTGATCTTGCACAATCTTTAATATTTTGCTCTTGCTCATTAGTGAGACGTCTGAGCCTGCATTTCATCCATCAGCTTTTTGAAGTTGAGTGAATATTGCATGAGGGTCAGTCTCAGGGAGTCCTGGAAATGTTCATCTGTCATGTTGGAACGTTGTGTACTCTGTCATTTTCAGATTGGAAAACTCAGATTCACACAAATAAGTTGAACCGAAACAGGAGTGTACAGCTTCACTGCATCTTCTCAAGTTGGGAAATTTGTCTCTAGACACTAGCTTCCAAAATGATTCTTTCTCAGCACGGGTCTTGAGAAAAATGTCATTTTTAAGGGTTACTATTTCATTTTCAAGAGATGGCTTGTACAATGAATAATTTTTACTGACAGCAGCTGCAGTTTCTTTAATGTCCACATCTACTTTGAATGGGTATGACAAATACTGCACAACCATTCCAATTTTTGGAAGTCACAGAATCTTTTTTCGAATTCCTGGATAACAGAACAGATTTCTGTCACATACTTCTGAAAAACAAATTTTGGATATTGTCCCAGATGGTCCCACGTATTAGGAAAATGATCAAAGTGTTGTTTGCAAGGTCAGTCATCATTAAATCAAATTTGCTCTTGTAGGATGAAACTGTACTCATCATCTCGCCAATGCATTTGTTTTTACCTTGTAGTTCAAGGTTCATATCACTTAGTTCGCCTGTAAAGTCAGCGAGAAATGCCAGATCACATAACCACTCCTCATCTTCCAACTCTGCTTGGTCTTCTCCCCTCTCCTTCAAAAAACTTCTTATCTCATTCAGCAAATCACGAAAACTTTGCAGAAATTTGTGCCTACTTAGCCACCTTACATCTGTGTGCAAAATGATTTCCGCTGCCCCTTCATCAAGAGTAAGATTGAAAAGCCATCTTTGAAGTGATCATCCACGAACTGAATTTACAATTTTGAAAGTGATGTCCATGACAGTCTTTGTATTGAGTCTCTTGCTTGTCAAAACTTGCTGGTGAATGATGCAGTGGTAAGAAAGGAAATCTGGGAAGTCGTCATGCTGTCTACAGAGGGCTATGAAACCGTTAACCTCACCTGTCATTGCTCTTGCTCCATCAGTAGACTGGGGTTTCTAGTCCCACAGGTGCTCCTTGTGGTCTTGGGCAAGCCACTTAACCCTCCATTGCCCATGTTCTCTGTAAGTATTAGTGTATGTGTCTTATATCCCCTCGTGTTAAATGTATCCCCCAATTGTGTTGTGACCACTTTGATTGAAGGATAAGGTAGTATACAAAACTGTCCAAATCAGTAGTGATGGAAACAAGTCTATGCAATGGAAGATTACACTTTGTCACAAAAGAATGGAAAGAACTGAATATTTCCTGACTGGTAGTTCTCCATTTTAAAGAAATCATTCCAAGTAGTTCTTCTTTAACACTGAAGTCTTCAAAAACCATCCGGATAAAGACTAGTAACTGGGCTATGTCTCTTATGTCTATAGATTCATCCAGTTGGAGTGAGAAAGCAACACAATTTGAAACATCCTCCAACAATTGTTCAGCTGTGTCTCCACACATCTTTTCTATTCGCTGCACAACAGTGTTTCTTGACAATTGCACATCTTGAATAGCAGCTATGATCTCTTTCTTATTTTTAAATCCTTCAAAAAGATTTTCAGCTGTTTCAAGAAAACAATCTTTTACAAATTCCCCTTCAGTGAAAGGTCTGCATTTCTTTGCAATCAGGTTGTTGACCTTGAAGGATGCTATGGTTGCATTGACCGAATGTGACCTTGGCTTCGTCATCAACTGTTGCTGAGTAGCCAATTTCGATTTAAGTTCTTTGAGCTTCAGTTTACGAATTTCACTTTTGGGTGGAAAATCAGCATCAAACTTATTGCTATGGAGAGCATTATAATGATGTTCCAGATTACCCTTTTTGGGCAAGGATACTGGGGCATTACAAATTAGACAACAACACTTGTCTTTCACCATGATGAAGAAGTAGTCTATTTCCCATTCATCATGAAAGTGGTAGGTTTTGCTCGTCTTTGGAACACTCATCTTCATTATACTGGGGTGGCTGGATGTAAGAAGGCCAAATCTGCTAAGTCAGTATAAACATTGGCTGAATCTGGTCCAAAACTGTCACTGTCCCAAAGTATTAAAGATCAACAGGAACTGAAGACCTCTGGATGATGTGCAATACAAGGACTGGAGATGCCAAAACCACACATGCAGTTCTAAAAGTAAAAATAAGAATTCATCATATTGGCACCAATAATCAAATACCACCAAACAATCATCAAAAAAACTTAAACACCCACAGGCAAGATTCCCGTAGGCAGGGAAAAAAGACAGGCAAAGGATCAGCAGCGGCGGCAAGCCCTCGACAGATGACCTGCTGGCATGAGCTCTCTCCTAGTGACGGGGCGAGCTGCTGGAGAGATGGAGCTGGCGATCTACCTCTGACCCCTCCGCGATCTACAGGTAGATCACGATCTACCTGTTGGACATGCCTGCTCTAGACCATTATTCAGGCTTTGCTAGATCCTTCCTCACAGTATTCACATCTGCAAACATGATTTCCTTTCCTGATAGCCCAGACCAAAGATTAATCCCTCTGGTAAATCACTAGTAGCATTTCTTTCCTCAGCGTGAGGTTAATTTATTTCAAACTTTTATTGCCTCTCGCTCAAATAGTTTCTAATTGATCAGTCACTTTATGCCCTATACCAAAGATGCTAAGTTAAAGTCATCAATGTGGAATGATGTCCACAAGCTTTGCTGTAATTTAAGTATACCAAACAGCAGGAGAAGGTCGTCTTCCACAGAAAAGTAGAGTAGGAGGAAGCGGAAGCCAAGAACCATGGCCAAACACAGTAGGTTATCCAAAAGACTTTATTAGCAGACCCAACTAAAAAGTTTTGGTCTGGGGCCTTCTTCAGGGGTCAAAGAAGACAACAAGCAACGTCAAAAAGGTGGAACAAACCACTCTTCCCAATCTTTATCCTTTGTCACCTCCCATTCAACCAATTTCTAATCCAGTGTTGCTCCGGCTCAAGTCCAGTCCAGTATCATCCATCTCCAGGTCCGGCAGGCAGGCTTCTAGTAATCCTCCTAGCTTAGTCTGCTCTCTAAGAAGAATCCAGGAACCAACATTGGGTCTGCTAATAAAGTCTTTTAGATAAATTACCACGGACAAACACAGTAGGTTAAGTATACCACATTTACTGCTCTTGCAGCATATTATCCAAATCTCTGGACACTATGGGCCCGATTCTGTCCCAGATGTAGATCCCCTCTGTACATCCGGTCTGAACTGGACGTACAGAGGGGATTGTGATTCTGATCTTGCAGGGCATGTCTAGCCGCGCAGGATCAGAATCGTGAACGGTCCTGCACATGCAGGCCGGGACTGCGATTCAGTCCGGCCTGCACGTGCAGGACTGACCCCAGCTAACTCAGTCAAGGCTCTTCAATGGAGCCGCGGTGCAAAGGCATCATGTTGCCATGGCACCACGGCTCCATTGAAGAGCTGTGATGCCGGCTGCCTGAAAAAAGTGTTTATTCCCCGCAGCTCGATCTGACCTCCTGGTCCCCCCTGCCATTTGCGCCCCGGTATGTTAAAAAAAAAAACACGTCCTGGGAAGTTATTACACCTCGGAGGTGGAATAACTTCCCCGAACATGTCACCAGCCCTGGACATACAGAACCGACATTAGAATCGGCCCTGTACGTCCAGGACCTGTGGCCACCCACTGCCTGTCCAGACTCCGCCCCTGAGCCGCCCATTCGCCACCCCATCTAACTACCCCGAACAACCAGCGGGAAATTTATTTGCAGGCAGGGGAAGGCACGAATAACGGGGATGGACGTTCCAATGGGACGTCCATCCCCACTATTCGTGGCTCAGAATAATCCCCTAAGTCAAAGAAATTGATTGATTTGTATCACAAGGCCTATCTCTGGTAAAACCTGCTGGACTGAATCCATTCCATTGATTTATTTACCACCAAGGTCAGATTACTGGCCTATAGTTCCCAGTATCCCCGCTACTTTTTTTGTGAAGAGGAACCACTTTTGTCCATCTCCAGTGCCTTGTGACAGCAGGCTCTAGGCAAGTATTTACAAGGTGGCTTTACCTACTGGATACCAGAATGAATATTGAGGCAACTCCTCCAAGGCACTAATGTACTTAGCAAGTAGATTCTGTTGACCTGTACTGTGTAAACCATATCTGGTGAATGACCTTTATCAGATAAGGATGCAATATGTACATGGGGGATGTTCACCATAACTAAGTTCTCAGGATGATGGCAGAAAGTAGAAAAAAAAGAGCCACATGAAGGTCTACTTACTACTACTTAATAGTTGTATAGCGTTACACGATATACACCCTCAATTGCTGTGAGGGCTTGTGTGCATCAGTGATGCTGAGAGCTAAGTTATCAGTAGCATAATTACTGACAGGGTCTACCCAAGATGGACAGGTCTCAGCTGAGGTGCCAGAATAAGACAAAACAACCATCTGGGCAGCACTTGTAAATTTGATGTTTTTCCAACTTCATGACCTTATATCTTAATTTCTTTTTCCTCCTAGTGGCTTTTTCTGTGTATCTCATGATAAGTGATAGATTTGGCTATTAGGGCCAACTTTTAGCATTGGTTTGGCCCTTATTTTCTGAGTTTGTTCCCCATAGTTGTTCCTGTTGATAGAATTTCTGTGAAAATCATGTAATGTACATTGTTGGCCAACGATATATTATTGTAAGTATGCTTTAAAATATTATGGACGCATTAATTAATGTATGTGGCCTTGAAAAAGGCTGTTTTTATGTGTCAGTGATGGCTCAGTATTTGATGGGCCACCCTTTGTTCTTGATCACCTCACTGCACCTTGTCGGCATTGAATGAACCAGTCTGATAAGGTGATCGTTGGTGACAACGCGGTTCCAAGCTGCAATAAGTGACTCAATCAGCTCATACTTTGATGTCGGATGCCTCTTGGATATTTCCAAGGCCACCTTGTGCCACAGGTTCTCGACTAGATTCAGATCTGGAGATTGGGCAGGCCAGTCCATTGACTTGATGTTGTTCCGCTGCTTCCAGCAGATCACCTGTCTGGAGCGATGGCAGGGGGCATTGTATACCGCTGGAAGTAGCGGTATACAAATGTATACTAAATAAATAAATTGTCATCTTGGAACAGGAACTGGCCAGGAAACAGCTGGTGTGCTGATGGCACCATGCACCTTTGTAGTATGGTGATGTACTTGGCCCCGTTGACCATTCCATCGACGATGTGAAGACATCCAACGCCACTGGCAGCCATGCAGCCCCAGATCATGACCTTCAAAGGATGCTTCACAGTGAGGTTGAGACACTCAGGCTTGAAGTCCTCTCCAGGAAGTCTCCTCACATAGGTGTGGGCCTGGTTACCAAACAGGCAGAAGGTGCTTTCATCGCTGAATAGCACCTTTTCCCATATTTCAGTCAACCAGGTTGAGTGCTTTCTCACCCACACGATCCGGTTGCGCCTTTGTATGTCAGTCATCAGTGACTTATTCCATGCTTTGCAGCCCCGGAGACCAAACTGCAGGCACCGGCGAGGAACTGTTGATGAGCTGACACTGACCTCACTCTTTGCTGACCACTCTCAAAGTAGCTGAGGTGAGGTCAACTTGTGATTAGTCAGTGAAATGTGTCATAATGCACGGTCCTGGCATGATGCTGATGCACGTGGATGACCTGAACGAGGCTTGTCCACCACTGAACCCATTTCTTTCTTCTTCTGTACAATCTTAGCAACAGCGCTCTGAATGCAGCCAACTTTCCTGGCTATCTGACGGCTTGAAAATCCTTCCTCGCTCATAAAGGACACACGAACACTCTCCTACAACGTCAGGGTCTGAGTCATCTTCATGGTCGATCCAGAAAGCATATGAAATTCAAAAATTCTGTGTGTTTTTTTATAGCTGCACTATTGGCTAGATATCTGCATTGTGATTGTTTAGTGAAGCCAGCCTCCTGATTGGTCAGAAATAACGTGTGCATATTGGATAATCTCGATCCAGTTTTGATGCAGGATCCACAAAAATCGCAGTAGCTATCTCCCAGTGTCCGTAAAGTATTTAAATTGGAAGCAAGGAATGCAAAAAACTCAACTCTAATAGCCAAATGTATCCCTTTTAATGTGGTAGAAAGATGAATATGCTGGGCTAACACAAATTTAAAAAAAAAAACGTTAGAAAGTACGAAAAACACAAAACTCACAAGTGATTCCAGACTTTTGCACACCACTGTAGTTGAATCAAAGCCCTCGGGGTGTCTAACTGTTGATGTAACTGTGCATGAAATGAGGCTGCAAAGTTGTCTTACATGTTGAGACATGGAATGTACGAAGCATGAACCAAGGGAAGTTGGAGGTGGTCAAGAATGAAATGGAATGCGTACAACTCGAACTGTTGGGTGTCAGCAAACTAAAATGGACTGGCATCAAGCACTTTACATCTGATGATCACATGGTATACTATGCTGGAAATGAAAGACAAAGAAGAAATGGTGTTATATTTATAATTAAGAAGAAACCTGCAAGAACTGTAATGAAATACAATATAATCAGTAAATGCTTAATTTCTATTCATCTCCAGAGAATGCCCATCAACACAACTATTATTCAGGTATATGCCCCAACAACAGCTGCAGAAGAGGAAGAAGTGGATGAGTTCTATGAACAAGTACAAGCTGAAATTGAAAGAACATGCAAACAGGATATCCTGATCGTCATGGGTGACTGGAAGCAAATGTTGGCAACAAAGAAGAAAGCAAAGTGGTTAGAAAATATGGACTTGATAACAGAAATGAAGCTGGAGAAAGACTGATAGAATTCTGCAAGACCAATGATCTATTCTTCTCAAACACCTTCTTCCAGCAACACAAACAGCGATTGTACACATGGACCTCACTTAATGGATTGTACAAAAATCAAAATGACTACATCTGTGGAAGTGTATGTTGGAAAAGCTCAATGACATCAACAAAGACACAACCTGGAGCTGACTATGGTACAGATCACCAACTAGAGCAGAAAGAAAGGCAATCTCAGAACTCAACAGGGATTTCCAATGTGCAGCGAGATGAGATAAGGAGAAGTATCACAATGACACACGCAAGGAAACAGAATCAAAAACTATGAGAGGAAGAACAAGACTGGCTTTCTTAAGAGAGTTAAAGAGAAAATTCAAGCCTCGAATTGGACTAATACCAGATGATCAAGGATCCATGTTGAATGATGCTGAGAAGATCAAGAAAAGGTGGAAAGAATAAACAGCATCATATCATAAAGATCAAGTGGAACAACAGCCATTTCAACCTGTACTTTATGATCAGGAGCCATTAGTGATGAAAGAAGAAGTCAAAACAGCACTGAAAGCATTATCAAAGAACAAAGCACTGAATATTGATTGCATTTCCATTGAAATATTATAGCAATCGGATGCAACTGTTGCCATACTTACAAGGCTCTGTCAGGAAATTTGGAGGACATCATGGTCAACTGACTGGAAAAGATCTGTGTTTATATCAATACTGAAGAAAGGTGATCCTAGGGCAGCAGAAACCCTTGTGTCAGCCCTGTGGAGGGTGAATATACCGGATCTTTATTGGTACAATCTGGTATGTGGAGTGTGTCATATCTGAGACTGGTTGGGGACATCTTACTACACGCCTGTTAATATTGAGCTGGCCTGTTTGGGAGCACTGGGTCCAAGCTATGTGTTGCATATATGCCCAGGGATGTTAGAGGTGGGTCTGAAGAAATATGTATTAATAAAACATTTGCGAATGGTGTGAAGGTTGTGCAGACTGGCTGAAGTGAATAAAAATGTTATGCCGTATTTGACTATATGGGGGAATATGGATTTCCCAGGAGGAATGGGAGATGGTTTACAATAATTTAAATTATGGAAGGCTAAGGGTTTGGAGTTTTTGACTGCCTAGCTAGAAGTGCTGGGGTGTGGTCCTTTGCCAAATGCTAGAGTTGGAGTATCCCACAAGTATTTATATGCTTATCCACAGGTGTGGCATTACATAAATTCACTGGGTCAAAATGCACTTATGGCATGATCAAAAGAAGCCTTCACAGCTTGCCTAGGTCTAAGACAGGATGGGAGGATTAAGATAGCTGGTTTTTATAGTTCATTGACCCAATTCTCCAGGGGAGTAGACTACAAGGCTTTAGCTGAAGCTTGGTGCTAGGTACTTGGGATCACCTTAGCAGAAGAACTAATAAAAACCAATGTTTGATTAGTCAAATGCCTGACTCATATTATTGCAGATAGGGAGGTCCAGTACAAATATTTAATTTATTTGTGTTTATCTCACAACTTTCCAGTAGTAGTTCAAGATGAGTTACAATCAGGTACTGTAGATATTTCCCTGCCTCTGTAGGTCTTACAATCTAAGTTTGTACCTGAAGCAATAGAGGGTTAAGTGACTTGCCCATGGCCACAAGGAGTGTCAGTGGGATTTGAACCCTGGCCTTTCTGGTCTCAGGATGCTGCCCTAACCACTAGTCTTCTCCTCCACTCATGAGAGCCTACATCCTCTTTGGCAGGGTTTTTGCGCTGTGTTTCCAGAGTGTTGTGGTTGCATTAAATGTGGGGAGGAGAAAGCTAAGCTGGGACATATGTTCTAGTTGTGCCCAGGTACAGGGGATTTTATGTCTAGAATTATGGGCTGTTCTCTTCTTCTCTAAACAAAGGTCCTTTTATAAAACCAGTTTCTCCCTAACTAAAGAGAATACAATTTTTCTATCTAAAGTCTTATATTTCAATGAAAAGGCTGTTATTATACTGTATAGAGGAAGTTTGACCCTCCAGGTCCAGATCAATGGAAAGGTTTACTTTTTGAACTCTTGCTGTTTGAAAGGAGAATGGTAGGGAGAAACCAGACCCCGGAGTGGAAAACATTTCAGAATATCTGGAAATCCTATTGGCCAACTATGTCTCACAAAGCTTGGACTCTTGTCCTTAATGAATGTGATTTATCCTTACAGTTGATAAGCTCTGTCCAAAATTGATAAAATTAGGACAGCTAGAGAATGTTTGCTGGTAGCAATGCTCTCCAACTCTTATATGAGTTGATTGTCACTGGGTAGAGGTATGGGGTTGGGGGTTGAAAGAGGTATTTTCTTTATTTGTGGGTTTTGGTCCAACTTTGATTGTGTCTGTCTTCAATTAAGTGAAGTTGGCCAGTAGGCTAAAAATGGTTATGTGTGGGAAGGTGCTGTTGGAAGTAAAATGCAATCTCTGGTTGTTGATTTGTGTAGTCAATGTGCATAAGAAACAAATGTACGTTGAGTTGTTTTTATATTGGTTCACTGCATGAATAAAGAGACTGAAGAATAAAATAGGTTAAAAATGGGTACCTTCTCCTCCTCCAAGCTTAGACATGCTGCTATGAAATTACTCTCTAAATGCAGGATAAAATATTCAACTGCTCTGTTATGGCATTATTTTCTCTGAGTGAATCTTTACACCCTTGTCATGTAAGAAAATATTTCATTTAAAGTCAATGTTTAACTAACTTTTCAGCTTATCACTTATGAGCAAAAGCACTAAAATGTTTTATGCAGATTTTGCTGCAAAAAACGTTTGTTGCAGAACTTTCCACATGTAGATGTTGCAAAAAATTAACTCCTTGGATCCTTGTTATTTCAAAATTATAAAAGCAAACCAACTGGCCATCATTGTGTTCATTTCTGGGGCAATATTCAAAGATTTGGTCAGCAAATAAACCTAGGGGTCAATAATCAGGTGTGGGATATCTGGTTCAAATTACCTGGAGTCTCAATGCATGGTTGACATGATGGTGCAGGAAAGAGGCCATAACCCTGCCATGCTGCACCTTCAGCCTCTAGCTCGGTAACCCCTTAGACATCACATATCTTCTCTGTTCATAAACTTTACTGAACAATGAACCATATAACATTAACAGCAAATGTGTCACATACAACTGTTACCCTCCCCTTGTGGAACAAACTGTCGCAACCTTGCCCGCTCTTTCCAGAGGGTACTTGCTTATAACACCAGACCTTCCCTCCTCTCGGTCCGCACTATAGCCTAGAGGGGAGAATTGTCTGGGCTGACTGCAGCTCTGTGCTGTTGCCCCAGCCCTAGTTTGCCCTTCTCAGTGGACCTAGGCACCCACCTTAGTTACCTGGACTCCCCACCTAACGCCCTCAGCCCAGGCACCTCCCTTTGGTATGTGCCCAGGTGCCCTCCCCTGGCTTGAACCCGGGCACCCTTTCCCTTTTCGCCCTGAGCCCTCCATCCCCACCTCTGCCCATGCCCCACCTCCCAAAAGTACGCCTGAGCTCCCTCTTGATTCAAGTGTATCCCCTGGCCTATCGATGAGGGACGACCACCAGGAGGGAGTTCACTATTGCCCCGTAGGTACTCCAAACCCCCATCCTATAAGACCAAACCAATGGCTCTTTTGAATGCTCTGCTCATTAAATCCAGTCCAATGTCCATCAGATGCATCCCGTCACCTCTCCGCAAAGTGAGTCCCCTCAATACTATGCCCTCATAGTACACCCCCCAAACTTTGCACAAAATCCCCTACCTCCTTATTAAGCTTCCTCCTGATCTTCTCAATGCCCCTGGAGTTTTTCACACCCCATCATGTCTGCTACAGGATGATCCAGGACTAGATGATGCCAGTCGCCGACCACATGCGCTTTAGCCAAGCTGGGTACTGCTTGATCTGCATTATGAGGTCAATATTCTTTATTGATACTAGATTGTTACCCCCCAGTTGCAACAAGATCTGATCTGGCATTGACCAGTGCCTGGCCAGCTCTGACAGCACTGGCACCAGCTAGTCCCAATGCATCCCTGGTAAGGGATCTTAAAGCCTTCCATAAAACCCTCTACTAACCAACATATGTCCCTTAAATCATAACCCGCTAAGTTGTGTGTCAATGCCAGTATATTAATAGGTGAATTGGCCCTGTTCAAATCACCCTCTCTATATGTGTGCTGGCCTCTGTTGGGTATGTGCCACCTTTTTACTGCATTGGGTTTGGAGGTGAGTATCCCCGCACATGTTTGTCTATACTTGTAGTTGTTCTGGAAATGGCATAATGCCGAGTTAAATAATAGGCATAAGCCCCTGTGCGTGTTCCCTTGTGGCATCCCCCTGCTGGGTGCTTCGCCCACCTGTCCATCCCTCTGAAAGGAGCAGTTTGGCCAGTCCACGCTGCTCTGTTGTAGTGTGCCGGTGCTAAGCTAGCTTTGTGTGCTGCTGTGGCGTGCTGTATTTCCAACTCTCCAGCCCTCCCTTGCCCTATCTCTGTATCATCAGCCTTATCCATAAGCCAATATTCTTCCTATCCTAACTCAGCTCTTTATTACCCTTTATAGAAACATAGAAACATAGAAATATGACGACAGAAAAAGACCACATGGCCTATCTAGTCTGTCCTTCCATAACAACTACAACAGTCCACTTTTTGCCTTTATAGAAACATAGAAATATGACGACAGAAAAAGACCACATGGCCTATCTAGTCTGTCCTTCCATAACAACTACAACAGTCCACTTTTTGCCTTTATAGAAACATAGAAATATGACGACAGAAAAAGACCACATGGCCTATCTAGTCTGTCCTTCCATAACAACTACAACAGTCCACTTTTTGCCTTTATAGAAACATAGAAATATGACGACAGAAAAAGACCACATGGCCTATCTAGTCTGTCCTTCCATAACAACTACAACAGTCCACTTTTTGCCTTTATAGAAACATAGAAATATGACGACAGAAAAAGACCACATGGCCTATCTAGTCCGTCAGATTCCTTCTGAACTCCTTGTCATTCTCCAACCATGTGTTCCCTGCATGGGTCTTATATGCCTTGCATATCATCTCCTGGTATTTGAATAACTCCTTAAACTTCTAGGGGGCCTTCTTTCCCACAGTGCTCTCTAAGATCATGAATGCTGCACACCAGTTTCCGGATGTTCTAGGGATTGTTTCACTCCTGCTTTCCTTAACCTCACATCTCTCCTTACAGTTCTTATTATTTGCATTTAGGTCCTATCCGCTTACTCAACAATGCAAAATTATCAATGTATTAGTTATTCCAAATCTTCTCCTTTGTCACCAGCGGTACGTGACTATCTATCGTGCTGGTGGCACAGATGTATTTTTCCAGGCTACTAGCAGTCCTTTCCCATTTCTTATCTGGGGGGGGGGGGTAGGAAATATCTCGGTCTCCCCCCCCCCCCATCTTGCCCCTCTCACCTTTCAAGTCCCCAGTTCCTCCTGCCTCACATTCTCTCTGCCTTTGCACCCATTCTCATCCCGCTCTCCACCCCCAACCGCGCTCTCCCCTTCCCACTCCCATCACTTTGTCCTTTGTTAACACCGCCAAAATCTTTGTTAGTATGGACATAATGTTACTCCCATTATCAGTTTCCTCCTGTGCTGCTCCCCATACCTGCCTTGCAGCATCACCCGTGCTACTGGGTGTCCCCTTGACAGCCCGATTCCCCCACTCCCTCTTCACCTCATTTCCCCCTTTTGTCTTCCCACCCTGTCATTCCCCCCATCCTGAGTACCACTGCCTGCCCCTTTGTCCCGTTTGTGTGCATTCTGTTTGTTGCATGTTCTGTAGGCACTCACCCTGTGCTTCGCCTGACCCACTCTGGCCCTCGACACTGTTGCTCGTTGCTCCATCTCATGAGAAGGCTGCTGTCTCTGTCTGCCTCCTTCACATTGAGTTCCGTGAACATGACTTGCAGTCATTCCATCCCAAATAGAGGGGGTAACCTACATGGAGTAGCAGGTGCAACCCTAACCAAAGGCATAGAGGGGGTGATCTACACGGAGTGGCGGGTACAACCACTCTAGTCATCTTACTGGGCAGACTAGAGGGACCATACTGGCCTTTATCTGCTGTCTTATGCTATATTACTGTGTATGTTACTATGTAGGTGTGACTGTGGGTGTCGGAGTAGCTGGGTGTGAGGGTGGGTAAGGCCACATGATAGCGTGATCGATATGAATAGTGTGAGTGCAGTCACTATGTTGCAAAATGACAACAAGTGTAAAAAAGGGAGGTTCTAAAGGAGGAAGGGGTGGGGGATTCTCAGGTTGCAAAATGTTTCCATTGTTGGAGAAAATGCAAGCAGGGCTGTGTTCTATATTACTGGGTCTTGATCAAGGTAAAGGGTGGGCACCTTGGTCAGAAGCAAATAGGTCACCTCTTATTTCAGTTAGCATATGAAGTTACTTGATGACCAAGACGGAAGCTTGTAGATTAATGTCATGGAATGTATCTAGTATGGGCTCTAGCAAAGATGTATGAATTATTACAAGCTCTTATGTACCATAAAGCACAAACAGCATTCTTACATGAAACTCATTTAGATACTGTATAGCACTGAAAAAAAAAAGCTAGTGAGGAAGGATGTTTCTGCTTCCTCAGATAGTAAAACAAAGAAGTTTCTTCCAAGTAAGAAAACTTTATTGTGATTCAAATATTAAAGATGAATACATTTATGTAAGTGCCAGTGTGAAATTATCTCACTGCGTTAAAATGCTACTAAGTTGCTTAACAGAAAAATGTACTGAAACAAAAGAAAATAACTTAAGGTTACAGGATCTAAAGGCGCTGCCAGGTACATATACCAATGCAAGAAATATGTGCATGTAGAGCACACACTGTAGATAGAAAATGTCAGCAATGCGAAATCTGTGGGCCAGCCCCATGGATCAGACCACAGCATCATACACTGCAGCTTGGAGAATCTGGGATCAATTTCTCCATATGGCTGGGGTCAGTACCACCGGCATGCAGTGCAAGTGGTGCTGACGATAAACCTCGCAGGTTCCCTTCCAGTCCTCAGGCTAGCAAGGAGTTCCTCAGTCAAATAGTCATTCCATTTGGAAGAGGCGGTAGTGAAGACTTTTGATGATAACGATTAAAAAAATACCCAAGAAACAGTGACACATTTGATTCTAAAGTGATCCTGAATGTCAAAATTATAAGGAAAAACATCCTTACTGAGGTAAAAGAATAGCTCTTTTCACCAGTGGAAGATGTCAAGAAATATATATTGGTGTTCATGTTGCTCGTCCTCCACTGGGCTTTATTCCTTATACGATTTTCATGTTAATCAATGGCACTTTGAAATGTCTATATTCTGCTTTTAAGAGTAAATAGCTAAACCATTCACAGTGGGGAAAACTCCTCGGCTAGATTTTATTCTTTTATTCTTAGTATTTTCTGCAATAATCAATGGAAAATTATTTTGGTGGTTTTTGTTTGCATAAGGCCAAGTAAGCAAACACATTTCTGCTTGCTTTTTGTGTGGGTCCCCTTTATTAATTAAAACATGCACACAGATTTGATTATTCTAAACTGCACATGTACATCCCTCTCCTGGCAATGTCTCCTAGATGTCACAGAGGGAATTTTATAACAGGTCACCTATGTGCAAGGCTACATAAGCATCTAGTTTAGACTGTTTTATAAAGACACATAAGTGACTACGCTTCTTTTTTTATTGAGAATTTTGCTTAACAAACAATAAGAAAAGTATCAAGCAAATACAAGAAATTAAAAAATAAGCTACACATTCATTAAGGAAAATAATACAAGTTTCATAGTCCACATTAAGGGGAGCACAAAACCCTGGCAGAAAGGAGAAATAAACTAAATAGAAAACCCCCAACCCTATAAGGCAATATTCATCCAAAAACATAACCACCATGAAACTAGGGGTCAACTGGACCAAGCCCTTATTTACCTTCCAAGAAATTTTCAAGCTGTGTTGGATCTGTAAATACATAACGTATTCCATTAGAAGAAATCAAACATTTACATGGAAAACACAAGAAGGTGGTCCCTCCTGCAGCCAGAATGCGAGGCTTCAGCTGCAAAAAGAACCTTCTCCAAGCCTGGGTAAAATGAGAAACATCCAGAAAGATAGGGATCTTTTGACCACAAAACAAGTAATCCTTTTTGCGGAAATAAGCTCTCAGGATATTAAAATGATCTGTGTCTGTGGTCAAGGAGACGATTAAGGTAACATGGGAGGAAATATTATCACTTGAAGTTTCCAGGAAATTAGTTAAATCAAGAGTAGAATCCTCCACAACATGTGCCACCTCATCTCCCTGAGCCACGGATCGAAAAGGCAGATAATAAAGATTGGAAAGAAAAAAAATTTCAGATTCCAGAAGCAGCAAAATCTCCTTGCAATGTTTCTTCAATAAAATTAAAGGTGACAATAATCGAGTCTTTGGAAAATTTAAAAATCTAAGATTCTTAACTCTAAGAAAATTCTCCAAGGTTTGTCGATTTGTCTGTGCAAAACATAACTGTCTTTATTACTCAGAACTACTGCAGACTTCAATGAGCCAATCTGGCCATAAATCATATCAAGCCTCTTGATAACAGCAGAAACTTTTAAGTCCAAATCTTGACATTTCTTTGCTACTTGCTCAGAGAATTTCAAAGTCTGATCCATGAATCCATGCAATAACAAATCAGTCTCACACACTACCTTCCAGATGTTAAGTAAAATTACCTCGGAAGAAGAAAACCCCAAGACAGAAGTAGACGCAATGGACAAAACAACTTGAAATGATTCCAATGAAATTCCTTCTGGTAGAGCTTGTGGTGGGGCCACAGCAGAGGCTTCTCCCTGTGCCTCATTAGAGACTGTTAGGGGAGTGAAAACACCCCCCTCCATAGTGTCCAAAACAGTGCCAGGATTAGGGGGTGGGGTCCTGGCTACTGGACTAACAGAAGCACCAGAGAGCTGGGAAGACTAGTGGGTATGTTTACTAATCGGCAGTAGTGGCTTCCATGCGATATCGGAGCCGCAGCCGTGCAATATTAGAGCTGTGCGCTACCGCCGATTAGTAAACATACCCTTAAGAGTCTAGTGGAGGTAACTCAAACACCACCTTCACTTCACCTGCACATGCTGATCCATGAGTACGACGACTGCCTTAGGAGTTGACTAGGCAGTCACCACCTTCTTCTTCCCTTTGATTTTTCTTTTCACGGATCATTTCGGCATCTCAAGTGACTAGACTTTGTGGCCCAAATGGCATTGAAGAGGTGTGTCCCTTTGGGCACATGTCCGCAGCTGTAAGTTATTAAATAGAGTCCCGGGTTGCCCCTAGATGATGAAATGGGCAGAACTCCTCCCTCCAACAGAGCACTCACCACTGCTATAGCATTAGGGAAGTCGGGCAGACATGGGACAGCTAAAGCTGCAAACCTCCAGGATCTCCTGCTCCCAACTCTGGTAGATGGCTGCAAGGTGTTAGAGTCCTGGGCTGCCTCTAGATGACAAATTGCATGGAGCAACCCCCTCCAACAATACTACTATTAATCATTTCTATAGTGCTACAAGGCATATGCAGCACTGTACAAACATATAAAGAAGACAGTTCCTGCTTGTAGAGATTACAATCGAATCAAGACAGACAGAACAATACAAGAGAAACAAGGGGGTTCAAATAGGGAACGAGACAAGGAGAACAAGGGATTAGGATTCAAATGCGGCCTCAAAGAGGTAAGCCTATTTTTTTTTTTTTTAGTGCCATCGAGTCAGTGTTGACTCATAGCGACCCAGCTACCTCTGGGTTTTCTTGGCAATGTATCACTGGAAGTAGATTGCCAGCCTTTTCTTCCGAGGCAATGGAGGGTAAAGTGACTTGCCCAAAGTCACAAGGAGTGCCAGTGGGAATTGAACCCTTGATCTTCTGGGTACTAGGCAGTTGCTCTAACCACTAGGCTACTCCTCCAGTCCAAGCCTATAGCATGGATTTGAAGACGGGGAGAGAAGAGACGATGTAAAGATAGAGGAAGTTTGTTCCATGCGTAAGGAGCAGCAAGGTGAAAAGATCAAAGTCTGGAATTTGCAGAAGAAGAAAAGGGCATAGAGAGAAGAAAGCCAAAGGAGGAGCAGAGTTCACGAGGAGGGGTGTAGGGAGAGAGGAGAGCGGAAAGGTAATGAGGGGCAGTAGAGTGAATGCATTTATATGTTAGAAGAGGTCTGAATTGGATACAGAAATGGAAGGGGAGCCACTGAAGTGATTTTAGAAGAGGGGTTATATGAGTGTATTCGGACTGGTGGAAGATTAGCCATGCAGCAGAGTTCTGGATAGACTGAAGAGGAGAGAAATGACACTGAGGGAGACTAGTAAGGAGGAGGTTGCAACAGTCAAGACGAGAGATGACCAAAAAGTGAACAAGAGACTTAGTAGTGTGTTCAGAGAGGAAAGGACAAATTTTGTTAATGTTGTAGAGAGCACTCACCACCTCTATAGCGATATGGAAGTCAGGCAAACATGGGACAGCCAAAGCTCCAAACTTCCAGGATCTCCTGTTCCCTGTGACCAATGTTCCCGCTAACCTGCGCTGGGTCTAACACACACTGCAGCACCCTCGCAATGTTCTCTTTAATCTGTGCCGGGTCCTCCGCCAGCATTCCTGCTGGTGGGGGGAGGGGCAGAGCGTCAATCGCTCTGCACCTCCCCCCGCCGGTAGGAATGTTGGCGGCGGACCCAGCGCAGGTTAGCGGGAACATTGCCGGCGACTAACCTTCTTTATAAAATACTAGGGATAAACTAGCAGAACTCAAAGCTAAACTGAAGCTGCAGCCATTTATGCATATAAATCATAACGTCTGCCCGCAGTCTGTCCAAATTCCTTTCCTGAACACACCTACTCTATAGTCTTGTACAAATATGTGCCCAATTATAAGGCATGTACTTTTTTGCACATATGCATGAAAAATCCCTTACCTCCCATATGTATAAGCTTACCACATACTGGTGAAAAGTGCTTCCATTGCTGCCCTTACTAGTTGTTGTTTTTTTTTTTAGAATTATGTCTGGAGTCCCCTAGAATTTACAGATTCTGTCAAGTAAATGCATCGAGCACTATAGTGCAGAGCATGTTTCAATTAACTTGTGAAACTGAATCTCAGTGTAGCTGGTGTCACAGGCCAGCCTGCATAGACATTTGGAATGTTTAAATCAGTACCTGACTGTAAAACACTACAACAAAGCACTGTCTTCCAAAAATCTAAGTCTATACAATAGGCTTGAGCATTTGCTCTTTGTCCGTGCTACGTTTTCTATGTCATGGGGAGACGGGGGGAGGTTGTTAGCTGTTAAAGGTACAGGATCAGATATATAAGCACACATCTATTTATAGTGCCCCAGCTCCCGCCCCTCCAAACGAATGGGGAGTGGGGCGAGTAACTTGGCTAAGCCTGCCATCCATTCGCTCAGGGAGTGGGGTAAGGGAGCGGGTGACGGCGGGAAGAAAAGGGGAGGGCAGTAAAGAGGCGGCGAGAACAACGCAGACTCATTATGAGGTGGGCTTTGGTGGCTCGGCAAGTAATAGGAGCAGGATCAGCATGGTTATGTGGCGGTTGATTGCCTGGGCCTGTTTAGCCAGGATGGGGTCCATTTTTTGGATATTGGTCAGGATATTTTTATAAGTTCAATGCAGAATGTTTTGGAAGGGTGCAGTACGGCATTTCAGGCTGCAGCATGGGTGGGGTGAGACGGAGACATGAAACGTGCAGTCTCCGCTCTTGGCGGGATTTAGAAGTAGCTGACCTCCCCCTAGGGCCAATTTCTTCCACCAGCCCGCAAAAGGGCAGGGAGGAAGGCAGGGATGGGAGCACTGGGGGGTTCCCATGGCATGGGCATCATCGACATGTGGGGTCCCATTTACAGTAAGACTCCCATAAGATGAACAAGTCTCAGCCTGGTGGCACTGGAGGCTGGGGGGTGGAGTTGGTGAGAGAGGAGAATACAGAAATATGGACTAGTGCTGGGGCTAGGATGACACCATCTAGCCCGACCCTTTGGGGAAGCTTGATATCATTTGATTTGCGATGTTCACTGTTAAATATTTGAATTTTGAATAAGGCTGCAGCCAATGTTTGCCAAGCACCTCTCCAAGGAGTGTTATTTCAGAGTTTACCAGTGGGTGAATGGATGGTGAGTGCAAATCCCTATGTTAAGTGAGCCAGATCTAGGCCCTCCGAGTGAATGGGGAATGGGGTGGATAACCTGGCTGAGTCCGCCATCCATTCACTCGAGGTGGGGGCAGAGGTAGCAAGTGCTGGCGGGAAGAAAAGGGAAGGGCAGTAAAGAGATGGAGAGAACGGCGCAGACTCACCAGGAGGTGGGTTTTGGCGGCTCGCACTTGATAGGAGGAGCAGGATCGGCGCGATCGCCCATCCTACCCTTCCTAGGGGTGGGATGGGGGGCAAGGGGAGGGGAATGGGCGTGGTGAGGAGGTGCTGGAGCAGGGGTAGGGGGGCCTTTCTTGTCGCAGCTTACGGGGCGGGATTTAGAGGTGGCTGACCTCCCCCCCCCAGGGCCAATTTCTTTCACCACTCTGCGAAAGGGTGGGGAGGAAGGCAGTGATGGGAGCACTGGGGGGTTCCCACGGCATGGGCGTCACCACCATGTGTGGTCCCAGTTACAGTAACACACCCATTTAAGTTACTGACTCTTCTTCACAAGGTTTATCACACTGGTACTCCCTCTTACTTGTCTGACCTTCTATCTTTTCATTCTCCTCGGCACACACCCCGCTCTTTCCACCTCAACCGTCTGGCCCTTCCCTCCCCCTCCCACGCCCAGTCTACACGTTTCTCTGCATTTTACTTTGCTGGCCCTGCACATTGGAATTCCCTCCCCTCTTCCCTCCGTCTGGAATCACAATTCACTGTTTTTAAACAAAATCTCAAAACCCACCTGTTTTCCATAGCTTTCAGTGTTCCCTCCCCATTTGTGTGAGTCTTTTTCTACTGTACCTTTCTGCCTTTTGTATCTTGTCCTGTGTTCTCTGCACTTTACCTTCTGTCCTTTATAACATTTGTATATTTCCTTTTCCTTTCCGATTCTGGCCAAAGTTTTATGTATTATGTTTTATGCGCTGTGTAACTTATGTATTTTATGATTTTTTTTATATTTTTATTATTGTACACCGCCTTGATTGTTTGTGAAAGGCGGTTTTTATCAAATAATTAAACCTTATCAAAATAATTAAATAATTAAACCTTAAACAAGTTTCAGCCTGGCAGCACCACAGACTGGAGAGTTGGCGAGAGGGGAGAATATAGAAATATGGACTAGTGCTGGGATAGGACGGCACCATCTAGCCTGACCCTTTGGGGAAGCTTGATATCATTTGATTTGTAATGTTAACCGTTAAATATTTGAATGCTGAATAAGGCTGCATCCATTGTTTGCCAAGCACTTCTCCAAGGAGTGTTATTTCAGACTGTCAATGGGCAAATGGATGGTGAGTGCAAATGCCTATGTTATTATTTTTTATTTATTTACATTTATAAAACGCCTAATCACAAACGTTCAAAGCGGTACCATGCAGGAGAAATGTGCATACCTAAGCGTAGAACTCCACAATAAGGTGCACACTGCCAGAAATATTCATACTCATGAGCACAAAACGTCGGAATAAGATGCATACCACCATGCAAATAGCCACGACACAACGCACATACCATTGCCATTGCAAGAATGCTGTGGCGGAACTGGGGAGAAGACTCAGAGGAGGAATGAGGTAACAGGGAAATGAGCACAAGGCAAGGGGAAAAAGGCACAGGGAGGCTGCAGGGGAGCGGGATATGCATTCCACAATAAATGTTTTTCAGGTTACAGCTGGCCTTACAGTAACAGGTTACTTTTTCTTTTATTCCATAAATTCACTGTAAATTTCAAATTAGCATTTCATATGCTATGAAGTGAATGAATACATTTTCTGAATGAGCTCTTAACTGGCGGGTGGATGAATGATGAATATATGAGAGACAAGCTGTGTCAGCTGCACCCAGCAGCCTATTTAAAATAGCACTTCAACACAAGTAAGCAAAGACTAGACTAGGACAAAGACATATATTACACAGTATTATTATCCAAGTGCTGTCTACTAGAGGTAATATTACCTCAGTAAATCTTGTGAATTTTTAGCTGTGTAGTGGCTGTCATCTTCTTCTCTGTAGAGCTTTACAAGCAAAGTTATCCACCCTAAACACAGAGGCCACAGAGTTATCTGGCTAAAAGATACTCAGGATAATATCTAAAAGCACTTAGTTTAGTTTATTGGATTTCTTTCATATCACCTTTCGGAGTTTTCAGGTATATCAAAGCGATGAGCAATTAATAGTAAAGATTGAAAGGAAATTACAATTTTACCAATTAATAAGAGAAAGAAAGGACAGGTAGGAGCAGTATCGAGTTATTAGGCTGAGAACGGGCCTTGAGGATTCTGAGGCAGAACTCTTAGCTAGGTTTTTCTGAAGTTCAGAATGAACAAATAGGTTCTCAGTGCTGTTTTAAATCAGTTTATATTTAATTCACTTCACAGTGCATGTGGTAGTGCATTCCAGACACGGGAGCTGTAACAGGACAAGACTATTCACCTAATTATCTCTAGGTGGAATTTTGAGACTTGTGGAAGAATTAGTTGGCTTTGTGGTGTGTACATGTTGGGGAAGTTGACTGGTGTGGTATTATAAAGCTAAGTATTCAGATGTACAATATTTTGAGAAGTAATTGGAAATATTACAATTGTATGTCATAATATTTTAATAGCATGTTCAAAGTTGTACAACAACAAAAAGAGTCTGTGCAACTTAGACGTAGTAATTCCTGAGAAAAAAAACCCTAAATATGACCTGGACAGGATTGATGGCACCCTTCACTAATATTTGGTTTCACAACCCTTGGCAGTGATGACAGCCTCCAAATGTTTCTTGTAGCCATCCATAAGTGTCGTGCATCTATCTGCTGGTAGTTTCTCTCACTCTTCAACTGCGATTTGTTCCAGCTCATGAATGTTTCCAGGATTCCTTTTACCAATGGCAGATTTTAGCCCTTTCCAAAGGTAGTTGACTGGATTGAGATTGGGACTCATTGATGACCAGTTTAGAACAGTCCATATGTTCCTTTATAACCATTCTTTTCTACCTTTGGATGTATATTTTGGGTCACTGTCCTTCTGGAGGACATATAACCTTCGACCCAGACTGAGCCTTCTGAAACTAGGCAGCACATTTTGCTCCAAAATACCTTGGTAGTCCTCTGACTTCACGATTCCTTTAATACGTTCCAGGCCTCCAGTTCCTGAGGCAGCAAAACAGCCCCATAACATTATAGAACCTCCACCATATTTAACTGTATGAAGGGTGAACATTTCCTTATAAGCTTAATTTCTTTGCCTGTAAGTGTATCGCTGGTCTGCATTGCCAAAGAGCTCAAGTTTGGTTTCATCTGTCCACAGAACATTTTCCCAGAAGGATTGTTGTTTCTCAAGGTGGGTTTGAGCAAAGATCAGGCATGCCTTTCTTTGTCTGTTTTTGAGCAATGGGGTCTTACTTGCCTTCGCCCATGAAGTCCTTCTTTGTTTATTGCATGGTATATGGTGTGGGTTGAAACCACCACTCCAGGTCAGCCTTAAGCTCTTTGGATGTTGAATGTGGTGTTCTTCCAACAGTTCGCACTAACCTTCAAAGACTTCTTGGATTAATTTTCCTCTTGCCACCATGTCCTGGGAGTTTCTTGATAGTTCCATGAACAGAAAGCTTCTTAAGAACATTGTGAACTATAGACACAAGAATCCCAAGGTCTTTGGAAATGGCCTTGTACCCCTTAGAAATTGGATGTTTGGTGACAATGGTTTTTCTGACTATCTCAGGCAGCTCTCTTGTCGTCACCATTGTGAATTATACCCTGTTGTTGTAAGAAATGCTGCTTTTTATAATGTTTCTTTAAGTATTTTGTGATGATTACAATTTGTTGCAGTTTTCAATAATAATAAAAAGATTTAAATATATAAACATTACAGCAATCATTCATTGGTTGATTCAGATCATGTGAGTACTGACAATTGATCAGAGGTTCATCTAATTTTACTGCAATGGGAATGTGGTTCTTCTGTTCAAACTGATTTGAATGGTTTATAAGGGTGCCAATAATCATGCCCTTACAATGTTCCAATTTTTATATTATTTCCTTTTTTAATTGGCTTTGTTTTATTTGAGTCTTTTGTGTGTCAAATATGTGTGCATATATAATCCAAAGCAATTTCACCAGTCACTTTTTTTAGGAGCTATTAGACATTAAGAGGAGATATTAGACATTAAGGGGTTGAACTGCAAAGGTGCCAAAAATGTTGACCACAACTGTATTTTATGGGTTAGTAACAAAACTTTGTATTGGATTCTTGTCTTGACAGATAGTCAGTGAAGGCTCATTAGTGCTGGTATACTATGGTCATTTCAGTGCGTATTTGTAAGAGTCTGGCTGCTCTGTTCTGTAAAAGCTGGAGATGGTGGGTAGAAGATTTGGGAAGGCTGTAGAATAGCGAGTTGCAGGAATCTAGGTGACTTAAACTAAGTGCATGTGCTAGGACTTTCAAGTCTTTGAATACCGGGCCATATATTTTTATACTAAAGGCCTTTACATAGTTAACTTCCTTAGTTACCCGTGCAAAAGCCTTAACTGGCGTTTTTGAAGGGCACTTACACGGGTAGTGCCCTTCGAAAATCCTGGTTAAGTCCCTAACGCACCCCGATGCTATCCACATAGAATTGGGGTGTGTTATGGGTGTTCTGAGGTGGAGCGGGGGCGCAGGAAGAGGCTACTTGGGTAGTAGCGATTTTCATTGCTACTCGCGTAGCCTTCTGCACCTTAAAGATAGGCGAGAAAAACCCTTGCCTATCTTTAAGACACAGAGGCTATGCAGGTAGTAACAAAAATCGCTGCTACCCATGTAGCCTCTGAGGCTGCCGGGGCATCTGGGCTAACGGAGATTTTCACTTCCGTCAACGCGTAAGTGAAAATCTTGGTTGGTGGGCAGGCTATGCGCTGCCGTAGTGCACAGCCTGCCCAACTCAATGCTGGGCCCATGGTTTGTGAGTCGAGGATTAGCTGTGCATTCATTTCATAACATCGGACTGTAAGACAGTCATTAATTGGTATCTTTTGTCCTTTAACAGTCTGTGCCTGGTTTTGTACATGATCAGGGTGTGAAATTCAAACTGCCTTTGATTTGTATTGGCATGAGAGCCAGGTTGCTTTTTGCTTAGGCAGGCATATAGGTAGGTAATGTTGGGGTGAGTTTTATCTGTAAAAGAGACTGTATATTTGGGTGGTCCAAATAAACAAAATAACAGATTTTAGTTCTTCTGAGTTTAAGGGCAGCAAACCTTTTTTCAGACGTAAATAAATGTAAAAGGAAAAGGAGGCCAATATGATTCTCAAAAGAAGTAGCTGAAAAAGTGAAGAAAAAGAGGCTGACCTTCATAAAATATAAGAGATTATAGAGAGAGGAAGACAGGCATCTATATATGGAAAAACTTAGAGAAGCTAGCAAAGTAGTCAGGAAAGCAAAGATACAAAAAGAAGAAGAAATAGCTAGCACAATAAAATAGGGGGATAAAGACATTTTTCAGATATGTTAGTGAGAGAAGGAAGTGCAAAAATAATATTGTCAGACTCAAGGGTGAAAGGGGAGGGATATGTAGAAGCTAATGAGGATAAAGCGGAATTGCTTATCAAATATTTCTGTTGTGTGTTCACAAATGAAGGGCCAGGAGCAGAACCTCAGAAAACACCCACAAATAGGAATAGAAGTGATGGTAATCATGAATGATTTTCAGAAGACTGTGTTCATGAGGAACTAACTAAATTAAAAGTAGACAAAGCAATGTATGTTCCAAGTTTAAACTCCTGTTACAATGTAAGCACAGAACAGACTTCTGACTGTGCACCCTTGTTGTATGTAAACCGCACTGATAACCAATAGCGCGGTATATAAAAGTTATAAAATAAATAAATAAATAAATAGGACCAGGTCAGATACATCCAAGAATATTGAAGGAACTTGGGGATGTTTTAGCAACTCCACTTACTGACCTTTTCAGTGCTTCTTTAGAGTGGGGAGTGGTCCCAGAGGACTGGAGAAAGGCACATGTGGTCCTTTACGCAAAAGCAGAAGTAAGGATGAGGTTGAAAACTACAGGCCTTTTTAGTCTAATCTCTGTGGTGAGTAAGTTATCGGAAACACTGCTAAAATGGAGGATTGTGAGGTTTCTGGATTCCAATGGATTGCAGGATCAAAGGCTGCATAAGTTTACCAGAAGCAGATCTTGTCAGACAAATCTGATTGATTTCTTTGACTGGGTGACCACGGAATTGAACTGAGGGAGATCCCTAGATGTGGTGTACTTAGATTGTAGTAAAGCCTCTGAGGCCATTCCACAAAGGCGACTCATGAATAAACTGAGCACCCTATGGATAGACCCTAAAATGACTGACTGTGTTAGAAATTGGTGGAGTGGGAGGCGACAAAGGGTACAAGTAAATGGAGCTCATTCTAAGGAGAAGGATGCTACCAGTGGTGTACTGCAGGGATCTGTCCTTGGTCTGATTCTTTTTAACATCTTTGTTAGTGATACTGAGGAAGGGCTGTTTGGTAAGGTTTGCCTTTTTGCGGATACCACCAAAATCTGCAATAAAGTAGACACTCAGAAAGGAGTAGATAACATGAGGAGGGATCTAGCTAAGCTTGAAGAATGGTCAAGAATTTGGCAGCTGAGATTTAATCTTAAAAAATTCAGGGTCATGCATTTGGGCTGCAAAAATCCAAGGGAGCGGTACAGTGTAGGGGGTAAAGTACTTCTGTCCATGAAAGAAGAGCGGGACCTGGGCGTGATTGTTTCTGATGTTCTTAAGGTGGCTAGACAGGTAGAAATGGCGACAGCAAAAGCCAGAAGGATGCTTGGGTGCACAGTGAGAGGAATGGCCAGCAGAAAAAAGGAGGAGATAGTGCCTCTGCCTCTGGTTCAACCTCATTTGGAGTATAGTATACAGTTCTGGAAATCACAGCTTCAAAAGGACATAAATATGATAGAATCGGTACAGAGGATGGCTACTAGAATTGTTAGTGGTCTTCTTTATAAAGCAGACGAGGACAGACTTAAATATCTTAATAGAGGAAAGGTGGGATAGAGGAGATATGACAGAGACCTTTAAATACCTCCATAGTATAAATACACAAGAGGAGAGCTTCTTTTGATTGAAAGCAAGCTCTGTTACGATGGGACATAGGATAAGGGTAAAAGTGGATAGACTCAGTAGTGATATGTGGAATATTTCTTTACGGAAAGAGTGGTAGATGCATGGAATAGTCTCCCAGTAGAGGCAGTAGAGATGAGGATAGTATTCAAAAATGCATGGGACAAACGCAGAAATCTAAAGGAAAAGAAGGAACTTTCGCATTTGATATGGAAAGGCAGACTAGATAGGCCCTGTGGTCTTTTTCTGCCATCGTGTTTCCATGGGGCATTTTCTCCAGATGGGTTAGTTTTGTGCATGATATTTCAACCAAGGGAGTGGAGGAGTAGACTAGTGGTTACAGCACTGGCTTGGTAACCAATAGACCAGGGTTTGGTTCCCACTAGCACTCCTTGTGGCCTTGGGCAAGTCATTTAACTCTCCATTGCCTCGGAAGAAAGGCCTGGCAATCTACTTCCAGTCACACTGCCAAGAAAACACAGGATCTGCTGGGTCACCAGGAGTCGACATTGACTCGAAGGCACACATTGCAGATTTGTCCAAGTCCAATCTGGGATGTCTAAGCCAGAACGTCTGAAAAAAATGCAGGCACATCCAGAGGTGGACGTGATTTCACAAACCTGGACCTGTCTGATATAGATGTCTGCAGGGGCATCTACCTAAACATCCCCAGAACAGTACTGTATTGCAGAACATAGATGACTAGGATAGCCTATTGGTTAGGGTAGTTGGCTAGGAATAGGGCAGTCATTAACATTGTGCTGAGTATTGGGAATGATGAAGTGTATTCTTTTCTACACCCTCTGGATGTTTTTCAGCTAAAACGAGCGCTTTTCAGATGCTTGCTCATTACTGGCTGTGCCACCGAGCAGATTTAAAATTAGATGGTCGGCGGTGTTCCTGGGAACCTGGAGGTGTGGCCAGGAATTCCCTGGCCACACCTCCAGGTTCCAAGGAACACCTCGACCATGCATCCTCCATGCCCCCTTTCAGATTCAGATGTCTTCACGCTGGAGATATCCCCAGATCCAGCTTCTAAAATGACTCTGGAGATGTCTCTGTGCTTTGGATGTCTCTATGCCTATTTTCAGATGTCCGAAGCATGAACAGGGCTTTTAAAATAATCTCTAAACTGAAAATGAACTCATCAATCACCACAAAAGTAGAAAGCCTGCAGTAAATACATCATTCTATAAAAATAATTCTTAATTCAATTCGATACTTATTAAAACTGCTAAACAGGAACAACAGCTTTGAAGACATAAAGAATTTAAGATAAGCAGCCCCTGAAATAGGACTGTAGATGTTCCAAAACAGTAGCGCTTTATTGGGTGTGGAAATAAAATAAAATTAAAATGAAGTGGAAGATAAATTTTGGAAAAACCTTTTGAAATTTGAATTGAATTAAGATCAGTTAGTTGAAATATTACACAGTGTGTGTGTTCCTTAATAAAAATTGCCTATTTTTTAAAATCAATTGGATGTTAGTTTTGTACACCAGATCAGTAATGAAAATCACTCCTCAAACCAGGGTTAAGTGGAGTATGATCTCAGTCTCTCAAATGTACTGCTAATGCTGGTGGCATAATACTTTTTTTTTCAGGAGTCCGCCTACTTTTCAGTTCTCGTAACTTTTTCATTAGTTTCAGTGGTTTATCTCCTGCTGCAGTGGGTTCATGAACAAGTTCACCAAGGCCTACAGTTGCATCAAGATGTTATCTTCTTCTGAAGGTTTGGCATTATCGCTACCACCCATTGTTCTCCCTAGTGCATAAGCCATGTGTGAGCACTGTTTTATCATGGGCAATGTACAACCAATATCTATCCTTTTTCCTCCCTACCACAGTTGAGGAAAGTTGAAAAAGCTATCTGGGATGAGAGAAGCTGACTGTAATTAGCTTGTCACAGTAGTCTGTTTTGGTGCGTGTTATAAGTTGGCAGTATTCTTTTTGTTTCTGCTTACAGGTTTTAAGGTTTTGTTCCGTCCTCGTTCTTCTGCATTTTCTTTCTGCTTGCCACACTTGTTTTTTGCTGGGTTTTTTTTTAATAAGTCTCAGCCCCACATGGTTCCAGCCTTTGTTGCAGGCAGGGTTTATATAGTGTAGTTACTCACCTGTAACAGGTGTTCACTGAGGATAGTAGGAACCAGTCCTCACATATGGATGACGTCAGCACTGACAGAGCCTATGTGGATTCACTCTCCAGCTTTCAAAGAAAGCCTTTGGGAGTTTGACTGCACATGTGTGGTCACCTTCCTGCCCAAAGGTGACATCTTACCTCAGTATGATGACATAGCTTAATCAATCATAAAAGGAAAAACAACTTCACGCTTTCTCCGGGAACAAGCAGGAAGTGACTCCCTAGCTACAGGCTACGAAAATACCTGTATAAGCCCCCGACAACACAAAAAGCAAAGCAAGCAGGGAAGCAAGGAGCACTGAATGGCTTGTAGTCCAGAGATGCAGCTGCAGCATGGAATCACCTCATCGATAGCCGGACTACAATGGTCTGGAGAAAAGGAGTCGCACTATTCCCCAAAGCGGTGACGAAGGACTGCCTGGCCGAAGGCACTGTCACACCGTGAACTCTCTTCCAAGCAGTAGTGCGCAGCAAAGGTGTGGGACGAAGACCAGGTGGCAGCCTGGCCGATGTTCAGCAGAGGGACCAAATGCAGGTTAGCCATCGAGGCCGCTATGGCACGCACATTGTGCAAAATAACGTGATGCTCCAGATTGTCCAGCCTGCTCATGAGTGAAGGAGATGAAGTCTGCCACCCAGGCAGACAAGGTACGCTTAGAGATGGCAACCCTGAATCTGTTATCATCAAAGGAGATGAACAGCTACAACAAGCGGTGATGGGGCTGTGCCCTCTGAAGATAGAAGGATAGAGCTCTCTTGAAATCCAGGGTGTGCAATACGGCCTCTGTGTGGGAGGCATGAGGCCTGGGAAAAAAGGTGGGAAGAACCACCTTAGGCAGAAATTTCAGAGAATGATCCGGTTTCTGTGGAATCTGGTGTAGGGGGCATGAGTCATCAACACCTGAGGCTCACTAACGCATCTGGCTGAGGTGAGCACTACTAGGAACACTGCTTTCCATGATAAGTACTTGAGATGGCATGTATCCAGAGGTTCAAATGGGGAAACTATCAGCTTCCCCAGAACTACGTTCAGGTCCCATGCCACTGGCGGTGGGTGGATGGGAGGCCACAAGATGAGAAGCGCCCCCTCTAGCAGGTGCATGGAGATGGACTGGCCATAGACCAAGTGATGATGTGCCCCAATGGTGCTGAGATGCATCCTTACAGACCTGGACTTCAGTCCAGTCCGAGAAAGGTGTGAGATATACTGCAGGATGTCCTGCACCGCACAGACAAAAAGGTTCAGATTCTTTTCTGAGCACCAGACAGAGAATCGTCGCCACTTGAAGGAATATGCATGATGTGTAGAGTCCTTGCGGGAGGTCAGTAGGATGTCTTCCACCTCAATGGAAAGGTGGAGGTGTGCTATGGCTAGCCTCTTAGCAGCCACACCGTCAGGGCAAGGGACCAGAGATTGGGATGGAGAAGAGTCCATGTTACAGCAGATCAGAGGTACCAGGCCGGCTTGGGACAGCTGTAGAAACAGAGGGAACCACGGCTGAAGGGCCCATCGGGGGGCAATGAGGATCATTGAAGCACCCTATGGAACTGATCTGCAAGCAGGGAGGCCACCTGGAGGGTCATGCCATTTTCCATGGTGAAATTCTACAGGTGAGCAGCCTCCAGGCAGAGGAGGTAGGAGCCCATTCCACCCTGCTTGTTAATGTAGAACATAGCTACTTGGTTGTCCATCTGGACGACTACCACTTGACCCATTAGGTGGGTACAGAAGACCATGAAGACATTTGTCACCTCCCTGAGCTTCAGAAGGTTGTTCTGTAGGGCACTCTCCTCATGGATACAGAGTGCCCTGTGACTGCAAGCCATCACAGTGGGCCCCCAGCCTCTCTTGGAGGTGTCCGTTGTGAGGACGTGCTGTGTCAGCGGGGCCTGAAACGGCAGGCCTGCTATGAGGTTCAGTTGGCTCTGCCACCAAGTGAGAAAGACTGCGGGTTGGGTGATCTGAATCCAATCCTCCAGATGGCCCATGGCCCGAGTCCACTGAGAGCTCAGAGTCCACTGGGCCTGACGCATCCTGAGGCATGCTTGAGGGGTTATATGCACAGTCAAGGCCCTGTGCCCCGTTGATCAGGTCTGCACCTCCTCTGCCAGTGATACAAGGCGCTGCGCTCTGTCCAGAGGTAGGAACGCTCTGGCCTGCGTTGAGTCCAGGAGGGCTCCAATGAACTCCAGGCGCTGAGTCAGGAGCAGATGCAACTTGGGGGAAGTTCATTATGAACCCTAGATTCTGCAGCACCCTGATTGTGCGGCACACCACATTGCATGCCTCCTTTGGTGAGCTTGCTTTGATAAGCCAGTCATCCAGATAGGGGAAGACAAAGATGCCTAGCAAGCGGAGGCGAGCGGCGATGACTGCCAGGCACTTCACGAATATTGTCAGTGCCTCCTTTGGAGGGGCCTTGTATTGGAGGTTTCTTGAGGTCCTCGGCATGAGGCTCATCCTCCGGCTCCACATCCCATGGACAAAGACAAGGAATGCAACATCCTGGGGCAGTAAACACTGGTGCTCCTGTGTAGAGATGGCTCAGATGGCACATCTCAGTGGAGCACGGAATCAGGGGACTTGTCATAGGTCTCTTGTCTGGATTCGAGCCGGAGGAAACCTTGAGTCCAGGGTGGTCATGAAGTCAATGCCCCACTGGCATCAGGGAATGTGATGCCCGATACACCGACTCCGAGGTACTTGGGGAGAAGCATGCCTTGAGTGCAAGGCCAATTGCCTCGGCCCCGAGCCAGAGAACTGCTCCAGAACAGGCTAGATTTCCTACAGAGAGGTCCGGTCCATGGAGGGTGTTGTGGTCAATGCTGACGACCCAGAAGCACTGGGTGTCAGGCCCCGCTGTGTTACAAGGAAGGCAGCTAGGCTGTGTTTTAGGGCCGTCATCCTAACCTTGAGGCCAGTAAGCTCCACAGCTTCTGGTTCGGGTCTCGACAGTATCAAGCCTGGAGCCGGTTTCCCTCTGAGGGGTGTCACCAGTGGTAATTGTGCTGAGGGACTGAGCCTGATCCTCCAATGCCATAGGAGTCTTCTCCCACCAGGGTAGCTTTGAGGGTCGCTCCCGGCCATCACCCTCGGTGTTGGGTTGAGGGCTCGGAGCCCGGGTATCTAAGAACTTATTTCTGGTGCCGGGATCAGAATGCATCTTCAACCTTGACTCGGAAAATGACTTGAGTCCGTGGGGGAGGTCCTCAGAGGACGATCCCCTGTCCGAGGCACCACAACAACGGGGCTGGAATCGAGCATACCCATGCAACATTGAGTCGTCGGATGCAGTCCCCGAGGGCAGCGATTTATTGCTCGAGGTCAGCCCTAAGACCAAGTCCTTTGAGCCAAACATGTCCTTACACTGCTGCTCTCACTTCTTTCAGCTCTTGGATGCATCTGCAGTCAGAGTGGACAGAAATGTCGTGGTTGGGGCCTAAGCACCAAAGACAGCATCTGTGCTGGTCGGTGATGGACATGGTGTGGGAACATTAGCCACAGTGCTTGAATCCACTGACCTGCAAGGTCAAACTCACATGTCTCAGTCAGGGAGGATATGAGGGAACTCCCATGCTCACAAAAAGAAAAAAATGTACCCTAGAAAAATGCAATGCCGAGGCGAGGGTGTAATCGGGTGACAGGAGGGTGATTGAGGAACTGAACCAGCAAAAACAGTGTGAAAGACACATGAGGAAACTAGAATAAATATCAACTTCTCCCGGGAAAACAGAATGTCTGCAGGGTTCTGCGGAAAAAAGAAGACTGAGGTAAGATGGCAGGAAAGTGACTGCATATGTGTGGTCTAACTCCCAAAGGCTTTCTTTGAAAGCTGGGGAGTGAATCAGCACGGGCTCCATCGGCCCCGATGTCACCCATATGTGAGGACTGACTTCCTGATTGTTCCCAGTGAATCAAGTGTCAAAAGGAGTATAGTGTCCCAATACTGCATCTCTGGATGGTCAAATCTTGATTATGGAAGTCTGGAAGAAAAACCAATGGTAGGTTGGCAAGCTCCTCTGTGTGTATTTTTACTTTGCCTCTTGCTGATCTAAGGATTCTTTGGGGTTCAGGGGGTTTTGAGGTACTAGGAATTTGTATTTTAGCATGAGATCGTCAAACCAAGGTGACTGCAAATCCTGAGCAGTCCTGGGCAACGGTTAGGTGTTCATCTGGGATGCATATTAGATCTAATGCATGCCCAGCTTTTTCGACTGTGAATAATGTATATAGTTTACTGTATATAGTTTACCCCGTTTCATCCAAGTTCTCAAACCCCTGTTACTTGTAAAATACACTACAGTTTCCCTGTATGTATATGCTCTGTTCCATGTAAACCGTGCTGATGATAATAGTGCGGTATATAAGAAATGTTAAATAAATAAATGTATGGGAAAAGTGACTAATTGATTGAAATCTAAGGAGTCTTGGTGATCTAAAAAGTCCCTGTTACAGCATCTGCTGGGATTTTCACCATGAAGATTGAAATGCCCTAGAACTAGTATCATAGGAGTCCAAGCGATGAGTTAAGAAAGAAGACCTTGTAGTTTGAGAAAAGCCTCCGAGTAGGAGAAAGGAAGCCAGTAGACAAGCAGTAAGTGTCAGATATGGAGAGTTGTCTAATTTTAAACATATGGGCCAATATTCAAAGACCTCCACACCTTCTTTCTCTGGGTTTAGAGACATATATGTATCTGGAGGGAAGGATAAGCCTCATGGAGTGGTCAATGGTCATAGAACCAACCAAATAATTGGTTTGTTTAAATTCCAGATTACCAAAATAGAGAGCTTAGGCAAAGTAAATCACTAAACCGCCAAAGCTATGTTTAAAAAAGGGACATGGTTAGGGGATGTGCTATAGCTGGCCAAAAAGTTATTCTTTCAAGCTACAATATTCAGCTGCTACATGGATAACATATTCATTTAAGCAGTAACACAGAAAGAGCACGAATAATGTTAAATAGTTATCTTATATTTTTAATTTTAGTCATGGACCCTTAGCAATGTCAGTTAAACAGATAGTGTCACTGTAAAGTTGCATAAATATCAAAAAGGACAAGAAAGTCATATAATTCCATGTGCTGCTGGTTCATTGCAGAAAACTGGCCTTTTATTTTTTGTCCTGTTTTAACAAATATTAGTCATTAACATATCCACACAGGAAAACGTGATCTCCCACAGTTAGAAGTAGGGGAAGGCCGGCGATCACAACCTGGCAAGCAGCAGGCTGCCCATGGGGATCCAAGGCAGAAGAGCACTGCAATCGTGGCACAGGTCTCTTCTGCCTGCCCATGGGAGAGTGGATCCTCAAGGGCAGACAAGAGGAGAAAGCTGGCCATTGCAGCTGCATGGAATTTGGCTGGCCCAGGGGTGGAGCTTTTGCATTCTTAACTTCCTTCTATTAACTTTCAAATACAGGCATGTGCATTAAGGTATTTTTGACCAAATAGTCAATCTTAGATGGGGCTCAGTATTGGTCCGAAATCTGCTCAGACCATAGCACTAAGAATTTACCAGTAAATGAGAATAACCTATATTTTTGCAGTTTTTGATTGATGCCTGGCAGTTTTTTTCCCCTTTAGACTTTCAGCTCAGTCATAACAGTGGCCTCAGACCTGGGGCCATATACATTCACTTAAAGCTATCTGGGAATTTTCTGCTCTATGTTTATCCCTTCCTGAATCACATACACCAGCCAGTAGGGACAATCACCATGCACAAGGTCTCTTTCCAGAATCCTGCAATCATGGGCCCTAAACCTGGTACTGGGTGCATGATGGCAGCAGTTGTCCGTGTGTAGCAATCATAGACCCAGCAACCCTCATAGGTGAAAGACTTGACCCAGGAACAGGGTCGGCCCCAGAGTTGGTTCAAGGAGTTAGTGCCCTAAGCAAACTTTAAGCCTTACACCCCCTCCTCCCTCGGCTGTCAGAATCTATTGCTTAGCTTTGAATACCTGCTCTTTGCTGCCCTCCAGAAGCTGGCGCCCCAGTCAAGCATCTAGTTTGCCTGATGGTTGGGCTACCCTGACCAGTAATCAAACTGGTTCCTCTGCTTGCAAATGCATGTCGTTGCCACTGAGCCACCAGTCTGGCCCTCTATAAAGCTATTTTCATAAATGCTACATATTTTTGAAAGGTTATTGTGACCATTTTATTGCTTTCTGCTAGTTTACTAATGTATATTAAAATGGTACTTGAAATCCTCTAAAATACGTTCATAAGGAAGATTTGAATTCTGGAGCACTGCTTTAAACATCTTTGCAGGTAACAGCATATTGTGCAAGGAATATGGACACAAACAGCAGCTATGGAACAGCTGTTGATGCCATGTGATGTTTTACGAACTACCCTCTTAACAATATCAATTTGTTGCTGCACGCATGGGTGACCACTCTCTAATTTTTGTAAGATTAGTTACTAGCTCTATATGAGAATTTAGCTTTGGCCATTTACTGATGCAGGAGAGACTCTTTGGTTGAAGAATGTGACATTACTTGATACTGCATTCCACGACTAATACCACAGCCTTATGTGATGTGTAGCAACATCTACAAGTTATCTGATTTTACACCAAATATATTTCTTTAGATATTTCTATCAATTTATGACCACAACCTTAGCATTTGTAACCTTTACATTGTTTAGAGAATGTTGAGTTATTATTCCTCTTTGGGCACAAGGGGCTGATCAAAAATGCCATTTTTATATGATAAGAGGAGCATAACGGGAAATGGTTCTTTTCTTAACAACTCGAATTAGTTTCAAGTGTGCCATTTTGCATTCAAATGTAGAAAGACAAGGAAACCAATCCTTTATTTTCTATTAGAAAACAGCCACTGTCCCCTATCTCTCATTATGGTGCAGACTACAAGACCTAACAACAAAAATCCATATTATTGATCTAGCCAAGTCTCCACAATTATTCTTTAGAAGGAAACACCGACGATAAATTACATCTGCACTGGCTTTTCATCTGCTGTTCGATATAAGTGATCTCTCAGGGCAGACTGGAGACCTTAAATCGTCAACACCCTTGTCAAAGAAGCTAAGGAGGCCGAGGCCTCCCACAAACTGCCTTGAATATTTCTCATAGAAGAACTTTTAACCTATAATCTTTGAAAATAAGATGGGCTTTTTTCAAGTATTTTTCAGGGTGTGGGAAAGAAAATATACAAAAACATTAGGCCAGCAATTCCTTTTGCAAAGTTGCAAAGTGTATTCTTTACAAAGAGAAGATTAACAGTACATATATTCAGGCTGCTTTTTAGCAGTCAGGTTCTCCTGTACTGTTACATTTTCAGTCGCAGTTTAGATAAAAAATGAAATCCATCAAATGTTTGCCTCACACATTACAGATGTTCCATTTAATATGTATCACCTTAAATCATTCATCCTCCTTTCTCTTTTTGCACTGCATACATTCTAAAAGAGACTAAAACAGATTATTTAAACAGCTCAGTATGGGTCATTTTCTGCTATTCTAAATACCTGTTTTATTTAATCAACATTTCAGACAAAACAAATCGTATTCTAGATATTTTAATGGCTCTGCTCAGCAGCACTTTGGCTGATGCACAGCTGTTTTCCCATGAAGAGCAGTAAGCAACACCAGTCGCACACTCCCACATGTTTGCCTTGAACTGGAAGCATGAAAAAGGAATCATCCTCTTAATGAGTTTGGAGTTTACAAGAGCTTTTCTGACATCTTCTCTCTCATCTCGCCTCACATCACAGTCAGCTTCTTAGCCAGGTCCTACCTCCATTGATATCCATGTCCTTATCCCCTTAAATATAAGGAGTACATCATAAAATGATCGCTCTTCAGCGACTCGGCATATCGGGAGGTACGATATACATAACACAGAGCAGTCACTCCTTCCAATTACTGGCACTGTTGCTCAGTGAGAAAATCAAGGTCCACGTTTATCCTTGACATCTACAGTACCACAGCTATTATTTAACTTGGCACATCATGTCACACACAAAGCAAGCATGTTTGTCTTATTTTCATGGGGGTAACTCATGCAGCAGACTGAAAGAATGCAAAAAAATGGCCAATTTTTTCCTAGAAATGTTTTTTTTTCATATTGGAATGCATAGAGTATTTTGACTAAAGCATTCAGTCCTGTAGAAGGGAACAAGCCAAATGAGTTCCTATAGGCGGCAAAAGTATTTGGGATTTAATTTTTAAAAAAAGGGAACGCTGAACATAAAAACGGTTTGTGCGTCATTACTGTAATAATAAACAGATATTTCTAAACAAACCTGTATGAGTCCTATAATGGTCTTTCATTGCTGATGCTGTGAGAAAAGAATAATGGCATGTGGGCCAGGTACACCTGAAAGGCTTCTCTCCCGTGTGTAGTTTCATATGATTGTTTAGTGCCCACTTCTCGGTGAAAGTTCTGTCGCAGAGGTTGCATGTAAATTTTCTGTGCAGAAAACAAGAGGAAAAAAGCATTATAACTACAAACAAAGAACGGGGACTAAAAAGATGAAGAGAGAAGCAGAACCCTCCTAACTCGAAGCATGGTAAATGCACAAGCTTTTGTGAAGAGAATTGCAGCCCTGCTCTGTCATGTCTGTATAACCAGGCATTGATTTTTCTGTCGCGGCCTGGCACTTCAGCCATTTATTCTCTGCTTTGCGGTTGGGCCCAATGGGTTTGAAAAATTCTGTTACAGTCCAGTCGCCCCTGAGGCAAATGTGAGAATAGATTTCACCTGTACAGGGCTACACCACTTATCCAGGGCATGGGCTGTCAGAGCAAAGACTAAATGAAAAGCTATCCATACTAAGTTACTCAGCCAATCGCACTGCTACCGGCACCATACTGCTGCTGCAGTGCAGTGTCGCAATAGCACTTGCAGTAATATATTGCTTTTACTCTAACAAAGCAATGACATCAAAAGAAAAGCAGGCTTTAAAAAGAACAATTAAAAATCCGTGAGCCCTCGTTTCTAAAGGTTTTCTCACATTCAAGGTTAGAGTGAAGGAATGTTCAGTGCTAGGGCGAGGGTGGTTTTTTATTTTTTATTTTGCTTTTTTTTATTTCAATCTTGGATTTGTGGTGCAGCAATTTGTTTGTTAATATTCATACGCATACATATTGTAGAACTATTTGTATACTAAATATTATCATTAGTATTCACTTGCTGGGAGATCACTGAAAACGTTTTTCCTGTGAGTTCTGAAGTTGGGTACAAAGCTCTGAACTGTCAAATTTCTTACTAATTTTGATGGCTAAATACAAATAGACCTAGACCAAAACTGTGTTTTAAACACAATCAGGGATGGAATCAGGCCCAATGCAAATACAAAAACCATGCTACAGTATATAGAGTCAGATTAAAGAGGCCTTTTACTAGCAGGCACTAACATATAGCGCCCAATATGCGATTATCACCGAAACCATGGCACGTTAAATGCAACACCCCCGCATTAATTGTCAGGGGCATTGAAAGCATTTCCCTGGCAGTTAATGTGGAGCCGTGTCTCACAGTGTGTGCTGCATTTGCAGGCGTGCAGCTATTGCCACCTACTGAGGTGGCGTTAGTTGAACCTACACTAATGCAGTTTGTGCACAGGGTTAACACAGCACTAACTGCACCGAGCTCATCATGCCCACTCTCTGCACTACCCCGGGTTGCACACTTAGCATGCGAATCATACTGCGCTACTTGTCATGGCCCTACATTACCTGGCAACGTGCGTCCCAGCGTATCTTTAGCACATGCCAGAACATGCTTAGCCAGGTAGTAAAAGACCCCCAAAATATCCATCAAGCCTAGCATCCTATCTCCAGCAGAGGCCAGTCTGGGTCAGAGCTACCTGGGAGATTGCAAAAGGTTGATCTATTTGTTGTTCCTCACGTACAGAGATACAGTAAGTGGTGGCTTTCCAAAGTCTACAGGGAACGTGGATGAACCTTTTTTTAAACACAACTCTAACTACCTTGACCACAGACTCAGTACCAGCTTTCTCTGTACCTGGAGCAGACTGTCAGAATTATTACCATCCCCTCCCAGCCCACCCTGTCCTCCACTTTTGTATTTGAGTGTGTTTCAGTTGTGGACAATGTTATTTTTTTATACATTCTGCACAATACACTGAACCTATAATGTAACTATTATTAACGTAATGTAACAGTAGGATGTGTTAATTTTAAGGGTAGACTTTTATTTTTAAAAGCTTTACAAACTACTAGTGTGCAGCTTTGCATGCTGAATCTAAAGCTATCTTCAGAATCTGTTTAAAGTGGGTCTTACGTACATCAAATCAGTTGAAATATGTGGAAATTAAGTAATATTTATTTGAATCTACAAATAGTCTGAACATCACCTGTAGCTACATAATTATCTTTAAAATGTCATTTATGCAGTTAATTTAATGCTATTTAACAAAATCCAGCAAAGAAGCCATATCTTGTTTGCTTCTGTTTCGACTCATGGGCTCCCTGCTGACCATCTGACCCCTAATATAATGTTCCCTCCTCTCCTGATTGTACACATGACCAGCAGCCTCAGTTGTCATTTGTACACGTCTTTCTATGGACTGGGTGTGTGATGGGGGGTCCGGAACCACCATGGGCTTGCTCAGAAATGCCTTGATCTCTGTTGTTGTCATGATACAGGTAAGAGGAAGAGACTCCGGAGCTCCAATCAAGTAACTGGGTGAGTGTAGTTGCCTCAGTGTTGATGGATGATGTATTCCTGGGTCTCACACTGCTGTCTCCAAGCTGAGTCACCTCATCTCTTTCACCTCTCATCTTCAATATCGTCTCCACTGCATCTCCTCTCTCCTGTTCCTCTTCACTATACAACATAGCTTGCAGAACAGACTCACTGCAACTATACCAAGCTGATCGTCTCACTGTAGGCATGACTGTCTTCCTTACCTCTTCACACTGTTCTTTCAACAGTTGAGCTGGAAAAGATGCCTGGGACCTTATGTCCAATTGCTATTTATTTTTTATATTGAACCAGTTCACCATGTAAATCCCAAAACAGAACTGCACAATCATTCTTAAATTTTTCAGATTCTTTCCTTTCAGATTATGCTTGGAAGTCCATATTCTCATGAACCTTAGAGCTGTTGTAAGCCATCTGCTATGTGACATGTCTTGATTCCAACAGTAATGTGGGTATTTTTGAGTAATTTACATGCAGGTAAGTAAATAATATATTACACAAAATTTAAAGCTAGTTGTTGATTTTCCCCATGAAACTGAAGCATTTTTAAAATTATGACATCTCCAAAATTGACACATCCTAATGTAACAGTAATGAGTTAATACAAGAGATTTACTTGGCCAAAAAGGAAATATATATATTTCTTTATAAATGTGAAAACAATTACAAAACTCAGCATCGTAAGGATACAGCTAAAAAAAATCTTTCAGCTTAGTGATACAATTTTAAAAATGTGCACTGGCCTGCTCCATTCCACCCCAGGACACTCTGTTTTAGTGCACAGGCTGATTTGCTGCTATTATTCTTCCATTATTTTAAAGTGCCAGTGCCATTTTTTCCATTATGTAGTGCATACCATACTTGTATTTACTAGCACTGCCAAAACTGAAAGCAAATAAACAGGGCAGGCATGTGTGTGTTGAGAGGATGACACATCAGACCTAGTAATGCCTAACTATCCCAATATAATTGTGGTCAACATTATTGGCACCCTTGCAGTTCAACCCTTTAATGTGCAATATCTCCTAAAATAGTGGCCTGCAAAATGGCTTTGGACTATATATAAAAACACATATTTCTCAAATAAAACAAGAGTAATTAAAAAAGGTAAAAGTAGGAAACAGTATAAAAACAGGGACATTGGCACCCTTATAAACAATTCAAATCAGTTTGAACAGAAGAACCACATTCCCATTGCAGGAAAATAAGATGCACCTGTGATCAATAGTCAGTACTCACATGACTTGAATCAACAATGAATGATGGCTCTAATGTTTAAAATGGTCACATTCACTTCCTGTTCCAGTTTCACAATGGTGAAGACAAGAGAGCTGCCTGAGACCATCAGAAAAGCCATTATCACCAAACATAAATTTTCAAAGGAGTACAATGCCAACTCCAAAGACATTGAGATTCCTGTGTCTACAGTTCGCAATGTTATTAAGAAGTTTTCTGCTCATGGAACTGTTAAGAACCTCCCAGGACGTGGTGGGAAGAGGAAACAATCCAAGAAGCCTTTGAAGGTTAGTGCGAACTGTTGGAAGAACACTATGTACAGTACAACATCTAAAGAGCTTAAGGCTGATCTGGAGCAATCTGGAGTGGTGGTTTCAACCCACACCATACGCCATGCACTAAACAAAGGAGGACTTCATGGGCAAAGATCAAGGAGGATCCCATTGCTCAAAGACAGACAAAAAGGCATGCCTGATCTTTACCCAAACCCACCTTGAGAAACCACAATCCTTCTGGGAAAATGTTCTGTGGACTGATGAAACCAAACTCTTTGGCAATGCAGACCAGCGATACATTTGCAGGCAAAGAAATTAAGCTTATATGGAAAAAAAGCCCCACCATTCCTACAGTTAAATATGGTGGCATTTCCATAATATTGTGGGGCTGTTTTGCTGCCTCAGGAACTGGAAGCCTGGAATGTATTAAAGGAATCATGAAGTCAGAGGACTACCAAGGTATTATGGAGAAAAATGTGTTACCTAGTGTCAGAAAGCTAGGTCTGGGTTGAAGGTCATATATCCCCCAGCAGGATAATGACCCAAAACATACATCCAAAAGTACAGAAGAATGGTTAAAAAAGAAAAAAAATGGACTGTTCTAAACTAGCCAGCAATGAGTCCTAATCTCAATCCAATTGAGGACCTTTGGAAAGGACTGAAATATGCCATTGGTAAAAGGAATTCTGGAAACATTCATGAGCTGAAACAAATCGCAGTTGAAGAGTGGGAGAAACTACCAGGAGACAGATGTACGAAACTTATAGATGACTACAAGAAACATTTGGAGGCTGTCATCACTGCCAAGTGTTGTGCAACCAAACAGTGAAGGGTGCCATTTTTCCTGTCAAGGTCATATTTTGTTGTTTTTTTTCTCAGAAATTACTATGTCTAAGTTGGATAGGCATCTCTTTTTGTTGTATACCTTTGAAGATACAATTAAAATATTATGAAGACATACAGTTGGAATATTTCCAATTATTTCTCAAGATATTGTATGCAACATACCTAAAATCAAGGGTGCCAATAACATTGACCACAACTGTATATGTATTACCTTCCTAGTAATAGAAGCACAATTGTACTCAAGGGGCAGTGAAGAGAGTCCCCAGAAGCAGAAATTCTTAGGGCAATTCCCTATCTCCGCCTTTCTGTAAAAGATATGGAAGGGGGGGGGGGGGGTTGAGACAGCTGGTATTATGAAGAATTTCACAATATATTATAGGGTTTGAAAACTACTGGCCCAATGACTGAGAGTTACATAAGAGGCAAAATTCCATTCATCTACCCAGACCATATCTGTCACTGTGATGCCTACACTGCTCCATGTCATCATGAAACAGCAGTCCAGTTCCCACTTTACATCTCCTTTCTCCCATTTCATTCTGGTCTTGGTCATCCTACATTTTCCAGCTCTAAACTTATTGCTAGGAAATTTCCATATTAGAAACCTTCCCATTTACATCCTTTCCCTGAGAAAGGAACTCAATAAAACAGCAAACATATGAACGTATGAAAAAGACAAAATGATCAAGGTATGTTCAAACCTAGGTTCTGCAAATGAGGTCACTGGCGATTCAAAAATGCAACTCATATTAAAATCAGTGATATTGTGACATGCAACCAGGGATAGCCAAGCAGCTTCCAATGACTGATACAATATACCAAGAAACCCAAGAGAAA
This sequence comes from Ichthyophis bannanicus, assembly GCA_033557465.1. NCBI lineage: Eukaryota > Metazoa > Chordata > Amphibia > Gymnophiona > Ichthyophiidae > Ichthyophis > Ichthyophis bannanicus. The sequence goes on from CM066031.1 coordinate 1,302,353,158, forward strand.
ACCTTGTAGTTAAAAAAAAAGCACATGAAAAAGTGAATTCACATAAGCAGCATTCTGCATCAGCCCAAGGGTCCATTAAGCCCAGTATCCTGATTCCAACAGCAGCCATTCCAGGTCTCAAGTACCTGCCGGGTTCCCAAAGGTATACACACATTCCATGCTGCTTGTTCCAAGGGGAAGCAGCGGATTCGAAAATAGTTTCTCCGATTAATCTTAAATGTGCCACATTGTAGCTTCATTGCATGTCCCCTTGTCTTTCTACTTTTTGAAGTGAACAACCAATCTACATTTACCTGTTCTACACCATTCATTATTTTATGGACCTCTATCATATCTCCCCTCAGCCATCTCATGATACAACAAAACAATTGACAAACAACAACAGTTGATGACTCAGGGAAGAGAGACCAAACCAAACTAGAAATTAAAAACTCACTGTATAGGCAAAGGGGGGTTGTGGGGATGCAGCATGAATAGATTGCCGTGAGTTACTCAGCACGAGCAGAGGCAAGCTCCTTTCTGCCTCCACTTTGTCTCTATTCTCCACTGGCTGACGAGTGGGCACAAACCGCGGCACCAGCATAGCACAGCGAGTTCACAATGAAGTAGCTCTGATTCCTCCAGGCCCAGCTACGGCTACTGCAGCCTTCCATTCCATCCTATCTTCCTACACCTCCATACACCAATCTGATTCAGATAACAGTCCTCACTGGTCCATCCACGGGGCCAGTCTGGGAGTCAGGCAGCACCGCAGCTCTGGCAGAAGTGCATGATTGCTTCTCTGAAGTACTTGCAACCATGCACCTGTAACAGCAAGGAAGCATGATAAAGGATATGCTGTCTCAATTTCAAAGGCCCTCCCTCATGCTGCACAAGCATAATCCCAGCACAGATTTACTGCCCTGGCACCCCTCCCCCCCCAGGGTAGCTATCCCGTTTCCTCACCTTCCTAGTCCAAGCTCTCTCAGCCAACAAATTTCAGTTTAATTTTGTGTTCATTAACAGTGGAGAGAGGAGAATAGCCTTGTGGTTAGAGCTCTGGCTTGGGAACCAAGAGACCAGGGGTCAAATCCAACTAGCACTCCTTGTGGCCTTGGGCAAGTCACTTAACCTTCATTGCCTCAGAAGAATCCAAGTTATCAATGTCCCTGATTAACGTACATTGCCAAGTTTAAATTACAATGTAAACAGTTTGGACTAAAATAATAAAGTGGTATAAAAAACCTGTTTAAATAAAAAATATTTTCTCCGACTTATTTTAAATTCGTTAAGCCCTATTTTGCATGCCACATCTCATTTGTAACGGGACGTTTAAGTCAGAACATTGACAATTTCCTAGTTATTTTGCAAGAGACCCACTGAAAATCCCTAACCTGTTTCATGTGTTATCATAAGAGGTGTATTCCAAATCCTTTATCAGTTTTGGTCACCCTTCTCTGTAGCTTTTCCAGTTCTCTAATATTCTTTTAGAGATGGAGCAACCAAAACTCTACACCAGAATTGCACAAAATGCACGAGATGTGATTGCACTATGACTTCATACAGAGGGATTATAATCTCTGTTTAATTGTCCATTCCTTTCTGATTAATTCCTAACATTGTTTGATTTTCTGATTACCACCATACACAACATTGAGGATTTCAAGCTATTGTCCACAATGACTCTAGCATACTTTTCCTAACCACCGACTCCTAATATAGAAACCAGCAGAGTATACCAATATAGATACGATTATTTTTTCTTACAGGCATCACTTTGTACTTGTTCACATAAAATGTAATTTGCTATACAGATACCCAGTATTCCCAGTACTGCAAGGTTCTCCCACAGCACTTCTAAATCTGCTTGTGATTTAACAACTTTGAATGAGTTTGTGATTTGCAAATTTAATTACCTCACTCACTGACCATTTATAAATGTGGTCAAAAGCACTGGTCGAAAAGCATAGTTACTCACCTGGAACAGGTGATCTCCGGGAACAGCAGGAATTTAGTCTTCACATATGGGTATCGTCGGCACCGACGGAGCACGCGTGGGAACGCTCCCCAGCGTCCAATTAGAAATCCTTTGGGAGCATCCCACAGCGCCTGCGTGCTGCCTTCCCGCCTTTCCCAACTGTCTCTCTCCAGTTGAGTTTAAAGCTGAGACAAAGAGAGAGAGAGAGGGAAAGAGAAAGAGAGAGAGATAGAGATAGAGAGATACAACTCCTAAGGGAGGTGGGTGGGTTGTGAAGACTAAATTCCTGCTGTTTCCGGAGATCACCTGTTACAGGTGAGTAACTATGCTATCTCCAGGAACAAGCAGGAATGTAGTCTTCACATATGGGGACTACCTAGCTGCAGATGCCAGGGAGAAACCCCAGAAGTTGTGTGCCCTTTTGAAAGGGCTCCACTTCCCCCCATGGATCTCTGGCATCCTACCAGGGATGGTGGGTAGGAGTTGATTAAGTATGGAACAGGTGTTGAACAGCCTGACCAAACAAGGCATCCCGGCGGGAGTCCTTGTCCAAGCAGTAATGGGCTGTGAAGGTATTAACCGAGGCCCAGGTAGCTGCTCTACAGATGTCGTTGATAGACACAGAGTGAAGATGAGCCATAGAGGCTGCCATGGCTCTCACATTGTGCGCTGTGACTTGGCCTTCAAGAGGAAGGTTCTTACTCCGATAGGCAAAAGATATACACTGTGCAATCCAGTTGGACAGAGTCCTTTTGGAGACTGGAAGCCCTAAATGACTAGGATCAAAAGCAACAAAGAGTTGAGAGGACTTTCTATGTTGCTGCGTCCTTTGCAAGTAAAAGGCCAAAGCTCTTTTACAGTCCAAAGTATGAAGATTCCTTTCTGCATTAGAGGCATGAGGCCTTTGGAAAAAAACAGGAAGATAAACTGCTTGGTTTAAATGAAAAGGTGAAACCACCTTTGGCATAAAGTGAGGATAAGTCCTAAGGACTACCTTATCATGATGGAACCTTGTATAAGGAGGATCAGCCACCAATGCTTGCAATTCACTGATCCGACGTGCTGATGTGATTGCAATAAGAAAAATAACCTTCCAGGAAAGGAATTTCAAAGAGGTAGTGGCTAATGGTTCAAAGGCGGCTTCATGAGCTTGCCAAGAACCAGATTTAAATCCCATGCCACCAGTGGTGGCTTAACAGGAGGCTTAGTTAGAAGAAGGCCTCTCATAAATCTCGCTATGATAGGATGAGAGGAAATAGGTTGCCCATTTACAGGTTTGAGAGAAGCTGCAATAGCACTCAAATGAACTCTCACTGAATTGGTCTTAAGCCCTGCATTAGACAAATGAAGGAGATATTTCAGTAATGATTCCAGAGGTATTGCAAGAGGGTTAAGACCCTTCTGCGAGCAGCATATGGTAAACCTTTTCCACTTGAAAGCATAAGAGCGTCTTGTGGATGGTTTCCTGGAAGCATAAAGGATATCCTTTACTTGCTGAGAAAGGTTAAGACCATGAAGTTCTAGGCTTTCAGCAACCAGGCCCTGAGATGTAGAGACTGGGGATTGGGATGCTACAGCATCCCTTCCTCCTGGGATAGGAGATCTGGAGCAGATCCTAACTCCAGAAATGGAGCTTTAGAGAGATGTAAGAGCAGAGGGTACCAAAAATCTCTGGTCTATCAACGCTGCCGATGCCTGGGTATCGGTACCGGGCGAAGCAGCCGGTACCCCAGAGCATGGCACCAGTAGTTCTGCCGAGGTTGGGGCCTCAAGAACATCCTGGAGCCCTGATGATGCTTTGGAAGCCGAAGCCTCCCGCCGGGGCAATTTTGCCGGTGTGAGTCCCTCAAGGGCAATGCCAGAGGCATCTCGATACTTAGAAGGAGATCTACCCTTTGAGGACTGGCTAGACTTATGTTTAGTTACCTGAGATCCATGGGAGGAAGACGAAGCCCTGGAAGATGTTGATGCACAGATGCTGCATCGGAGGGAAAAAGGGTACTAAGTTTAGCAGCCCGGTTTTGCCGGCCCCTCTTTGACATCATCCCACAGGCCACACACTCAGAGATAGAGTGGTCAGGACCTAAACATTTGAAGCACCACTCATGGGTGTCGGTGACAGAGATGGTACCGCCACACTTGGAACACTTTTTAAAACCCGAAGCGGGTTTTTCCATTGTAGAAGAAAGTTGGGCCTAGTGCCCTAAATGGCACGTGGCACCAGAGGAGAAAAAAGCAGGACATAAGAACATAAGATCCATGGAAGACTCCAGGAAAGATTTTTTTTTTTTTTTTTAACAAGGAAAAGAAAGAAAGAACCGGCGGTACCGGTGTAGCGTCGAAGGAAGGCAGATGCGACCACAAAAAAGAAGAATAAAAGGGATATTTTCTGCTGTGACAGGAAGTGCGACCTGCCGGCTCCGCGGAAAACGAAGAACTGGAGAGAGACAGTTGGGAAAGGCGGGAAGGCAGCACGCGGGCGCTGTGGGATGCTCCCAAAGGCTTTCTAATTGGACGCTGGGGAGCGTTTCCGCGCGGGCTCCGTCGGTGCAGACGATACCCATATGTGAAGACTACATTCCTGCTTGTTCCTGGAGATTACAGATTCCATAAGTATTCAGGTATTTGCTTTGCTCCACTGAGAAACTGACCATTTAGTCCTCTGTTTCTTGTTTTTAGCTAGTTCCCAAATCCACAATAGGGCTTTAATTTCTATGCCATGACTTGTTTTCAATTTCCCGAGGAATCTCTCATAAGGTACTTTGCCAAATACCTTCTGAAAATCCAGATATCAACTTGCTCACCAGTATTCACAAGTTTCTTAATAACTTAAAATTACTTGATTAGAATCAGATAGGGATTGGATCCTTAAATGTTTTTCAAGCATAAGGATGCCCCCTCCCCTTTTTTTGTAATTTACTTTTTACTGAAATTCAAATTCCATACACAATTGCAAAACCAACATGTATCCCATATACCTCCCCCTCCACAATATTCCCTTCTGCATCTGCAGTCTCCTCTGTCTCCAGCTCTCTCAATGGAACAGATGCTAAATAACTATCTATAGACACTGGCTCCATTTTATGTATAGCTGTTCATAGAATTGAATAAACAAGCTCTAATAAATCTGGTATCCAACATCCCCCCTCTCCTCCTCCACTACCAAATCCCAAAGCCTCACAATTTGCACACTCACCCTCTGTTGTTTCTGTCTATGGGGCCTGCAGTCTCCTAGCTTTATTATTCTCCCCCCCCCCAAATACTCCTGTTTTACCGTTGTAAGTCCATGACTTATCTGTTCTGCTTAGGCTGCCTTCAACTTTCCCCTCTCCTATGCCAATTTAGTTTGGCTCTGTCAAGTAGGATATAATTTGTTCAACCTTTCTAGCTCCTGAACTGAGGCCTTAAGTCTTTCCATCTCCTTTTCCCTCTTGGGCCACCAGCGATATAAGCTGGTCTCTAATCACTGCTTTAAATCTATCCCCAGAAGTGCCCTAGCCAACTCCAGCCCTCTCATTGAGCTCACAGTATACGTCTATGCCCTGCCTTATTAAATTCAAATCTTTTTCCCCCTCCTAAGAGGCTATAATCGAACTTCCAAAACCTGATGTCCCTATCTTCGCCTGAAATTTGAAGATCAAACCATAGTGGAACATAGTCAGACCAAGAAATGCTTTCAATTTCAGCACCCTCCCCCCACCTCTTGGACTATATCCCTGTCAACATACAATAAATCAGTTTGAAAAGAGAATCCATGGTCATGGAAATAATAGGTCTAGTTCCACTCCTTCGGGTGGAGTCAACACAGCACCATATGTTTACCCCACGTCCCAGCAGTTTTTAATATTGCCGAAACAGTTTCCGAGCCCTTATCAAATGGACTAAACTTGCAACCATATCAACCTGGTGCTTCAGAGCCAAATTAAAATCCCCTCCTATCACCCATCTCCCTTTTCCAGATTAGACAGCTACTTGCCCAGATCCTCAAAGAATTTCCCCTGGTTTTCATTGGGGCATATATGCATATAGTATTGTATGTTATTTATTTATTTTATTTAGCTATGTTTATCTACTACTTTTCAGGGTCAAAGTGGCTTACATTGAACAGAGAATATCAGTTACATTATATGTTTTTCCACAGAAATTTGCCCTCACTGCTAAAAACCTTCCATTTCATCTGAGTACATAGATGTAAGAAAACGTTTTGAGTTGCAAATATTCTCTATAAGAATATGCATAAAAATTAAATATCATCTTCCCCTAGTTTGGTTTTCAGAAAGAACATGTATAACTTAAGAACACTGCCTTGTTTGATTTGATCAAGTCAGGGTTATGCTGGGGAAAACACACGGCGACACCACAGCTATTTATGTCTGAGTTCAGTGAAGGTTTCTAGATTGTGTATAAGGCATGCATTTTGACCTTGATAGTATATAGCACTTTTTACAAAAGTAAAAATAGAATATGAAGCTTATAAGCTAGCAATTATATTGTCTTCGCTTCCAGCATGATGATACAATTCTTTGAATGCTGTGTGCGCTTTCAGCTGAAATTCTTTGTGCACCTCTCCCATTTTATCAGGAATACCATAAAATCATAAGTTACAAATGATCTTTGTTTATGCTTCAGCTGACATGTTACAATGTTCCTTGCATTTTGCTGAAGTATAATTAGACTTCTTTGCTGAGCAAGGTTATTCTACCTAGAGAATCATGGACAAAGAAGCAGCATAAAGAGGGTCAGATCTTTGCCTGGCAAAGAAAATAGCATTGTACAGGAAGTTAAACTGATAAATACAAACTAGTTACCTCCTCCCTTCCAAATTTCCTTGACACTGTACTATTGGTAGTGAGATCTATTGTACCACAGGAAAAGGGCACATAATGTAATTTTTCTCCATTGTCAAATTGATAATTCTATTTCTCCATTGATTTCAAAAGGCACTTTTATCATTGTCGATCCATTAAAGCTGGCATCAGGAAATTTAAATTGACCCATTAAATCATGGTTTATTAGACTGCTGTCATACCCTTACTCCAAGGAAGTTAACCAAAGCCTCCCTTTCCTCCTTCCTGATAGTAGGCAAATATATGAAGCCGATGGACTGGACTGTTTTGGAGATTAGGTTTTCAAAGTCGCTGACTGAGAGCATGTTTTCTCCATACAGGAGATGTTTGCATGCAAAAATGAAAGACTGAACTAAATATTGCATGATTGGGGAAAAAAAAAGTAAAGAAAAGAAAAAGAAAAGATGGCAAAAAAGGAAAGGGGACAAAGAGCAAGGAAAACAAGGAAAGAAAAATGAGAACCTAAAGGAGAGGAAAATCTCTAATCTAAAGAAGGCAAAGTGGTCGTTATCTCATTTAGGAACCTATTTACTAAGCTGTGTGATCGGTTTATTTATTTTATTTATTTAACCAATTTTGTATACCACCTTATCCTTCAATCAAAGTGGTTGACAAGACAACAAAGGCTAACATACTGAGGGTATGGGAAAACAAAAACGATACATTACAAAATAAATACAAAACAAAACAGTACAATACTATATCATAGTGAAATTAAATATACATAATGGTTAATTTAAGTAATTTCACCAAATGATTCTATAAATAAGTAAGTCTTTAAAGATTTGCGAAAGTCCTTAAGGTCTTCCTGTGTTAATAATGAGATCAGCTTGCTTTAACAGCTAACACAGAAAACAACATTTTGCGCCATTGGATGGGTGGTGTCTGGTCATCCTGAATGCAGCACAGTGCAAAGAAGTTACCACCACCTCAAGTGGCCTGCATCATGCATTATCTGCCGCACAGTTAACACGCAACAGAGAACCTTTTGCCTGCATTGCCCTTCCGAACATGTTGAGAATGCACCCAACATCTAATGTAGACGTTTTGCAGTTATAACTACGTTAATTTTGGCTATTATCATGTGGTAACTGCAAAACCATAGTGCACCTCAGTAAACAGAGGCCTTAATAAGATACTATCAGGAACTGAAAAGAGGCTTTCAAATTACAGTATCACATCATCACGGTTTAATGGTACTGGTAACTGAAAGAGATACCTAAATAATTCCAAGTGCACAGTAAAAAAGATTAATATGTTTATGTATCTGTATGACACATTTCAGTGTATTTCACATGTTCAGAGTATGACAAGGATCTTGTTTCTGAGACAGAGCCCTCTATCTGCAAATGTTTCTGTACACCGATTCTGTATCTGACTTCCTATTACAAGAAATGAACATAGAGGTTGAACAAACATTATGTTTTAACATATTCTTTCTCAAAAGGTAAATTATAGTTTCATGAATCATAAAATAAATCCCTTATTTTAACATCTATGGTGTTTTAAAATATATATCAGTGCCGTTCTTACTGAATCTCAGATCTATTTACATCAAACAGTTGATTTAAAGACACAATCTCCATAAAAAAGACCATTCATATTAATAATCATCATTTCACATGGAGACTTAAGGCTTTTATTTCAATTCAGATGATTTCTATGCATTAAAACTCAAGGGGGGGGGGGGGGTGAGCCTATCATTTGCACTCAAAAGGTAGTATATATTTCAGCTGTCTTGTTGCAATGTAACCTATTTAAGTCTAATAAGAGAAAATATTTTCCATCAATGCGTAATCGAACTCTGGAATTCATTACCGGAGGATATAATAAAAGCTGTTAGTGTAGCTGGGTTTAAAAAAGGGTTTGGACAAGTTCCTGGTGGAAAGGTCCATAAACCATTAGTAAAGAGGACCCAGGAAATCCACTGCTCACCCCGGGGCGAGCATTGTGGAACCTGTGTGTCTTTTTGGGAACCTGCCAGGTACTTGTGACCTGGAATGGCCACTGTTGGAAACTGGATACTGGACTTGATGGAGTGACCCAGAATAGCATTTCTTATGTTCTTATATTCTTATTGTATGTCACTACCCTTGCTCAGCATGTACAGTACCTTCTATTTACATTCAACCCAACATTGCTGATGCAATACATCTGTCATTCAGCATGTTTTGTGACAACATCCAGGTTTGCATTTTTGATGAAGAAAATGTATACCAGGCCCCGAGTGCTGGTTGGAAAAGTGCAGCCTCACCCAGCCATGCACATGAGAAACTTTAAGAGCCGAAGCATGGACTTTGAATACTCATGATCAGATTGTGTGGGAGAACCAATTGTACAGGGCATCAAAAAACAAATTCTCCCTAATATAGAGCTCTCAAGCAATGAGGAACATTTCCATTCAGCTATATGAGATCAAAGCTACTCATCTGACTTTTGCTGAGTTATGCATGTGAGGGATGGGATTTGGATTTAGTTCACACCTTTTAGAATGATAGCTCAAGACAAGATACATGGAGGTACAATAGGTATTTTCTTGTCCTAGGAGGACTTAGAATCCAAGAGGGCAAAGCTTTATAAAACATCTGTTGTGCATAAATGCCTTTTTGTATACATAAAAGAGCATTTATAATATTACTCCAAGGGTAATGTGCATAAAAGCAAGCACACTGCCAGTAAGACAGACACTTTTACACAAATTGTGTATACACGTGTTCAGAGGAAGAGTTTGGGTGGAGTATGTGCAATGTTGAGGCTGATACACATTGTTTATAAAATACATATATAAATATATGCATTACTTGCTAACATGTATGCCTGCTCCCTGCCCGGTTTCAAATCTCACTACTGCTTCTTGTGATCTTGGGCAAATCACTTAACCCTTCATTGCCCCAGATACAAAATTAAGGGGTAATTTTATAACAGGTTGGCTATGTTTGATGGTCAAGAAGGTACCTAATGTGTCTTTATAGAATATGATAAACATAGGCAACCTGTTATAAACTTAACCCTTAAGTTTGCACCTGAGGCAATGGAGGATTAGGTGACAAGGAGTGGCAGTAGGATTTGATCCGGGGCTTCTCTGGTTCTTTGACCCCTAATCTAACGAATAGGACAATTTTCAACCAGCACAATTTTTAGGGGTTCTTTTACTAGTGTGTTGTAATTTGCACCTAATGCGTCCATAACAACAAAACCAGGCACGTTAGATGCAACACCACCATGTTAACTGTCAGCACTATCCCCTAACATGTGCCATGTTAGCACGGGTGCACTAACTGCACCCATGCTAATCGGCCACCTTGAAGTTAGCATGGGCCTGCTGACTGCAAGATGCTCTCCCCACCCACTCGCCACCCCAAATTTGCCCACTTGCTCCCTTAATGCGCCATGTGCAGGGTGGAAATCCAGTAAGCTGTCATGGCCCTGTGCTACCTGTCAACACGTGTCCCAGCGCACCTTCAGGATGCGCCAGAACCACATTGACAGCTAGCATCCTTTAGTAAAAAAAAACCTTAGCCTTTGGATGATTTCATGAATAATCAACATGCAAAACCTTTGCTTTCCATAGAAAATGTGATGAAATTACATAAAATCGACTGCTGAAAATACAGTGTGATTTTGGAACATAGCTTAGTAACAATAACCTTCCAAGATACAGCTATAAAAGAAGCACACAACCATTTCTGCAGTGTAATTTATAAAGTAATGCTTTGTGGTTATCAAGCCATACACATTCCATGACTTTATAGAGTGCGCAGTACCCTTAAAGAAGTACAAATCAGTAGGCAAACCAAAATAGCAGACCCTCCTAATGCTCTCAATGTGGCATGCTGGGCTAAATGGAAAGAAACACTAGCAGAGCTAAACTTTCATTCATGCCGTCCACAAACACTGGAGCCTCATATTTTCCTTTGAAGCAGCTTCATAATCAAACCTGTGTATAGTCAAGGCGCTACTCCAAAATAATGAAAAGCAAACTTCTTATGAACTGAGACAACACCGGAAGCAACATATTCCTTTGTCACAAACATTCCAAGGTTGGATATGGCATTCCAAAAATAAAAGACTTTACTAGAAAACTTCTTAAACCCAAAATCAGTCTCTTGTTGTTGTTGTTGTTAAGTGTCGTCAAGTCGGTGTTGACTCATGGCGATGTGTTCGGTCTTCAGTCAGGTGTCAGGTGGCTCACTGTTGACAGACTGGCACCCAAGCTGTTGTTTATGTATTGATCCAAAATTCTTTAACCCAAAATCAGTCTCTTACTCACAAATAACACAGAAAAATTAGAATTTGTGCAATGCAGTGGAACAAATCTATATCCTTTTCACTTTTACCTCTTTCCTTCTTTAGGTAAACCTTTTGACTCTGTTCTGGGAAAACAGGCTTCCTTGATCCCAAGAATCCTTTTTGGTAACAAGAACTCTTCAATTTGGTTCTTTCCTCCACCTCTCCTTCTCCTTGGAATACGGTTCAGCACCAGATGGGTAAGTACTCCTGAATGCTTCCTTTCAGACTGGAACATAAACACTTCAGTTCTTCAGGACAGGAAAAAGGCACCTCTCATACCCTTCTCTGAAGGATTCTCTTCCTTTTGACACTCTGATTCTCCATGGATGTAAGACAGGTCCTTCCCCTCCTCATTTCTTGTCCAGTAATTAACTCCATAAGGCACAAGCAGATTGTGACACTACTGTCTTGTCCACTGGCTCCAATTCCAGGAGTTGACAGATAGCACCTCTTATTTCCTCATTGCCTTAACTCTTTGGAGATCCCTAACAGACTACTGCTTCTCTGGTATGCTAGTACATAAGAACATAAGAAAATAAGATATGCCATACTGGGTCAGACCAAGGTCCATCAAGCCCAGTATCCTGTTTCCAACAGTGGCCAATCTAGGTCATACGTACCTAGCAGTTTCCTCAAAAGACACAGGTTCCGCAATGCTTATACTGCGTCAAGCATTGATATCCTGGGTCCCTTCTTAATAATGGTTTATGGACCTTTCCTCCAGGAACTTGTCCAAAACGTTTTTAAACCCAGCTACTCTAGCAGCCTTTACTACATCCTCCGGTAACAAATTCCAGAGTTTGATTACACGTTGAGTGAAAAAATATTTTCTTTTCTTAGTCTTAAATAGTTTACCCTGTAGCTTCATTGCATGTCCCCTAGTCTTTCTATACTCTGATAACGTAAACAATCGATCTACATTTAGCCGTTCCACTCCGTTCATTAATTTATAGACTTCTATCATATCTCCCCTCAGCCGTTTCTTTTCCAGGTTAAAGAGCCCTAAACATTTTAGCCTTTCTTCATAGTGGTATCCTTCCATCCCCTTTACCATTTTGGTGGCTCTTCTCTGAACCTTTTCTAATAACGCTATATCCTTTTTAAGATACGGCGACCAGAATTGCACACAATATTCAAGGTGCGGTCTCACCATGGAATGATATAGAGGCATTATAATATCTTTTGTTTTATTTTCCATTCCTTTCCTTATGATACCTAGCATTCTATTTGCTCTCTTGGCCGCCGCTGCACACTGGGCCAAGGGTTTTAACATGTTATCCACAATGACGCCTAAATCTTTTTCCTGGGTGGTGGTTCCTAATGTGGAACCTTGCATTGTGTAATCATAGTTTGGGTTGTTCTTCCCTAGGTGTATAACTTTGCACTTGTCCACATTAAATTTCATCTGCCATTTTGATACCCAGTCTTCCAATTTATCAAGATTCTCTTGCAATTTTCCACAATCCTCTTGGGTTTTTAACAACTTTAAATAGTTTTGTGTCATTTGCAAATTTGATAACCTCACTCGTTATTCCACTTTCCAGGTCATTTATGAATATGTCAAAAAGCAGTGGACCCAGCAAGATCCCTGGGGTACACCACTATTTACCTTTCTCCATTGGGAAAATTGGCCATTTAGCCCGACCCTCTGCTTTCTATCTTTTAACCAGTTCCTGATCCACAGTAGTACACTGCCTCCTATCCCATGACTCTTTAGTTTTTCCAAAAGTCTCTGATGAGGGACCTTGTCAAAGGCTTTCTGAAAGTCCAGATACACTATATCAACCGACTCACCTTTGTCCACCTGTTTATTCACACTTTCAAAAAAACATAACAGATTAGTAAGACAAGATCTTCCTTGTCTAAAGCCAACTCCTTGATACTTCCAAGTGAACACATTCATTACTAGATGGAGTGTACCACATACAGTGCATTGCAAAAGTATTCAGCCCCTCTGTGTTTGTCCTGTTTTGTTGCATTACAACCTTAGCAACATGCCTATGACTTTGAAGGTGCAAAATATTCTTTATTGTAACACAAACAGAATCTACGTATAAATCACAACAAAACAGAAGTCCTATTCATTACACGGAATCCAACATTCATACCCCCCACCTCATTACAAGTAAACAACATTGAGTTGAAGGCACAACCAACAATCCGATACCTAGGGATTGCATTAGATCAGCGGCTTGATATGTCAGCACACATCAAGAAAGCAACAAACACAATTTACCAAAAGATTCGATCCCTTCGGAATCTCCATCCTCTTCTTGATTACTCCGACTTCCGCACTATCTTCCAAGCCTTGGTACTACCACATTTGGATTTTGCCAATGTTATACTACACGGTCTCCCACAATCTACTCTAAATCCCCTCCGTCTGGCCATGAATGCGGCCGCGAGAATTCTCGTAGGTGCTCCACGCTCAGAGCATATAACTGAAATATTGATGAGTTTACACTGGTTACCCCTCCAGGCCAGAACCCTATATAAAACCCTTGTCATGACTTTTAATGCTGCAAAGAGCCCATCTCTATCACCTATCAGCAACTTGATACATGTCACTCCAACTAACAGATCCAGGAGATCGGCTGCATTAAATTCCATAGACCTTCCGAAACTCCTTACGAAATGCTCTAAATCAACAGCCTCTAGATCATTCTCACTGTTTGCGCCCAGAGCCTGGAATGCCCTCCCACCAGAAATTAGAGCCATCACAAGTCTCATGGCATTCAGAAAGGCCTTAAAATATCACTTGTTCCTACTTTACTACCCGGAAGCGACTACGATTGATCCTAGCCCTCATGTTAGTCTTTCCCAATTGTCCCCGGTGGAAAAGGGCTAATCATGATAACTCATACCTGTCCTCACCATCCATACTGTAATTATACTGTATTTTTAATTGTAGCTATTTACCACTACCATGTTAATCAACCAAAATGCCATGTACATAGTTTACTCTCTTTTATGCCTCTTGTCTGTAAATAGTTAACCCTGTTTTTCCGCCAAGTTTGTGTTCCCTGTTCATTGTAAAAAAAACAATGCTGACTGTGTCATTGTGTTTACATTTTGTTCATTTGTAAACCGCACGGATTAAAAGAGCGTGGTATATAAGAAATAAAAATAAATAAATAAAAATAAATAATTAAGACAAAAAAAAACTGAAAGCAGGAGTGTGCATATGTATTCACCTTCCAAAGTCAATACGTTGTGCAGCCACCTTTTGCTGCAAAAACAGCTGCAAGTCTCTTGGGATATGTCTATATTAGCTTAGCACTTATAGCCACTGGGACTTTCACCCATTCCTCAAGGCAAAACTGCTCCAACTCCTTCAAGTTAGATGGATTGTGTTGGTGTACAGCAATTTTCAAGTCATGCCAGGGATTCTCAATTGGATTGAGGTCTGGGCTTTGACTAGGCCATTCCAAGACATCTAAATGTTTCCCTTTAAATCAGCTTTAGCAGTATGTGTAGGGTCATTGTCCTGCTGGAAGGTGAACCTTCATCCCAGTCTCAAATCTCTGGCAGATTGAAACAGGTTTTCTTCACAAACTGCCCTGTATTTAGTGTCATCCATCATTTCTTCAGTCCTGATCAGTTTTCCTGTCCCTGCCAATGAAAAACATCCCCACAGCATGATCCTGCCACCACCATGTTTCACTGTGGGAATGGTGTTCTCGGGGTGATGGGAAGTGTTATTTTTTTGCCACACATGGAATTTCCCATGATGGCCAAAAAGTTCAATTTTCATCTCATCTGACCAGAGAACCTTCTTCCATGTGTTTGGAGGGATCCGCCACATGCTGTTGTACAAACTCCAAATGTGTTTTCTTATTTCTTTCTTTAAGAAATTGCTTTTTTTCTGGCCACTCTTCCATAAAGCCCTACTCTGTGGAGTGTATGGTTTAAAGTGGTCCTATGGACAGATACGCCCATCTCTGTTGTGGATCTTTGAAGCTCCTTCAGTGTTATCCTTGGTGTCTTTGTAGCATCTCTGATTAATGCCCTCCTTGCCCAATCTGTGAGTTTTGGTGGGCAGCCTTCTCTTGTTGGGTTTGTAGTGGCAGCATATTCTATTTTGTTGTCATGGATTTAATGGTGCTCCATGGAATATTCAGAATTTGGGATATTTTTTTAGAACCCAACCCTGATCTATACTTCTCCACAACTTTGTCTCTGACCTGTTTGGAGAGCTCCTTGGTCTTCATGTTGCTTGCTTAGTGGTGTTGGGGAATCAGGGGCCTTTCAGAACAGGTATATTTATACAGGCATCATGTGACCGATCATGTGACACTGATTGCACACAGGTGGACCCTAATCAACTACTTATGTGACTTCTGAGGTTAATTGGTTGGACCAGATCTTATTTAGTGGTTTCAAAGCAAAAGGGATGAATACATATGCACTCACAACTTTTCAGTGTTCACTTGTTTTATATATACAAGGTATTTTATTGTCATTTCACTTCACCAATTTTGACTATATTGTTAGGTCCATTATCTAACATCCAAATGAACCTCCATTTTCATTCCAGGTTATATGTAATGCGACAAAACAGGACAAAAGCCAAGGAGATGAATACTTTCGCAAGGCACTGTATGGTCGGTCCCATGGAGTTGGAGCTTAAGCAGCAGTTTGACCCCTCCTGCTCTCATTCTATTATGGTACATCCCGTGTGCTTCTCAGTGGAGAAACACAGGTGCTAGTAAGGCAAAATAAGGGTCCTGTTACAAAAGAATTACCAGCCTATGGTCATTTGTGAAGCAGAGACACATGACAAATGCTCCTGCCATGCCAAAACCTATTAAAGACATTATGCTGGCAGCTAATTATTGACTAAACTACTCTGTGCGCTTTAATGCGTTTATCTCTTTAGAATATACCTAGAAATAGAGACCATTTTTAGCATTTCCAAAATGCATTCTGCAAGGGCAGCTGCAAATGTGATCATAACTTTGCAATTATTATATATTAAACATCTTTTTCAGAATCACCTCAATACACATACAGTGCTACTGAATTTCTAACTCTGATACATTATGGCCCATGCAACTGCTTCTGAAGCTGTCAAGCATACTTCTGAGCTGGGTTGTTACAGCGGTTGAAACTTCGTTAACAGATGATTCAAAGTTGGCGATACTCACAAACAAAACAAAATCAATGGACTTTCACAGGGTTTATACAACTTCCTCTCACAATTTCATCTATGCTTATACCCTTTGCTGAGCTGCTAAAGCTTCATCTATTCACTCTCTGGAGCGGGTCGTGAATAAATGTCTTATAAAAGCTGACAGAGTATTGCACCACATGGTGGATCATGCCAAGCCCTGACACAACTTATCTTTATTCCACATTCATAAATCCAGTTTAAATATAAAAAAAGAATATTTGCAAGGACAGACAAAATGTATGTATGCATGCCAAAAATTGTTGGTTTATTTGTTTTTTTTGTCCCCTCTTTTGGAACAGGGATTGGTTTGTTTTATATATTTCATTTAAAAAAGTTTTTGCAGTATACAGTATGTTAAAACTTTCAGCATGCACAAATCAGTTGTTCACACATTCATTTGCAGGCTGATGCGCTTTAAAAATTTTAGTGCACATAGAATTCATTTAAGGCACCTTTTATGAGCCAAATGCATGCTAATGAATGCACATCCCTGGGGGTAAAGCATGATCTCAGTCCAACATATTTATTCTGTCTGTAGCTAGGTGGAATTCTGACCTTTCAGAAACACCTAAAGGGAACAGCAGTAAAGATCATATCCTAACAAATTTCTAGCAAAGCTTGCCAGACAAAAGCATGGAGCTGTAGTTACTAGTGGACACATTCAACATTTGTTTGTTTGTTTCAGCACCTACAAATTTTAAGTGTATACAAATCACTTATGTGCTTGTAAACCCACGTATTAATGCACATAGAATCAATTTACACATGCAGAACAGTCGAAACCCACCTTCACAGGCAGAAGAAGTAGACAAGATTTAATTGAAGACATTTACAATACTACAATTTATTTATTTATTTAATTGTATTTCTCACCCACCTATCAAAAAACCAATAAGCGGTTCACAAAATCTGAATACATATTAAGACACAATATACTAAGCAAGCAGTTACAAAGAAATTAACATTATATCAAATTATTCAATGCAGTTTGGAAAAGAAGGATTTTATTGCCCTTCCAAAAAAGCTAACTAATAACAAATCCTATGACTAGTGAGGAGTCATGCTCCAGGGCAGAATGTCTGGTTCTATTTAAAGTGACAGTAGCCAGGAGCTTTAAAAGTGTGGACCGCTGTTGCCAAATATCAGCCCCTCGTTTTATAAAATACGCATCTACTTTATGTGTTAAGTTATGCCTGCACCCTATTTCTGCAGAATTTGGGCTGGTATTTTACCAAGACACAGGCACTTATATGATTTTATAAATCAGGCTAAAAGTAAGGCACGTTCTCCAAACTTAAGTGCCTTGTTATAAAATTACCTTCTTAAAGGGCTGTTCAGGAGTGCTGCAAACTTGGAGCCCTTTTATTCAACTGTGGTAACAGTTGCCATGGGATGTAGTGCACACTAATGACCCACAGTAACTGTTAACGTGTGCCATGAGCAGCAAGCATGGTAAAACCTTGTACTAACTGCTACATGGGACAGGGTGGGATTGGAGTGGAGAGTGGGTGTGGAGGCCGGTGACAGCGAGTGTGTAGGAAGGCACCATGTGCTAGCTGCCATGACTGGACAAATGCATTTAACCCTTGCTAGGGGTTACTAGCACCACTTTGAGCCAGGCCAGGAGTCAAAAGGGTGACAGCTCCTGCTTTGTTGACCACTGAGACCACTAGGGAGTCCATCGAGGGAAGGGGGGGGGTTGTCGCCTGGATAGGGTGAAGGTCAGTGGTAGAGCCTTGCGGAAAGGACCTTCATGGGGGTGGAGAAACTTCAGGGAGGGCTTGCATTGTTTGGTTGTTTTAAGGTGGAGGGTGGTTCTGAAGGGCGGGGGGGGGTGTTTAATGATGGAGGTTGGTTGGTGGGAAGAGCTCAGATGAGGTGGGGCTTTGATCGGTGGGGGATAGGCCGGGAACATTGCAGTGGCTGCTGCTATCTTCTTGCCACACTCCTGTTGTGTCAGGCACACGTTCCCTGCCTTGGCAAGTAGTGTGGATGCAGGGAATGGAGCCCGTGAGGTATCTGCTCAGAGCACTAAATGCATTTACTGCACAGGGTTTGCACTTACTGCACCTTTACTACAAACATTAAAGTGCAGTAAGTGTAAACACAAAACTTTGGTTAAAGGGCACTCTTGTAACATAGCATATGACAGCAGATAAAGACCAGTACGGTCCATCTAGTCTGCCCAGCAAGGTGGCAAGAGTAGGTGCACTTGCCTCTCCGTGCAGGTCAACCCTCCACATGCCTTTGTTTAGGGGTGTACCCACCGCTCCATGTAGGTCATCCCTATTTGTTCAGATAAAAGGGATAGTTATGTTTATTTTGATTTTATCCTGTAGCTATAAAGGGATACACTGTGTCTGTTCCATGCCATTTTGAATTCTGTCATTGTATTTGCCCCCACCACTTCCATCGGGAGGGCGTTCCAAGCATCCACCACCCTTTCAGTGAAAAAGTATTTTCTGACATTGCCCTTGCAGCTTCATGTTATGACCTCTAGTTTTACAGCTTCCCCGTCTTTGGAAGAGGTTTGTTTGTTCATTAATACTCTAAGTATTTAAAGATCTGAATCATATCTCCCCTGTCCGTCTTCTCCTTCAGAGTGTACATATTTAGGTCTTCAAGTCTCTTCTCAGAAGTCTTCTGTCACAGACTTCAAATCAGTTTGGTCGCCTTCCTCTGAACTGCTTCCAGCCTTTTTATATCCTTTGCGAGATATGGTCTCCAAAACTGAACATGATATTCCAAGTGAGGTCTCACCAGCAACTTGTACAGTGGCATTAGTACCTCTTCTTTTCTACTGGTAATTCCTCTCTATGCACCCAGCATTCTTCTGGCTTTGCCACCGCCTTTTCACAATGTTTCACCATCTTGAGATCCTCAGAAACAATCACTCCGAAGTCCTTCTCCTGGTCCATGCAAACCAACCTCTCGCCCCCTATCGCATACAATTCCCTTGTATTTCTGCTTCCCAAGTGCATGACACTGCACTTTTTCTCATTAAATCTTAACTGCCAAGCATTAGACCATTCTTCCAGCTTTTGCAGATCTTCCTCATGTTATCCACTCCCTCAGGGGAGTCCACTCTTGCAAATTTTTGTGTCATCTGCAAAAAGACAGACTTTTCCATTCAGTCCTTCAGCAATATCGCTCACAAATATATTGAACAGTACCGGTCTTAGGACCGAACCCTGGAGCACGCCACTAATCACATTCCTTTCATCTGAGTGAGTTCCGTTTATTGTCACCTTCTGTCGTCTGTCAGTCAACCAATTTCTGATCCAGTTTATCACCTTGGGACCCATCCCCAAGCTGTTGAGTTTATTGATAAGCCTCCTATGAGGAGAGTATCAAAAACTTTGCTGAAATCTAGGTAGATCACATCCATCGCATGCCCTTGATCTAGTTCTCTGGTCACCCAGTCAAAGAACTCAATCAGATTTGCATGGCAAGATCGTCCTTTGGTAAAACCATTTTGCCTTGGATCATGCAACCTGTTGATTTCGAGGAAGTCCACTATTCCCTCTTTCAGGAGTGCCTCCATTACTTTTCCCGCCACCGAGGTAAGGCTTACTGTCCTGCAGTTTGTCACTTTTCCCAACTACCACTTTTGTGAAGAGGTATCACATCAGCCCTTCTCCAGTCCTGTGCAACTTCTCCAGTCTCCAATAATCTATTAAAAACATCCTTTATTGGCCCTTCAAGAACTTCTCTGAGCTCTTTCAGTATCCTGGGATGTATCCTATCTGGTCCCATGGCCTTGCTCACTTTCAGTTTTGCAAGCTGTTCTAACACATCATCTCTTGTGAATGGTGTGGTATCTACTCCATTCCCATTTGTATATTTGTCAATTACAGATGGTCCTTCTCCAGAATTTTCTCTAGTAAAAATAGAGCAGAAGTATTTGTTTAACATTTTCGCTTTTTCAATGTCACTTTCCACGAATCCTTTCCCAGCACTTTTGAGTTCTGTAAGTCCACCTCTGATTTTCCTTCTCTCCCGAAAATACCTGAAAAAAGTTTTGCCTCCACACTTCACATCTTTAGTCATTGTTTCTTATGCCTTTGATTTTGCTATCCTTATTTCTCTTTTTGTTTCTTTTAGTTTGATCTTGTATTCTTTTCTGTGTTCCTCTGTTGGCAAGTTCCTGAATTTTGTGAAAGTTGTGGTTTTTGCCTTTATTTGTACAGCCACTTCTTTGGAGAACCAAATAGATTTCCTTTTCCTCTTGTTTTTATTTACTTTCCTTACATATGTATTTGCTGCAACTTTTATTGCCTCCTTTAGTTTAGCCCATTGCAATTCCACTTCCCTTATCCCCTCCCACCCTGCCAACTCCTCCTTCAAGTACTTGGCCATTTTACTGAAGTCAGTGTTTTTGAAGTCTAAGACTTTGAGCTTTCTGTGATTGGATTCTACCTTGGTTTTTATCTCAAACCACACCGTGTGATGATCGCTGCTGTTCACATGGGCACCCACCTGGATATTTGACACGCTATCTCCATTGATGGGAACTAAATCCAGCACGGAGCTCTCCCTGGTCGGTTCCATCACCATTTGTTTAAATAATGCATCTTGGAAGGCATACGCAATTTTTTTACTTCTTTCCAGATTTGCAGAAGGAACACTCCAATCCGTATCGGGTAGATTAAAGTCACCCAATATGATCACTTCCCTCTTCATGGCTATTTTTTCAATATCAACAATCAATTTGCTATCAATTTCTTCGGCTTGAGCTGGAGGCCTGTAGACCACACCAGTATGGATGACAGTGCCATCTCCTCTTTTCAACACAATCCATGGTGTTTCTTCTTTTCCCCATGTTCCCTGCATTTCAGCAACTTTAATATTGCTTTTTTAATACTGCTATTTACTATTTATTAGGTTAATTATTTATTTAGCTAATACATTTTAGCAAAGCAAAGGGAAAGCCATACATCTTCCCCCAAAATTATTTGATTTATTTGGTATACCACTCTTCACTGAATACATTAAAGGGTTTACAAAATACCTTCTATAACACAGAACAGCGGCTCCAGTCTATACTACCTACACTTATACAAAACAGACAAAAGACCAGGGGATGGCAGGGTGGGCATTACAAGTCATCTGTAAGGCAGAGGTAGTGGTTAAATATAAAGACTAGATGACAGTTCCTTAAAGATCCTGGATACGAGCACATTTCACCCTTTATCAAAAGTGAATGAAAACAACCAGGATATTACCTCTACTTAACATCTACTGTAGCAATTTGCCACCCTCAACTCTTGAGGAAGAGTGTTCCATAGTATAGGAATCAAGCAGGAAAAGCCACTTCATTGAGTAGCTTCCAGTCTAAGCATTGCTGGGGGGAGGAACAAGCAACAACTTTCTCTGAGAGGATCAAAGAGAACATAAGTAGGGTTTTTAAGTAGTGTGGGATACTGGTGTACATGGCCCAAAAAATTAGAATAAGAATTTTAAATTGAATACTGAAAATGATAGAGTCAATATATACATTTGGATTCAAGATGGCTAATTATATACATAATGATTTTGTTTTGTGGTATATGATTACAAAAGAGTTGCCAAGGAAAATATACATATCCAAATATATGATCACCGCTGAATCTAAGACCTGTATAGTCAATATGGGGCCATATCTGGTCGCCAGAACTGAATATCCGGGTTAGCGGAATAGCATGCAAGCTAACTGGGAAGCAGCAATATTTAGCTGCTGCCTGGTTAGCTTTGGCAGTGAAAGTTAGATCATCCTTTAAAGTGCCTAGGTTTTGCCGCTTAGCGCTAACTGGGCGGCAGCAGCTCAGTTTTGCTGGGTGCCACCTCCACTCTGCCCGCAGAACACCCCAGTGCTAGCCAGCTATCATCGGGCGTTCAGAGGTACTAAGCTTATTAGTGGCACTGAATATCCCAGTGACTGCAATAAATGTGGTTAGCAGCAACATCTGTCCAAGAGAAGTCGACGTGTCTTCAGTAGCAAACTGTCTAACATACTGAAGAGGGTTTTAAAATAGTTTCATTGGGGATGGCTGAACAAAGCCCCTAGGTAAGTGAAAGTCCCCAGGTAAGTGAAACATTAAGTACCTTTATGGAAATGGGTGAAAGAGGAAACATATGGAAAGCAGTGTGTATAAATGCCCGTAGCATCGGAAATAAGAGCCCAGATTTGAAGCTTTAATGGGAGTGGCTGACTTGGATTTAGTGGCAGTTACAGAAACATGGTTCACAGAAAACCATGACTGGGATGTAACTATATCAGGTTATACTTTATTCAGAAAGGACAGGATAGGAAGAAAGGGAGGAGAGGTGGCACTAAATGTAAAAAATAATATTAAATCTATGGAAATACAAGGCTTAAAAGGGAGAGAGGAGACACTGTCGGTTAAACTAGAAAGACAGAAAGAGAAATCCATTTGCATTGGTGTGATATACAGACCTCTATCACAGGGAGGAGAGGTGGACGGAGATTTAATATCATTGCCAGGAAAGGGCAAGTGCTACTGACAGGGGATTTCAATATGCTAGTTGTTGATTGGCACATCCCTGCTGCAGTATCATCTAGAAGTAAGGAGCTCATGGATTCTCTACAGGGAGAACTATTCAGGCAACTAGTAACAGAACCCACATGTGAAGGGGCCATACTGGACTTGGTACTTACCAATGGGTAAAGTGTTTTTGATGTTATAGTGGGAGATCATGTTGCATCCAGTGATCACCAGATGGTGTAAGTTCAGTACTAATTTTGCCAAGATGGCCCAATACCTCAAGGAGTCGTTAGCTGGGGAATGTAGAAAAACAGTGGGCAAAACTGAAAGAGAATATTTTAAGGACAACCAACCTTTTTGTTAAAATGGTAAATAAAGGTAAAAGGAAAAGGAGATTGCTATGGTTTTCGAAAAAAGTAGCTGAAAAGGTGAAGAAAAAGAGGGAGACCTTCATGAAATACAAGAGATATCAGAGAGAGGAAAACAGGCACCTATATTTGGAAAAACTTAGAGAAGCTAGCAAAGTAGTCAGGAAAGCAAAGATTCAAAAGAGGAGGAAATAGTCAATGCAATAAAATGGGGGGATAAGACATTTTTTCCGATATGTTAGCGAGAGGAGGACGGGCAAAAGTGGTATTGTCAGACTCAAGGGTGAAGGGTAGGAATATGCAGAAGCTGATGAGGATAAAGCAGAACTGCTTAGCAAATATTTCTCTTCTGTGTTCACAGATGAAGAACCAGGAGCAGGACCTCAGAAAAACACCCACAAACAGGAATAGAAGCAGGGACATCTTGAACGATTTTCAAAAGACAGTGTTTGTGAGGAACTAGCTAAACTAAAAGTAGACAAAGCGATGGGACCGGATGGGATACATCCAAGAATACTGAGGGAACTTGGGGCCTTCTATCAGCTCCACTGACTGACCTTTTCAATGCCTCTTTGGAGCTGGGAGTGGTGCCAAAGGACTGAAGAGAGGCACATGTGGTCCCTGATGGCTCTGACCCTTCCTCGTCTGACCCTCCCCCACCGAGCCCTCCTACACCAGTAATTTAGCAATATCCTCATCTATTCATTTAGCAGCTCTTTTCTCCCACCCTCATACCCGTGTCCCCCATGTCAAACCCTCCCCCCCACCTCATTTTGCTATGCTTTTTCATTCTCTTTCCTTTCCTATTTACTGCTGGCGTTCCTTTCTTCTCTCAATTTTCTGTAGCCAATATATTGTTTTATTGTACACCGCACTGACACTCCGGCAAGGGCAGTATATCAAATCTCACAAATAAAGATAAAGATAAAGATAAAGCTTGGAGTAAGGATGTGGTTGAAAACAGGGCCATACCGATCGTGAAATGCGCCCTGTGCAACTTACACATCGGGGGCGCGCCCCCCCCCCCCTGCACCTCCATCTAGCCACTTTATGGGGGCAGGAGAGAAGAGGCGCGCACCCAATGTGCAACCTGCTTAGCGTGCCGTGAGAAGGCTTAAGGGGCGCATTTCGGCTGTCTGCTGTTGCCTGCCTTCACTGAGAGAAGAAAAAGTGGCGGCGGCAGGCACTGACAGACAGCCGAAATGTGCACCTTAAGCCTTTGCGCCCTGTGCAGCCGCACCGCTCGCACAGGGCTAGGTACGGTCCTGGTTGAAAACTATAGGCTGATTAGTTTAACCTTGGTGGTGAGTAGGTTTTTGGAAGTGCTTCTGAAAGAGAAAATAGTGAAGTCTCTGGAGTCCAATGGATTACCAGATCCAAGTCAGCATGGATTTAGCAGAGGCAAGTCTTGTCAGACAAATCTGATTGATTTCTTTGACTGAATGACTTGGGAGTTGGACCGAGGGATAACCCTAGACGTGGTATACTTAGATTTCAGTAAAGCCTTTTAACACTGTTCCGCACAGGTGACTTGTAAACAAACTGACAATCCTAGGGATGGACCCTAAAGTTACGCTTGGGTCAGAAATTGGTTGAGTGAGAGGTGACAAAGGGTACAGTTAAATGAAGCTAACTCTGAGAAAGAGCTTGTTACCAGTGGTGTGCCCCAAGGATCTGTCCTTGGACAATTCTTTTTAACATCTTTGTTAGTGATATTACAGAAGGGCTGTCGGGTAAGGTCTGCCTCTTTCCGGATGATATCAAAATCTGCAATAGAGTAGACATCCAGGAAGGTGTAGATAACATGAGGAGGGATCTAGCTAAGTTTGAAGCATGGTCTAGGATTTGGCAGCTGAGATTTAATGTTAAAAAATGCAAGGTCATGCATTTGGGCTGCAGCAATCCAAGGGAGCAATACAGTATAGAAATAAGAGCAGGACCTAGGTGTGATTGTGTCTGATGATCTTAAAGTAGCTAAACAGGTAGAAAAGTCGATGGTGAAAGCTAGAAGGATGCTTGGGTGCATAAGGAGAGGAATGGCCAGTAGAAGAAAGGATTTATTTAATTTATTTATTTAACCAGTTTTCTATACTGCCTTATCCTTCAATCAAAGCAGTTTATATTATGTAATCTTACGAACAGGTACGGGATACATTTCCTTGTCCCCAAAGGGCTCACAATGTATGTGTACCTGAGGCAACAGAGGGTTAAGTGGCTTGCCCACGGCTACAAGGAGTGCCAATAGGACTAGAAACCCCAGTCCCTCCGGCCTGAGATTGCTGTCCCCAGGTGGGACTTAAACCCTGGCCCGAGGTACCATGCCCTAACCACTAGGCCACTCCTCCCAAAGGATGTGATAGTGGCTCTGTATAAGTCTTTGCTATGACCTCATTTGGAGTATTGTATGCAATTCTGAAGACCACACCTTCAAAAGGATATAAACAGGTCGGAGCTGGTACAGAGGGTGGCTACTAAAATAGTGGTCTTACAAAGAATATGGAGGACAGACCTAAGGATCTTAATATGTATACTTTAGAGGCAAGGCGGATTAGAGGTGATATGATTGAGACATTTAAATATCTCTGAGGCATAAATGCACAGGAGGAGCGCCTCTTTTGATTGAAAGCAAGCTCTGCTTGCTCTACAGAAAGAGTGGTAGATGCGTGCAATAGTCTCTCAGTGGAGGTGGTAGAGATGAGGACATTATCTGAATTCAAAAAAGCATGGGACAAACACAGAGGATCTCTAAAGGAAAAAAGGGGACTGTTCTAATGGTTGATATGGAAGGACAGACTAGATAGGCCATGTGTTCTTTTCCTGTTGTTATGTTTCTATGTTTGATAACTGCATTGATCATGTTGAATATCCCCCACCCCAACATTTTCCAAATTATGTCAAGTGATTTCAATTCTATGAGGAAATAATTAGTTAAATCAAAACATATGGTCAATTTTGCAGATTATACCAGATAAGGTTATATTTTTTCCTAACTAATTATTTCAAATGTTAACAAAAGATGTACCAGTCTTGGAAAATACCATATGTTTAAGATACTGTACTTCTCTAAACCATCAGATGCATCTGAGTTTAATTTAGGTAACAATAATAGTAGGAATGTGTGCTCTGCAGATAAGATTCATTTTCCAAATAAATATTCAGGAATCAATATTCAAAATGATTTACATAGTTAACTTCAAACTTGATAGCATGAAAACACTGCCTCTAAAAGAATAGTGCCAGTCAAAATGTACCTGCATAATTTCAGGAAGGATCTAAAGCACTGTGGGTGCAGCTTACAGATAACAGAATTGTGCAGATAGTCAGCACTATCTAGTTACTTTTACCCACTTAAGTAGAAGTCTTAAACTCAAGCAAGTCATTTACCTGGTAAACCTCAGGGCAACGTATTCAGTGGTCCAACTTAACTGGATACGTTAGTTGAAAATCCACTTAAAGTTGTTTGGATAACTAATCCAGCTAGTTTTAAGTCGATGTCTTACTGCTGCATATCTTTAAGTGTAAAATTATTAGGTAAACTACTCCATCACAAACAAATCCATTTCAAAAGAGAACAATTTTATAAAGGGCCTGAGTGCGTTGAACACTATTTTATATGCTCAAGTGGACTTTTATAAAATTGTCCTGGAGGTATAGATGAAAAAAAAATAGGCACACATAACTATAGGAAACAAGTTTTGTGTGGAAAGCATGTTTTACACACAGAGAATGGCTCGTCATTAAAACAGGTGCACTGCAAGATTCCATATGCTTTTTACTTTGTGCTTTCTGGCTGTTTGTTATTATCTTGTGTATTTCTGGGTCCCATTTGCTTGCCCTTTCTGTCTCCTAGGCCTCGCAGACCTGAAGACATATTCGGTGGTCCACTAAGTAGGATTGGCCAGGAGCTGTGGGTGCCTGAAACTCTCCTTATGTCTTAACCCAACCTCCTTTCCAGTCTGAAATGGCATTCTCCCCACTTTCCTTTCTTATCTTTGCTATCAGTATGGTCTTTCTGTGTTGTCCTGTACTCTTGTCTTACATATGTCTGTCCCTGCGTTTTATTTTATGCACTGTGAACCGCTCTGATTGGCTGCTAAGGACAGTATATCAAATCTCAATAAACCATAAACCTTTATATGGGATTTATCCCCAAGCAGTCCCAGTAGTGTAGTTTGGGTAGAACTGGGGCACACATACACATAAACAGCCACATCTTATTGTGGCTGCTTCTGGGTGCCAAGTTAATATATAGGCACATAAGCGCCTATGTTGCCTTTATAAAACAAAACATTAAAATAAATTCAAATAAAAAAGCTTATTCTGCAGCAGAGATATCTCCCTGTCATCAGAAAGGATTATTATAGAACCAAATTTGCCCAGTGACAGTTGTCACAGAGAAGAGTGACCAGAATGATAAAGAAGATAGGATACCCCTACAAGGAAAGGCTTAAAAGGTTAGGGCTGAGGGGAGATACTATAAAGGTCTTTAAAATAATGAGTGGAGTAGAATGGTTAAATGTAGATCGGTTGTTTACGCCTTCAAAAAGTAAAGAGACTAGGGGACAAGCAATGAAGCTACAATGCAGCACATTTAAGACTAATCCGAGAAAATATTTCTTCATTCAATGCGTAATCAAACTTTGAAATTCATTGCCGGAGGATGCAGCGAATGTTAGTGCAGCTAGGTTTAAAAGAGGTTTGGATGAGTACCTGAAGGAAAAGTCCATAAACCATTATTAACATTTCTGGGGAAATCAACTGTTTACCCCTGGGATAAGCAGCATGGAATCTGTCTAGCTTTAAGGACCCTGATAGGTACTTGCAACCTGGTTTGGCCACTGTTGGAAACAGGATTCTGGACTTGATGGACATTTGGTCTGCCTCACTAGGGGAAATCTTATGTTCTTATGTTGCTTAATATAGAAACCAGGAGTAGGAAAAGAGTTTGACTGCTGTGATGCCATATTCTAGGAAGTTGGCAGGAATGGTCTCATATAGGCCTATAGCCAGCATACCATTCGTAGCCAAAATAATTGAAAAAATCATACAACTTCAACTCCAGGACCACATTGACTCTCATGCCCCCCTTGACTCCCACCAATTTGGATTCCGCCCATCTCACGGGGTAGAAACCCTACTAATAACACTATTAGATAACCTCATTAAAGGCACAGACGATAACAATCAAGGATTCCTCCTCATTTTCATAGACATATCAGCCGCTTTTGACAGTGTCAACCACAATACACTAATTAACAGACTTCAAGATCTAGGAATTAGTGGGACAATCCTCCAATGGTTTGTCTCATATATAACCCACCGAGTAATACGCATTCCACTAGGCCAAAACACATCAGAACCCTTCACACAAGACCAAGGCATACCCCAAGGATCAGCTCTCTCAGCCCTCCTCTTCAACATTTACCTCCAGCCTATCACAAGTATATTCAAAAAATACAAAGTTAACCATTATATTTACGCTGACGACATCATGCTCACCCTCCCAATTAACACTAACAACCCCACATACCAGAATATGTCTGACTGTATCAAAGAAACAGACACCTGGCTTGAGAATAACCACCTCAAAATCAATTTGAAAAAAACGGAAGCAATGTTTGTCGCAAGAAAACCAAACACAACCTTCCCCGAAACCATCACAATAAACAACACAACAATCCCAATCAAGAAAGAGGTGAAATACCTAGGAATAATACTAGACCATACCCTCAGTATGATCCCTCACATAAAGCAAACAGTCAAGACAATATTCTTCAAGCTAAAAACCATACAACACCTAAGACCACTCCTAGACTCCCATGATTTCAGATCGGTCATCAGTGCACTCATCACTCCCCACTTCGACTATTGTAATAGTCTCCTAAACGGTCTACCACTAGCAAATACTAACCTCCTCCAAAGAGCCCAAAATATCTACGCTCGCGTAACAACAAAAGCTCGCCTGACTGACCACATAACTCCCATCTTATTTGAATTGCACTGGCTCCCCATAAATAGCAGAATAACATACAAAATAATCATAACCACATTTAAACTCATCAATGACATATCTCCATCACGTCTAACCACCCTATTGCAAGCCCCACCAGAACACAGAACTCGAAGACAAAATGCAACATACTCGTTAGGCATACAGAACACTATCCGTAAAACAAAAAAAAACCACGAGCTCCAGAGCCTTCTCATATGCGGCACCCGTCCTATGGAACAAACTACCTTTAAACCTCAGAATGATAAAGGACCTCCATCTCTTCAGGAGAGAACTCAAAACCCACCTATTCACAGAACACTTCTCAAACACAATACAGATCACAAACCCACCTTAAATGCAGACGTTCACACCGTAACCACATCGGTGATGATTAAATCCAACAAATGTCTACCAACGCTACCTACTCTACTACTCCTGTATATAGTTGTTTACAATTAATAATATAATTACTCACAAATGTCTACCAATGCTACCTACTCTACTACTCCTGTATATAGTTGTTTACAATTAATAATAGTTACAATAATGTTGATTTAAAAGTTGATTGTCAATAATTCAAATGCTGTTAATTTAAAAGTTGATTGTAAATAATTTAAAATTCTGTTCTATGTAAAACCTGTTCTTGTTACACTTGTTATATGTAAACCGCCTCTGATCTATGGAAGAGGCGGTATATAAGAAAGTTTTAAATAAATAAATAAATAAATCTATTCATTGTCATTGGCACATATTTTACATTGCGTGTTTGTGGAATCTCTCTTTATTGCCTGTGTTCTGGACAAAAATATTGGTGAATTGGTCACTTAATCTGCCCTTCGTGATCAAGACTATATTAACATATTAGGAATGGAGGAACATCTTAGGCGGCATGTTTACGAAAGTGCACTAACAGGTAGATGAGGTCTGGCATGCCAAGTACACCGCAGTAATATCTGCTGTGTGTCAAAAATGTAGCAGCACTAAAAATTCCATGCTAACTGCATAGGGTGGATTGGGATGCAGACTGGGCAATTCAAGGGCACATCATGATTAGCCTGAGTGTCTTTATACACGCTGTCAATGTTGCACCGATGCCACCGGTGGTATATCACTGTAACTGTAGAATGGGTACACTTACTCACACCTCAATGCGTGGCATTAAAGGTAGCCATGTTGATCGCGCCAAGCAGCATAGCAGAGGAGTGATGCAAAACCCACGCTAGCTACATGGGAACAAGCTGGACATTTTTTAGCACGTTCATTTTTCAGGGCTGAATGCACAGTAGACACCTTGGTTTGGTGGTTGCTCCTTTTGTACTTCCATTATTAAAAGGAGAGAGCTGGAAACATCCCACAAACGGTCGTGTATTTAGGGCTTATTCTTTCACATCATGCATGCAGTTTGGATTATTCAAATATATGTGCCCAGACTTCTCCCTTTATTTAACCCTATTTTAGAATTCCTGCTTTACCCTGCAGAATAGTACCCATGTCGTTGACATACACAGTTATTCTTACCCACAAAGGTGGTGAGAAATAGTCAAAGCACCCATTTCTGCAGGTAAAATAGCATCTTACCTATGGAAAGGGCATTCGACTATTGCCTTCTGCAAGTGCTGAAAAAACGTACTACTAAAAGCAGTTACTTAAAGTAGTTTTTAACACTGATCATTTCTAAAGCACAACATAACACAACATTTGAAGTTGTCCATAAATTATCATTTTGTCTGCTGAAGCTGAATAATAATTTAAAAATTACATTAACTCTTGATAGATGTGGTTATTTTATTTTATCTTCTCATCAGAGTTGCTCATTTTCTCGAAAATGAGTGTTCCATGCAAATCAGATTTGCATCATCTCTGAGGGCTTTTTATTACTTTCTCTAGTTTGTATTTTCAGTTTGAATTTACTTGTGTTGTAAAACTTTTGAAAGATAAATTGGACCCCATTTTGAGCAGGATGTCTAGAGCATAAATTGAAATGTCTAAATGTGGTGCTTCAATTTATGCCAATATTCAGCAGCTCTGTGTGGTTTTGTGTGTGCTGATGAATGAAGGCACATGGTGTGGCATGCAAAGGTGCACATCAAGGCAATGAGAGTCTTTGGGCACTAGAGCTCCAGTTCAAGGCTGAGAGCCCTGGCAAGTGGCAACCAGGTGTTGTAAAAGAAAGGCTAGATCTAGCCAGGTTGCCATTAAAGCTCCTTTTCCGAAGCCACCTTAAAACAGGTGGAACGAGGCAGCTCAGCTAACAGGGGATAAGGCTGACTACATAAAACTCAGGGAGACCCTGGGAAAGACCAGGTATCTGTCCAGAACCTGTCCTGTATGGACAGCAGACCTATTGCTTAGCATATGTAGGGAAAACCTCCAGGACCCTGCTGGCTCTTGTGGCAGGAAGCCCCCTCCAGCATATACCAAGGGAGTACTCGCTAAGAGAGCGTAGTTACTCACCTGTAACAGGTGTTCTCCAGAAGCAGCAGGAATCAGTCCTCACATATGGGTGACGTCGGCGCCGACGGAGCCCTCGCGGAGCAATTTTCCCCAGCTTTCAAAGAAAGCCTTTGGGAATTGCAGCGCGCATGCGCGGTCTCCTTCCCGCCCAAGGGTGCCATCTTAGCCAGTCTGATGACATAGCTAAAAGATAGCATAAAAATTTGCAAAAAAACTTAAGCAGATGATTGCAACTCCAAGGGGAGGAGGGAGGGTTGTGAGGACTGATTCCTGCTGCTCCTGGAGAACACCTGTTACAGGTGAGTAACTACGCTTTCTCCAGGACCAAGCAGGAAGTCAGTCCTCACATATGGGACTCCCAAGCTTAAGGCTACCGGAGACCCTAAGCACAAAAATGAGCTCCCTCTAGCTCAGCGGTACAGAAGGAAGGAATCTTCACTGAATTATTACCCACCGGTAGCCCCCATCCGGGATGGAGGGTAGGAGTTGCTCAAACCTCGAAGAGATTTCGGAGAACTGCCTGTCCGAAAGCACTGTCCCTGCGGGACTCCCTCTCAAGGCAGTAATGGACCGTAAAAGTCTGGCTCGAAGACCAAGTAGCGGCCCGGCAGATGTCTGCCAACGGAACAGAGCGGAGGTAAGCCACTGACGTAGCCTTCGCCTGAACACAGTGAGCCGTGACTCGACTTTCTAACGAGAGTCCGGCTGCCCCATAAGCCCAAGCGATACAGTCAGCAACCCAGATGGACAGAGTACGCTTGGAGACCGGGAGCCCCAATTTATTGGGGTCAAAAGACACAAAAAGCTGAGCAGCTTTACGGTGCTCCCGCGTACGGTCAAGGTAGAAGTTCAATGCCCTTCTACAGTCCAGGGTATGCAGGACCATTTCAGCTCGGCTGGAGTGTGGCCTGGGAAAGAAGGTCGGAAGTACCACCTCCTGATTGATGTGAAATGGGGAGACCACTTTTGGAAGAAATTTTGGGTGAGTCCGTAGGACTACCCTATTTTTGTAGAACCGAGTGTAAGGGGGATCAGACACGAGGGCCTGCAATTCACTTACGCGTCTAGCGGAAGTGAGGGCTATCAGGAATAATGTTTTCCAAGAAAGAAAACGGAGAGAACAGGTAGCCATAGGTTCAAAAGGCGGACAGGTGATCCGCTGTAAAACCACATTCAGATCCCAGTCAGGCGCTGGCGGGCGCAGAGGTGGTTTAAGTAGAAGGAGACCTCGGAGAAACCTTGCCACGAGAGGGTCGCTGGAAAGAGGTCTGCCGTCCACCGGCACATGATGTGCTGAAAGAGCACTGAGGTGAACTTTGACGGAGTTGGACTTAAGTCCCAGATTAGAGAGGTAGAGCAAGTACTGCAAGATCACCGACACCGAGCAGGAGAAGGGATCCTGAGACTGCTGGGCACACCAAGCGGAAAAACGACGCCATTTAAGGGCGTAGCATTTGCGGGTAGAAGGTCGCCGAGAAGCTAGGACGACCTCTTCCACCTCTGCCGGCAGTAGAAGGGGAGCAAGGACTACCCTTTCAGCAGCCAGGCCATCAGATGTAGAGATCTGAGGTTGGGGTGTAGCAGGGACCCCTGATCCTGTGTTAGGAGATCCGGTTGAAACCCCAGAGGGAACGGATCCGCTACCGCTAATTGCAGCAGGAGTGGAAACCACGGCTGTCTGGGCCAGCGAGGAGCAATCAGGATCATGGAAGCTTTGTCTCGGAGAACCTTGAAAAGAGTTCGAGAGACTAACGGTATGGGAGGAAAGGCATACAGAAGGCTTTTCGACCATGAGAGTAGAAAAGCATCCGCCGCTACTCGAAGTGGATGCGGCTGACGAGAGCAGAAGCGAGGAAGTTGCCGGTTGAGAGGACTGGCAAAGAGATCCATCGTGGGGAGGCCCCACTTCAGAAAAAGTTTCTGAACTACGAAGGGATCCAGGCGCCACTCGTGTGGCTGGAGGATCCTGCTGAGTTTGTCCGCCAGGCAATTTTCTTGGCCTGGGAGATAAACTGCCTTGAGAAGAATGCCGTGGCTGACGGCCCAAGAGCAGAGCTTCTGTGCTTCTCGACAGAGAAGGAAGGAAGGAGCCCGTGCCTCCCTGTTTGTTCACGTAGAACATGGCAACTTGATTGTCCGTCTGGACAAGGACGGACTGGTGAGAAGTCAGGTGGGAGAAAGCCTTGAGAGCCAGACGGATTGCTCTGAGCTCCAGGAAGTTGATCTGCTGAGCAGACTCCCACGTGGTCCAGAGACCTTGAGTACATGCCCCTTGGCAATGCGCTCCCCATCCTAGGAGAGCAGCATCGGTCGTCAGCACTTGAGCCGGCTGAGGGGACTGAAAAGGCATTCCGAGCAGCAGGTTCGGCCGATGAAGCCACCACTGTAGAGAAGAGGCCAGCGGGCCGGAGACGCACACTAAG
The DNA here is from genome assembly GCA_033557465.1 of Ichthyophis bannanicus. Lineage (NCBI taxonomy): Eukaryota > Metazoa > Chordata > Amphibia > Gymnophiona > Ichthyophiidae > Ichthyophis > Ichthyophis bannanicus. The sequence continues at coordinate 1,302,387,147 of CM066031.1, forward strand.
TCGGCTAGGCTGCCCGTGGCTTGTTGCCACTGCTTGCGAAGGCACCATTGAGCAGGCCGCATATTCAGGCGGGCATTGGGGGTCACGTGGACGGTGGAAGCCATATGGCCGAGTAGTCTCAGGAAGCGCCTGGCTGAGACCAGGGACTGGCTGCGAAAACGGCCGGCTAGGTCCACGAGCCGTTGAGCCCTGTCGAGAGGCAGGAAAGCTCGTGCCTGAAGAGTGTGCAGTCTTGCGCCGATGAACTCGAGATCTTGCGAGGGGAGCAAAGTGGACTTTGCGAAGTTTATGACAAAGCCCAAGTACTGCAGAAGAGTCACAGTGCGGTGTGTGGCATTTGTGACTTCCGGAGAGGACGATGCTCTGATGAGCCAGTCGTCTAGGTACGGAAAGACATAGAGGCCGTGAAGCCGGAGATAAGCCGCCACCACCGCGAGACATTTTGTGAAGACTCGTGGTGCGGAGGATAGGCCAAAGGGCAGTACTCTGTACTGGTAATGATTTCCTGCCACCACAAACCTTAGGTATTGGCGGTGGCTTGGGTGGATGAGGATGTGGCGTGTAGGCATCCTTTAGATCCAAGGAGCATAGCCAATCTCCCTGCTGGAGGTAGGGCAGAAGGATTCCAAGGGTAAGCATCTTGAACTTCTCCCTGACGAGGAACTTGTTGAGGTTGCGCAAGTCCAGGATGGGTCGGAGGCCTCCTGTTCTTTTTGGTATTAGGAAATACCTGGAATAGAAGCCTTGACCCCTCAGGTGGTGGGGCACCGGTTCCACAGCCTGTTCCTGGAGAAGACTTGCTAACTCCTGAAGGAGTAAGTCCCTGTGCAGAGGGAGTCGTGGAGGTTCTCCCGGGAAATAGGAGGGAGGGACCTGGTGGAAGTGGAGAAGATAGCCTTCTCTTACGACCTGAAGCACCCAGGCATCTGAAGTGATGTTGAACCACCTGTGGGCAAAGTGAACCAGCCGGCCTCCTGTGCTGGGAGGAACCAGCTGAGGGGGAGAGGCTATGCTGATGAAGTCAAAAACCCCCACCCTGCTGAGCAGGGGCCGGTGGTGCAGGCTTGGGGGCTTGCTGCCTACGGGACCCGTTACCCCGTCCCTTGGCCTGCTGACCCTGTTGGGGAGCTGTGGAGGCCTGATATTGAGGGTAGTGTTTATAGGCAGCCGCCTTTCTCGGGTAAAAGGACTTCTTTCCCGAGCCCTTCTTCTTCTGGGAAGGGGCGGAGGTCTTCCTAGAAAGCCTAGTTCTGGTGAGAGTCTCCGTCTCGATCTGTGCAGCCTTTTCAGCCATGGGCTTGCCAAAGAGGTTCTCACCTCGGCAGGGGACATCGACCAACTTGTCCTGCACCCAGGGTTCAAGGTCAGACGATTGAAGCCAAGCCTGTCGGCGGGCACCGATGCCGGCTGCGGCCACCCGTGCCGATGCTTCAAAGCCATCATAGGCTGCTCGAGACATGAATTTGGAGCATTCCCGAATACCAGTTGTCAAGGCTAGGAACCTCCGCAAAGGTTCCTCGGACAGCCCAGCGGAGAATCCGGCTATCTCTTTAGCCAGGTCTCTGAGATACATGCCCATGTAGAGCTGGTAGGTCTGGACCCGACAAGCAAGCATAGAGCCCTGGAAACACTTCTTACCGAGGCCATCCAGGTTGCGGGCCTCCCTGCCAGGAGGCACCGAGGAGTGCATCTTCTGGCTCTTAAGCCTATGCAAGGCCGATTCCACCACCATGGAATGGTGTGGTAGCTGTGCTTTTTGGAAGCCAGGACTCTTGCGGACTCGATAGATGGAATCGACCCGCTTGCTTAACACCGGCGACGATGCCGGACTCTCCCACATGCGGAAGAGTAGTCGTTCCAGCATGGGAGGAACCGGTACAGTAAAGTGCTCCCTGGCGGGAGAGTCGTACTGAAGGGCATTGAGTTCTTCGGCTCGAGGCTCCTCCTCGGGATCCGCAGGGAAGGCCAAAGCCTTGGCCATATCCCTGACGAAGTCCGAGAACCGGGCATCCTCCGGAGGGGACTGTTTCCGAGGTTCGGACTCAGGTGAGTCCGAGGGACACACCGAGTCCGGAACGAATCAGGTGACTCTTCCTCTTCAGACTCCCAGGCCGACTCCGAGGAGGAATCGGTGGGGTCGGTTCGGGCGGGCGGAGGCGTCGGCCGCCCCGACGCCGAGGGAGTCGGCGTCGACGACCTCGGTCCCGAACGGGAGGCCGAGGGTGACCTCGACCGAGGATCGACTCGAGCCCTCATGGACTCAAGGATCAGCTCGGTCTCCGGGGTCGACTTAGACGTCGACGTCCCGGCGGTCGGGGCAGAGGCGCCAGCGAGGCTAGCGATCAGTGCCCGCTGCTGGTCCATGAAGGCAGATAGTCTGCTCTCCAAGGCCGTCAACCTGAGTCCGACCTCAGGTGACCCAGCAGCCCCCGACTCGGACCCCGACGGCGTCGGGCCCGACGTCGGACCCCTCGGAGGCGAGTCCAGGAGGACAACAGGACTTACCCGAGCAGGCAACTCCGACTCCAGACGAGGTCGCTTCGGGAGATGTTCCTTCTCCAAAGACCCGGGACGGCTATCGGGGCTATGCGACCTGGCCCTCGCGGAACCAGGAGCGTCCACCGACGCCGCCCTCGCGGGTTTCACCTTCCGATGATGGTCCCCGGAGGGAGAACCCCTGTCGGAGGAACTCCGGTGACGGTCAGAGCTGGAACCTCTTGACGCCGAGGCCTCCGACGAGGTCCGGGTACGGGTGGGATCAGCGAAGATTCGTTCCCGCTGATGCCGCCGACTCCTAAACGCTTTGGAGGACATTTTGCTGCAGGCCCCACAGATCAGTTCCTCGTGATCCGGGCCAAGGCAGCAGAGGCAATTATCATGTGTGTCAGTGAGTGACATATTTCTGTCACACTGAACACCGCTTGAAACCATTGGCAGCCATCGGGGGAAAAAGGGCCCCTGCAAGGTCAAAGGACCGGGCTGCCAGCGAAAAACCGAAAACGAAACTGACAGAAAATCAGAAAAACCGAAAAATAACAGAAGGACTCGCAACGGCGTCGCGAGTCTGGGCAGGAAAAAGACCGGCGTCGAACTGAAGAAAAAATAGAAATAAATCACGAAAATCAACTTTTTCAGCGGGGACACGACGGGTACGTCTGTAGGGCTCTGCGGAAAAAAGAAGACTGGCTAAGATGGCACCCTTGGGCGGGAAGGAGACCGCGCATGCGTGCTGCAATTCCCAAAGGCTTTCTTTGAAAGCTGGGGAAAATTGCTCCGCGAGGGCTCCGTCGGCGCCGACGTCACCCATATGTGAGGACTGACTTCCTGCTTGGTCCTGGAGAACGGGAAGCTCCCAATCTCAAGGTAAGAAGAGGAGACAGGAAGGCTAAGATCCTTGGGATGAGACAGAGCTACAGGAAAGAAAAAACTCATAATCCCGGGAAAAGAAACAGGGCAGGAAGCCTCATTGCCCATGGAAAACGAGAAAGTTGAAGGAAGAAAGTAAGGCAAAAGTAAGCCTGAGATTTGTTTGTGGCTCAAGAAAGTCTAGTTGTTTAGAAACCTTCACAAAGGAGCTGGATTTAAGTCTCAAGAATGGTACAAACCTTTGAGAACCAAATATGTGGAAATTGGGGTATAAACTATTGCAAAACAAGTATGTGAAGTTAGACCTGTGGTTCAAAGCTCTAGTTGTTCAGAAACCTCCAGAAAGGAATTTGGTTTAAGTCCCAGGAATGATAAAGCCCTTGAGAGAGAAATATGGGGTATTTGTGGTACAAACCATTGTGAAATAAATGTGTGAAACTGAGCTTTTACTCGAGATTGCTGAGGGCACAAGTTCTAGTGAATGAATAGAACTGAAGTAAGCTAAAGAGCTGAATTCAGGCTGTTCATGGAAACATCATGGCCCCGCTATCTGCCTTGCTGGTATTCTGCCTCCGAACCCCACTGCATGCTGTGGGGGATGGAGGTACGATGGGGTGGTGCCGATCCCCGGATGTACAGGGCTGATTCCAAGATGGCCTTGTACGTCCGGGGATAGTTGGGGAGACACCCCTTCATATTCCAACTCTGAAGTGGAATAAGAGTAGGGCACCCCCCCAAATTTGACTGGCAGCCTCCCCGGAGCCCAGGAACCTCCCACAGGAGCACCAGGACATGGAAAATGAGTTCCTGCTGCCTGATCAAGGGCCCGAGTGGCCCTGTCAGGATCGGGCGGTGGGGACTCAGAGGTCTGGGGCTGCGGGCAGATGGAGCCGAAGGGAAAATATCCACACGGCTGCGGGAGGAGCACGCCGGGCCATCCTTGGGCCTGATCCTGACAGCTGCAGGAATGTTTTGCTCCTGCGTTTCAGAATTGGGTCAACGTGCCCCTTCCGGAATCGGGCTCCACGTGAAGTAAGTTTTCTTACCTGTAATGGAATTCATTCACTCTTAAAATGAGCAGTTCTAAACTGTGGAGTTGTTGCTAGGTCTGAGAGATAAAGGTACTATGCTACCAAGAAGCACAGAAAGGGAGTGGGCAAAGCTCTTACTCTATGCCTTGGGATCAATTGGAAATCCTGGTCCATATTCATAAGAGCTGCTGCACAGCATGTACTAACTGATGTTCTGTTAAGAAGCAAGCGTGTTCAAGAACTTTTACTGAACACTCTGACAGACAGAAAGTAACTGTCTTTGTGCATGCTTTATTTCTAAGAAGGATTTAAAAGCAGAAACACAGTGATGGGAATTTTCCATGTTTTCCTTTTAAAGGACCAAAAGCAGGACAAAAGTTCTGGAGTGCCAGGCCATAGCCAGTGGGCCACAGTGAATCAGACTGCTTGTCTTTAAGCAGAGACTGAGATGCAGGTACTGAGATGCTGGGGAGCTTCCAGGAATTAAATACAGTTGACTTCAAGTGACTAGAGTCTGTTATGGCAGTGTGATATGCCTATTCTATGCGCAAGAATCTTTTTTTTTTATAAGCCATCCTGATGTTTAAATATTTGCTAACCTGAAGAGAGGCTGGAAAATAAAGTTCTTTACCTGCATATTGTCTGGAAGTATGTTGTATGGTACGGGGAGTACCTGTTCCCTGTGGAAATAAGAGGTCTCAGGATACAAAAGCTACCCTATTAGTCTGTAGGTAGATCATGGCACCCCCTAGTCATGATAATGGGTATGCCAAAAAGTATGCATGAACTTTATATGCCCCGGTGCCCAATATCAGGGCCTATCCATGTAAAGTACATGGGTAGGTTAGGCACTTAAACGTTTAGGCTATACGTTTGGCAGAGGTGCCTCAGGTTATTTCTAGTTTTTCTGCATTTGGACCAAACCTGTAGTCTAGACATAAAGGGTGTCAAACATCAGTGCCTGTGCATGTAGACTGTGCACATTTGCAGCTCCATCCCTAAAATGCCTGTAACTCACCTTCCCCATGGAACGTATAACATTATGTGTAGAAAGGGATATTTAAATGCTGATGAAAATGGGAAAAAATGCACTTAAGACATTTGTCACAGTGCTGAATGTCTAGGTGCTTTTTAAAATTTGAGGGGATTGTGTATACAGTTTTATGAAACTAAGGGGATCTTTTAGTAAGGCGCAGTAACATTTTGAACCTAACATGAGATAGATACAGAAATAAATGTGCAGTACCGTATAAGAACCTATTTCCACACGTGGAGGGTAATTTTATAAGGGGGTACTTAGTTAAAGTATGTTTTAAGGTGCCCACATTAAGCCTATTTTATAAGAACAAGTAGGCGCCTTACTAGCGTAAGTGATCTAACGTGTGCCTATATTGCTGGTGTGGACATATTGGGTGTCATTCTGAGCCACGAATAGCGGGGATGGACATCCCAATGGATGTCCATCCCCGCTATTCATGGCCTTTCCCAGTCCCGTCCTCCTCTTCCGCATGTTGTATGGGGAAGTTAGACGGGGTTGGGAAAAGGGAAGATTGGGGCGGCGTTAGGGCAGGCAGTGGGCAGTCGCCAGCCCCAGACCCTGGGTCGGGCTGCAGGGAATTCACTTTTAAAAGCTGGCAGCCAGGATTGTGGCTTTTAAATGGAGCCGCAGTGCCTTGGCAACCGGACGCCATGGCGCCGCAGCTCCATTTAAAAGCCCTGACTTAGTTGGGAATGTCCTCTATGTGCAGGCCAGGCTGAATCACAGTCCCGGCCTGCACATACAGGACTGTTCGTGATTCTGATCCCGTGGGGCTAGACGTGCCCCATGGGATCAGAATCGCGACTCCCTCTGTGCGTCCGGTTTCGGACGAGCACACAGAGGGCTTCTACGTCCGCAGTGGAATCTGGCCCATTGTATATTACCAGTCCTAGAGCTGGTATAAATGTTCATGCCTGTATTTTGCAAGTACTCATGTAAATTATAATATTATATGATCTATGAGCATATTTGTGTGCTTTGCCAATATACACACCCACCATCAAAGTGTATGGCTTTCTACCAAAACACATACTTTTATGCTGGTTGGTATTTTATAAGAGGTCATTTACACACATACGTGGTCACATATGCGCAAGAATGACTTATGTTACTATATGCAGAAAGAGCACCTTCTGAAACAAAAAGGAGAAATAAAACAAAATTGTGACATAATTATAGCTATATTACTTAATGCATCAGAAAGTAAAAAATTTGCCTCAGGTCAAAAAGGAAGACAAAACAAATCTCAATTCTCTGTCCCACTGTGTTCCTGCCAGGAATTCAATCGCCATAGGATGCTGTTGTTCCAATGGCAGCAAGAGGGGTTAGGCCATTCCTTCCAGTTCTGGGAGGAGGGCACTGGCTCTTAAATAGAGGGAATGCTTTATCAGTTTGGCCTGGCTGGTCCAGTCCTCTCTTCTAAAACAGGTATAATGCAAATAAATAAATAATGCAAATCAATAAACTGAGTATAATTCAAAATAGTCTTTATCCAGGGTTGTAGTTTCAATTTGTCTGCAAGTAAGCCTTCTCCTGTGCTGGCTGCTAGCCAGTGACAGTCAGTTCTAGCTCAGGTACAGTACTAAAGGCAGCCAGACTAGGCTAGGGCAGTAATCCTGCCTTTAGGGAAACAGGAACAGCTTCCCTTTCCCTTCTCCCCCTGTTTATCTGCAGCACTGAAACGCTGCAAAATCCAAAACCACTACACAGTCTTTTTTTTTTAATTTAATCTTCCTCAGCTCTCTATCAGCTGAAAGAAAGAGGGAATGTCAGCTCCTCCCCAGCAATTTAATACTCACTGCCATCATCCCAACTGTTTCCCAACAAAAGAAAAACAAAAACTAATACCTGATGCTTCTCAATGGGTCAAAGGCTGTCAAATACCGTGCTCAAGAAATTCCATGGCTTCCGGTTCCTGCAATGCTAGATTAATAATGCCTAGGTCCACTTCCATAGTTTCTGGCCCTTCTTTCTCAGGGGCGGCTCAAGGCAATCTGCTGCCTGAGGTGAAGGATAAGATGGCGCCCCCCCCCCCCCCCCATAGAGGGGGCAGGGCTTTTTCAAAACTCCAATCAGGGACTGGACCAAACCAAAAAGCCGATTAGATTATATGGAGGAAATGCAAGATGTTTGAACACCAAGGAATTAAAAGAAAGCGAGAACCACAGCACAGTTTATAAAACTAAGTTATAACTCTTTTTTATTTTGCTGTTATAAACTGCGCTATGGTTCTTGTTTTTTCTTTTTCAACATATATTTTGCATCCACAGAATCCCCTTCAACAGTGGGTGCAGAGCAGAACCAGGACATTCACCCACAGAACTCAATATCTTAAAAAATAAAAAATCTGATTCTGATCATCTCACTAACAACAAACTTTCTCCAGTACCAGGCATATTGTGAACTAATACAAAACCCTACAACAAAGTCACTGAGTATCTATAGAGCAAATCTATCAAACCATACCATATCAGCACCAACTTCCAAACTCACATAAGGAGCCCATCCAAAAAAAGTGTCACTGTAAATACTACAGTGGGCCCTTGAACATTCATACAGCTATTTGAAAAGCTGAACAAGTCAAATTACTACAGTACAGTATAGAAATTTATGTACAAACTCCATGTTAACAGAACGCCTGGCCTCAGTCATACACTCAGAACACAGACCCTCACCAAATACAGAATAAGTAACCACAATCTAAAGTAAAAATAAAAATATGTAGATAAAATTTAAACTGAAACCCCTAGAAGCCAGACTCCGCATGCAGTGCAACATCAGATAAATAAGAGATGCAGTTCCCCCATACTGTGTAAAATATTTAAAGATAGCACAAAGTCCAATCACTAAAATAAAATAAAATTATTTTTTCTACCTTTGTTGTCTTGCCATTTTATTCTCTGATCATGTTGGTCCCGATCTGAGGCTTCTGCTTTCCTATCTTCTCTTAGCTCTCTTTCTGTGGTCTATGGTCCTTGTGCCATTTCATATCTCTTCTTTTGTTTTCTTCACTTCTTTCCATCAGCCTATTTCCAGTCCCAGTAACCCTTCCCAGTATCAGCCCCTTTCCAGTCCTCCCTCCCAGTACCTTCCAATGTCAACTTGCATCCCTATGATTGCCACTGGTGTCCATTCCCTTCCAGTCCCCCTCCTTCCCCACTGTTCAGCTCCTTCTAGTCCAAATACCACGGCAGCCCCTCTCAGCATCCACTCCCTTCCAGTCCCATTCTCTCATCTCCCCGCATCAGCCTATTTGTAGCCCTAGCCCCCAGTTTTCTTCCAAGGCCAGCAGCTCTATCCTCCCCTCCCCACTATCATCCCATTCCCAGTCAACCCTCCCCCCAATCAGCTCACTTCCAGTGCTAGTCCCCCCTCAACCCCATTACCAGTGCTAGCCTCCCCTAATCAGCCCATTACCAGTCCTTCCCCCATCAACCCATTACCAGTCCTAGACTCCCCTGATCTGCCCATTACCAGTGCTAGCCCCTCCCATCAGACCATTATAATCCTAACCCGCACTCTCTCCCCCCTTTGTCCAGCACTTGTCCCCTGTCTCTCCCCTTTGTCCAGCACTTGCCCCTCTGTCTCTCTCTTTGTCCAGTATGTCCCCCTCTTCCCTTTTGTCCAGCATTTCTCCCCTGTCTCTCCCCTTTGTCCAGTATTTACCCCCCTGTCTTTCCCCTTTGTCTCTCCTTGTCCTTCTGCTGTCCCCACTCCCTCCACCTGCATTTCTCATCCGGTGGCAGCAGGGGCACTCCAGCTGTTTTTATTTTAGATTTTGCGGCCTCTAGCCCGCCTCTGCCTTCCTGCCATTTTGTTTTTCCTCAAGAATGCTTGCAGCAAGAAATAAAAGTGGCGGGAAGGCAGAGGCAGGTCTGAAACAGCAAAATCTAAAATAAAAACAACTGGAGTACCGCCGCCGCCGCTGCCGCACAAATCAGCCTGATCACTTGCAGAGTTCCTGCAAGCGATCAAGCTGATTTGTCCGACGCGGTGGCACTCCGGCTCTGTTTTAATTTTAGATTTTGTAGCCTCTGGCTTGCCTCTGCCTTCTTGCGTAGGAAATCAGAGGAAGGTCAGATGCTGAAAAATCTAAAATTAAAAGAGCCGGAGTGCCGGTGTCGGAGTGCCGCCAGAGGCCTTAGGTGACCTAATGGAAGAACCGAACCTGTTCTTTCTCCTCAACTGCAAGAAACTGTTCTTCCTTGCTGGGCTCTGCAGTGTATTGTGCGGTCCCCCAGGGAGCCTCCTCTCCTTCTGGCTGGTCTGAATTTATATTGGCTCAACCTATTCTCTGTATGCAAAAGACTCTGTTGAGCTGCCCTGCTCCCATTCCTTAAAAAGAACATATCTGATCCTGCCAGTACCCCCTTTTTTGGGATCTGTCAGGGAGAAGACAGTTCTTCTTACTACTTACTGATCTCCTACCCTCTTGCTTACCACTATAAAACAGAGCACAAATGGCCGAAAATGTGTATTCATTTGAGGTATGATCACTATCACCAGCCCTGGAACTAGTGTAAATGCCCACACCTACATTTCTACTGAACGTGCATAAATCATTGCATTAGATAATTTATATGAGTAACTTTGGGTCCGCCCAAACTCTGGCTCTGGGCATATTCACAGTGACAGTATGCACAATGGATGTGAGCATGCACTTATAAAATAGCACTTAGCATGCATACAGGCAATTAAGCAACTCTATGACTAAAATACCTAGATATAAAAGCATTGCTTTTGCACAAATCTAGGGAGCGCCTTATAAAATGACCCCCTCTATATGTACAGCTTGGCAATTTAAGTTAGAGCATTTTTTTATCTAACTTAAACTACTTAGCTCTACAGATAATTGCTACATGTCACAGTTATCCGTACAGCTGAGAGAAATGCCCTTATTCCCCTCTTGAACTATACAGGTGGAGGCACATTCTAATGTGTGCGTCCAGGCCCTGGTGTACGCAATCGGAATCAGGATGCGCAAAGGTACACCCGTGGGATCAGAATCGGGTCTAGGGTCTGTACGTGCAGGCCGGGACCCGATTCTGATCAGCCTGCACGTACAGACTCCTGCCAGGCTAACTCAGTCCTGAATGGAGCCACGGTGCAATGGCCGCTGACCACAATTTTCCTTTCCCCACAGCCCGACCCCCTATCTGGCCTTCCATCCCACTGCCCGCCCTCACAACACCCCCTTCCGCCCCTGTCTAAGCCGTGCGGCGTTTTTGCAAGATGAGGTTTCTGCGAGAGCCCAATAATTGGGGAAAGTAGGATGTGTGCAGCATCAATCGCAATTCTGAGTTTTGTGCTTTGAAAAGCCCCTGAGGAAACTTGAAAAGTGAAACGTGGGCGAGGTACCGAAGGACGGCGTTGGGAAATAAGTTAAGCAACTTTTTTGAAACAAATTCAAAGCATTGTGAGAGAACTTTTCAAGCATAATATAATATTAAGAATAACATATTTCCTGGGGAAGGTCATTGGTGCGAGTAGGCACTACTGTTTGACATTCCTGAAGTCAAGATCAGTGCCGTAGAGTCTGAGACCTTCCTCAATGAGTTAAGGAATCTATTATCTGAAACGAGTGTGAGTTTAATTATAGGGAATACTTTCAGTTCATTTTTACTCTCCAGTTACATTTTGCGTGAACACACATTATTTTGGGGAGAAAAGGGGGGCAAATAGACCCCATAGTGCCAGTGCTGCTGAAAAATAACTTGTACATTTATGGTAGTGGCTGATGCTAAACGTGTCAATTCCCCTGAATATCCTCTGTTCAGGACTATCTGCTTAATACAGCACCACCACATATGTATACTTTCCTTTTGCGGTGCAAATATGTAAATAATCTCTAAAGCCAAACTAATAAAATTGATCGATGTGCCATTTCCACTATAAGACTTTTCTTACAAGACCTCAATAAAAGAACAAAGGCTACCAAGTAAAGCACACTCGTCCCCGGAGGGCTTCTCCTTGTTCCCGTTTGTTCTCCATCTTTCCTGTGTTGAGCTGGCATTCTTTTCCGTACCGGTTTTAAAATTTGTTTGTGAACCATTCTGTATGTTCCCCACAAAGGGCAGTATATAAAAAATAATAAACAATAAATGATTTCTGTGATCTTCCAGTTTCTGATTTTATTGCTTTAAGCAATACACAAACATATGGATTTTATAGAACTTCAACAACTACTTAATTCTATTGGCTACATTTTGGATGTGTATCTCACACTTTTGAAAAGTGGTATGTCAGTTAAATTAGGGGAAAATTCATATGGACATTTTGTAGTCATTTATTTCTTATTTGCACAACAGAGATTGGCAATATGTAGAGATTACATCTTTTGTACAGTACTCTGTACACTGGAGATTATGAACAGAGAGAATAAAAGCCAAATGGCACATTAGCACTAGGTTTTTCTGCAAGAAGTTGTAGTGACTGTGACATACATACCCCATTTCCTTCTTTCTCCCCGATCTAGTGAGCTATAGCAACAGTAGGAACACTTCCTACAATGCTTAGAAGGAATGGTACTGCTATTTAGCTGCCTCTTTTTATAAAGCTGTGTGTGAACTATAGATATGCCCTACTTCTCCAATGCAGGCTGAGAGCAAATTTATCTTTGTGGAACATCGTTGCAACTGAGGCTCATACCTTAGCACATTCTTCTGACATGCCATATTGCCAACACTAATGTAGACACGAGTGAACAAAACTCAGAGCATTCCAGGCTGTTGCTTCTATCAGTAGCTACAACCAAAATTTGTAAAAAAAAGAAAAGAAAAGAAAAGGGGGGCATCAAATTATGAGACTTCGTCTGTAACGTCTTCAAGACCATAGCCTATTTCCCATCATCAATACCTCAAAAAGTACTGTTAAAATATAACATTTATTGAAAAATAATAAAACTTCTCTCAATGTATGTATTAGAGGATCCAACATGAATTCATATTTTCAGAGGTTCATCTTCTCCTCTCTATTCAGGAATCAGCACCATTGCAACGATTTACTTCCAAATGTTTCAGCCTTATCATGGAAGTGCCCGTATTGGGCAGCTTAAACCCCTAGGGTTGCATAGCAAGGTTACTACTAGGAGTCATGGGCACCATGAACAGGCACGAATGAGGAATGTTTCTGCTCCTACTAGACTACCATGGGCCACAGTAAGATTCAGGGATGGAAATGGGGGATGGGGTGAGGAGTGTTCTGCCAAGGGTTGTCATTTGGGTGAGGGTCTGATAGTGTAGGGCTTGATGTCGGGAGAAATCGGGGAGTGGGTTTGATGCCAGGGGGCTCATGGGTAGGCACTGATGCCAGAGGAATTCTAGGGGTAAGAGAGACAGATGCTGTCAGAGCAGCAATTTTAAAATGCTGTCCTCATGTACATTTGTGGAAAAGATGGACATTTTTCCCCTCACATGAAGCTTTTTAAAATCACAGTTTCTACTGGACATGGTGCGACATCAATTTGTAGTCATGCATGCCCTTATATATAGTTTACAAGAGGTTCTGAGTTTGGCATAGCTTTTGTTAAATACAGTGGGAATTTTCCATGCCCTGATCTGAACCTCTTAATTCCCTCTCCAAGATCTATCTAACATTGGCCTTAATGTTCTTATGCAGACTGTGGACTAACTAAAAGATAGGGAGCAGAGTAGGACAAAATGGACAGTTTGCTCGGCGGAGAAAGGTAAACAGTAGATGCCCCAGGGATTTGAATAGGGACTGGTATTTGTTTTAATCATATTTATGAGTGAACTAGAAAAGAGAATAAGAGAAGCGTGAGATGGGATTCTCTTCAACAGGAAAGAAAGGGTCTAGGGTCCCAATATGAATAAGTTTGCCATCTACAAATGTAAATTTACTAAATAGCAAGTGGGTTCTGAGGAGCTGCAATGGGCCTTATTGAGATTAAGGCACTCAGCATCTATTTGGCAGATGAAATTTAACATGGACAAATATAAAGTAATGCATAAAGGGAAAAATAAACCTAACCATACTGTAGGTACCTGATTCTGGTTTCTATATTAGGAGTCACCACGAAGGAAAAGGATCTTGGTGTCATTGTGGAAAATATACTGAAATCCTTAGTTTACTGAACAATGGCAGACAAAAAAGCAATCAGAATATTAGGAATCATTCTGAAAACAATGGACATTAAAATGGGGATGGTTATAATGCCTTTGTATCATTCCATAGTGTGCAGATCTGGTCACCCAATCACAAAATATATATAGAAGAAATGGACAAGGTATAGAGAAGATCAAACACAATGATAAGGAGAATGGAATGGCCTTCCCTATGAAGAAAGGCTAAACAGGATAGGACTCTTCAGCTTGGAGAAGAGACAACTGAGAAGAGATATAATAGAATCATGAGAGGGATGTAATAGGTAAATAGGGGAATGTTTCCACTCTTTCAAATAGTACTAAGAGGACACTCCATGGTGGTGCAGTCATTATCTTATCTACGTTAGGAATTTGGGTATATTGATAGATTCACAAGGTGACATTTTACTTATCAGATAATGTCCTTTCTTTGAGTCCTGCTAGACCAGTCCAGACAAGTGGATTGTGTTTCCCTATCAGCAAACTGGTGGAGACAAAGAACTAATAAAAAGCCCAGGTTTCAAAGACATCATTCCTGTGCCTCTATCCGCCTCAGCTACCAGAGGTCTCTTCAGTATTCATCCCAAAGCAAATGGGAGATACAGAGCAAGCCTCAATGTGGGCAACAATGAGTAAACAACAGCAGAGAACCATGTTCAGGAAGATAGAAATAGAAGGCGGTCAGGAGAAAATAAGCCTGCAGAGCCAAATACAGAATCAGAGGTACTGCAGCAGTAGAACAGAGCAAACACACTTTGAGGGGTGAGCCCTGGACTGGTCTAGCAGGACTCAAGGAAAGGACATTATCTGGTACGTAAAATGTTACCTTCAATAGCATCCTGCGAGACCAGTCCAGACAAGTGGGATGTGCCAAAACTACAACACAGTTGGGCGGAAAGAAGACACCACAGCTCGCAAAACTCTTGAGCCAAAGACAATGTCCGCCCGTGCACAGAAATCCAAGCAGTAATACTTGCCAGAAGTGGAAAGTGATGCCCATATTGCTGCCTGACAAATGTCTGCAGGGGATACTGAGCTCCGCTCTATCCACAGGGATGCTTGCGCTCAGGTAGAATGGGTGTGCAGACCCTCTGGAACTGAACAGTTCCATAACAGATATACTAAGGCAATAGCCTCCTTAATCTAGTGCCCCAAAGTCAACACAGCCACCGCTTCATCCTTGCATGGGCGAGCACGCAGCACAAAAAGATGCTCCGACTTACAAAAAGAATTTGTGACCACCAAATACCAGACATCCACAAGGCAAAAATCCTTATACTTTTCTGAAACTGCTCCTTAGAGAAGGAGGGCAGGCAAACCACCTGGTTCATGTGAAAGGGAGACAACACTTTAGGCAGGAAGGAAGGCACAGGTCAAATGGAAACAGCTTCCTTTTGAAAAAGGCAGATAAGGATCTTGAGGGATACTAGCAAAAGATTGAAGTTACTACATATCAGTAGAGAGGTTCCAATAAAGACAAAAAAGTAGCCCAAATGCTCTTGAGTACAGAGCAGACAGAGATTAAAGATTCAAAATTACCCATGCCTACCAATAGCCAGATTAATATGAATAAAATACGGCCTCTAAAATGCTTGTATGCATATGCTAGAAGTCTAAAAAATAAGATGGGAAAGTTAGCACTAAATGAGAGGTTAGATATGATTGGTATCTCATAGACATGGTAGGAGGACAAGCAGTGGGACACTCTGATATCTGGGTACAAACTATATTGTAATGATAGAGCAGAACAAACTGGTGGAGGGGTTGTGCTCTATGTTAGAGAGGGCACTGAGTCACAAAGGATTCAAGTTCTGCAGGAACCAAAATTCACTGTAGAATCACTATGGATTGAAATTCCATATAAAAAGGAGCAGGGGAAGGGAATGGCAGTGGGGGTGTACTATCGACTGCCAGGCCAGAATGAACAAATGGATGATAAAATGCTCAAAGAAATCAGGGAAGATAACAAAAGATACAGCACAGTAACAATTGGTGATTTCAATTACTACAGTATCAACTGGGTCAGTGTCATGGCAGGACATGCTAGGGAGATAACGTTTCTAGATGAAATAAATTACTGCTTCTTGGAGCAGCTAGTTCATGAACCAACCAGAGGGGAGGCAAGTTTGGACCTAGTCCTTAGCAGAACGTAAGATCTGGTGCAAGAGATAGGGGTGTTGGGGCCACTTGGCAATAGTGATCATAACATGATCGCGTTTGATTTAATAAATGAAGGAAGGATGGTAAAGAAATCCATAGTACTACCTTTTAACTTTCAAAAGGGAGACTATGATAAAATGAGGAAAATAGTTAAGAAAAAATTAAAAGGAGCAGTTGCGAAGGTTAAAGATTTACATCAAGCTTGGGTGTTGTTTAGAAATACTATCTTGGAAGCCCAGACCAGCTGTATTCCATGCTTTAAGAAGAGTGTCAAATAAAATACTCTTCGTTCAATAATCTAAACTCAGCAACTAGAAGATTATTTTGGTGTTATCTCACAAGAGAAGTCAGGTCTCAGAAAAAACTGTAAGCACTAAACCATGGACAAACGGCCCTTTGCATGTGCTCGTTTTCACATCAATGACCCTTCTCCAATTTTTAGAATGTTTTTAACGTACTCTAATTATTATATAAAGGAAATATTCCATTCTACTTAAAAAGATACAATATGGTCAATTCCGACGCCTTCTCTCAGGCACCCCAAGCGTTTCGCCTTTGTCAGTTCTTCAGGGAATTGCCCTTTAATTTAACGAAGTGAACTATGAAAAACAAACGTAACAAAAAACAAATGTAACTAAAAAATAACAACTTGTGTAGATTCTATGTTACTTAATTAAAATACATCAACGGAGGTAACAAAAAACCCTGTATGTTGTTACCATATGTTCTGATGCTGCCCACGAATCCTTCGCCGCCGGTAACAACATACAGGATTTTTTGTTACCTCCGTTGATGTATTTTAATTAAGTAACATAGAATCTACACAAGTTGTTATTTTTTAGTTACATTTGTTTTTTGTTACGTTTGTTTTTCATAGTTCACTTCGTTAAATTAAAGGGCAATTCCCTGAAGAACTGACAAAGGCGAAACGCTTGGGGTGCCTGAGAGAAGGCGTCGGAATTGACCATATTGTATCTTTTTAAGTAGAATGGAATATTTCCTTTATATAATAATTAGAGTACGTTAAAAACATTCTAAAAATTGGAGAAGGGTCATTGATGTGAAAACGAGCACATGCAAAGGGCAGTTTGTCCATGGTTTAGTGCTTACAGTTTTTTCTGAGACCTGATTCTCTTGTGAGATAACACCAAAATAATCTTCTAGTTGCTGAGTTTAGATTATTGAACTTAGGGGTATGTTTACTAAACCGGGCTAACGGTTAACCCGGGCTATCTGCCACTAGGTCCCATATTATTCAATGGGACCTAGTTGCAGATAGCCCGGGTTAACCGTTAGCCCGGTTTAGTAAACATACCCCTTAGAGTATTTTATTTGGTATAAGTATAATCGTTCAAGAAGATCGAGGACTAAATATTATAGTGTTTTGATTAAGAAAAGTGCCAGCATGATTTACAGGTGAGGTCAGAGAGGCTGTTGTTGCCAAAAAGGCATCTTTCAGGCAATGGAAAAAAAGAGCCAAATGATGAAAACTGGAAACACCACAAGCACTGGCAAGTTAGATGCAAGGCCTTGATAGTGCAGGCAAAGAGAGATTTTGAGAAGAAGCTTGCTGTGAAAGCAAAAACATATAATAAAGACTTTTTCAAGTAAATTTGTAGCAAAAAACCTGTGAGAGAGTCTGTTGGACCATTAGATGATAGAGGGGTAAAAGGGACATTAAGAGGGGACAAGGCCATAGCGGAGAGACTGAATAAATTCTTTGCTTCGGTCTTTACTGAGGAAGGTATAGGAATGTTACCCATGACTGAAATGGTATTCAAAGGAGATGCTGCGGAAGAACTGAAAGAAATATCGATACACCGGGAAGATATATTACAACTATTTGATAAAATGAAGAGTAGCAAATCATCTGGACCGGATGGTATACATCCAAGGGAGCTGAAAGAACTTAAATATGAGAGTGCAGACCTACAATTAGTAATCTGTGAACTATCATTAAACTCATCTGTAGTACCTGAAGATTGGAGGATGGCCAATGTAACGCCAATTTTTAAAAAGGGTAGCAGGGGTGATCCGGGAAACTACAGACCGGTGAGCCTGGCGTCAGTACTGGGAAAAATGGTGGTAAACATCAAAAAGAACAAAATAACTGAACATGTAGATAGCCATGGCTTAATGGGAGACAGCCATCATGGCTTTATCCAAGGAAGATCTTGTCTTACTAATCTGTTATGTATTTTTGAAGGTGTGAATAAACAGGTGGACAAAGGTGAGTCAGCTGATATAGGTCCCTCATCAGAGACTTTTTGAAAAATTAAAGTCATGGGATAGGAGGCAGTGTACTATTGTGGATCAGAAACTGGTTAAAAGATAGAAAGCAGAGGGTAGGGCTAAATGGCCAATTTTCCCATTGGAGAAAGGTGAATAGTGGAGTACTCCAGGGATCTGTGCTAGGTCTGCTGCTTTTTAACATATTCAGAAATGACCTGGAAAATGGGAATAATAAGTGAGGTTATCAAATTTGCAAATGACACAAAACTATTCAAAGTTGTTAAAACCCATGAGGATTGTGAAAAACTGCAAGAGGATCTTGATAAATTGGAAGACTGGGCATCAAAAGGGCAGATGAAATTTAATGTGGACAAGTGCAAAGTTATGCACCTATGAAAGAATAACCCAAACTATGTTTACACAATGCAAGGTTCCACATTAGGAACCACCACCTAGGAAAAAGATTTAGGTTTCATCATGGATAACATGTTAAAATCCTCTGCCCATTGTGCAGCAGCGGCCAAGAGAGCAAATAGAATGCTAGGTATAATAAGGACAGGAATGGAGAATAAAACAAAGCATATTATAATGCCTCTGTATCATTCCATGGTGCGACCGCACCTTGAATATTGTGCAATTCTGGTTGCCGTATCTTAAAAAGAATATAGTGTTATTAGAAAAGGTCCAAAGAAGAGCCATCAAAATGGTAAAGGGGATGGAAGGATACCCCTATGAAGAAAGGCTAAAAAGGTTAGGGCTCTTCAACCTGGAAAAGAGATGGCTGAGGGGAGATATGATAGAGGTCTATAAATTAATTAACGAAGTGGAACGGGTAAACGTAGATCGATTGTTTATGCCATCAAAATATAGAAAGACTAGGGGGCATGCAATGAAGTTACAGGGTAATCTATTTAAGAGTATGAGAAAATATTTTTTCACTCAACGTGTAATCAATCTCTGGAATTTGCTACCGGAGGATGTAGTAAAAGCTGTTAGTGTAGCCAGGTTTAAAAAAGGTTTGAACAAGTTCCTGGAGGAAAGGTCCATAAACCATTATTTAAGTGGACCCAGAATATCCACTGCTTGCCCCAGTACAACATTGTGGAACCTTGTCTTTTAGGGAAACTGCTAGGTACTTGTGACCTAGATTGGCCACTGTTGGAAACAAGATACTGGGCTTGATGGACCTTGGTCTGACCCAGTATGGCATATCTTATGTTCAGCAAGACAGAGCCTGTAGCTCGGAAATCTGCCTTGCAGAACAAATTGCAACCAAGAAGACAGTCTTGAGCATCAAATCCTTCAAGGTAGCACACTTCAATGGTACAAAGGGGAGTGCCATCAGGGCCCTGAGCACCAGAGACAGATCCCAAGAAGAGATCATAGATCGAAGGGGAAGATGCAGCTGTCAAATCCCTTGGATAAAATATGAGATGTCTGGGTGCAAAGCCAAGGACATGCCCACCCCTGGCCCATGGAAACAGGCCAAAACTGCCACCTGAACCTTCAGGGATCTAAGTAAATGGCCCTTCTCTAGGCCATCCTGCATAAAGACCAACAGCGAGGAGAGCTTGGCCACCAGGAGCCAAGTGCTGCGCCGCAACATCGCTCAAAGAGGGACCATATCCATACGTATGCTAGCTTGGTTGACCATGCCTTAAGTATGGTGCTGGAGAGTAGCCCTTATGAGCTAGTAGTTTCCTTTCAAGAGCCATGCTATAAATAAGAAGGGATGATCTATATGAATTCTTCTCTCCGAATCATGTTCTTCGCAGCCAATGTGGTGCTACCAGAGCAAGCCTGCCAGGGTGGTGTTGAATATGACGAATCACACGCCCCACCAGGGGCCACGGAGGAAACACATACAGCAGCCGCTGACAGGGCCAAGGCTGGGTCAGGGTATTGATGCCCTCTAACCCCATCTCCATGTGGTGAATGAAGGAGTAGCATACTTTGGCATTGGAGTGGGTCACCAGCAGATCCATCTTGGAGCAACCCTAGTGGTACAGAAACAACTGAAACGTCTCTTGACACAACTCTCATTCGCCAGGATTCAGAGTGTGTCGGCTGACAAAGTCCATTTTCACATTGTTCACTCTGGTAATATGTTGAGTAAACAAGGCAAGTAGATTTATCTGCAGGGCCACTGCAGCGCTTCTTGTGCTGCCCTGCCAATTGACATAAGCCACCGACGTGGCATTGTCAGAAAACACTCAAACTGCCCGGCCCTTGACCAGGGACCGGAAACACGGATGAGCCAATCTGATGGCACTTGCCTCGAGGCAGTTGATGGACCACATTGCTTCTCTGTGGCTCCAATGGCCCTGAGCCATACAGTCTTAGCAATGGGCTCCCCAGCCTGAGAGACTGGCATCAATTGTCAGCAGGATCCAGGAGAAATCATCTAGTGGTACGCGCTTCCTCATATGACAGGGTTGCTGCCACCACCACTGAAGGCTGGATCTCACCCTCAATATGAGCAGAAGCCTGAACTCAAACTCTTGAGAACTCGGGGACCATCGAGTCAACAAAGACCGCTGGAGCGGCCACATGTGAGCGCATGCCCACAGGACCATCACTATGGTCACCGGCATCAATCTGAGGAGCTGAAAATAATCCCAGACTCTGGGAACCTGCTGTTCACAGAACATCTCTAGGCAATTCAACAGTCTTCTGAATTTTTCTCTGGCAGGAAAACCCTGCCCACTCGAGTGTTGAAACATGCTCCCAGAAACTCCAGGGACTGAGAAGGTAAAAGCTGGCTCTTTTCCTGATTGATCACCCAGCTGAGGCCTAGCATAAGGACACCACTCAAGATGTTACATGATACATTTCTGACAGCGAACAGGCTCAGATGAGCCAGTCGTCTAGAAAGGGATGGACACAGATCCCTTGGTGCTGTAGCACCACAGCCACCACCACCATGATCTTTGAGAACATCCTTGAGGCGGTGGGGAGCCCAAAAGGAAGGGTGGCAAACTGGTAGTCAAAGCTAAGCATGGCAAAATGCAAATACTACTTCTGATCAGCCTGGATCAGGATATAAAAATATGTCTTGGCCAGATCCAGAGAAGCGAAGAATCCCCCTCGGCGCACTGCTTGAATCACAGAGCATAATATTTCCATCCGACTACGCAGGACACGCAAGTGCAGGTTAACCCCTTTGAAGTCCAGAATGTGCCAGAAAGAACTGTGCTCCTTTAGCACCAGAAGTTGATAGAGTATCTGACCTTGCCCTGCTCATCTAGGGGGACAAGCACCTCTGCCTTTAGGTGAAGCAACTTTTCGAAGGTGGCCTACACCATGGCACTTTTGTTCATAGACCCACAAGGGGAAATTATGAAGGCATTGTAAATTGGCTCTTTGCATTCCAGGACACTGCTGAATTGAATGGTGTCTAGCACTCCGTGATCTTAAGTAACCTGGGCTCATTCCTGAAAGAAGAGGTGAAGCCTGCTGCCACTGGAGGCACCAAGGAATGGGCCCATAAACCTTCATTGCGTGGCCTGGGAGGGTCCTCCTCTGGATGGGGCTGAGTCCCTGGATCAACATGCTCCATGAAAGGACTGAGAATGAGCCCTGGGCCCTGAAGCAGAGAGTCAGAAAGGTTTTCCAGGGCAATGAGACTGAAACCACTCCTTGCCCCAGAACACTTTCGTACCGTCCTCCAAGCACTGATAACCCCAATACTGGACTTCTGCAATCCGATATACTTGGGACTACCGAAACAAGCCCTCAAACCACTCCAGCTAGCACAAAACACTGCAGCACGAATAATATCCGGTACTGCAAGACAGGACCACATCACACCCACCTTAAAAGACTTACACTGGCTCCCAATCGGTGCACGCATCAGATACAAAACTATCATAAACCTATTTAAGATAAATCAGCACACATCAGCCAACAGCCTACACACCCTCATTCAACCAGACAACAGCACTCGTCCTAGAAGAAAACAAACACGCAACCGAGTCAGCACCCCAGGTGAATTCAAACACACACGCAAGGACACAACAGACAGAGCTCTCTCCATGGCTGCTCCAACTATATGGAACAAACTACCAGACGACTTGAGGACAACTACAGACCTCAAAGACTTTAGAAAACAGCTAAAAACCATGCTGTTCATAGAACACTATGGACACATCACATAACCTAAGAGAATGTATAACAGCACATATTGCTGTCTGTACAGATAATGTTTTACAGCACCACTGTATATAGCCCACACTGTACATAGCTCAAACCATTCTAGCACGCAACACACCACACCTTGTACATAGCTCACCCCAATCTAGCACACGATACAACACACACTCAACTAAATTGCACCCTCACTGCATGATTAACACACTCACTTTACCCGATTGTTTGCTGTGATACCACCTTGATTAATAAGATAAGGCGGTTTAAAAATACTGTTAAATAAATAAATAAATAAATAAATGATGACAACAGTCCCCGGGCCCCCAGGAATCCAGCCAACATGCCCTTGGTGGTTGGGCAGAGGCTAACAAGAAAGGTGCACCAGCTCACTTCAAAGGCCCCCTGGCCCTGTCTTCCATGAGGTGGTAAGATTTTGTCTTGCCCAGGTCCTTCACCGGTTTCTCCAAATTGGTTCCAAAATGAGCTTCCACTTAAAGGCCAGTTGAGCCAAATTGGCTTTGGAGGATGTGTCCGCTGCCCAGTGACAGAGCCAAATCCAATGCTGTAACACCATCATCAGGGCACCATCTCTGGCTGCCAAGAACATCAGGTCATACATGGCATCAGAAAGGAAGGCTGTAGACGACTCCAAGAGAGAAGTAGTACCGTCAGGCAGAAGAGACTGAATCCACTGAAGCAGGGCTCGAGACATCAAGCTGGTACATAGCCCCAGCTGTAGAATAGCCGCCACCCCAGCAAACTGGCTCTTCAGCAAGGAATCAATTTTGTAGTCCAGAACATTCCTTAAGGCCAATCCACCTTCCATAGGAATGGTGGTCCATCTGGTAACTGCTGTAACCTGTGCATCCACCTTGGGAATGTCAAACCACTCACTGTGCTTTTCCTCCGGGAGAGCATAGATCTTCTTATAGACCCTTAACCCTTTAGGTAGGGAGTCGGGTGAGTCCCACTAAAACTGGATTATATCTTTTATCACCTCTGGGAACAGGAAGCCAGTAGTGGATTTCTGCACCCCTTGAAGAAGTGGATGTACTTTCGACTCCTGCTCTGTGCCGGAAGCATCTGTCAAGTTCAAGTCAGATGAGACCCTGGAAATCAATAGCACCAGCTCCTCCTTTTGGAACAGATTTATTTATTTATTTATTTACAGTCTCTTATATACCGCACTATTCAGCATCAGCGCGGTTTACATGGAAGGGAGGAGTAGCCTAGTGGTTGGGGCAAGGTACTTCAGGCCGGAAGGTCGGGGGTTCAAATCCCACTAGAGGACAGCAACCTTGGGCCGGAAGGACTGGGGTTTCTAGTCCCACAGATGCTCCTTGTGGTCTTGGGCAAGCCACTTAACCCTCCATTGCCCATGTTCCCTGTAAGTATTAGTGTATGTGTCTCATATCCCCGCGTGTTAAATGTATCCCCCAATTGTGTTGTGACCGCTTTGATTGAAGGATAAGGCGGTATACAAAACTGTCTAAATAAATAAATAAAATGCTCAGTACAATTAACACGTATGAGTTTACAGATAACAGGGCAAATAACTTGGATAACAGGGGTAAACTATTTACAAATCTTGCTACATAGAGTCATATGAACATGAATTCCATAGAAACATATGCACCACTAAGGGTTAGAGTATCTTTCTTGGCATGTTGTTGGGAAACCATATATTTGCTTAGCGGATTGCATCTCTGGTCTCAATGGGGTGGGGTTGGGTTCTATGAGGTACTTATTGAAAAGGTGGAATTTGAGGGCTTTCCTAAACTGTGTAAGGCTCTTAATAGCCCGGATATCTGGAGGTAATGCGTTCCAGCATCTTGGCGCACTGATACTAAACGCCCTATTGGCTGTGGATGCAGTGCAATCTGTTAATGCTTTCGGGACTTTTAGGGAGTTTATAGCCGTGGATCTTCTTGCTCTATTTGGAGATGTGGTATGGATGAGGGCAGTTATTGATTCAGAGGAGAGCTTGTTAATAGCTTTAAAAGTGATTAACAAAGTCTTGAAAACGATTCTAGCCTGGATAGGTATCCAATGTAACTGTATCAGCAGAGGTGTCACGTGGTCACTTCTGGAGGCTCCATGGATGACCCTTGCTGCCGCGTTCATGGCGAGCTGCAGCGGGTTCAAGGTGGATAGGGGCAGGCCTTGTAGGATGGCATTGGCGTAGTCAAAATGAGGTATGATCAACGCCTGGTATATAGTCCTGAAGTCATTTGGTTCCAGCATGGATCGTAAATGCCTAAGTGAGCGGATCTTGTAGTATACTGCTCTGACTGTGTTCCCTATGTGGGCTTTCATGTCCAGGCGTTGATCCAAGGTGACTCCCAGGTAGCGTATTGCTGGTTTAGATTGTAACTCTGCTTCTTTTACTTTAAGGCTGGGGTCACCAACCTCCAGAGGGCCGCGGGCCGCACAGCCGACTATCGGGAGCCTCGCGGGCCGCACCCCCCTTCTCCCCGCCCCCACGAAAAAAAACAACAAACGCAAAATGATGAAAACAATGGCTGATCACCTTTATTGAATTTAATGAGATGGCTGATGATTCATGCTAGCAGACAAACGCTTAAAGTCCGGCTTCACAGATGACACTGATAGGAGAAGGGACGCTTGCAGGTGGTCGTCGGTGAGCTGCGAGCGCGTGGATACAATGGCGGGAATCCTTGGAGGGCCGCACGTAATGTTAACCGGGGTAGAGCCTCGCGGGCCGCACGAAGGGACCTCGTGGGCCGCATGCGGCCCGCGGGCCGCAGGTTGGTAACCCCTGCTTTAAGGAATTGTGGTGGGGTGAAGTTAGGGTTCCTCGTAATGAAGAGTACTTCCGTTTTCTTATGTTGTATTCGGAGGTTTTGGGAGAGAAGCCAGTCAGATATTGCATTGAAACAGCTCGTCAGTGGAGAGAGGTCCAGATGTTCCGTAGAGAAGGGTATGTACAGCAGGACATCGTCAGCGTATAACATGCAGTCAACATTGAAGGATCGGATGATCTTGCAAATTGGCTGCATGTAAATGTTGAACAGGAGGGCAGAAAGGGAGGAACCTTGTGGGACTCCCTGGCTTTGGTGGAAAGGTTCCGAAGTTATCCCTCCAGAACGAACATGCTGCCATCTTCCGGACAGGTAAGATCTGCACCATTCAAGCGCTCTTCCATTAATGCCTTTCTCAATTAGTCGTCCTAAGAGAAGCTCATGACTTACTGAATCAAAAGCTGCAGCGATGTCCAGAAAGATGAGAGCAAATCCTTGACGGATGTCATCAATGCCAGTGATTATCTTGCAGAAGAGGGTGGTAAGAAGAGTTTCCACTCTGTGGAATTCCCTAAAACCATGTTGGAAGGGGTCTAATGGTGCAGCAGCGTCGATGTGATCCTGTAGTTGTCGTTGGACCTCTTTTTCAATGATCTTAGCAAGTAGAGGTATACTGGATATAGGTCTGTATGAATCTACTTTTTGGGGATCGAGCTTGCAGTTTTTAAGAAGAGGTATGCTGATAGAGGTATGCTTAAGAGCTGAGGGGAAAGAACCTGTTGTGAAGGAGAGGTTCATTATTTTGGATAGTATTGGGCTGAAGTGGCTGCGGAGCTCCTTAATCCAGAAGGCTGGGCATGGATCGGACTGAGATGTGGTGGTGTTAAGGGCCTTAATAGTGTCTTCAATTCCTTTCTTGGTAGGGGTAGAGAATACGGTTAGAGCTGTAGGGCAATCTTGTTCCGGGGTGGTGGTTGTAGTCGAGATTTTGATAGTCCGGCATATCTTGGATTGTGCATAGTTAGCAAAATCCTGTGGGTGAATCTCAAATTGAGGCCCGTGGGTTGGTTCCTTTGATAGGGTCTTGACTAGGTCAAAAAGATCGTGAGGTTTATTAAGTGATCTCTTTAAGGTCTCTGAGTAGTATTGTTTCATTGCATCAGTGGTTGTCTTGCGGTGTGCAGCCAGATGACAGTTGTACGCTGTCTGGTCATTTGAAGAGTGAGATCGGCGCCAGCGTTTCTCGAGTTTCCGTAATTGGGTAAGAAAAACTCTAAGATCGGCTGTTTACCATGGAGCGCTCGTTCTTTTCCCTGGGGGCTTCTTGGTTGGTGTGCGTAGGGTGATTGCACTAAGGCAGTTGTTCCAGTGAGTAATTAGGTCGTCAAGGTTCGAGGTGGTTTCGCTGATGAGTTGTTGCGTTTCCGTGAGGATAAGGTCTCTGTTGAAAGGCTTGAAACATCTGGAGTGTGGTCTTGCAGTGTTGCTCGGTATCTTGTTGAACTTTGAATCGATTTTGTGCGAAGGAATCTGGAGGATGATCAGTTTGTGATCTGACCAAGGAACAGAAGTTATGGACGTTATGGGGTCCTGCGATGTGTTAAGAGATATCTGAGGGGCGAATACTAAGTCCAGAATATTTCCCTTAGTATGGATAGGTTCCTTTACTAATTGTTTGAAGCCGAGATTTGTAAGGGCATCAAGGAAGGATGACACTTGATTGTCCTGCAGCGTTGGCAGATTTAAATCGCCTAGGATCCAGTTTGGGATGCTTGGGTTATGCGTGTTGGAGGCAAGATCAATTATTGCAGCAAGATCATCCGGAGAAGCTGAGGGTGCTCTGTAAAGCAGGTTGATTGAGCAGTGTTTGTTGGAGATGGTGACGGTTTCAAGGTGATTAGTGTTGGTGGAGTCCACCGTCTGGAAATGGAGGTCTGTCCTGGTGAGGATGAGCACCCCTCCTCCTCTTTTGTCTCGTCTATGACTTGCATGAGCTGTGAAGTTCAGGGGGAGGAGCTGGTTGAGTATGACGTTGTCTTCATCGGATAGCCACGTCTCGGTGACTAAGAGTATATCAAGGTCGTGGAGGGAAATTATGTCAGTGACAGCTGGCCACTTCTTCCGGATAGACGGGCATTGATGAGGGCACATTTTAGGCTATGAGGGTAGGAGTTTTCCACCTGCTTGGATTTCCTAGAGTGCTGAAGCGCAATGTGTAGCAGATGTGGGTGATGTGCACGGGTATCCCAATTTATATTGTTACGGGATGCACCAAACCATCTCCTTCCATGGCTCTGTAATATTGGGATCTGATTGGAAGGAGGGGTTAAGGTAAGAGAGCAGGAGAACCAACTAGCAAGGATGATATAACATCCGATTATGGTGGTAAAGGGGGAACCCATCGTGGCAGGGCAATGTGTGATTGTGAAACGGGTAGTTTAGAGCAGAATTACTTGTAATTGTGGACAGGTATTGTGGGGAGAATTACTGACAACAGTACAATGGTAACTGGCTAGATAGCAGTAAGGAATTACTGACAACAGTACAATGGCTAGATAGCAGTGAGGAATTACTGACAACAGTACAATGGCTAGATAGCAGTGAGGAATTACTGACAACAGTACAATGGCTAGATAGCAGTGAGGAATTACTGACAACAGTACAATGGTAACTGTCACTGATAAGGCTACTGACGGCAGTATGGAGATTAAGTAGCAGTGGTATACGGTGGTTATAATTGTGAGACTATACTTGCGGTAAGCAGCATGAGAGCATGATTATCTGATGAGAGAAGTTTGCTTGGTTCCTATCACGTGGTGACTTTCGCTAGCACTGGGCTGTTCGAGGAAGTGTGAATGTGCTGCTGGTGCGCGAGCTCAACCACGGGGGAGCTCAAGCTGCTGGATTGCTGGGAGATGATCCTTGATGTAATGGCCGCTATTTTGTGTGGGCCAGCTGCCTAAGGCGTGGGCCCGCAAGGCGCGGGTGCGCCGGCTGGCTCGGTCTTTTTAAAGTTGCAGGCGGCTGCCCCGATTGGGCAGCTCACCTGAAGATGGCCGCCGCCGCTGGAAGGTGGCTCGATCCCCCGATGGGGAGAGCTGCTCTGATGGTGGCTGGCGGCTGTTTCTCCTCGCGCCGGCTGGCGCGGTCTTTTTAAAGTTGCAGGCGGCTGCCCCGATTGGGCAGCTCACCTGAAGATGGCCGCCGCTGCTGGAAGGTGGCTCGATCCCCCGATGGGGAGAGCTGCTCTGATGGTGGCTGGTGGCTGATGGATCACGTTGGCCTCTGCAAAGTCTTCCAAAGGTAAGAGTTCTGTAGGTCCTTATCCACATAAGAGCCCAATTCATCTGGGTCCAGGTATAGCCCCCAACTGTTCCTCATCTTCAGGGAGTGTACAGCACTGGTGATGCTTGGCCAAAGGTATTTGAAAATGGCTTCTACTTTCTGCCCAGCACGAGACTACATCTGGTGCCACCTAGAGGCTGCAGGGTCTGAATTTCAATGCCAGAAGTACTAGGCCTGCTGCAAAAAGGAAACTAATTCCAGGGAGGACAATCCAGACTCTATAAGCTCTCTGAAAAGGCTCTCCAATAACAGGGGGCATAACCCCTAGAGA
Source organism: Ichthyophis bannanicus (assembly GCA_033557465.1). Lineage (NCBI taxonomy): Eukaryota > Metazoa > Chordata > Amphibia > Gymnophiona > Ichthyophiidae > Ichthyophis > Ichthyophis bannanicus. Next base: position 1,302,415,604 of record CM066031.1, read on the forward strand.
ATGAAGAGTGGCTCACAGCACAGTCACCGGATCCATCGGCTGGCTGAGCATCTTTACCCTTAGCGCCATCCTGCGCCTTCTACCCTGAGGCTGAGTGAGGGAAAGCATGCCCTCCAGGGGTGACTCAGAAGCAGCCATACAGGAAAGGCAGAGTCCAAAAACAAAGGATAAGGCTCCTCAGCTGCCACAGGTCAAACAACATATCCTGGAAGAAGACATAGAGAGTTAGGGTAAGGATCACAAAAGCGTGCGCTAAGGTTGTGTTGGCCAACAAGCGTGCATTAACTGCACATTTATGTAGCATGTTAAAGGCACTAGGGAAGGAGCATGCATTGGCCCGCTTGGGCGGAATGCACATTAGGACTGCACAATCTCCAGGTGCACAATAGGTAAAAATGTTATTAATGAGTGCAGAAAATGGTGGGAAACCCCCACACAACATCAATGGTCATTAGCAGTCCACCCCGAATTGCATCCCTTGGAGACTGAACCGGGAGCACCCAACAAGGACAATGACAATGGTCAAGCCTTGGTAGGGCCGTACCAAGCGTGAATCACGCCCTGTGTGACTTGCACATCAGGTGCATCCCCCCCCCCACACACACACACCTCCATCTAGCCACTTTCTAGACAGCAGCAGAAGAGGCGTGCCCGATATGCAAGTGGCCAACACGCTAGGCAGATCTGTTCCTTCCTGCTCTGACGCCATGTCAGAGGAGGGAGAGACCAGACCTGCTTAGCGTGCTGCAAGAAGGCTTAAGGGACGCAATTCAGCTGTCTGCCATTGCCTGCCGCCACTGAGAGAAGAAAAACTGGCAGCGGCAGGCAACGGCAGACAGCTAAAATGCACCCCTTAAGTCTTTGCACCCTGTGTGGCCGCACTGCTCGCACAGGCTGGGAATGGTCCTAAGCCTTGGTATTCAGCCCCTGAGAGCCACAAGCATAGGATCCATGCTGGACTCAGCTCTACTCCCTTGAAACTGCTTCACTGGCTGGGTTTATTTTAACAGTACTGTGTGAAAGGTGGCTGGCAGGCAGATCCCTCTAAGAGCCTTCTGCAATCTTTGGAAGAGAGCAGGGGGGAAAGGAAGAGGAGGGAAGGGACGCTGAGGTTGTGTGAGGTTGCTGTACTCTTCCAGATTCATCCAAATCCTTCCAATTTGTGACAGCTCGACAGGCCCTTATCATGATACAGGCATCGAGCTGAACCAATTATCCCTCCTTCTATGGCTACCAAAAAGACTGCAGTCTAGTGGAGCCTCCCACGTCATGCTCAAGTGAGTCATCTTTTTAGGGCTTAAGGTGGTCATTCACGAGCATTTAATCAATCTCTTGTCTTCTCAATTGTCAGATTTTCTATAGAGAAGAGAAAATTCATCCACCATCTGCTGGAGACAAAGAAATACTGAAGTGACTTCTGTGCTCTGAGGCAGATAGAGTCATAGGAGTAATGTCATTGAAACCTGGGCTTTTCATTGGTTCTTTGTCACCACCAATCTGCTGATAGAGGAACCCAACCCACTGGTCTAGCAGGACAATATGGAATTTAACATTTAGAGACCATATTAGGGAACTTGTTTGTGGGGCATTTTTCAGATTAAGGTTCATGAGAAAATTCAGGTACCATCTTGCCCAAGATGATTTTTGGTCAATACTGTAATCACTGGTTCTGAGCAGTCTTAATTATTGTCACCTAATCACTCTATCAAGATATTGGAAGCTGTGCAAAATGCTGGTAGGTTACTGGTATGTTGTGGTTCTCATGAACAGATAATTCCTTAATACAAGTCATTGCACTGGCCATTGATTGTCCAGTGGTCAAAATTCAAAGTCTGTTCACTCATTTATAAATCTTTGAAAGGAAGTAGACCTGCAGATTTGAATGAATGGCTGGAAGCGAATAATATCCTAAGATCACTTTGCTCTTCAGGGGCTAACCAGCTCAAGGTCTTTTCTATGCAAATGGTTATATTCATGAAGGCCAATATTCAGCCAAAATGGTGACTGTACTAAGTTAAATGTCAGCACTGGTGTTTAACTTAGCACGTATATTCAGTGTCACTATGCAGTCTGTTTACTAAGCGGTGCTAGCGGCTTCCGTACGATATTGGAGCCGCAGCCCCATTGAATAAAATGGGGCTGTGGCTCCAATTTCGCACAGAAGCCACTAGTGCCATTTAGTAAACAGACTACTATCTGTAAAAGTAGTAGAAGTATAGGCAGCAGTGTTGAATATATGTGTAGTGCAGTCATCATGCTGGCACTGCCAGTTTAGTTTATTCCTGCTATTCAGAAGCTGTAACTTATCTGAAAGCAGATTATCATCACTATCTGGATAAATGTTGTGCCCATCCTTGCTCCTCTCCTAACCCAGCCAAGTTTTATATGAATAGTATTGGACCATTCAACAATTGAAATGGCCCAATACTATCCTTGTAATTTTAATAATATACAGATAATTATGTGTTTGCTAGCTGCCTGCAAAGACATAATTGCCTTTGAGTTTTAGGAAAACAACTTTTCTGTAGCAGAGCAGAGTTCAAGAAATTTTCTTCTTGCCAATTTAATAATTGAAATGAATTTAATAAAATTTGAAACATTAAACTGTGGAATTTATAGCCTAAAAATGTGGTCAAAGCAGCTAGTACAGCTGGATTTAAAAAGGGTTTAGACAATTTCCTTGGAAAATCCACCGTTTATCTCTGGGTATGAACAATAAGGGATGGACTTACTCCTTGGGAGTATGCTGAATTGGCCACAGTTGGAGAAAGAATGCTGGGCTTCATCGACCTTGTGGTGATAATGTGGGAAAAGTGTGCCACAGTTACAGCGAATGTAGGCCAAATTCTGTGCTATTTGCATACAATGCGTTAGCAGCATGCATAGGCAGGGTGTGGGCGGAGAGTGGGAATGTCTGCACGCGTAACTACATGTTTTGCAGACATTGTGAATGCGGCTTTTGCCACCTCAATGGGTGGTGTTAGCTGTACCTGCAATGCTGTCATGACACGTTCTCTGATTTTCCTCTGCATCATCTACTGAGGAAATGCTGTGCACGCCCTCCTGACAGATAGCGCATGGCTGTTGCAGCTAACACGGTGCTCTTTGCACTAACACATTGCATTAGCTGCAACAGCCTAATGCAGCATAGTAAACACACCCATAAAATAAAACTCTACTTTCTCCCCCTTAGAATATTTTTCAGCATAGCACAACTCATCTGTAGCATTTGCATCAATTCCCCAGCTAGGGTAAAAAGACAATTTCCTTACTATATGAAACAGTTCTCTACACCGATTATCTGTAGATTCTATTTAAAAGTTGCAAAAATAGCTGCTCTGGAATTGCCAAAGGTTTCTTTATCTCTTCATCTTTCTCATCCACCTTAACCAATTTTCTCTGCTATTTTTTCCTATTTTCTTTCTAATTTCTCACTTTATCTTTTTAAAGTTCTAGTCACTTCACAAGGAAGAGATTTTTTCCTTTTTACGATCATTAGCCTTTTAGAAATAATTCTATCCAATCTTCACTGCAACTCCAAATTTCATCCCTCCGCTGACATATGCATATCCATAGGACAGCTGCTGCTGACAGGCCCCAAAGCCTCCGAATTCTGTAGAGTTCAGATCCTTAATTGGCCGAACAAGTCTTCCCCTCAGTTGACACCCTACTATGATTCAGGTAGTAGTGAATTTTGAAAGAGAGCATACGAATGATCCAAAATGGAAACCAGGAGACTGCTAAATCAGAATATTATAAGTTAGTGGATTCAGTGCACTGCATAAAAATCAAATTATGTATTTGACTTGCCAAATGAGCTGGAACATTAACCAACTGTTAAAAATCTAAACTCTCTATATTTTGCAGAAATGGATTTTTATTGGCATATAACCTTCCATTTAACAACAAATTGAAATTCTCCAGAATCATCACATCGGAGAATTATGTTATCTCCCTTATCAGATTCAAAAGGTCATGAAGTAATGCATTACCTCCTGAAAGGAAATAGTATATTAATAGTACTATTCCCTGCAATACATCTAATTTTGCCAAAAGGTATTACAAACCTCTTATTTAGCAGACCATTAGACTCATAAGCCTTAAACAATGTTTGTACACCAAGACCACAAATCTCTATTACTTTTCCACACTTGGTGCATTCACAAAAGAACACTCCTCTGGGTATAACTGGATCAAAAACACCAAGTCTTTCTCACAGAGCCATTGTGCCCTAGAGAGCTTTCTTCTAGAGTTCATAGTATTTTTATGTGTAATTACACCTTAACAAGTTGCCTATAGACATTACATCTTATGAACTCCAGAAGGAAGCTCTCTTTGGTACAAGGCAAGTATTGCAGTGAGCGCTAGCAGTAAATTTGAGATACTGAGATCATATTCCATGCACCCTGTTTTCGGAGTGAGGTTCACTGCTGTATGCACAAAACTAAAATCCTCCAACACGAATTCCTAAAAGTATCACTACATTCTAAAAGTGGTCAAAGGAACCCTCAGTAAAATATTTAACTTAGATATCATATGTTACAGCTTTAGAAATAAGGCCATGGTGTAAGAGAATACAAGAAGCTAACTCTGTATCAATTTAGGGACAGCCTGGCTGCTCAGATGGTAAGTGCTGTGTACTTCCAGGTGGAAGGCTCCCAGTTTGATTCCCAGATCAGACTTTCTGCTTCCCCAGTCACTGGGGTTGGTGTCCAATGAAGACAATATTCATAGGCCCCATACCCCAGGGAAGGCATTCTGGACATTAAGGGCCCGATTGTGTTCCAGACATAGATCCCCTCTGTGCATCTGGTCTGAACCGGACACACAGAGGGGTTTGCGATTCTGATCCCGTGCGGCACGTCTAGCCCCGTGGGATCAGAATCACGAATAGTCCTACACATGGAGGCAGGGACTGCGATTCTGTCTGGCCTATACGTGTAGGACTGTATACGGCTAACTCAGTCAAGGCTCTTCAATGGAGTCGCGGCACCATGGCGTCATGTTGCCATGGCACCACGGCTCCATTGAAGAGCCACGATGCCGGCTGTTGGAGATTAAAGTTAATTCCCCACAGCCAGACCCCTGATCTGGCCTCCTAAGGCCAGGGTCGGGGTGCGGGGAATGTCCTCCGGCCCCCTCCTGCCCTGTCTGCACCCTGGCAGCAAAAAAACCCAAACCATGTCCAGGGAAGTTATTCCACCTCAGAGGTGGAATAACTTTCCCGGACATTTCGCCGGGCCTGAACGTACAGGGCCAACATTAGAATCGGCCCTGTCCAGGGCCGGCGACTGCCCACTGCCTGTCCAGACTCCACCCCCGGGCCTCCCATTCCCTACCCCCATCTAACTTCCCCGCACAACCGACAGGTAAGTTATTTGGGGCCAGGAGAAGTCACGAATAGCGGGGATGGACGTCCTGTTGGGGCATCCATCCCTGCTACTTGTGGCTTAGAATAACCCCGTAAATGAATGATACCTACAGTAGATAGCTGATTAAAGGCATATGGCTGCCAGATTCCTGAGGGAGCCAGGCAACAAGTCCTCCAAGCTCAAGACTGCCAAACCCAATGGTCAGAGTTGGTATGGAGAATATAAAATAGAAGCAAAATCCACTGGTATTGTGAATGAGAGCTCATGGTGCCAATTTCTAGCCTGGTTCCAAGTAATCTGGAAAACACAGAAGCAGGAAAGAACTGCTGAGTAAAAAAAAAAGAAAAAAAAATTCCCTAAAAGATAGTCATGTCAACCCTTGCTTCAACCTTCTCTCCAGAGGATATTTAGACCAACACATACTACTGAAGTTAAATCACTAATTTAACAATAAAAGAAATAAAGAATAAAGGCAGATGTTTTCTAATGGCGTACTTACTATATGAGCACATAAAGGCGCAAGCTCATTTGTCACACTTCATCAGCGCAGGTTTCCTCATTTCATCGTGCAGGTGATTTTAATGAGAAGCAGTAGTCAACTTGTAAGAGTTCAAAGAAGAGTCAGGAAACAATACAGGTAACCAGCAAAACCTGAACTGACCTTCGAGCAGGCTTGCTTGATTGTCTGAGCAGAGCACTGCAGAGACTGAAATGTTTACTAGTGGCTTAGCTCTGGTTTACTCATTTCTCTGGGCAGAAAGGTATTGGGAACAAAAGGAAAAGGATGCCTCTGCACAGCACTTTGCCAGAGGTGATGGCTGAGGGGTGGGGGAGTCCCTTCTTCACCAGATGAAATGTACCGTATGTTGCAGCATCAATGGAAAACCAAGTTAGCTTGGCATGCAGGTGCTAAATAGGGCTCCTGGCTGCTATCAGAACATCACTGTCAAAAGCTGGGTGTAGCCATGTTTGCTGAGGGCCTCTAACTTGTGAAATCTTGGTGAAAGTCCATGGGACCAACCTAACTTATACTGTACCATGGCAGCCTCAGTGGGTTGTGCAGTATTACCATGTTATCTACGAAGGGAAGTTGGCCTGCAAAGGCAGTGCTTGGATTGGGGTACAGTTGAAATTAATATTTTGCACAGTAATGCTGCAGCCTTTAAATGTAAAAATGCCTCACAAGTCAATCTGATTTGGAATGTTGGAGGTGAAGGGCATGTTCGGCCATGTTACAAACCAATTAACTGAAAACATCTTTTCCAGTAGCCTAGAGATTTTAGTCTTCTGCGACACTTTCATAGTCGAAACACTCTGAATCACTGCATAAATCACTATAAATAGAAAGCTACAGCATGATAAAGTAAAATTGACATTCCTATTTTTGACAAGTAAACTTATCATTGATCAAAGTCACTCAGAAATTAAGATATTGAAAGTCCCAGGGACTGAACTAGTCCTAACTCCTTCTTGTTAAAACTACTTACTGATTAACAGATAAGTACACTTGTTGCCTCTCACTTGGTTTGCAGCTTGTCGTGCTGTGAGGGCTTGTGTGCATCAATGATGCTGAGAGCTAAACTATCGGCACTTTAACGCATGAAATGAGAGTCAGAAGCTGTAAAGATGTCTTACACATTGGAACATGGAACGTACGAAGCATGAACCAAGGGAGGTGGTCAAGAATGAAATGGAACGTGTACAACTTGATCTGTTGGGTGTCAGCGAACTGAAATGGACTGGCATGGGGCACTTTGCATCAGATGATCACATGATCTACTATGCTGGAAATGAAAGACAAAGAAGAAATGGTGTTGCATTTATAATAAAGAAGAAACTTGCAAGAACTGTAATGAAATACAATGCAGTCAGCGAACGCTTAATCTCTATTCGTCTACGAGGATTGCCTATCAACACAACTATAATTCAAGTATATGCCCCAACAACAGCTGCTGAAGAGAATGAAATTGAAGAGTTCTATGAACAAGTACAAGCTGAAATTGACAGAACATGCAAACAGGATATCCTGATAGTCATGGGTGACTGGAACGCAAAAGATGGCAACAAAGAAGAAGGCAAAGTAGTTGGAAAATATGGACTTGGCAACAGAAATGAAGCTGGAGAAAGACTGATAGAATTCTGCAAGACCAATGATCTATTCATCTCAAACACCTTCTTCCAGCAACACAAGCGGCGACTGTACACATGGACTTCACCGAATGGATTATATAAAAATCAAATTGACTACATATGTGGAAGTCAACGATGGAAAAGCTCTGTAACATCAACAAAGACAAAACCTGGAGCTGACTGTGGTACAGATCATCAACTACTAGTATGCAAACTCAAGCTAAAGTTGAAAAAGAGCAAACCACTCATGAATGCAGCAAAATATGACCTTGAGAATATACCACTGGAATTTAAAGACTGCCTGCAAAATCGATTTGCTGCTTTAGATACAAATGACAGAGCTCCGGAAGAGTTATGGAATGACATCAAGAAGGTTGTGTTCGAAGAAAGCGAGAAGTCTCTACAAAAGGTGAAAAAGCAAAAACGGCCAAAATGGATGACGGAAGAAACTCTGAAAATTGCCCAGAAACTCAGAGAAGCTAAAGCCAGAGGAGAAAGAAAGACAATCGCAGAACTCAACAGAGATTTCCAACGTGCAGCAAGACAGGACAAGGAAAAGTACTACAATGACACTTGCAAGGAAATAGAAGCAGAAACTATTAGAGTAAGAACAAGATCGGCTTTCCTAAAGCTATGAGAGTTAAAGAAAAAGTTCCAGCCTCGAATTGGAATGTTACAAGATGCTCAAGGTTCTATGTTGAATGATGCTGAGAAGATCAAGAAAAGGTGGAAGGAATATACAGAGTTTTTATATGATAAAGATCAAGTGGACCAACAGCCGTTTCAACCTGTACCTTATGATCGGGAACCATTGGTGATGAAAGAAGAAGTTGAAGCAGCATTGAAAGCCTTATCAAAGAACAAAGCACCAGGCATTGATAGCATTCCCATAGAAGTATTGCAGCAATCTGATGCAGCTGTTACCGTACTCACAAGGCTCTGCCAAGAAATATGGAAGACAACATCATGGCCAACTGACTGGAAAAGATCTGTGTTTATACCAATACTAAAGAAAGGTGATCCAACTGACTGTGGAAATTATCGCACAATCGCTCTGATCACACATGCCAGCAAGATTCTACTGAAGATTATTCAAAAGAGACTACAACCATACCTGGAACAAGAACTACCTGAAGTGCAAGCAGGGTTCAGGAAAGGGCGAGGAACGAGAGACATCATTGCGGATGTGAGATGGATCCTTGAAAAGACTAAAGAATACCAAAAGGATATCTATTTGTGCTTTATCGACTATAGCAAGGCTTTTGACTGTGTAAACCATGAGAAACTCTGGGCCACATTAAGAAGCATGGGTATACCAGAACACCTGATCGTTCTCTTGCACAATCTGTACATTGATCAAGAAGCAACAGATCGAACGGAACAAGGAGAAACAGAATGGTTTAAAATAAGCAAAGGTGTAAGACAAGGTTGCATACTTTCCCCCTACCTGTTTAATTTATATGCAGAACAAATCATCAGAGAAGCAGGATTGTATGAAGACAACAGAGGTGTGAAGATTGGTGGAAGACTCATCAACAACCTTCGCTATGCTGATGATACCACATTACTGGCTGAAAGTGAAGATGATCTGAAACATTTGCTTCTCACAATCAAAGAGCATAGTCTCAAAATGGGCCTGCACCTTAATGTAAAGAAGACAAAGATCATGACAACTGGCATAATCAACAGGTTCATCGTTGAAGGAGAATAAATTGGAATTGTGAACAACTTTAACCTACTTGGATCAACTATCAATAAAGAAGCAACAAGCAGTCAAGAAATCAGATGACGCATTGCTCTTGGCAGAATGGCTATGAAAGACCTAGATAAGATTCTCAAGAGCAGAGATGTCTCTCTCCATACAAAGATTCGACTTGTTCAAGCCATGGTATTTTCAATAACATCATATGGATGTGAAAGCTGGACAGTGAAAAAGATAGACAGGAAGAAAATTGATGCCTTTTAATTATGGTGCTGGCGGCGAATACTGTGTTATACCATGGACTGCCCGAAGAACAAACCAGTCGGTACTAGAGGAGATCAAACCTAAGCTTTCTTTAGAAGCTCAGATGACAAGACTTCGACTTTCATACTTTGGACACATCATGCGAAGAGAGAGATCATTAGAGAAAGACATTATGCTTGGCAAGATAGAAGGTCAACGCAAAAGAGGAAGGCCAGCAATGAGATGGATCGATACAATAACAGCAGCTACGGGTACCAGTCTGTCAACAATGAGCCACCTGACTGAAGACCGAACACAATTTAGGATAGCTATCCAGAGGGTCGCCATGAGTCGACTCCGACTCGACGGCACTTAACAACAACAACACTTGTTGCCAGCCAGGACCAACATTGCCTACACTAAGGTACTTGATCAGATCAAATGCACTTCTTGTACTTAAATTAACTGGGTACAGATTAGCTCAGTACACAGCTATACCCCAATTTTACACAGAAAATTTCAGTAATCACAGATTTCTATAACTGGATAACTCATGAATTTTTCCTAAAGTAAGAGTCTGATTGGCTGTTTTCTAATGCTGACATCACGCATCTTACTGTCTCCATTGTTTGATGTAAAAAAAACGGAGAAAAGTATAATAGTATACAACAGATGTTCTCTTTTACCAGAGCTCACCCCATTTTAGATGTTCTATATATACCTATACATACCTAGGAAGTGACTGATAAAACAAAGGCAAAATGGCTAGCATTCACAAGCTTAACTGCCTGCCCCAATACAAGTATTGTTGAACCTGCGTGTCTTTTTGGGAACCTGTTAGGTACTTGTGACCTGGATTGGCCACTGTTGGAAACAGGATACTGGACTTGATAGACCTTGGTCTGACCCAGTATGACATATCTTATGTTCTTAGAATCTCAAAGAGAGGAACATGGAAAATAATATCTCGTAAAGCTGACAGAGAGAAAGAAATAAATTATGATGGCAAATGCACAAGAGGAAGAAAGGAGAGCTTCCAACGCAAAGCAAGGTAAGAAGCCTTTTTTAGGTATGTCAGAGAAAGGAGGAAGAAAAGAGATAAAATTTTAAGGCTGAAAATTGCAAAGGATGCTAGGAAAATTAAGACAAATTATATATCAAAAGGTGGGCATGATATTTTAACATTAGAAAAATATTATGCAATTTTTAAAGGTTTATGCACAAAAGAGGCCCTTTAGAATGAAACTCTCTGCTGGTTGGCAAGAGATTAATTTTAGATTTTTCATACTTTAGGAAAAAGGTTGTTGTTGTTAAGTGCCGTCGAGTCGGAGTCGGCTCATGGCGACCCTCTGGATAGCTATCCTAAATTGTGTTCGGTCTTCAGTCAGGCGGCTCATTGACGACAGACTGGTACCCGTAGCTGCTGTTATTGTAGCGATCCATCCCATTGCTGGCCTTCCTCTTTTGCGTTGACCTTCTATCTTGCCAAGCATGATGTCTTTCTCTAATGATCTCTCTCTTCGCATGATGTGTCCGAAGTATGAAAGCCGAAGTCTTGTCATCTGAGCTTCTAAAGAAAGCTTAGGTTTGATCTCCTCTAGTACCGACTGGTTTGTTCTTCGGGCAGTCCATGGTATACACAGTATTCGCCGCCAGCACCATAATTCAAAGGCATCAATTTTCTTCCTGTCTGTCTTTTTCACTGTCCAGCTTTCACATCCATATGATGTTATTGAAAATACCATGGCTTGAACAAGTCGAATCTTTGTATGGAGAGACACATCTCTGCTCTTGAGAATCTTATCTAGGTCTTTCATAGCCATTCTGCCAAGAGCAATGCGTCGTCTGATTTCTTGACTGCTTGTTGCTTCTTTATTGATAGTTGATCCAAGTAGGTTAAAGTTGTTCACAATTTCAATTTCTTCTCCTTCAACGATGAACCTGTTGATTATGCCAGTTGTCATGATCTTTGTCTTCTGTACATTAAGGTGCAGGCCCATTTTGAGACTATGTTCTTTGATTGTGAGAAGCAAATGTTTCAGATCATCTTCGCTTTCAGCCAGTAATGTGGTATCATCAGCATAGCGAAGGTTGTTGATGAGTCTTCCACCAATCTTCACACCTCTGTTGTCTTCATACAGTCCTGCTTCTCTGATGATTTGTTCTGCATATAAATTAAACAGGTAGGGGGAAAGTATGCAGCCTTGTCTTACACCGTTGTTTATTTTAAACCATTCTGTTTCTCCTTGTTCCGTTCGAACTGTTGCTTCTTGATCAATGTACAGATTACGCAAGAGAACGATCAGGTGTTCTGGTATACCCATGCTTCTTAATGTGGCCCAGAGTTTCTCATGGTTTACACAGTCAAAAGCCTTGCTATAGTCGATAAAGCACAAATAGATATCCTTTTGGTATTCTTTAGTCTTTTCAAGGATCCATCTCACATCCGCAATGATGTCTCTCGTTCCTCGCCCTTTCCTGAACCCTGCTTGCACTTCAGGTAGTTCTTGTTCTAGGTATGGCTGTAGTCTCTTTTGAATAATCTTCAGTAGAATCTTGCTGGCATGTGGGATCAGAGCGATTGTGCGATAATTTCCACAGTCAGTTGGATCACCTTTCTTTAGTATTGGTATAAACACAGATCTTTTCCAGTCAGTTGGCCATGATGTTGTCTTCCATATTTCTTGGCAGAGCCTTGTAAGTACGGTAACAGCTGCATCAGATTGCTGCAATACTTCTATGGGAATGCTATCAATGCCTGGTGCTTTGTTCTTTGATAAGGCCTTGAGCATCTTGTAACATTCCAATTCGGGGCTGGAACTTTTTCTTTAACTCTCGCAGCTTTAGGAAAAAGGTAATGGCCTTTTATTTTAGACAAGTTTCTGTTAGGAAAAGGACCACATATGGCTTGCTAAGGTACATATGGGAATAGAATAGATATCACACCATTCACAGGAAAGCATGTTTATAAACGATTTGTAAAACTGAACATGGACAAGAACTAAATCTAAAAACACTATGGGAGCTCAAAGAGATTCTGGTGTGTCCACTGAAAGATGTGTTCGTTATATCTTTGGAGATGAGAGGTTCTGAGGGATGGGAGAAGGATGGATACGATCCATCATCACTAAATCAGTAACAAAGAAGAAGTGGGAAACTACAGACTGGTAAACCGTAATACCTCCGTGATGGGAAAAGTCATGGAGATGTGACTAAAGGAAAGGATAGTTAATTATCTACAATCCAGGGGGTTGCATAGTATGAGGCAACAGTTTTACCACAGGCATATCCAGGGCCTGCACAAGGAGACAAGGTACCCTAGGCAAACCTCATCTCTTGCACCCCAGCACCCAACTGCCCATCCACCCCTCAATGCTGCCGCCGTCTCCGCTCACCAGGACCTATAGTTGCGGCAATAGATTAAAGCAGCCCTGTGCCGAAGGGGTGTCTGCTTCCACCCTCACCAATGGCTGACTTCCTGTTCATATGGGGGCGAAAGCAAAAAATGTTGGCCATCAGCAGAGGAGGAAGAAGACAGCCCTGCTGCACGAACGTTTGCAGGTAAGTGCTGCTGGGCTTCATCAATGTATTTCCACCACTGTAGTTCCCGGTGAGGGGCGACAGCGGCAGCAATAGGCGCCTCCGGAGGGCTGGCATTCTTGGCAGCCACCTAGTTCACCTGATGGTAGCACTGGCCCTGGGCATATCATGCTAATGAAACAACTGATTTCTTTAATTGGGTGAGCTACATCAAGGGAACATGCTGCATGTGATCTATTTACATTTAAACATAGACAACTTACTGTATAAATAAACTGAGCACCCTAGGAATGGACTCTAAAGTGAGTGACTGGGTTAGAAATTGGTTGAGTGGGAGGCAACAATGGGTACAGATAAATGGAGCTTATTCTGCGGAGAAGGATTTTACCAATAGTGTGCCACAGGGATTTATCCTTGGTCTAATTTTTTTTTAACATTTTTGTTGATGATATTGCAGAAGAGCTATCGAGTAAGGTTTGCCTCTTTGCAGATGATACCAAAATCTGCAAAACAGTAGACATGCAGGAATAGGTAGATTAAATGAGGAGGGATCTAGCAAAGCTTGAAGAATGGTCAAGAATTTGGCAGCTGAGATTTAATGCCAAAAAATGCAGGGCCATGCATTTGAGCTGCAAAAATCCAAGAGAGCAGTACATTTTAGGGGTAAAGTACTTCTGTCCACAAAAGAAGAGTGGGACCTGGGCATGATTGTTTCTGATGATCTTAAGGTAGCTAAACGGGTAGAAAAGGCGATGGCAAAAGCCAGAAGGATACTTGGGTGCATAGAAAGAGGAATGGCCAGCAGGAAGGAAGTGATAGTACCTCTGTATAAATCTTTGATGGGACCTCATTTGGAGTATTGTGTGCAGTTCTGGAGACCACACCTTCAAAAGAATATATCAGGATGGAGTCTGTGCAGAGGGTGACTGCCAAAATGGTCACTGGATTTTGTCATAAAGGCATATGGGGACAGACTTAAATATCTCAATATATATACTTTGGAGGAAAGGTGGGCGAGAGGAGATATGATAGAGACATTAAAATACCTTCGTAGCATAAATGCACAGGAGGAGAGCCACTTTCAATTGAAAGAAAGCTCTGCAATGAGGGGATATAGGATGAAGGTGAAAGGGGATAGACTCAGGAGTAATATGTGGAAATATTTCTTTACGGGAAATGTGGTAGATGCGTGGAACAGTCTCCCGGTGGAGGTAGTAGTGACCAGGACAGTATCTAAATTCAAGAAAGCATGGGACCAACATAGAATATCTCTAAAGAAAAAGAAAAGGGACTACAGAAGTTGGTATGGAAGGGTAGATTGGATAGGCCATATGTTTTTTTTTCTGTTGACATGTTTCTATACTATTCTGCATAGGAGACACATGAATAAGCTATACAGCCTTGGATTGGGTAGCAAAGTGGTTATCGCAATAATAGGGGATAAATGGAATTCACTTAGAGGAAGGGAAGATGATTAATGGAATACCTTAGGGATAAGTAGATTCTGTTGAATATATGTGTAAGTGATAGTGCCAAACATTTAGAAGGAAAGTTTGCTTTTTTGTGGATGACACAAAGATCTGCAATAGAGTGAATACACTTTGAGAACATAGACAATATGTAAGGCAATCTACAAAAACTGGAAAATGATGAAAGCCTTAAACTTTAATGTGAGGAAGTGCAGAATAATGCATTTGGGGAGAAGAAATCTAACAGAGCTGTATGCGACTGCAGAGAGAGAACATAAGAACATAAGATATGCCATACTGGGTCAGACCAAGGTCCATCAAGCCCAGTATTCTGTTTCCAACAGTGGCCAATCTAGGTCATATGTACCTAGCAGTTTCCCCAAGGGACACAGGTTCCACAATGCTTGTATTGGTTCAAGCATTGATATCCTGGGTCCCTTCTTAATAATGGTTTATGGACCTTTCCTCCAGGAACTTGTCCAAACTTTTTTTAAACCCAGCTACATTAACAGCCTTTACTACATCCTCTGGTAACAAATTCCAGAGTTTGATTACACGTTGAGTGAAAAATATTTTCTTTTATTAGTCTTAAATAGTTTACCCTGTAGCTTCATTGCATGTCCCCTAGTCTTTCTATATTCTGATAAGGTAAACAATCAATCTACGTTTACCCGTTCCACTCCGTTCATTAATTTATAGACTTCTATCATATCTCCCCTCAGCCGTCTCTTTTCCAGGTTAAAGAGCCCTAACCTTTTTAGCCTTTCTTCATAGGAGTATCCTTCCATCCCCTTAACCATTTTGGTGGCTCTTCTCTGAACCTTTTCTAAAATCGCTATATCCTTTTTAAGATACGGCGACCAGAATTGCACACAATATTCAAAGTGCGGTCTCACCATGGAACGATATAGAGGCATTATAATATCTTTTGTCTTATTTTCCATTCCTTTCCTTATCATACCTAGCATTCTATTTGCTCTCTTGGCCGCCGCTGCACACAGGGCCGAGGGTTTTAACATGGTATTCACAATGACGCCTAAATATTTTTCCTGGGTGGTGGTTCCTAATGTGGAACCTTGCATCGTGTAACCATAGTTTGGGTTGTTCTTCCCTAGGTGCATAACCTTGCACTTGTCCACATTAAATTTCATCTGCCATTTTGATGCCCAGTCTTCTAATTTATCAAGATCCTCTTGCAATTTTCCACAATCCTCTTGGGTTTTAACAACTTTAAATAGTTTTGTGTCATCTGAAAATTTGATAACCTCACTCGTTATTCCACTTTCCAGGTCATTTATGAATATGTCAAAAAGCAGCGGACCCAGCACAGATCCCTGGGGTACACCACTATTCACCTTTCTCCATTGCGAAAATTGGCCATTTAGCCCTACCCTCTGCTTTCTATCTTTTAACCAGTTCCTGATCCACAATAGTACACTGCCTCCTATCCCATGACTCTTTAGTTTTGCCAAAAGTCTCTCATGAGGGACCTTGTCAAAGGCTTTCTGAAAGTCCAGATACACAATATCAACCGACTCACCTTTGTCCACTTGATTATTCACTCCTTCAAAAAAGACATAACGGATTAGTAAGACAAGATCTTCCTTGTCTAAAGCCACGTTGGCTGTCTCCCATTAGGTCATGACTATCTACATGCTGAGTAATTTTATTCTTTATGATGGTTTCTACCATTTTTCCCAGTACTGATGTCAGGCTCACCGGTCTGTAGTTTCCCGGATCACCCCTGGAACCCTTTTTTAAAAATTGGTTTTACATTGGCGATCCTCCAATCTTCAGGTATTAGAGATGATTTTAATGATAGTTCACAGATTACTAATAGCAGGTCTGCAATCTCATATTTCAGTTCTTTCAACACCCTTGGATGTATACCATCCGGCCCAGGTGATTTGCTACTCTTCAGTTCATCTAATAGTTGTAATACATCTTCCCAATGTATCGATATTTCCTTCAATTCTTCTGCACCTTTAAATACCACTTCAGTCATGGGTAACATCCCTACATCTTCCTCCGTAAAGACTGAAGCAAAGAATTCATTCAGTCTCTGCGCTATCGCCTTGTCGTCTCTTAGTGCTCCTTTAACCCCTTTATCATCTAATGGACCAACTGACTCTCTCACAGGTTTTTTGCGGTTGACATGCACTGACCAGGAGATGATATGATAGCATCTGATGATCTCAAAATAGCAAAACAATATGATAAGGTGGTGGCCAAAGATGACAATCTGCATAGAGAAGTGATTATGCCCTTGTGCAGGCCACTAGCAAGTTCTTGCCTGGGATACTATTGTATGTCAATAAGGATAGAAAGAAACAAGACCTGATACTATTGTATGTCAATAAGGATAGAAAGAAACAAGAAAGAAACTGGACCCAACTCAATCTAAGAATAAATCCTGCTGTATATACATGTAAATACATATGTAAATTGTCTCAGTTAACAATTTCCCCATGTTTATCCAAGTTCTCGTACCTGTTCTATGTAAAACCAAACAGCTTGTTGTTCTGGTCTATTGTTATATTGTAAACCTCGCTGATGCTAAATAGTGCGGTATATAAGAGCCTGTAATAAATAAATAAATAAATAAGAGGTAGTTTGAAGGAAAGCTAGCAGAATCATATAGGGTCTGCACCAGAAAACACATGAGACTTCAGGAAGTAAATATGTAAACTCTAGAAAAGAGGGCAGCCAGAGGAGATAAGATACAGGCTGTGAAATATTTAAAAGATATCAATGCATATGAAATGAACTCTTTCCAAAGGAAAGGGCAAGTAGAACAAGGGAGCATGATATGAAGCGGCAAGAAGGTAGACTAAGAAGAAACATCGTGGAACAGTTTTTCAAGGAAAGGGTATTACATGCCTGAAGTGTCTTCCTATAAGTGGCGGCGGCGACAAAAAAGGATGATGGAATTTAAAGGTGTGGGATATACACAGAGAAACTCTAAGTGATAAAAGGACAGAAACCAAACACAAGGTGCATTCAGCTCTAAACAGTACAGAAATGACATTTTGCAGTTCTAAGAAGACATGAGAACTGAACTGGTAATTTACTTTAGCAGGTATATGTTGAAAGAGCTTCAGTTAAATATATTGCAGTTTTGGTTCAAGGTACGGAAAATGCTCCTAGTCCATTTAATAATTATTGATAAAATTACCACATCATAAAACTGAGGCCACAAAAGAACTGGACTTCTTTATATGTTGTATTGCTAAAATATAGGCAGAACAGGCTAAAGACATTTCCTCTTGTTAATGTGTTAAGATGTCTTATGCTCTTTTAGCTTGAAGCAAATCTCCTGTAAATTCCCATTTATCCCCTTGTCAATCAAAGACTGAATGAGTGACGGCTACACAGCCTTATCTAGGACTCCTGGTCTGCGGTGCATTCAGCTAAGTGATGTCATTGTTCTAACAGAAGAAAATAAGCAGATTATTACAGCACCTAGCACACAGAACATCTGGATTTTTGCAGACAGTTTTACACACTGCCTATCAGATAAAGCACATTTTTCCTGCTGCTTACACAACAAGAATGCACCTGATAGCTTCTTACCAGCTTTAGTATCTGATTACATAAATAGGTCATTCCCCCTCTATTTCTAAGGGCCGACAGTCTATCATATTTTAAAGAGCAATTTCTATCACGTTTTCTGTCTTGCGCACTAGGCTGATTAATATCAGAGCACTTCTTGGAAGTCTACACTGATTTGTTTTTGTTGCCTAAAATGTTTTAAAAAAAGGAGATGATTATAAATAAAAACTAAGTGGAATCAAGCAAGGCACATTTCCTTTCCTGTGAGCAGCTGAGAGAGGGGGAAAATCTGGAGGTTCTTCAGGGGAAGAAGAGGAAGTAAGTGATGAAGAGGAATCAGAGCTAAAGGATGCGTAAAGCACTACAGAAGCTCTTGCAGGAGCCATATCTCCATCTCTGTCTCAATGCATCTTGTTATTTGAAGCTTTCAAAGAGCACCCATTAATGGGGGGGGGGGGGGGGTCAGAGTGCCTGAAGCCATCATTAGCTATTAGGGTGGGGAGGCCACTGAGACCGAGGCTGGATTGCTCAATGTCTCTGGCTGAAATCTCTGAGCTGCAGCAGGGAGGGAGGGAAACAAAGAGGGTGGATGGAACATATGGGCAGAAATGCCCCCCAAAAAATGTTGTTCTGGAGTCAGATCTGCTCAGAGAATAGGAAAAGCATGGAGGACACAAAAAAACATACTGCAAGGGCCACATGGAGCTCGCAGGCCTTATTTTGGGGCCCCCTGACTTAATATTTTGAAAAATACAGTACATTCAATCTTTTGTTCCCCAATTCATTCAAAATGTATCTTTAAATGTTTTTATTAATTGAACATAGAACAAATACAATCCAGTAGCCCAGCATGTGTGAGCTCTTACAACCTGGAATCAAACAATTTATTTTATACATTTATCTCCGAGTAACCCCCACCACTTTCCCATCCTAAACAATACCGAAAAAGGTGCATCAACAGGGCAAATACATTACACATTTCTCAAATCACCTCACTCATTAAGTATCAAATTACAAGCTTTGTAGATAGTACATCTAAATTCTCCCCTCAAATCACCAAGAAACCCCTTGAAGAGCAGCCATTCTCTCCATCACCCAATTTTGTAGTATAAGTTTCGTTGCTACTAACCAAGCCTTCTGAAGAAATGGCTTGCCCCTGCAACTCCTCCCCAAACCTAAATTTAAATAGTACAGAATTCAACTCTAGAGATATTAGATTGCCTAGAATCCTCTGTAAATACATCGTTACTTGGTCTCTAACCCTCTGTATCTCAGGCAACTACCTAAAAGCATGGTACCCTCCGGAAAGCCACATTTCAAACAATGTGTCCTTTAGGTGACTCATAGCCTACATCATATGCCTGCTTTTGGGAGATAAATAATCACATAACAATTGTTTTTATATATTTAATTTATTTATTTACAAGATTTGCTATACTGTCAGTGGTGCTTTCATTACGGTGGTTTACAAATATCCATTAGTTAATGCAGAAAGACTAGGTTAGACAAAAGACAAATACATATATGACAGAACTAGATACATAAAGAGGGAAAAAACGGTGTAGCATAACAATTTCAAGAAAGTAAAACATCGGTTACTGCAGGAAAAGAAAGGGAAAGGTGGGGGTGAGCAGTATAAGGAAAGAGAAGGAAGATTATTGGAAGGCTTGCATGAAGAACCAGGTTTTTAAGCTGGTCAAACTTTTTGTAGGATGTTTCAGAGTGAAGCTCAGTGGGAAGGGAGTTCTAAAGGCGAGGGACTAGAATACTAAGGCCATGGCTCGATATGTTTCTAAACGCAAGTTTCGCCTGGTTGGGATGATCAAATAATTCTCATTGGCAGATATAAGTACTTGTGCAGGGCAGTAAGGGATAAGAAGTGAGTGAAGATAAATAGGAAATCCTGTACAGAAGGCACAGTGAGCCAGGAGAAGTATTTTAAATTTGATGTGATAGGGGATGGAAAGCCAATGTTGCTTATAAAGAAGTGGGGTCATGTGATC
Organism: Ichthyophis bannanicus; assembly: GCA_033557465.1. Classification (NCBI taxonomy): domain Eukaryota; kingdom Metazoa; phylum Chordata; class Amphibia; order Gymnophiona; family Ichthyophiidae; genus Ichthyophis; species Ichthyophis bannanicus. The sequence continues at coordinate 1,302,435,615 of CM066031.1, forward strand.
ATAGCAGGAGACATTGCAAAGAAGTTTTACTGCTGCATTTTGAATTATTTGAAGGTGTTTTAGTTTGACATGGGGAACACTGGATAATAATGAATTGCAATAATCTAGCATTTAGAACAAGGCTATGGAGGACAATATTTAAGGATTGGTTTCAAGGTAGGGCTTCAATGATTTGATTTGTCTTGCAGAGAATAAAACAACTGCGAACAGTGTTTGAAATATGGGGGCCGAAAGTAAGTTGATCATCGATGCAACTTGCAAGTGACAAACTGAGTTCTTGAACGCAATGAGTTTCGAAGAGATACATGGATGCGGGAGAAGGGGGAGCATGTGATCATGAGATATCCAGAGGGCTTCGATTTTGAGACGATTTAGTATCAGTTTGTATGCTTGAAGTCAGGATGCAATGGAATCGAGTTTTGAATTAAGTTCTATATGAAAAGGGGGGTCCCAACTCTCAGGTGCAGTAATTGGATATCACCTACATAAAAGAAGGCACTAATATTGAGATCCTGAATAATTAGTGTGAGAGGTGAGATAAAGAGATTGAAAGGGATAGGAGCAAGGATGGATCCCTGAGAGACACAAAATGATTTGAGGGTAAGAGGCATATTGGTAACTAGTAACAAATTTGAACTGATTGATTTGACAGATATGAATGGAAACCAATTCAAAGTGGCAGAGAAGATACCCGAGGATTCAAATAGTCTAGTAGAAGTGAATGATCTATGACATCATAGGCAGAGCTACAGTCAAGTTGAATGAACATTAGATTCTTAAAATTATCTAGGAGGGTGACAATTTTGTTTAAGATCCCTATAAGCGTGGTCTCAGTAGAATGAAAAAAAAACGTATTCCATGTCATCCTTACAACACCCAAGACCAATATCTCCAATTGCCGTTGCAACAGTGCCACTCCTAATTCTTTCTTCCATTTATCTAGAATCTTAGAAAAACTTTCCTGTAAGGTAGATATCAAATGGCAGTAAAAAAAATTTGGGATGGCAATTCTGCCCTCAGAGGCTAGCGGGAAGCCTCCATTGTCTCCTCAGACAATGAGCTGGGGGCGATCCTCCAATATAATGCCCTAATTGCAAGCACTTATAAAAATTCCTAACCACAATAGTGTACTTATGACAAAGCTCTTGAAAGGGATAAGTTCCTCTTCATCATCTAACTTCACTCCCAAATTCCCAATGCCCTGATGCTCCATCAAAAAAAACACATCAGAGAGTCTACCCAGTAAGAAATCTGCATTTCCTTTAATCATTAATCAGCATGGGAATGAATCCAAGTCTCCTACTGATCCACCACCAAGCCTTGTACAGTGGGTTAATTAATGGATATATTAACAATCTTCTATGAGGTTGCACCCCACAGGCATGGAGTACAAACTTAAGACCAAGAAGCTACTAACGCAGCTTTCAAATCAACTAAAGTACAGTGAGACTCTCTGAAGATCGAATCTCGAAAATGGTGCATCTGGCTATGCAGTGTTATACATCTGCAAACGAGGCGCCCCAAACCCCACTTCCTTTGTGAAACCATCATACTTTTCAACTGCATTCTAGGTTTCTTACCACTCCACAATAAATGGCAAAAACTCTTAACACCACCAAACAAATCTTTCTGTTTATATCATTAACGGAAACATCTGTAACATATAAAGTCATGTAGGCAGAAGCACCATCTTAAGAACAATTCTCCAAAGCAAAGTGAGTGGGAAAGTGATTCAGCTAGCAAGTAAATGCTGAGTTTCCATCAGAAGTAGAACCAGATTGCTACAATATAGTTCATTTGAGTCACTAGAGATCCACACTCTTAGGTATTTCAACTTAGTACCTGCCCATTGAAGCGGAAATCATTGCAGCCGAAGATATTTATTTATTTAGCTGGGTTTATATACCGCTTTTCACAGGGTCAAAGCGATGTACACAGAACAGAACAAAGAACAAAGGTTACATTGAACATGGTGTTAACTTATATAGATTGAACATGGTGGAAGCATTTAACTTATTTACAGGTTCATTGTAGGTACATTTGCTGAAAAACATTTAACTTATTTACATAGAGGTATTTCTTTATTTACATGGGACCCGTGTTTCTGTGTGTGGGGGGGGGGGGGGGGTAAGCAGAAGGACCAAAGTGTTCAGTAAAGAGATGAGTCTTTAGTCATTTCCGGAAGGTGGGGAGGTAGACTGTGGTTCTGATTTGGGTCAGGAGTGGGTTCCATATGGAGAGTGCGTAGGGTTCAAAGGAGTGGGTGCATGCTTGGTTGTTGTACTTTATTCTTGCATGGGGGATGATCAGTATGTTGTTCATGGATTGTCGTGTTGCTCTGTCAGGTTTGAATTCTTGGAATAGTGTGTGAAGCTGGGATGTACCTTGATGGTGGATAGCTTCGTATGTGAGGAGGAAGGTCTTGTATTTGATGTGGCCTTCCAGGGGAGCCAATGGAGCTCTTTCAGAATGGGTGAAATGTGGTCGTATTTTCTGGCTCCTTGTAAGATATGAACTGTTTTGTGGAGGGCTGTGCACAGAGGGAGGAGTGAAGAACACGGAAGGCCTTGGTAGATGGAGTTGCAGTAGTCGAGATGGGGGAGAAAATGGCTCGTAGTGCTGAGCAGAAGTCTTGCAGATCAAGGAGGGGGCATAGACATTGTAGTGTCCTGGCTTTGTAGTAGATCATTTTGTCAGTCTTGTCTATCTGTGGTTTGAGAGAGTTGGTCTAGGATGATGCAGAGGTATTTTACTTGGGGTTGTACTTTTATTTGGGTGCTGTTTAGCATAAGATGGGTTAGGTGTCATCTTTTGTTATGTATAAGGCTTCAGTTTTTTTGTAGTTGATGGTGAAGTTGTTGTTAATGAGCCATTTGGAGACGTTGGCAAAACATTGGAGAAGCTGTGTGTTTGTAAGTTACTTGGTAGTAAGTGGTCCATAAAGCATGATGTCATCTGCGTAGACATGGAAGTTAATGTCATGGGATTTTATAATGGAGCAGAACAGCTGAAGGTAAATATTAAATAGGAGGGCTGATAGAGTTGAACCTTGCGGTACACCTTGCATTTGGCGGTAGGGGGTGGATATGTTGGTTCCTGTCTTTATTTGTTGGCGTCTCTCCGTCAGGTAGGATTTGAATCATTTTAGTACTGTGCCTTGGATCCCGGTATTTTGTAGACAGTGGAGTAAGATGTTGTGGGAGACTGTTTCAAATGTGGCGGAGATGTCCAGAAAGATTAGGATGCATCCATGTTTCTTATCTTGGATCCCCTTTATATAAGTGTTCATGAGGGAGACCATGAGTGTTTCTACTCCGTGAAGGGGTTGGAAGCCATGCTGTTGGGGGTCAAAGAGGGTGCTTCTGTCGATGTGGTCCTGAAGTTGTTGCTGGATGGATTTTTCTATGATTTTTGCTGCAAAGGGTAGGCTGGAAATGGGTCTATAGGATCCAGAGGGTTGAATTTGGGTTTCTTTAGGGGAGAAGTGCTCTAGTCTCAGATATATGGCAATTTAATGTTAACCCAGATAATGTTCCAAAGTGATCTATTTCAAACAGACATTGTGCAGTGATAGGACTAGATTAGTTATATGAACTAATAAATCATCTGCAAAAGCTGATTATTTGAAAAGGTTAGCCAGGCAAAGCCACCTCCCTAATCCCAGAGTGTAACTTAAGATGTATTAGTAAGGGGCTCAAGGTATAAAATAAATATGGGAAAAGGGGGCATCACTGGCAGGTGCCCTGCAACAAAGGAAAGTCTTATGATACCATGCCATTCACATATAACATCCCAACAGTTTGCAAAAACCCCTCTCAACCCAGTCTTCTAAAACAACAAATAAATATTCCCTGTTAACATGGTCAAGCTTTTTCCACATCAAAGCTAATGATCAAAGACAGTTTACAAGTTTATTTCAATTTATATACTGCCTATAGTGGAGCCAACTAGGTGGTTAACAAAACAAACTAAAAGGCTTATGGAGGAAAATACAAAGACAGGGGATGGACGAAACAACAAAGAGACACAAAATGGAAGGAGACAAAAGGAGAGCCTAAGTTACATTTGCCAACGACTGTAAAAAAAAAACAAGGGAGAATGCAAAGGGGAAGAAAGAGTAGGAAGAGAAATGAGACAAGTCATTGGCTAGTGCTGTACAAGAAATAAAAAAGCAGGAAGAAAAGGAAGGAGTGAGTCAAGGGGGCTGGACAGAAGGAAAGGCCAGGGAGAAGAGGTAGGTTTTCAAATGGGACTTGAAACTGCAAAAGGAAAGCTGCGAGTGAAGAGCAGGAGAAAAGAATTCCAAAGGAAAGAAGCAATGACTTGAAAGGAGGAGGAGCAAGCAATCGCTGATCGAACAAAACAAGGACTAGGAATGTCAAGAAGGTGCTGGGAGGTGGAGCAAAGAACACGCTGAAGGATTTACAGTGATAGGAGACTGGAGAGAAAAACAGGATGACCCGAATGGAGAGCATGGAAAACAAGCAGGAGTTTATTCTGAATATAGAAAGGGACCGGAAGTCAGTGATCAGAAAGGAAGATAAGTGTGATATGAGTGAACTTGCGAGTACTGTGGATGAGGCAGAGGGCAGTTTTCTGAATCAGTTGAGGACGGTGAATATGAGGCTGCGGGAGGCCAGAAAGAAGAGAGGTGGCATAGTCAAAGCGAGAGATGATCAAAGAGAGCACAAGTACACGAAGAGTGGATTGATCAGGAAGATTGCAAACAGAATGAATCTGGTGCAAAGTAAAAAAGCGATGTTAGACAATAGAACTAATATGATCGGAGAAAGAAAGTTGAGAATCAAAGGAAACACAAGAATCTTACAGTAACTGTATCCTGAAAGGGAAGGGAACTGCCATGAATGAAGGGGGGGGGGGGGGAGGAGAGCAAAAGAGCTGAAGGAGCCGGATTAGCAAAAAGAAGAGAGGCAGACTTGGAAATGTTAAGCTTTAATCCATCGTTGGAAAGCCAGTTGGCAATGGTAGCAAGTTATGAAAACATCTAGGAAATGATGGACTGTGAATGAGAGGGGAAGCGAAAAAGGAGTTGAATATCGGTGAAAAAGGAGTATATCTGGCCCCTCACAAGATTCTATGGAAGACAGGAAAAAAATATAACTCGTAATATATCACCCTTTTACAAACCTCACCTGTTCAGGAGCAATTAAAATAAGGAGAACCTCTGCTAGACAATTGACCCAAAATTTAGCAAAAATAAATGAGGTTCCCCTGAAGCAGAACTTGATTGCGTAGGTGGTGGTTCGAAACACATAAAGGACTGTCATAATTGACACCTAAAGCTTTGGGAATTCAATGAAAATGGATATGGACTCTTCTGCATAGAGGTTTTACCTTAATTCAGTAAAAAAAAAAAAGACCTAAACATGGTTGTTAGCAAATTTAGGGCTACTTAATTAAGAAACGGTCTGACAAAAAGATATATTTTTTTGGACATATCATTGAAGAGAGAGATCATTAGAGAAAGACATCATGCTTGGCAAGGTAGAAGGTCAACACAAAAGAGGAAGACCAGCAATGAGATGGATCGATACAATAACAGCAGCTATGGGTGCTACTCTATCAACAATGAGCCGCCTGACTTTGACCAAACACAGTTTAGGACAACTATCCAAAAGGTCGCCATGAGTCAACACTGACTCAACGGCACTTAACAACAACATTCACGGGTTGTGGGGTATAAGAATATAAAATATTTTTGTGGAGTTCAAAAACATATATGGGCCTTTGGCATCGCAAAGCCTGCAAAATTTTTAAAAGCTTAATAGGGGAACTAATCCCGCCTACGTTCAAAAAAACACATATTAATGTCTGTGCTGTTGTCACAATCATCTCACATTTTCACCATCGATGCCAGCCCAACCAAACATACCCATCCCACCACCCTCCATATCCCTTTTTTAGCCAAAATACTCCATCATCATCCATCCCTACCAACCTGCTCCATCTAAGCAGTTAAAGTGTCACTAGTATAGTATACTTAGGGCCTCATTTAACCTCCATCCCATCATTAACAAAAACTCCAAAGTCTAATAAATCTCACTCCCCTTTCCACCCACCCCCACCACAAGCCTCACCCCAGCAATAACCCAACAGCATCAAAAAACAAGGAGGCTACTTTAAACCCTATAAAACAACTCCTGCACCAGTGAGGCCTAAAAGTAAAATCCTGGCATAAAGAGTAAGAGTATTCAGTGTATTACTCTGAATACAAATGCCTCACTAAAAGTCGCAGAAGCAGTCAGCACATGCAAGTGGAGAAGAATAGAGCACCAGTCTAACAAGGCAACTAAACCTGCAGAAAATTCTCATGGTCTCCAAGCATTCAAAAATAGATGACCTCACAGCTTAAATGAAAAATGTTGCATCCAGCCTGAGCCACTGCAGAGGCCCAAATCAGCCATAGAACAGGAATCCAATGTGTCCAAATGATCTCATAAGGCATAGGCAGCGAAATGGCCCCAGCAATATTTTGCCAAACACTGCATCAGCAGCTAGAGACCTTGGGAGCACTTCTGGAGATTAATTTGTTTGGCACCTCCAAACAAAATATGCTCCGCTGCCCCTGTCATAAGGGAAAATTAAAGTCAAATCCACCGAGATGATCACAAACATTGTTCTTAGTGGAGTGCTCCAATCACAAAATGCCACAGGGCAGTGCATCGTTCATGCTGCAACTCATACCTCTTAGGTTCAATCACATTTCCATGCTATCTGTCTCTCCTCAGTTCTTGAGAAGTTTGGTCAAAAAGGCCTCAGTTTCTACCTCTGTGCAAAACACCTGCAAGGTTCCATCAATGAACACATGCTATATGGCCAGATATTGCAATGAGAACTGCACCCAGTTCTCAAACTGGTAGCTACAGTTAAAATAAAAGGCCTTGTACTTTTCTGCAACTAATGTGGAGTAATCCTGAAACATTAGTACCTTTTTATTTTGATAGACTAGCTCTTTTCACAGATTATACTGGTGGAGCAGTACAGCTTTCTGCACATACAAATTCAAAACTTCGCAATGATTATATGGGGTAATTGGTCACTAGACCTCTGCTGGCCAAGTTGATGTGCACATTCAATCTGCAGAGTCTCCAATACATTATTTAATGGCAGTGGAGAGCCACTTTTCCAAAAACTCACCTAAGTTTCCTTCATCAGTGTTCTCTCTGATTCTCATAAAATGCAAGTAACTTCTTGATCTGTTCAACAGGTCATCCAATTCTCTATACACTGAGCCAAAGCAACAGTTTTGCAATGCCCTACATTGCACTTCATGCCTTATTCTCTATTCTGGACATTCTGCTCCAACTCTGTAATCCTTTTACTAATATCTCCAATTGCAATGGTCACCAATTCAAGTTGATCAAACAACTTATTGAACCTTCCATCAAGGACAAGTTTCACAGTTGCTGTAATCTCTGGTTTTAAGGCCTCTCTTTTTGCAGAAGCAGACAGGAGATTCTCCTCTGCCATTTTGTCCTCTTATCTTTATCCTTTTTTGCAAGCTTAGATGTCACTTTGCCAGCCTGTTTGGTAACAAAACCATCCATTTAATTGCCTTGAAGCCAGATACAGCTAGGATCAAACCAATGCAGGTGATTAAAAGTAGTCATGGGGGAGGATTCAAGGCATGGCCCTCAGAGCAAGGAAAAAATGCACCTATCACATTACCTATTCAAAATGTGTCCCTTCCCCATTCCTTACCTCTGAGGGTTCTAATGCCCCTAATCCCATAACCTTGGCTATTATCCCAACCAAAAGATAACAGTATAGGATCCGTTTTATACACCTAGAGCCCAATTCCATAAGGGGCACATCCGGGCTGTCTGGACACCCCTAAGCAGGACACCTTCAAGCTATCACTGAGGAAACAAGAATATAGACAAGAAGGGAGGACAGAGGAGTGGGTATGGAACATGGAGCAGAGTTTGGGAAGAAGAAAGTGTGCAGCATAGGCCTCTATGGCAGAGACAGACACAGAGACCCCACATGCAACACCACCCCATCCTACAAGTAAACCCCCCTACACACACACCCTTGCAATCCCACACGTACCCAAATATTTTTGCTTATTCACTCCATCCCCCATGTGTATTCTTGCACATCATACATATTTTACAGAAGTTTTTGCATTTAGCAGAATGTGTTGTATAATACCCAGGAGAATGTAAATATCTTGACTTGGATGGCCCATTTCCTACCTAAATACAATATATGCCATAGGTCCATAACCCTTTATCACTCTCCAAAAAGGTTTAGTGACTCCTCTGTTCATCCCCATTACTCTTCCTCCCACCCTCAGCACCAAGCCTGCTACCACTAGTCTTCTTTATCTCTCCTTATTGTCTCTACCAGTCTCTCTCTCTCTCCCCCTGCCCTCTGCCAGTCCCCACCAATCTCTTCCCACCCCTCAAATCAGTCTCTCTCCCTCCAAACTAGTCTCCATCAGTCTCCCTCCATCCTTCCAGTCAGTCCCCACAAGTCTCAGTTTCTCTCTCTCTCTCTCTTTCCCTAGCCAGTTCCTACTATTTTCTATCCCCTCCCCAGCCATTTCCCATCACTTATCTCTCTCTTCCCCAGCAAACTGCCATTAGTCAAGTCAGTCCCACTCTTTCCTTCCAACTAGTCTCCACCATTAGTATTTTTCCCTTTCCTCACCTACTGTTGTTTCACTATTGTTCCCAGGGCCTGAAGGTTGATGCTGATGCTTCTGACCTCCACAACCCTAAAACTGCCTCAGTTAGCCCCATCCCCATGACTAGTTCTGCTTCCAGTATACACAACCACCTCTGATCCTATCTCCACAGCTGCTGTTTCATCTGGCCTCCATGGCTGCTGCTGCTGCTTCCACAACCACTATTTGTATCGCTACAGAAGCCTTTGTGTTCTGCTTGCATGGATTACAGCAGCATGAAGAGACCTCTTTTCTCTGCCTTGCCGACCTCCTGTAATGGTTTCACGAACCTTAGTGATCCGCAGACCACAGGTTGGGAATGACTGTGCTCCGTAAAATCAGGCTTCCTGACTATCATAATCTTATAAAGCACATCCAGTTGATATGTACTATTACTGACATTTAAATATTTATCCTTAATAAATTTATAGCTAAAATTTGGCAAATAGGGGAGTAGTTACTAAACAGTGTTATAGTAATAACATGTTATTTGTTCCCTAATAAATGTTAAAGGGCAATAAAGTGCACTATTCTACTGTAATACCCAATTTACCACTATAACATGTGTTGAACATTAATGAGATGCAAAGCCTGCCTAGAAGGGAACAATGAAGGGGGGAGTTCCTCTAGTACAGGCCTTGAGTAGGCCACCAGATTTTCTTTCAGGTAGGTCTTGGAAGGGCCTTAGAGAGATAGAGGGAGGGAGTTTGGATTGGGCTCGGGGGGGGGGGGGAGGATGCCCCTGATTCATTGGCGGTGCCCGGGAATGGGGACCCCCAAGCAGAAGTTGCATCTTCTAAACATGGCCCCATTAAGATGATGGCTGAGGGCACTGAGCTGCGTGTTAGAGTCCTGATATTCCTGGCTGAGAATAATAAGACCAGCTTTGAGCTGGCGTTACTTTTCCCTTGGAATAATGCAGTTTGCAGCGATTATCGCAATCTGCAGTATTCCTTTAGCAAGGGAGCCACCAACCTGCGATACCGACTCCTGCAGTAATCTAAGCCAAGGTAAAATCCATGGAGATGGATTTTCAGCAGCAGCGGCCAGCACACATAAAGTGGCTTCTTTATCTTCGCCCCAACATTGAATATCCAGATTGCGATTTAGCTGTCCTAACTTTAGTTGATTAGGGTTAACCGGCAGAGCTCTGTCCCAGAAATGCCCCAACATGGTCATATTCAGCAGCATTAACCAGGTACAGTATTTGCAAAATGTCTTTGAATATCCCCCTAATGATTTTACCACAAGTTAGTAACTACTTCCTATTAGATCTAATTCCCTTAAAATATTTTTTTTAAATATCACTTGGACAGTGTAGTTTTAATGTGACAATTTTTATTCTATTAAAAACTACAACATTACAATTATATTTGGCACAATTTGATTTTTCAAATAACTCAGTATTTGTATGTGAGAATTAAGACATGGCCAAATTACTAGTATATAATGACTTATTGTGTGATGCCTGGTAATGTGAAGAAAAATAAAACAGATTAGATTAAACAAATAGTTTGTCGATGCAAGCAGCAGCTCTATCAGAAATCATAAATGGTGAACTGCTGCACATTATTTTGCCTATAAGTCGGAAAGCTTCACGGCCAGACAAACCAGATGAAATATGTTGCTGGAGACCTGCTCAGATGGGTCCCTTTGAAATACCCACGTTATTGCTTTTATTTTATTATGTACCACATTTCATAACTGTACACAGCAGAGTGCAATAAAAACTGCACTACACTGCTTTAAGTACTTATTAAACAGGTCAAAAAGTTGCCATAACAAATAACTTTTACTACCTAGGCCCATTAATAACCCATCTTGTTATGGTTCTGTTATGCAAATCCTAACCTCACTCCCCCTCAGCTCCACCCATTTATCCCAACATTCATTAATATTTTGTGCAAGTTGGGGAAAAGCAAAAGGAAGACGCAGAGGGCAGAGAAAGGGACATAGCACAATCAATCTGTAATCCTGCTATTTGGCCTACAGAAGAGAAAGACGGCATATGAGATTGTGTGTGGGCGTGTGTGCCTCTATCCTTATCTGGGGTCCTATCAACACAAATTTAGAAGCACTTTTATTAAAGTGCGGTAAGAAGTCACAATTCCTCGACTTTAGCTGTAAAGATTAGTGTGCAGTAATTGCAAAGCCTCTGCTATAACTATTAAGGGCATGTCGAATAGCTTCTCAAGCAACCAGCACAGAGAAAAAACATTTACCCTGCATTAAGTGCATTACGGTTGACGTGGATCACTTAATGCCTCCTACTGAGGTTGTGTTAAGTGATCCGTGTTATCTGCTGCGATAACAGCTAATGCTCGTTATGTTACCATTCGTTAACTGCAAGGCACAGTCCGTGCCCATTCCCCGCCTCTTTCCATGCTATGCACTAAACCCATGAATAAAGCACATGCTGACAAGCCACTGTAGTAACCATTAACATAGACCTCTAGTAACAGTATGCGCTAATTTATGCTTTAAGGAGGAAATTTTATAATGCAACAAAGGTTAAATGAGCAGGAAATCACTTACTTTAATGCTACTTTATAAAGACATGCACAGAAGAGTAAGCGACTTTATAAAATACTAGTGCAAATCCAGCAATAGTGTCTACATTCAAGGTGCAGACATTATGCCTGCTCAAGAGCAGGTGCAAATATTAAAATGTACTTACACATGCAGATTGTGATTCCACCCAAGCTCTGCCCAAACTCTGCCCCTGTGCAAACCTTCTGAACAAGTATACGCTGGCTTGTATAGCACATACCTTTAGGCATGACCTAATTTTATAAAAAAACATTTATGCACATAAAATGCTGTTTTCTGTGCAAAAATGGCCTATAAAATTACCTTCATAAGGATTAACTTTATAACAGAACGTCCAGATCAAGGCAGTCAAAATGCACTTTTAAAGCCTATTTTATCAAGACAAATAGGTACTTAGTTGGCTTTATAAAATACTAGCATAAGTGGCAGAGATTGTGCCTTAAGTTAAGGGTGAAATGCCCTTAAATTATAAGGGCAATGCCCTTATATGGCAGTTTGACCCGCTAATGGCAGTAAAGCAAAGGTGGGGAGTCAACCAGTGCCATTTTTAACTCAACGCCACAATAGGTTTGTTAACTTGCTCCAGATGCATCTGACAGGCTTGATCCAGTCCTTGGTTTACCCCATTGCATGCAGGGCCATGTAGTTCTCATTTCTCAATTGCACTCCATAAGAAAAACATGACCATAAGAAGTCCCTGATTGCAATGGGGTAAACCCAGGACTGGATCAGGCTTGCCGGGCGCTTCTGGAGCTAATTGGCAACCCTAGCACCAAAAGGGCAGTGGGGACAGGGAATTGCTCCTGCTCTATTATCCTAGGCCACAAATGATTTCTTGTGGTAGACCCTGGAGGGGGGGGGGGGGTGTTATAGGAGTGTGGGGATCTTCAAGCAGTAGATGTTCTTCTTTCGGGAAGGGGGGCAGGGTTGGGGCGAGAATCTGTTTAGGGAAGAGGATTTACGGGGTGACTCTAGCAGAGATGGAGATTGACTGATGATCTGGGAGGGAAGTATGGGGAACCATGGAAATTTTAAAAGATATGGCTCTTTTAAGATGACTCCCCAGGAGTATCAGGCCTTGTGTTAGTAGGGTACAGAATGCTTCTGGGGTACAGAATAATGCGGCTTGCCAGTCTGACCATAAATTGCATTATTCATTTACTGTGGGAACAACTAACATGCAGTACTGAATTACCATAAGCTACAGTAGAGACTCCCATGGTAAATTAAGCTGCGGTAAAATACAAATTTTTTAGCAGCTTAGTCACTAGCCTCCTAAGTCTTCACAGTACAGAGCCAGATTTTCCTAAGCTGGCCCAAACACTATATTTTTTGCTCCATATAGTAAAAGATAGTTACTCACTTCTCCTTCAAGAACATGTTCATTTAGAGCTTGTAAGAGTATACTCGAGCCGCAAGCATGGAGGTTTGAAAGCACCTCCTTCCAAAGGAGTTCAACATTTGAGCCTTCCTATCCAGGGGCGTTGAGGAATGGGTGCTTTTAATCCTCTTAAGGGTAGACTCTACCACTAAGGAGTAGTGCAGAAGCTGAGGTTTCTCCAAACCAGTAGCTTTTTGAACTCTGTACATTGAGTCCAGCCTTCTACTGACCAGTGGCACAGTGAGGGGGTTCTCCCACTTTCTCATTTGTAGCCGCTATAGGATGCGGTACACTGGAACCATCACTGCTTCCTTAGGAGCCAAGGAGTATTGGAGGATCTCCAACTCCTCTGTCCTGGGCTTATCCTCCATCTCCAGTGAAAATGGGATGGCCTCGGCCATATCCCTCAGGAAATCCTGGAAGGACAAGTCCTCCGGAGAAGACTTCCACTGTTTGTGTGGAGGGGAGGAGTCAGACAGGAGGCTCAAGAGACCTGCCTCTGACAAGTTCTCAGATTCCACATCAGTCACCGAGCCATTACAGTTGGACTCCAAAAGGAAGTCAAAGTACCTTTGAGACTCTGCCCGGAGATCCCTCCTGCCTTGAGGGGAGTGTGAGCTTCTACGGGATCAATGATGCATTGAGGATTTCTGAGGTTTTGCTAGAGCATTGGAACACGAGACATTCAATAGGGAGAGCCCTGTCGGAAACAGTTGTCAAATCTCCTCAATGCCCCGATGTTGATGCCTGTGCAGGCAGAGCATACATCTTGAAAATCGCACAACACTCGATGATGTCGTGGGCACTGAGATACCAGCTAGTGGCTTCTCCAGCAATGATACGATGTGGACTTCGAGGGCCTGAAGAAGGCACTCCTCCATTGTTACCAATTCCGAAGGCCTTGGGACCTGAGCAGCTTCGACCAAAGTTTCCAGCATCCGTGCGGAGGTATCGGTATAGCCTCAGTTGTTGGGAGACAGTCGGTGCCCCTCCAAAACCCTTGAGGTGGAGCAGTTCTCTCTCCAGGGCACCTTGATGGGCCACTCAAACTCATCACTCTTGATGTCTTAGACTCTTAGATTTGTGTTATATAAAATTAGTTAAATAAATAAATGTCTCTCTTGGAAAGGCTTTGATGCCAATAAACCTGGGCCTTCGCCCGGTGGTCGGATTGATCCCCTTTCGACATCGACGGAGACAAGGTCAAATCCTTCCTTGACTCCAGGCAGAGACTGACCGATGGCTGATGCTCCGAGACACTGTGGGTGCTCAGCTCCAATTGAGCCTGAGAGCTTCTCGATGTCAATGTACCATCAGCAGATTCCTGAGAAGACACTAAGACTGGTGGCAGTGCTGAAGATGCTGAATCAGACCTCTATCTACAGAGGGGTTCTCTAGGTTTCTCCTGATCCCTCGGGCCTCTCCTTGTCATCTGCAAACACAAATTGCAAGAAGAGGGCTGGTGATCAGGACCGAGGCGCTGGAGGTACCAATTGTGCCTGTCAGTGACAGCAATGATCCTGGCACACTTGGTGCACTTCTTTAACCGAATGATTGGCTTCTGGGACATGTTCAGGAAGATGGCCGTGGCTAAATCAAATGTCTCGATGGGGTCACAGGGAAAGCAACCAAGAAAAATGTAAAAATTTACCAAACGTGCTTGAACCAATGAAGGAAGCATGGCCAATGGAAGCAAAGCGACTGACGGCAGACACTAACACAATACTTGCCAGGAAGACCCCCAAAGGGGAAAAACGTTTACCAATGGAGGACCAAAAAAAACATCCGTGGGGTTCCAGAGAAAAACAAAGACTAGAGAAGATAGTGCCACCACAGCAGACGAGAAGGCAGGCACACAGGCATGATGGAGCCTCCAAAGCTTCTAATAGAAACTGGGGAGCGTTCCTGCGCAAGGCTGTCGGAGACGTTACCCATACGTGAGAACTTATTCCTGCAGTCCATGCAGAAAATAACATTGGATGAATATCTTCTGATATTCAGCCATTTACACAGGTTGGGGATTTTCACAGAATAGTGGGTTATATGTAATTGAAGTGCTGCAATCCACAAGGCAATCCTTGTTCTTGTTTCCTCCCAGTAATGCCACCTCACAAAGCTCAAACAGTTTGAAAGAAGGTGTAAAGCCTATGACAAAGTCACATAACTTATCACATCCCTATCACATTCAGAGTGTTTGATTAGGAATAAAACAGAGCATTACCATCAGGTTCCATACTTGTTTGCCTGCAACCTAGAGTAATATTTACAAAAAAAGGTGGTGAACAGTCTTGTTCTTAACCCTTTCCAGGCCGAGCCAAAACTCTCGGGATCCAAAATTCTGACTAAATATTCCTATCAAATGGTATATAATACATGACCATAGCAGAAGGAAAATCACTATTAGAACATATTGAATAAGACAGGTACAATTTTCCTGAAATATGCAAAAATTAACCCGGCTGCAGAATGCGGATTAAAAATTTAAAGTAGGCCTTCAAAGGGTTAAGGAATATTGAAACATCATGATAGCACTTCAGTTTTATGGTAAAGATACTAAGAATAATAAAGGATTTATACAGCTGTTTCAATTCAAACAGAATCCAACATACCAAAAGGCTTGTCTAGGGAGATAGAAGCAATAACTCAAGTGTGCCACAGAAGTGAATAAACTTCATATCGGTAAGGCCCCAGAAAGGAGTCCTCCTTTACCCACACGTACGCTCTTTGCAGTACAAATCATAAAAATATGCAGTACCGAAGACAAGTTAGTTTCAAAAGTTTGCCAAGTGCTAAAACTATGATAAGAAAGTTCAATGTGCTGGAAAAAAATGAAATGAAATAGACATGTCTAAATCTGGCTACAAAAATAACAACATATCAGCAAAATGAAACAAACTGCTCATAAATCAAATTAATAAGTGAGGTTTTAACTATGTGTAATATTTAGAATATTAACATCTGATGTGCCTATGAATAGTCATTCCTGGTATACATTAAATGTTGCAATTGCTTTAAATCAGCATGGCCCATTCGTCTTTAATGCTCTTATTACAGGCAGTAAGCAGAGAACTATTAGAGCTGCAGTATAAGCTGTAAGATCTTTACCCGTTCTTAAATCATTTAAAAATAATGAGAGCTTTAGCCTTTATCTAATTAACGAGTGCCTTCTTTGAATTAGAAAAACTGTATCATTTAGCCCACGGTTGTTTAGTAAATTGGCTTGGTGGCATGTAAGCTAATGCAGGGTAGCATTTGCAGTGTCTTGTTCCCGGCTTCTTATTACTTGAATTATAATTCAATGATCACCTTAGATCACGGGCTATTCATAAATCAGAAGGCTGACATCAGATGAAAAATTGTATTAATATATGAAAGTTATTATATAGTACAAACTGCTCTCTTGATAAATTACATTGTTCAGGCTTGACAATGATTGCATTTAAAACATTATTTCTGTTTGCTGTTTTACAGACTGAAACCTCTTCATGAAAAATTTACAATGCTCCTCTGTGTTTTCGAGTCAGAGGGCAATAGTAGCAAATGGCAGACATAACGCCATACTTTAGATGTGCTGGCAGCAGCAGAGGACAGAAAACACTTTTAAGTGTGAGGGGGGAGGGAATGTGCTGCATTCTCACTGTCTACATTTCTAGCTTTATGAAGATGCTAATTGCCCTCTGCAGCAAAAGCACAGTAAATAATGAAATTTTAATTTCAGCTTTCTGGGATTGCTTTTCTTCTTCTGCATAGGTGCATGTTTCACCGAAATTTATAGCTTCAAAGGAGGAAAAAATAAAGGGGCAAACCCATGAAGTTTAATTTGCAATGAGGCCGAGCTCCTTAGATGATGCGTTATGACAAATGCCTTTTGCCAAGGCTGACTGGGTTACTCAAGCTGTAGTTCCATATTATTTACATTAATTACATGAAGGCTGCTTTGTTAATAGTACATTCTAGTGTGGGTCGCAGCATGATATGCTAATGATGTAAGAAAAATCTGCATCTCCAATATTTATGGTAATTTGTGAGAGGGAACAGGATTGCTTTTATTCCTTTTCCTTCAAGACAATAAAAGAATCAGTACAGAAACAATTCTATTCCAAGTAGAGAATCACTGAAACATTTAGGTGTGATAAAAATAAGGGGAGGCTCTCTCATCCTGTGCAATGTTGTTATACCCCTTTAACGCACTGATGATGGGAAAATTCTCCAAATTCTTTATAATGTCATAATCATAATAATTCTAGGCATTAAAGCATTCATGAGAGGTCTAGAATTTTTTTTTACATACCGAATTGTTTTTGCCCTTTCTTCAAAAACAAAGACAGAACAACATGTCTAGTTTATGCCTTATCATTCAGCTTAAAAGATGGAAGGAGTCTACATCCCCATCTTCAGCTGAAAAAGGTACAACTGTCTTTCTGTCACTCACTTTGGACCAATTTCCTAGCAGCACTAAGATAAGAGTACAGCTTATGTAACATTTAGTTGTACATTAGACTATACTCACAAAGATGTCATTTGTATTGTTTTATCCAGTTATTTCCTACAAAGACTCAATGCAAAAAATATTACTTTTCTCTCTAATCATTTTTTTTTTAAATTTAAAAAATAGGGATCTACTTATGTTGATTAAAAATTCATCTTTCACTGTATATATATATATACACACACCCATACACATCAATAGAAATGTACTGGGTTTATTTATATTTATGCCTAGAGAGAGACAGATAGATATAACCATTCCTGGTATACACACTAAGGGGTCTGTGCTATAAACTTTAGTGTACCGGTTAAGACACTAGAATGCATGCTAAAATGTAGTAAGCTACAAAAAAAGAACTTCATCCATAAAACATTTGTATTGGAGGAATCCACCTTCTGTGGAGCTGTGTATTGAGTCAAGAAACATGTGGGTCAATATTCAGTGCCACTTATCCAGATATCAGCACCTGGTATTCAAATAACTGCTGCCGACTGGGATATTCAGAGACACCATTTAGATCCTGCATCTGAATATCCTTACAGACCACCTCTGTGTTATCGAAGAGTGACAAGATGGTCCCTATGCAGAGCAGGGGCAGACCAGCAAATTATCTGGATTGTGGCAATATTCACTGCCACTATCTGGACAGCTATCCACATAACTCAAGATAGCAAAATGGCTGTCCTAAGCTAACTGGATAGATATCCGGATAACGCCGGCATTGACAGCTCTATCTGGATATTCAGTGCTGGCCATTATCCGGATACTAATGTTGAATATCTGGATTTTATTTAACCGCAGCGCCTGGCATTTTAAAAAATACACACAGCCTTGGTTAAATATTGACCTTATAGATTCTGAAGCAAAATAATCTCGATTTGCTACACTACAGTAAGACTAAGACTGCTTTGCTGTACTTTGGAAACTGAAATCGCTGACACTGCAGGAAGTGCAGGTTCTAGCAGCTAGCCCTATGACTTTGACAAACTGCATCAAGAGGATCAGCTAGTCAACAAGGAGTCTTCACCAGCATCTGTCTATTGCAGCTTTGGTTCTACTGTGCTCCTGACTTGATCAAGAAAAGACTTTTGATTTGCTATTTCTGTACTGGTATGCCCTAGTATAGTCAATCATACTGCTACTTTTGAAAGGCTGTACATGTTTGCATGAATAACTATTAAGGTAGAGAAATATCTTTAAGAAGACTAAAACAAAGAAAGGTGTTCTTGCCTCTAAATTTCCCTTTGTATGCCATCCATCTGATGTATCCTTAGACTTCCCTGCTTACTAGGGTGTGTCAATTTTAGGGGTAGATTTTTATTTTTACAAACCTTACAAACTACTAGTGAGCAAATTATGCAGTTGTGCATGCTGACTCTAAAGCTATCTCCAGAAACTGCTTAAAGTGAGTCTTACCTACATCAAATCACAGTTGAAATATGTGGAAATTAAGCAATATTTATTTGAACGTGCAGTCTGAACACCACCTGTAGCCACATAATTGTCTTTAAAACGTCATTTATGCAGTTAATTTAATGTTATTTAACAAAATCCAGCAAAGAAGCCATATTTTGTTTGCTTCTGTTTCAGCTCATGAGCTCCCTGCTGACCATCTGACCTCTGATATAATGCTCCCTCCTCTTCTGATTGTACACATGACCAGCAGCCTCAGTTGCCATTTTCACACACATTTCTATGGACTGGGTGTGTGATGGCCAGTCTGGAACCACCATGGGCTTGCTCAGAAATGCCTGGATCTCTGCTGCTATCATGGTACAGGAGGCTCAGAGACTCCAGAGCTCCAGTCAAGTAATTGGGTGACTGTAGTTACCTCAGTGTTGATGGATGGTGTCGTCCTGGGTCTCACACTGCTGTCTCCAAGCTGAGTCTCATCATCTCTTTCACCGCTGATCTTCAATATCTTTTACACTGCATCTCCTCTCTCCTGTTCCTCTTCACTACACAACTTAGCTTGCATAACCGACTCGCTGTAAACATACCAAGCTGATCGTCTCACTGTAGGCATGACTATCTTCCTTACCTCTTCACACTGTTCTTTCAACAGTTGCAGCTGGAAAAGGAGATGCCTGCGACCTTGTGTCCAATTGCTATTTATTTTTATATAGAACCAGTTCACCATGTAAACCCAACACAGAACTCTACAATCATTCTTAAGATTTTCAGATTCTTTCCTTTCAGAATATGCTTGGAAATCCATATTCTCATGAACAGAACTGTTGTAAGCCATCAGCTATGAGGCACAGCTCCTATTTCCAAAAGTAATTTGTGTATTTTTGCATAATTTGCATACAAGTAGGTAAATAACATTACACAAAATTTAAAGCTAGTTGTTAATTTGCCACATGAAATTGTACCATATTTTCACTAGTGCTTTTTAAAATTATGAGATCTTCAAAATTGACCCATCCTACTGCTCACTCTCCAAGACTGAAAAGAAAGCTGGAACATGGGCTTCAAATATTCTTCACTGGGAGCTGGACAGTATCTTCCAAAAGGAGGACTGAGGGACCTAGCAACCAGCACCATCCTTTCCTGTCCATGAGGTATAAGCCTAAAGAGTCTGCGTAAGACTGAGATTTATCTTAATCTTACTCTTTCATGCTGGGTTATTTTTTTATTTTATTTATTTACATTCTCTTATATACCGCGCTATTCTGCATCAGTGCGGTTTACATTGAACAAACTGAAATTACATTGAACAGGGCATTATAACTTGGAGATAACTATTTTACAGGGAACATGGGCTATGGAGGGTTAAGTGGCTTGCCCAAGACCACAAGGAGCACCTGTGGGACTAGAAACCCCAGTTCTTCCGGCCCAAGGTTGCTGTCCTCTATGTTTATGTTTATGTTTCTTAAAAGATTTGTTATACCGCCCAAGACCAGAGGCATCTGAGCGGTTTACAATAATGAAAATAATTAAAAAACTTAAAAAAATACAGACTGCTGGGGAAGAAAGGAACGCCATTAAGGAATAGAAAAGAATAGAGAAAAGACAGAAAAAGACAACAATCATAGCACACATCAGCGGGGGAGGCAACCAATTACGAAATACATTAACGGGGAGAGGGGAGGGGAGACAAGGCTGGAGAGGGGAGGTTAAATGCCAAGCCAAAGAGATGAGTTTTGAGTTGCGCTTTGAAAGACTGGTAGGACTCTTCTGCACAGAGTTTGGGACCCAAGAAATAGAAAGCTGAGGAGCGGGTAGATTCGAGGTGGGCCGGAGAGGGGAGGGACATATGGTTTGTGTGAATAGAGCGGAGCAGGCGATGAGAAGTGCAGAAGTGTATCTGATCCGCAAGGTAAAGGGGGGTACCCGTGCGAACCACCCTATGTGCAAAAGTGAGGATTTTGAACTGAACATGAACTGGGATGGGTAACCAGTGCTGTTGAAGAAGAAGGGGAGTGACATGATCATAGCAAGAAGCGTAGGTGAGAAGACGGACGGCAGTGTTCTGGAACGCTGAAGACGAGAAAGTTGGGATTTGAACCCCCGACCTTCCGCCTGAAGTACCTTGCCCCAACCACTAGGCCACTCCTCCATTCCACTTAGATCATGTAATTTGGCTGTGATGTGTAATTTACAAAGTAAACTGTTCACCTGAAATGAAATGAAATTTTATTATAACGTAGCGCCCTTCCCGCCTCCCTGGGTCTTTGCCCCCCCCCCCTCCCCAAATCAGGTAGCTCACTCTGTGGATACACATTTTTCAAGTGAGGCAGCACTTTATCAACTAGAATGATAACTCCTGGGATGCAGGGTTCTTGGAACAGAACCAGCTAGGTCTGGAAGACCTTTGGCACTGTGATGATTCGTGTTTCATTTACTTAGAATTTTTAAATAGTCGAACAGGTAAAAGTTAATAAAAGAATTCAATAAATAAAATGATGAAATTACAGTTGGACTTTCCAGTTTCTGTCTACTTGCTTCTTCCAAAGACATGGGAAGAATCTCAAATACTTTTAGTACTCAAACTCTCTTCTAGGACCCTGGCCCTCCTGGATTCAACTCCCATGAAGTTTCTTGTTAGGGCTGGGCCACCCATCAGGCAAACTAGGCAGCTGCCTAGAGACACATGTCGGGGGGGGGGGGAGGCAAAGAGCTGAGCATTCAAAGCTTAACAATGGATTTTGACAGCCAGGGAGGGTGTAAAGCTTAAAGGTCTGTCTAGGATGACAACATATTGAACCAACTCTGGAGCCAGCTCTGTATCTTCTGACTCCTTAGCTTCATCCGCTAGCATCAGACGGGCTCCTTTTCCAGAAGTCTCCTTTACTCTCGGACTTCTTTTTCAGTTACTTAATTGTTCAGTGGCTGAGCCAGCAAAAAGCAAACAAGCTCTGCGCTATGATGGCTTAGCCTGCCAAAGACAGAAATATGCCCATGTGGGGTAGTTTATAATTTTCTCCTTTTTTTTTATCAGGAACTCTTTATTAGCTCACTAGTGGTCAGCTCTTGCTAGCATGGAAAGTTCTTTGATTTCATACACTTTGTGTTGATGATTTGTGCAAGGCCTATGATCAACACCTGCTCCATGTAACTGGAATTTATTACCTGATGAGATAAGGTTACATAAAGATTATTTACAATTCAAAAACACAATTAAGACCTAATTATTCTGCTAGGCATATGAGAGATAGTCCAGTTTTATAGAGATGGAAGGCTGTGGTCTCCTGGGTTATAGTTTTGGAGGGTTTTAGTTGGGATGGGCTTGTTTTTGAAGGGAGATAATAGTATTTTAGTCTTAGTTTTACTTTTATTATACTTTGTATAGAGTTCTATTATGGAGGGTGGTGGACGTGATTTGTTTTAGGATACTGTATATTGCCTCAGGTTCTTGGAAGAGAGGCGATAAATAAATAAAATAAAATAGCGCCCAGTCCTACTTTCTGGTCAGGCACAAAAGCAAAGGACTTCCCATTCAGAGAGGCTCTTCCAAAGGGCAAATAACAAGATAGTAGCTTACCCAGCCCTTTCCCTCTCCTCAAAATACACAAAGAATTCCTTAGAGGGCATCAACATGACAGAGGAAATATGGAGGAAAGGGAGAGAACAACCTAGAGAGATGAAAATAACAGAAGTGACAGGCTGATAACTACGTATCTCAGTACTTCCAAAAACATTCCATCTTTCTTTACACAATGCCAAGTATATTCCAAGCAATAGTTTCCCAGAGGAAAACATATCTGTTGTTACTTCTATTGTTAGTTTAACCAAAAACGCACTGAGGCATTCAGATACTTGAGGAGAAAGACAGAGCTGAACTTCAAAAACATGTTAGAATTGTCCTTTTTTTGTTTGTTTGTTTGAACCATTTAGAATGCAAGTGATCCAAAATACTGCAGCCAGGGCAGTGGTTAGATGTCCATGATAGTCCCCCATGTCATCTAACCGGTTATCCATTAGCATTCATATGGAATTTAACAGGTTACTATTCACCCACCAGAGTCAGCTTTTTTTTTATTTACTCCACTCATGTTGGCTAAGAACAATACAAATATTTAGTGCCACTATCCAAATAGCATCCAATTCTGAATATGTGGATACTGTGGTCAACAGCAGTAATTATCTGGATAGTGGCCTGAATATCGCAACTAACTGAATTATTACTGGGTCTGCCCAGGTTTTGCCCATGATCTGCCCCGACACTAGGTAGATAGTCCCAGGATAATCAGTAATGATTTTTAGTGTCACTGTCTAGATAGTACTGTTGATAATCACTAGATAGATGTGCTCAAAGGCACTTGCCCAAATAGCAGGTGGTGCTGCTATCCAGATAAGTGCTTCTGAATATTGGGCCACAAATCTTAACCTTAGCTTTTAGGATTATGATAGAGACTAATCCTAGATATTTAACAAATAAACTATAAAGGTATATTTCTGGACATCAGTTAAAATCAAATTGCTTTGCTTTCTATCTCCTAGATGGTTTGGAGGGTTCATGTGAAAACAAGGACATTTTCTGCAGCAACTCTGATGAGATGGAATAATTTTTTGTTGTTAAGTGCCATCGAATCAATGTCAACTCATGGCGACACTCTGGATAGGTGTCCTAAATTGTGTTCAGTCTTCAGTCAGGTGGCTCATTGACGACAGACTGGTACCCGTAGCTGCTGTACCCCCTTCTAAATCAGGTTTGAATTAAACTATCTTCCTTTTCAAATAAAAGTGAAAATATGGCTCTTCTCTATGATCTGATATCTTTTTGATTAAGGTTGGTATATGATGTTTGTTTTAGATGGTGTCTATAGATACATAGTATGCCATGGAAGTATTCCGTTATACTCTTAGTTCTCAACCAAGTCCTCAGAACCCAATATTCTAGATTGGTTTTCAGAATGGCTTTAATTAATATTCATGAGAGAAATTTGCTAAGAATGAAAGCACTGCATGCAAATTATCTCATGTATATTCATTATGGCTACACTAAACATCGAACTGGCTGGGTGTGCCCCAAGGACAGGGTTATTATATTGGTATTTTGAAAGTGGTCTGGCAGAGGAGGGCTGGTGTTGTTGAAAAGAAGATGCTTTTTTGTCATAGCATGGTCCTTTGATATTGATTGTGGGTTTCCTTCTTTTTTTAATGTTCCTCGAAGAAACATGGAAACCTAGAAAATGGTGTCACAAGGACCATACAGCCTATCCATTCTCTTCATCCATACCAGCTAGTGAGCTCTACAGTCATTCCTTACCCTCGGAGATCCTCTATGCTTTATTCATACTTTCTTGAATTAAAATACTGTCCTTATCTCTATCACCTCCATTGGGAGGCTGTTCCACACAAGCACAATCTTTTCTGTAAAACATTTGTTTAAACTATTCCTGAGTTTACTGCATTTCACACTCTGACAACTCATTCCAGAGCATTTTTTTCTATTTATACCTTAGAAAAATGTAAATGTTTCTAGCATATCTCCCCATACTGTCTTTCTTCTACAGAATGTATCTTTAGATTGTGAAGTCTATATCCATATGTTTTATGACAAAGACCAATGACCATTTTAGTAGCCACTGCCTCAGTAGACTCAATCTGGTCTGTATCCTTTTGAAGGTGTGGTCTCCAGAATTGCACACAGTATTCCAAATAAGGTCTCACCAAAGACGTCTACAGAGACACTATCACCTCCTTTTTCCTCCAGGCTATTCTGCTCCTTATGCAGTCAAGCATACATTTGGCATTTGTCACTACCTTATTTATCTATTTGGTCATGTTAAAATTATCTAATAAAATTATACTCCACTCCCTCTCTTCTTTCATGCACTGGACTTCACCTCTTATACCAGAGGTTCCCAGACTTCAGCCCATGGATCTAAATAGGCCCTTGGACTTGTTTTCCTCATCCCATTTTGTGCAGCCAAGTCCACACAGAATCTGGACCAATTAATTTTTATCCCTACTGCCACATCCAGCATCTCTCTCTCTTTTCCCTCCCTCCAGTGGTTTTGCATCTCACCTGTCTCTCCTGCCATCACTGCCGCATCCCACCAGGCTGCAGCAGTAGTAGCAATTTAAAAAATACTACTTCACATTAGCTCCACAGCCTTTACTTTATCATGCCCCAGCTGTGCTGGAAATAGAAATTTGAGGCAGAAGGGAAAGAACAATGCAGAGGATAGGCTGTGGGGCCAGTGTGAGGTAGGCCAAGTGCTGTGGGATGCAGCAGTCCAAAAGGATGGAGGGAAAAGATGAAGGGCCACATGGAGAAAGGATGAAAGAGAAGAGAAAGATGTGAGACAATGGGAAGAGAGAAGATTCCTGTTGTGGATTTAGATATTCTCTAAGGTGAAGCTAGCCTTTTCTGATAGTGCTTCCTCAATATGGCACATAAAATGTTGAAAACGGAACTAGGAATTGTTCCTTGCAACAAACAACTGGTAATAGTCTTTTTTTCAGATTTAACTCTGTTTTTCAGGACCCATTGTCACCTCTCACTCTACTGGTTTCTAACTTAGTCAGTCAGTTTAGGGCCTGTACCAATCATGCTTATATCTTACCTGTGCAGAACCATATTCCAAAACTTGCTGAAATCTAAGTACATCATGTCAAGCTCTTTCCCCTGATCCAGTCAAAGAAATTGATCAGATTTGTCAGACAAGATCTAGTTTCAGATCCTTTAATCCACTGGATTCCCAAAACTCGACTATTTTGTGTTTTAGCAGTGGTTCCATTAATTTGTTAACTACAGAGTTAAAAATAAATGGTTTGTAGTTCCCGGCCTCCTCCCTACATCTGCTTTTGTGAAGAAAAACAACAGTTGCTCATCTCTACTTCTCCAGGGCCACTCTGACTCTAAAGAAGACCTACAAAGGTCAAACAGCAGAGCTGCTAGAACTTTCCTAAGTCTTTTCAACATCCTTCAATGAATCCCATCCAGACCAATCAATTTGTATACTTCTGAAAACCATTCAAGGTCTACCTCAACTCCATACCTAAATGTGCTCATTTTCCACGTCTTAGTCCAGGCCTTTCATTTGTGAACACCAAGAAAGAGTAGTTACTCACCTGTAACAGGTGTTCTCCAGGAGCAGCAGGAATCAGCCCTCACATATGGGTGACATCGACGTCGATGGAGCCCTTGCGGAGCTTTTCTCCAGCTTTCCAAGAAAGCCTTTGGGAATGCAGGCATGCATGAGCGGTTCCCTTCCCGCCTAAATGTGCCATCTTGCTCAGTCAAATGACCTAGCTAAAAACAGCACATAAAAATGTAAAAATAAACTATGTACAACTGCAACTCCCAGGGGAGGAGGGAGGGTTGTGAGGACTGATTCCTGCTGCTCCTGGAGAACACCTGTTACAGGTGAGTAACTACTCATTCTCCAGGACCAAGCAGGAAGTCAGTCCTCACATATGGGTGACTCACTAGCTCTGGGCTACCAAGGCACCCAGGCTGAACAAGAGAACTCCCTCTAGTCCCAGCATCAAAGAAAGGCTTTTCACTGACAGAACCTCCACCGCTAGCCCAACGGAGGGCTGGATGGCAGGAGTTGCCTAAACCTCAAAGAGATTCCGGAGTACTGCCTGGCCAAAAGCACTGTCCCTATGGGACTCCCTTTCCAGACAGTAATGGGCCGCAAAAGTCTGCCTTGAGGACCAAGTTTCAGCCCTGCAGATGTCCACCAACTGTACACAGCAGAGGTGAGCCACTGAGGCTGCCATTGCCCTGACACGATGGGCCGTGACCTGACCCTGCAAAGGAAGGTCAGCCGCCCTGTAAGCCCAGGTGATACAGTCAGCCACCCAGGTGGACAAGGTACGCTTGGACACAGCTAACCCCAAATTATTAGGGTCAAAAGAGATGAAGAGCTGAGTAGCCCTTCTATGCCCCTGCGTACGGTCAAGGTAGAAGGATAAGGCCCTCCTACAGTCCAGGGTATGCAGAACTGCTTCAGCCTGGCTTGCATGAGGCCTAGGGAAGAATGTTGGAAGAACCACCTCTTGGTTAAGGTGGAAGGAAGAGACAACTTTTTGGAGGAACTTTGGATGAGTTCTAAGGACTACCCTGTTCCTATAGAAGCGGGTGTAAGGACTGTCACAGACTAGGGCCTGAAGCTCACTCACTCACCTGGCCGAGGTTAGGGCTATCAAGAAGAGTGTCTTCCAGGACAGGAAGCATAGAGGGCAAGTAGCCATCGGCTCAAAAGGTGGGCGAGTCAGTTGCTGCAAGACCACATTCAACTCCCACTCAGGAGCAGGAGGACGGATTGGAGGCTTGAGCAAAAGCAAGCCTATGAGAAAGCGGGACACCAAGGGGTGAACCGACAGAGAACGTCCTTCCACCAGTGAGTGGTGAGCTGCTAGAGCTGAGAGGTGGACCCGAACAGAATTGGGCTTAAGTCCTTGATTTGATAAGTGCAGTAAGTACTGAAGCACTACTGGTACAGTACAGGAGAAAGGATCCTCTGTACGTAGCTGACACCACACAGAAAACCTTTTCCATTTGAGAGCATGGGTTTTCCTAGTGGACTGTTTCCTAGAGACTAGGACAACCTCCTCAACTTCCTGAGGTAGGCCCCAGGGAGCCAAAACTACCCTTGCAGCCTCCAGGTCATCAAATTGAGAGCTTTGAGATTGGGGTGCAGAAGGGAACCCTCATCCTGAGAGAGAAGGTCGGGTTGCAATCCCAGAGGCAGTGGGGGATCCACTGCCAGCTGAAGCAGAAGTGGAAACCAAGGCTGTCTCAGCCACCTGGGAGCCACCAGCAGGACCGAGGCCTTGTCCTGAAGAATCTTGAACAGAGTTCGGGCCACCAAGGGCGTGGGAGGAAACGCATACAGGAGGCCCTGAGACCAGGGAATCAGAAAAGCATCTGCTGCTATCTGCAGAGGATGCGGTTGCCTGGAGCAGAACTTTGGCAGCTGTTTGTTCAGTGGACTGGCAAACAGATCTATGGATGGAAGTCCCCATTTCAGGAAAATCTTCTGAACCACCAAAGGATGGAAATTTTGTTTATTAACACATGCAACAGAAAAACAAACAAAAAGCAAATACAATCACCCCAACCAAGTCCCACACCCCCCCAAACCCCCCCCCGACATAGCACAAAACAGGTATCACAAAACCCCCCGTGACCCACCTCCCCAAACCCACCACCAACCCCAGCAATCAACACACGTGCCCTCCTCCCAACAACAACCCCCAAAAAGTCCTTGACAATGTCCATGTCCCCTCCCCCCCCTCAGTCCAATGTCCATACCCGACCCAACCTCCCCCTGCAAGAACACCCCAGCGTAGTCCACACATTGTTCGTCTTGCAATCCCTGAACCCCTGCCCCGCACAACACCCCCCACCAGTCCAAATGTCCATCCTGTCTGACTCTCAGACTCCCTCCCCCCAACCATCCAGAAACAGAGCCCCCTATCCCCATCCCTCCCCCTTCAGGAGGAGCAGCAGCTTCCCCCTCCCTCCAACCCGATCCCTGCCTCCTCCCCATCCATCCCATAGAAACAAACACCTCAAAAACAAACCTCCCCACCCCCCCCCCCAACAAAAAGAAAACATAAGGGCCCCTTGAGCCCATCCCCAACACAGTCCCACCAAAACAAATCATAACTAATCATACAAATCAAAAGCTAAATACAAAAGCAAAACATAACCCTTGTGCTGCCCTGCAATCCAGACAACGGAGCGGGATGCCCAGGACACAAAAAGAACAAACATAAACACTAATAACAAAAATTGGGACGGCCACCCCTCTAAGGAGAAAGGGAAAGCGGACAACCGGTCAAACCCCTCATGGAGCACCAGCTCACCCCCCCCTCCCCTCCCGGGAGAAAAACACCCCAAAATCATACCGAGAAGTAAACCCCAGGGAAGGGAAACCAACCCCTCCTATCACACCCCTCCCCCCAGGGATACAAAACAAACCTCAAAGTCCTACAGGGACGAGAACCCCAGGGAACCCCTCCCCCTCACGGGGGGCGAAGGGTGAGGTGACGCCACAGACGCTCCCAACGATGAGCCTCCACCACCCGCCTTTCACGTTGCGCCATGCTGGACACTTCCTCCAGAATGTCCCGCACCACCTCGTCGAGGGGCAGGACCAACCCCCGGGTCGAGACATGACAGCGCGCTTGCCACAGGTGGTAGCGCACTACGGCCGTGACGAGGTAGAGGGTCCCGGAGTCCTGCCTTAGAGGAAAGGACCAGGCCCCGTACACCCACTCCGCATACGTGAGGAGAGAAAGGTCGCGCAGGTGAAGAGCAGCGGACACCAACCGGCAGGCCTCCACGTTGAAGGGGCACTGCCGGAGGAAATGGTCCATGGTCTCCGTCTGCCCCTCACACCCGGCCCTCGGACAGACCCGCTCGGCCTGTGACCTGTACTTGAGGTTGTCCCTCACGTACAAACGCCCGTGGAAAGACAACCAGGCCACATCCCGAACCTTCTTCGGTAGCCGAGGGGAGTTCAACAGCCGAAGGCCCCGCTGCATCACATCCGCCGGACAGTCCCGCAGGGCCCACCGTGGTTGATAGTGAGAGGTGAGAACCATCCGGTATAAGCCTTTCCGCCCCAAGGACTGGGCGAGCGGGTCGGTCACCCCCCACCGCCGAATGAGCCCCACCATCGCAAATACGTACGATGGGGCCTGTTCCCCGCTCCGGCGCACACGTGGGACCGAGGACGCCCCCTCCCACTGCTCCCAGAAGCGGGAGAACCATTCCCGATAGGAGGCCACCCACCAGACCCCACCCCCTTCCCGCATCCTACCCAAGTGGAACGCCATAGACAAGACTGACAGGAAGACAAGGGGGTGCAACATACCCAAACCGCCCTCTGCCCGATCCAGGCAAACGATGTTGCGCTGGACGGGGTTCAGGCGGTTACCCCACAGGAAACAGAAAAAGACGGCACAGACAGACGCCTGACGGGACGACGGAAGGACGAAGACCGTGGCCACGTGCAGAAAGAAAGGAAGCAGAAACGTCCCAAGGAGTTTGATCTTCTCCTCGTACGTACACCTCCACCCCCTCCACCGCAGCACCCTACACCGTGCAGTCTCAAGACAACGGTCCCAATTGGCCTCCACACAGTCCTCCGACCCGAAGACGAGGCCCAAAACGCGGACCTCCCCCACGGGAGGAGGGAAGGGGGCACAGGAAGGCGGGGAGGCCTCCGAGGGGCCCAACCACAGCGTCTGGCACTTGCTGTGGTTGACAACAGAGTGGGCTACCTCCGAGTACTCCTCCACGGCCTCCCACAGGGCCTCTACCCCTTCAGTGCCGTCCACGTAAACTGAGATGTCGTCAGCGTAGGCAACGACGGACACCGGGGGCGCACCAGGCGCCTCCAGGCCCCATAACCCACCTGAGGACAATCTCCGGAGGAAGGGGTCGAGGGAGAAGACATACAGCAGGGGGCTCAAAGGGCACCCCTGCCGCACCCCCGAGGCGACACCAAACGGCCGTCCGAGCCACCCGTTAATAAACGGGAAGCTCACCCCCCCTCGGTACAGCGCCTGCACGACGAAGAGGAAACCTGCGGGGAGGCCGAAGTGCTGGAGCACCACCCACAGGTACCGGTGACTGACTCGATCGAAGGCTTTGGACTGATCCAAGGAGACCAACCAGTGGTCCCGTTGGAGCGACCGGCCTCTCTCCACCACCTCCCGGACTGTGGCGACAGCGTCCAGAACCCCTCTCCCCCGAATGGAACAATACTGGGAAGGGGACAGCAAAACGCCCGACACCTCCACCAGTCGGTTGGCCAAACACTTGGCCAGGATATTCCGGTCCGCGTTCAGAAGAGAGAGCGGCCGCCAAAAGTCCAAGGAGCTATCGTGCTTCCCCTTGGAGAGCAGCAGCAGGACAGACTCGCGAAATGACCGCGGGAGAAACCCCGTGTCCATGATCTCCTGAAACAGAGAGGTCAGGAAGGGGGCCAGCTGGGCGATGAAAGTGCGATAGAACTCCACAGGGAGCCCATCGCGCCCAGGCACCTTCCCCAACGGCATGGCACGAATCGCCCTCTCCACCTCCACCTGCTGAATCGGAGCAGCGAGTGCAGCAACCTGTGCCTGAACCACAGCCGAATACACCGGGGAAGGCCCAAGTACTCTCGGATATGGGTGAGGTCCACGGGGCGATCCCCAAACAGGTCCGAGAAGTATTCCCCCACCATCCGCAAAAGGTCCTCCTGGGAGGTATGAATGGTACCGTCCTCGCCCCGCAGGGCCATGACCTCCCGACGCCGAACCCTCTCCTTGCAAGTCAAGAAAGGGTCTGGAGTGCCAACCCCACCGGCCGCCCCCTCAAAGCAGAGGGAGGCATGGCGATCATAAACAGGCCACGGAGCTGGACGCGTACCTCTTCCACCTCCTCCCGCGCTGCCCCTCGGGATACCAAATGATCCAGCGACCTCCGGAGGACAGTGTAGGTGAGGTAGCAGGATCGAGCCATGGAGGTACCCCGGGAACGGAAGAGTTGGCGGGCACGCGCCTTCACCTCGTCCCACCAGGCGCCACGGGAAGGAAAAACACCCAGCAGGGTTTCCTGGTCTGCGAGAAAGGCCAAAAACTCCTGGACCACCTCTGATGTTGCCAACAACTGCACATTCAGTCTCCACAGGCCAGGACCCCTGCTGAGCTCCTCGTGGTTAGCCAGGAAGGACACGGAGAGGACGCAGTGGTCCGAAAAGTCAACCGCCTGCAACTGCGGAGGGGAACACTCTACCCGGGCACTCACATATATCCGATCGATACGACTCCTGCAGGTCCCATGATAGTAGGTGAACCCCGGCGACCGTGGAAAGGCCCGGTGGAAAACATCCACCAGGTCAGCCGTCCGGGTCATCTCGGCCAAAAAGAGGCCCTCGTAACTGGGTGGGCGACGATCCCCCCCTCGGTCCTGCAAAAAGGTGGTGGTGTTGAAATCCCCGGCGAGGACCACCAAACGGGAGGTGTGTAAGTAGGGGCGGATGACCCCAAACAGGGTCTTCCGCGCCAACTTAGACTGGGGGCCGTAGACCACCACGAAACGAAACCGATGAGGCCCGCAGTAGCCGTCTAAGAGCAAACACCGGCCCTGCTCCAGTTCCCACACGTACTGCACCTGAAATCGGTTAGATGTGAACAAAACCGCCACTCCTGCGTAGGGCTGTGCCGCAAGCGACCAGTATGAAGGGCCCCACCTCCACTCCCGCTTTGCCCGATGAAGACTAGCGAGCGAGGTGAGCCTGGTCTCCTGCAAGAAAATGACATCCAGCCCACTCGTGGAAAGAAAATCATAGGCCGTAGCCCGCGCCTGGTCTGAGAAAATGCTGGCCACGTTGATGGTGGCGCACGAGAACGCAGGAGTGCACGCCATGCCTAGTTCGTGTGCAGTGACCCTTTCCTCCTCTTCTCACCATACCCGGGATCCCCGGAATCCCGCTTGCAGGACAAGTCCGTGAGCTGGAGCAACTCCTCATGGTCCACGTCGACCACCTCGAGGATCTCTTCCCCTCCTGCTCGACCCTGTCACCCCACGAGGTGCTGGTGCCCCTGAGACCACCAGGCAAAGCTGTCGCAGGGGCTAACCCAGTTCCCATGGGGCGAGGGGGCACGGACAGGTCAGGGGTCGGAGGAATGATCTCCTCCGTGGGGTCCACCACCGGTGCCTCCCCCCCCTCCCTGGACAAAGACTGCGACAACGTACCAGTGCCCACCCCCGCGGGGGAGGCCGGGACGACCGGGTCAGCAGGGGGCTCCTGCGAAGGCCCATCACCCAACTGCGGGGGCAAAGACCCGTCCTCCCTCACCCGTCGGGCGCCAGTATCCCCCTTGTTTGGAAGACCCTGACCGCGGCGCGCCTTCGTTATTTTGGAAGGCCGCCGCTGAGGAAGAGGGGCTGCCCCCGCCGCTAACCGCTCCGAGCGCCGCACAGGAAGCCCTGCCTCCACAGGCAAGCCCTCATCCGCCTCAGCCGCATCAGCAGCCAAAAAGACGAAACGGTTGATGTCCAACACGGGCTCTGCATCCAACAACGGGGATGTCTCCCGTTTCTTCCTTTTGGACTTGCCACCCTTGGGAGGGACCGTAGTCCATTCCTCAGGTGGCACCACCCGCAACCTACTATCCTGTCGTGATACATTAACCTCCACCACATCAACCCTCTCCTCCTTCCTACCCGAATCCCCTCCCCCTGGTGGCTCCCTCGGCTCGATGGACTCCTCCACCCTAGGGCCCTCGGACTCCTCCTGAGGGAGAGGGGCTTCCATGACCTCCTCCCGCACAGGAGCCCGAGGTGGAGTGACGGCATCCCCCCCCGGTCCATTGTGTGATGCGGAGGGGCAGCGGGCAAAGGGGTGACCCAACTCCCCGCAAAGGTTACACCGAATAAGCAAACACCCGGCCGAGGCGTGACCCCGTCCACCACAACGGGTGCAGACCTGCTCGGGACAGTTCATGCTCAAATGGCGGAATGAGCCACAGCGGTGACACTCGCGGGGTTGCCCGGGGTAATAGCACAAGATGCGATCCCGACCGAGGAAACCGGCCGAGGGCACGTGCTGCACCACATTTCCCACCTCACGCAAACGGATCCTGCCCTTCCACGACCCGTCCCACACCCCTAGGGGCCCAGCGCCCTTAACCAGGGGTGCGAGGAGCACCGCATGGCGCGACAACCAAAACTGGATGTCCTGCCCTGGGAGCGACTCATTCCGGGATAGGATGGTCACAGGTACCGTCCCCTGGCGAGAGATAGGCACAACACGAAAGTCAGCCCACCCTCCCTGCCCCCTCTGCTGCTGGTATCGGTCCCAGAAAATCTCCAGCCCCCGTCTCAGCATGAAACTAACATCATATTCAATGGTGTTGTTCATGTGGATGAAGGCGTAGAGATCTCCCGGGAGAAATCCCAACCCAAGGACCATCCTCAAGACCTGTTCCCTGGCTGGAGGGGGCCCCTCCCCAGCCCACCGGATCTGCGCCACATTGCGCCGTCTGACCTCAACCCCTACCCCTCGGAAACCTCCCCCACCTCCTCCCCCCTCCTACGGGATCATTCCCCTGGGAACCCCCCCTCCCCCCAGCCCCACCCGATGTCCCAGGAGTGGTGCCCGACCCCCTTAGAGCCTCCGCAAAGGTACGGGGGGGGGAGCCGACCGCCCAGCTCCCAACCCCTGTCCTCCTTGATCTTCCCCTGCTGCCACCTGCGGGGGATCCTGCTGCTGGTCTGCAGGATCCACAACCTCCGCACATGAGGTGACCTGAAGACTGGGCAAAGTCAGCTCTGCCAACACTGAATCAGGGATGCTCTCCCTTCCGGATCCCTGGGTGCCACCGAGAACCCCCAGATTAGCCCCTGCGTCCACCTCAAGCTGCCGAAAGGCAGTAAAGGCCCCAGGAAGGCCTGTCTGAGTCTCCAAAGCTAACTTAAGGGCATCACGGACCTGGTTCTCGGTAACACCCAAGCGACCAGAAAGCCCCCCCACACCTCCGTCCCTTGTTTCCGACCCAGCGCAAGGCTCCTGGGTCTCGGCCACCACTACCGGGGATGGACCCCGCTCCCCTCCACTACCGGGATCCAGGGGGACCACCGCCACCCCTGACCCCACTGAAGACAAACCCTTCCCCCACTCAGAACCAGCCACTACCTCCTTCCCCACTATATGACCAGTCGGCCGCTCCCCCCTTCCCTCCATCAGACCCTCCCCTGACCCACCGTCCGCTACCCCCTTTACGGTTACCGACAACAAGGCAGGACCTACCCGAGACAGCAGGGCAGATCCCCCATCCAGAACATCCCCCAAACCTCCACCCCCCTGCCCCCTGTCCCTCCCAGGTCCTACCTGATTGTCGGTGCCAGACGTGACACAGAGGACCGGATCCACGTGGCTGGAAGCCAAGGCTCCAGCAGCAAGGGCGGATGCCCCCCTGCGAGCCAGGCTTCCCTCTGTCACAGAAACAGACATGACAGGCAGCTGCACACCCCGCTCCGTGGTCACAGATCGCAGAGATAGCTGATCAGCACTCTTCCCTCCCTGGCCCCCTCCCTGACCCCCTCCGGGGGCTGCAGAAAAGAAATAGCAGCCCCCATCCTGCCCCTTTCTCCTCCTTCCAGCACCCATCCGGCCCCAGTCAGCCACCTCAGAACATACTGGGCGAGTACCCTGTAGCTTTCTAGGGGCCGGAAGGGCAGCCAGAACAGGGGTATCCTGCCAGCCAACCACCCCCCTACCAGACGCCTGCCCAGGCATTTTGATATGTACTGCAGGAGCAGGAGCCGGATGCACAGCAGAAAGGGAGTGCTCCGACCCCCACTGCCGCAGAACCATATGATGAGGGGAAAGATCAGTCCCCCTTGGAGCCTCCAGAGGCACGACATGCTCATTAGACTGGGGCCAACCATTCTTCCGCCTCCTGGGATCTTGTAAGGAAGACGCCGAATCCCCCTTTGCAGAGTCTGGCACTTCCAAACACTGTGCATCACCGGCGATCTTCTGAAGGGGAACCGGCAGCCGACGAGCCTCTCCAGCATCGGCAGACCCCCGGCGTGAGAGAACAGCCGCCAAAGACTTCGTCCCCTCTGCGACAGTCCCTCCGACAGAGGGGCACTGAACCGAATCCCCTACTTCCCCCACCGATTGCCGCCGAAACTCCCGCGGCAGGGCAGAAGAAGATGGAGGGGGGTCCTCTGCACACTTCCGGGTTCTCCCGGAAGTGTCGACACTCGATGCGCGGCGGCCATCTTGGAGCTGTAATCGGGCTGGGGGAAGCCCCGCAGACAACTCCTGCAACGGAATCTCCTTTACCAAAACAGGAACAGATGGAAGGCAGACGTCATTACCAACTCCTCGGCGGCCATCTTGGGGGGTTCCCTCATCGATGCACAACTTCGGGGGAGCATCTGAAGCAGCGGGAAAAACCGGCAGAGAAGACGGCAGAGCCGCACAAAACCCTCCCACGGAGCCAGAATCTGTGCTAGAGGGAAGAGGTATCGCAGGTGCAGATGTCGAACCAGATACTACAGCCATCAAACCCGGGCGATCCAAATCTTCACCCGTGAATACCGAAGTCCCCAGGGGACGTGCGGACGTAATCAGGGCAGGCAACAATTCCACAGGAGAAGGAATCAAATCCTCTGCAGCGTCAGATCCGGCAAGGTAAGGAGCAGTAATTCCAGAAACCTTTGTAACAGAATAGGGCAAGGAACGTGTGGTAGACTGCCCAGGAACTGAAACGGGGAAGGGCAAACTGCTAGATGAGTAATAGCCCACCGGCCTACCCGCCCCCGGGGGCCTCCCCTGGACTACAGGTACCTTCCAGCGGTCATAATTTCGGTAAACCTCAGCGAGGGACCCACAACCCTGGCTTTTACAGTACTCGATCTCACAGTACTTGGCCTTCAGGGCCCGCTTTACCCCCTTCTTATAGGTGGTATAGGCCACCCATTCCTCACCGGGAATGGTGGCCTGCAGGCTCTCCAGGTGGGAGAGCTGGGCTTGCAGCTGGGCCGCCTCCTCCTGGAGACCCTGAAGCCGCCGGACCGCCGCCACAATCTTGTCTGGGGCCCTAGCCTTTGGCTGCTGGAAGGAAGGCAGGCCCGACCCTCCGTCCTCATCCTCACTGGAGGAGGTAGAGGCCTCCTCCAGGACCCGAGGCGGAGGGGGGAACCCGCCTCCTCCAGTGCTATACCGCACGGCCCTCCAGGGTCTCCCCAGGGCCTCTCCCTGCTGCCACCCAGCCTCCACACCCTGCCTGGGGAGGAGACAGGAGCCTCCTCCCTGGGGTAGCGGGCCCAAACCTCCATACCTGTGGGTCCCTCCTCCCTGGCCATATGTAGTCCTACCTGGGGAGGCCCCCTCCTGGGACACCGGCTGAAGACAGGTCCCAGCATCCTCAGTAGTCTGCACCGAAGGAGGCCTACCAGGCCTGGTAGGCCTCTGGGCCTGGGCCTCTCCTGCTGGAGGTGGCCCAGGGCCCGACATCCAGACACAGGTAGTGAGCAGGAAATCCTCCCTAGCAGGAGCTCTCCAGAACAGGTCTGCTCACCACAACAGCTGAACAGGAAGTGGGTGGAGCTGCCACTCGTGGGGCTGCAGAATCCTGCTCAACCTGTCGGCCAGGTAGTTTTCCTGGCCAGGTAGATACACAGCCTTGAGGAGCATGTTGTGTCTGACAGCAAACAAGCAAAGGTCCTGCGCTTCCTGACAAAGGAGCCTGGACCCAGTTCCGCCCTGCTTGTTCACATAAAACATGGCTACCTGGTTGTCTGTTTGAACTAGGACAGACTGATGAGCCAGGGTTGGAGAGAAAGTCTTGAGGGTTAGCCGAATAGCCCTGTGTTCCAGGAGATTGATTTGCTGTGCAGCTTCCCAAGGAGACCACAGGCCCTGGGTGCACATGCCTAGACAATGAGCTCCCCAGCCCTGTAGGGAGGCATCCGTGGTCAGCACCACTGTGAACCCAGGACCCTGAAAAGGCACCCCTCGCAGTAGATTGGGTGGATGCAGCCACCAGCGGAGGGAGTTCAGAATTTGTCTGGACACCCTTATCCTGTCTCTGAGGCTGCCTGTGGCCTGTGACCACTGAGTCCGAAGGCACCACTGTGCAGGCCTCATATGGAGCCTGGCATTGGGGGTCACATGTACTGTCGAAGCCATGTGGCAAAGAAACCTCAGGCAGAGTCTGGCAGAGACCAGTGACCTGCTGAGAAACTGGTTTGCTAAGTTTATCTGTCTTTGGGCCCTGTCTGCTGGCAAGAAGGCCTTTGCCAGCAGAGAGTCCAATCTTGCCCCTATGAACTCCAAGTTCTGGGAGGGGAGCAAAGTGGACTTTGCGAAGTTTATGACAAACCCCAGGCTTTGAAGAAGAGCAAGAGTTTTGAGGGTGGCTTGTCTGGCCTCCTGGCACGTCTGACCCCTGATGAGCTAGTCGTCCAGATAGGGGAAGACAAAGATTCCCTGATTTCTCAGGTAGGCCGCCACCACTGCCAGGCATTTGGTAAAAACCCTGGGAGCGGAGGTGAGGCCAAAAGGCAGTACTCTGTACTGATAATGGTTTCCTCCCACAATGAACCTGAGGTACTTTCTGTGGTCTGGATGAATGAGGATGTGAGTGTACGCATCCTTTAAATCTAAGGAGCATAGCCAATCTCCCTGCGGGAGGTAGGGCAGAAGTGTTCCAAGAGAAAGCATCTTGAACTTTTCCTTCTCTAGGAATTTGTTGAGATTTCTGAGGTCTAGAATAGGCCGAAGGCCACCGGTTCTTTTGGGTACAAGGAAATACCTGGAGTAGAACCCTTGACCCTGTAGGTGGGGAGGCACAGGCTCCACTGCCCTGTCCACCAACAGACCCTGGAGCTCCTGAAGGAGAAGATATGTGTGCAGGGGAGGCCTTGGAGGCTCCCCTAGAAAGTATGGAGGAGGCAGCTGTTGGAAGTGTAGGAGATAGCCCTTGTGGACTATGCTTAGCACCCAACTGTCTCCAGTGATGAGTGGCCACTTGTGGGCAAACAGGGCGAGGCGACCTCATGTGCAGGGTTGGGAGAGCAGGGACGGAGAGGCTATGCCTAAGGAGTCAAAAAACCCCACCCTGCTGAGTGGGAGCAGGGGCCGGAGGCTTGGGAGTCCTCTGCCTACGGGGCCCATTACCCTGCCCCTTGGCCTGCTGACCCTGAGGGGGAGCTTGGGAGGCCTGGTACTGTGGGTACTGTTTGTAGGCAGTGCCCTTCCTCGGGTAAAAGGGTTTTTTACCCGAGCCCTTCTTTTTGTGAGAAGGGGCAGAAGTCTTTCTAGACAGCATTGTCCTCGTGAGGTGCTCGGTTTCGAGCTGTGCGGCCTTCTCGGTCATGGGCTTGCCAAAAAGGTTCTCACCTCAGCAAGGGACATCGACCAACTTGTCCTGAACCCATGGCTCGAGGTCCGATGACTGCAGCCATGCCTGGCGTCGAGCTGTGATGCCGGCTGCCGCAACACGGGCCGAAGCCTCGAAGCCATCGTAGGCAGCGCGGGTCATAAACTTGGAGCATTCCCGGATCCCCGAGGACAAGGACTTGAACCTCTGCAAGGGTTCCCCGGAGAGACCAGCAGAGAACCCGGCCAGCTCCTTGGCCAGGTCCCGCAAGTACATGCCCATGTACAGCTGGTAAGACTGGACACGGCAAGCAAGCATCGAGCCCTGGAAGCACTTTCTACCAAAACCATCCAGGTTCCAGGCCTCCCTGCCAGGGGGCACCACGGAGTGCATCTTCTGACTTTTCAGGTGATGCATGGTCGATTCCACCACCATGGAATGGTGCGGCAGCTGCACCTTCCGAAAGCCAGGGCTCTTCCGGAGTCGATAGATAGAATCGACCCGCTTGCTTAGAACTGGCGCCGAGGCCGGTGCCTCCCACATCCGGAAGAGGAGCCGTTCCAGCATCGGAGGAACCGGAACAGTAAAGGCCTCCTTCAGAGGAGAGTCATACTGTAGGGCCTCGAGCTCCTCGACTCGAGGCTCCTCCTCGGGGTCCGCAGGGATAGCCAACGCAGTGGCCATATCCCAGACAAACTCCGAGAACCGGGTATCCTCCGGAGGGGATCTACTCCGGGGCTCGGACTGCGGTGAGTCCGACGGGACGCACCAAGTCCTGAAGGTGTCGAGGGACTCCTCATCCTCCATCTCCCAGGCGGACTCGTCCAATGAGGAATTGGGGTCTGACCGCGCGGGGCCTGTGGGCAACCGCCCCGACGCCTAAGGCACCGGCATCGACACCCTCGGTCCCGAACGGGAGGTCAAGAGAGACCGCGACCGAGGTCGACCTCGAGCCTTCATGGTCTCTAGTATCGGCTCGGTCTCCGGGGTCGACTTCGATGTCGATGTCCCGGTGGTCGGGGCAGATGCACCAGACAGGCTGACCATCAGTGCCCGCTGCTGTTCCATGAAGGTAGACAATCTGCACTCCAAGGCTGTCAGCCTGAGACCCAGCTCAGGAGACTCAGCAGCCACCGACTCGGGCCCTGGCAGCGCCGGGCCCGACATCGGCTCTCTCGGAGGAGAGTCCACGAGGACTACAGGGCTTACATGTCCAGCAGACTCTGGCTCCACACGAGGTACTTTTGGCGGCTTCTCCTGTTCCACGGGCCCGGGGCGACGGTCAGGGGTCTGAGACCTAGCTCTCGAGGAGCCAGGGACCTCTTCCGATGACGCCCTCGCGAGCCGCTTCGTCCTCTTTCATTCCCGGTCGGGGGACCCCCTGTCCGAGGAGCCCCGACGGTGCTCGGGATCCAATTCTCGAGATGTCGAGGCCTCAGACGAGGTCTAGGCCCAACCGGAGGCCGAGTCAGAGAAAAGCCTTTCCTTTTGGTGCTGTCGACTTCGAAGCGCCTTGGAAGACATCTTTCCACATGGTCCACAGATCTGAGGATTGTGGTCAGGACACAGGCACCGAAGGCAGCAGTCGTGTGTGTCAGTGAGAGACATTAGTTTCTTGCACCGATCACACTTTTTGAAACCACTGGAAGGCATCGGAGAAAAAAGAGTCCCCGTGAGGTCAAAGGACCGGCCTTCCAGGGAAAAAGAAAAAAAGGGCGCGAACGCCAGCCATGAAGGGCAAAAACCGAAAAAAGAAGAGCGGGCTCGATACCGGTGTACCGAACCCGGTGGGAGGGGAACCGGCGTCGAACCGGAGAAAAAATAGCGAAGGAATCGCGAAAAAATCCAACTATTTTCCGGGAGGACTAGGACACACGTCCGATGGGCTTCACGGAAAAAGAGAGACTGAGCAAGATGGCACCTTTAGGCGGGAAGGGAACCGCGCATGCGTGCCTGCATTCCCAAAGCCTTTCTTGGAAAGCTGGGGAAATGCTCCGCAAAGGCTCCATCGACGTCGATGTCACCCATATATGAGGACTGACTTCCTGCTTGGTCCTGGAGAATAAACCTTTTGTTAAGCAATTCTACTTTTTTCTCAGCTGCTTCTACCTATTCTTCCCACCTTTGATTACCATATGCTAGTTTTGCTCTTCTTCCTGTCACTAACATACATACATACATGTACACACACCTGACCATTCCCTTTAGACTTTAAAACCATATTTTAATATTTAAAACATTAGAACTGCACCATTGAAAAACGTGTTGTTTTTTTGTGCTGCAGAATTCTAGTAACATTTGATTTTTTTTAACATATGAAAATTAGTGCCGAGGAAAGAATGGACTCCAGTTAAACTAACCCAAAAATATTTTAAATCTAATTAAGTACTGAGCACTCTTCTTTAATAAGTGGACCATAAAACTATGAAAAATTGTTGTATGGTTAAATCCATCATTACATTGTTCAACAATGTATAATCATCAGTCAGAATTTCAATATTCACCTTTTATTTATTTAACAGGTTTTGTATACCACCTTATATCAAAGCGGTTTACATGATAAACAAATATGATACATGGCAGTTATACATTACATAGTTGGGTGGGGTGGGGGGACATGTGTGAGGTTCTTTGTAGTAACTTATTTACAAAGAGGAGTATATACAATATTTACAAGACAGTGTCATGAGTTGAGGCAGCTGATTTTGTCAGGGGGGTCTATGGGGTAGGGGGAGTTGTGCATTAAGTGACGGCTCCAGAGGTCCCACGTGACTCATGAGTGAGTGAGAGGCTTCTCGGCTCGCTCTGGGGCTGCCCCGATATAAATCAGAATTTATTAGATACTGCCTCAAAGATCTGCGATATAAAGTGAATACCCTGAAGGGAGAACCGGTGGGGAGCCAACTTCCTGGAAGACCGGGCTGAAAATGCCTCTGCCAGCGCGGAGAGATCGAGAGAAAGCCCAGAAAGCCGGGGCAGCTGCTGCAACAGGGCCGCCAACCAACATTGTTTATTGTTTATTGTTTATTTCACACTTAATATACCGCCCCCCATAACATCGGGGCGGTTTACAAATAAAATTAATAATTATAGAAAGAGAAAAAAAGAAAAGAAATTACAATAAATGATAGAAATGGCGCAACCTGTGTCACCAGGAGGTGAGAGTGCAGAATCGGCCTCGGAGGAGATGGCGCGGGAGATTGTGAAACTCCTAGATCCCAAATTTGACTTGATTTTAAGCAAGTTGGAGACTATGGGCGAGTCGCTATCGGAGTTTGGCCAAAGGGTGGACGAGTTGGAGCACTGGGTAGCCGCGATCGAGGATGAGGAAGGAAAGCAGGCCCGAGAAACTGACATGCTGCGTAAA
Source organism: Ichthyophis bannanicus (assembly GCA_033557465.1). Classification (NCBI taxonomy): domain Eukaryota; kingdom Metazoa; phylum Chordata; class Amphibia; order Gymnophiona; family Ichthyophiidae; genus Ichthyophis; species Ichthyophis bannanicus. The sequence goes on from CM066031.1 coordinate 1,302,477,394, forward strand.
AAAGTTCATGCTTTGATTGAAAAAGTAGATGACCTAGAAAATAGGTCAAGGAGGAACAATATACGCATTGTGGGCATTCCAGAGTCGAGAACGGATGCTATGCTGATGGCATTGATGGAGACCTGGTTGCCGCAGGAGCTGGGTTTGGAAAGCCTGATAGGAAAAATTAAAGTAGAGCATGTCCACCGTTTGGGGCCTAAACTGGAGAGGCGACAGTGGCCCAGAGTGGTAATAGCAAGGATATTGAATTTCGAGCACAAGTGGCAGATGCTTCAAGCGTTTCGGAAGAAGCGAGATTTGGTTCTGGACAATCAGAAAATATTGCTGTTTCAGGATTACTCAGCAGCAGTCGCGGCAAAGAGGAAAGAAATTTCACCGCTATACGCGACTCTATTTCAGAAGCAGATGTGTTTCACCCTGGCCTTTCCAGCAACGTTACGAGTGATGTATGAGGGGAAAAACCATGTTCTGACCTCATTTAAAACAGCACAGAAGTTTGTGGAGGACTTGGACAAGAACGGACACGGGGAGAGCCCAGTGCAATGAGGAAAGCCGCATAAGGAGGCTGAGTGATTGGGGCCTCGGGTCCGGAAGGGCAGAGCAGAGGGAGGAAAAAAAGTTATGGTTGATTTATGTTGATAGTCTGTATTCACTAATTTGACAAGTGTGTTAGGTGTGTATTAGATTCCGGTCCCAGGAAGACTTTATTACGTGATAACCAGGGTTACCTAAAGCGTATAAAGTAACTGGAAATTGTTATGAGAGGTGTAAGAGAAGTGGGAGGCGGAGGGAGATATGCGGGAAGGGCAGGGCAGCCCTGCAGCGCCCAGTGGGGGGACTGTGACTCGGCTAAGCAGTGCTGATGGTGGTGAGAGTAAATGTTTTATGGGGGAGGAGGGGTAGGGGGGAAGGGGATGGGGAGGAGGGAGCGGAAGGGGGAAGGGGGACGAGATGGGGAGAGGTGGTGGGCGGGTAGGGGAGAGGAACTAAGAGGACCAGGAAGAGACGGGGAGGGGGGGAAGGGGAGTTGGAAGGGTTAAGCAGGAACAGCAATGGGGTGCATGGGATCTGAGAGATGATATCCTTTCTGAGGGGAAATGGGTGGCTGATGGGGCTTAGATTGGGAGTTGAGGCTGGGCAACTCTCAATTGAAGCTATTGGAAGAATGTTTTTTACTGAGGGGAGGAGAGGGTGGGAGGAAGGATAGAATGGGGTCTGAGTTGAGAAACATGAAATTAAATTTTGACAGAATTTAGCATGTTTAATCGCGCAATGAGATTGATATATTGCACTAGTTCACCAGCTCCTGATTTTCATTTGTACTCAGCATCTGATGCTTCTTGTCTCAGTCTCCAACAGTACTTGGCCAGCATTGATGGGTTTCAGTTGCCCTGATGCCACTTTTCCATTTTCACAGTATCCTGGTGAAACCTTTCACCATATTGTCACTGACTGCAGCAATATTAGCAGGGAAGAAGTACAAGTGTGAATGCAGAAAATGAATCTTCAGCAACATGTTGCACTTCATGGTTTTGTATGTTTGAAGCAAGTTGTCAATCCGCTGGACATAGTTTAGTGCCCTGTAATTGGCAGGAAAATCCTCAGCATCATCCCTGAATACCTTCCATGCAATTTTCTCAGGCCCCATTAGTAGATCTTTGAACCGCTTGTCAATGATGATGTGTCTGACTTGTGGACCCACAAAAATGCCTCCCTTGGCATCAGTTATTCCTGAAAACGTCTCAAATATCGAAAACCTTCACCTTCTTTCTTCATCTCTTTCACGAAGTTTTTCATTATTCTGAGTTTTATATGAAGAGGAGGCAAAAGTATCCTAAGTGTGTCGGCAAGTGTTTCATGTGCCATATTTTTCTACCCTGGAACCAAACGCTTACAAAGCGGCCAGTTCTTTTTAATTTAATGAGACTCTCAAGAACGGGAGTCTACTACTGCTACTACTACTAGTACTATTAATCATTTATATAACACTACAAGCCATAAGCAGCGCTGCACAAACACATATAGAAGACAGCCCCTGCTCATAGAGCTTACAATCTAACCAAGATAGAGAGCATAAAACAAGAAAAACAAGGGGCTCAATAGAGAAGGACACACAAGAAGAACAAGGGATTAGACTCCAAAAGCGACCTCAATGAGGTAAACCTTTAGCATGGATTTGAAGAGGGGGAGGGAAGAGACTTGACATAAAGATACAGGAAGTTTGTTCCAGGCATAAGGAGCAGCAAGGTGAAAAGAATCAAAGTCAGGAGTTGGCAGTAGAAAAAAAGGGCATAGAGAGAAGAAAGCCATAGGAGGAGCAAAGTTCACAAAGAAGGGTGTAGGGAGAGAGGAAAGGTGAAAGATAATGGGGGGCATTAGAGTGAATGCATTTATATGTAAAAAGGAAAAGTTTGAATTGGATAAGGAAATGGAAGGGGAGCCAGTGAAGTTATTTCAGAAGAGGGTTATATGAATGTATCAGGGCTGGCAGACGATTAGCCATGCAGCAGAATTCGGGCTAGATTGATGAGAAGAGAGATGATACCGAGCGAGACCTGCATGAAAGAGGTTGCAATAGTCAAGACAGGAGGTGACCAAAGAGTGGACAAGAGTTTTAGTAGTGTGTTCAGAGAGGAAGGAGTGAAATTTGTTAATGCTGTAGAGAAAGAAATTACGGGTTTTACTATCTGTTGAATACATGTGGAGAAGGAAAGGGAGGAGTCAAAGATGACCCCAGGTTTGCGGGCAGAGGTAACAGGAAGAAGAAGAGTGTTGTCAACAGTGATGGAGAAAGGAGGAAGGGGGGGAGGAGGGTTTAGGGAGAAAGATAAGAAGTTCAGTTTTAGCCATGATCAATTTCAGATGACGGTGCAACATCCAGGCAGCGATGTCAGAAAAGCAGGCAGAGATACGAGTTTGGGGTGAAAGAAAAATGTCAGATATAGATAGATAGATTTGAGGAGACCCTATCATTTCAACGCCGGCGATTGGATGCCAGTCATTTTGACATCGACTGTTTGACGCTGGTTCATTTCGACGCAAGATTATTAGCTGTAGATGCGATTATATGTCAATTCGTCAATTAACACCACACCGCTTTAACCTTATGGTCATATGCTGAAATAGTGTATATGTTATGGTAAATGTGATAAATCTGGTGATTATTAATAATAACTGGCTATTATTAATAATCACCTATTAATTACCTTGTCCGTAACATATATATAAACTCTAGTGCAGGGATTCCCAACATCATTGTGGTGCAGATTCATTTGAGATTGAGAAAAGGAGTCGCAGGTGCAAGCCGAATTTCTGAGAAAAATAATTTAAGTTTTATGTACATTTATTATAAAAGAAACAAGGTACAATTAGTGAGATCTTTGACATTGTATTCCATATGCTAATTTCTTAAAGTTGCTAGATCTAGAGAGATTTTAAAAGCTAAAATAACGTTTTATTTTTCTTGCTTTTAAGGCTTAATTTTTTTTCGTTATTTTAATACTTTGAAGCGGGTGCATGCAAAGAACTCCGAAAGCGCACTTGCGCCCACGTTCACAGGGTTCGGAACACCTACTCTAGTGGAAGTTAGCTTGTATTTTGTGTTAATTTATTTTAATCCAAATTATAAAAGTAGAATGGAAAGCATTAAATCCAAAAACGCGGAAGAGATGGCATTTGTTCTCATTCAACAAATTAAGTGGAGATGGGAGTAAGAAGTTCTGGAGATGCGAAAAACGTGATAGCCATAAATGCAAGGCACGACTACATACAGATGCTGCCACAAATGCAGTTCTATGTTTGTTGAACTCTCACACAGATGGAGGCAACGCTGGGGGAGTACAAGCGGCAAGAATTATATGTGACATAAGATGACGGGCAGAAGAAACCCAAGAAATTCCATCAGTTATTGTCAAAAACGCCTTAGAAGGGGTTTCACTTGCTGTGAGAGGACAAATGCCAAACAAGGACGCAATCCGATTAATGATAAGACGGAAACGAAACGTTACTAACGCTGCGCCTCCTCAGCCGATCGATAGGGGTTCAACTGTTATTCCAGAGGCTTACAAAACATACAAATTTGCTGAAGGACAGCAAGAGCCCTTTTTGTTGATTGAGAATGGTGTAGGTGATGCAGACCGCATTCTGGTCTTTGGTCGTGTATCAAACTCCAACTGGAGCCACCAGATGAAAAAGATCTACATGGATGGACCCTTTCGGTCTGCACCTTCTCTTTTTCGACAAGTGTATGTTATCATGGCAGAGAGGAATGGTTTTGTATTTCCGGTACTTTACGCACTATTGCCGAGAAAACAGGAGGTGATCTACCAACGAATGTTTTCCAGCATCAAGAATATGTGGCCGCACTTCAACCCTACATCAAGTTCAACTGATTTTGAACTGGCAGCCCTTAACGCCATGAAAGTCATTTCCTACAGCTCATATGTTCGGCTATCTTTTCCACTTGGTGAAAAATATGCGCAAGAAACTGGTACACAAAGGACTTATGACTACTTAGAACAATGATCCAGATTTCAGCAAGAATGATTGTGGCCTTAGCATTCGTTCCACCAGAAGCACTAGAAAACGTGTTTGAGGAATTAATGGATGCTACACCAGATTTACTATGTCCTGTCCTGAATTGGTTTGAGGATAACTATATGGGGCGCTTTTCTCATCGTGGAACCCGTCTCCATGCGGTTTTTTCTCATAGTACATGGAGCGTGTATGATAGGACTATTAATGGTGATGATAGCACAAACAATCACATTGAAGCTACTCACCGTCGAATGCAGTGTGAATTAGGTGTGGACCATCCAACGCTGTGGAGGTTTATAGACGGTATTCAAAAATTACAGTTGGGCCAAGATCAGGATTACGAGCAGTTCGTCCGTGGAGAACTTCCACCCCCACAAACGATCTAAGTACATTAGAGCGGAGGCTAGGATCAAGAACATTGTCACCACTTTCAGTAATCACACTCTTCTTGAGTTTTTACCTGGTGTTGCACATAATCTTCAAATAGACTGATTAGTATCATAAAGTAAACATTTTTTCATATTTTTAGCATTATCGATCATTAATTGCATTAAGCTTTTTCATGTTATCATGTAGTTGAAACTTAAGCTTTTTCATGTTATCATGTAGTTGAAACTTATTAAACTTATTAAAACATGCTAAACATAGGTTATTCATTGTATCACTCTTGGTTACAAACTTATTAAAACGTACAAACGTAGCTTACCACTAGAATTTATTGTTTAATTTAATCTGAGGCATTGAGGCATTGACGTAGAATTGCATCGACAATTAATAATCTGGCGTCGAAATGACTGGTGTCAAATTGCCGGTGTCTAAATGACTGTTGTTGAATCGTCTGCGTCAAAATGATCTGCTTTGAGATTTGAGGGTCATCAGCATAAAAATGATATTGAAAGTCATGGGAAGAGATGAGAGCACCAAAGGACTGGGTACAGAGAGAGAGAAAAGGAGAGGACCCAGAACAGACCCTTGGGGTACACCAACTGAGAGATGAATGACAGTAGAGGAGCCACTAGAACAAACACTGAAAGAGTGATTGGAGAGATAGGAAGAGAACCAAGACAGCACAGAGCACCTAAAACCAAGAGAAGATAATGTGTTGAGGAGGAGGTGGTCAACAGTAACAAAAGCAGCAGAAAGATTGAGCAGAATGAGAACTGAGTAAAGGCCTTTGAACTTAGCCAGGAACAAATCACTGGAGACTGTGGCAAAAGCCGTTTCAGCAGAATGAAAGGGATGAAAACCAGACTGAAGTGGATCAAGGAGGGCTTGAGAAGAGAGAAATTTGAGACAGCGGCGGAGAACTGCACATTCAAGAATTTTGGAAATGAATGGGAGAAGGGAGATGGGTCAATTAATTAGAAGGACAAGTAGGACCAATGAGGTTTTTTTGAGGAGAGGAGTGCTTACAGCATGCTTGAAGGTTCCAGAGAAGGTTGTCATGGACAGTGAAAGGATGAGAATATGTGAGATGGAAGGGATGATGGAGGAGGATATTGAGTTGAGGAGATGGGTAGGGATAGGGGATAAATATAACGCCCACAAATGGTTTTACTAATATTCATTTCACATTGCCATTCACTTCTATCAAGGTATTTGAGATCTCAGAATAGCGATATGCCCTACATTTAGCGACAAGTTCACCATAGGGACAAATGGACTCTCACATCACAGATCTCCAACCTTCCCTCATTTAAATTTATTAAAGTAAATTTATATACATATAATCCTGACAAGTACTTTTCAGTATTACTCTATTACCACCACTAATATACTAAAATTAATCAGCATTTCAAAATGAACACTGCCTTATAGCTCATATGAAAATATTAATCAGTGTCTCAAATTAAACTCCAAAATAACCATTCGTACCGATGGACAAACAAGCGGCAGCATCTGCAAGCAAACAAGAGCAAAAGGATCAAAACTGCAGTAACTCAATTCTAACGATAGTAATCAGTTACTTATCTGCTCAAACGCAGTCGTCCAGTTCTCCGCAGCTCTAGTAGACTCACAGCTCAGCAAACACGCTCCATTGCAGAAGCTGACAACAAGCCAATTCCTCAATCCTCCATGCTGCAACCACCCAAACACCCAACAAAGATCTTTGTTTTGCCAAAGGCTTCTTCAGGGTTTTCACAAAACAGTCAGGGAGTGTGATTGGAGTGGAGAGAGGGGTGCCGGATCGAGGAGACTGTGTCCGAGACTACCGGACTGCTCTGGTGGAGGCAACGCCGTTTTTGAGATCGGGCAGGCACGCCCGGGACAGTCTTCCCCTTCTGGGGTCTTTGAGGGAGCTTTAAAGTTCGCTGGAACATCTTCCCCCTTGGAGTGCGATTGGAGTGGAGAGAGGAGTGCCGGATCGAGGAGACTGTGTGCGAGACTACCGGACTGCTCCGGTGGAGGCAACGCTGCTTTTGAGATCGGGCAGGCACGCCCAGGACAGTCTTCCCCTTCTGGGGTCTTTGAGGGAGCTTTAAACTTCGCTGGAACATCGTCCCCCTTGGAGTGTGATTGGAGTGGAGAGAGGGGTGCCGGATCGAGGAGACTGTGTCCGAGACTACCGGACTGCTCCGGTGGAGGGAACGCCGCTTTTGAGATCGGACAGGCACGCCCAGGACAGTCTTCCCCTTCTGGGGTCTTTGTTTTCTTTTTCCTTTAAATTTATCCTCCCATCGTGACTGCGGAGCATGCTCTGAAGGGGCGTGTCTAAAGGGGCAGGTTCTGCCCCTTAGACGCCACTTCACTGTGTTGAGAGGAGGCGTCTAGGCCCTAATTGCAGCGTTTTAGCAATTAGTTCTGTTGCTTGCATGGTCTGTTCTCTCCCAGATAAGTATTTCTTTTTTTTTGTTTTCTTGTTATATTTGGATAATGGGTAAGCGAAAGGCCAAGACGGGCAATAAAACTCCTGGGACCGATACCGGAGGTTCTAAGCCGGTAGGTCCCATGGATAAACATCTATTTGCTTTTCCCCCTCCCCTGGCTCAATCCTCTCCCGACGGGGTTTCTTTGAGCCCCGATGGGAGATCCCCCCCCTCCTTGCCCTGGGTCTGGTCTTCCTGCCCCTTTATTACCTGGGGCGAATGGGGATTCAAAGGAAGGGATGAGTTTGCCGATTCCAGTTCCGTGTTTGACTCCTGAGGTTTGTTTGGAACTTCCGGAATTAACATCGGACGCTGAGGTGACCTTAAAGGATGTGTGGGGTGCTTTAAAATGTATAGATGTGAAAGTATCCTCAAAATTTAATTCCTTATGTACTTTTACTCAAGATGCTGCAGTTGCTCTGCAGCAACCAGATGAAAGGGTGTCTTCTATGGGTTTGGCTTTTTCTAAAATAGAATCCCAGGTGGTTCCGCTTCATTCGACTACTGCAGCTGGTATTAAGGATTCTTTATTTTTACATTCAAAAATAGAATCCCTGGAAAATTCTATGAGGACATGTAATCTTAGGTTTCTAAATTTTCCTCAATCACCATTATCTGCTAAGATCTTGTTAGATAAATATTTTAAAGAAATTTTAGCCATACCTGATATTATAGAAGTCTCTCAGATTTATTATATCCCTTCATCCTTGAAAAAGGTTAACCCAGCGGAAGGTGACTTGGATGAGATAACCCCCTCTATTTCTAACCTTACTGCCTTCATTGAAGATTCCTTGGAGATTATTTCATTACGGTCTACTCTGCTCGTCACCTTTTCTTCAGTGGCGACTAAGCAGCGAGTCCTTAAAGCATACTTTAGAGTTAAAGCTGCTAAATTTTGTGGGCAGGTAGTCAGTGTCTTTCCGGATATATCCCGCGCCTCCCAGATGCGGCGGAGGCAGTTTTTATCATTAAAGCCCCGTGTACTTGCATTGGGAGCCACATTTTTCCTGAGATTCCCTTGTAAGTGTGTCATCAATTTTGATGGCACTTCCTTTATTTTTGTGGATGTGGTGCATTTGGAGAAATTTCTGTTGGACCGACAGGGTGCTGTTGGGGATCATGTAGTCTGATTAATAATTATCCCTTCAATGAGTGGGCCAATAGGCCTAGATTTCCTGACTTGTTTCTATATTGTTTATCCAGTCTTGCTCCCATGATGTGGACTGTATCATATTTGTATTTCCTTTATTGATGTAAATGCTTTTCTTTGTTTCCGATTTTCCTTTTCCAATTGTGATTGATCTTTATATTTGGTGAGAAAAATAATAAAAATATTTTCACTACAAAACAGTCAGCAGCGAGTAACTTTTCAATTCGCCATGACCGGCTTTCTCCCAAAGTTTAGAATTGCTAAAAAACAGCGTCTGACGTCACTAGCTATAACGGAACTTCCAGCCTATGGAAACAATCTACGAACACACCAACCAATGAAAACAGACTTCAAGGCAATCAAACCACTCCCCCAAACACGTAAGCTTAACCACATCATTCACAATTGAACAGCATGCAATTGGAACTTCACAGTGCCCCTAACAAGCAAGGCTCAGATAAACCTCAGAAAAATAAAGTCCATTATATTTTATCGTTTAGGCCACAAGGAACTAATGCATTCAATTTATAAATCCATTGTTGCTCTTTTTGTAACAGCAAGCGCCCTCTATCTCCTCCTTGAATATTTGCAGGAACATGTTCCAATACAATGCAACGTAGATCTCCAAACTCATGTAACAACATAGAGCAGTAAGTTATCAGTGCACCATCCACATTCATTTTCTTGATACTATACTTATGCTCTGCCAATCTCACCTTCAGTGGACAAGTAGTTTTGCCCACATATATTTTCTTATATGGACATCGCAAAGCATAGATCACAAAAGAAGTAGTACACGTAGTATTGCTTTTTAATAAAAATTTCATATTTAAATGCTGAAACTTCTTTTCTTCCACCATCAATGGGCAAAAAATACAATGTCCACATTTGTCAATCCGTAAAAGATGGAAATTGATACAAACTCATCCTAAGCTTCTGAATAGTTCTTTCTGTGTGGCGTATAGTAGGGGGAGAAACTTTAGGGATAGACTTTGTTCAGCAGTGTCCCGGCCACTCTGTGTACAAGTGATAACAGGGCATGTTAAATGTGGACATTGTATTTTTTGCCTTGATAGCAGTGAATGGCAATGTGGAATGAATATTAGTAAAACCATTTGCGGGCATTATATTTATTTACTAAGCGATTTATTTGTTGGTTATATTGGGTTCTTAGTCTGGTTGTGTGGTAGGGATAGGGAGTCCCATTTGCAAATGAAACAACAGTACTTGGAATACCCAAGCTGCATTCCTAGTAGCAGTGCTACTACTTTTAGATCACCACAGATGTTCCAGTTGTAGTTATTGTACTGTATATTTTTCAACAACAGTTCCGTGTTTTCGTAGATTTCTTTCATGCGCACTGCATAGGCAATATGGTGGACATTAGATGGCTTTCAAGCTGACAAATTGATAAAAAAGTGATATTGTTGTGGGTCATGCTCACAACACAAAGCCATGAACGACTCATCAATATCATTGCAGAAACAGAAGCTGTCAACCAGTACAAATACATTTTTCATATCTTCTTGGCGGGTCCAAAAGACAGAAATTTCTGTATTTGGCAACAGCAAACCCCATCCTTACAATCTTGAACCAAGTAATTCAGCTTTTGTTTTTGACAAACTTAAGTCCCTCACCAAGTCATTCATTTCTGACTGTGTCATCAGATGAGGCACACCGGACATAAACAGTTCAAAACCTAGATCCATGTTGTTTTACCCATGTATTGTGGTATCTTCATCTGCCTCATCTAGGCTCTGTGTCTCTGATGGCTTTGATACTGGGATACTGTCATCATGCGGTACTGGTCTCATGGCTGAAGGCAGACTGGGTTATTCAATAGAGTTCTCATTTTTAGCAGAGAAGCTGGATACATTGGTCAGACAGAAGAAACAGTCTGTCACATGATCCTTCTGTTCTCGCCATATCATTGGGATTGCAAAAAAACATCGACTTCAGAGTACCTCTGAGCCAAGCTCTGAGAAAGACAGTTCATGTTGCACAGCAAATGTGAGGGGCCCAGGATTTGTCTTGATTGCCAACTTTTACAACCAAAGTACAGCTCGTATGCTTTAAGTGCAGTCGTGCTGCGCCTTTGAGGCTTAAGCATATACTCACCAGAAATGTAACAGAATGTATCGCTGATGTTGCGACATTGACAAGACATTTCTGCTGTAATAAATCATCATTTAGACAAGCAGCTTACATGTAAATGCTATTGTTAAGTACACAAACTGATATCAATGTCATATATAGCATCTGTGTATCAAAGCTGCTTTTATAGCCTGTCTGCTAGCATCCATCTCGACTACGCATGCCCATGCATTCCTGAACAGTAACATTTCCATTGCACGTTGTGAGCCTGCACTAAGTTCATACCCAGATATGCTTGGACTAAACAAAACAGCTTACTTTCTAGAAAACATATGAGTAGACTTAAAATATGCAAGGAAATCACAAAAATAGGCGATTGCAAAAAAATGGTGCATGATAGGAAAATTTCAAGGTGATTTTCTTGATCAGCAACCCAAAATCCGTATGATAGACCCAAAAATGTTCAGGAAGCAAAATCTTCATTGTCCAGTGCATATGGCATTGACCTTATGGCAGATGGTGAGCTTTTTGTAGGTACCCCCTTGTATACCCTCATTGCCTATCACAATGTCCAGGTGAGCAAGGATCCCCTGTAACATGAGATTTAGTTCCCCCTCAGTGAAATTGTACTTTTTGTGGGAACCTTTGGAGCCATTTCCCAGTGAGAACAAAAGCTTCGGAGATGCATATTTCAACTGAAGAGTACCCAATTGGAGACGTGGAAGTTTTCAGAATACAGTGAGCCGTGGGTGGCCCCGCAAACAGACACCTATATATGCAGAATATGAGTGGAATTGCACCCATGGGACATATGCAGCCTATGTGGAATCTGTCTCATACTGTATAAAATATTAATGTACACACATTGAGTACATGCATACATTTACATTAACTTTGGAGTAGGTGTAAGTGTGCGCAGCGGTATTTGTGCACTATGGGGACTGGTTATGGGTACCAAATTTATAAAATGCACATAGGTACTGTGATGAAGAAGCCCATACTGAACATATGGAATTAGAAGAAAAGGATGATTTTACCTTTAAACAAACTGACAGTCAGGCTGCACACACATTTCAGCGTTTGCAAGAGAGAGGCAAGCATAGGGAAACGGGAGCTAGGCTGACACACCCAACCTCTGACGTAACTACAAGCCTGGAACCTAATTACACACACCTGTTCAGGAAGGCAGACCCAAGGCTCAAGGAACAGGAATATAAACCCTGGCTAGGAGAAAGCAAGGGAGGAGTTGGTGATTGGAGTCTCGCTGAGAGAGCCGGTAAAAGTGTTGATGAGAATACTGACTGGAGAGGTGGTTGGAGAGACGGTTGGAGAAGAGCTGGGAGGAGACCTTTGAGGAAACCCAGCTGCAGTTCTGGAATTGAAGCAGACAGAGCAGAAGGTGAGAAGGGACAGACTGCTGTCAGAAACCTGCCTAGAGGGAGACAGCAGAGAGACCTTCAGACCTCATTGCCAGATAAAAAGCTTCAGGGAGCTCACAGGTGGGAACCTAGCACAAACCCCAGGGGTTTGCAAAGCTCAGTTTGGGACTGGGAACCAGAGCAGTGCTCCAGACAAGAATTCCAAACAGGGAATCAGAAAGTGTTTCCCTACAGCTAGAAAAAGCTAGCTGAACAAAGCCAGAGAGGAATCTCCACAACCTCAGGTATTTCCAATCCTTACCATATAGAACTGTGCCCAAAGGAAGCACCAGGGGTCTTAGGGGGAAATTATCCTAAGCCGTATAATAACAGCTTAAAGCCAAACTCCTTAGTTCCAGAGTTTGAAGAGATGCAACAGGACTTTAATGAGAGTGACTCAGCAGAAGTGCCTATGGACTGTACACTGTGTTTGGCAGATGATATAGAATCCCTTTGCTAAAGGTGTATGAGGGAGTTGAGTGTGAACAAAGGGAAAGAAGATATTTTCCTTTGTGAGAAGAAGCTGTTATGTTTTCTATCTGTTACACGTGATATGCATTGCACGTTTTGTGAGCAAAGAGTGTGAAGCTCAATCAGTTTAAGTTTTGTAAATATCCTCGAGCAAACACCTGAAGAGTATCCTGATTTAATCTGCACTGAATCTTTTTGTTGGGGAATAAATTCTTGTCATTTTGCCTTACCACTGGTCTCACAACTATTTCCTTATCAGAGGTCAAAAGAACTACCACTCCCAGCAGGCATAGCGGGAGCAAAAGGTTTTATCTCACCTTCTGCAAGGAGCATATGATGGCAACCCTAACCCTCTGAGCCCTAGATGGAGGGCTGGGGCTTGACAGTACATATGTTGTTGTTAAGTGCCGTCGAATAGGTATTGACTCATGGCGACCCTCTGGATAGTTGTCCTAAATTGTGTTTAGTCTTAGGTCAGGCGGCTCATTGTTGACAGATTGGCACCCATAGCTGCTGTTATTGTATCAACCCATCTCATTGCTGGCCTTCCTCTTTTGCGTTGACCTTCAACCTTGCCAAGCATGATATCTTTCTCTAATGATCTCTTTCTTTGCATGATGTGTCCAAAGTATGAAAGTCGAAGTCTTGTCATTGGAGCTTCTAAAGAAAGCTTAGGCTTAATCTCCTCTAGTACTGACTGGTTTGTTCTTCAGGCAATCCGTGATATACAGGGTATTTATCGCCAGCACCATAATCTAAAAGCATCAATTTTCTTCCTGTCTCTCTCTTTCACTGTCCACCTTTCGCATCCATATGATGTTATTGAAAATGCCATGGCTTGAACAAGTCAAATTTTTGTATGGAGAGAGACATCTCTGCTCTTTAGAATCTTGTCTAGGTCCTTCACAGTCATTCTGCCAAAAGCAACACATCATCGGATTTCTTGACTGCTTGTTGCTTCTTTATTGATAGTTGATCCAAGTAGGTTAAAGTTGTCCACTATTTCAATTTCTTCTCCATCAATGATGAATTTATAGATTTTGCCAGTTGTCATGATCTTTGTCTTCTTTATATTAAGGTGCAGCCCCATTTTAAGACTATATTCCTTGATCTTGAGAAGAAAATGTTTCAAATCGTCTTCACTTTCAGCCAGTAATGTGGTATCATCAGCATAGCGAAGGTTGTTGATGAGTCTTTCACCAATCTTCACAACTCTGTTGTCTTCATACAATCTAGCCTCTCTGATAATTTGTTCTGCATATAAATTAAACAGGAAGGGGGAAAGTATGCAACTTTGTCGTACACCTTTGCGAATTTTAAACCATTCTGTTTCTCTTTGTTCCTTCTTGATGAATGTAAAGGTTGTGCAAGAGAATGATCAGATGTTCTGGTATACCCAAGCTTCTTAATGTGGCCCAGAGTTTCTCATGGTTTACACAGTCAAAAGCCTTGCTGTAGTCAATAAAGCACAAATAGATATACTTTTGGTATTCTTTAGTCTTTTCAAGGATCCATCTCACATCTGCAAAGATTTCTTGTTCCTTACCCTTTCCTGAACTCTGCTTGCACTTCAGGTAGTTCTTGTTCCAGGTATGGTTGTAGTCTCCGTTGAATAATCTTCAGTAGAATGTTGCTGGTATGTGGGATCAGAGCGATTGTGCAATAATTCCCACAGTCAGTTGGATCACCATTCTTTAGTATTGGCATAAACACAGATCTTTTCCAGTCAGTTGGCCATGATGTTGTCTTCCAAATTTTCTGGCAGAGCTTTGTAAGAATGGTAACAGCTGCATCAGATTGCTGTAATACTTTTATGGGAATGCCATCAATGCCTGGTGCTTTGTTCGTTGATAAGGCTTTCAATGCTACTTCGAGTTCTTCTTTCATCAGCAATGGTTCCAGATCATAAGGTGCAGGTTGAAACAGCTGTTCCACTTAATTTTTATCATATAAAAACTCTGTATATTCTTTCCACCTTTTCTTGATCTTCTCAGCATCATTCAACATATATCCTTGAGCATTTTATAACATTCCAATTCGAGGCTGGAATTTTTTTTTTTTTTTACTCTCATAGCTTTAGGAAAGCAGATCTCGTTCTTCTAATAGTCTCTACTTCTATTTCCTTGCAAGTGCCATTGTAGTACTTCTCCTTGTCTTGATTTGCAGCATGTTGGAAATCTCTGTTGAGTTCTGCAATTGCCTCTCTTTCTCCTCTGGCTTTAGCTTCTCTGCGTTTCTGGTCAATTTCCAATGTTTCTTCGGTCATCCATTTTGGCTGTTTTTGCTTTTTCACCTTTTGTAGAGACTTCTCACTTTCTTCCAACACAACTTTTTTGGTATCACCCCATAACTCTTCTGGAGCTCTGTCATTTGTATCTAAAGCAGCAAATCAATTTTTCAGGCAGTCTTTAAATTACAGTGGTATATTCTCAAGGTCATATTTCGCAACATTCACGAGTGGCTTGCTCTTTTTCAACTTTAGCTTCAGTTTGCATACTAGTAGTTGGTGATGTGTATCACAGTCAGCTCTAGGTTTTGTCTTTGTTGATGTTATAGAGCTTTTCCATTGTTGACTTCCACAGATATAGTCAATTTGATTTTTGTACAATTCATTGGATGACGTCCATGTGTACAGTCACCACTTGTGTTGCTGGAAGAAGGTGTTTGAAATGAATAGATAATTGATCTTGCAGAATTCTATCAGTCTTTCTCAAGCTTCATTTCTGTTGCCTAGTCCATATTTTCCAACAATTTTGCCTTCTTTTTTGTTGCCAACTTTTGCGTTCCAGTCTCCCATGACTATCAGGATATCCTGTTTGCATGTTCTGTCAATTTCAGCTTGTATTTGTTCATATAATTCATCAATTTCATCCTCTTCTGCAGCTGTTGTTGGGGCATATACTTGAATTATAGTTGTGTTGATAGGCATTCCTCTTAGACAAAGAGAAATTAAGCATTCACTGACTGCATCGTATTTCATTGCAGTTCTTGCAAGTTTCTTCAATATGCCAAATGTGCTGCTGCAGTGTCATCTAGAAAGCGTAGTTACTCACCTGTAATGGGTGCTCTCCAGGGACAGCAGGAATCAGTCCTCACTTATGGGTGATGTCGACTCTGACGGAGCCCACACGTAGCAATTCCCCATCTTTCAAAGAAAGCCTTTGGGATTGCTGCCAAGCATGCATGGTCCTTGCCATCTTCCTCAATCAGGTCCCATAGCTAGAGCCCTACTAAGCAGATGGCAAGGGAAAGACAAAAATTGCAACTCTTCAGGGGAGGTGGGATAGTAGTGAGGATTGATTCCTGCTGTCCCTGGAGAACACCTGCTACAGGTGAGTAACTACTCTTTCTCCAGGAACAAGCAGGAAGTCGAGGAGAAGGATCGTGCGTGATGCAGCCAAGTTCCTGTGATGAGCCAGTTGTTAAGGTAGGGGAAGACGGATATGCCCTACTGCCTGAGGAAGGCAGCGGCCGCGGAGAGACACTTTGTGAAAACCCATGGTGCAGACACGATCCCGAAGGGGAGCACCCTGTATTGGTAGTGCTCCTCTTTTACCCTGAAGCACAGGTATTGCCTGTGTTGGGGATGGACTAGGATGTGGGCGTAAGCGTCCCTGAGATCCAAGGAGCATAGCCAATTGCCCCGCTGAAGAAAGGGCAGTAGGATGCCAAGCAATAACATTTTGAACTTCTCCCGCACCAGAAACTTGTTTAGGTTCCTGAGGTTGAACGAGGAAATAGCAGGAGTAGACACACAGCCTTGAAGGTGCAGTGGTACCTTCTCGACCGCCCGCTGGGTGAAGAGGTTGGACAGGTCCCACTGCAACCAAGTCTGATGTGAGGGAAACTGAGTAGGACCCAGGTGTTCGACATGATCGACGACCACTGTGGGGTGAAAAGGGACAGGTGTCCCCCCACTGGCCGAAGTGCTGCAGAGGGGCGAGAGGCTATGCCGTCAGCATCAAAAGCACTGAGCAGGTTGGGGTGGTGCCAGTGGTTGGGCTTTGGGCCCTTTAGGCTTGCAATGGCCGTGTGCTCCCCCCTTTCCCTGCACAATAGTGGTTGGTGTGAGGATGGGCGAGAGGGGCAGGTAACCCCGGTAGAGGAGCCCCTTTCTTTGGAAGAAAGGCTTGTTGGTTTGCTGCTTCTTCTGAGGGAGAGAAGAGGTCTAACGCAAGAGGCGAACTCCGTTTCTATCATGGCAGCCTTATCTCCCATGGGCTTACCAAACACTTGTTCGCCAAGGGAGGGGATGTCCAGGAGCTTCTCCTGGACCTATTGCCTCAGGTCCAAGGACTGGAGCAACGCCTGGCATCTGGCCCCGATGCCGGCGGACTCAAATCAATCATATGTGGCACGGGAGAGGTACTTTGAGCACTCCACGATGGACCACAGGAGGGTTTGGAACCTGAGAAGGGGTTCACCCCTGAGATGTGCAGAGAACCCGCCGAGCTCCTTGGAACATGCCCATATACAATTGGTATGCCTGGATGCGGCATGTGAGCATGAACCCCTGATAGGTTTTGCGCCCAAGGGCGTCAAGGGCTCTAGACTCCCTGCCCAGGGGGACCGAAAAGTGTGAATTCAGGCTCTTTTGTTTCTGCATCACCAATTCCATTGCCATGGAGGTGTGTGGAAGCTGGGTCTTCCAGAAACCTGAGCCGCATTGGACCCTGTACATAGTGTCGAGGCACTTGCTCACAATGGGGACCGAAGCAGATGTCTCCCACATGCGGAGGAGCAGTCTGGACAAAATGGGAGGAACTGGGACAGTAAGAGACTCCCGTGGCGGGGACTCATACTGAAAGATGTCAAGCTCCTCAGCTCGTGGTTTCTCTTCAGCATGCGTAGCCAGATTGAGAGCCCATGCCATGTCCCGCATGAACACTAGAAAGGATATGCCCTCCAGCAGCGAATGCCTCTGAGAGATGGGCCTGTGGGCACGGGTCTCCGGGGAGGTATCCCTGTCGGACTCCCAGCCCGGGAGGTCAGATTAGGAGTCCAACTCGGGCTGGTCACCCCGTCCAGAGGCAGAGGCCTGCTTGGAGCCAGAGCCCTTGGAAGAACTCGTTCACGAGGAACAGGAAGGCAAGTGAGACCGACGCCAAGGACCCTCACGAGGCCCATGGCTCTTGGGGGTTTCCACGGCAGATTTAGGTGTCCCTCTCAAGGGAACCTCGGTCTCGAGGTGTGGGCCAGCAGTGCTGGGCATGATCACCTGCTGGGCAGCTAAGAAGGCAGAAATGCTGCACTCTAGTGTGTCCCTGTGATGCCGACGCCAGGGTTACTGGGTCTGGCGTGGAGGAGGAGAGCGGGTACTCGCCAGGACGACCCTCAGGAGACCAGATTGCACGAGGCCTCCGTGTCTCTATGAGGTACCTTTCGAGGCCGCTTCTTGTCCAACTCTCGGGAATGCTGGGGGGGCTGAGCAACTGAGCGCGGGAGTGCTCATGCTTACCTGGAGCCCCCGACAGCAACTTTGAGGTTTTCTTCTTCTTGCATCTCTCCACTTCAGGGGATCCCTGAGCGGCGTGCTGCCTTGAATGTGGGGCCGAAGTGGGGGCTCCCACCAACGGAGGAACGACCGAGGGTGCCGCCGGAGATTCCAGGGCTACCTTCTAGAAAATGTCATCCGACTTCTGCTTACGACTTAGCAGTGCTTTGGAGGACATTTTCTTGCAAAGAGAACAGAGCTCCGGGTCATGGTTGGCCCCAAGACACCAAAGACAGCAGTCATGGGTATCTGTGAATGACATGTTTTTGGAGCATCTGTCCAATTTTTAAAACCAGTGGTCATTGGGGCAAAAAGGGCCCCCGCTAGGTCGAAGACCTTTGTGGCCAGCGGTTGAAGGAAAAAAAGGGTGTTAAGCCCGCAAAAAGATATTTTCACACGACAGGACGTCTACTTGCTCAAGGGAAAAAGAGAGCAGGGGAAGGACGGGTGGAGGACCGGTGTTACCAGAAAGAACACAGGCCAGATGCCGAAAACGAAACACTTTTTCCGAGGGACAAGGATGTGCATCCAATGGGCTCCGCGGAAAAAAGGAGACTGAGCAAGATGGCACCTTTGGGCGGGAAAAGGACAACGCATGCGTGGCAGCAATCCCATAGGCTTTCTTTGAAAGCTGGGGAATTGCTCTGCGCAGGCTCCGTTGGTGCCGATGTCACCCATAAGCGAGGACTGACTTCCTGCTTGTTCCTGGAGAAGAAAGGAGATCCTGGATTCTCTATAGAGAGAACTATTCAGGTAACTGGTAACAGAACCCACACATGAAGGGGCCATACTGGACTTGGTGCTTACTAATGGTGAAAGCATTTCTGATGTTATAGTGGGAGATCATTTTGCATCCAATGATCACCAGATGGTGTGGTTCAGTATTAGGACTAGGGCTGATAAAATCCATTCTAAAGCGAGGGTCTTCGACTAAGAAAACTAACTTTGCCAAGATGGGCTAATACCTCAGCTGGGGGATGTTGGGTGTTTTTTCTTGGTCTGGCACCTGTGCATCTTGGGAGACCCTGTCAGTAGTTAAGGGCAACCAACCTTTTTGTCAAAATAGTAAATAAAACGTAAAAGGAAAAGGAGACCACTATGGTTTTAAAAAGAAGTGCTGAACAGGTGAAGAACATGTGATCCTCCGCCAACAGTGTTCCATTCTGCTGCTGCCCAGATGGGTGTTTTTTTTCTTGCTCTGTGCATCTTGGGAGACCCTGCCAATAATTAAACTATGAAAGGGAGACTGATAAAATGAGGAAAACAGTTAAGAAAAAACTAAAAGGAGCAGTTGCAAAGGTTAAAGACGTACATCAGGCTTGGCTGTTGTTGAAAAATACTATCTTGGAAGCCCAGACCAACTGTATTCCACGCTTTAAGAAAAGTGGAAGGAAGTCCAAAAAACTGCCAGCATGGTTTAAAGGTGAGGTCAGAGAGGCTGTTGTTGCCAAAAAAGCATCTTTCAGGAAACGGAAAAATGAGCCAAACGACGAAACCTGGAAACAGCACAAGCACTGGCAAGTCAAATGCAAGGCATTGATAAGGCAGGCAAAGGGAGAGTTTGAGAAGAACCTTGCTGCGGAAGCAAAAACGCGAATTAAAGACCTTTTCAAGTACATTCGTAGCAAAAAACCTGTGAGAGAGTCAGTTGGTCCACTAGATGATAAAGGGGTTAAAGGAGCACTAAGAGGCGACAAGGCGATAGCGGAGAGACTGAATGAATTCTTTGCTTCATTCTTTACTGAGGAAGATGTAGGGATGTTACCCATGACTGAAGTGGTATTTAAAGGTGTGGAAGAATTGAAGGAAATATGGATACATCGGGAAGATGTATTACAACTATTAGATAAACTGAAGAGTAGCAAATCACCTGGCCGGATGGTATACATCCAAGGGTGTTGAAAGAACTGAAATATGAGATTGCAGACCTGCTATTAGTAATCTGTGAACTATCATTAAAATCATCTCTAATACCTGAAGATTGGAGGATCGCCAATGTAACACCAATTTTTAAAAAGGGTTCCAGGGGTGATCCGGGAAACTACAGACCGGTGAGCCTGACATCAGTACCAGGAAAAATGGTAGAAACCATCATAAAGAATAAAATTACTCAGCATGTAGATAGTCATGACCTAATGGGAGACAGCCAACATGGCTTTAGACAAGGAAGATCATGTCTTACTAATCTGTTATGTTTTTTTGAAGAAGTGAATAATCAGGTGGACAAAGGTGAGTCGGTTGATATTGTGAATCTGGACTTTCAGAAAGCCTTTGACAAGGTCCCTCATGAGAGACTTTTGGCAAAACTAAAGAGTCATGGGATAGGAGGCAGTGTACTATTGTGGATCAGGAACTGGTTAAAAGATAGAAAGCAGAGGGTAGGGCTAAATGGCCAATTTTCCCAATGGAGAAAGGTGAATAGTGGTGTACCCTAGGGATCTGTGCTGGGTCCGCTGCTTTTTGACATATTCATAAATGACCTGGAAAGTGGAATAACGAGTGAGGTTATCAAATTTGCAGATGACACAGAACTATTTAAAGTTGTTAAAACCCAAGAGGATTGTGGAAAATTGCAAGAGGATCTTGATAAATTGGAAGACTGGGCATCAAAATGGCAGATGAAATTTAATGTGGACAAGTGCAAGGTTATGCACCTAGGGAAGAACAACCCAAACTATGGTAACACGATGCAAGGTTCCACATTAGGAATTACCACCCAGGAAAAAGATTTAGGCGTCATTGTGGATACCATGTTAAAACCCTCGGCTCAGTGTGCAGCAGCGGCCAAGAGAGCAAATAGAATGCTAGGTATGATAAGGAAAGGAATGGAAAATAAAACAAAAGATATTATAATGCCTCTATATCGTTCCATGGTGAGACCGCACCTTGAATATTGTGTGCAATTCTGGTCGCTGTATCTTAAAAAGGATATAGCGATTTTAGAAAAGGTTCAGAGAAGAGCCACCAAAATGGTAAAGGGGATGGAAGGATACTCCTATGAAGAAAGGCTAAAAAGGTTAGGGCTCTTTAACCTGGAAAAGAGACGGCTGACGGGAGATATGATAGAAGTCTATAAATTGATGAACGGAGTGGAACGGGTAAACGTAGATCGATTGTTTACCTTATCAGAATATAGAAAGACTAGGCGACATGCAATGATGCTACAGGGTAAACTATTTAAGACTAATAAAAGAAAATATTTTTTCACTCAACGTGTAATCAAACTCTGGAATTTGTTACCGGAGGATGTAGTAAAGGCTGTTAGTGTAGCTGGGTTTAAAAAAGGTTTGGACAAGTTCCTGGAGGAAAGGTCCATAAACCATTATTAAGAAGGGACCCAGGATATCAATGCTTGAACCAATACAAGCATTGTGGAACCTGTGTCCCTTGGGTAAACTGCTAGGTACATATGACCTAGATTGCCCACTGTTGGAAACAGAATACTGGGCTTGATGGACCTTGGTCTGACTCAGTATGGCATATCTTATGTTCTTATGTACTGATAGCTTAGCCCTCAGCATCACCGATGCACACAAGTCCTCACAGCACTACAAGCTGCCAACCAAGTAAGGGAGGTACATATATTACCTTCATAAAATAGACACTTTTTTGGACTTCTCAGAGGCATCCTTTTATAACATGAAGCCCTTAGTAAATAGACTCCTGAGATTGTAAGCTGTTTAGTACAGGGAAATATCTGCTGTATCTGAAAGTAACACACCCTAACAACAGGGATAGAAAGACAATTGATATAAATCTAAAATCCAAAATTGTCTATACTAATGCATCAACAATCAATTCAAAAACTACAAAGGTAATAGTGTAGTTCTTTAACTATTGTTTAAGGTAAAAGTACCTTAAGATATTTTCATATGTTGTTTTTGTAGCTATTTGCCTGTTTAGTCCACCAAAATTTGTAGTTCTGAAAATCTAACACTTGGGGGCATGTTTACTAAACCCCACTAACACCATGCGGTTTACTGCACGATAAGTACACTGTGATGACAGTTAGCACAGGGCAGTGCAGTAAAAGCCCTGCGCTAAACATTAGTGTGGGACAAGGAGGTGACTGGGCAGGTTTGGAACAGAGCATGGACACCGACAGCACATCATGGTTACCTTTGCCATCACATTAAATTTCATCCACCATTTGGTAATAGTCAGTCTTATCAGGTCCTCCTGCAGTTTCTCACAATCCATATCTGCTCTAACAAGTCTGAAGAATTCGGTGTCATGCAAATTTAATCACCATGCTGTTTGTTTGCAATTCTAGATCATTCATAAATATGTTAAAAAGCACCAGTCTCAGATCCCTGGGGTACTACACTAGTCACCTTCCTTCATTCAGAAATTTGATCATTTATTTATTTGATTTCAAAATCAGTGTGCTTTACACAGAACAAAATAAGTATTTTACATTAAACAGGTATCAAAGAACACTACAATAGACGTCTAGCATTGCATAATAAACATATTACATTGAAAAGGGGTGTAAACCTGGGTAGTACAGGGAGAACTAAGTTACAAGTATAGGTCCATACGCAGTTAGGGAGGTCGGAACGAGGGTGTCAGCAGACAAAGTCTTTATCATAGCTATGGAATATTGTCATAGTATAGTTGGAACAAATGAGTCTTTATTACTTTCCTGAAGGTTGATAGGTCGGAGATGGATCAGATCAGGGATGGTGTTCCAAAGAATTGGTCATATAATGAGAAAGCTCAGTTCTTAGCGGCTTGGGAACTCTTTCTTATTGCTGAAGAGGTGGTGAGTGTGTTTGTCATGTTTATCCTTCTCATTTTGTTGTTCGGTGTCCATTGCACAATTTCCGCAAGGGAGGTTGCAGAGAAGTAATGTACTACTTTAAATATCTTCAACAGAGCTTTGTAATTTAGGTGACTCGCTATTGGGAGCCAATGCAATTGCCTTAGGTTGAGGGTGACATGTTCAAATATGGAGACTCCATACAGGGTTCGGTCACAGTGTTTACGGCCAGTTGCAGAGGATGAAGTGTGTAGCTGGTAGACCATGGAGAATGATATTTGCATAGTCAGAGTGTGGAAGGATAAGTGCCTCAAATACGGTGCGGAAGTTAGAAGCCTCCAGTAGTGGACATAGATGATGTAGGGTCCTTATTTTGTGGTATATAGCTTTGGAAATATTCTTTATGTGTGTTTCCATATTCAGTTGTTGATCCAGGGTGACTCTCTTCTCTCTGTTTTTTTCTCTCTCAACCAGTTTACAATCCACAAAGGACATTGCCTCCTATGTCATGATTTTTTTTAAACTTCTTCAGGAGTCCCTGATATGTGTCTTTGCCAAATGTTTTCTGAAAGTCTAAAAACACTATATAAACCAGCTTACCTTAATTGACATGTTTATTCATGCCTTCAAAGAAATAGAGCAGATTGGTGAGGCAACACTTCCCTTAGATAAAATCCATGTTGACTTGGTCCCATTAAACCGTGTCTGTCCAAGTGCCCAGTAATTTTGCTCCACCATCTTGCTTGCACTGTTAGACTCACCAGTCTGTAGTTTTCTTGATCATCCTGAACCCCTTTTTAAAAATAGGCATTATATTGGCCACCCTCCAATTGACTGGTATTATATTCAATTTTCATGATATGTTAAAAATCACTAATAGTAGCTCTGCAATTTCATCTTTGAGCTCTCTCAGCGCTCTGGTCCAGGTAATTTGCTGTTCTTTAGTTTATCAATTTGTTCTACTACATCTTCCAGGTTCACTGAGATTTCAATCAGTTTTTCTGACTTATCAACAAATGCCCTTTCTGCCATGGCTAGCTTTCTCACATCTTCCTCAGTAAAGACTGAAGCAAATTCATTAGGTCTCTCAGCTATAGCCTTGTCCTCCCCGAGTGCCCTTTTACCCATTGGTTATCTATAGGTAGAACAAACTCTTTCCCTGACTTCTTGCTTTGAATGTATCTGAAAGAGATTTTATTGTGAGTTTTAATCTGTATAGCAAGCTTCTTTTCAAATTCTTTTTTTTGCCTTCCTTATCAGTGCCTTACATTTAACTTGCTGGTGCTTATGATGTTTCCTATTTTGTTCATTTGGTTCCTTTTCCATTTTTTAAAAGATTTTTTTTTGCTCTAATAGCCTCTTTCTCTTCACCTTTTAATCAGATGGCTGTCATTTGGCCTTCCTTCCACCTTTCTTAATGCGTGGGATGCATTTGGTCTGGGCTTACAAGATTGTATTTTAAACAATGTCCATTTGACCTTTGTAGCTTCTCCTTTTAGTTTCTTTCTAACCATTTTCCTCATTTTATTGTAGTCTCCCTTTTTGAAAATTAAACCCTGACAAAGTAGATTTCCTTTGCACACTCATTTCAGTTATTAACTCAAATGTGATCATATTATGATCACTAATGCTGAGTGGTCCCAACACAGTTAGCTCTCGTACCAATGCTCCACAAAGAACTGTTTAAAATAACTCCTTTTCTAGTCAGTTCCTGAACCAACTATTCCATGAAGCAGTCATTTATTTTATCTAGAAACGTTACCTCCCTAGCATACCGTGATATGACATTTATCTATCAATAATGGGGTAATTGGAATCTCCTATTATTATTGTGTGGCCAATTTTGCTAGCTTCCTTAATTTCTGATAACATTTCATCATATGTCTGCAAGATGGCACCCTTAGGCAGGAAGGGGACCACGCATGCGTGGTAGATCTCCCAAAGGCTTTCTTCAAAAGCTGGGGAGAGGTTTATTTATTTAACAGATTTTTTTTTATACCGCTTTATCATTTAGTCAAAGTGGTTTACATTGTAACTTAAGCTTGGTAATGCACATTCAACACAGACATTGATAACTTGGGTTCCTCTGAGGCAATGGAGGGATAAGTGACTTGCCCAAGGCCATAAGGAGTGCTAGTTGGTGCCGACGTTTCCCATATGTAAGTACTGATTCCTGCTTGTTCCCAGAGAAAGTAGAGCTGCACTACCATCAGTCCACTAAGGGTCAAGTTTCCATATAAGGAATGCATAACCTTATACAGGTAGTCGTCGACTTACGACCGCGTCTGGTTCCGACAGACCGGTCGTAAGTCGATCTGGTCATAAGTCGGCCTATGTTAAATTACTGTACTGTACTTACGCCAAACACCAGACCAAGTGAACCAAACGCCAGACGCAGCCTCCGTCCAGATAAGACAAGTAACTGGTTTAAAAAGCTAAACTAAAAAGGTGAAGGGCCTGTGCTGCGCTGCTTTTTCTTTTTCGGAGCCGTGACCTACCGCAGCTGGAGGGAGGGGGGGGAAGGTTATAGAAGGACAGGAGGGAGGGTGAGTGGGGCTCCACTGAGCAGATGGTTTGCTTGGCGGAGCGCTCGTCGTCTGCGTGGAAGAGCTGAAGGGCTGCGGGTGTGGGGAAAGCTCTTGCTGCAGAGGATTCAGGCGCAGGCAGCTTTGAAACTGAGAACCTGCTGCCGGGGTGCTGCGTTGTGAATCCGGCAAGACTTACGACCTATGCGATTTAAGACAATATCCTCGGTCGTAAAGTCGATCAGTCGTAAGTAACATAGGTCGTAAGTTGACGACTACCTATATAGAAGAATGACCCCTAGCAGTAGGAACCACTAGACACCATGAAAACCCTAACTGAGGTATGGCGTGGAAGGATTGAGATATGGACTCTGGGGGGAGGTGATCTTTGGAGTGTCCTGGTTTGGGGGGGGGGATGCTTCTGTATAAGGAAGGGGCAGGTGCTGATCAGGAGGGTGGTCATTAATAGGAGTTGATCAGCTCAGGCTGAAGGTTGTGCTTTGGAGGGGGACTCAGATAGGGAGGGGGACCAGATGACTGTGATTGTGGCCGTGAGATTTTTTTTTTTTTCATTTTTGGCACCAGGGCTTGCATTACATGTCTCAACAGATAGCATCAAGCCATGAATTGCAGCCCCATGTCATAAGTATCTGCCTTGTTGGCTAAATACAGGGAATATGCTGGGCACACTGCCTGCACTTACTGCACTTTAACTTTCGCAATTGAGCTGTGGCAAGTGCAAAACCTTCCACATTTTAGTAAACAGGCCCCAAAATATCTGTGGGAGTATATGTTCCATGAGTAAATGCTCACCCCACATTTTAAAATGAAATGGACGGTGAGAGTTATGTAGATGTACAGTGGTCCTTTTTGGCATCACAGCTTGCTTATAAGAAATGAAAGTTTTGCCACTTTAAGTAAATCTTATTCAGCATTATTTAATGTTCCTGATTTCTGCTCTATCAAATTCTTTGTTTTAAAAATTCATTGGCTCTCATTCTTTTGGATGGTACATAGAATCATTTGTCTTATTAAGTATGGTCTTTTTTTCCTCTATGTTCAAGGTGATGAGATGGTTCATTTCTTTTCCAGTATACAAGCTGACATCTCTTTTGGAATATGCTGCCTAATCAGTGACCTAATTGACTGAATGAACACATTTAAGAATAGTGGATTACTTGCACTTATTTAAGCAGAGCACAACATCATCCTATAATATCCATAATAATACAGTTCCCTCTTGGCTAGTGTCTTCCTGTAGCATGCTTGCAACCTGTTTACAAGTTCAAGTCCAAACATGGTTGATGCTAACATAGCCTTTCATTTTTCTAAGGCAGATAAGGCAAACATCACATTGTATTGTGTAGTAATATTTATGCTATATTAAGAAGAACAGCCAACATAAAAATACTACACATGCAAAATATTAAAGCATACATACTAATTTCCTCAAATTATTTGTTTTCATTTGGCTACATAGTTTTTTCTGAATACCTTTCTCATGTTAATATATTTTATTTCTTATATTTTTATACTTCTGAAGTAAGAATGTGCATTTTGTCATGGTCACACTGCCCTATTTCTTAAAAAAAGCATCTCTCTCTTTCCAGAACTCCATATTTGATCTGTTGGTTTATTCATGCTTTCCACATATCAATGTACTCCTAGTCATACACACCAATAAGAATCTCAACACCAGACAAGAGATTTTCAGTACTAAACATTGTTGAGTTAAAAAATTTTTAATACTTCCTCTGGAATGAAATAACATTTAGAAGAAGAAATTGAATTTTAGTGTTATTATTGATTTTAAATATCTGCCTTATCAGAAACATCAATGTTGCTTTCCAAGTTTTAATACTGCTATATTATTGGTTTTGTTTTTCTATACAACCAGTTTTGTTCTCTCTGCTCAAAAATAACGAGAGGTGTATTTATAATTCATGACCGACAAAGCCACATTTTAGTTATGTAAACCCCGCCCTTCTTGGGTGAACAGTGAAAATGAATTCCTCTTCCAATAGACAATAGATGAGATTGCCTATGGATATATAACAGACTTGACCACCTTTAAGGGTGTTCTCCAGAGAGTAGGATAATGAGTCACATATTACTAACAATGCAATCATACTTAAAAGGCTCAATTAAATATGGCCACAAAAATACTGTAAATGAACCTTCAACGATATTCAAAATGTAAACAAAGCACACACCTTGAAAATGGTAATAGGTAACAAATTCTAATAATGAGGGCACACAAATGAAATGCCAGTATGATCTAGTCATCACCTTTAGAGCCGCCAAGACATGTGTTAGAACCTGTAAATCTTTCAAACTGGATTGAAGCAGATGTAATGACTCATACTGTTGCACCATGGATAACTAACAACTCAATTTCAATCTCAACATGTAATGTTTTATGTATAATACATGCACTTTTAAACAATGCATGTTGGTCGACTGGCAAACAGCGCAATTCTTTCAGTTTTAGCGATAAATCATCCATTCTATTCAAAGCAAAATTATCCAGACAGCTGTATTTTGAACCACTTGTGAGGTTCTTATCAGAGGCTTTGATAAATAAAGATATATAATATTACAATATTCCAAATATGGCTGTATCAATAATTTAACGGCCATCTAGACATCTTCAAGGAAAAGACACCATTTGATAAATGTCTTCCTTGATAAATTGGAAGACTGGGCATCCAAATGGCGGATGAAATAACTCTATAACACTGCATGGTCACACAAATGTCAATATATTCGATTGGTTGCTGTGTACACCGCTTTGATTAAAGGAGAAGGCGGGATATAAATCCTTTTAAATAAATAAATAAATGTGGACAAGTGCAAACTTATGCATCTAGGAAAGAACAACCCAAACTATGGTAACACGATGCAAGGTTCCACATTAGGAACCACCACTTAGGAAAAAGATTTAGGCATCATCGTGGATAACATGTTGAAACCCTCTGCCCAGCGGCGGCCAAGAGAGCAAATAGAATGCTAGTTATCATAAGGAAAGGAATGGAGAATAAAACAAAGGATAGTATAATGCCTCTGAATCGTTCCACGGTGCAACTGCACCTTGAATATTGTGTGCAATTCTGATTGCTGATTCTGAAAAAGGATAAAGCGTTATTAGAAAAGGTACAGAGAAGAGCCACGAAAATGGTAAAGGGGATGGAAGGATACCCCTATGGAGAGAGGATAAAATGGTTAGGGCTCTTCAACCTGGATAAGAGATGACTGAGGAGAGAGATGATGGAGGTCTATAAATTAATGAATGGAGTGGAATGAGTAAACGTAGATCGATTGTTTACATCATCAAAATATAGAAAGACTAGGGGACATGAAATGAAGCTACAGAGTAACCTATTTAAGACTAATAAGAGAAAATATATTTTTTCACTCAACGTGTAATCAAACTCTGGAATTTGTTACTGGAGGATGTAGTAAAAGTTGTTAGTGTAGCCAGTTTTAAAAAGGTTTGGACAAGTTCCTGGAGGAAAAGTCCATAAACTATTATTAAATGGGACCCAGGATATCCACTGCTTGACCCAATACAAGCATTGTGGAACCTGTGTCTTTTGGGGCAACTGCTAGGTACTTGTGACCTAGAGTGGCCACTTTTGGAAACAGGAAACTGGGCTTGATGGACGTTGGTCTGACCCAGTATGGCATATCTGATGCTCTTATGTAGTGTCTCACCATCTTTTAATTTTAAAAAATGTGGCTCTTAGACTATTCTTGAAAAATGAGCTCACGTGTTCAAGGCAAAGTCCAAATTATCCCCAAATAATGAATAGGAATGTACAAATGTTCCCATGCAATCACTATTTATTTATTTATTTATTTATTTATTTATATTCTCTTATATACCGCGCTATTCTGCATCAGTGCGGTTTACATTGAACAAACTGAAATTACATTGAACAGGGCATTATAACTTGGAGATCACATGAGCCTCCTCAGTCATCTCTGTTTAGAGCAGTGGTTCTCAACCTTTTTTGTACCGTGACCCCTTTTACTATTGGTCAACTTGTGGTGACCCCCAATGATAAAATCAAATGCGTCTCTCTTCCTTTACCGTTAACGCATTGTCGCTATAATCATTTGTTGAATTATTAATATATTTATAGGCCTTTGCAATATGTTTTTATTTATAAAATTTACTTATTTAAACCACAATAATTAATCACAATAACAAGTAACAATATTTGATTTCAAAATGATGATGATTTTGTAGTCAAATCACTAATATAAAATAAAATTATTTTTTCTACCTTTGTTGTCTGACCAATTTATTCTCTAATCATGCTGGTCCCGATCTGAGGTTTCTGCTTTCCTGTCTTCTCTTAGCTCTCTTTCTGTGGTCTATGGTCCATCTGCCATTTCTTATCTCTTCTTTTGTTTTCTTCACTTCTTTCCATCGGCCTATTTCCAGTCCCAGTAACCATCCCCAATATCAGCCCCTTTCCAGTCCTCACTCTCAGTACCTTCCAATGTCAACTTGCATTTCCATAACTGCCACTGGTGTCCATTCCCTTCCAGTCCTCCTCCTCCCACACTGAGCAGTCCCTTCTAGTACAAATACCATGACAGCCCCTCTCAGATCCACCCTCTTCCAGTTCCATTCTCCCATCCCCTCGTATCAGCCCATTTGTAGCCTTAGCCCCCACTTTTCTTGCAGAGCCAGCAGCTCTACTCTACTCCCCACAATCAGCCCATTCCCAGTCGAAGCCCCCCAATCAGCTCGCTACCAGTGCTAGCCTCCCCTAATCAGCCCAGTACCAGTCCTACCCCCCCCCCCATCAGCTCATTACCAGTCCTAGCCTCCCCTAATCAGCTCATTTCCAGTGGTAGTCCCTCCTCAACCCCATTACCAGTGCTAGCCTCCCCTAATCAGCTCATTTCCAGTGCTAGTCGCTCCTCAATCCCATTACCAGTGCTAGCCTCCCCTAATCAGCTCATTTACAGTGCTAGTCCCTCCTCAACCCCATTACCAGTGCTAGGCTCCCCTAAT
This sequence comes from Ichthyophis bannanicus, assembly GCA_033557465.1. Classification (NCBI taxonomy): domain Eukaryota; kingdom Metazoa; phylum Chordata; class Amphibia; order Gymnophiona; family Ichthyophiidae; genus Ichthyophis; species Ichthyophis bannanicus. The sequence continues at coordinate 1,302,507,740 of CM066031.1, forward strand.
CAGCCCATTACCAGTCCTACCCCCCCATCAGCCCATTTCCAGTCCTAACCTCCCTGATCAGCTCATTTCCATGGCTAGCCCCCCATCAGTCCATTACCAGTCCTATCCCCCTATCAGCACATTAACAGTCCCAACCCCCCTTGATCAGTCCATTCCCAGTCCTAGCCTTCCCTAATCAACCTATTACCAGTCCTAGCCCCCCCCATCTGCCCCTGAGACTCCTACCCCACCCGGTCTCTCCCCTCTGTCCAGCAGTGCTTGCCCGTCTGTCCAGTGTGTCCCCCTGTCTCTTCCCTTTGTCCATGTCAGCCCCCCTCCCTCCCTCCCTCCCTCCATCCATCCATGTCAGCCCCTCTCTCTCCCTCCATCCATCCATCGAAAGCCACCCCTCCCTCCCTCTCTCTATGTCAGCCCTCCCCTCCCTCCTTCCCTCCATCCATGTCAGCCCCCCTCTCTCCATGTCAGCCTTCCCTCCCTCCATGTCAACCCTCCCCTCCCTCCATTCATGTCAGCCCCCCCGCTCTAAGCCAGCCCACCTCTCCCTCCCTCCTTTCATGTCAGCCCCCCTGTCCATGTCAGACCCCTCCCACCATCCATCCCTCCATGTCAGCCCCGTTGCAGGTTCCCAGCCCCCTCCTCCCCTCTCCCCGTCTGCCTGCTACTGCCCTGCTGGTCTTCTATAGCCGCGGCTCCCTGTTTCTGAGGGAACCGCGGCTATACCTGTGAAACCGTTGCGGAGCCTTCCCGTCTCTCAACGGGCTCCGTGCAGCATTGTCCCGCCTCCAAAGGAAGTGGTAAACAACTTCTTTTGAGGTGGGACAATGCTGAACGGAGCCCGTCAAGAGACGGGAAGGCTCCGTAACGGTTTTACTGGCATAGCCACGGTTCCCTAAGAGGCAGGGAGCCGCGGCTATATTAGAAGGGACTGGGAGGCGGTGAGTTTGCCGCTGCCGAGAAGCAGACTCGGCAGACTCGGCAGCGGCAGCAACTTGGGTGTTTTTTTTTTTTTTTTTAATGGCGGAGTGAGGTGAGACGAGGCGACCCCCGCTAAGTCCTGTGGCGACCCCCGTGGGGGTCGCGACCCACAGGTTGAGAACCGCTGGTTTAGAGTAAGCCAGTGGCAAACAGAGGGTTCTTTGCTGTTTATGGAAAACAGTTCAGTTTCTTCCATCAACAGGCAAAATAAATGAGCCCCAAATATATGGAATGCTTTACTCCCTTCATAATCATCTCGAATCTTCTTATACCAAATTTAAGGCTACCTTAAAAATACATTATTTTATCATTGCCTTTCTTGACTGACTTTTGCCATTTTGTTATAACTGAAAGGAAACATTAACAATAAAACATCATAATAAGTCAGAGAGGAGTGCAAAGAAAACTAAAAATAGAGAAAAGAAGTAAAATAAGAGAACAAGAAAAAATATATGTTTCTCAGCTGCTGTAACTCCTCCTTTCCCAGTTTACCATCTATGAATGTGCTAATATGGTTTGTTTTTTATATTTAGCTATGTACACCACTTAGATATTTGCTCTGATAGGCAGTCTATCAAAATTAAAACCTGAAACCCAAGTCTTCCAACAAAAATGTGGAAATTAATAGACAGTCACTATTTTATTTTATTTTTATTTATTTGAACAAATTTAACATACCGCCATTCATTCTATACAGCCAACATAGCGGTTTACAATCCTTGAAAAAAAAGTCACACTGATACAAAAGGCCAGGCAATGAATAGCAGAACAGAAAATAATCATGTAGAGAAAACAAATGCAGGGAAACATAAGGGTAACCATACAAAAGATTGTTACTGCCCATCACAATGACTCAGCTACCTAACACCGTCCAAAGACTTGATGGAACAGTAATAGCCTTAACCCAAATTTGAACTTCTTCACTGAGGACTCCTGCGTCAAAGCTAAGGGCAATATGTTCCAAAGTGAAGGGGCCACAAAGCCAAAGGCGACGAACAAGTTAATTGAAGATGAAACTGAGAAGGTGAGGGAATCTTAAGCAAATAAGCTTGCGATGACCTAAACCTCTGCCCAGGAGGGTAAGGCACAACCAGATTGGAAAAATAAGTAGGGGATCCACAATAATATATGCACAAAAGAAAGAAGCTTATACATAAATCTGAAAGCAACTGGCATCCATGACAACCCTTTCGGCAGAGGGGTAATATGATCCATACATTTAGCCCTACATGTACTCCTCACAGCAATATTCTCCACCAGTTGAAGACATTTTAAACCATAAGCAGAAGAGCCAATCAATAAAGAATTACAATAGTCCAATTTACTAAAAATCAAAGCATGCACCAACGTAATCAGATCTTTCAAAACAAGGCATTACTGCAGTAAGCGAATGAGCTGCAAAGCCACAAATGAACTCTTCACCACCAAAGAAATATAAGACTGAAATGAAAGTGAAAAATCCAACAGAACCTTAAGGGACCATATACACGATTGCAATGGAAGAGGAGCATCAAAGATCACCGGCCAAAAAGTTGGCAACACTGTATTTCAAAATAACCATATCACCTCCAATTTGGTGGCATTCAGAATCAACTTATTCTGAAGAAGCCAAGTCGTAATAGCTAAAAACCCTGCTAAATGATGAATCCTAAGAAGAATGGGTTATCAAAATATGGATGTCAAACAAAAATGCACTAAAACCAAAACCCTGGATTATTGTCGCTAACGGTGCCAGAAACAAATCAAACAGTAGTGGGGCCAAAATAGAACCCTGCGGCACTCCACAAAGAAAAGGAAGCCTTTGGGCGCACCACTGAAAAAGTCTTAGACGACAAATTCTAAGAAAAACATTGAAGTGCTCTATCAGCCACCCCACCTCCTGAAGCCTAGTCAAGAGGAGACGGTGGTCGACTAAATCGAACACTAAGGTCTAAATGGATTAAGAGGACATCCTGCCCCTTCTCCCCTTCTCATTCATCATCGCCAATAGGGCCAATTCAGTACTAAAGCCCCGGCTCATCCAATACCTGCTTCTAGTTAAGAGCACTGCTTGACAGAGGGCAATTCTGCATATCTGCAAGCCAGTAGAGAGGCTGACTCATTTCTAAAAAGATAAGGATTCTAACTTGGTTAGGCATAATTTACTGTCCGAAGCTAGAGATACTAGTAATTTTACTGAAATATAGGGCAACATTTTCACACTGTGATTCTGCAGGCTTGCTAACTGGGACTTTAGGGTTGCTTTCTCAATATCCAACTCTCCTCTCGGACCATACCACTGTAGTTAATATTAGGCTGTAGAGCCTCCATGAATCTTTCTTATGGAAGAGTTCCCTAGCTAGCAGGGTGTATGGAGATTCCAGTTGTGGTGCCTCAGCAGTAAGTTTGAAGCTCTATAGCCCCAATGTTTTCCTCTCACTTTGAACCATTGTTTGCTCAGAAGGGTTACCAAGGGTTATCTATCCCTGGTATTGTTAAATCAGGGAAGCCGCCCAACTGGCCAGTGCTTACCCTCTGCATTATCCTGGGCTCCAAGAACCTGGGGCCCCAGCAAGCACATTTTCCTTTTTTTTTAAAATCAAATTTGAATAACCCTTTCTGCTGCCTAACTGGTTATAATTATCCCAATCTGAGCTGGTTGAATATTACATTATATTGCACAGTTTTCACCAACTGAGGCCTGGGCTTGACCTTTCTTGCCAAGTCAGAGTTTGCCTGTTCCTGTCATTTAACATTCTTTCAAATGTCATTTCACATCCTTTCAAACTTAAGTGAGACCTTTATTCCAAGGGCATGAAGAGTTTCTAGAGAATCCAGGGCCCTAGCTCTAGTTCCTGATTCCCTTGGGGAGCTACTCTAAGGCTGTCACCTACCCCCAGACTATGTCTGGTCTCTTGCTGCCTCACCCACCTTACCTTTTGCTGGTCTTAAGGCCTGACTAGGGCCTGCCGCTTCTGCGTCTGTGCCGGCAGCTACAGCTGCTAGTGCTGCAGGCTATATTCCTCTCACTTGCACAACATTTGCTCTGGGGCAACAGGGGGAGGGGACATAGGGAAAATTCCACAGAGTCCTGTTCCCTGTGCCATTTTCTATGATTCCAGGTTCAGAGCACCAAAGCTCCTGCTCAGCATTTTTTCCCTCTGTGTTGGTCACCAGGGTTTCTGCTGAGTAGTTGACTGCTCCAGCTTTCTTTATATTAGGAGAGTAACTCAAACAGATCAGCGCCTGCCCCCGGATACCCCGGAACCTAAGACCAATGCCTCTGCTGAGCATGACCAATGCACTTTGCCTTTTTTTTACGGGCATTCAAAGTGACACTAAACCCACCCAGGTCACTGCCACAGAAACATTCTTTGCTGCTGTTATCAGCCTTGTATCCCTCTACTGAAGACAGAGAACACTGAATGACTCCTTAATTGCACCAGACTATATACAGAAGCCAAACAGTTTAGCTATGTTTCCATCTACTGGAGGGGGAGAAAACCCACTTGTCTAGACTGGCATGGCAAGGACAAAGAGAAAGTGTTGTTATTTTTTTAGAGGGCGTATAACGAATTCTGAAATGCAATTTTTCTATGCAGCTCATTTGCATCTATAGAAATATTGTGTGCAAAGAGGTCACTAACCTTTGGAAAATCCCTGAGTTAGCACATCGACTTCTTAGATTGTAAGATCTATGTCAGGAAACTAACTTCCTGAACCTGGATTGTTACTTTCCATGAACTTGGATTTGGAAAGGTAAGTAATTAAATCTAAAATCCAAACCCAGTGAGGGGGATCTTCCTGCCTCAATTTTTTTTTTTTTTTAATATTTCAACAGCAGACTGTGGCAAAATTCCTGAGCCACATAAATAACCAAATATCTGTAGATACTTGACCCATGGCATTTTTTTTCATGCTGTATTAGGGAACATCTGATTCTATTGCAGGAAGATTTACACTTTTTATTTTAATCAACTTCATTTTTCAGATCAGAGACCAATGTGATCATGAAATGCATGCTTCATTCACTGAAAAATAAAAACAATTTAAGTGAAAACAAAGAAAATCATATTCCTTTCCCATTGTCTCAATGACAGTTGTCATGTGATGAAAATACAAAAAGCTACCTCCTTCCACACAACTAATAACAAACCTTTCCATCCTCCAAGCTTGTCCTGACAGTGTGAAAAATATCTAAAACATTTTTTCCTTCCCAAGGACAACTCATCTCTGCATTAGCAGGAACAATAACTCCTTAGAAAACCTGATCTAGATCTGGAAAACAGGCATTCGATTTCACAAGCAGAGTCTATTTTACTTTTTACAGATCAGGAGCTGATTGGATGTGGGTGATAGTCAATGCTAGCAAACACGTTGAACCATGTTGGTGGCTAGGGAGAAAAATAGCACAAGGAACCAAAATACATTTTATGCCAAAATGTAGAAATAGTATTTATAATGTTCTAGTTCCCTTCCTTCCCAGAACTAAGTTGGATGAAGAATGGATGCAGAAGTGAAAGTGATGTCTGACCTTTGTCAGGTTCTTTATGGACCTGGGGTGCAATCTACTGCAGTACAAGATAAATGCAGATTGCTGTAAAATGCAAGTAAAAAGCTGGGGCCAGCTTTTATCATTTAGTATTTGAGTTATGCTATTTTGCCTTAAACAAAATACAATAAATGCATTTCACATTATATAAAGAAAGGTTTACTGTTTTTGCAAAGAATAAAAGTGCATTTTCATATTACTTAAAATATGGAACAGCTGATGAAATTATGAGTGAAATTTTATTACAGTGCATTTATTTTATCTGCATTTTATAAAGGCAATATAGGCACCAATGAGCTTCTACATAATAAGCACCCAGAATAACTGCAAATGCACAAATTTAAATGTATTCTGAGGCAAGGGTAAATGCTTAATTAGATTGTAAGCTCTGATGAGCAGGGTCCGTCCTTTACATGTGTCTGTACAACACTGCATATGCCTTGTAACGTTATACAAATGATTAGTAGTAGTAATAGTGCAGTGGCTCCCAAGCCAGTTCTCGGCTACCCCAAGACCAGTCAGGTTTTCAGGGTATCCATAATGAATATGCATGAGATAGATCTGCACACAATGGAAGCAGTGCATGCAGATCTATCTCATGCATATTCATTGTGAATATCCTGAACATCTGACCGGCCTGAGGGTACCAGAGGACTGGGTTGGGACCCACTGTAGTAGTGGTAGTATGTGTATTTCATAAAGTATGCACATCCATTGCAACTCTGTCCCATTTCCACTCCCGGGAATGTGTATGCACACCATGGGTAAAAGCACATTGTCAATGTGTGTATGCAGCTGTGCAAATTTTTTAAGAACACTTTTCTGCATGTATAGCCTTGACACAGAAAAGCCTTTTTGAAATGACCTCTTATGTCCTATTCAGAACAAGTATTCGTCAGTTTCATTGGTGAGTCTGATTTGACTAGACTGTATCAGAAATATGCAAGTAGTCACTCCATAAAGGTCATATTTTTCTGTTTACTTCAGTACATACCTATACAAGTTTAGGAAATATAGATTACATAATGATTTTTTTTAATACTTGAAAGATGTTAAGTTTCTGCTCCACCCTTCTCTACCTCAGAGCTGACAAGCTCTCGGCATACAACAAAATGCACTTAAGTATAATAAAGGGAGACCATATTATGCATCAAATGAACTGTTGCTGATCCATGCTTATGCGTACATGCAGCGGCATTCTGCTATGGGTCATCTGCTAGATAATAATACACCTTCACTGCCTGACAGACTGCTCGGTATTTTATGAGATGCCTTAATGTTTTTGACGAACTGTACAAGGCCACACGTTTCAGCAAATTTTTCCAAATTAATGCTGAGACTGCTTTACAGAGTTTTCTTCAGTAGCATTCACTCTTGCTGATTGTATTCTAAATAATAACCACGGCCTCAGGCGATTTTTTTTTCCAAGAATGTTTATGATGAGAGCTCATTCATCTAAATCTACTGGCCAATGGAATAAAATAAATCAAGGATTTCCTAAATATAACAATATTTGTGGTCAGCAGATAATTGATGACTGCAGCTGTACTAATTAAAACCCATCTGAGGTCCATTAATCTTGGTCACAGTCTACAGTTGCTGCACACCACACCCTGTTGTCCTTGCAGTTATGTCACATTTAGTAGATGACTCTTGTCATTACTCTCACCAGTAGTATAATACATACTAACATTTTAAATAAGCACTTTTTCACACTTTGGGGGTATTTTTTTTTGTAAGAACAAAAGATATGCCATGCTGGGTCAGACCAAAAGACCATCAAGCCCAGTATCCTGTTTTTAACAGTGATGAATCCAGGTCACAAGTACCTGTCAGGTTCCCAAAAGAATATGTAGCTACATATGTGCCTAAAAAGGCCTATTATAAAATTCCGTCCAGCATAAAAGTATGTGCATTGACATGATGGCATGTACTTTGCCAGTAGGCACAGCTGGGAACAAGGTCTAGGGGGAACCCAAGCAGAATTTGCAAGTAGGCACATGGAGGTCAATTCCGTTCGGGGTACGTCCGGGCCATCCGGACATTCAAAATCTGGATGGCCTGGATATGTACCCAATTTTGCTCCTGCAGAAGCTAGACGGCCCCATGGGAGTAGACTCAGGGCACAGGGCCTGGATGTCCCAGAAGTGTCCAGATTCCATCCTGCTATATACCTCACAGATTCCCCGGCTAGCTCAGCCTGGGCTCCTGCATGGAGCTGCGATGCAGTGGCATCCCGGCTCTATGCAGGAGCCCCGATTGCCCGCACAACACCAAAGTGCAGTTTTCCCTGACGCTTGACCCTGATCGGGCCTGCCAAGGTTGGGATCGGGCTGCGGGGGAACCCCTGCCTATCTCACCACTGTCTGGGATCCTAGGCTGGCCTGCCTCCGATGTTGGGGAAGACTTATTCCACCTTCAAGGTGGAATATGTCCCCCATCTAACTGGCCATGCCTGGACGTACAGGGCCATCGCCAGAATGGGCCCTGTACATCCTGGTTGGGGGTCACGCCTCTGGCCTGCCCTTGCTCCTCCCTCAGCCTGTTCTCTTCTGCTCTCATACAGAGCTCCCTGCGCATGTCTGCTGTATGTACAGGGAGCTCTTTGGCAGGAATATGATCCAGGCATTTAGCATGAACTAAACCTTTGACTGGGATGTATATCCCCGCTAAATGCAGGTCAGAATAGACTCCATAGATAATAAAATACCTGCTCGAATGATCATATTTCCAACATTCCTTCCCTTTACATTACACAATTAACATATTTATACAGGTAAATATTACTCATACGCAAGCTCAAACCACTACTATTCACATCTGAGATCACTTTTGATGCAAATACTTTTGGAACAGCCATGTTTTCAACAATCTTCTAAAACTAATATTATTTGACTCATGCCTAATTTTCGTTGGTAGTGCATAGCACCTGTATACAGCTCTGAAATGTAATATTTGATTGATTAAAGTTTGTAAGCACTGGAACCATTATCTTATTAATCTGATTAGATCTCATAGGTCTTAAAGAAGCACTAACTAATTTGAAAAATGATGCCAAATATGCCATATATAGTTTAAAACACAAAAGTCAAGAGTTAAAACATTCTGGAGGTGGTTTTGTAAGAAGCACACAGAAAGTTATGTGCCAGAAACATGTTTTAAGACCCTCTCATTCATATCCTCGTTATATCATTCATGACTTCTTTATCTCTAATACTCTGTATCTTCTGGCTTTTATTTATTTAACATTTTTTATATTCCGCCATTCAGATTCTCAGGGTGGTTTACATAGAACAGAACTTTGTTTACATAAAACGCTTTTTCAGAACTATATACAAGAGATGTTAACCGTGTTTACATTTAACAATTTAACTATTTACATGGAATTTGAGCTCTGCAGAGTGCCTGAGAATTTCAGGTCTATCTGGCGTGGTAGGCAATATGTTACATGGTTGGTGAGATATGGAAGTGTTCGGTAAATAGGTGAGTCTTCAAGAGCTTCCGGAAGTCAGTGACGTCTGTGGTGGCTCTCAGGAGGTGTGGGAGAGAGTTCCAAAGTGATGGGATGTAGAGTTCGAATGCTCTCCTTAAACTTGTTTTCTTCCTGAAGATTCTGCTTTAGACACTGCCCTCTGTCATGGAAGCTACCTATTTTCCCATACACCTCAATCCATTGGCCATGGTGGCGTTGTTGGGTTCCTACCAATTTCAGCCCCTTCTTCCTCCATTTAATCCTTTGCTTCCTTTGAAGTCCACGCCATCTGCATATTTTCTCCATTAGTTCTCCAGGGAGCTGTCATTTATTGACCCTCCAACAAGTCCACCTCTACTTTTCTCAATGACTTTGCCTTCCGGCTCTCCTTCTTTCTGGATGGATGATCTTCCCCCTTCTCTTATTCTTGGGGATTTTAACATTCATGTTGATGAGTCTTCTGACCCTTAAGCCTTAAAGCCCCTTTCCCTAACCTCCTCATTCAACCTCCAGTTGTGCTCTACTGCTCCTACTCACAAGCATGGCCACTGCCTTGACCTCGTCTTCTCTTCCATCTGCTCACCCTCAAACTTTTCCACCTCAATTCTGCCCTTATCTGACCATCACCTGCTAACCTTCAACCTTAACCACTTCCCATCTTGGTCTCACCCGATCTCCACCAACATGTTTAGAGATCTTCACACAATTGACCCTTCAGCTCTCTCCACTGCTGTCTTATCACCTCTTTTCTTCATTATTTCATCTGAGTCTGCTGATGAGGCAATATCCTAATATAACACTATACTCTCCTCTGCTCTGGATGCACTTGCTCCTCCCATTCCATGCATTGTGAGGCGTACTGTACCTCAACCCTAGTGACCCCGACAAAGCTCTACCTATGTTCCTGATTCCGCTCAGCTTTGGCTTAAATCACGTACCCTTGCTGAATACGTACATTACAAGTTCATGCTAACCTCTTTCCAGTCAGCCATAGCACTCACCAAGCAAGAGTATCATGTCCATCTGACCAACTCTCTTGCATCTGACCCTCATCGTCTCATTGCTGTGCTCATCTCTCTTCTCAAGGTCCCTCCTCCCCTAATCTCTCCTTCACTGTCTGCCCACGCCTCAGCTGACTATTAGCCTTGAATTCACCTCCACCTCATTTTTCCCCCTCTTCAATCCCAAACCTTCCCTCACCTTCGGTCACCTTTTCTTCATTTTCTGAAATCACTGAGGAGGAAACTGCAAATCTTCTCTCCTCCTCTAAACTACCTGCTTCTCTGATCGCGTTCCCACCCATCTACTAAGCTCTATCTCTTCCACCATCATCCCTTCCATCTGTCATATCCTTAACCTATCACTTTCTACTGCACTGTTCCTGTGACCTTCAAACATGCTGTGGTTAAACTTCTCCTCAAAAGCCTTCACTAGATCCTACCTGTCCTTCCAGTTATCGGCCTATCTTTCTCCTACCCTTTGCTTCAAAACTACTTGAACAAGTGGTTCACTGCCAATGTCTTGACTTTCTTTCCTCAGAAGCCCTTCTGGTTCCACTTGCAATCTAGCTTTCATTTTCTACATTCCACAGAAAAGGCTCTTGCCAAATTCTCCAGTGACTCGTTCATCACCAAATCCAACAGCCTCTACTCGATTCTCATCCTTCTTGACCTTTCTGCTGCCTTTGATACTGTTGATCACCACCTTCTCCTCGCTACGCTGTCTTCGCTTGGATTTAGGGGCTCTGTTCTATCCTGGTTTTCTTCTTAACTCTCCCATCACACTTTTAGTGTATGTTCTGGTGGATCCTCTTCTACTGCCATCCCACTTTTAGTTGGTGTACCTCAGGGCTCTGTCTTGGTACCTCTCCTTGTCTCTCTCTACACTCAGTCCCTTGGTGCACTTATTCCTTCTCATGGTTTTCAGTACCATCTTTATGCTGATGACTCTCAGATCTATGCCTGCTTATCCAACATTGCTGCTTGGATGTCTCACCGCCATCTGAAACTGAACATGTCCAAAATCGAGCTCCTTATCTTCCCCCTAAATCCACCTCCCCCTTCCTCCCTTCTCTATTTCTGTGGATAACACTACACTCGTCCCCGTTTCCTCAGCTCACAACCTTGGGTTGTCTTTGACTCTACTCTCTCTTTCTCTGCACACATCCAACAGATAGCTAAAACCTCTCGCTTATTTCTCTATAACATTGGCAAAATGTGTCCCTTCCTTTCTACATACACTACTAAAACCCTCATCCACTCACTAGTCACCTCTCGTCTTGACTACTGCAACCTGCTCCTCACCGGCCTCCCTCTGAATCATCTTTCTTCCCTTTTATCTGTTGAAAACTCAGTGACATGACTTATCTTTTGACAGTGTTGCTATGCTCATGTAACCCCCTCTTCTCAAGTCACTTCACTGGTTCCCTATGCGTTTCCACATCCATTTCAAACTTCTCCTACAAGGGCTTCATTCTTTGGCTTTTCACTACATTTCCTCTCTTATCTCACTTTACAATGCTCCTCAGGAACTCCACTCCTCTGGCATATCCTTTCTATCTGTGCCCTTCTCTGCCACTGCCAACTCCAGACTTTGTTCATTCCACCATGCTGCTTCATATGCCTGGAAAAACTACCTGAGTTGGTGCATCATTCTCCTTCTCTGACCCTATTCAAATCCAAGCTAAAGACCCACCTCTTTGAGGCTGCTTTTGGATCCTGATGCTCCTCATTCTCTTGTCCACTACTTATGTCTATCTTGCTATATGCAAAGCACTGCATACACCTTATACAAATAATAATTATTAGTAGTAGTAGTAATATTTTAAAGGATGTATGTGTCTAAATAGACACTTATGTGCATGCTTTAGGCAGCCGCTATTCTGCAAGCACGCTCACATGTCCCATCACACATACTTTCCAGTGGTGTGTGATCAGGGCCTAATTTGGGTGGAGCCTAAATTTACATGCTTATGTTATTATATATTAGAACTGGTGCACATTTCTAAATGATCTGGGTGTGGCCATATAAACCTGCTTTAGAGGCATGTCATTATGCCCTTATTTTATAAAGTAAAGCATCTTGGGCTGTACATTGGGAACCACCACCCAGGAAAAAGATTTAGGAGTCATCGTGGATAACATGTTAAAACCCTCCGCCCAGTATGCAGCGGCAGCCAAGAAAGTAAATAGAAGGCTAGGTATCATAAAGAAAGGAATGTAAAATAAAACAAAGGATATTATAATGCCTCTGTATCGTTCCATGGTACGACCGCACCTTGAATATTGTGTGCAATTCTGTTCGCAGTATCTTAAAAAGGATATAGCATTATTAGTAAAGGTACAGAGAAGAGCCACCAAAATGGTAAAGGGGATGGAAGGCTACTCCTATGAAGAGAGGCTACAAAGGTTAGGGCTCTTCAACCTGGAAAAGAGACGGCTGAGGGGAGATATGATAGAAGTCTATAAACTAATGAATGGAGTGGAACGGGTAAACGTAGATCGATTGTTTACGCTATCAGAATATAGAAAGACTAGGGATGCAATGAAACTACAGGGTAAACTATTTAAGACAAATAAGAGAAAATATTTTTCCACTCAACGTGTAATCAAACTCTGGAATTTGTTACCGGAGGATGTAGTAAGAGCTGTTAGTGTAGCTGGGTTTAAAAAAGGTTTGGACAAGTTCCTGGAGGAAAGGTCCATAAACCATTATTAAAAAGGGACCCAGGATATCAATGCTTGACCCAATACAAGCATTGTGGAACCTCTGTCTTTTGGGGATACTGCTAGGTACGTATGACCTGGATTGGCCACTGTTGGAAACAGGATACTGGGCTTGATGGACCTTGGTCTGACCCAGTATGGCATATCTTATGTTCTTATGTCACTTTATGAAATAGGCCTCACATTCACATCTGGTTACGCACTGTAATTGCACAGGAGATTATAAAATTGCCCTCTATAAGCTTTAACAGACAACCAGTGCAGTTGAATAAGCACTGGGTTGCATGTTCACAACTATGACCATTCACAAAATGAGCTTGGCTGCCAAATTTTGGAATACACACAAACAATCTTTTAGCTAACCCCAACAAGACTAACTATATTACAATAGTCTTAGCTGAGTTGAGATCAAGGCTTGAATGACCTGCTACAAATGTTCAAATGAAAGATATTTTCTTATCTCTCATAGTAGCTTTAGCTTATACAAAACATTTTTGACTACATTCTTCACATGATCTTCAAATAAATGTTCTGAGTCCACTTTTAATTATTGTACCAATGCAATGCTCATACCAACAATTTGAGGAATTTCATTTGGAGTGTCCACATTTATGCTTCCTATCCATATCAAATTAGTTTTGTATGGATGTTTCTTCATATAACTGATGATCATCCAAGCCTCAACCTTCAAAAAAACATTTCCATAGTAGTTCATAGATATGACCTACAGAAGACAAATGGAATTACAACAAAATTGACCGGTGTAGGAATAAATCTAAATTCCAAGCTCCTTATTGCATGCCCAAAAGTATTAAACAAATGTTGAATAATAAAGCTGAGCCTTGCGGCACATCACATTTCATGCTCCATAGAGACATCCTATCTTCTCCCTATTTCACCCTACAAGTTCTGTTTGTCTGAAAACTCCTAAATCACTAACACATTTCCAGCGGTACATAAACTACTATGGGCCCCATTTACTAAAGCTTGCTAAACGTCTGCATTTAACATGTGAAACAAACACACATTAAATGTAAAGTCCCAGTATTAGCTGTCAGGGGTGTAATCAGCAGGTTAACCATATTAATGTGCAGCACACTAACACAGGTGCACCCAACGACATTCATAGATATGTCATTCGATGCAGTTGTGCTAACTGCCAGTTTGCAACTGACTGCGTGGCAGTTGGTCTTGCACTAGTGGCAATGTGCTCTCCATGCCCACACACTGCCCATTCCTCGTCCCATTATGTGATGGACAATTATTGTGCGATTTACCACACAGTGTTGGCATGCCTCCACATTAGTGTTCCTGGCTGCCAACTGTCATATGTTAAAATACACTAACTGGTTACCAGGCTTTAGTAAAAGGGGCTCTACATCTTTCCAGCAATAAATCATGATCTATTAGGCATAAATAAATTACATCCCTGCACATAGCTCTCAGGGCAAGTCATGTCGCTACAACTGCATAGTGACTTCCTGCCTACACTGTATATAGTATGTATATAGTTTTCCCCTGTTATCAATCCAAGTTGTATTACCTGTTCGATGTAAGTGCAGAGCAGGCTCTTCCCACACTGCACAAAATGTTATCTGTAAACCGCACTGATTTTAAAGAGCGCGGTATATAAAAGCAATAAATAAATAAATAAAAGGTTAAGGCTCTTCAACTTGAAAAAGAGACAGCGGAGGGGAGATATGATAGAGGTCATTAAATTAATGAATGGTGTAGAACAGGAAATTAAACTGCATCAAAAAGTAGAACGACTAGAGGATATGCAATAAAGCTACAATGTAACCTTTTAAGACTAAAGATAAAATATTTTTTCACTCAATAGATAATCAAACTCTGGAATTTGTTATCGGAGGATGTAGTAAAAGCTGTTAGTGTAGCTGGGTTTAAAAATGGTTTGAACAAGTTCCTGGAGGAATGGTCCATAAACCATTATTAAAGAGGACCTGGGAAATCCACTGCCTGCCCCAATACAAGTACTGTGAAACCTATGTGTCTTTTTGGGAAACTGCTTGGTACTTGTGACCTGGATTGGTCACTGTTGGAAACAGGATACTGGGCTTGATGGACCTTTGTCTGACCCAGTATGGCATATCTTATGTTAACTGATGTTAGATCATATGTTGCAGAAAAATCAGTTTGTGTAAGTATGGCTTGCCCTTCATGATCTAAAATCAAATGTATCCTATGTATTAATGATGCAAACAATGTATTATTATACATCTTACAATACCCTGACTGTGACAGATGTAGAAAAATCATTAGATTAAATGCAAAGGTAATTGGAGTTAACACTATGTGACAACTCAGATGGGAAAATACTCTATATTAATGGTTTTGATACAATGAATAAGCCACTGTATAATCTTTATCAGTAGATCCTTGAACAGAAAAGCAGGGCAGGGATCCAAACTGCACTGATGTTTGGCTAATTTTCTCAACAAACTATTCACCTTACTTAAAGATCCTGGATAAAATTCCTTCCAAAAAAAGTCTATTCTAACAATAAATAAAATCTCACCTTATAAACAGAGAGAAACCCTTGACAAATTCAGATTTAAACCTACTCTTTACTTCCACTTCACAATCTCATACAGTTGTACTATGCAGGGAAGATCACAACTTAGTAAAGTCTCTAGCTAACATTGAAGATGTAACGAAGTGGCAGCAGATTTCTTTAAAGTAGTAGGATTTAATAATGTATTGGTCAGCTGAATAATTCTTTAGTTTTGATACCACTCCTTGCTATCATTGTAGAAAAATGCTCTTAGCTTTCACATTCTCCTTAAATAACTTAATTTGTTTCTGCCAAATACTTTTATCCCATTATCCTGAAATCTCTTCCAGCTCTATACAAATGTTACTTCTAAGAGGCAATCTGTACTGACAATTATTAGATGAATTTGGTCTTCATATGAGGTAGAAACCCTGAGACACTGGCTACCACTCTTGCAATATATCTCATACCAAATTACTAAAGAGGTGACGAACCAAAGGAATCAGTCCTTTCTTTGAATGCTGTCACTCATCTAAAGGTTGTCACAACATCAAGGAATGCTAAAAATGCTAAGAGTGGAAAAAGGGTTTCCAAGGCATAAAGAATGGAAATGGAGGACAGCATCTGATTACTACTCTCAACGGGATTATTCTGCTGCTCTAAACACCTATTGAGGATTGGTTCTAGCTGCAATATTTTCCCCAGTGGTGAAGAAATTACTTCACCAACTGGATTCAATATATGAACCCAACCTGAATGATCCACAGCAATTTGCTTAGACTTTTCATGATAACATAGATTGGATTAATGCCCAATATCAACCTGTCAATACATTACCAACAAATATTTCTACTGAGAGTTTTACTGAAGTCTCCATAGAGCAAGTTAAAATGGCCATCATTTCACTAAATGATATCTTTAATCCACTAGATAAATGGCCAATAAAAGTGTTTAAGCAATTATCTAGTGATCTCAGTAACATAGTTTGGAAAACTGCAAATAAGTTCTTCAAGGAGGGTATTTTCCCTAGGGCTTTAAAGGAGGCTAGAATCTGCCCAATTCTAAAACACTCTTCTTTACAAGTCAGAGTCCTTCTCATTTTTGCCCAAAATAATTGAAAAATTAGTGTTAGTTCCGCTCCAAGAATTTGTAGAGGCCCACTCTGTATTAAGTTTCAATTTGGATTTCAGCCCTACCATTGGGATGAAACCCCATTGATGTCAACTATGGACTGTTTTATCCAAGTACCTGGGCACAGCAGGTCATTTGTTTTGTTTCTTTTCAATATCTCAACGGCCTTTGAAATGGTCAACCATGCTATATTACTAGAGTGATTGAAAAGTATTGGAATTACCGGTGTGAAGTTGCTCTGCTGCAATTTGGGCTGTACAAGGCAAAACATCTGGAAAAAATCCAGTGACATTTAAGTTTTAGCATTATTTTTGAAACATGAATGTCCCCGAAATAGAAGGCTGTGCCGGTGGCCACACAGATGTCCCTGCTACAAAAACATGGGACAGAGACATCTATCCTATGCTTAATCTATGTCCATAGAAACTGCTTTCCATGTGGCGACATGCATTAGCATGTCTAACCAAAATCAAGTGCCCTTGTTTTCCTGCAGTTCTCATTATCATCATGAAAAGTACAGGGAGGTATCAGAGTACCTGCTTTGCTTTGTTCGCCAGGTGTCTTGATGGCAGAATGAGAGCCCTGTAGTAGGAATAGACATGGATGGTGTCCACTAGTAGACAGTGATGTGCCTACTATTTCTGAAATTAAGCATACCCATCCATCTTGCCTGAAATGCCCCAGTAACGCCTCCATCATACCCCTTCAGGACCTAAAATAGCTCTGGGGGAGTCTCTGTGATTTGGACGTCCGCATGCCCATTTTCAGAATCCTGACTTTATGGATACGGCTTCCAAAATAATCCCTGTAGTGTATAAATGGTTCCAATATTTTTTATTGAATTGTAAAGCACAGATTAGGGTCATCACAAAATATTTATCTTGCTTTGACCTTTCAACTAGAGTCCCTCAGGGATCTGCCTTGTCCTTGCTTTCATTTAACATCTATGTGGCTCCACATATACAATCTATTCAATAGCCTCAATCTCAACTACAGGATATATGCAGACAATATCCAATTTTTCATTCCATTTAGCAAATCATGTCATACACTTTTGACTGAGTCAAACACAAGGAGGAGCAGAACCGCTCTTGCTAGGACAGTCAAGGTAACACAAAAAGCTTGCTTTTTGTGTTACCCATACACTTTTGACTGTACATTTCTTTTTGTATCAAAAAGATGAAAGCTTGGATGACCCATAATAAACTTGACCTTAACATAGATAAAATCAAAGCTTTGTATCTTAGTTGGGACATATCATCTACTAAACCTACTCAAAGGTTAAGAACATAAGAACATAAGATATGCCATACTGGGTCAGACCAAGGACCATCAAGCCCAGTATCCTGTTTCCAACAGTGGCCAATCTAGGTCATACGTACCTAGCAGTATCCCAAAGAGACATGGGTTCCACAATGCTTGTATTGGGTCAAGCATTGATATCCTGGGTCCCTTTTTAATAATGGTTTATGGACCTTTCCTCCAGGAACTTGTCCAAACCTTTTTTAAACCCAGCTACACTGAAAGCCCTTACTACATCCTCCAGTAACAAATTCCAGCGTTTGAGTGAAAAAATATTTTCTCTTATTTGTTTTAAATAGTTTACCCTGTAGCTTCATTACATGTCCCCTAGTCTGTCTATATTCTGATAGCGTAAACAATCGATCTACGTTTACCCGTTCCATCCCTTTTGACTGGTCCATCCCTTTTGTCTTCACATGTTAGAAATCTAGGCATCACACTGGATACTCATCTGGAAATGTGACCTAAAATTTAATCCATAGTCAGAACTACCATTTATAAATTGTTAACGATTAGGATATTAAGATCTTTTTTGTTGACCAGTAATCTATGTACAATAAGCCAGGCTTTAGTTATTTCATAGTAGTCTTCATATGGACCTCCTGGCATAATCATCCACTTTCTTTAGGTGGCTCAAAACATAGCTGTTCACATTATTGCTGGTATTGATCAACATAAACACATAATACGGAGGGTACTACATAGTCTGCACTGGCTACCTATTAGGTGTGCATTATATTTAAGGTCTTTAAGACTTTAACCCATGAGACTTCTATATGTATTTCTTCAGTACTAAAAATCTATAGACTATCGCATACCGGTAGGCATTTTCAGATTAACTTTTAATATCATTTGCACAGACTTGCACAAGTTGTTTATAGCACTGTTCTTGCAGAAAATAAGGTTGTATGTTTATTATGTTTCAGTGATGTATGTTGTCTTTTATGTTATAGTTTTATGATATTGTTTTATTTGGTTAAGGTACTCAGTGCTATTTTTATTGAATATTATTTGATTTTATATAATTATTTTATTTAATTTATATGATTTTATGTTTTTATTGTGTATGCTCATTGTGAGATACCTAGATCTTGTATAGTTCAGAATCCAAATGCGATAAATAAAAGAAATGAAATGCCTACATTCTGTTTTCTCCTGGGCTAAAGCCTGCAAATATGATGGACTATTCTGCCTTCTGGTAATACTTTTAGGTTTAAGAGGCACCATCTTGTCTAAAGAACTTGGTAACCATATACCTATTGAGCCTTATTCTTTCATATGATGGCAGATAGGACTAAGTACCAAAATATTTCACTTTCAATTTCTCATCTAGATAATCTTGATAATCGTTTGGGAGGTAATCTCAAATAACAGTCTAGTTTATTCTTTAAAAACAAGATTTAATACAGCGTTGCCCAGTTCTCTAAGATTACCCAGGTAAGAAGCTGATTCAGACTGGTTCCAGTTCAGCTTGCTCCGATGAAAAAGAACAGAATTTTACTGTCCAAGGTCCAAACTCTTTGAAGCATGGTGATGGCTCAATTCTATTATATCCCTCCCAGTCAAGAGGGGGGGGGGAGTAGGGGGGGGTTAGATACTTGCCACAATTTGAGATTGAGTGCAGTGTTGCTCGGTTCTCCAAGATTCCCTATATGAGTAGCTCACTCAAACTAGTTCGTCCAGGTTCAGCTTGCGCAGTGTGTCCAAGGATAGTAGCTCAGTTCTATGATGTCTGCCAGTCAAGGGGCAGGACTTGGATAATTGCCACAATGCAAGATCAAATGCAGCATTGCTCTATTGTCCAAGATTACAGAGGTGAGTAGCTGACTCAGACTAGTCTCAGTTCAGCACGCTCTTGCATAAGAACAGTGTTTTCACTACCAAGCCTTGCCTAAATAATTACATAAACTATCATTTAAATCACAAATTGTATTATTTATAAATCTTAATACTCATCTGTATTTGAAACACCAATGCAAAGACTCCAATTTTGTAGTTTATCACTCTTTACTTAGCATTCTTGTAGTTATTTCATACAAATAATTGATTCTTGTTTTACCCTTCTTTTAATTTAGGAATCTTTGTAGAATGTTGAGGCTTTGTCATTGATATTTTGAGCCTTCCACAGACTTCAAAACAACCTGCTATATGCAAAGTCCCATTCTTCATGGGCGATCTAAATTGAGACATTCCCAGTTCACTGAGTTTTTTACAAAAGACTGCTGAACACTCTTGCCACTCAACTTCTGCTTAACTCAGATCATCACCTGGATGTCCACCAATTAACTCCACTTAAATCCCGCCAAGACGGCTGCTATTTGGTTCACAGCCAGGAGCTTATGTCCCTCTCTCGCCCCCACATTTCCGAATTTCACCATCCTCCTGGTCAATTTCCTTCCCTTCTTGGATGTCATCCTTGATTCCTTATTAGCCTTTCAGAATCACTTCTCCACTCTCATTCATCGTTTGCTTCACTCCCTCTGCCAGATTCATGCTATCCGTTCTTTTCTTTCCTCCAGGTCCTCCCTGGCCACTCCTCCTAACTCTCATCATGTCCAGGCTTGGTTATTGTAATGTCGCACTCTTAGGTCTCCCACAATATCAACTACACCACCTACAGCTCATGTAGAATACTGCCGTCTAGATCCTTGCTCATGCACCCAGCTCCTGATATGTTTCTATTGGCTCCTGCTCAAATACCATATACAGTTCAAGCTTCTCACCTTGCTTCACAAAGCCTTGCACACCGGCATCCCCAGATATTTATTTATTTAGCCATATTTATATACCGCTTTTTGCCGGGTCAAAGCGGTTACGACAAACAAGACAAACATTGAACAGAGACAAGTGAGGGGGGGGGAGGATATCATCACCCGAGAGGGGGGTATAGCATATTTACAATGTTATTATAGTATTTACATTCTTTGACATTACTGTCCTTCTCTTCAGTCAAATTTGCCTCCAAGACATTCAAATTTACCTTCAAGACATTCTTCAGTTCCACTCCCCACATCATGTTCTCCACACCATCCATGCCAACCGCTTGCATCTTCCCTCTGCTACAAAAGGCAGGCTAGAATCCACCCATAACTCCGCTTACTACTTTCTCTACCCCTCCATCCTCCATCTCGAATTGTCCTATGCCAAGTTCAAATCTATGCTCAAAACTCACTTGTTCCAAATAGCTTTTGATTTGCTACCTTCAGATTCTTAGCTCTCCTGTCCTTGCCCTTCTCTGACCTACTACCCTTCTGTATGATTTTGCTGCCTTTCCTATCAAATTATGACATTCCTTTTCCACTTCCTGCTATTTGTTTATTTTAATTGTGCATTGCCCTGCTGCATTTGTGAAGGCATGGTATATCAAATGTAATAAACAAACATATTTTCTTGGACTTCGAAAACTGTACCAAGAATATGTCCCCTTTAAATCTGTGTGTCTCACAGCATCTATAGTTGTAAACAGCAACACTGTAAAATCAACAAAGATTTCCTTTACATTCTTAATTGTAGTAAAAAGGCATTTTACAAACAAACAATAATCACTATTTGTTTTTCTAAATTAACCTCCATAAATGTGAGAGAATAGAAATGCTTCCTATAGCTCAGAACATACCCTCCTCCCCCTTTGTCTTCCAGTATGGTATGACCAGAAAGGAAAATGTGTGAGACAAAATTTGTGCAACAAGTGCTGGGAATGGGGGAGAGCTTGAGTCTGAAAAGGATACAAAAATCTCACAACACATTTTACATCAGTTTGTTCTTATAAAAGGAAGGACATTAAAACCTGGACAAAGGAAGTATTGAGAAACAAGGTAAGCAAAGTGATGAGTGGGCTTTTTACACTTTTCTACTCGATTTCTAAATCTGGCTCTTGATTTTTCTTAACGAGGGAAAGCACAATGACAAATTGCTTTACATATGATACCAGATGATACATGAAGACTACCATTCATTGTGGGTGAGATACCCGACTTTCCCTTTGCTTAAACTGATGTACTCAGATATGGATTATGCACCAGATTTTAAGGTGCCTCTTGTCATATGACAACCACTATATTGATTTCTACATCTCTTGCAATCTTCTACTCTGTGAAAAAAAAATCCCATGAGTAGGGGGAAGAATCAGTTCAGGGTCTGTGAACGCAAGTTGGATATGCAGGCCCTTTGTTCATGCATATCCCCTCCAAGAAATGACCCAATCTAGAAATGCCCTCACACTGCAGTGTAGATAGTTTATGTATATAGTTAACCCAGTTATCCAAGTTTGTACTCCTGTTCAATGTAAAACCTGACAGTTTGTCGTTATGGTCGTTTTGTTATGATGTAAACCGCGCTGATTCTAAATAGCGCGGTATATAAGAAACTGTAATAAATAAATAAATAAATCCTGATATCAACTACTAGGGAGAACTGAGATAAATTCGCAAACAGGGAAAGTCAAGGTTTGGGAGCTGAGAATAAGGAGGCCCAGGGTAGAAATTTGGGGAAGACGAGGCTCAAGCAGCATAGTGGGAAACTGGAGGCAGTGTGGCCTTTTTTTTCTTGAAACAGAGGCAGCAACCCCCCCCCCCCCCACACACACACACATCCTCTAATTCACACATATATACACAAATATACCCACAGAAATGGTAGGATTTCTGTCACCAATACACTCAAATGCAAATTAATTTGAGGTCTCTCTCATACAAACACATATGAAGCTCAATTTTACACACACAATCAACTCCTCTCACATATATAAAAGATTTACCCACAATTATTACCTCATACTATACTCAAAGTCCCCTTTTTCTCACATACACAAAAAGGCCCACCCCATGTCTTGAAGGTATTTTTATAAAGTTGTGCCTAGTTAGTATACCTATTTATAAAGTCAAGTAAGTGCATACTTAGCTTTATAAAACACTAGTTTAATTGACAGAAAAACACCTTAAATTAGGGCACAATCACTTGCATCTGCCTAGCTGGTATAAATGACCACGCCTACTTTCTGCAAGTACGTGCGTAAAGTATTGTATTCTATAATCAACATGCACGCCACACTTGAAGGTATGTGCTATGCAAACACCACATATAGTTTTACACGTCAGTATTATATAAGGGGCCACTTACTTACACATGTAAATGACTAATATACTGATATTCATGTGGTTTATGGTTTATTTTTACTTAATATACCACCTTTCACAAGTTCAAACTGGTTCACAATCATTCTAAGCATTAGAAATGGGAAAAGAACTCCAGTAATCACCAGCAAAGCAGAAGTAGAAGAGCAGATGTGTTGTTAGATAATAATAATAATGTAATAATGTTAAAACCATTATTAAGAAGTGACCGAAGATATCAATGCTTGACCCAGTACAAGCATTGTGGAACTTGTGTCTCTTGGGGAAACTGCTAGGTACATATGACCTAGATTGGCTACTGTTGGAAACAGAATACTGGGCTTGATGGACCTTGGTCTGACCCAGTATGGCATATCTTATGTTAGTGCCTTAAAATAAGAGGCTCCTAAAAAAATTACCCCCACACCTTTATTCTCAATCAAGAGCATTATAGAAATTCTGTGTATTCCAGAGATTATACCATTCCAATCTTGTTTTACAATGCTCTATACTCCAATAGCTCCAGTCGCTACAATTTCTATACAGCTGCAATACAAGCATGCAGATCTTATATGTTCAAGAGAGTCAGAGAGGAAACACATTTCACAACAGGCATCTCAACTTCAAAGGCAGAGACAATTCATTAAAAGCTTATTTTTATTTCCTTTTCATCATATAGAGGCCTTTTTAGTAAAGTACGGTAAGATTTTGCACTTACTGCATGTTAGGAGCAAAAAACAATGTGCGGTAAATACAAAGGCTGTGCACTATTAGGGGCGTGGCCAGCATGTCCCCCACGTTTACTGTACAGAAAGGTTCCTTACTACATGCTAAGCTCACTTGCAGTTAGCGCAAGTACACTTAACATCTCCTCTTGAGGGGCTGTTAACTGCATCCACGTTAACTGCAAAATTGACAGGACACAAAAACGAACTGTACTGTGCAGCCAACACCCTCTCTCCGCCCTATAGTGCATTAAGCAGTTAATGCAGGATTTTACTGTGTTCTTAATGTGTGGTAGCCCATGCTAACAGTTACTGTTCTTTAAAATATGTACTAACTGCTTAATGCACTTTTGTAAAAAGGCTCAGTATCAATATAGTAAATAGTTGAAAAAGAAAAAAAAAATCCTATTTAGTGCCTGAGTTTGTAATTACCTCTCTCTACAGCCTCCCCTCCCCCCTCCCATGTCTTCCTTTAGGGTTATCAATGCTACTCCATACAAGTTCGTCTCCTATCATCATGGGAGGATAAAAAGGCATCCCATTGTTTTGAACTGAAACACTTCTTTATGTAGGTAACTCTAATTTTTATTTCCATCCTCATTCTATGTAAGGATCCTTTATGCTTATCCCATGTTCTTTGAAGCAAAAATGAAAACAGAATTCAATTTCCTTCTTTGGGAGGGTATTTCATTTTTAAAAAAATCGTAATGTTACTCCAAAGGTTATCCCCCTTGTGGTTTTATATCATGTAGCTCTATAGCTTCCTTTCCTTTAGAAAGGGTTTATTTCTTGTGCATTGATTTTTATTTATTCTTATTTTATTTATACAATTTATGAATCCCTTCTATTAGTTCAACTTAAAGTCATTTATAATCTAATAGATTTAACATACCCCCAATCCTGCACCTCCCATCCTCCATATTACAAAATAATAGTGCACAATGATATAAACAGAACTTATTTTACGTTTTAAATGACGAACACTGATAAACACCCTGATATGGATGTCTGCAGAAATGTCCACATAAGTGTCCCTAGAGATGTACAGCAATGGTGCAAACCTTTAAGAACATAAGATATGCCATACTGGTTCAGACCCAGGGTCCATCAAGCCCAGTGTCCTGTTTCCAACAGTTGCCATTCCAGGTCTCAAGTACTTGTCAGGTTCCCAGAGGTATATACATTCCATGCCGTTTGTCCCAGGGGTAAGTAGTGGATTTCCCCAGCCCTTTTTAATGATGGTTTATGGACTTTTCCTCCAAGAACTCGTTCAAACCTGTTTTGAACCCAGCAACACTAACAGCTTTCACTACACCCTCCGGTAATGAATTCCAGAGTTTGATTACAAGCTGAGTGAAAAAATATTTTCTCTGATTAGTCTTAAATGTGCCACATTGTAACTTCATTGCATGTCCCCTAGTCTTTCTACTTTTTGAAGCAGTAAACAACTGATCTACATTTACCCGTTCCACTCCATTCATTTTTTTATAGATCTATATCATATCTTCCCTCAGACGTTTCTTTTCCAAGCTGAAGAGCCCTAACCTTGTAAGCCTTTCCTCATAGGGATAGCCTTCAATCCCCTTTACCATTTCCAATTCTGCTATATCCTTTTTAAGGTATGATGACCAGAATTGCACATAATATTCAAGGTGCGGTCACACCATGGAACGATACAGAGGCATTATAATATCCTTGGTTTTATTTTCTATTCCTTTCCTTATGATTCCTAGCATTTTATTAGCTGTTTTGGCCATGGCTGCACAGTGGACAGAGGGTTTCACAAAGTACTATCCATGATAATGCCCAGACCCTTTTCCTGAGCAGTGATTCCTAAGATGGAACCTTGTATCATGCAACTGTAGTTTGGGTTGTTCTTCCCTAAATGCATTTCTTTGCACTTGTCCACGTTCAATATCATCTGCCATTTGGACGACCAGTCTCCCAGTTTATCAAGGTCTTCTTGCAATTTTTCAAAATCCTCTTGCGTTTTAACAACTTTGAATAATTTTGTATTATCTGCAAATTTGATAACCTCACTCGTTATTCCCATTTCCAGGTCATTTATAAATATGTTATAAAGCAGCAGTCCTTGCACAGATTACTGGGGTACTCCACTACTGAAAATTGGTCATCTGCTTTCTATATTTTTTCAGAGTTACTAATTCACAATAATACACTGCCTCCTATCCCATGACTTTTTAATTTTTGCAAGAGTCACTCATTAGAAATCTTGTCAAATGGTTTCTAAAAATCCAATACACTATGGGGTCTATTCTATCCTGCGAATAGCAGGGATGGACATCTCATTGGGACATACATCCCCGCTATTCATCCCCCTTGTCGTCCCCGACTAAGCCCGATTCTGAAGTCTTCGGCCGGCAGACTGGACAGGGAACTTGCCATCCTCGACTAAGCCCAATTCTGAAGTCAGTCCTATATGTCTGGGGCCGGCAGACTGGACGGTGGACTTATTCCACCTCTGAGATGGAATAAGTCCCCCTAGACGTTGGGGGATGGGAGGCCTGGCCGGGAGCAAACAGGTGAGGGGGTGTAGGAAATTCCCCGCAGCCCGACTCTGGCCATGGGAGGCCAGATAGGTGATCGGGCTGTGGGGAAAAGTGAAAGTGGTCAGCGGCCGGGCCTCGATGTGTTTGGACAAGAAATCACAATTTGAAAGAGCTATTGAGTCTGGCTCTGTTGCGTTCTCATATAAGGCGATCTGGTGATTATGGTGGACATGTTATTTGTGGTTGGTGCAACATTTGTAAGGTGTCTAAGGAAACTAGCTGTTTTGTTTATAATGGCCGCTGCTATTTGATACGATGCAACACCACTTGTACATCTAGTTATGTCATTTATTTCATCCGGTGTCCGTGTGGTCTGCCCTATGTTGGCAAGACGGTGAGGTCCTTTAAGTTGAGGCTCAATGAACATAAGAGTAAGTTGAAGTGCCGTCGGCGGGAAGCTCCCTTTGTACAACATTGTTTGGATTTCGGTCATTCATTCATTCATGGACTTGCAGTGTTTTTGTATTGATCAAGTGCTCAAGGGGCAGAGGGATCGTAGCAGGGATGAATATCTTTTATTATGCGAACAGAAGTGGATGTTTCATCTAGGGACAATATTTTCGGGAGGATTGAATGTTCAGGTGGACTGGAACGTCTGTTTGTGATTGTGGGTCTTGATTTAAGCTTAGGGTTTATGGATGTTTTCAGATGTGTTGTGGTTTTAAGGGGTGAGGTTAGTATGCCTTCTTTGTGGGTTTGGTGTTGATTGGCGTATTGTTTTTTGTGGGTTGTGGGAGGGCTGACCGGCAAAGGGAATCCCTGGGTCATCACATGGTGATGTCATTTAAGTTTAGTTTTTAGTGAAGCGCATGCATGGCGTTGTTTGCAACGGTCATGGCTGAGTTGGTGGTGTGAAAGCTGGATTCACCAAAAGTTTTGAGTTGGTATGCTTTTTGCATATACATTGGGACATGAGAGTTTTAAGTTTTGGTTTTTACGGATGGTACTCGATTTTTGGAGTTTAAACTCATTTGCCTGTTTTCTCTCACAGCATATTGTGTACAGTCAGGGTGGGGCAATCCTTGAAGAAGCATACAGCGAAACACCTTGGCAGCCATTATGTGGCGTCCATGTGCTTGCCCAGTAGTGGTGTGCTCGTTCAACAATTATGTTACTATTTCAAGATAAGTGCTTTAAATGGCAGGTTGCTTATTTCATGTAAGATAAGTGCTTTCAATGGCAGTTTGCTTATTCTATGTGTTGTTACAGAACTGCAGTCAAGCCAAGAATTTCGTTAAATGAAGTGGTGTTATGCTTTGAGAGATTACAGGTGTTTTTAACATCATAGTTTGTTTCAAATAAATGTTAGAATTGATTACTGTGAAAAAAAAGATGGAAGAAGTATTTTTAGAGCTGTTGATGTTGAGAGGTGTGGCTTCATGTGCATGCAGCTTATATCACTGTACCTCACTGGATTCTGAGGCTCTTTTCTCCTTCCATGTATTTATGAACTCTGTTTGATGTGCTTTTGTATACATTGGTGGAGTGATTTGTTTTTGATTTGCCATTTACTGTTCACTACGGAACTGACCTGTTTTTGGTTGTGAGTTCACATAAGGGTAAACATCACTGACAGAGCCCGCACAGGAATGCTCCCAAGCATCCAATAGGAAAGCCTTTGGGAGCACTCCACTGCGTGCCTGCCTTTCTGCCTTCCCAACTCCTCTCCTCTGTTGAGTTTCTAGCTGAGAAGAAGAAAAGAAAAAAAGAACCCTACAACTCCTAGGGGAGGAGGGCAGGTTGTGAAGACTGATTCATACTGTTCCCGGAGATCACCTGTTACAGGTGAGTAACTACGCTATCTCCAGGAATAAGCAGGAATGCAGTCGTCACATTTGTGACTCACTAGCTCCCAGGTACCAGACTGATATGGGGTGGAGAGTAGTGCGATCCCTGAGGTAAAACACATGTAGCCGAAAAATCTGGAAGAGTTGTAGGCCATTGGACTTGATTCCAGGAGGTGATACTCCCCCAATGATAGTCTGATATCTTGTAGAAGACCAGGACAGAGGGTAGGAGTTGAGTTTGTCCCAAAGAGGTGCTGGAGTACAGCTTGGCCAAAGACAGTGTCCTGATAGGAGTCTCTGTCTAGAAAGTAGTGTGCAACAAAAGTATGAATTGATGACCAGGTAACTGCCCGGCAGATCTCCTCAATGAAGATTTGCTAAGGAAGTTGCCATAGCCCACACATTGTGAGCAGTGACACGATCCTCCAAAGACAGTCCTACTTGTGCATAAGCAAAAGAAATGCAATCTGCTATCCATCTGGCTAGAGTGTGTTCTGTTACTAGTAGACCCAGGTGACTAGGATCAAAGGAAATGAATAGTTGAGAGGATCTTCTGTGATCATTAGTCCTATACAAATAGTAGGCAAGCGCTCATTTTCAATCTAAAGTTTGTAGCGCTGCTTCAGCCTGAGATGCATGTGGTCTAGGGAAGAAAATTGGGAGGATTACAGATTGGTTTAGATAGAACAGAGTATAGGGGGGATCCACCATGACAGCTTGCAGCTCACTGATGTGGTGATCTGAAGTGTGTGCAATAAGGAAGATGACCTTCCAAGATAGGAACTTCAGTGAAGTGGTGGCTAAAGGTTTGAAAGGTGGCTTTAGAAGTTGCGCCAGAACCACATTCAGATCCCAGGAGACGCCACATGAAGTGTGCTACTGAGGGGTGTGAGGAGATAGGCTGTCCATCCACTGGTCTGTGAGAGGCCACAATGGCACTAAGGTGAACTCTCACAGAGTTAATTTTAAGACATGTCAAGGATAAGTGGAGGAGATATTGTAGAAGTGAATCCACCAGGCAAGAAAAGGGGTTAATGTCCTTTGGGGAGCACCAGAGGGCAAACCTACGCCATTTGAAGGCATAACATAGTAATATAGTATATGACGGCAGATAAAGACCAATATGGTCCATCTAGTCTGCCCAGCAAGGCAGCAAGAGTAGGTGCACTTGTCACTCCGTGCAGGTCACCCCTCCCCATGCCTTTGTTTAGGGGTGTACCCACCGCTCTGTGTAGGTTACTCCTATTTGTTGAGATATAAGAAATGGTTATGTTTATTTTGATGTTATCCTGTTGCTATGAAGGGATCCACTGTGTCTGTCCCATGCCATTTAGAATTCTGTCACTGTATTTGCCCCCAACATAAGAGTGCCTGGTGGAATCTTTATGAAATGCAAAAAGGATATCCTTGACTGCGTGTGGTAGGTCGAGGTCGGAAAGCACTAGCCCTTCAGCAGCCAAGCTGTGAGGTGTAGGGAGTGAAGATTGGAATGGAGGAGCATCCCATGGTCCTGAGAGAGGAAATCGAGTGTGCATCCCAGGTTGAGTGGCTGAATCTGTGCAAGGTGAAGAAACAGAGGAAACCACGGTTGGCGGGGCCAGAAAGTGGCTATGAGAATCAAGCCACTGTTGGCCTGTAGCTTGAACAGCATCTTGGGTATCAAGGGGATGGGAGGAATGCATAGAACAGTCCCTGTCCCCAATAGAGAAAGACGGCGTCCACAGCATGCCGGTGCAGTGATGGAACTTGGGAGCAGAAGCATGGAAGCTGTGTATTCTGCAGAGTGGCAGAAAGATCTGAGTGGGGTTTCCCCAATCTGGAAGATTGAAGCAGTCATCTCCAGATGCAAGGTCCATTTGTGTGGACAAAGGATATGGCTTAGCTTGTCCACAAGGATATTGAGTTGGCCCGGACGGTACACCACTCTGAGGTGAATGCGGTGTGAGATTGCAAAGAACCACAAGCGAATCGCTTCCTCGCAAAGGGGATGTGATCTCGCTCCCCCCTGTTTGTTCATGTAGAACATGGCAACTTGGTTGTCCGTTCTGACTAGAACAGGTTGCCCCAATAGTTGGAGTTGAAAAACTTGAAGGGAATTTGTCAGTGCTCATAGTTCTAGCAGGTTGATCTGCAGGGCAGATTCCTGTTGTGCTGTTGTCATTCAGCTGCGCCCCCAACCCAGCTTGGAAGCATCCATCATCAGGGTGCATCGAGGAAGAAGCATCTGAAAAGGTGACCCGACGAGTAGGTTCTATTGGAAACATCACCATTGAAGGGATTTGATAAGTTGAGGGATGATGTGGATCTTATCTCTGAGTCAACCCTTCGCTTGTGTTCATTGAGAAGACAGAGTCCACTGTGCTTGTCGCATGTGTAATCAAGCATAGGGGATGACATGGACCATGGGGGGCCATGTGTCCTAATAGTCATAGCATCTCTTGAGCTGTTACTCAGCTTTGCTGTTGTACCCCTATTATCAGCTCGATGAAGCAGGCACAGTGATCTTGTGGAAGGAAAGCTTGGGCCTGTTGAGTGTCTAAAAGTGCTCTGATGAACTCCAGTCATTGGGGTGGAGCAAGGTGAGACTTCGGGAAGTTTATGACAAATCCCAGATGTTGGAGCATCATGATGGTGCGATGAAGGGAGAGTCTTACCACCTAAGGGAACTCTTCCCTGATCAGCCAATCATCTAAGTAAGGGAAGATGAATACCCCCAAGGTGTGTAGGTAGGCAGTGACTACTGCCATGCATTTCGTGAAGACTCTTAGGGCAGAAGCTAGACCGAAGGGGAGTACCCGGTATTAATAACACAGGTACACTAAAAATTTTTTTTTTTAAACTGCCTCTAATGTTTCGATTGATTTTTACGTTTTTTGGTGCGCTGAATCCAAATCTGGTAACCAATTTGCTCCATCACGTACAGATTTTTTGCTACATTGGGTTAGCAGTTTGAGGTGAACGTTTCAGATTGAGTGCGATCGAGATAAAAGTTTCTTGGATGAATTCTTTATACTAATTGTTTAGTAGTTATTCAAATAAGAATAAAGAAAATTGTAACAAGGCAGCACATAAGAATAATGTCAACAAAACACACTGTGATGGTAGCAAAATTGTCTGCACTTAAAACAGCCACATACATGTGCACAAACATTGTGCATATAAGAGCGAGGTTAGACACAAAGCAAAGCAAAGAAATGTGCAAAAAATGTTGTACAGGTATGTATGTAAGAATAGAAAACGCAAACCGCACCATTGCAATACATGAAGACAAACACCCGATGGTGTGAAAATAAAATTCTAATAAATGCGATCCGACACTGTGGTAATAACTAGCAAATTTTTATTTCAAAGTTTAGTAAAAACACGATATTTGTCAACACAGTTTAGATTTTAAAGTCATTCTTGGGTCAATCAATCTCCTGGTGGGCCCGTTTCTTCTTCCCCCGAATGCTTCTCTTGGTGCGCTGCTTGGCGTATTTTTCATCTGGGGTTTCCCGCAGCAGCAACCAGCAGAAATCAGCCATCATAGTGGTGTTCCATCTTCCTTGGTACCTTCTCTCTGCGTCCTTGATGTCCTGGTGAAACCTTTCACCTTGTTCTTCACTGTACGCCCCCAGGTTTTCGGGAAAGTAGTTCACATGGGAGTGCAAGAAATGGACTTTCAGGCTCATGTTACAGCCTTGTTCTTTGAAGGCATTGAGTATCCTGGCAACAATATCCTTATAGTTCTCATCCCGCCTGTTCCCCAAGAATTTGAGAACAACATCCTTGAAGGAATCCCAGGCTTCTTTTTCCTTCTCAGACATCGTTTCAGCGAATGCTCCATCTGAAATGAGTTTCCTTATATCAGGGCCAACAAACACTCCTTCCTTTAGCTTTGCTTCAGAAAGTCGGGGGAACTTTGAGCAAAGGTACCGAAAGCACTCACCATCTTTTGGAAGGGACTTGATGAATTGCTTAATGAGACCCAACTTAATGTGGAGAGGTGGTAATAGAATTTTATCACGAGGTACCAAGCTCTCATGAAGAACATTTTTCTCACCGGGTCTCAAATACTCCCGAATTGGCCAGTCTTTTTTCCTCCAGTGTAGGTCGCGGGCCCGGCTATCCCACAAGAAAAGGAAGCAGGGATATTTGGTGAAACCGGATTGCTGCCCTAATAGCATGGATAGAATTTTAAAGTCTCCACAAATCATCCACTTATGCTCATCATAACGAATCTTCTGAAAAATCAGGGCCAAATTCTCGTATTTTTCTTGGAGAATAACAGAGTGAGCAATAGGAACTGAAGCGAATGTGTTGCCATTATGAAGAAGAACACCTTTTATGCTGTCTTTTGACGAATCAATGAACAGCCGCCATTCAGCAGGATCATACTTGATTTTAAACTTTTCCATCACTCCGTATATATCGTTGCAAAATACCAAATCTTCCTCTTTGCTGAAATACTTCAAAAATTGTGTCTCGCGGTTGCGGTACCAATAAAAAGTTGTTCCTGGTGACAATAGATTTTTCTGTTTAAGCCGAGAACCTAGCAGTTGGGCAGCATCTTTTGGGAGTCCTAAATCCCGGACTAAATCATTCAATTCAGCTTGAGAGAAAAGTTCAGGTTTCGGATCTGGTTCAGTTTCAAACTCGGAAGTACTGGACTCATCGGGAAAAGCCATCTGATGAGTCTCATCATGATCAGAACCATCCACACAAATATGATCCAAAGATTTTGGTGGTTCAGGCACAGGTACTTTGTTGCTATGAGGCATAGGCCTAATTGCTGAGGGAAGGTTGGGGTAACTTATTACGTTCTTATTTTTTAAGTTGTATCCCTTCACAATGCAAGAGCAAAAATAGCAGTCACTGCTGTGGTCTCTTTGTTCACGCCACATCATAGGTATTCCGAAACGAAATGCTTGTTTTTTACCTTTCATCCATAAGCGTAGATCTTCCTCACATGTCTTGCACACTTTGTGAGGAGCCCACGGTTTGTCTTGATCGCCTAACTTCAAACCGAAATAGGCGAAATATACTTTTTTGATAAATGCAGAAATGTTCCTCTGCCGCTTTTTCACGGTATATTCCCCACAAATAAAACAAAAACTGTCCGGAGAGTTGACGCAACCTCTGGCTCTGTGAGCCATCACAAATACACAGCACTGCAAACTACAACTGTAGTGAACCACTTCGGAATAAAGCTGGATTACGACTGAGCAAACAAAAGGTAATAATGAACTTGCAAGAAACTGAAATTTGACAGGAACGTTCATGTCGCAACCACCGTGTTTGAGCGAGCGAACGAGGCGAGGCGAACAGGAAAGAACATGCGCCAGCGCAAGTACTGGATTTAGCCCCCCGCCTCCCAATTGTCCTGTTAATGTATAAAATGAATACAAAACACTCTAAAATATCATGAGGAAGTGTTTCTAGTTAGTTAACCATTACAACCTCTATTTTGGGCCAAGAAAATAAACTGCAGTCGGCTAAAAAGAAATTATGTGAACATTCCTTATATGGGTAAGAAATCTAATTTTGCAAGAAAACGTGACGTGATGGAACATTTTGGCTATTTTTCCTGGATTCAGCACCCCAAAATCTATAGGAATCAGTTGCAAAACTGGAGGCAGTTTTTTGGTAGTGTACCTGTGTAATGGTTTCCTTGAAACATGATTCAGGATAGATTCAGGAGTGATATGCGGAAATATTTCTTTATGGAAAGAGTAGTGGATCCATGGAATAGTCTCCCAGTGGAGGTGGTAGAGATGAGGACAGTAACTGAATTAAAAAAAGCATGGGACAAACACAGAGGATCTCTAAAGGTAAAAAGGGGACTGTTGTAGTTGCTGATATGGAAGGACAGACTAGATAGGCCATGTGGTCTTTTTCTGTCGTCATATTTCTATGTTTCTATGAAGCACAGATACTGTCTGTGCAAGGGATGGATCAGTAAATGTGTGTACATCTCTTTTAGGTCTAGGGACAATAGCCAATCGTGTCTCTGGAGGTATGGTATTATAGTTCCTAGAGAAATCTTTTTGAATTTTTCTTGGACCATGTTTAGGTCTCAGATTCAATATGGGCCTGAATCCTCTTGTTTTCTTTGGAATGAGAAAATATGGAGAGTAGAAGCCCATCCTTTCTTGAGGAAGAGGAACTCTTTCTATAGCACGCTGAGAAAATAGGGTGGTCAGCTCTTCTTTTAAGAGAATGCTTTGAAGGGGTTACGTGGGATAATCCCCTATGAAGCTGGTGGGGAGTAAGGTTTTGAAGTGAAGCTGATAACCCCTTTGGACAATCTGGAGTGTCCAGTGCTCTAGTGTTATGAGGTGCCACCTGTGGCCAAAGTGACAAAGTCTGCCTGTTATGTGGAAGGGCTGGGGACCATCCAGGGTCAGACTGGCAATGCTCTCTAGGACGGAGTCAAAATCCAGGCGCAGGTTGTGGCTGTGTGGCTAGTTGAGGCTTAGGAGCCTTGGGCTTCTTGGGTTGTCGAGGACCCTGTGGTCTCTGCTGAGGATGTTGAGGTTGATAGGCAGCAGAAGGCAGATAAGAAGGATAGTATCTCTTCCTTTTGGAATAAAAAGATTTATTTATTTATTTATTTGGTTTTATACCGCACTATTCATGATCAGCACAGCTTACAATAGAACAACTTAATACACGGAACCGTTTACATTGAACATGTGAACAAGATACAATACACTTATCAATAGTACTGTAACAAGAACGGTGAACTATTTACAGTATAACAGAATCTAGAGTATGTTATTGACAGACTGGGCTTTACGTTACGTGGTCAAAAGCAAGGTGGAATAGGTCAGTTTTGATTGCTTTGTGAAAGGTGGCCAGATCAGAAATGAGACGGATAGGAGCAGGTAGGGAGTTCCACGGTATAGGGGCGAAGAGGGAGAAGGCTCGGTTATTGACGAATTGGGATCTTTTTCTAGCTATATGTGGGATGGTGAGAGTGTTTGTCATATTTGTTCTTCTTTCTCTGTTGTCAGGAGTCCAGCATAGGAGATCTTCCAGGGAGGATGTGGATAGGTGATGAAGAATTTTAAAGGTTATCAGGAGAGTTTTGTACTGAAGTCGGCTGCTTATTGGGAGCCAGTGTAGATGAAATAGGAGAGGAATTACATGTTCATATCTAGAGCTCCATAGATGGTTCGTGCCACAGTATTCAATGCCAATTGCAGAGGATGGAGAGCATATTCAGGAAGAACATCTAGGATGATGTTGGCGTAGTTGAAGAGTGGAGTAATATGGGCTTGGAAGACAGAGCGGAAGTCTATAGGCTCCAGTAAGGGTCAGAGATGGCGAAGGGAATGTATTTTATGGTAGACAGTTTTCGTGATATTGTTTATATGGGACTCCATGTTTAGGGACTGGTCCAGAGTGATGCCCAGATATGTAACCTCGTGATTAGCCTTCAGATCAGCATTCTTAACCTGTAGGGTTGTTGGGGGTATGAATGTTGAGAATTTTGTGACAAAAGGGACTTCTGTCTTTTTATAGTTCACTTTCAGGTTGTGAGCAGCTAGCCAGTCGGAGACAGCATTGAAGCAATCAATGATTACATTGAAGTTTGGATTCTCGGTTGAAAAAGGAGTGTAAAGAAGCACATCATCTGCATAGATGTAATAATGAATGCCAAAGGATTGTATGATTATACATATTGGTTGCATATATATGTTAAATAACAGGGCTGATAGGGAAGAGCCCTGTGGTACTCTTTGGGTTTGCTGATACATCTCTGAAGTTTGATTGCCCATACAGGCTTGTTGTTGACGATCTGTTAGATATGAGCGACACCAGTCTAGTGCTGAGCTCTGAATGTCCTTAAGTTTAAGTAGATTAATTAAATGACTGTGACAGACTGTATCGATGGCCGAAGCAATATCCATGAATATCAGGATGAAGCCTTGTTTTGGATTATTTAAGCCTAGGATTAGGTTGTCCAACAGGGAAGTGAGTAAAGTCTCGACACCATGATGTCGAAAACCATGCTGTTGTGGATCAAGAGGTGCATGACAGTCAATATGGTCTTGGATTTGTTGCAGTACTATCTTCTCCATTATCTTAGCCAAGAAAGGAAGACTGAATATGGGACGATAGGAGCTTGGGTCCTGCGGGTCCAGCTTGGAGTTTTTTTAGCAGAGGTTTGATTGTGGCCATTTTCAGTGATGCTGGGACTAGACTCTTGTTGAAGGAGAGGTTGATAATCTTGGAGATGTGGGAACTTAATTCAGGGCAAGTGGACTTGATCCAATGAGATGGGCATGGGTCAGAGGGAACAGTGGTAGAATTAAGTCCTTTTATTATATTTTCAATTTGTTTGGGACAGTATGGGTAGAAGTGACTTAGAGCAGGGATATTAGTACATTCATGTAATGGAGCGTCTTCCAAATTGTTGAGGGTTGCTTTGGTTTTATTGAGGAAATGAGTAGCAATGTCTTGCGGGTGAATTAGGTTATTTCGTTGATGCAGTCATGAGTCCTTTGTAAGGGACTGGATTAATCTAAAGAGTTCACAGGGCTTGTTGAGAGAGCGCATAAGAAGATTAGTGTGGTATTCCTTCTTCCTTTGCATGATGGTAAGGCGGTGCTCTTGCAAGGTCTTCATATATAATTCTCGGTCATGAGGATTTCTTGGAAAGAGCCTTCCTCTTGGTTGGGTCAGCTGCTTTCCTGGAAAGGCGTTTGAGGCTGAGATCATCTGTTGCAATCTCCCCTGCTTTTTCCCTCCAATCCTTGCCAAAAAGTTTTTCTCCAGTATATGGAATATTGGCCAGTTTATGTTGGACCCATTGCTCGAGATATGATGCCTGTAACCAGGCCATTCTGCAAGCCCCAATGTAGACTGCTGAAGCTCTGCTTGTTGATTCAAAGGCATCAAAAGAGGCCTGGGTAAGAAATTTAGAAGTGTTCTGGCTCTGTTTTATGAGTGTCTGGAATGCACACTGCTTATCCTCAGGAAGCAAGGAAGGGGTGAAAGTCTCCAGATCCCTGGTGACATCCTTCAGAAAGATGCCCATGCACAGCATATGTAAGAGTTTATTATGGAGACCAACATGCATGCTTGGAAGCCCCAATGCCTAAAGGCATCAAGTGCCCTTGAGTCTCTGCCAGGTGGCATGGATGAATGGTTCTTAGAGCTCTTTATTCGATGTATCACCCATTCCACCACCCATTGAATGATGGGGAAGCTGAGGTTTTTGGAAGTCTGGGCACTCTGGTACTCAGTACATGGTATTGAGCCTCTTGCTGACAGGCAGAACTGTGGGCGGGGCCTCCAACATCTGGAACATAAGATCCTGCAGGATCCAATGCACTGGTAATGTAGCCGCCTCCTTGGGCATGGGAGTGTACTGGAGTATCTCCAATTCCTCTGCCCTCAGTTCCTTTTCCAAGGCTACTATGATGGCGAGCCCTGCTGCCATGTCATGTACGAAGTCCTGAAAGGACATATCTTTTAGTGAGGACTGACACTGTTCCTGAGGCGGCAAAAGTTCCGAAGGGATGTCTGGAAGTTCTCAGGAGCCGAGTGATCCCTCGTCAGATTCTGAAGAAGTGGAATCAGAGTCTGGTAAGAAATTAAAGTATTGTGGTCTTGGGTTCAACCTTGATACTTCATGGACATTGAAGATCGATGTCAATACCGATACTCAAAGGTATCAGAACTGAGAGCCATGACAGTTTGAGTCTGTTGGATACTGGGGGTATCAGTTAGTTCCAATGACAGTATCAGCTTCGGGGGTTCCGACAGTGCCAGTTCAAGGGCCGACATCGGGGCCGATACACCTGGCTATAGGCTTGGTGCTGAAGTCTGTACTGCTGGAGCTCTCAGTTTATCAGTAGAGAGGCTGCCAGGAATACCACCAAGCTCTTCTCAAGAGCCAGCATGCACTGGTCTAGGGAGGTGGCAGATGTCTGGGTGGAATCGCCCATGGATCTTTGAGCCACCCGTCCCAGAACAGGGAACTGGTAGCTCTCTGGAAGTCAATGCCTCGGGAGCATCCCAGAGCCCCTCTTGTGCTTTGGAGGGCAGATCCTCCCGCCAGAATAGTTTGGCTGGCCAGTCTACATCGGAAGCACCCCTAGGGGAATCACAATGCTTTTGATGGGACTGATCTCTGGTCTCAGTGTCAGTTTTTGATGCCGATACTGATAGCTTGGGAGCAACCAGAGACTTTGATTTACTTTTATGTTTGGATTTGAAGAAAGCTGAGAACCATGAGAGGAAGTCGATGCCCTCGATGAAGTGGAAGACACTGAAAGAGTCTGAGGTGATCAACAGTCTGTACTGTCTGGCTCAGTTCTTTAGGCCTCTCTTTGTCATTTGCTGGCACAAAGGACAAGAATTGGGTTGATGTTCAGGGCCCAAACATTTTAGATACTAGTCATCTTTATCAGTGACTGATATGGTTTGAGCACACCTTGTACATTTTTTAAAACCACTAGTTGCCTCAAAAAGGTTGTCTTCGAGATAGAAGATAAGGCTATGGAGACCTAGAGGCCTAGTTTAGCAGTGAAAACCATGTTGAAAACGAAGAGGAAAGAACTAAAAAATTTGTAAGACAAAATATATCAGGACTGGTGTCGGATTAGACGGAACTGACGTCAACAGGAAGGCAAAAGCACGATGTTGCAAAAAAAACCCCAAAAACGTTTTTCATAAGAACATAAGAACATAAGATATGCCATACTGGGTCAGACCAAGGTCCATCAAGCCCAGTATTCTGTTTCCAACAGTGGCCAATCTAGGTCATACGTACCTAGCAGTTTCCCCAAGGGACACAGGTTCCACAATGCTTGTATTGGTTCAAGCATTGATATCCTGGGTCCCTTCTTAATAATGGTTTATGGACCTTTCCTCCAGGAACTTGTCCAAACCTTTTTTAAACCCAGCTACACTAACAGCCTTTACTACATCCTCCGGTAACAAATTCCAGAGTTTGATTACACGTTGAGTGAAAAAATATTTTCTTTTATTAGTCTTAAATAGTTTACCCTGTAGCTTCATTGCATGTCCCCTAGTCTTTCTATATTCTGATAAGGTAAACAATCGATCTACGTTTACCCGTTCCACTCCGTTCATTAATTTATAGACTTCTATCATATCTCCCCTCAGCCGTCTCTTTTCCAGGTTAAAGAGCCCCAACCTTTTTAGCCTTTCTTCATAGGAGTAGCCTTCCATCCCCTTTACCATTTTGGTGGCTCTTCTCTGAACCTTTTCTAAAATTGCTATATCCTTTTTAAGATATGGCGACCAGAATTGCACACAATATTCAAGGTGCGGTCTCACCATGGAACGATATAGAGGCATTATAATATCTTTTGTTTTATTTTCCATTCCTTTCCTTATCATACCTAGCATTCTATTTGCTCTCTTGGCCGCCGCTGCACACTGGGCCGAGGGTTTTAACATGGTATCCACAAGGACGCCTAAATCTTTTTCTTGGGTGGTGGTTCCTAATGTGGAACCTTGCATCGTGTAACCATAGTTTGGGTTGTTCTTCCCTAGGTGCATAACCTTGCACTTCTCCACATTAAATTTCATCTGCCATTTTGATGCCCAGTCTTCCAATTTATCAAGATCCTCTTGCAATTTTCCACAATCCTCCTGGGTTTTAACAACTTTAAATAGTTTTGTGTCATCAGCAAATTTGATAACCTCACTCGTTATTCCACTTTCCAGGTCATTTATGAATATGTCAAAAAGCAGCGGACCCAGCACAGATCCCTGGGGTACACCACTATTCACCTTTCTCCATTGGGAAAATTGGCCATTTAGCCCTACCCTCTGCTTTCTATCTTTTAACCAGTTCCTGATCCACAGTAGTACACTGCCTCCTATCCCATGACTCTTTAGTTTTGCCAAAAGTCTCTCATGAGGGACCTTGTCAAAGGCTTTCTGAAAGTCCAGATACACAATATCAACCGACTCACCTTTGTCCACCTGTTTATTCACTCCTTCAAAAAAACATAACAGATTAGTAAGACAAGATCTTCCTTGTCTAAAGCCATGTTGTCTGTCTCCCATTAGGTCATGACTATCTATATGCTGAGTAATTTTATTCTTTATGATGGTTTCTACCATTTTTCCCAGTACTGATGTCAGGCTCACCGGTCTGTAGTTTCCCGGATCACCCCTCGAACCCTTTTTAAAAATTGGTGTTACATTGGCGATCCTCCAATCCTCAGGTATTAGAGATGATTTTAATGATAGTTCACAGATTACTGATAGCAGGTCTGCAATCTCAAATTTCAGTTCTTTCAACACCCTTGGATGTATACCATCCGGCCCAGGTGATTTGCTACTCTTCAGTTTATCTAATAGTTGTAGGACATCTTCCCGATGTATCGATATTTCCTTCAATTCTTCCACACCTTTAAATACCACTTCAGTCGTGGGTAACATCCCCACATCTTCCTCAGTAAAGACCGAAGCAAAGAATTCATTCAGTCTCTCCGCTATCGCCTTGTCGCCTCTTAGGGCTCCTTTAACCCCTTTATCATCTAATGGACCAACTGACTCTCTCACGGGTTTTTTGCTACGAATGTACTTGAAAAGGTCTTTATTTCGCGTTTTTGCTTCCGCAGCAAGCTTCTTCTCAAATTCTCTCTTTGCCTGCCTTATCAATGCCTTGCATTTGACTTGCCAGTGCTTGTGCTGTTGCCAGGTTTCATCATTTGGCTCTTTTTTCCATTTCTTGAAAGATGCTTTTTTGGCAACAACAGCCTCTCTGACCTCAGCTTTAAACCATGCTGGCAATTTTTTGGACTTCCTTCCACTTTTCTTAAAGCGTGGAATACAGCTGGTCTGGGCTTCCAAGATAGTATTTTTCAACAACACCCAAGCTTGATGTACGTCTTTAACCTTTGCAACTGCTCCTTTTAGTTTTTTCTTAACTGTTTTCCTCATTCTATCATAGTCTCCCTTTCGAAAGTTAAAGGGTAGTACTGTGGATTTCCTTACTATCCCTCCTCCACTAATTAAATCAAAGGCGATCATGCTATGATCACTATTGCCAAGTGGCCCCAACACCCTTATCTCTTGCACTACATCTGGTGTTCCACTAAGGACTAGGTCTAATATTGCTTCCCCTCTGGTCGGTTCATGAACCAGCTGCTCCAAGAAGCAGTCATTTATTTCATCTAGGAACTTTATCTCCCTAGCATGTCCTGTTGTGACACTGACCCAGTCGATGCCGGGGTAATTGAAATCACCCATTATTATTACTGCACTGTAACTTTTGCTAGCTTCCTTGATTTCTTTGAGCATTTCATCATCCATTTGTTCATTCTGGCCAGGCGGACGATAGTACACCCCCACTGCCATCGCCTTCCCCTTTTTACATGGAATTTCAATCCATAGAGATTCTACAGCAAATTTTGTTTCTTGCAAAACTTTAATCCTTTCTGACTCAATGCCCTCTCTAACATAGAGCGCAACCCCTCCACCAATTTGATCAGCTCTATCATTTCGATATAGTTTGTACCCAGGTATCACAGTGTCCCACTGGTTGTCCTCCTTCCACCATGTCTCTGATATTCCAATCATATCTAACCTCTCGTTTAGTGCTATATATTCTAACTCTCCCATCTTGTTTTGTAGACTTCTAGCATTTGCATACAAGCATTTTAGAGACTGTATTTTATTCATATTAATTTGGCTATTGGTAGACATGGGTAATTTGGGATCTTTAAGTTCTGTCTGCTCCATACTCGAGGGCATTTGGGCTACTTTACTCTTTTTTGGAACCTCTCTGCTTTTTGTAGTATCCTTCAAGAATACATTCTTCCGAACCATGCGCTCTTGGGCGACTGTCGGCTTTCCCCTATTATCTAGTTTAAAAGCTGCTCTATCTCCTTTTTAAAGGTTAATGCCAGCAGCCTGGTTCCATCCCGGTTAAGGTGAAGCCCATCCCTTCGGCTTCATCTTAACCGGGATGGAACCAGGCTGCTGGCATTAACCTTTAAAAAGGAGATAGAGGAGGCGGAGCTAACCGCGACAAGGATGGCTGCCTGAGAATCTTGCTCCCGCCCGAGGCGTAGAATCCTGGCCACCCTCACTTGCTAGAAGCTAGTTAAACTTCCGAATTCAGTGCCTAACAGTGGTGAACGATGACGGCGTTAAAACCTGCAAAGCTTGACTTTGCTCCGGCGGCTGGACATGCGGTAAAGCGCACGAAGCAGGAGGCGGTCTCCCCGCAAAAGATGGAGGCCGAGAAAATAAATGCGGCGGGAATACGGGAGATACTTCAAGAGCTCCGGACCGTGAAAGAAATGGTTGCCTCCAGCAATGGGACACTTGCGCAGTTGCAGGAAGATGTCCAAGAAGTGAAAGAGCGTCTGACGGGAGTTAACGAGAGACTACATACAGTAGAAGAAATGGTCGAGAAGCACGATGAATTACTGGCGCAGATAGGCCCACTGAGCAAGAAAATGGCGATGCTGGAGGAACAAATTGAGGATCAGAGCAACAGAGCCCGGCGTAATAATGTGAGGATCACTGGCATACCAGAGGGGCGAGAGGGAGCGAGCCTAGAAGAGTTCATGCAAAAGCTGATTCCAGAAATATTACATTTAAAATTTGTCTTACCCTTTGAGCTTGAACGGGCACATCGTGTCCCATCACAGAGGACTGGGAGATATCAACATCCGCGCCCTATCATCATCAAGGTGTTGCGGTATCCGCAGGCTATGCAAATTTTACAAGCAGCTAAACAGCAGTCTACAATGCAAATAGACGGATCGAAAATCGCCTTCTTTCCAGACTTATGCAAGAAAACGGTGGAGAAGAGGAAAGCTTTGCTGGAATGCAGGCCTGATCTACAGAGGCTGCAGGCGCGCTATGGCCTATATTACCCAGCCCGGATGAAGGTAACACTGGGGAATACTACTCGGTCATTCGACTCCGCTGAGAGTCTGAGACAATTTCTGCAGGAACATAACCACATGGAAGTGGGGACATAGCTTATGAATTGAGTGTCTGCTGGATGTACTTGACCTATATAGATAGAGTGGAAACCCAGTGTCCGATACTGCGGGTTAATTATACAGGCACTGACAAAACCGATATGCTGAGTAGTAGGCACGTTATGCGCAAGTATATCGCTGTGTTTTAAATATGCTGTGATGATTGTTTAAATTACAATATGGCTTGAGGGTGGTAAGAAATGTTAAATAGGCATAGGATGGGTAGGGGGGGGGTCAAGGGCAGCGGGGTTGTGCGAAGGGCGGGTAGAGCTTCACCATATCTATCATGCAGTTTTGTTCTAGCTATATAGTGTTAAAAAATGTTCTGTTTGGAAATGTTTGGTATCTAATTCTCCTGATAAAGCGAACGACGAGTGCCATCACCATGAGGGCGAGTGCTAACTCTCATGGCTAATGTAAATATACGAGTGGTGTCCCTTAATGTGCAAGGCATCCACAATCCAATTAAGCGAAAAAAAATTCTGAATTATTGCAAACACCAGCGAGCGGACGTAGTTTTTCTACAGGAATCGCACTTGTCATTGCCCGAGTCCAATAAAGTGAATGGATCGGGATTTCAAATGATACTGGCCGCTCCAGCTCTCAAAAGGAAAGGCGGAGTAATAATCCTAGCCAGAAAGGCATTACAACTTACGGTAGTGGAAACAGCCATAGATCCGGGAGGGAGATGGGCTAGGGCAAAAGTCCAGATATCTGAAGCTGTGTATACCTTCATGGCTGTCTACGGCCCTACGCAAGATGATCCCAGTTTCTTTGAATCAGTGGCAAAAGAATTGCTGCAGGCTAGTGCCACAAATGTTATCCTAGGTGGAGACTTTAACTTAATACAGGATCCTTTACTGGACCGTACACCATATAAGCAGCAGCATAAGCCGCGGTCTTGGGAAATTGTTCGAAGTGTGATGGAAGAACTTGGGTTGGTGGACCCGTGGAGACTTCTGCGTCCAGAAGAAAGAACATATACTTATTACTCAATACCCCATAATACGCAAACGCGTATTGATTATTTCCTCATTTCTAAGACACTAATACCTGCAGTTGCTACTACAGAGGTTCTGGTAAAGACAGTCTCTGATCATGCAGCAGTTTTGGTGGAATTCACCT
The DNA here is from genome assembly GCA_033557465.1 of Ichthyophis bannanicus. Lineage (NCBI taxonomy): Eukaryota > Metazoa > Chordata > Amphibia > Gymnophiona > Ichthyophiidae > Ichthyophis > Ichthyophis bannanicus. The sequence continues at coordinate 1,302,551,678 of CM066031.1, forward strand.
TAGGTCAAACTAAGAGTCCACAACTGAGATGGCATTTTGACCGAGCGTGGTTAAACAATAGTGAGATTGTGGAAGCGATACGCCGAGACATCAGAGAATATTTCCGTTGCAATCAATTACATGATACCTCGACATGGGCATGGTGGGAAGCCTTCAAAGCCACTATACGGGGCTGCTTAACAGCGTATAGTGTCCGAGATAGAAAGAGGGCTTTACAGCGAAAACTGGAGCTCGAAAAAGAGATACAAGTAGGTGAGCGACTCCTAACCAAACGCTCAGATTCGCTCATATTGCTTAGGCTACGTAAACTAAGATATCAATATAACTCTATCCTCAGCGAGGAAGCCATCAAGCAGATAAGGCTCCAGCAAGGAGTATATTACCACGAGAGTAACCGGGCGAGTGCACTGTTGGCTCGTACCTTGCGAGCAAAAAAAAGCCGGACTCGCATTGTAGGGCTCAAAGATGTTAAGGGTTTTCTGCATACAAATGATGAGAACATACTGCAACAGTGTGAACAGTTTTACTCTCAGTTGTACCGATCCGAAGGCAACTTCAATGAAGAGACGTTCACAAACTTTATGGCAGATATTGAAGGCCCTAAACTTACTGAAACTCAACAACGTGAGTTATCGCAGGATGTCACCTGTAAAGAAATCCAGCTAGCAATGCGGCAATTAGCTAAAGGGAAAGCTAGTGGCCCAGATGGTCTACCCGTGGAGTTTTACGGGGCCTTTTCACAAGAACTGCTCCCTGAGTTATATCTGTACTTTACTGAGCTTAAGAAGGAATGCCCCGAAGTTGGATCCTTGGCGGCAGCTACGATTGTAATTCACCCCAAACCGGGGAAGGATGATCAAATGGTAGGGAATTACAGACCAATATCCCTACTCAATGCAGACTATAAAATCTATGCTAAAATCCTGACTAACAGGCTCAGGAAAGTAATGACGAAGCTGATAGGGCCAGATCAATGTGGCTTCATGCCTGGAAGGTCAACAACGGATAATGGTCGCTTGCTGGCGCATCTCTTACTACAAATGCCACATCATGCGGGGCCGATAGTGGGCCTTGCACTTGATGCCGAAAAGGCATTTGATAGAGTGGAACTCCCCTATCTTTTCAGGGTTATGGAATGGTGCAACATACCCAGTGCATTTCTTGACAGCGTCAGAATGCTGTACATACGGCCAAAGGCACGGATAGCCGCGAATGGGGGACTCTCTACTGAATTTACACTTACAAGAGGAACGAGGCAAGGCTGTCCCTTGTCGCCCTTGTTGTTTAATCTGGCGCTTGAACCATTGATGGCGAAGATACGACAACGGAAGGATATAGAAGGCATACGCATCGCGGAGCATCAAATCAAACTGTCGGCATATGCTGATGATCTCTTTCTATTCATAAGCCCGGCGTCGTTACCAGCCACATTAGAGGTTATTGAGGCATACTCCGACATATCCGGATATAAGTTGAACTTATCTAAAATACAATAATCCCTTTGAACGGACAGATTCCGCCCATGTCCCTACAAGCTTACCCATTCCAAATGGCAACGACGTCCTTTAAGTACCTTGGAGTAACTTATGGGGCCACTATGCCAGACACACTGCAGCGATGCATGATGCAATGCGAAAATATTGTCAGAGATTGCGTTGGCAGATGGTCCCCATTAAACTTGACCTGGTGGGGCAGACTTGAAACTATTAAAATGGTTATAGTGCCAAAAATCAACTACATACTCGCCATGATTCCGATGCTATTTGACCGGAAATTTTATAAAAACTGGAGAAGCTTCTGACAACTTTCCTGTGGCGGAACAAGACACCTAGGATTGCGGTATGGAAGCTCAAGTCTCCTAACAAGCAGGGAGGAGTCCACTTTCCCGATTTTTACTGGTATCATATAGCTGCACTGTTGAAACAAGGTGCGCAGTGGAGTGAGACTGTCCTTGAAGCTGATGACCCAGTTTGGCTTCAGATTGAAGCAACACTGAGTAAAACCATACCTTTGTGGCTGCGATTGGGAGCAGAATATACTGCGTCTAGTTTTGGCAATGAAATAATGCGGGATACTCAATTGGCATACCAAGTGCTGGCGACCTGTGCTCCCGAACGACGAGAATACTCTGACAGTACTATTATATGGCATAACGCTAAGTTTCGGATTGATGGTAATAGTTTTATATGGATTCCCTGGATGTTGAAAGGAATATACAGCTTGGGCCAACTAGTACAAAATAAGACATTTAAGTCCTTTCCGGCAATACAACAGGAATTTGGATTGCCCCAGAACAGTATGTACCAATGGTACCAGCTACGACACTGCTTAAGTAAAGCGGGAGTAATGGCGGCTGCGATTGACTCAGAGTCCCCCTTTCATCAGATAGTTCAAGAGATCAAGACGGGAGGTAAACTCCTCTCCCGTTTTGTTACTATCCTGCGTACAGGTAAAGGACGGAACTGCACGAAACTGCAGTCGCACTGGGAGATTGAGGCAGGAGCATTAACAACACCGGAATTGTGGGGCACACTGTGGCAAGCACAGATAAGAATAACGAGAGCGGCTTCACTTACTCAGACACTGTACTTTCTAGCCCACCGTGCCCATCTGACGCCTGTGAGTATTGCCAAGTGGTCTACGAATAAAGAAGCAACGTGTTGGTCATGCAACAATGCAGTTGGCACGCTACCCCACATGCTGTACTACTGTTCGTTACTACAGGGATACTGGCAGCGAGTTTGGTCACAAATTACGCAAATGCTGGATATTAGTGCACCCTTGACATACCGCATTATAGTTTACAAATCGCTGGCAGAGATTCCGGACTTAAAAAAGCTGGATTATCCAGTGTTTGACTTGTTACTAAGTCTGGCGCTTAAAGCTATACTGTGTAATTGGAAGAATTTTGCCAATTTGACAGTAGAGTACTGGTGGAACCTAGTCTGTTTCCATCATTCCTGTGAAAAAGCTTACGTAAGCCATAATTTAGCTTTCCCAACTGCGCTAAAGAAATGGGACGCCCTCGATCAACTGCTAACACATTGAGATTGGACTGCATGAGTTTTGGTGGGGTGGCACTCGTCGAAAAAGGATGTTAAACGTTAAGTGATAATAGAGATCTTATAGTACCAGTTGTAAGAATGGTTAGGATGTGTTTCCTATTGAATATGAGCAAGAAGTTTAAATATGTTATGTATATTGTTTGTATCGTTGGCCATGTGTAAAGTATAAAAAATATAAATAAAAAAAAAAAAAAAAAAAGGAGATAGAGCAGCTTTTAAACTAGATAATAGGGGAAAGCCGACAGTCGCCCAAGAGCGCATGGTTCGGAAGAATGTATCCTTGAAGGGATGAAAGGATGATATGTCCTGCTAGCTCTGTGGAAAACAAAGAACTGAGTTGGGAAGGCGAAAAGGCAGGCACGCAGGCACAGTAGAGTGCTCCCAAAAGCTTTCCTATTGGACACCGGGGAGTGTTCCCACATGGGCTCCATCAATGACATTCACCATATGTAAAGACTGCATTCCTGCTTGTTCCTGGAGATATCATCTGCATCTTCCAAAAGGAAGTATGCATGAATGCCATGATTTGAAAATCTATAATTTTCAAGTATTTAAGTGGTTGTGGCATCTCTCAGTTCTTATTCTCTAGGGTATAAATTTTTAGTTCAAGTCACATATTGTGGTTGCCTTTCTCATGACCATCTCTAGCTTCTTTATATCCTTAGTGAGATACTGCTTGCAAGTGAGGTCTCAACAATGACCTGTATAGAGGCAGCGCCATTGGCTTTCTTCTCCTGGTTATGCCCCTCTGTGTAACACAGCATTCCTTTGGCTCTGGCTACTGCCTTATCACACTTTTCGCTACCTTAAGACCCTCAGACATTATCACCCCAAGGTTACTTTCCTGCTCTGTGTTCACCAGTCTCTTCTCTCCTAGCACAAACAGCTTCTTGGGTTTCTGTACCCCCAAATGTATCACTCTGCACTTCTCTGCATTAAAGTTTAACTGAAAAACAACAACCCGCATTTAATCAGTCCTCTAGTTTTTCAGATCACTCCTTATTTTGCCTACTTCCTTAGAGGTGTCTACTCCATTACATATCTTAATGCCATCCAAATCTACAATAGTGTAGACATTCCTGAGTGAGTAGGCAAAATGAGTCATGATAAGAAAAAAAAGTGGAGAACTGATCAAATGCTTGGCAGTTAAGCTTTAGTGCAAATATGTACAGAGTGATGTACTTTGTGGAGCAGAAATTCAGAGTAGTAGTATACAACAGAGGGGAGGCTGGTGGGCTGGTATGTATAAACCAGGAGAAAAAAGTCAAGAGTTATTATGTCTGATGATAATTCAAGGGAGTGAAACATGATAAAGTGGTGGTTAAAGCTAGGAGAATGAAAGATTTTATAGAGAAAAATTAACCAATAGGAAAAAAAGGACATAAGACCTCTGCACAGATGTTCATATCAGTTGACCAGGTGAAAATGCCTCTTGAAACATGCTAAAAATTACATGCTAACAGGTTGGCATATGATTAGGTGTATTAGATGCATAACATGGACATTGAGAGTGCAATGCAGTTGGGCGAGTGCTGTGACTACTGCATTTAGCACTGTACACTTAATGCCACTTCAGTAGGTGGTGTTACGTGCACCTGCATACTGGTTAGCATGGTGCCACATAGTTGCAACATGATAAGGACAGGGGAATGGATGCATATTCCCTGAGGTTAGCGTGGGTCTCCGCGCTAGATTTGTGGCCCAATCGCATACTAACAACGCATTTCAGTAAACATTCCCTATAGTGAATTAGAAAATCAAAACATTAAATGTATTTTTCTTTCCTAATAATTACAAGGGAATTCAATGAATGAATGCCATCTAGCAAAGTCTCTTGAAATCTTCTCTGTATCCCCACTAAAAAAATCCAGGTAATGGCTGAAGGATAAAAAAATATATTTTGTTCCAGATCAGGCAACATTTTATAGCCACAGATATTCTTGGCTTGTTAAAGAAAAAGAAATGTGTCAAAAACTTGCAGTTCAGATAAATATCCACAGAAGTAGCTATAACTAACGTTAATAACTAAGCTGCCGTACAGATCATAAATATTAAGAAATATAAATAACTCCTAGAGACAATTGTGCGATCTATATTACAGCAAAGGCAAAGTTTGAGTAATCAATCATACCAAACCAACACTGTCATAAGCTCAGTTTATGAATATACTTGTAAGCATTTATTAAATGTAAATCCCTCTTCAAAATCAGTTATAGGAGATATCTATATTTATAGAATTTTGAATGTATAATATGGCAGATAACCACAGAGAAACATTCTTGTAGGCATATTCATATTATAGGTCTATATATATTTGTTTTCTTACACCAATACAAATAAATTTGCTAGAATGTAATTGAAAAAAATTGTAGTGAAATCTGGACCTGATAACATTTTCCAAAGCATGCGGATCTTTCAATGAAAACCAGTGATGAGACTTGAATCATATTTACAGCAGGATATTCACAGAGAAAATACAAAAAGGAGGAATGCTTTTTGAAGGATTTACTAAAATTACATCCAGTTAGTGTAATTGCAAGACATTAACATGTGGCAGTAACACAGGAAAATAGCGTAGTTACTCACAGGTGTTCTCCGGGAACAGCAGGAATCAGTCCTCACATATGGGTGATGTCGACACCGACGGAGACTTCGTGGAAGCATTCCCCCAGCTTTCAAATAAAGCCTTTGGGAGATGCCACCATGCATGCTTGGTCCCCTTCCCGCCCAAGGGTGCCATCTTGCTCAGGCAGATGACATAGCTAAAAGATGGCAAAAAATAAAAGATGGTAAAGGAGCAACTCCAAGGGGAAGAGGGAGGGTTGTGAGGACTGATTCTTGCTGTCTCCGGAGAACACCTGTTACAGGTGAGTAACTACACTTTCTCCGGGAACAAGCAGGAAGTCAGTCCTCACGTATGGGACTCCCCAGCTACAGGCTACTGAAAACCCATAGCAAAAATAGAGGTTCCCTCATGGGGAGCCGCATGCAGCAGCAATTTAGTCTGTATCCAATGAAACCACAACTCCGGTAGCCTGAACACAGAAGGGTCGGAGGGTAGGAGTTGCCTAATCTCCAAAAAGGTTACGGAGCACAGTCTGGCCGAAGTCACTGTCCCATCGGGACTCTCTTTCCAGGCAGTAATAGGCTGCAAAGGTATGGACTGAAGACCAGGTGGCAGCCCAGCAGATGTCCACCATCAGGACAGAGTGCAAGTTTACCACCAAAGCTGCCATGGCCCTGCACGGTATGCCTTGATGCAGCCTTCCAGCGGGAGCCTCGCATGCTCATAAGTGAGGGCGATACAGTCTGCCACCCATGTGGACAGGGTACGCTTGGTTACTGCCTCCCCCAGCCTACTGAGGTTGTAGGAGATGAAAAGCTGAGAAGCTCTGCGGTGGCCCTGAGTGCACTGGATATAGAAGGACAAGGCCCTCTTACAGTCCAAGGTGTGAAGGACCATCTCCCCCCAATTGGGGTGAGGTCTTGGAAAGAAGGTAGGGAGCACCACTTCCTGGTTGAGATGGAAGGGCGACTCTACCTTCGGCAGGAATTTGGGATACGTGCGAAGCACCACTCTGATCTTGTACAACCTGGTATAAGGTGCCTCCGCCACAAGGGCATGGAGCTCGCTAACTCTGTGAGCAGAGGTGAGCACAACCAGGAAAACCACCTTGCAAGAGAGGTAGCGAAGGTGGCAGGTAGCCAGAGGTTTGAAGGGTGGGCGAGTGAGCTGCCCCAGCACTATGTTGAGGTCCCATTCGGTTGCCGGAGGGTGAATTGGGGGATTTGATAAGAGGCGAGTGTCTGGGGTGACGTGGACCATGGAGGCCATTTGCCTGAGGAGGGCAGAATAAGCCGAGCGGGCACCGAGGGATGGTACTGTACAACCCAAGCTAGAGATCTGAAATTATTTGCTTGGTCCCTGGGCAAGAAAGCCTTTGACTGGAGAGTGTCATCTTTGCCTCAATGAACTCCAGGTACTGTGTCGGGAGAAGGTGAGACATCAAGTAGTTTATGACAAAGACCAAGTGTTGCAGAATCTGGATTGTGGTGTGGTGGCCTGCTGCATCTCTGAGGCTGTGCCTCCCTTTATGAGCCAGTCGTCTAGGTAGGGAAAGACGAATACCCCCTGGAGTTGGAGGAAGGCGGCCACGACTGCGAGGCATTTTGTGAAGACTCTTGGGGCAGAGGCTAGGCCGAAAGGGAACACCCTGTATTGAAAGTGCCTGCCCCCCACTATGAACCGCAGGTACTGCCTGTGGTTGGGGTGGATGAGGATGTGGATATAAGCCTCCTTGAGGTCTAAGGAGCATAGTCAGTTTCCCTGCTGGAGGTATGGCAGCAATGTTCCAAGGGAGAGCATCTCGAACTTCTCCCTCATCAGAAATTTGTTGAGGTTGTGCAGGTCGAAGATGGGCCTTAGGCCCCCTGTCCTCTTTGGCATGAGGAAGTATCTGGAGTCAAATCCCTTGTCCTTGAGGTGGTGGGGCACCGGTTCCACCACTTTGTCCTTGAGAAGACCTGACAACTCTTTCAGAAGAAGGTCCCAGTGGAGGGAGACCCAAGGGGCTCTCTCAGGAAATAAATTGGAGGTGTCTAAGTCAGATGGAGAAGGTAATCCTCCCTGACTACCTTTAGTGCCCAGGAATCAGTGGTGATGGTCACCCACCTCTGGGCATAGAGGGCCAGACGTCCCCCTGTGGGCTGCTGATCTCCTTGGGGTAGAGAGGCTATGCTCAAGAAGTCAAAAGCTCCCCCCTGGCTGGGCCAGGGCCGGTGCCTGGCAGTTTTGGAACCTTCTGCTTACGTGGGCCATGCCCATGTCCCTTGGTCTGCTGACCCTGTTGGGGAGCCGGGGAGGCCTGATAAGGTGGGTAGTTTCGGTAAGCAGCTCCCTTCCTCGAGTAAAAGGACTTTTAACTCAAGCCCTTCCATCGGGGAGGGGCAGCGGTCTTCTTAGAGAGCCTGGTCCTCATCATATACTCGGTCTCCAGCTCGGCAACCTTGTCGGTTATGGGTTTGCCAAAGAGGTTCTCTCCTTGGCATGGGACATCGACCAATTTGTCCTGAACCCACTGCTCGAGGTCGGACAACTGAAGCCAAGCTTGGCGGCGTGCACCGATGCCTGCCATGGCTACCAGGGCCGCCGACTCAAACCTGCCATAGGCCGCTCAAGAGATGAATTTGGAGCACTCACTGACTGCCTTGGTCAGGTTCTTGAACCGCTGCAAAGGTTCCTTTGAGAGACCAGCCGAGAACCCAGCGAGTTCCTTCGCCAGGTCTCTCAGGTACATGCCCATGTACAGCTACTAGGCCTGGATGTGGCAGATGAGCATTGATCTCTGGTTGCACATTTTGCTGAAGGAGTCCAAGGTGCAAGCCTCCCTGCCCGGGGGCACCAAGGAGTGTGTCTTTTGGCTTTTTGGCCAACTGATGGCCAGCTCCACCACCATGGAGTTATGCAGCAGTTGTGACTTCTGAAAGCCTGGGCTCCAGCGTACTCGATACATCGAGTCGAGCCGTTTGCTCACCACTGGCACCGGATGCCAGTGTCTTCCACATTCAGAGCATGAGCCGTTCCAGGATGGGAGGAATGCGCACCGTGAGCGATTCCTGTGGAGGGGCCTTGTACTGGAGGTCATCCGCCCGAGGGTCCTCTTCTGACTCAGTCGGGAATGGCAGGGCCTTAGACATGTCCTTGACAAAATCCAGGAAGCCCATGTCCTCGGGCGGGGATCGCCACCGAGGCTCCGAGACAGGAGAGTCAGAAGGGACATCGCAGTGGCGACGGGTATCAGTGGACTCCTCATCACCCATCTCCCACTCAGAGTAATCCATTGAGGACTTGTAGGAGGGCTTCTGTGGGGGCCTTGGGACCCCTGATGCCCTGTGGCTGGCACCCAGTAAACCTCCCGGGGATGACCGCAATCCCGTCGAGTGGGATTCAGAGTGCAACCTCGGCCGAGGATCGACTTGAGACCAAAGGACCTCAAGGATTGGCTTGGCCTCCGGGGACATCTTGGACGCCAAGGGCCCAATGGTCGGGGTGGTTGAATCAGTCATGCCAGACAACAGTGCCCCCTGCTGGTCCATGAAGGCAGACAAACTGCGCTCCAGGGCTGCCATTCTGGACTCCAAACCAGAAGGCTCCGCAGCCTTCGGCACGGGCACCGAAGGACTCGGGCCCGACGCCAGCTCCCCCGAAGGGGAATCCTCAATGAGTATGGTGTCTGGGGACCGAGGCTGTTCCACGGTCAGATCCTTTTGGTCGACCTTCGCAGGTTGCTCCTTCTCCGATGCCTCGGACAAGCATCTTGGACTGCAGGACTGGGCCCAGGGAGCTCCCGGCCGGTCGAAACCATCCAAGGACGCCGCCTTCAAGGGTTTCTTCTTTCTGTGTTCCCTTGAGGGAGACCCCCTTTCTGAGGACCCACGGCGAGACTTGGGTTCAGAGAGTTCCGCCTGAGATGTCGGGGCCTCAAACAAGGCCCTGGCCTTCGGAGGCATCGGGGACTCAGGGAAAAACTTATCGTGCTGCTGCTGGCGGCTCGGGAGGGTCTTGCAGGACATCCTCTTGCAGAGACCGCAGGCTGCCGGGTCATGGTCTGGCCCGAGGCAGCAAAGACAGCAGTTGTGTGTGTCAGTCAAAGACATGATTTTAGAGCACCGATCACACTTCTTAAAGCCATTGGTAGCCATGGGGGAAGAAAAGTATCCCTGTGAGGTCAAAAACTCTCCGGGCTGCCAGCAGGAGAAAAAAGGTGCGAAGACCCCAGAAAAAGAAAATAACGAAAGACTACAAAAATTAAACCGAACCAAATGCTGAGGCATAGAGGTCGGTAGGCAGGAAGAGTAACGGTGCAATACCAGAGGCGAGTGTAAAACTCGGAGAGAGAAAAAATCAACTTTTGCAGGGGACAAGCCAGACAATGTCTGAAGGGCTCCGCGAAGAAAAGGAGACTGAGCAAGATGGCACCCTTGGGCGGGAAGGGAACTATGCATGCATGGTGGCATCTCCCAAAGGCTTTCTTTGAAAGCTGGGGGGATGCTTCTGCGAGGGCTCCGTCGGTGCCGACGTCACCCATATGTGAGGACTTACTGCTTATTCCCAGAGAAAATATTTTATACTATAATTTCATATTTAAGGATTCTATAAAACTCTTTTTCAGAAAAAGAAATGGAACAATTTCCAAAGTGCCCAAACTAGGACTTTTCACCCAGGGACTTGGCACCAATTGTCAAAGAACAAGTGCACATGTGTTTTCACTTTATTTATATATTTATTAGTATCTAACAAAACACCAGTCTAGTAGTAGTTCAAGACGACTTGCCTATTATATCTGAATGTATTTCCCTGTCTCCAGAGGGCTTACAATCTAAGTTTGTACCTCAGGCAGTGGAGAGTTAAGTGACTTGCCCAGGGGCACAATGTGTACAGTGGGGTTTGAACCGTGGTCTTTCTGGTCCTAGGCTGCTCCTATAACCACTAGGCTACTCCTCCACTTTTATACTTGCATGGATACAAAGAACTCAACTTTGATACCTGTTTTTCTGCAAGTTGTTTTTAAACGGAATATATGTTGTTTTTGAAGTACTGTCGAGTCGGTGTCGACTCATGGCAATCCTCTGGATTATTGACCTAAACTTTGGGGCTTGTTTACAAAGCCGCGTTAGCGGTTTCCGATCGTTATCGGGGCTGCGGCTCCGATAACGATCGGAAACCGCTACCGCGGCTTTGTAAACAAGCCCCTTTGTTCGGTCTTCAGTCAGATGGCTCATTGTTGATAGAGTGGCACCCACAGTTGCTGTTATTGTATTGACCCATCTCATTGCTGGTCTTCCTCTTTTGCGCTGATCTTCTACCTTCTCAAGCATGATGTCCTCCTCTAACGATCTCTCTTCGCATGATGTGTTCAAAGTATGAAAATGAAAATCTTGTCATCTGACCTTCTAAAGAAAGCCTAGGTTTGATCTCCTCTAGTACTGACTGGGTTGTTCTTCGGGCAGTCAATGGTATCCACAGTATTCGTCCCAGCACCATAATTTAAAAGCATGAATTTTCTTCCTGTCTATCTTTTTCACTGTCCAACTTTCGCATCCCTATGTTATTGAAAATACCATGGCTTGAACAAGTCAAATCTTTGTATGGAGAGAGACATCTCTGCTCTTGAGAATCTTGTCTAGGCCCTTCATAGCCATTCTGCCAAGAGCAATGTGTTGTCGGATTTCTTGACTGCTTGTCCTTTCTTTATTGATTGTTGATCCGAGTAGGTTAAAGTTGTCAACTATTTCAATTTCTTCTCCATCAATGATGAACTTATTTATTTTTCCAGTTGTTAGATCTTTATGTCAAGGGACAGGCCCATTTTAAGACTATGTTCCTTGATCTTGAGAAGAAAATGTTTCAGATCATCTTAACTTTTAGCAAGTAATGTGGTATCATCAGCATAGCGAAGGTTGTTGATGAGTCTTCCACCAATCTTCACACCTCAGTTGTTTTCATACAGACCTGCTTCTCTGATGAGTTGTTCTGCATATAAATTAAACAGGTAGGGGGAAAGTATGCAGCCCTGTTGAACACCTATGCTGATTTTAAACCATTCTGTTTTTCCTTGTTCCGTTTGAACTGTTGCTTCTTGATCAATGGAACATATGGCACATAGAATTTTGTAGCACTATACAAATGATAAGTAGTAGTAGTAGTAGTAGAATTGATAATGCAATTGACATGCATTATTTCTTCCACTGACCTTCACACACTCCTTGGAACACCTCTTTTAAATGTAGCTAAACATAGTTGGATAATGACAATTTTCAGACAGTCCACTGACACTCTCCATTACTCACATCACCCTCCATTTACTCACAGGTCCTCACTCGAACCTACTCATAGGCTCTTCAGCCACTTATACACTCCGTCCCATCTCCGACATACACATTGTTACCATCCATCCACCACCTACCAACACAGAATCACCACCCAAGAAGTTTCAAATGGATATATATAGATAAATTTATTAGGATTTTCTTACCTCCTTTTGAGAACAAAAATCATTCAAGACAGTGTATTAAGGGTTGGGGGATATGTCTATGTGGGGATACTGTGTTGAAATGAATAGGAGCCTGGCTTTAGACCTCTCATTATAGTTTTCTCCTCATTTAATGATAGGGTTTTATACTAGTTCGTATGAGAACCAGCACATCATGCAAAGTACACTAGATTTTTTCCTGATTCTGCTAATGTAATATGGAAACAGTGCACTATGCATGAGCATAGTTTTGGGGGTCATGGGGGGGTGGTAGCCCTCCCAATGTTGCAGGTGATCGTGTATCCCTGCCCCACTGTCAGTATGATTTCCTTACCCTTTGTCACCCACCCCCAAAGTAAGAAAGCAAACTACACCAATGGCACTGTGATTCCTGTCCATCTGAGCACTGAACCACACTAGATCAAAATTCACTCACCTATCATAAAATTCAAGTATTTCTTATGACCCAATAGGGTCTCTATTTAACTTATAATCTTCAATTCTTGTAACAGATTTTCTATTTGATTCAGGTCTGAGCATTCACTTTCTTCTTACTGACTCATCTCATTGTTGCTTTCACTTGGTGCTTAAGATCATTGTCCTCATGAAAGGTGAATCTTCTCCCTAGTCTAAGGTCTATGGATTACCTCTATTGGCTTAAACCTGTATCTCAATGACAATTTAAACCAAATATTGTCTATATAAGCAACAAGGTCTCAGACTTACATGGGGCTATAGTCCAGACTTAAACAAGTTAGGTCTGTATGCACCCTTTTGCATCGAGGACCTTATAATGTTGCTTAATCTTCATATGCATAAAGATGTATATTAAAGAAAATTGGTGCTTAGCTCAATTAAATCTCCCCAACGCCATACTTCAGTGCCATTGCGTTTCACTGTCAAAGCGTTTCTTCAGGGGTCTTTTTTGTATGCACCTCATAACATGCATTGGCACTAGTCACAGAAATAAAAAGAAGAAATCCGATGTTCTTATCACAATCTCATTTCAAATATCATGACTCAGAACTGTTGACCATTCTCTTAATCTTCATACCTTTAAATAGCTCTTACCATTTCTTAAGGCTAGTACTTCTCTGGGAACCAGTCCATCTATCAAACCAACGCCGCGCATGACGTTGGGGAGATTTAATTGAGCTAAGCACCAATTTTCTTTAATATACATCTTTATGCATATGAAGATTAAGCGACATTATATTTATTTATTTATTTACATTCTCTTATATACCGTGCTATTCTGCATCAGTGTGGTTTACATTGAACAAACTGAAATTACATTGAACAGGGCATTATAACTTGGAGATAACTATTTACAGGGAACATGGGCTATGGAGGGTTAAGTGGCTTGCCCAAGACCACAAGGAGCACCTGTGGGACTAGAAACCCCAGTCCTTCCGGCCCAAGGTTGCTGTCCTCTAGTGGGATTTGAACCCCTGACCTCCCAGCCTGAAGTACCTTTGCCCCAACCACTAGGCCACTCCTCCGCTCCAAGGTCCTTGATGCAAAAGGGTGCATACAGACCTAACTTGTTTAAGTCTGGACTATAGCCCCATCTAAGTCTGAGACCTTGTTACTTATATAGACAATATTTGGTTTAAATTGTTAATGAGATACAGGTTTAAGCCAATAGAAGCAGTATCACATTACAATCTCGAGGTTGAGGGATGGAGCAGATATCTGTGTATACTCAATAGTTGAATTGCTCTGAAAAGTGAACTTTAGAATAGTTTGTTAAGGTCTATGGATGACTGGAACAGGCTTTCCTTTAGATTTGCCTATATTCTGTACACATCCATCTTTCCCCTTGATAAGCCTCCCTATCCACACTTTGCTACAACATAATGCTGCCGCCACCACCACCATGCTAAAAAAGAAAAATAGCAGGATGATGTGCTATGTTTGCTTGATATCATACCCATTGCTTAGCATTGAGACCAAAAAATTGTACAACCATCCACCACATTCATGCAGTGTTTCATTGCAAATGCTATATGTCATATAATATACACCACAGGCAAAAATATACTGGATATTCAGCAGCAATAACCAGATAGTAGCTGCTGTCAAATATCTGGTATTTGTGGTTAGCTCTGGCAGTTATCCAGATAGTGGCAATATTTAGAAGCTATCCAGATTGCCAATCCACAGATTTAGAAAAGCCGTTGCTTTTTCTAAGTTATGCAGATACTTACCTGGACGGCAGCACTGAAAATAAGCACTATCTGTATAAGTGCCAGCTCCTTCCTTGATCCATCCACAGACTACTCTGACACTATCTGGATAGTGCTGCAGCAGTCAGAGAGAATATTTAGTATCAGTATATGGACAATGCTGCTAAATTGGCCACACCAGGACTTATCCAGATAGCAGGTCCTACTATCCGGATAAACCCCTTTGAATATTGAACCCATAGATTTTATTTGACAGTGGTTTCCATCTTCCCACCCTCACATATAGGTCATATTTGTGGAGTGATTTTGAAATTAAGTCAACTTTTTCTCTTGTATCAGTCAGAGACTGCCTCTGTTGTTCTTTTAAATAATCTTAGGCACAGTAGAGTCCTTCATAAGCAGTTTCCTTAACCCAGAGCTAATGACTTAGAAAGAATGGCTTGACTGAGGCACTGTCTTGGTGGTGCCAATTGTTTCCACTTTACAAAGATGGACCTGTGAGTTCCACAAGGGATACTGAAACTGAAATATTCATGTGGAGGCCAAATCCGAACTGGGGCCGTCCCTGCTTCCAAAATCTGGATGACCCGGATCTGGCCCCGTTTCTACACCCACAGGAGCTAGCCATTCCCATGGGAGCAGAATCGGGGCACTTGGATGGCCCGGATGTGCCCCAATTCAGGCCAACTGCATGTTCAGAAACCCCCCCTGTCTAGGCTGCCTTATGCTCCTGCATGGAGCCCCAATGCCATGGCGTCCCATCGCTATGGCACCGAGGCACCATGCAGGAACCCTGTTGCTCCACAAAATCTACATTCAACTGTTCCCCACCACCTGACCCCCAGAGGGGCCTGCCAGGGGCGGGGTTGGGCAGAGGAGTTTTCACCTGCTGCTGATCACCGCTCTGAAGGGGCCTGCCTGCCACCATCTGTGGGACTTATTCCACCTCCGAGGTGAAATAAGTCCCAAGTCTATCTCCACAACCCTGGACATAGAGGGCCGCAGCCAGAATCAACCCTGTATGTCTGGGATCATGGTCCTGCCTCCACTCCACCCACGCTCCTCCTCCAGCCCTCCCCCTCCTGCCCCCGTCCAATGCTCCCCACACATCTCCTCTGTATGTGTCGGGAACTTTGGGTAGGGAATCGGGAACAAGCGTTTGGCGGGGGAAGTACATCCAAACCGGACATATATCCCTGCTAAAAGCTGTTCAGAATGACCCCCATAGCCTTCCCCAAATCAGTATCTCTGAATAACTCTGTTGCAGAGTTCTTTTGGCAACTCCATGTTTAGCATTTCTTTATCTTTCAAATCCACATCATCCAATAGAAACAACTTGATTTTTTTTATCCCGAAGTATTGAATTTAAATAGACTAACACTTTGTGGGCTTTGATATGGCAGTTTTTGTAACAAGAGCTAATTTGAGTTTGCTATGAAAAGGGTACTAAGACTTATGCAATCAATGTTTTTTGTTTTCTTAAATGCTTCTGCTCTTTCTTGTTGAAAGTTCAGAATATGTTGCATAGAACAGAGAAAAGAAATTGCTTTTCTAATGCATTTTGCACTGTATTTTTTAGAAAACAGAATGTGAAAAATGCCTACCAACCAGCAGGGGGAGACTGAGCATGACAGATTTATGATGCTATTCTATAAGGGCTCTGTGCATCATAAGGCTGTCCAGTAATGCCTATCAAAGCAGTGTTAGCCTCACAGTCCCGAGCTGAATTCTCCGCAGAAAACGGTGGCCCCCAGAAACCCTGGCTACAGCCCCCTATCGAGGCCATTCTTTCATTCTCATTTTCCTTTGTTTATCCTTATTTTATTTTTTTGTCATGTTTTTGATTCTTTTTGTTATTGTTTCCTTTGTAGTCTTTGCATTCTTGCATCCCTTCTAGCAATCTCAAGGGACAACCTGACAAAGAGATGCAACAGTTAGGTTCCCTGTCCCTACCTGGCAAGCCCCCTACCATATCTGGAATAAGGGAAAACATGGCCCCTTCTCCACGGACCATTTCCAATTGCCGAGTGGGTAGACATACAGGATGGGTCCTGGACTGGACTGGAGAGATTCAAAGAAAGGCAAGTAGCAGGTAAGGCCTAATTCCACCTTCCATATCATCCCTCCAGTCCAGTCCAGACACATGGGACCTACCATAGCAGTACCTTCTACAAGGAAGGCCCAGTGCAGCACAGCAGCCCAAAACAGGTTTCCTCCTGGGTACCTGGGTACAAACTATATCGTAATGATAGAGCTGATCAAATTGGTGGAGGGGTTGCGCTCTATGTTAGAGAGGGCATTGAGTCAGAAAGGATTAAAGTTTTGCAGGAAACAAAATTTGCTGTAGAATCTCTATGGATTGAAATTCCATGTAAAAAGGTGAAGGCGA
This sequence comes from Ichthyophis bannanicus, assembly GCA_033557465.1. Lineage (NCBI taxonomy): Eukaryota > Metazoa > Chordata > Amphibia > Gymnophiona > Ichthyophiidae > Ichthyophis > Ichthyophis bannanicus. Next base: position 1,302,568,353 of record CM066031.1, read on the forward strand.
TGGCGATGGCGGTGGGAGTGTACTATCGACCGCCTGGCCAGAATGAACAAATGGATGATGAAATGCTCAAAGAAATCAAGGAAGCTAACAAACGTTACAGCGCGGTAATAATAAGGGCAATTTCAATTACCTCGGTATCGACTGGGTCAGTGTCACGGCAGTACATGCTAGGGAGATAAAGTTCCTAGATGACATAAATGACTGCTTCTTGGAGCAGCTGGTTCATGAACCGACGAGAGGGGAAGCCATATTAGACCTAGTCCTTAGTGGAACACCAGATCTAGTGCAAGAGATAAGGGTGTTGGGGCCACTTGGCAATAGTGATCATAGCATGATCGCCTTTGATTTAATTAGTGGAGGAGGGATAGTAAGGAAATCCACAGTACTACCTTTTAACTTTCGAAAGGGAGACTATGATAAAATGCGGAAAATAGTTAAGAAAAAACTAAAAGGAGCAGTTGCAAAGGTTAAAGACTTACATCAAGCTTGGGTGTTGTTGAAAAATACTATCTTGGAAGCCCAGACCAGCTGTATTCCACGCTTTAAGAAAAGTGGAAGGAAGTCCAAAAAACTGCCACCATGGTTTAAAGGTGAGGTCAGAGAGGCTGTTGTTGCCAAGAAAGCATCAGTCAGGAAATGGAAAAAAGAGCTAAACGATGAAACCTGGAAACAGCACAAGCACTGGCAGGTCAAATACAAGGCATTGATAAAGAAGGCAAAGAAAGAATTTGAGAAGAAGCTTGCTGCGGAAGCAAAAACGCGAAAAAAAGATTTTTTCAAGTACATTCGTAGCAAAAAACCTGTGAGAGAGTCAGTTGGACCATTAGATGATAGAGGAGTTAAAGGGGCACTAAGAGGCGAAAAGGCGATAGCGGAGAGAATGAATGAATTCTTTGCTTCGGTCTTTACTGAGGAAGATGTAGGGATGTTACCCATGACTGAAGTAGTATTTAAAGGTGCGGAAGAATTGAAGGAAATATCGATACATCGGGAAGATGTATTACAACTATTAGATAAACTGAAGAGTAGCAAATCACCTGGGCCGGATGGTATATATCCAAGGGTGTTGAAAGAACTGAAATATGAGATTGCAGACCTGCTATTAGTAATCTGTGAACTATCATTAAAATCATCTATAATACCTGAAGATTGGCGGATCGCCAATGTAACACCAATTTTTAAAAAGGGTTTGAGGGGTGATCCGGGAAACTACAGACCGGTGAGCCTCACGTCAGTACTGGGAAAAATGGTAGAAACCATCATAAAGAATAAAATTACTCAGCATGTAGATAGTCATGGCCTAATGGGAGACAGCCAACATGGCTTTAGACAAGTAAGATCTTGTCTTACTAATCTGTTATGTTTTTTTGAAAGTGTGAATAAACAAGTGGACAAAGGTGAGTCGGTTGATATAGTGTATCTGGACTTTCAGAAAGCCTTTGACAAGGTCCCTCATCAGAGACTTTTGGCAAAAGTAAAGAGTCATGGGATAGGAGGCAGTGTACTACTGTGGATCAGGAACTGGTTAAAAGATAGAAAGCAGAGGGTTGGGCTAAATGGCCAATTTTCCCAATGGAGAAATGTGAATAGTGGTGTACCCCAGGGATCTGTGCTGGGTCCGCTGCTTTTTGACATATTCATAAATGACCTGGAAAGTGGAATAACGAGTGAGGTTATCAAATTTGCAGATGACACAAAACTATTTAAAGTTGTTAAAACCCAAGAGGATTGTGGAAAATTTCAAGAGGATCTTGATAAATTAGAAGACTGGGCATCAAAATGGCAGATGAAATTTAATGTGGACAAGTGCAAAGTTATGCACCTAGGGAAGAACAACCCAAACTATGGTTACACGATGCAAGGTTCCACATTAGGAACCACCACCCAGGAAAAAGATTTAGGCGTCATTGTGGATAACATGTTAAAACCCTCGGCCCAGTGTGCTGCGGCAGCTAAGAGAGCAAATAGAATGCTAGGTATCATAAGGAAAGGAATGGAAAATAAAACAAAAGATATTATAATGCCTCTATACCGTTCCATGGTGAGACCGCACCTTGAATATTGTGTGCAATTCTGGTCGCCGTATCTTATAAAGGATATAGCGTTATTAGAAAAGGTTCAGAGAAGAGCCACCAAAATGGTAAAGGGGATGGAAGGATACTCCTATGAAGAAAGGCTAAAAAGGTTAGGGCTCTTTAACCTGGAAAAGAGACGGCTGAGGGGAGATATGATAGAAGTCTATAAATTAATGAACGGAGTGGAACGGGTAAACGTAGATCGACTTTACGTTATCAGAATATAGGAAGACTAGGGGACATGCAATGAAGCTACAGGGTAAACTATTTAAGACTAATAAAAGAAAATATTTTTTCACTCAACGTGTAATCGAACTCTGGAATTTTTTACCGGAGGATGTAGTAAAGGCTGTTAGTGTAGCTGGGTTTAAAAAAGGTTTGGACAAGTTCCTGGAGGAAAGGTCCATAAACCATTATTAAGAAGGGACCCAGGATATCAATGCCTGACCTAGTACAAGCATTGCAGAACCTGTGTCTTTTGGGGAAACTGCTAGGTACTGTCAGACGGCTGCCTGGGTGAGAATGTTCACAGTCTTGGCAAGTGCATATGTCAATATGATTTGCAAGGGATTGTGGGCAATGCAGTCCATTCACACCCGACACAGCTACTCACAATAATTTAGTTGTGCTCAAGTGTAAAGCCAATAAGATATTTATTTATGGGGTTATTTCTCCCAACACAGATATGCTTGGTAGCACATAAATCAGGTTACTTGCTTTCAGTGTTAAACTTGGAAAAACAAAATCAGGAAAACAACATTTTAACTTATCAGGCAATCAAAGCAAAAGAAATAAGACCTGGTTGGCAACAAACTGGTCTTTTCTGTAGGCTTTAGCTAATATTCTCTTAGCAATGTATCGAACAACAAACCAAAAGCCACAAAGAAAGAAAAAAACAGTTCTTTTCAGGTAAACTTCTTATATCTTCCCACATAGATTCAGAAGTGATTCTCACAGAGCTCACAAGCAATTAGGTAAGGCTCAATTGCTAGCAGTTATCCAGCTGAAACCCCTTAGCTGGCTTGCTTTCTACTGCGTGGCTAGAAATCCTACTCAGGGGCTTTTCTGAGTAGATTAAAGAGCAAGTTTGTATTTCTTCGTGATGGTTGCTGTACTTTATAACAGAAAATCACCAAAGGAGTTTAGACAGAGAGCAGTCCATGTAAACAGATTCTTCATCTGCTATCACCCCCTCTTCTTCAACAAGCATGGGTTCAATATCATGGATTGGCACAGATGAATCTCCCAATGGAGCACTTTCAGGAGAATACTTGTTTCCCTGCTGTCTTTCAAGGTTATAGCTAGGGCATAGATCAGTGTTCATACCTGAGCTTCCATTGCTGTTAGAGTTCCTCTCTATATAGCCTGGCCAGTATGTAGTCCAGTTCTTATGTCCAGCCTTCCAATCCAGATCCCTGGACACTGGATCTCTCTTCACATACCTTCTGGCACGGGTCTTAGGGTCCCTTCCACGTGCAGCCGTCTCCCTCACAGGTACCGTCTGGAGATTCCTAGCTCTGCAGCACCATTCCTCTGGCTTTCCCCAGTCCAATGGTGTATGCTGGCCCTTGGAATGCCTCCCAGTAGACGTACTGCTCTGGACTCTTCTAGACCTCTCAAAGGCTTTTCTCCTCTTTCTTCCAAAGGGTTTCTTTCCCTCTCTATCCGTCCGGTTTGGCTTCTGCTTCTGATGATCCTCTTGATGATGAAGATGATCAAGTTCAAGCTGCTTCTCTGTAGAATAAACTCTACCTTTATTCTGTTTAGATGAGTGCTCCTCCCTAACACAGCGCAGCTGTGCTGAATCAGGCCCTGCCCTTTGAGATGAGTGCTTAGGGATTACCTCATAGCCCTCCTGATTGAACACACGTTCCCCCACTTCAGCTCCTCTAATGGCTGTTGGAAACCTGGTGCATTCTGGGACTGGAAGTCTTTTATGGGAAAATTCTGTTTTCTTATTTCTACCAGAACTGACAGGTTGCTTGTTCAGAGTCACTTCACCTTTTCTATAGCTCCTTCCTGAGCTATGATAAACTTCCTTATCACAGTACGTATGACCTAGATTGGCCACTGTTGGAAACAGGATACTGGGCTTGATGGACCTTGGTCTGACCCAGTATGGCATATCTTATGTTCTTATGTTATGTTCTCCCAAGCCCTGAGGTCAAGGCGAAAATGTTTTGTGAATGGGTGCAATGATGCCCAAGTGACCACCCTACAGATCTCCCCCAGCAAACCACGACACACCTCAACTTAGGATGCTGCCTGTGCTCTTCTAAAATGGGCCTTGAACCCTGCTGCACCATACAGCCTGTGAGCAAATAGGAGGTGGCTATTACCTCCTAGAGCCACCAGGCGATGGAGGCCTTCACCGATAATTCTCTGCAGCAGGCCCCCCGAACAGCACAAAGAACCGTTCCGAGCGGTGGAAAGATTCTGTCCTCCTCAGGTACCACTGCAAGGCTCTTTGTATTGGGCAAATGAAAGATTGCGCCTGCTCTCTCGGGCCCCTGGCCCCAAGGACTAGGAGAGTGATGGGTTAGTTTAGATGGATTCCCATCACTATCTTAGGCAAAAACACAGGAACCATTCGCAACACCCACCTTCTGTGGGTGTAACACCAAATAAGGCTCGTGGCAGGACAAAGCGTAAAACTCCAAGACCGTCCTTGCAGAGCAAATTGCTACCAGAAACACAGTCTTCAGCATCAGATCCTTCAGTGAGGCTCTCTTGAGTGGCTCAAAGGGAGGCCCCATCAAGGCTGTCAACACAACATTCAAGTCGCAGGGTGGTACCACCAGCCACTGCGGTAGACATACCAGCTGAACCACCCTCAGAAAATGCACTACATTCCTGGTGTGCCACCAACACCATCACCCAGACCCTACAACAGTAATAGGTGAACACCCCCACCTGGTAACGCAGGGAGTACAGAGTCAATCCCTTGCCAGACCAGCCTGCAGGAAAGCTAACACCTGAGAAATTGAAGCCGACAATGCCGTAGCACCATGCTCCTCACCCCAGTCTCAAACACTCGCCAGACTCACACATATGACAAGGAGGTGGAGCATTTCCTCACCCTCAGGAGGGTAGCCAACTACTGCTGTTAAATAACCTCTCTGCCTCAGCCACACTCTTTCAAGAGCCAAGCCATAAGCGAGAATAGATCCACCTGAGGCATCCAAGTGCCCTTGTTGCAACAGATCAGGGTGCAACGGCAGGCACCAGGGCTTCACCACCATCAGTCATATCAGGTCCACATAACAGGATCTCTGTGGCTAATCTAGCGCTATGAAGACCACAGAGCCACTGTGCCTCTCGATTCAGTGAAGCATCCTGCCGATTAAAGGCCAGGGAGGAAGCACAGTGCAGCAGTGGCCGCAGGAGGGTCTGTTCTAAGGTGTTAAGGCCCTCTGACATCTGCTTGCGCCTCCTGCTAAAGAAGCAGCTTGTCTTGGTGCTGGTCGCAAATGTCATTAAGTCCATCACTGGCTGACCCCAATGCCTTGTGATGATACAAAACACTGAGTCCTCCGGATACATTTGATGGTGGCTCAGGAAGTCAGCTTGCACATTGTCCTTCCCCGCCATGTGTGCTGCCGACAGGGCACTTAGGTGGAGTTCCGCCCACTCCAACAGCAGGCCCGCTTCCTCCATCAATCCTCGGCTAGCCGTGCTAACCTGGCGGTTGATGTATGCCACTTCAGTGGCATTGTCCAAGAAGACATGCACTGTGCAGTCCTGCAGCAGTGGCAGAAAATGCCACAGTGCCAGAAACACCGCCCGCAGCTTCAATCAATTTATTGACCATGCAGACTCCTCCTCTGGGCCAGTTTCACTTCATAATGAGCTCCCAGCCCACCAGGCTGGCATCAGCTGTGACCATAATCCAATCTGGCACCTCCAGCGGTATGCCCTTCCATAGGGTCCAGGGCTTGCGCCACCAATGAAGGCTCAGCAGAACACCCCTCAAGTATAAAGGTGCCGAGACAGCGGGTCCTGCTGCGGAGACCACTGGGACAAGAGAGAGTGTTGAAGCAGTCGCATATGAGCCACGCCCATGGCACCAGTTCTATGGTCACTACCATGGTTCCTATCAGCTGGAGTTAATGCCAGGCTGAAGGCCATGTCATCCAGAGGAACAGCTGTACCTGCTCCTGGATCTTTCTATTATGTCCTATGGGAGAGCAACCAGTCCAGCCTGGGTGTCAAACCACGCTCCCAAATAAACCAGACTTTGAGAGGGATGGAGGTGACTCTTCTCAAAATTCACCACCCAGCCGAGACTTGCAGGACCTCGACCACCCTCATGGTCGCCATTTTGCTCTCCTCACGAGAATTCACCCAGATCAACCAATCGTCCAGATAAGGGTGGACTAAAATACCTTTGTGTCGCAAGGCAGCTGCGACTATGACCATGACTTTGGTGAACATTCTGGGTGCACAGCAAGTCCAAATGGGAGCGCACAAAACTGAAAGTGTCCCATGGATACTGCGAAATGTATCCCAGATCACAATGTGAAGATATGCTTCCATAAGATCCAGGACATCAGGAACTCCCCTGCATGCACTGTCACAATGACCATGCACAAGGTTTCCATGTGAAAGCACGGAACCTGCCATGCTCTGTTTATGCCCTTGAGATCCAGGATGGGACAGAAGGACCCTTCTTTTTTGGGCACCACAATGTAAATGGAGTACCAACTGGAGCTGCACTAATCGGGGGTACTGGCCGAACCAACCCCATGTAGACCAGCTTGTCCAGCATTGTTCGCACCACCTCCCACTTGAGGCAGACTTGCACGGGGAGACCATGAAGGCATTGGGAATGAGTCATACCAGCTCTAGCATATAGCACATTTTGATCTCCAATACCCACTGGACCCAAGTGGGGCAAAAGAGTCAGAAACATCCCCCAACCTCGTCCTCGGCTTGGGTCCCTCTCGCTTCATTGTGACTTCTTTGTGGAGCCTCCTGCAGGGGGGTAATATCCCTTGTCTGCTCCTCAGCCACAAAAGGAGTAGCTGCTCCTGGTGGAGTAGTGAGCCCTCTGGTAAGGTGTGAAGTGTGTCACCCAGATCTACGAAAATCCTGGAACTATCACTTCTATATGGCAGGAGTCTTAGCTCCCTAGGGATTATCCTTTGGCAGATGGGCACCCTTGGAATCTTCCAGGTCCTTCTCCAACTTCTCCAACCCCTCACTGAAAAACAGATTCCCCTTGAAGGGGAGCTTGGACAATCGGAGTTTGATGACATGTACCCAGATCAGTTTCGGAGCCAAAGGAGTTGGCAGGCCGCCACCGCAGAGGCCATGCCTTTGGAAGAGGCTCGTACCAGATCATAAAACGTGTTGGCTAAACACATCAAACCAGACTCTAATAATGCTGGTTCCTGGCCGGGCCCGACCCTAGCTCAGGCCCATCTCAGGCAGGGTCTAGCCACATAGGCGCCACAGATAGTAGTCTGCAAGATAAGATTGTTTACCTCAAAAACCTGTTTTAAAATGGTCTCCAGATGCCTATCCTTTGGATCTTTCATCGTAGCACCACCCTCCACCAGGAAGGTGGTCTTTCTCATAACGGCGTTGACCAAGGCATACACCTTTGGGAATTTGAGGACCTCCCTCTTGTCTGGGGATAGCAGATACAAACGGGACATCATCCGCCCCCACTGCAAGCTCATCTCAGGAATCTCCCACTTCGTGTCGATCATCTTCTTGATGGTCTTTGTACTCCGCATAATTTTTTTTCTGGTGCACGACACCCTGGAGCAAGGAATCCTCTAAGCTAACCTCCTCAGGCAGAGGCCCCACAGACATGTTCAAGACCACCAGAGAATGCGAAATCAAGGCTGCGAGCTCCTCCTTACAGAAAATACGGATCACCCTGGGATTGTCAGAGGAAAAGATTTCACCCTCCTCCATTTCCGCTTCTGGAGGATCCCTCCAGTCCCCAATGTATCCCCTCCAGTGCATCCCCCAAATGCCTCTGATTGTGGGGATGCCTGGTCTTCCAAATGAGCTCTAGCCCTCTTGGCTATTGGGCCCCTTCAGCCTCAAGCAAGGGCAAGCAATCCAGATTGGACCCTGATCTGACCCTCCTGCCTTGGGAGCCTTCCCCACTCCTCTGTTCTGTTTCAAGAGGAATGCTTGGTGCAATGACAAATTCAGAAGAGAAGAGCAGCCCTGTGGTATCCTGGGCACCTTGCTCCTGAGCCGACTGGCTGCAATGCTTTCTGGATTTGGAGGAGGCTCCTGAAGGCCTCACAGCCCTGGATGTGCCTCCCCAGCAGAGTCCTGCAAGATGGCCATTTTTCCCACATTCTGGGATCCTAATAGTTTCTTCAATGGGCCTCGGCCCGACAGAGATCTCATGAAGGCAGCCGGCATCTTTTTTCCCCAGCTGTGGCCTTTTCCAGCATCACGGAACCTTGAGCTGCGACATCCAACGCTGCCTATGCTAATCTGCCCTCCTCTGAGCAGATTCAGGAGAAGCCCGCTGCCAACATCGAGCTCCTGCATACCCCTCAGCTGGTGCAGGCTTGCTTCCCTGATGCCATGAATGATCATGTGCATACCAATGGGAAAACCAACAAGCTGGACTGTTGACAGTCTCCCCAGAATACCCTCACAGCATTGAAAGAGCAGCCCACAAGAACACAGACAAGGTAAAAATCAAAATAAGGACTCACCTGCAAATGGCCAACGGGAGCATTCTTGGCTCTCCCTGCTCAACAACTGCGCCGCAGTGTGGCAGATCACTGGGGAGGGACCCAGGGCACCCGGGTTTTCACCCAATACACACCAGTGAATCCATCACCACTCCAGAGGTTCATGGCACTCAAACTGGGAGAGGTAAGCTCTCAGCGGAACCTTTTCAGGTCTCTACCCCTTGGATGTACGAATACTATGATCTAGCTGCTTATCCTCTTTTAAGAGCTGTCAGTTTCTTTTTTTTTTTTTTGCCGAGCTGTGAAACAAAGGCCAGTGGCCTGATACTGCCATCCCCAGGAGAAATTCAGCCTAGACAGGCCCCAATCCAGTCCCTGTAGCATAGTTTAGAAGCACAGGAACCCTTCACCATCTGCTGGAGACTGAGCAATACTGGACAATCTTATGATGCACAGAGCCCTTTATAGGATGGCATCACAAAGCTGTCATGCTCAATCCTCACCTGCTGATGGGGGGGGGGGGCGCAACCCATGCGTCTGGACTGGTGGAATGATATAAAAACAGTATATATAAAACACACGCACCGGCATACATTAGCTTGTTTTTCTTGTTGAAAACTCTATTGTAGAACTTCCAGTACAAATCAGTAGAGGAGCAAGGGATGAAACAGATTAGAGCAACACCCGACGGTATTTGCCAAGATATCATTCTGTTTATTTGACCCTAATCTTGATTTCAAAAGAGCACAAAGCAGTTAACCATTCCAAATGGTTTAGGGATATTTGCCCATTTCCTGACCATTAATTCATTATCCCTGCAAAAACAAATATCTTTCAAGAATACTTTGAACTAAAGTAAAGGATTCTTCTGAAGATTTTCAACAAATCTGAGCGTCTAAGAAAATTTACCAAACTAAGGCACCAAAATTTAAGCCTGCTATCTATTCACCTATATGTTAAGGCAATTTTTAAATTGTACATAAAGATCAGAATTGAGATGTTGAGATGAGAAGTACACATTTCTAGTGGAATTTTTAAAAAGTCTCTGTCAAACCTAGGGTTGCCAACTGGCCGGTTTTCAGCCGGCCTGGCCAGTTTTCCTGTGGCCGGGCCGGCTGCCGGCAGAGAACCGAAACCGGCCATTGAAAAGCCGTTTTTTTGCTCTGGCTGCGAGATTGGGAGCGGCCAGAGCAGAAAACCGGCTTTGGGATTGTGATCGCGATTGCGATCACAGTCCTGGCCCCGCCCCTTGCAGCCGCTGCTTCTGCTTCTTACAAAGCAGCGGCTGCAATAAATAGGAATTACACTTACCTGGTAATTGTGGTTCCTTGAGTGACTCCAGTTTAGTCCTCAACCTCTGGGTAGTGAACCTCCTCCTGCAGCTTGGAGACTGGGCATGTCAAAAACTCATGACATCACTGGATATAGCCTGCTGGTCTCTCCCATCAGCCCCCAGTGAACTATTGACAAAGCAGACTCAAAGGAGCAAAAAAATCAGTAACTTTTTTTTTTTTAAACTTAACATTATATTCAAGGGAACGCAGAACATATAACCTATCTACCTACTACTTCCCTTCCAGAAGGAAAGAGACTGCTTCCTGCATGCTCTCCTTTCCATCAAATGCCTAGCCCTAAACAATCCAGAGCAATATAGCCATATATATAACAATATATAACAACAATATAATATATATAACAATATAATATAATATATATAACAATATATAACAATATAGCGCAAAACAAATGGAAGCATCAAAACGACTGAACACCAGTGAAAGCCTATATCCACTTTTAACCTTGCACTTCCCCTAATAGAAAAAACACTGCTAAGACCCCATCTCTGGGCAGGAATGAGGACTAAACTGGAGTCACTCAAAGAACCACAATTACCAGGTAAGTATAATTCCTATTTCCTTATCGTTCCTCCAGTTTAGTCCTCAACCTCTGGAATGTATCAGAGCAGTAATCATTGAGAGGGACCTTTCCAGCCGGATCTCAACACCGCCTCCCTGAAAACAGCATCCTTAGCCACCAGAACATCTAGGCGGTAGTGCTTACTGAAAGTATGGAGAGACAACCAAGAGGCCTCCCTACAGATGTCCACTGGCGGAACCAAACTGTGCTCCATCCAAGAAGACGCTTGCACTCTGGTAGAGTGAGATTGTATGCTCACTGGGACTGTACGGTCCCGTAGAAGATAAGCCGACGCACTCACCGCTCCAATCCATCCAGAAATGGACTCCTTCGCTGCCGTTTCCCTTTGCGGGCCCCTCAAAACACCCCGAAGAGAGACGATCCGCCTTGCAAAAGTTTCTGAAACCTTTAAACACTGCCGCAGCGCTCTCTTGACGTCCAAACAGCACAAGCTATGGTTCAATACATTCCCCTCCGCCGCACCTAGCACTGGAAGAGAGACCATTTTAGTTAGATGAACGTAGAAACCACTTTTGGCAACAACGACGGAACCAGAAGCCAGGACAACTTCTGTCTGGAGACAGACAAAAAACGATTCCTGACAGGTCAACGCCTGCAACTCCGAAAATCGCCTCGCCGAACAGATGACCATCAAACATACCGTCTTCAAGGCAAAACCCTTAACCTATGCCTGTTGCAAGGGCCCTAATGGCATGCTAGCTAACGTTCCTAAAACCAACTTGAGCTTCCCCGGTGGAATTAATATCCTACGACAGGGCTACAGTCTGGTAACTACTTGAGAAAGCTTACCACATCGACCTGTGCATGAGAGCCACTCCCTGTCCTTTGCCCCATAGCAAGACAGAGCTACTAACTGAACTCTCCAGGACTTTCCTTTACCAAACCCGTCCTACAGAAAACTTAATACCAAGGGAACTGACACTGTTGTCGCGCGAGCGTGCCTCCGCGAGCACCCGAACTCAACAATGCGCAATATACGCACATATGCAAGGGACGTAGACTTTTTTTTTTTTTGCGGCAAGGTGGCAAAGACTGCTGTCAAGCAATTCTTTTTCCTTAAGCTTGCCCTTTCAATGGCCAACCTGTAAGCAAAAACTGATGCACCTGAGGCATTCGAAGGGAACTCCGTAGCAACAGAATCTCCAATGTCAGAAACCTCCATGGATTCCCGTCCAGCAACCATATGAGGCAGGCATACCACGGGTGCCTCGGCCAGCCCGAGGCCCCCAATCACACGTTCCCCCGAGGCGCTTTGATATGCAGAACCACTCGACCTATGAGTGCCCCCGGTGGAAAGACATAGAGAAGACCGGACGACGGCTGCCGTTGAAACAGTGCGCCGATGCCTTCCGACCTCGTTTCGCGTCGCCTGCTGAAGAAGCGACACGTTTACGCAGAGTGAAATGCTGCCATGAGGTCAATTACTGGCTGTCTCCATATGCGACCGATCTGTGCGAACACCTCCAGATGCCACTCCCATTCTCTGGCATCTACTGGGACCCAACTGAGGAAATCCGCCGTCACGATGTCCTTACCCGCAACATGCGCCACCAAAAATGCTGGCAGCCAAAGCTCTATCCACACACACAGACCCTCTGCCACGGCCTCTATGGCCACACTTCCGGTTCTGCCCTGCCGATTGATGTAGGCCACTTCTGCGGAGTTGTCGGACAGTACTCGCACTGCTCGACCTGTCACTGTAGCTTTGAACGCCTGCAACGCCCGGCATATTGCTCACATTTCCAGTCGTTTGATTGACCACTGGGTCTCCTGTGTATTCCAAGAGCCTTGTGCGAAACGATCTCTGAACGTAGCAGAGTTTAACAAAGTTTTTGGTCAAGCTCCCGGAGGAAAGGTCCATAACCTTTTATTAGAGAGAAGCTGGAAAATTATAATTTTTTTTTATACCAACTTTCACCAATTCAAGATGTTCTACAAGGCACACAACCCAACAGAGCGTCACATCTGTTGTACATGCAACGGAACCCTTAAAATATGAGCATACATGAATCTACCGCTTGCCCCAATACAAGCATTGAGTAGCCTATTCGTCTTTTTGGAAACCAGCCAGGTCCTTAAGACCTTGATTAGCTACCCTAGGAAACAGGATACTGGACCTGAAAGAGCTTGGTCTGACCCAGTATGGCATTTCTCATATCCTTATGAACATTCCGCAACCTCCAGAAGGCCTCTGCCTTGGAAGTAACAGGCTGCGCCTGGCTCTATGGCCCTGTGGCTAGCTCACACGGAGCAGTGCGGCCTAGTGATTGAGGCAAGTTGCCAGAGAACCAAGGGTTTGAATTCCAATCGAGACCACCGACCTTAGGCCATAAAAACTGGGGTTTCTGGTCCCACAGGTGGTCCTTCTGGTATTCATTAAGCGACTTAACCCTCTGCCTCAGGTACCAAAACATAAATTGTGAGCCCTTCAAGGACAAGGGAAATAGAAATTCTGTAATTGACTGTATGCCACCCTGACCTGTATACTCAGTATAATCAGTATATATACTGTATAATCAGTATATATATATATATAAAATCATATATATCAGTATATATATATATAATCAGTATACTCAAATAAATAACTGACTGGGAATATGTGACCGTAGCAAACACTGGCAGTGGAGAGACATCAGAGCTGGTGCTGGTTCCTGGTCTTCCTTTCTCGCTCTCCAAGTCCTTCTGCCAGCATTGAGAAAAGGCTGAGAATAGATTGTCCAGTGGACCGGGGACCTTGCGTCCTAGACATCAGAGAGAAAGAGGGGCTAGGATCTGGGAGCAAAGCCCAAAGAGAAAGGGAAACTGGTGACTGTGACACTGTAGCTCCTCCGGACGGCTCACTCCACAGCAGATCCCACGACTGCACCTCCAACCCCATGTAACACCATGAGGACCTCACACACTTTATTACAATCGACATCCCCCCATTACTGTAGAAATTACCTTAGTCTGATAATACAGTCTGAGCAAAGAAATGCAGTCTCACTCTGCAAAGAGTGCACCCAAAAATCATGCTTAAGCAATTGTGAGCACATAAAAAATGCACATCTACATATACGGGTGACCCAGCACCTGTCACCCAAACACAGTGTAGTGAGCACGCTTGAACATAGGCTGAATGCATGGAGCATACACAGAATATTGACTTCCTCTATGAAACCTTCCAGTGCCCTGGAGCACTAAGCCCCAGACTGTGCTACCTAGACGTCCTTCTCTTCACCCTCAGCACGGGCTCTTTAACAAGATGGCACAGACGGGTCAGTGCCCCTGCTAAGTGCTTAAAGCCCTGCTCTGACAGCACAGGCTCTAGAAATAGATGAGAATTTCCTGGGAAGGGCATGCTAAGTGGAGCTATGAAACACACAGGCACCTCCCCGGCCTTCTTGCAGTCAGAGAAATAGCAGTGTGATACACCGACAACCTTGCAAGTGGAGGTCTTAGAGGTTGCTACCTGTGTGAACCTGATAAAGAATAAGATTTCATATTATACCACCCCCCCCCCCCCCCAGGGATGGGGGCACTGAATACTATATGTAATTCATGAGCAGCACTGCCATCCGGTGGCCTTTAGGGAACCAGAGCACGACAAACGATACAGAAGTTAAGAGCTTTAAATCTGGTCATATAATCTTGATTTGCAGAACATTACAGTTTCTTGTTTAGTCACTAACCCCTGAGAGCCCATGAGGTGGCCCTGTGGTTATTTCTTCCCTGACTTGCAGAGAATGTGATCAATCTGATGATGGCTGCATACACATGGTCAAAGAAAAGCACTATTGAGTGTACCAGCTGCCCTCTGGTGGCCATAGACCGTAGCATAGGCACTTATTGGTTGACAGTTTAACTGTCATTATTATTATATATTTTTATATCCTAAGGTTTCCTAAACCTGTCCCTGTGAAACCACAGGCGTTTGGGCAATTTTCACTATAGAATACACAAAAGCACACTTCCAGCCTGTCCCTCCTTCCAACTACAAGTTAGGGCTCTGCTCTTGAAGAACCTAAAAGCTGGCAATTTGCCTAATATCCCGGGACTTAACAGATGCTCCTCAGAGACATGATTAGGAGGGAGAGAACATGTTGCATCAGATATCAATGCCAAAACTGCTCTCCTATAAAACTAAGAATAAACTTAAAAATAAAGAGGACTGACAACAGCCCCCTTAAGGCTGAGGAACCCCCCGAGCCTCAAAAAACCTACAAACAAAAGAAAAACACTAGACCTAAAAATTTAGCTATTCTGCCTGTTGTCTTCCCCACACAGGTAGCTCACTGCAACTCTCACTATGCGGTCCAAATACCTAGAGAGAAAATGGCTGCCCCCCTTTGCCAACGAATTTTGGCACCAAGAACAACAGCCGCTGCAAAAAGGAGGCCTCAGCAGACCGACAGCCTGAAGGCCTTACCTGCAGGGCCAAAAGCCACGCAGCCTGCTCCTACTGCCTTGAATTCATCCGATCCTCAAGCCGCGCTGCTGCGCCTGGCAGCCACGGCGAGTACCGCTCAGCCGGTTCCACAGAGTAAAATTAAAGTCCCACAGCAACGGAGAGGCTCCGTCTCACACAGCTTCAGTGTGGCTGTACGGGTCCCGGAGCTCTCTCATGTACCGTCAAGGGAGAGAGATCCGCACTGGCGAATGCCTGCAGCAAGTGAAAATAACTGACGAGGGAAGACGAGAGCAGCTACTAATTTAAAGAGCCAGGCTCAAATTTAAAATTACTGTAAATGTAAGGAAATTTGCTCCTAAAACTAAAGGGAACTAATCCCTGATTGCCAATTAACCAAAGGTAACTGAATTAAAAGTAAAATTAAAGGTAAAAATCAAAAGTAAAATCAGAATAGAATTTGTCACACTAAATGCTCCTTATCTGTTCCCCCAAGTGAGCCCAGAGGCTAGGCTCATTACGTCCTCCTGCTGCATGGAGACTGGACACACTGGGGGATGATGGGAGAGACCAGCAGACTATATCCAGTGATGTCATGAGTTTTTGACATGCCCAGTCTCCAAGCTGCAGGAGGAGGTTCACTACCCAGAGGTTGAGGACTAAACTGGAGGAACGATAAGGAAAGTTAATTTAAAAGTAAGGAAACCTGTGAGGGGCCTTCCAGCCCTAAGAAATGCCTTCTGCAGTGCCCGCCCCTCTGATGTCACTTCCTTTTCAACCAGGGACCCTGCAGAAGGAGTTTCATAGGAGCGGAGGGCTCCTCACAGGTTTCCTTACTTTTAAATTAACTTTATTGCAGCCACTGCCCTGTAAGAAGCAAGAGCAGCGGCTGCAAGGGGAAAGAGGTGACAGAAGGGACTGACAGGTGGAAGGTGAGGGCTGGAAGAGAGCTGAAAGGTGGGGAGGAGGTGGCTAGAAGGGAGCTGACTGAGTGGGTAAGGAGGGCTCAAAGAGAGCTGACATCTGGGAATGGTACTGGTAAATGACTGGGTAATGGGGAGGAGGCTGGAAGGGAGGGGGCACTGGGACTGGAAGGGAGCAGAAACGTGGAATGGCACTGAAAGGGTGATGGACAGAGGGTAGGGTGACTGGAAGGGAGCTGATATGGGGAAGGCACTGAGAGTGGAAGTGTGCTGATACCTAGGATGGTGTTTGGACTACAAGGGGCTGGACAGTGAGGAAGGAGGGGGACTAGAAGGGAATGGACACCACTGGGAACACAAGGGGATTGGCATTGGAATGCAATGGGAGGGGAGGACTGAAAAGGGGGCTGGATGGAGGGTTACTGGGACTGGAAATAGGCTGATGGAAGGAAGTGAAGAAAAGAAAAGAAGAGAGAAGAAATGGCAGATGGACTATAGTCCATAGAAAACGAGCTAAGAAAAGATGGGAAAATGGAAGCCTCAGATCGGAAACAGCATGATCAGAGAATAAAATGGTCAGACAACAAAGGTAGAACATTTTTTTTTATTTTCAATTTAATAATTGGACTTTGTACTACCTTTATATTTTACACAGTATGGGGAACTGCATCTTTTATTTATCTGATGTTGTACTGCATGCAGTCTGTCTTCTTGGGGTTTCAGTTTAATTTTTGTCTATATATTGCCAAAATGATTTGGAGCCTGCATCAGAAGCCTTATGAGAAGAGACTTGAAGACCTAAATATGTATACTTTGGAGGAAAGGAGGGACAGGGGAGATATGATTCAGACCTTTAAATACTTAAAGAGAAATGATGAACAAACAAACTTCTTCCAAAGACGGGGAACCTGTAAAACTAGAGGGCATAACATGAAACTGCAAGGGAGTAAATTGAAAGGCAATGTCAGGAAATATTTTTTCACTGAAAGGGTGGTGGATGCTTGGAATACCCTCCCGATGGAAGTGGTAGGGGCGAACACGGTGACGGAATTCAAAAAGGCATGGGACAAACACAGAGGATCCCTTTACAGAAATAGGAAAAAACAAAATAAACGGTACCATCTAACTTCTGAACCATATAACGTCTCAACAAATAGGGGTGTCCTACATGGAGTGGTGGGTTTACCCCTGAACAAGGATATGGGGAGGGGTGGCCTGCGCGGAGCGACAGGTGCACCTACTCTTGCCATCTTGCTGGGCAGACTGGATGGACCATGCTGGTCTTTATCTGCCGTCAACTACTTTGTTACTATGTTACTATATTTCTCTTTTTGTTTTGTGCTCATTTATTGATGAAGACCTGTCTGTATTGTGTGTGTATGTGTGTGTGTGTACAACCAATGCTGCGTGTTCTGTCAGTATATAATTTCTGTTTAAGAATGTGTAGAAATCTTGCTCATTCAGTTTGCACATTGCCGTCTCTGCAATTTTTTTGGGGACAGGAGGTGGAGCAAGGGTGGGATGGGGGCGGGCCAGGGGGCAGGGCAGGGGCAGTGTTGGGGTGGGCATGGGCGGAGCGTGATTAGCCACAAGTGGCAGGTTTTTCTCCTTCAAAAAGTTGGCAACCCTAGTCAAACCTGGAGTCTCTTCTAAAATATGAATAAGGAGGTGCATGAATACATGTGTATGTGTGATATGCAGACCTGGAGAAGTCATTTTCACAAGTCTACATGTGGAAAAAATATCAACAGAGGAAACTCAGCAACTTACATGCGTAACTGCCACTACTTGCTTGTGTACGTGGGCCATTTTGCAAACCTATGGGGGTAATTTTATTAAAAAACACCTAGATTTATGTGCAAAAAATGCATGCAAATTTAGGTACTCTAGTCATATACATGTGTAAACGGAAATTTAAGTGCTTAATTTGACAAAGCCACTATTCTGAAAGTTTGTGCTTCAAGCATGTACTTTCACAATGGGCATGGACGGGGCAGAGTTTGGGGTGAGGGACTCATAAGTTAAAATTATATATATAAATTATAAACTACTAAAATTTCTATACGCTCTTAAAAGTCTAGGTGCAAGCACTTACACCATCCATGGGGAAGGCTTAATGCTCTCAGCTTAAATAAGTGCATGTTTTTGACTACTTACATCCCTGTTTTATAAAATATGTGCATATACAGAGTAGTTACTCACCTGTAACAGGTGTTCTCCAGGAGCAGCAGGAATTAGTCCTCACATATGGGTGTCATCAGCACCGATGAAGCCCCAGCAGAGCATTTCCCCAGCTTTCTATGAAAGCCTTTGGGAATGCAGGCAAGCATGCACGGTTCCCTTCCCGCCTAAAGGTGCCATCTTACCTCAGTCAAATGACATAGCTAAGAACAGCACACAAAAATATAAAAATAAACTATGTACAACTGCAACTCCCAGGGGAGGAGGGGGGGTTGTGAGGACTGATTCCTGCTGCTCCTGGAGAACACCTGTTACAGGTGAGTAACTACTCTTTCTCCAGGACCAAGCAGGAAGTCAGTCCTCACATATGGGTGACTCCCTAGCTCTGTGCTACCGAGGAACCCAGGCTGAACAAGAGAACTCCCTTTAGTCCCAGTTGCAAAGAAAGGCTTTTCAAGGACACAACCTCCACCGGTAGCCCAACAGAGGGCAGGAGGGGAGGAGTTGCCTAAACCTCAAAGAGATTCCGGAGTACTGCCTGATCAAAAGCACTGTCCCTACGGGACTCCCTCTCCAGGCAGTAATGGGCCGCAAAAGTCTGGCTTGAAGACCAAGTTGCAGCCCTGCAGATGTCTACCAAGGGCACAGAGCGGAGATGAGCCACTGAGGCAGCCATTGCCCTGACACGATGGACCATGACCCTATCCTGCAAAGGAAGGTCAGCCGCCTTGTAAGCCCAGGTGATACAGTCAGCCACCCAGATGGACAAGGTACGCTTGGACACAGCCAACCCCAACTTATTGGGGTCAAATGATATGAAGAGCTGAGTAGCCCTTCTATGCCCCTGCACATGGTCAAGGTAGAAGGATAAGGCCCTCCTACAGTTCAGGGTACGGAGGATCGCTTCAGCCTGGCTTGCATGAGGCCTAGGGAAGAATGTTGGAAGAACCACCTCCTGATTGAGGTGGAAAAAGGAGACAACCTTCGGGAGGAACTTTGGATGAGTCCTGAGGACTACCCTGTTCCCATAAATCCTGGTGTAAGGCCTGTCACAGACCAGGGCCTGAAGCTCACTTACTCGCCTGGCCGAGGTAAGGGCTATTAGAAAGAGTGTCTTCCAGGAGTGGAAGCGTAGTGGACAAGTAGCCATTGGCTCAAAAGGTGGGCGAGTCAGTAGCTGCAAGACCACATTGAGCTCCCACTCAGGGGCAGGAGGACGGATGGGAGGCTTGAGCAAAAGCAAGCCCCTGAGAAAGCGGGACACCAAGGGGTGACCAGATAGAGATTGCCCCTCAACCAATGAGTGGTGAGCTGCTAGAGCTGAGAGGTGGACCCGAACAGAATTGGACTTAAGTCCCTGATTGGATAAGTGCAGTAAGTACTGAAGAACTACTGGCACAGTACAGGAGAAAGGATCCTCTGTACGTAGGTGACACCACACAGAAAACCTCTTCCACTTGAGAGCATAGGTTTTCCTAGTGGACTGTTTCCTAGAGGCTAGGACAACCTCCTCAACTTCCTGAGGTAGGCCCCAGGGAGCCAAGACTACCCTTGCAGCCTCCAGGCCATCAAATTGAGAGATTTGAGATTGGGGTGCAGAAGGGAACCCTGGTCCTGTGTGAGAAGGTCGGGTTGCAACCCCAGAGGGAGTGGAGGATCTACCGCCAGTTGAAGCAGAAGAGGAAACCAAGGCTGTCTCAGCCACCTGGGAGCTACCAGCAGGACCGAGGCCTTGTCCTGGAGAATCTTGAATAGGGTTCGGGCCACCAAGGGCATGGGAGGAAACGCATAGAGGAGGCCCTGAGACCAAGATATCAGAAAAGCATCCACTGCTATCCGCAGAGGATGCGCTTGCCTGGAGCAGAACTTTGGCAGTTGCTTGTTCATGGGGCTGGCAAAGAGATCCATCAAAGGGCGACCCCATTTCAGGAAGATCTTCTGAACTACAGAAGGATGCAGCTGCCACTCGTGGGGCTGCAGTATCCGGCTTAACCTGTCCGCCAGGTAGTTGTCCTGGCCTGGAAGGTACACAGCCCTGAGGAGCATGTTGTGCTTGAGGGAAAAAGAACAAAGGTCCTGAGCTTCCCGACAAAGGATCCTGGACCCAGTCCCGCCCTGTTTGTTCACATAAAACATGGCAACTTGGTTGTCTGTCTGAATCAGGACAGACTGTTGAGCCAGGGTAGGAGGGAAAGCTTTGAGTGCTAATCGAATAGCTCTGAGTTCGAGGAGATTGATCTGCTGTGCAGCTTCCCAGGGAGACCAGAGGCCCTGGGTGCACTTGCCCAGACAATGTGCTCCCCAGCTTTGCAGGGAGGCATCTGTGGTTAGCATCACTGTGTAACCTGGAATCTGAAAGGGCACCCCTTTTAGCAGATTGGGTGGTTGTAGCCACCAGTTGAGGGAGTGCAGAAATGGTCTGGACACCCTTATCCTGTCTCTGAGGCTGCCTGTGGCCTATGACCACTGAGTACGAAGGCACCACTGTGCAGGCCTCATATGGAATCTGGCATTGGGGGTCACATGTACTGTCGAAGCCATGTGGCCTAGAAGCCGCAGGCAGAGTCTGGCGGAGACCAGGGACCTGCTGAGAAACTGACTTGCCAAGGCCATCAACCTCTGGGCTCTGTTTTCTGGCAAGAATGCCTTTGCCAGGAGAGAGTCCAACCTTGCCCCTATGAACTCCAAGTTCTGGAAAGGGAGCAAAGTGGACTTTGCGAAGTTTATGACAAACCTCAGGCATTGTAGAAGAGCAATGGTCCTGAGGGTGGCTTGATTGGCCTCCTGACCTGTCTGACCCCTGAAGAGCCAGTCGTCCAGATAGGGGAAGACAAAGATGCCCTGATTTCTCAGGTAGGCCGCCACCACTGCTAAGCACTTTGTAAAGACTCTGGGGGCAGAGGTGAGGCCGAAAGGCAGCACTCTGTACTGATAATGGTTTCCTCCCACAATGAACCTTAGGTACTTTCTGTGGTCTGGATGAATGAGGATGTGAGTGTACGCATCCTTTAGATCTAAGGAGCATAGCCAATCTCTCTGCTGGAAGTAGGGCAGAAGTGTTCCAAGAGTAAGCATCTTGAACTTTTCTTTCACTAGGAACTTGTTGAGGTTCCTGAGGTCCAGAATGGGACGAAGGCCACTGGTCCTTTTGGGCACCAGGAAATACCTGGAGTAGAATCCGTGACCTTGCAAGTGGGGAGGCACAGGCTCCACCGCCCTGTCCATCAACAGACCCTGAAGCTCCTGACGGAGAAGGTCTGTGTGCAGAGGAGGCCTTGGATGCTCCCCCGGAAAATATGGGGGTGGCAGTTGGTGGAAATGGAGGGCATATCCCTTGTGGATTATCTCCAGCACCCAACTGTCCCCGGTGATAAGGGGCCACTGGTGGGCAAAGAGGGCGAGACGACCTCCTATGCAGGGTTGGGAGAGCAGTGGAGGAGAGGCTATGCTCAAGGAGTCAAAAGCCCCCACCCTGCTGAGTGGTAGCAGGGGCCGGAAGCTTGGTGGTCCTCTGCCTACGGGGCCCATTATCCTGGCCCTTGGCTTGCTGAACCTGGGGGGCAGCTTTGGCAGCCTGATATTGTGGGTACTGTTTGTAGGCAGTGCCCTTCCTCGGGTAAAAGGGCTTTTTACCCGAGCCCTTCTTTTTATGAGAAGGGGCAGAGGTCTTCCTCGACAGCCTTGTCCGGGTGAGGTTCTCGGTCTCGAGCTGAGCGGCCTTCTCGGTCATGGGCTTGCCAAAAAGGTTTTCACCTCGGCAAGGGACATCGACCAACTTGTCCTGAACCCATGGCTCGAGGTCCAATGACTGCAGCCATGCCTGGCATCGAGCCGCGATGCCGGCTGCCGCAACTCGGGCCAAAGCCTCGAAGCCATCGTAGGCGGCGCGGGACATGAACTTCGAGCAGTCCCGAATCCTCGAGGACAAGGACTTAAATCTCTGCAAGGGTTCCCCGGAGAGACAAGCAGAGAATCCGGCCAACTCCTTGGCCAGATCCCGCAAGTACATGCCCATGTACAGCTGGTAAGACTGGACACGGCAAGCAAGCATCGAGCCCTGAAAACACTTTCTACCAACGCCATCTAGGTTTCGGGCCTCCCTGCCAGGAGGCACCGCGGAGTGCATCTTCTGACTCTTCAGACGATGCATAGCCGGTTCCACAACCATGGAATGGTGTGGTAGCTGTGCCTTCTGAAAACCAGGGCTCTTACGGAGCCGATAGATCGAATCGACTCGCTTGCTAAGAACCGGCGCTGAGGCCGGTGCCTCCCACATATGGAAGAGGAGCCGTTCCAGCATCGGAGGAACCGGGACAGTAAAGGCCTCCTTCGGAGGAGAGTCATACTGTAGTGCCTCGAGCTCTTCAGCTCGAGGCTCTTCCTCAGGATCTGCCGGAATAGCCAAGGCAGTGGCCATATCCCGGACGAACTCTGAGAACTGGGTGTCCTCCAGGGGGGGACCTACTCCGTGGCTCAGACTGCGGTGAGTCCGAAGGGACGCACCGAGTCTTAAAGGTGTCAGGAGACTCCTCGTCCTCCGTCTCGCAAGGCGACTCATCCGAGGAAGAGTCAGGGTCTGACCCCACGGGGCCCTGGAGCACCCGCCCCGATGCCGGAAGCGCCGGCGTCGACGCCCTCGGTCCTGAACGGGAGGTCAAGGGGGACCGCGACCGAGGTCGACTCCGAGCCACGATGGACACGAGTATCGGCTCGGTCTCCGGGGTCGACTTCGACTTCGATGTCCCGGTGGTCGGGGCAGATGCGCCAGACAGGCTGGCCATCAGTGCCCGCTGCTGCTCCATGAAGGCAGACATTCTGCTCTCCAAGGCTGTCATCCTGAGACTCAGCTCAGGAGACACAGCAGCCACCGACTCAGGCCCCAGTGGCGCCGGGCCCGACGTCGGCTCCCTGGGAGGAGAGTCCACGAGGACTACGGGGCTTACGTGTCCAGCAGACTCCGGCTCCACACAAGGAACTTTGGCAGGCTTCTCCGGTTCCACAGGCCCGGGGTGACGGTCGGGGGTCTTAGACCTGGCCCTCGAGGAGCCGGGGACCTCTTCCAACGACGCCCTCACGAGCCGTTTCTTCCTCATGCATTCCCGGTTGGGGGACCCCCTGTCCGAGGAGCTTCGACGGCGCTTGGGATCGGAATCCCGAGATGTCGAGGCCTCAGACGAGGTCCGGGCCCGGCCGGAGGCTGAGTCCGAGCAAAGCCTTTCCTTTTGCTGCTGGCGACTTCGTAGTGCCTTGGAAGACATTTTCCCACAGGCCCCGCACGACTTAGGATCGTGGTCGGGGCCCAGGCACCGAAGGCAGCAGTCGTGTGTGTCGGTGAGAGACATTAGTTTCTTACACCGATCACACTTCTTAAAATCACTGGAAGCCATCGGGGAAGAAAGAGTCCCCGCGAGGTCAAAAGACCGGCCTTCCAGGGAAAAAGAGAAAAAAGGGCGCGAACGCCAGCCACTAAGGGCAAAAACCAAAAAAGAGGAATCGGGCTCGATACCAGTGTACCGAACCCGGCGGGAGGGGAACAGGCGTCGAACCGGTAGAAAAAGAGCAAAAAAAAAAAAAATAGCTGAAAAATCTAATTTTAACCGGGAAAACTGGACACACGTCCAGTGGGCTTCACGGAAAAAAAGAGACTGAGGTAAGATGGCACCTTTAGGCGGGAAGGGATCGCGCATGCGTGCCTGCATTCCCAAAGGCTTTCATAGAAAGCTGGGGAAATGCTCCGCTGGGGCTTCATCGGCGCCAATGACACCCATATGTGAGGACTGACTTCCTGCTTGGTCCTGGAGAAATTGCTTTATAAAATAGGCGTGAAATATGTACATAAATCTAGGCATGCCTTACAAAATTACCCTCTATATGTGCAATGTCACCAATTAACTACAGAGACAACAATGTGAAATTAAAGGGGGTAATGCCTGAATTCCTCCTCTGAAGGGCTTGTGAGCACTTTTTAAACATCTATACAGGCCAGGGAGAATCTTTAAATACAGACATGGACAATTTTATTCAAACAGTTGCATTCCCTATATGGAATGGGAAGACATGCAAGTTTTTGCTCTGCCCAGGCTATACGCTCACCATACTCCTAACACTCCTCCCCTTGCAATTTCTACTACTACTTCTACTACTACTGAGCATTTGTATAGTGTTACAAGATGTATGCATATTTCAGACTTCCATATGCAAATTTAACGCTTTCAAAAAGTGTTATTTTCACCTGGATATCATTTCCACATGCAAATGCAGAACTTTACATGTGAAAATAGTGAATAAGCTTTCTAAAATAACTCCCTTAGGTTCCTAGTGCTGGAAATCAACAAGGATTATTTAGCTTGCTCTCCCCACCCTGAGCCTGCCCACTATTTAAGAACAAAGATGGAGACATTTTCATTTATGCAGATCTAGACATCTGACTCCTGAAGGTTTTATGTTCTTTAGTAAATCAAGTATTAAAGTCCCATTTAGGCAAGATGGCTGGATCTGGTAGATACTAACAAATGCGAAGGCACATTTACATTAAACATTGATAGGCATCCAGCTCAGCAGGTGCTCAGTACTGGCGGTATTTAAAAACAAAGAAAAAAACAACAAAAAACTTGTGGAAAAAATGAACCACATGAACTGAGCTGATTCCATGTAGAAGTGGTGATTTCACATATTCCATGTGTAAGTGGTGCAGTTTTTAGCTATAAGATAGAGGGCGCAAGAAGGGTCCCGGCAACCGGCGTAACCGGGTGCTCGGCCCGGCGCAATAGAAATGGGGGGGGGGGAGCGAGCACAGGGAGATAGCGAGGACGCTGGTGCGTCATTTAAAATGATTGGCTCCGGGCGTGCATCGCGCGCGCCAGAGCCAATCAGGGGGCAAAGCTGTGCATGTGCTCAGCCGATGGCGGCGGTGGCTGAGCACATGCGAGGAGAGCTGGGAGCGTTGCGGCGAGCTCGGAAAGGGCTGATCGGCGGTTTTGGAGATGCGGTAGGGGCCCTAGGAGCAGGGCTGTGAAAGCGGAGGTGTTTCTGTGGCAGGCGAGTTGTGGTGCTGCGGGTGTAGATTAAAAAAAAAAAAAAAAGAAAGAAAGTTGTCGTCAGTAGTGGGGGGCTAGAAAGGGGGCAGGGTTGGTACTATATACAAAAAAAAAAAACAACTGAAGGTTGAGAAGACAGAAGGGGCAAAGAGTACTAAATAATTTCGGAATAGAATTTAAAGGCAGGAGTGGGGCAGCTAGGGGACAGAGACATGGCACCCAAGAGGTCCCAGCCGACGGGAGGTCGAGGGAACAGAGGTGGGGGAGCGGACAAGCAGAGAGGGGGTAAAAAGGCTTGGGGGACGGACCGAGGTCATGCGGGGAGTAGGCGGAGTGCAGGGGGGGCCCCAGTGGTCTCACAAGGGGAAGGGGAAGGGGAGGTCCGGTGTCTGACCTGTGGTCGGCGTGCGGCCCCAGGTGGAGGCATGAGGGGTACTGGAGGCAGGGGGTGCGGGGCTCAGCCACCTGCTGTTAGAGGCAGGGCTGAGGAACTTGCAGCTGGCAGGGGAGGTGTTAGTCAGGAAAGCTGCTCTGTAGTGGCCACTTCAGAGCCGGGTAGGGGAGTGATGGGGGAACCTGGGTGGGGGATGGGAGCCGGTCCCAATTTGGGAGGGGGGGGTTCTGGGGGGGGGGGGTGACACACCTGGCTACGCGCCCTGTGGTAGGGAAAGGTGAGGCCCGCTGACCCTGGGTAGTGGGGCGATGGTACCGTTTGGTTATGGGATAGCCGGTTATCCGTCCACAGCTGATCACTGGGCGAGAAGGAGGCAAGGGTCTTCGAGGACAGCGTGGTGGGGGGCTTGGCAACCAGCATGGGCCCCGGGGTTTTCTTCTCCTGGCTTTCCTCTTATCTCTTCGCAGGCTCCGGTAGTGGCGTCACCTGGATTCACGCCTGGTACAGTGGAGTCGCCGCGGATGACGACGAGGGACACGTTGCCCGGTACAGCACAGGAGGATCGGATGGCGACATGAGAAGACAGCGCGCGGCAGCGGGATGAGAACCTGCACCAGAACAGGCGGAACCAGTCACTGCCAGGCTCAGCAGTGGGAGTGGATATGGGTGAGTCAAGGGGGGACGAGGAGGCAGGGCAGAAAGGGATTGGCACACAGAGAGAACGTGTGGGAAAGGCGAACAAGGAAAAGAAACATGTGTGTCGTCGATGGCATAGTTCGGAATCCTCTTCCTCATCGTTGTCGGGCTCGTCTGCGATGTCGTCGAGCGAGGAAGGCACGACGGGTGGGGAGCCGGGGCGCGAGGGGGTGGCGGGTATATCAGGGGGTGGTAATGCGACTTCAGCAATGTTATCGGAATTGTGGGAGGGCGTCCCGAGGAAGTTGCGGCGTAAAATTCGAAAGCGGAAATATATAGATATTTTCCAGTTGCTCGAGGGGCGGAAAAGGTCGGGAGAGAGCAGGATAAAGCAGAAGGAGGATGAAAAGGCCGGGCAGATCAGGAAAGTGTCGCGGTCAGTGGTAAATTGGGTGAGGGCTTTTTTGCGGTTGGTGAGCGTTTGGGGTCATCGTCGCCCGGACCAGTATGGTATATTGCTGTCCTACACGGATTCCATTCTGGAAGCCTCGCAATCCCATGAGGGATGGGCGTGGCTTAACTATGATGAAAAGTTTTGAGACAAAATGGAGGGGACTAAGGGATTGACGTGGGGCATGCAGGATATTAATCTGTGGCTGACGCAGATGTTGGCCAGAACAGGGGCTGGTGCGGGGAGTGGGGGAAGGGGTGGATTGGGGTCCATCGCTGGGGCAAGTCGTTCCTTTTGGAGCAGAGGACCCGGTGTGCAGTCTAAGCCAGCTGGAACCGGTGGGGGCGACGTGTGTTGGCGGTACAATAAGTCCGTTTGCCCCTTCCCGGATTGTAAGTTCCAGCACGCTTGCTCGAGCTGTGGGGGGGTGCATGCAGCGGCAAAATGTGTTAAAATAAGTGCAGGGGCCACTCTCGGGGCAGCAGCCAAGCTGTGAACAGGGATTTGGAATGGCCCCGTCCCCCATAAGGGTGGAGGTGTTAAGAGAGTGGCTCGGGCGATACCCGAGGAGGGAAGATGGGGCGGTATTGTGGTTAGGTTTTCAGTTTGGGTTTGTTATCCCGGTTCGGGGTTTGGTTTTGGGTGCATCGGCGCATAACTCGGCGACGGTACGCCGATGGGCGAGGACAGCACGGGAAAAGTTTGTGGTTGAGTTGAGTTTAGGTAGAATAGCGGGCCCATTTCAGCAGCCGTCTTTGCCACACTTTGTGTTATCTCCATTGGGGCTTATACCCAAAAAAGGAACCTGGGAAATTTTGCTTAATACACAATCTGTCGAGTCCAGCCGGCTCATCGGTTAACAATGGCATACCGCGTGACAGGTGTACGGTTAAGTATGCCTCTTTTGACGGGGCGGTGGAGTTACTCAGGAAGGCGGGTCGGGGGGCATGGATGGCGAAAGTCGATATCGAGTCGGCATTCCGCTTGCTCCCGGTTCATCCTTCGTCGTTTCATTTGCTAGGCTTCCAATTCGAAGGAGGGTTCTATTTCGATAAGTGCATGCCGATGGGTTGTGCAGTGGCGTGTGCTTACTTCGAGAAATTTAGTTCTTTCTTGCACTGGGTCGTGGTACAGAGGTTCGGGCGGCCTGAGGTGGTGCATTATTTGGACGATTTTCTGTTTGTCGGGGCAGCACAGTCGACGGGCTGCAGTGAGCTGCTGGCAGGGTTTAAGGAGATGGTGAGAGAGTTTGGGGTCCCTTTGGCCGAGAATAAGACTGTGGGCCCGATGACCAGGATCACGTTTTTAGGGATCGAGTTGGATTCCGAAAGAATGATTGCACGGCTACCGGAGGATAAGATGGAGAAGTTGTGGGTCTTGGTGGCGAATGCTGTGGCCTCAGCGAAGTTGACCTTGGAAGAAATGCAGGCGTTACTAGGATCGCTGAACTTTGCATGTAGGGTGCTCCCGATGGGGAGGGTATTTCTTCGAAGGTTGGCGGCAGCGACGGGGAGGGTGTAGGCCGCATCACCGCATACGAGTTACTATGGCGATGCGGGAGGATTTACGGGTGTGGGATAGGTTCTTGCAGGGTTTTAATGGGATTTCAGTTTGGATGGAGGCGGAAATGTCCAGTGACGATTTGCAGCTTTATTCGGATGCAGCTGGGGGGGGGGGGGGGTTGGCTTGGGCATTTACTTTGCGGGAGCATGGTGTGCCGACAGATGGCCACAGGCGTGGTGTGCAGCCGGTTTGTTGAGTAACATTACCTTCTTGGAGCTGTTCCCTATGTTAGTAGCGCTGGAGTTGTGGCCAGATCGGTTACGGAATCGGCGGGTGAGGTGGTAGTGTGACAACGAGGCGGTGGTGAGTGTGGTGAATAATTATTCCCCACGGTGCCTCCAAGTAGCATCATTAATGCGGTCCATAGTTTTGGCATGTTTGCGCTTGAATGTCAGGTTGAGGGCGCGACATATACCGGGTCATACTAATGGAATTGCTGATGCTCTTTCCCGTTTGCAGATGGAGCGGTTTCAGAGATTGGCACCGGAAGCGGACAGGGTCAGGTGCTTGGTCCTGTGGAACTTGTGGACTGCTGGCTTGCTGAGATGAGGAGTCTCCTGCGCAGTTCAGTGGCAGAGAGGACATGGGAGGCGTATCGGCAAGGTGGGAGTAGAGTGTCCCAGTTTCTGTTGGCTCGGAGATGGAATGGTGGGGCGGTAGCGGATCACCTACTTGGGCAATATATTGTCAGTGCTAAGGAACACGGGGTTACGCGATCAGCGGTGCGTAGCCAGTTGGCGGGTTTCGCGTTTTTTGCGAGAGCGGTGGGTTGGGGCTCTGTGGGGGGTGGCTACCTAGCTCGAAGGTTACTACAGGGCTGGGAACGGTTGCATCCTACCCCGCTGGATCGGCAACGGCCGATCACGCATCAGTTGCTGGTGAGATTGTGCGAGGCGTTGCCGCAAGTCATGGAACCGCTCTACGAGGCTGTACTTTTTCGGGCGGTTTTCAGCTTGGCTTTCTTTGGCGCCTTCAGGGTGAGTGAATTAGTGGCGGATTTGGTGAAGGCGGGAGCAGGTAGTTGTTTACAACGGCAACATGTCCAAGTGAGTGACGGACTGTTGCGAGTGTTTTTGGCAAGATCCAAAATGGGCCAGCGGGGTAGGGGACAGTGGGTGGCGTTGAAAGAGATCGGGGGTCGACATGTCCGGTGGTGCTGATGACAGCCTATCTGGGCATTCGGCCGGAGCTTGAAGGTGGGTTTTTCATTCATCTAAATGCGCGGGTGATGACGCGGTTCCAGGTATCGGCAGTTTTGCGGATGGTCATGCGGCATATAGGGGAGGACCCTTCCCGGTTTGTGGCTCATTCATTTTGGATTGGGGCGGCGACCAGCGCAGCAGAGGCGGTGTTGTCTGGGGGGCAGATACAGTGGATAGGCAGATGGCGGTCTACTGCTTTCCAAGGTTATGTTCGTGTCTAAGTGTGGGGACTATGTATGAAGGGGAGTAATACATGTTTTCTTTTGCAGATGGGGGACAGAAAGTTTGGAAGTGTTGGCTGTTGGGGCATTCCTTCGTGTTCTGGGCTGGCGAAAGAGCAGCAGTGCGGCCAGTCGGGCTGAATCTCGGGCTGGATCCAGCGGTGGTGTCGATATCATAGCTGGGTGAGCAGGGGCTGCGATGGTCTCAGCTGCTGCCTTTGCTACGGCACCATCAGCGCATAAGAGGACAGCCGGGGATTATTCTGTTGCATTTAGGGGGGAATGACTTGGTAGCCTGGACTTGCAAACAGCTGATCAGGGTGGTTAAGAGGGATTTGGTTTTAGTGCTGCAAATGTTTGAGGGGCTTGTGCTTATCTGGTCTGATATTGTTCCACGGCCAGCTTGTTGGGGGCAGCGACAGTGGTCGCGGGGATTAACAAAAATCAACAGGCAGATTGGGAGGTGGGTATGCGAACACGGGGGTTATCAAGTGATGCATACGTGGGCGGAGGTTGAGTGTGGCGGGTTGTATAGGAGTGACGGGGTGCATCTTTCGCCGGTGGGAGCAGACCTTCTGCTGAATGATTGGCAGGAGGTCTTGGAGTGTGTGGTGCAGGGTGGCAGGAATCGGTCGCAGCTTGGCAGTAGGGGGGGCGGCTCGGACGGGTCGGATGGCCCGAGCCAGTGGCGGGATCCCGGAGGTGTCCGGGGTCTGGAACCTTAGGCCAATTGGGGCGTGTGCGGGGTGCCAACGGCTCGGACAACCCCAGATAGACTTTTGCTAGTGATATGGCGAAGTCGAACAGGGGCTTTAGGATTTTGGCCAGCGGAAGTAAAAGTGGCCGGGGCGGAGGCGAGGTCACTTTGCTAATAGCATGGTTGGTGACATATCGCTCCGTCTGGGGGGGGTGTGTGGTTGTTGTTGATTTATTCTGGTTGTCACATATTAAAAATGTTAACTTGGCAATAAAGCTGCGACCGGTTTGTTACCCAAGAATGGTTGTCTATGGCGTTTGTGAAGGGCGGGGGGGGGGGGAAAGGGAGGGGGAGAGAGAGTTGTAGGGGTACGAGAAGCAGTAAGGGGAGCGCCGGGTACGACTACCCGGTTAGATAGAGGGCGCGGGCAGGGTCCCGGCGACTGGCGTAACTGGGTGCTTGGCCCAGCGCGGGACCCTGTGCGCTACGGTGGCAATAGAAATGGGGGGGAGCGAGCACAGGGAGGCAGTGAGGACGTTGGTGCGTCATTTAAATTGACTGGCTCCGGGCGTGCATCGCGCGTGCCGGAGCCAATCAGGGGGCCAAGCTGTGCATGTGCTCAGCCGACGGCGGCGGTGGCTGAGCACATGCGAGAAGAGCTGGGAGCGTTGCGGCCTGCCCACCCACCCGTATGGGAGGCGGGGGGTTGGGATACCTAGGGTTGTTGCAGCTGGGCGGGGGGGAGTGGCGGGATCCCGGAGGTGTCCGGGGTCCGGAGCCTTAGGCCAATTGGGGCATGGGCGGGGTGCCCACGGCCCGGACAACCCCGGATAGACTTTTGCTAATGATATGGCGAAGTCGAACAGGGGCTTTAGGATTTTGGCCAGCGGAGGTAAAAGCGGCCGGGGCGGAGGCGAGGTCACTTTGCTAATAGCATGGCTGGTGACACATCGCTCCGTCTGGGGGGGGGGGTATGTGGTTGTTGTTGATTTATTCTGGTTGTCACATGTTAAAAATGTTAACTTGGCAATAAAGCTGCGACCAGTTTGTTACCCAAGAATGGCTGTCTATGGCATTTGTGAAGGGCGGGGGGGGGGGGAGGGAGGGGGAGAGAGAGTTGTAGGGGTACGAGAAGCGGTAGGGGAGCGCCGGGTATGACTACCCAGTTACAGGTGCATTTCACAAACCTATATGCATAAGTGCCACCAATTAAGTACCAAGGGCACATTTTTTTTTTTTAAATATTGTGGAGGCAGAAATCGACAATAGTGGATTAAAGAGTATAACTCCTTTAAGGACATGTTACTGAACCGCGCTAATGGTTAGCATAGGGTTAAACACACACTAAGCCCACCATGGTAACCATTACTGTGAGTTAAAAATCCCAGCATGGGTTGGGATGAGAACTGAGTGGATTAAGGATGAAGTGTGAGCAGTGACTGCGCATTGCGGTTAGCATGGGTGTCATTAGCGCATGCTCTCCATCAATGTTGCAGTTAGCGTGGGTGCATTCACCACCACCACAATGGGTGGGGGTAACTGTGCCCACAGTAAATAAGGCAAACGACTTAGTGCAAAGGTTCCATTGGATGCTCCCATGGCCGGTTTGCCCCATTGAAGCGCGGTAACTGCAGGGGGATGGATATATCCACCCCCTGCAGTTTACCAGCACAGGGCTTAGTAAATATACCCATGTGTCTCCTATTGCCTTAAAGCACTATTCTATCTTTTAATAGGCTTGGCAAATAAAGCATGGCAAGGGATCAATTTAACATACCAATCTTATTTGCGATGGGACCAATTTCATTATGAGATCTCTGGTAACAGCTGTTCATCCCCAGTGCATTCTTATATAGAATCTTCAGTCCCATTAGGACCAAGAAACTTGGTTCCCCTATCTCCATTTGTGGCACTGAGCTTGTTGAAAGCACTGGAGCTTTCAGTATCCACAGTTAAACCCATGCATGTTACAGTCAAGGAGGCAACTCAAACTCCCAAAAGTTAGACAAAGGCTGGAGTGCATCAACCCACGAGTTACATTGGAGTTAACAGATCTCCTGATGCAGGTAGTGCCTGTGAACAAGCTGGATGATTCCAAAGGTAAAGGACGAACTTCAGTGAATTTGAGGCTATGAAGCATAAAGTCCAGCCCTTCACTGAAGGACTGGCTTTAAGAAAAAGGAGTTTTTCAGTCTATACCAGTAAGTAAGGGAAGGGTAGTAGTGGAGGCAATAGCCCCGGTTCACTTTCTTTTGAAGGACATGATGGAAGTGAGGGAGGGAGAAAAATGGCATGGGCTTCTTTCTGACAAAGCTGGACAGAGGAAGATAGTTACACTGAGACTTGAATTCTCTTCTTCAGCAGTTAAGTGGAGGTAGGGAGCTTCAGGTTATGTAAGAAGAGATGGGTGGCAGTGAAGGAGTAAAGCCATGCCCATTCTCTTAGCTCAGAAGACAGGATGTTTAAAAGTATGTGGTTCTGACTGGTCCTGGGACTTACTGAGCCTAGCTTCACGGTTATTTGGCAAGCAAATGCAAAAGGGTGGTGGAGACAGATGTCCCCAGCTCATTTCTTCAAGGATTTAGAAGGCAGACAGAAGCAGACTTTTAGTTCTTTTTTTCTTTAGAAAAAAAAAGCTGGGGGACCAATTCTGGACCAATTTCTGAATTCTTCAGCAGGATTCAAATATGCATTACTTGGGTGTTTCAATTTGATAGAGTTTATCAACAGTCAGTTCGGCTTTCATTTTTGGGGTTAGGCTGCTTCCCACAGTACTGAAATCAGTGCAGTGATGCAACTTTACTTGTGCCCCCCGTCATAATAAATGTGGCACTCTTTAGACTGAGATCAACTGGTTCAGTGTAAATTAGGGGATATTTACATGCTAAAAACTGGCACCTCACTACTTGAGGCCTGGAGGAAAATGCCATTTCCGAGCAGAGTTGTTTGTCCTCAGGGTTTTATACACTGCACTGTGATTTTTGAATTTACATCTGACAAAATAAAACCTTTGTACTGAAAAAATAAAAAGGTATTAAAATAAAATACAGAAATTAACATTAAAACTGATATATCCTAAAGTTATAGTTGTCAATATTATGTTTTACTTTATATGGCAATATACAATATTGTTTTATTTGAAAAAAATATCTACATGTATCTGTTACATATTAATAACAGGTCTAATTATTTTTATATTATCCAATTCATTGCCTGAAATTCTTAAGACCAGGCACTGATTTGTTGCACCTGAATTCTTTAGGCCATAAATGTTTCTAAAATTTAAATACATACTCTAAAAACTATGATTCATAAGGCATTGGCATGCAGACTTTTGTACTGATGCTGTAGAATACCCCCCTCCCCCCCCCCAAAGGGGAGGTAGTTTTGAAAAGACTACAAATTAGAAACTTGGGACCCAAGTCAATAACTGTGGGTCACATTTCCAGAAAGAATAAGCAGCTGCAGAGCAGAAGACATGAGGAGATATGTGAACTGTATGCTGATATCTCTAAAATTGTTCTTACATAAATCTCAAAAAGGCCTAATTACTCAAGAGCATATTCAACAAATTTACACAGGGGTTATAAAAAAATAAAAGGATTATTCACTAACACCATTAAGGGGGCCTTAGTTGCCACAGGGCCCATTTCTGCACTAATGACTGTGCAAACAACCCAACAGTATTTACTATGAGAGTCATTAACTAAAAGCACGCACTAACATCACGAACAAACATAAGGGACCTTTTACTAAATCCTGGTAATGCTCCGTACTTAACATGTCTTTGTAATACAGGTCAAGTGCAAAGCTTTGCGTTAGCTGTCAGAGACGTTATCAGCATATTCCAGCAGTTAACGCTTGACTGAGTATACCAACATGCAGCACAATTAACACATCTGCACCTAGCGATACTCAGAGGTGTCATTAGGTACACCCATGCTAACTCCATACTAGCTGGCGCTCATATGCTAATGTGCTCTTCCCGCCCACACTTCACCCTAACCCACTCACTCTCCATATTAGCACACGAATGCCAGTTAATATGCATTTTAGTCGTCATAGCTGGCATGTCCATATGTTAGTGTTCACTGCGGCCAGATAACATACGCTATAATGTACAAAACACGTTAGAGGTGCTTAGTAAATGGCCCCTTAATTGCTGCAAGACCCATTGCAGATATAAGCACAACATATGTTAAAATATCCTGTGTGTGATATTTCAAAATATGTCATTGCATTATTGTCAAAATGAAAAGCATAAAACTGGGCACATAAATATATAGGCAAGATACCCAATAAATAGTGAAATTAGACCTTACCTACTAATTTTCTGTCCCTAGGTAAATAAGAACATAAGATATGCCATACTGGGTCAGACCAAGGTTCATCAAGCCCAGTATCATGTTTGCAAGAGTGGCCAATGTAGGTCATAAGTGCCTAGCAGTTTCCCCAAAAGACACAGGTTCCACAATGCTTGTATTGGATCAAGCACTGATATCCCGGGTCCCTTTTACTAATGGTTTATGGACAATTCTTCCAGGAACTTGTCCAAACCTTTTTTAAACCCAGCTACACTAACAGCTTTTACTACATCCTCCGGAAACAAATTCCACAGTTTGATTACACGTTGAATGAAAACATATTTTCTCTTAGTCTTAAATAGGCTACCTGTAGCTTCATTGCATGTCCCCTAGTCTTTCTATATTCTGATGACGTAAACAATCGAACTACGTTTACTCGTTCCACTCCATTCATTAATTTATAGACCTCTATCATATCTCCCCCTCAACTATCTCTTTTCCAGGTTGAAGAGCTCCAACCTTTTTAGCCTCTCTTCATAGGAGTATCCTTCCATCTCCTTTACCATTTTGGTGGCTCTTCTCTGTACCTTTTCTAACAACACTATATCCTTTTTAAGATACGGCGAAAAGAACTGCATACAATATTCAAGGTGCGGTCGCAACATGGAACAATACATAGGTATTATAATATCCTTTGTTTTATTTTCCATTCCTTTCCTTATGATGCCTAACATTCTATTTGCTCTCTTGGCTGCAGCTGCACACTGAGCGGAGGATTTTAACATGTTATCCACAATGACACCTACATCTTTTTCCTCGGTGGTGGTTCCTAATGTGGAACCTTGCATCGTGTAACCATAGTTTGGGTTGTTCTTTCCTAGGTGCATTACTTTGCACTTGTCCACATTAAATTTCATCCGCTATTTGGATGTCCAGTCTTCCAATCTATCAAGATCCTCTTGCAATTTTCCACAATCCTCATGGGTTTTAACAACTTTAAATAGTTTTGTGTCATCTGCAAATTTGATAACCTCACTCATTATTCCTTTTTCCAGGTCATTTATGAATATGTCAAAAAGCAGTGCAGGAAAGCCTTTTTGGCTTTAAGATCTCATGTCTTGGCTCTTGGTGCTTCGTTTTTTTGTGCGATAGCCCTGTAAATGTTTGTTGTTCTTTCAGGGGGTTAGCTTTGTCTTTTTCAATCCACTCCAGTTAGAGAACTTTCTGTCTAGTAAGGAGGCCACGGATCTATGAGATCTAGGGGGTGGATGAAATGGTGTTTTTGGCTGTAAATATGGAGTTTAGTCTCCTTGTGATTACTTTAATTTGAAAAGTTCTTTATTGGGTTTGTTTCTCTCCTATTGTGGACTATATTGTTCTGTTTTTCTTTTTCCTCATAATGTGAAGATTTTGTGCTTTGGTTTTGCTTTCTTTACTTGTAATTGGAAACATTGTGGAAAAACTAATAAAAATATTTCAACTTAAAAAAAAACAGCAGATCCAGCACAGATACCTGGGGTACTCCACTATTCACCTTTCTCCATTGGGAAAATTGGCCATTTAGCCCTCCCTCTGCTTTCTATCTTTTAACCAGTTCCTGATCCACAATAGTACACTGCCTCCTGTCCCATGACTTTTTAGTTTTGCCAAAAGTTTCTGATGAGGGACCTTGTCAAAGTCTTTATGAAAGTCCAGATACACTATATCAATCAACTCACCTTTGTCTACCTGCTTATTCACACCTTCAAAAAACATAACAGATTAGTAAGACAAGATCTCCCTTGTCTAAAGCCATGTTGCCTGTCTCCCATTAAGCAATGACTATCTACATGTTCAGTAATTTTGTTCTTTATGATTGTTTCTACCATTTTTCCTGATACTGACATCAGGCTCACTGGTCAGTAGTTTCCCGGATCACCACTGGAACCCTTTTTAAAAACTGGCATTACATTGGCCATCCTCCAATCTTCAGATATTATAGATGATTGTAATGATAGTACACAGATTACTAATAGCAGGTCTTTCATGGGTAACATA
This sequence comes from Ichthyophis bannanicus, assembly GCA_033557465.1. Lineage (NCBI taxonomy): Eukaryota > Metazoa > Chordata > Amphibia > Gymnophiona > Ichthyophiidae > Ichthyophis > Ichthyophis bannanicus. The sequence continues at coordinate 1,302,605,073 of CM066031.1, forward strand.
CCTACATCTTCCTCAGAAAAGACCAAAGCAAAGAATTCATTCAGTCTCTCCGCTATGGCCTTGTCCCCTCTTAGTGCCCCTTTTACCCCTCTATCATCTAATGGTCCAATTTTATTTTTTTTATTTTATTTACATTCTCTTATATACCGCACTATTCAGCATCAGCGCGGTTTACACAGAACAAAGGTCTCAGTACAATAACAAGCATGAGTTTACAGATAACAAGGGAAGGAACTTGGATAACAAGGGAAACTATTTACAGTCTATTTACAATTGACTCTCTCACAGGCTTCTTGCTATGAATGTACTTGAAAAAGTCTTTATTATGCATTTTTGCTTCCACAGCAAGCTTCTTCTCAAATTCTCTCTTTGCCTGCCTTATCAATGCCTAGCATTTAACTTGCCAGTTCTTATCCTATTTCCAGTTTTCATCATTTGGCTCCTTTTTCCATTTCCTTAAATATGCTTTTTTGCAACAACTGCCTCTCTGACCACACCTTTAAAACATGCTGGCAGTTTTTTGAACTTCCTTCTACTTTTCTTAAACCATGGAATACAGCTGGTCTGGGCTTCCAAAATAGTATTTTTGAACAACACCGAAGCTTGATATAAATCTTAAACCTTTGCAACTGCTCCTTTAAGTTTTTTTCTTAACTATTTTCCTTATTTTATCATAGTCTCCCTTTCAAAAGTTAAAAAGTAGTACTGTGGATTTCCTTATCATCCCTCCTCCATTAATTAAACCAAACGCAGTCATGCTATGATCATTATTGCCAAGTGGCCCCAACACCCTTATCTCTTGCACCAGATATGGTGTTTCACTAAGGACTAGGTCCAAAATGGCTTCCCCTCTGGTCAGTTCATGAACCAGCTGCTCGAAGCAGCTGTCATTTAATTCATCTAGAAACTTTATCTCCCTAGCATGTCCTGCTGTGACACTGACCCAGTCAATACCAGGGTAACTGAAATCACCCATTATTACGGTGCTGTAACTTTTGTTAACTTCCCTGATTTCTTTGAGCATTTCATCATCCATTTGTTCATTCTGGACAGGCAGTCAATAGTACACCCCCACTGCCATCGCCTTCCCCTTTTTACATGGAATTTCAATCCATAGAGATTCTACAGCAAATTTTGTTTCCTGCAAAACTTTAATCCTTTGTGACTCAATGGCCTCTCTAACATAGAGTGCAACCCCTCCACCAATTTGATCTGCTCTATCATTACGATATAGTTTGTAGCCAGGTATCACAGTGTCCCACTGGTTGTCCTCTTTCTACCATGTCTCTTAGATACCAATCATATCTAACCTCTCATTTAGTGCTATATATTCTAATTCTCCCATCTTATTTTTTAGACTTCTAGCATTTGCATACAAGCACTTTAGAGACTGTATTTTATTCATATTAATCTGGCTATCGGTAGGCAGGGGAAATTTGGAATCTTTTAAGCTCTGTCTGCTCCGTACTCAAGGACATTTGGGCTACTTTTGCCTTTATTGGAACCTCTCTCCTGATATGCCCTAACTTCATTCTTTTGGTAATATCCTTCGAGGATACATTGTTCTGAACCAAGCGCTCTTGGGCGACTGTCAGCTCTTCCCTATTATCTAGTTTAAAAGCTGCTCTATCTCCTTTTTAAAGGTTAATGCCAGCAGCCTGGGTTCCATCCCGGTTAAGGTGAAGCCCATCCCTTTTGAATAGCCCCTCCTTTCCCCAGAATGTTCCCCAGTTCCTAATAAATCCAAAACCCTCATCCTTGCACCATTGTCTCATCCACGCATTGAGACTCTGGAGCTCTGCCTGCCTTTTGGGTCCTGTGCGTCGAACCGGAAGCATTTCAGAGAACACTACCCTGGAAGTTTTGGATTTCAACTTCCTACCTAAAAGCCTAAAATTAGCCTTCAGAACCTCCCTACCACATTTTCCTATGTCACTGGTACCGATAGGTACCAAGACAGCAGACTCCTCCCCAGCACTATCTAAGATCTTGTCTAGGCGGCACGTGAGGTCCGCTACCTTCGCAACAGGCAGGCATGTTACCAGGTGATTCTCACATCCACCATCCACCCAGCTATCTACATGCCTAATGATCGAATCACCAACTTTAACGGCTGTCCTAATCCTTCCCTCATGGGCACATTGCCCTGGAGAAACTTCCTCGGTACGAGAGGGTTTTACATCACCTGGAGGACAGATCCTAGCTACAGGATCACTTTATGCCACACCAGGGTGATGCTGTCCTGTCATATGATCCCTCTCCTCTACGGCAACAGGGATGTTGCCATACTGGAGGTGGGACTTCAGGACTATATCTCTGTAGGTCTCATCTATGTACCTCTCTGTCTTCCTTATGTCCTCCAAGTCTACTACTCTAGCCTCCCGAGATCAGATTCATTCCCTGAGAGCAAAGAGCTCCTTGCACCTTGTGCACACATAAGACCCCTCACCAACTGGGAGAAAATCAAACATGTGACATTCAATGCAAAAGACTGGAAAGCCCCCATCTTGCTGCTGGACTGCTGTCTGCATCTTAGTTTTAAGGTTGTGTTTAGATATTTAAGTTCTTTACTTACTAAGTGTTTCTGGTGATACTTATACTAATAAAACTATACCTAATAAGTTTAATGTACTTTGTTCACTTTGAAGCTTAATTAATCTCAGGTCCTTAATATATGCCTGATGAGGATAAACAGCTGCACCTGAGAGTGAATTTGGCACCTCCTTTCTTTTAAGAGATTTAAGCACCTATAAAGCTACGATTATCCCAGGGATGGGTGGGTGTTGAGTAGGGAGGGAGGGAAAAAAGACTTATTAAAAGCTGGCTACTACACAGTACCCTGTCCTGTGCTTCTAAGGTAATCTGTGACTAAATTTCCGGGGGGGGGGGGAGGGTCCCACAGCCCTTGCTTGGATAGAGAGAGTCTTGGGGTCTAAATTTAACCAAAAAGCTCTCTTCTGTGTTTTAAATTTAAACTGGAAGCTCTTTGATGCTACTAGGCCCTGACTGATTTAAAAAATACACTGGGTTCACAGATTAATCAGCTTTAATCTAAATTCTTCCTTTTTCCGCAAGATTTAGAAAAATTCCCAGAAGTAAATACAATTGCAGATCTCTCTCCATAAGTAGCAGTCCCCTTTTGTTGTCCTTCAAGACTAGAAAAGTACACTCAGCCCAGTCTAGATATGTGGGATATGACCTATTCCCAGCAGATGGAGACTGAGAACCACTGGTTTTGATGATGCCATCCTATAAGGGATCTGTGCAGAACTGCTACTACCAGTATTTTGAATAACAAAGCAGACTCCACTACAGCATTAGTCTAATTATGAACCAAATTAACCAACAATTATGTACAGGAATAACCCTTAGAACAGGAGAGATACTGCTCCATTCAATACTGAGAACAGAATTCTCCCTCTGACTCTGAAGAACTGGATCCCCCCCCCCTCTCCCCCAAGAAAACCCAGAAACCTTACATGTCCCAGCTCTGTAATGGACTGGAGGGACTCAAGAAAAGAAAATTAGCAAGTAAGGTCTAATTTCATCTTCCTCATTGTCCCTCCAGTTCAGGCTAGACGCATGGGATGTGCCAGAGCAGTACTTAACCACAGGTGAAACACGTGAGCCCAGTCTGCAACATTTGCACCCTGAACTGTGCATAAACCTATGCCTGAACATCCAGGCAGTAACGGCATGCAAAAGAAATAAGCAATGACCAGGCTGACACCTTACAGATGTCTACCAGAGGCACGAGCCCGAACTCTACCCATGAGATTGCCTGAGCCCTAGTGTAGTGGGCACACAAACCTTCCAGAACCAAGCAACACTTAAGTAAATAGGCAGAAGCAATAACCTCTTTCAGCCAATACGCAATTGACAATGCCTTTCCTTTGTGAAATCCCTAGAAAAGGACAAAAAGGTGATCTGATTTGCTAAGGTCCAGGGTCTGCTTAAGATACTTTTGGAGGACTCATCAAATCTCCAGCAGCCAAAGCTAATAAGAATCTGAATCTACTCCCGAATCAGAGAATATTGGCAATGTGACAGCTTGATTAAGATGAAGCGCTGAAACCACTTTAGGGAGAAAGGAAAGGACCGGCCTAATGACAACCTTCTCCTTAGAGATCCGCAGGAAAGGCTCTCTACATAAGGCTTACAACTCGGAGAGCTGCCATGTCGAGCAAATGGCCCCCAAAAAGACAGCCTTCAGAGAATCATCTTTCAGGGAAGCCTGTCACAGAGGCTTGAACGGAGCTTCCACAACTTCCAACAAAATCAGGTTCAAGTCCCACAATGGAATGGTCCGCTGTACCAGCAGACAAACATGTTTCACGCTTCTCAAAAAGCAAACCACATCCGGATGTGAAGCCAAAGAGACGCCTTGAATTCGGCCTCTAAAATCGGCTAAGGCCGCTGCTTGAACACACAATGAACTTAAGGCAAGATCCTTGTCCAAACCCACCTGAGGAAAGGCCAGGACACCTGGAAGTGAAGAAGAAACAGACCTCTCTCTCTGCACCAACTCTCAAACACTCGCCAGACACGAATGTACGCCAAAAACATCAAATGCTTCTGAGCACAAAGCAACATCAAAATGACCTGAGCAGAGTAACTTCTTTTCGTCAGCCTAGCTTTCTCAAGAGCTAGTGGAAAATGAACTGCAGGTCTGGGGTGTCCAAAGAGAGTGATATAACCATGGTTACATCGCTCTCTTTAGATACTCTAGATCTGCAGTTCAATTCTCAAGAGCAAGGCCATAAGTGAGAATCGACTCATGTCCGGCATGAGAATGGGACCTTGCAAAAGCATATTGTCCATCACCGGAAGCCTCCATGGCCCTTCCAAACAAACCAGATCCACATCCCATGGTCTCTGAGGCCAATCCAGCACCGCCAAAGATCACCAGCCTTCAATGGAACTCTATCCTCTGGGGCACCCGACCTATCAACGGCCAGGGAGGGAACACATACAGGGCACAGACTGGACATTTTTTAACTAGGGCATCCAGACCCTCTGACATCCTCTCTTGTCTGTAGCAGAAGAAATTATCTACCTGCACTTCTGGTGCAACCTTGCCGATTAATGCAAGCTACTGTGGTCGCATTGTCGAAAAAGACCCTCACTGCCTTGGGCTGAACAGTGGGACGAAAGGCCTGTAGGGCCAAGAACACTGCTCACGCGGTTTATGGACTAGCTCCATTCCTCCAGAGACCACTGCCCCTGAGTCACCTGATTCTGGCAGTGCACCTCCCAGCTATATAGGCTGGCATTGGTTGTCATCACCACCCAATCCGGAGGTTCTAGTGATATCCCTGTTGCCAACTTGGCAGAGTCCAACCACCACAGCAGACTCATTCTCGCCTCTTCTGGACACTGCAACCTCTGCCACTGAAACAACTATGCTCTCTAAAGAGGCCGCATGCATGTACTGGCTTATGGAACTAGATCCAATGTCATTGCCATGGATCACAAAAGCTGCAGGTAGTCCCATTCCCGAGGAGACCGCATCTCGCAGAACTTCCACACCTGGTCCTGCACCTTCTGAATCTGTTCTGGGGATAGAGAAACTAACCTAGACCTGGTGTCAAAATGATCCCCCGGGTAGACCTGATCCTGAGTCAGCCGCATATGACTCTTGGAGAACTTGACAACCCAACCTAACTGTTGGAGATACAACACAACTCTGTCCATCGCCTCCTGACTCTCCTGCACCGACTTTGCTCTGATCAGCCAGTCATCCACGTAGGGATGTACTAACACTCCCTCATGCCGAAGAGTAGCCACAACTACTACTATCACTTTCGTGGAGGTGCGAGGTGCTGTGGTTAGGCCAAGTAGCAGGGCTCGAAACAGAAAATGTCCCATCAGAAGAGTAAAGCGGAGGTAATGTCGATGATCCAGCCAAATGGGAATGTGACGATATGCCTCGGAAAGAACCAGAGAAGTCAGAAATTCGCCTTTCTGCACAGCCACGATGACGGACTGCAATATCGCCATGTGAAAATGTGACATCCTCAAGGCATAGTTGATATGCTTCAGATCCAGAATGGGTTGAAAATTCCCTTCCCTTTTGGGAACCACAAAATAAATTGGATACTGACCGAGGCTGTGCTCTGCTGGGGGAATCTCAAACACCACTTTGAGTTCGAGCGTCTTTTCCACTGCCTTTGCCTTGGCAGGAGCCTTGCAGGGGGACAGCATAAAGATGTCAGAGTGGCCGTGCCAACTCAAGTTGTAGCCCTCACGAACAACTTCTAGAACCCACTGGTCAGATGTAATCTGGACCCAGGCAAAATAAATGGCTTAAGATGACCTCCTTGGAGGATACCAGGATCACTGAAAAGTTCCAAAACATGAGCCCCTTGATCTTCGAACCTCTTTAACCCAATCCCCCCCAGGAGGGCTGTAGCCTCTCTCCCTCGAGAGTTGTCCTCTGAAAACCTCAGGACTTTAGACTCTTTGAGATCCTTTACCAGCTTTTCCAGTGCTTCTCCAAAAAACAGCTTCCCCTTGAAGGGAAACTTACTGAGTCGGATCTTGGAAGCCACATCCGCAACCCATTTCCAAAGCCAAAAGCGACACCTTGCCGTCACCACAGAGGCCATATTCTTACCCAAGGCCCTTACCAGGTCATAAAAAATATCTGCCAACTACGCTGACCCCGACTCTAGTTTAGCCACCTCTGAAAGGCCCTCTGGAGGCCCCATAGTTGCCTCTGAAAAATTCTGTGCCCATTGCAAACATGCCCCAGCCACACAGGAACAACAAATTGAAGCTTGTAATGCCAAGGCCAAAATCTCAAAGGACTGCTTCAACACCGTTTCCAACTTCCTGTCCTGAGGACTCTAAGGTTGTACCTCCTTCCATCGGAATAGTTGTTTTCTTCATCACGACTGAAACTAAAGCATCAACCTTTGAAAGTCTCAAGAGGTCCTTCTCCTCTGGTGGAATTGGATACAGATGTGCTATGGAATGACTGACATGTAATGAGGCCTTCAGAACCTTCCATTCTGCTGAAATTAGGTCTCTGATGACATTATGCAGCAGAAAACAGTTTGAAGGCTTGCAAATTCCCTGCAACAAGAGATCATCTGAATTTTCCTCCTTTGCTGGGGAATTTCCCAAAATGTTTAAAGTCAACAACAACTGGGAAAAAAGAGCCACCAATTCTTCACGCCAAAAAACTCTAATTACCATCGGATCCTCTGTGGAAGTAATCTTTGCCATCTGCCAGTTCCTCCCCACAGGAGCCCAGTGCCCTCACAGCCCTTCCAGAGGGTCCTGAGATCCCCCCCAAGTACATGGAATCCTGATCTTCCCAGGCCTCTTCCTCCACTCTCCATCCCTTGGCAATCATCTCCTCTGGCTCCTTAACTCCAGGCTTTGGGATCTCCCCTCTGCCCTTGCGACTCAAAGAGGAGAGCTTTGCACCAGACTTCATACAAAAGGTCTGATGCAAAAGCAACTCCCCAGGGGAAACTACCAACATCTACTGCCCTCCTAGGTAACCCAGAGTAGTAATCGGGTCCCCTGAGGGCTCCTCTGCCTCTGACCCGGTTACCTGAGACATGGCTGTGTTTCCCGTCAAAACCATGGGCTCCCACAGCTGCAGGGAAATGGACCATCACTCCAAATCACTGCCTGGAAACCCCAGGGCCACCAAATTCCTATGCTGCTGTCCCTGGAGAACATCTTCAGCATCACGGCCCTCAGACACACAGACGTAGCAAAGACGCATGTTGGACAACTGCCTACGGTGGCTCCCACAGGCTGCACAGACCGCACAGCCTGATGGCATCATAGGCCACAGCCACACGCTCACTCTGACAATCATGTCCCTCTCACCATATACGGCCGACCAGCCATAAAGATAGAGGTCAATTGCACCATCCAGTATCCAGAGAAATAAAGATCTGTCTCTCCTCTTTTTTTTTCCCCCCACAGACTTTTAAAAAGGGCCAGACACCTCTGCAAGTTTGCACCCCAAGCCTTCTCCCAAAAATTGGGGAGAAGAATTGGAGTACCTCCAAGGGTCAAGATATACACTGGGGTGAGTTCAAGAATTGTGGAGGTGGTCTACCAAATGTGCCTTCGCTCAGCACTTAGCCATCTGCGGAGCAGTATTAATCTCCTCTTTATTTCTTTCTTTTCTTAACCACTAATTCCTACAGTGGAGTCCATATCTGCACAGCAGTTCAACACTATCTGCTGAAGACTAAGATATACTGGTAGTAGCAGGTCTGTACAGACTCCTTATAGGATATCATCATCAAAACCAGTGGTTCTCAGTCTCCATCTGCTAGTGATAGGGTATAGACCAGCGTTTCCCAAACTGTGGGTTGGAAAATCCTTATTTGGGGTCACGATCACACATTGTGCTATGGGGAGGAGCAGTTGGCCTATTAAGCATTCAAGCAGAACAAAGGCAGCACAAAGTAAGGCAATCGCTCCCAAAAGAGTGGTGGCTGCCTCACTTCTAATCCAGTCTTCATCGCAGCGGTGGCAACCAAAGAAAGCACAAGTGAGGAGGCCTTTCCAATACAGGCACTTGCGCACCTCTAAGACCCTGCCGACATGCGCACCTGTATTGGAAAAGCCCTGCACTTGGGGTTTCTTTGCTTGCCACTGGCGGCGGTGGAGACAAAGGCTGGATTTGAAGTGAGGCAGCTGCTGCTCTTTTGGAGTGATTGCCTTACTTTGCGCATATGTGTCATCAGAGGGGGCGAAACAGGGGTGGGCTGGTAGTGCCTTAGAGGTAAGTGTGTTCCTATATCAGAAAGGCCCATGCCTGTGCTTTCTTTGGGAGGGGATATAAGGTGACAGAGTGATGATGCTGGACGTTAGGGAGACAGAGGAGTGATGCCAGACATGGGGAGGAAGGGCCAAAGGAGACAGATGCTGAGGCTAGAGAGGAATAGGGAGAGTGAAGGAGAAAGAGAAGGGTGCAAAGACTGGCGAGACTGAAAATTAAGGGTGGAGCTAGGGAGATGAACAGGAGATACAGGGCATGGGAAGGAGAGGCGGAGAAAGAAAGACAAGATACTAGGGATGGGGGGGATAGGGAGAAGAGATGCTGGACATGAGGGCAGGGCTATGGAGACAGAGATGTTGGAAATGGTGGGGAAATAAGGAGACACAAAGTTCTGGATATGAGAGCTGGGCTTGGGAGACAGAACAGATGCTGGACATGTGTTTGGGGGGGAGGGGGCTAAGGAGGCAGAAAGCAGTTACTAAACATGGGATAGAGAAGGGAAAACCTGGATAAGGAAGGTGAGAGAGAAGAAAGTGAAGATACTGGACATAGACGGAGGAGAGACGAGGAAAGTTAGTGAAAGACTGAGCAATAAGAAGCTTGGGAAGGAGACCGAGATGGGAATGGGAGGGCTGGATGAGGAAAAGTGATGGAAAGCTGTGGGTAAATATAGTAAACATCAGGAGACTGACAACTAAATAGTAAAAGGAGAAGGAAGAAAACTGAAAAGAAAAGATCATATCATCGCCTACATCAGTCGGTAACACTGAAGACAGGAGGAGAAAGAAGAAATTACAAATAGACAGGTGACCCTGGAAACAAGAATTAAGAGAAAATGGTGGCAAGCAGAAACCAGAGCCATGTGATTAGAAAAATAAAATAGCCAGAAAACAAGGTAGAAAAAAGAACTTTATTTTCTATTCAGTGATTGGAATATATGAACTTTTGGAATGTACATCTGCCAGGACTGGTGCTAGATATGGCTGGGGACAAGCTCAGGGCAAAAACTCTGGGAGGGGACCTCAAAGCCCACTAGCAAGCTGCACTTTCTTCAGCTTTAGACATACACATGCTGCCCCCTGTCACTTATTCCTCACATCTGCACCGATACGCTGCTCTCAGACACTCATTCCCACGTGTGCGCATGCACACACACAAACACACACTGCCCCCAGATGCTGAGCACATCAGATAATTACTTTAGAAAGCACAGATTGACATATTTATATGTTTATATGTATGTTGTTTGAGTGACAATTTTATTTTGTTAGTATCTGGGGGTCACGTGAATTTTCCTCAGCTAAAATGTTTGGGAAGCCCTAGCATGTGTCTGGAGTGGTCTGCAGGGGTGATGAGGAAAGAAATAGTCTTAGATAGTAACAGATACTTACATCAGCTATATTACGTTATTCTAAATCATGCTCAGAAGTGCTTTACAGCTTTATTGTAGCATTCTGGTTATGGGGATAATTTTATAAAAAGCTGCTTAGATTCGTGCATGGCAACACATGTAAATCTAGGCATTTTAGTTATTTATACACAGAAATGGGCATTTATGCATGTGTTTGACAAGATTGCTATTCTGAAACTATTCACGTTGGGCCAATTGAGCATACTTTTGCTGTGAGTACATACAGAGGCAGAATTTGAGCAGAGCATGGATAGAACGCAGTTACCAGTGTAAATGGTCAACTGCTATAATTTATGCATGTTCTTGAAAAATCTAGGCACTAGCATTTCCACCAGCCAAAAGGCTTAAATTTGCACATGTTTTTGCCAACTTGCACCCTATTTTATAAAGAAAAGTATGTGCCTACTTGACTTTATAACATAGGCATGAAATACGTGCCTAAAAACATTCATAAATCTAGCCGTACCTTATAAAATTACCCTTGAAATGTGTAGTAGTTCCAGAGCAAGTCATAGTTGAAGTGACTGCTATGAACTAGACCAAGGGTCCATCAAGCCCAGTATCCTAACAACAGCGGCCAATCCAGGTCACAAATAGCTGTCAGCTTCCCAGAAATCCAGAGAGTGTAGAGAAGATAACATCCTATCATCTCCAATACTCAGCACAATCACAATGATAGCAGAGTAGGATTTGAATCCTGGCTTCTCTGGTCCTAGCCCACTACTCTAACCACTAGACTATTCTTAGACATCCAGTATAAAACAGTGAAGGATATTCGAAGTTAGAAGGGGGTAATAGTAGCAATGCATTAGGTTGCCAGCCTGAAAAACCATGTATCATTGACTGTGAAAACACATAAGCACTGCTAACTAAAATGGGCACAAGCAGGATTCTCTATTAGCTTCATGTTGGAGTGTGTCATTTTTTATAGTATCTGTTGGTCATATGCAGTGTCTCTTAATATACCAGGCCCCTATGCATCGCTACTGCATGAAGAGAAAAGGATAAAAAGGTCACTGACATTCTGATTTTATTTTTGAAGGACATGGCTCCCACAGCTTCAGTCTGTTCTCCTTTACGAGGTTAGTACTGCCTTAGGGTTAGTAGATGATACTGCATTGCAGTGAGTTCATTAGTTGCACCTTTAACTCTGAAATCTGCATAATGTACTGTTCTCTCTCAAGCTGAAGAACTAAATGGAGTACTCAAAGGCAAGCTCACTGCTGCATAAATCAGAAGGGGTTAGTGGACAGGAAATATTTTAAGACTCTAAATGCACAGCATGTATCATTCTGGCTTTTACTATGAGTTTAATTAGCCATACATGAAAAAATAAGAAGCTGTTCCCTGTATCGGCACAGGCTAAACCATGAACAAAAAGTCTGTGTCAGATTTAACTCTGAGTAAAAGCCAAAATTCATAGCTGCAGTGAGGGCCCAACTCCTGCCTGCATGAAAAAACAGCCAAGCTACAGCACTGGTGAAGGAGCCAACCAGCAACTGAAGATGACGACAGCGGGTGATGGAGAATGTAAATGGGCAAAGTGAGAGGGTAGTGCAAAATGGAGAGAAAGTGCAAGGGGGATTGCAGAAGAGAATGCAAGAGAGAGGGCGGCAGATTGCAGGGAAGTGAGAGGCTGAGGGCAGGAGGGCAGGTAAGACTGCAATAGCAACAGACACACCTACTCTCTGACATCCCCCTCCCCTAAACATATACACAACCTCCCGCACCTAGACTCTCCCCCAAATAGACACAATGGCACATTTCCCCTCCCACTGCTCAAGAGCCATGAAAAGGTGTGTCCCAGTAGAGTAACAAAGGGGCTGGAGAGGAAAGGGAGGTTGTATGATGTATGTGGGGGGAGTTTGAATGGAACATTACATCACCCTGAAAAGGATACAGTTTTCATTAACATTTCATGACAGAAGAAATACTAGCGTTTAAATGTGCTCCTACCATTACGTATCTGTGTATACTGGGTGCTGCTATGTTGATCCTTGTCACTACCGTACAAAGTACTGATGTAAGGAAGGCTTATTTTATTTTTTTTCTTTTCAATATGTATTGCTGGAAGATTTTTTTTGTGAGGGCTTTGTATATACAATAGCATATTCAAAATGCAAATGCAATATTTGGAGCAAATGTTAAGGTGTGGCAAACCCTGCACAGTAAATGCAGCGAGCGTGCCCAGTATCTGACCTGCATTTACTGCACAGGGCAGATACTGTACTTATCACATGGGAGCTGCATTCCTTGTCTCAACAGGTAGCACAGGACAAACCGTGCTACCTGCAAGGCAGGGAACACGGGCCTGACACAAAAAAAATGGTGCTGAAGACAAGTGGCTGTGCCCCACACCTTCCAAGCACCGATCACCCCCTCATCACTGATCCCCTAAGTATTTGTCATGCACAGCAACCCTCCTCCTCCAGAAAAATAACTGACGCATCTCCAAGCCCCACAACCTCAAATAGTTTCCCTAAGAAAGATTCCCCCCAGGATCTTACCCAGGAGACCCCTGGTAATCTAGCAATCATCGAGACAGGCCCCCTCTGCTCCTGCCCTAGCTGTGGAGGCTGTCAAAATGCTGGGTCTGACCTCTGGCAATAGTGCTACCACTAGGGGTCAGATCTGCTATTTTAGCTGCCTCCAAAGAGGGGAGAAGAGTGGAGGGTAACCACTCCTGCCCTAATACCCACCATGTTACCAGGGATTCCCAGGATAAGACCTGTGGGGGCTTGGAAGTGAGACCTGGAGCTTTGTCAGTTCTTCTCGCAGCGAGGGGGGCTGCTGTACGCGGAGGGTTCTAAGGGGGGTGCCGATCAGTGCTTGGGGGAGAAAGAAAGACTGCCACAGCTTTTTTTCCTCCACTAGGCAGTGGCTGTGCTAGCAAACTGTCCATAGTGCAGCTGCTCTTACCACCACCTGCTGAAGTGCAACCGTAACACTGGTAGTCATGCTAGCTTGCACACAGCAAACTCCCACATGCTAGCTACCACCAACAGCACATCCCACACTCTGTCCCAATTTCACTCCAAAGCGCTTCATGTGGGATTTATAATGTGGTGAATGCTCTTAGTGCGCAGTGGTGCTTACCGTGGGTCCTTAGTGTGTGCTAAAATCCTCAGTAACAGTTGATGCAGTTTAATAAAAGGGCCTCTGTTGCATAAATAATCCCCCAAAGCATTTTGGTAGATTTGCTTTTTAAATTTAATTACTTGGCCTTTTCCAGATCTGAAATGCAGGTGAGTTACAAAGCAATACAGTAGGTCATTTCTCTAAGTGGGCTGACAGTCTAGATTTTGTACCTGCATGACTTGCCTAAAATCACAAGGATCACAAGTGGCACAGCAGGACTGGAACCCTGGCTTCTTTTGTTTTCAGCCTGCTGCCCTACCCCCATTAGGCTGCTCTTCCACTCTCTTTCTAAATGCTTAAACCAATTTTTAACAAAAAAATAAGCAATACACATACACACACATCTTTGTATTTCTGGTACAGCATTTACACAATGCAACTTGTTTGGATAAGGGCATGAGTGTGTTTTAACGTTTGTTATTTCATTCCTCACATGTCCTAATTCATTAAGATCACCTCTTTAAACTTTGCCATGCCATAATATTATAAGTCTTACTGCAAGCATTTCAGCATAACCAATAAAATTTGGGCAAATTGCAAATCCATTTATAACTAAAATTATTTCCTTCGTGTTTTTTTTTTCCTTCAAAGAAATGGCTAGGTGTATATGTCTAAATATTTAATAGGTGCACACACAAGCAAGGAGTTTACACTATCTGATTTTGACAACAAATATCTTTAAAAAGTTAAATCTAATGCAATGCAATAAAGCTACAAAGTGTACGCTGACCTTCCACCTCCCACAATACTTATACACATACACATGCTTAAATAATACATATCCTGTTACAGCAGAGCTGACCCCAGTAAATCCTGGTCTTTTCCCTAGATGCTTCATGACTGGAGCCAAGGAAGACATTTATTTCAATGCTTATATCACTTTATTCTCTTTCATTTGTACACTGTTGCCAAAGATCCAACTCTACTGCATTCTAATATTAAAGAAAAGCAAAACTAGAAAAAGAAAAAAAATAACCTACGAGTTGCTAAAAGAAGACTAAATTACTCAATCATCTCTATCTCAAACAATTTGCTTCTGTAGTTATTTCAAACTTACACTGCTGTAATAGCTTGTAAATAGTCTGCATTTGACACGTTGTACGCACTCATTACAGAATGTGTGATTCATTCACATTTGTAACACTACATATGCCCACAAGAAAGATATTTGCTAACTTCAGTGAATTAAAATAATTTTCTCATATTTTTAAAAGGAAGTTTATAGCCCTGCATATTTTGGAAAATTTACATAAGCCCGCTTTACTTGATTTTTTAGATCAGCCTCTGCACCCAAGCATTTGCAGGCCCATTCACTAACAACGTGCTAACTTTCACATGGATTACCATACAGTATGCATTAATATTTGTAGACACATACTATTTAATAGAGCAGATTCAATAACTTGTGCACCTAAGCCTTTGGTAAAGTTAGCACAGATTACCACGCTTTAGTGAACAACTCTGATAGTACATCTTCAGACTCGTTATAATATGCGTTATTCTTAGTCGTAGGTCTACTAAACCATGATAGGGTTTGGTAGCTGTCATGGTGCATTAGCTGCCAAAATCATGTGCGGTCCCTCGGAAACTCACGTAACCTGGTATGCATGGTAAATCCAAAGGGAAGGATGGTAGCAATCAGGTGCATGAAGCTGTTAGCAGCTCTGTGCCCTGATCGCTACCTCGCCCCCTCAAACACAGTGATCAGACTCCGCCCCCCCCCCCAACCATAGTGATCCATGGCACTGACAATATAAATCAAGAATGACCTGGCCCCGCTGAAACACTGATCCCTCTGCACAGCACCCAAACCCCATCGGGAACTTTCAGAGGTGGGCATCAGTGCACCCCGCTGGCCAAACTAAGATCCCGGCTAGTCAGTTGATAATCCCCCCCCCCCCAAGCCAGTAAAAAGAGTCCTGACTAGTCAGTCAGTACCCCCCTCTCTCCTCCTCTGTTAAAGTAACTGTCCAACTAGCAAGAAGCAAAGGGAGACCATGCCCCCCCCCCCCACTCCCCCGAGTCCTTCTAGGTCCTACCTTCAACACTGGTGGTCCAGTGGCAAGATGGGGCAGGAACCATCCACCCCACTACTGCCACTGTCATCGTGCCTTTCCAAAGTGGCCATGATCATGGGACACTGCCTTCTAGTCTCACACTAGGGGGCAGCACCACAAGATCACAGTCATATTTGTTAGCACTAGTAAGGCGGGCAGGAGCTACACCGTGGCACTGACAATATAGTTGGGGGGGGGAGGTGCGATTGACTCCAGGGCAGATAGCCACTGCTGAATGGCAGTGGCCACACTGCCGCATTATTGGGCCTTCAGACAGATAATGCTACCTCAAAAGGTGGTGTTATCTGCCACCATGAATGAGCCAGATTTTGACAGCCACTGTGCAAAAACATTTTGCTTGGTGGCTGCCAACCATCACCACCCCACTCTACACCCCAATTCAGGCCCTACAGTCCTGCACCACGTGAAAACAAGATATCACAGAAAAGTGCCTAAGATGTCTGATTTTTGTGTTTGGTAGCAGTTAACACCCTTTAGCAGACATATCCCTTATTATTACTTATCACCTACCCATCGTCATGAACTTCTGCAGCTGTGTGGATCACATTGCAATGACACTTTGTCCTCCTGTTTTATTTATACATTCTCTTGTTTTTTTGGGGGGGGAGGGGGGCTTGAATGTAAGTATATTTATTAATATTATAGTTCCAGAGGGATTTTTTTTCCCTTGTTAAGTGAGTGAAAGATTTTTTTTTTTGTACTGTGTCAAGATAGTTTTTATATCCTTTGGAGCAGGGATGAATAAGCATTTATATGAGGCAGGGTTGGAATTTACGTTTTGATAAGAGCTGTTGACTTCTTGCCCTTACTTTGCACCATGATTTGTTGAACATATTGTATTCCATGTGTGTGTTCTCCATATGCTCTAAAGGTTTATGCATATCATACGAAGCCAATAATACATTTCAAAAATCAGAGCACAGGCAGCCCCAAATAATATTTTTTAAAATTTGTTTGTTGGTCATCTGAGGGCAAGTCCTTTGTTCTCAGAATAGCAGTAGCATAAGTTCTAGTAGGGGACCCCCAAACTAAATATCGCTGATAGGTTCACCATGGAGAAGGGGAGCGAGCGCGCAGTCAGCCTTCCTTCGCCCCTCCCCCCCTCGGAACTGCAAAATTGTAGTTGAAGCTTGCCGTGCACTATCTCCTGTTCCTGCACTTAAGCAAAACTGTTCTTGCCTGGTAGCCTTCACCTCCTGCTGCAAGACTGATGTCTCATAACAACAGTCATAAAATCACACAGTTTTTATCGCGAGACTTCATCTCCTGCTGCCAGGCTGAAAACTGCTGGGCAAGAAGAATTTTGTTTAAAAATAGGAATGGGAGGCAGCACGTGGCAAACTTCAAAGTAAATCATGTTTGCTGCACTCTGCCTTACCCATCACAGTGCTAGGTTGCTGGGACAAGTAGGTCCCCTTCATGGCTGGCCCATTCACTAGGCAAGATAGGAGACTGCCTAGGGTAGCAGAATTCTGTGGGTCGGACGGCACGGTACCCATGGCAAGCCATGTTCTTCAGCACATAAGGCTTGCCGCTTCTGACCCCCCTCCAACAGGAAGTTGTGTTGGAGGGGGGGTCAGAAGCGGCAGGCCATGTGTGTCAACAAAGCACATGGCCTGCTGTGGGCTGCTGCTGCGGCTGCCGCACCGTACCATCCCCCCCCCCCTGACAGAATCAGCAGCAGTGGGGGCAGTAGCATGGCTCGGCATGGGGGATCGCCATGGCCGGGGTGTCTGCCTGGGGTGGCAGATACCCTGGTCCGGCCCTGTTCCCCTTCTTGCCTGGGCTTCCTCACACTGCAGGGACTGCTTGAGCAGACTTTACACCACTGCAGAATGGCAAATAATATCCTCCTAAATAGCTCTTCACCATGGCATTTTAATCTCTAAATACTGTAAATGAACTAAGCCCCTAAGAAACAATGAGGAAAAGGAATAAGATATGATACAAAGAATCAGTTTAAATGCCCAAAATTATTTTCACACAGAAAATAAAAATACATTGTTACACAGCACATAGAAAAGTGTCAAATCTATGATGAACTTTAAAAAAAATTACAAAACGGGAGAGATTCCCATTGCATTCCTCACATTCAAGTGATGAACAAAGGAGCATGTGTATTTGGGTGCTAGGCTTAATGGACTATAGTCTAACTCAGCATAGTGTCTCTTATGTTCTTTTGAGCAGATATTTGTTTAAATTGAATATCGTTAATGAAGGATTTATGGTGGATACATCTACTGCACATTCAATATTTATTGGCGTGGAGGCCAATTCTAATTGGGGCATGTCCGGGCCATTCGGACATCCAAAATCTGAACAGCCCAAATGTGCACCCGATTCTGCACCTGTGGGAGCTAGACATTCCCGCGGGTGCAGAATCAGGCACTTAGATCGACTGTATGGGCCCCGATTCCACAGCACAGGACATTTAGGTAGTTCCCTGGCTAGCCCTCCATATGCCTCTGCTGGAGCGCTGATGCCATGGCATCCTGTCACCATGGCACTGGGACACCCAGCAGGAGCACAGACATCCTGATACCAGCCCGCACTTCTTTCCCCGCCTTCCGTTACTTGGCCGGGGCAGGCAGGGGCGGGATCAGATGGCAGGGCCTTACCTCTCGTTTTCCTGGGACATTTGGGGGTCTGCTTGCTCAGTTCTCTGCCCTACATGGGACATATTCCATCTCTAAGGTGGAATAAGTCCCATGTCCATCTCTGACCCACCGGACGTACAGGGCCATGACCTGAATAGGCCCTGTATATCCGGGTTTCGTGGCCTGCCCCTGCCCCACCCACTCTCTGCCCTGTTGCCGCCTCCTCCCAGAGCTCCCCGCACAAACACCCTGTATGTGCGGAGAGCTTTAGGGGCGGAATAGGCACATAGCAAATAGTGGGGGTTGTAACTTCAGAACAGACATAAATCCCCACTATTCGCTTTTCGGAATGACCCCCTATGCCAATATCTTTCTTGACCATATGGAATTTTAACTATTATAACAGTTGATGTTTTGGCAAAATTGGAACTTTTTTATATCAGCCTGTCGGAGGCCAAAATGATCCTGGGTAAAGATACTTCGAGAGTCTTGGAAGACAGGAGAAGAAAATAAAGGATTAGAAATTTTCAAACCTACAGTTAGCACAAGTAATTTCACAATACATCGTCAGAGAGGAGAATGTTAAAAAGATTGACTGAAATGATTACAGTTAGAGAATCTGGAAGGGACACTGGGGCATAGTTCTGGAAAACTGACCAGTTTCAGCAGACTAAGATCACAAGATGCATGAAAGTAGTGGTAATACGGAAGGGAGGGATCAAAAGCTGAGAGACAATTTCCCTGCCGGCACAAGAACTCCAAACAAATGGTGCAGGCTACTGCCTACATGTAAAGAGCAAAATCAGATATTAGCTCTTTCCTGGAGAATGAATAACAGTTACATTTCAAGGTGCTTGTTCTTTCATGACAAGAGAGAGAAAGAGAAGGATCTATCTTTTCATGGAGAGAGCAAATAAAATGCAATGTGTGCCTTCGAGTCAGTCCTGACTCCTGGTGACCCAGAAGCTCCTGGGTTTTCTTGGCAGTGTCACCGGAAGTAGATTGCCAGGCCTTTCTTCCGAGGCAATGGAGGGTTAAGTGACTTGCCCAAGGCCACAAGGAGTGCTAGTGGGAATCAAACCCTGGTTGCTTGGTTACCAAGCCAGTGTTCTAACCACTAGGCTACTCCTCCACTAGAGAGAGAGTGGGAGAGAAAACTTTGGGCCAATCAGAAAACTGAAAGGAAGATCACCAACAATACAGCAGGCTGGCTAGAACCAGCCCCCATGGAGACATGATGGCTCATTGTCAAGTTGCCTGCCTTCTAAACAACAGGTCACTGGAATGAGATCAGTCTCTGACTGTGAGAAAAAAAACAGTTGGGATTTTTATTTGCCTGAGATCTCTAGTAACCTTTTAGCTATGTTTTTCATTTGGGCAGCAGCCACAATAACCTCTTTATTTAGCAAAGTAGCCCTGTAATGAAATTTATAAAAACAAAACAAAATGAAATGAAAATGTATTAAGGACTTTTTTTTTGCCTGCACAACCCTACTGGTTACTACTATACTTTAAGACAGGGGTTCCCAAATCTGCCTCCCAGCCAGTTGGGTTTTCAGGTTACCCACAATGAATACAGTGGGAATACAGTGTTTTACTCCAGGAACCCTTTGTCGATCAAGAACAGGCACATGAATGCTTAAGGAGGAGTGAACTGAAATCGAAGGATGAGAGGTTGATAGTTGCAGCCCAGGACAGCAGCTTAGGGGCAAGGTGGTTTATAACAAGCATTGAAAAAACTGGCAAAACCAACATATGTTGATTCTGTGAGAAAGAGCTGGAAATGGTGATTCACCTCATAGCTGGCTGTGAGGTTCTGATGGAAGAAAACTTCTATACAGTGTAATACGGAAGATCTGCCCTCTGCCTCAGCAGCACAGAAATCTGCTGTTTGCAGTTTAGATTCTGACAGGCAGGCAAGTCACAAGGTTCCCAGTTACCATAGGCAACGTAAACAAACTCAGACACGAGGTCTGCAGTCACGCCTAGCTAGTAAGCATTCCCCAGCTGCTGATGAAAACGGCTTTCACCTGTGCAAGGGAACGCCCAGGAAGCTGTATAAAAAATGCTCAGTGCAGTCAGAGTTAGACTGGCAGGACACGAGAAACTTGCAAGACTGGCAAGACTCAGAAGAAAGCTCAGAATATTCAGGAAATATAGACACAGAGTCAGAACTGCCTGAAACTTCTAGCAGGAAGTCACAAAGAAATTCACAGAAAGAAACAAGGAGAGTTTCACACAGAGAGGTCAGCTGTAAGAAGCACTTACCTCTGACGCAGCTTGAATTTCCTAAGCACCGGGCTGTGCTGAATGAATGGGAGGCAGCAAAATGCAAACCGTATGTATCTGAAAAGCATGGCAGCTTAAAACAGTTACAAGCCCTAGAGAGGGAAAGAAATGCTATTGAAGATGTGTGTATGTCTGACCCTGAAGAGTGTGTGCCAGTGAAACCCTGCAAAAGATTTCCAAGGGAGAAATCTTCATATAATAGAAGAGAACAGTGTTATGGGTTACAGCCAAATGTAAAAGGCAGGATGTTTAAAAGTTTTAAGGATAAAGCTTACTCAGAGAAAGGTGTCTCTCCTTCCTGCTATTACCAGTTTTATGACAACTATTTGCCTTGCTGTGAAGAGGCCTATTCAGAGAGCATTGATAGAGATACGGGACTAAGAAAGGTGAAAACTTTCTGTTCTAATGAAAATACTGGAAATGATAAAGCAAAGTGTGAGCCTATGATTACAGAGGCTGGTATTGAAAGCCCATGTGATGAAGCCATGGATTGTACGCTGTTGTTATCAGATATGGGTTCCTCCTTATGCTGAAGCCAGGATAAGAGTGCCTCGTGAGTGCTGAGAAAGCTAAGAAGAGACCGCTAGCATATCGGATAAGCTTTATACTGTGATTTATGATTTCTGTTGAAGCAAGATGCTTTGTTTAAGTTTTCTTCAGTTTACCAGAAGTATGGTTGTATCCTGAGTTTTTTGTATTATAACCTTTTTGAAAATCCAACCCCGGGAGGGGAATAAAAATCCTTTTGAAAAACCTGACCACTTGACTCACAACTACAACTTTCTACAAGAAAGGTCAGGCCCAGCAGTCTGGCTGATAGCTTAGGCCACAGTCCAGCTCCTGCTGGTGACAACAGAAAGGCACAATAAAGTAGCACGCCTTATCCATTGAAAACTCTGTAAACACTGTGCCTAAAAAACACTGGGATCGTGACTCTAAAAGAATTACAGAGAATGAAGAGGTTATGATTACCTAGGATACTCCCATTCCAACCCAAACAAAGCTGGATGCGAGGAAGCTGGATATAGTGGTAAAGGAGAAAAACACCAGAATGGCATTGATTATAGAGAAGTCAGTTCCAAGTGACTATTCTGTGAATCATGTTGAGGGAGAAAATGTTCAAGTACCATGAAATGCAGTCGAAGATCAAGAAAATGTGGCAGAAAGATATCGAGTTATTTCCCATCGTATTCCGTGCCACAGGCTTAATTAAGAGGAATTTCCAAGTATACGTTGATAAATTACCCATACACGTAACATCTTACAAACTCCAGAGGGAAGTTCTCTTTGGCACGATGCAAGTACTATGCTGAGCATTAGCAGCAAATTTAAGAGACTGAGATCATACTCCACATACTCTGGCTTAGAAGTGAGGTTCATTACTGTCATGGTATGCACAAAACTCACTCATTTGGAGAAACTGTCCAGAATATGCATGAGAGAGATTTGCATGCACTGCCTCCATTGTATGCAAATCTCTCTCATGCATATTAACTGTGCACATCCGGAAAAACAGACTGGCTGGGGAGGCCCCAGGACAGATTTGGGAACCCCTGCTTTAAGACATGACTGATAACATGCATTTACTGTTCTGCTGTATCTGTTGCATTAGCAGTTAGCCACACTTCTTGGTTGTTAATGCACTGTCTTGTGTATTAACAACCTCCATGATAATGGCAAGGGGCACTCTTTGCTAAGTCCTCTCCCCCAAACGGAGTTTTCTGCGTCAGCTCTTTAATGTGGCAATTAGCGTGTACTGTTAACAAGAAGATACTGAAAGTGCTTGGTAACTCCTGTTTTAAATAGCCAATGCAGATTAGTAAATATAGGCCTTAGAGAATGATTGTACAATTTCCACATTAGTGAAGGTACCCATGTAAATTTCATTAGGTGGACACTGCCAGATTTTCAAAGAGAAACATCATGTGAACTTTATTTGGAAAATTAATCCAGGAAAGCAATGCCCACATAGTTAAACCTATTTGGGGTGCAGTTTCTCTCGGTTAAATAACTTATACAGGTGTCAAATTTCCAAAGTATGGGACATAAATAACAGTTTTCCAGTTCTGTCCTTGATTTCCTCTTTGAACAGTGGAAAACTTATGTATATACAAGTTGTACATGTGTAAATTTACCAATTTATTTACCCATAATTTGGGTGAGAAATTTTATACATTTTATAAAAGTACACTTTCGACTTTGAAAATTACCCACATAACAATCCAATTTTCAAATTCTATTTCGGAAAGCACATTGAATTTGAAAATTGGCTTGCTTTGTGTAGACTTAGCAGTTACTTGCTCTTTTGAACAAACATCCATAAACTTGCATCCTCAGATACCTC
The DNA here is from genome assembly GCA_033557465.1 of Ichthyophis bannanicus. Taxonomy (NCBI): domain Eukaryota; kingdom Metazoa; phylum Chordata; class Amphibia; order Gymnophiona; family Ichthyophiidae; genus Ichthyophis; species Ichthyophis bannanicus. The sequence goes on from CM066031.1 coordinate 1,302,627,685, forward strand.
AAAATTAGTATTCTTGGCTGTAACCTCTTTGAGGGCCATGTTTACTAAAAACACTTAATAAAATTAACACACATTAAGTCCTCGGAGTCCTTTTATTTCTATTGCTGCAGTCAGGACCATACCAAGCTAGAAATGCTCCCTGTGTGACTAACGAATCTGGTGCTCTCCTCCACCCCAGCCAAGTTTAGTAATCCACTCTTTTTGAGCTTCCTAGAAGCCCAGTGATGATGTCAGCGCCCTTTCTGTACTTGTGGCCTGTGTGATTGCACCGCTTGCACAGCCCTTGGTATGGCCCCGGGCGCAGTGGCACTTTTGTGCATTAATAAAGTTAATGCATGGTAATTTTTAGTAAACATGCCCTTGAGCGTTGCCTGATCAGGGAATAGATAATCATTAGGTTCTGGTTACTATTTTCTCTTTCACTAATGTAAAAGACTGAAGGTAGAAACAATGAGATTTTAGTGCTAGTCTGAAGGCTCAAATTCCTCACCAACATCAAATGTATTCCCATAGTATTACATTAGTTGTTGAAGCATCTAAGTGAAAGGTGCCTATTTTTTTTTTGTGCTGTCAAATCAGTACTGACTCCTGGCAGCCCAGCTACCTCTGGGTTTTCTTGGCAATGTATCACTGGAAGTAGATTGCCAGGCCTTTTCTTCTGAGGCAATGGAGGGTAAAGTGACTTGCCCAAGGTCACAAGGAGTGCCAGTGGGAATCAAATCCTTAATCTTCTGGGTACTAGGCAGTTGCTCTAACCACTAGGCTACACCTCTACTATTTTCACTACTCTTCAGACTATTTTTACTGCTAATTAAATTGAAGCACGTTTCTCAAATGTTGCCTTTCAATAAGTGCATATTGTTACCTTTATATACATAAAGTAGTATTTAGGGGTATGTTTATAAGACCATGTTAACCATTAGCGAAGTGTTTGCCATATGCTAAGTGTGCCACGCTTTTAGTGCAGGGCCTCACAGTAAAAATCCTTCGCTAACTGGTTAGCACAAAATTGGGTGGGCACTGGGCGGGTTAGGGACAAATTGGGTGTTGATAGCACATCACAGTTAATGCAGGTGTTATGGGCACATGCTAACCAAGAATGCTGACATTAGCACGGGTGTACTTAAGGGATGGCAGTAAGTGTACTAGCATGCCCCCAAAGGTTAGCGCGGGCCTCCATGCTAGTTTTGTAGCTGAAATGCATGCTAACAGCACACACTTTAGTAAACATATCCCTTAGTCTATAGAGCCAAAAAACAAAGAAGAGTTGGCTAAACCAGACATAGCTGAGACAGGATTGTTTAAATTCAGAATTTTTAAGACTGGAACTGTCTTTGATGCCAAGAGCTCTGCAGAACCTCTGGTTGGTAAGGCCCATACCTCCCAGGCATAGACATTAGATCAGGCAAAGGCTACCAGGGAGAGTTGCTAGAGAACCTTTGCTTTTAAACACAGAGAAACAGATTCTGACTCTGGGAACTCAAGTTCCACCGGTTCAAGCATTGTGTGATGCTTTGCTCAGAGATAATCTGGTATTAGAACACAAACTACAATTCTTCACAGAAAAGAGAATTTCAGATTGGTGGATTTCCCACTGGTGAACGATGGTTCTAGGACTTCTCTTTTTAAGAGTTACCTTAAGATTATATTAAACATTACAGAGACAACATTATTTGTACTGGTTAAAGCTTATCATTTAGCCAATAAGTACAGTATGTAAAAAGGAAACATTCATGGAGCTTAGAACAAGAGAACCCTGTTAAGTTCCTGATATCCAGAACTTCTGAGAAGGCTACTTTTCTGCTCTGCCTTTTTTGGAATAAAGACTACAACTGGATTTTTAAAATTCATTTTCTTTAGCATCATGAGTTTGGAGCCAAACCACAAGATTTTTTTCTGATGTTGGAAGGGAAGTAGTTGTGCAGAGAAAAATTCCTGTCAATTAGGGAGAGAGCAGTTGTGGCATGGGTTTCGTATTTTTTTTTTATTATTAATTATCCATGTAAATGTAGAATTTGGGACCAGACTACGTTCCTATTTTTTAAAATCTGGATCAATTATTTTATTTCATTAAAATCCATAAACATCCATCTGGAATTATATGTAGCCACTGTCTTTTGGTCTCTAAAATATTAATCCAATGCTAATGTTTTGAAATGAGTTTGGGAGAACAATGTTTCTTCTTTTATTTCTGGTACTGAGAAGGATTGTTTAGATCGGATACTGGTTAAACCTCTTTGCATGGCTATTCTATCTCTCTCTTTTACTCTACTTGTTGTGGTCTTTTGGTTCTGCAGTGCAATGTAACTGTTAAACAGAATAATGGGAATATTTTGAGGGTAATTTACATGGATGCGTCAGGCCTTCACCCACAGAGATGGGCTTTTATTAAATTGCCCACTCTAGATGCAGATAAAAGTATACACATATTTAACAGTGCAGACAGTTATAAAATTACCCGTTAAATTAGTTTTTCTTCTTTGTTACAAAATTTAAAAAAAGAACAGCATTGCTTTTCTTTGCAAGGATTTTATATTTTATTAGTTATTCAGAAACAACCATTCTTGATTAAATAAAAATATATACATCTTATGGCCATGTTATAATTGTTTGATGTGATTTGTTTTCTCCTTTTTAGGTTAACTCTCATAGATCAGTTCAGAATTTATACATAGAAAGCAGGTGTGGTAATTTCTACCCAAATCTCACTTTAGGCTCAGGAAGGCTACAGGTATCTACAGTATAGAGCTCAGCACTGAATGTGTTGTCTGTACAGGAATTTCATTTCACTATATCACAAGATACCAAAACAGCACTGTCACTGCAATTTGTCACACTTAATTTTGTGGGTTCTATATCACACTGAAATCTCATCTCCCCTGCCTTTAGCCATATACTACTAGTCTGAAACAAAGCTCAATCTGAAGCATGATGTAAAGGAGGAAACTAGAATATAGACAGCTGGTTCCATATTCTACTATGGGCCTCAGTCCCACAGGGCTTTAATACCTATCCGTATATCATCCCTTCCAACCCATGAGAGTTCCTCTATCTATTATTTACAGAAAGCAATGAAACGGGAAGAGTAAAGCCACCAAGTTCTACTATGGCTTTTACACAGATATAAAAAGTTAGGCAATAGATCTAAACTGCCAGCATGCATATAATTATTCTTGATATGCTTACATATATTGCCGTGTCAACACTGACATCTACTTAGAAAAACACACATCTCAACTAACCGATGTACCCTGTGTCACAGACTCAGGCAGCCAGAAATATGCCTCCTCACTTTTAGTGCTCACCTCTTTTTCATACATATAAATTTATTAGTTTTGCTATACTTAAAAAAAACACCTTTTTTTAAATTTAAGCATTTTGAAATATTTACATTCCACAAAAACAGAGAAAACAACGGTACAAAAGGCAACTACCAGGAAAAATAAAAGAAAATCTTTAACGAGATAAAGAAACATGGTGTAGCCCACATCAAGAGAACAATGTCAGTATACAATAAACAAGAAAATACACAGGAAAATTAGGCTAACTTATAGCCACATTCAAAGGAGACAACAAATACTGTCTACACCCCTTCCAATCCCATTACTCCTGTCTATCCAATAAAAATCTCTCCAAATGTATAATCTCTAAGAAAACAAAACTTGGGGATATGTTTACTAAATGGGGGTAGCAGCTTCCGTGCAATATCAGAGCCGCAGCCTCATTGATTTCAAAGGGGCTGCGGCTCCGATATCACACGGAAGCTGCTACCCCCATTTAGTAAACATATGCCTTGGACCCTGCAGGGTTATGACACACTTGCAGGGAAGACAGAAAAAAAGAAACCCCAAAAGCCAAAACTTTGGATTTTAAAGTGAGAAACTGACTCCTCCTCATCTGGGTTGCAGTGAAAGCAAATGCTTCTGCGGGAAATTCAAAAACTGGTGATTTCAGGCATGAAGCAGGTTCTCAAGAGCTTCGAATCGTGTATACTTAACCAGGGAATCCTTAATATCAGAAGTATTAACTATATTGGAGTTCTGCAACTGAGAATCAAGATATGCCACAGAGGTCTCCATTGCAGAAATGTTAACATCTAAATCAGATAGTTTCATTGTGGATCCCAGAGTAAAAATCACAAAAAGAAACCACAGCGAAAGACAATTTCAAATCCATATTCTTAATGGCCCCAAATAGTTCTCTAAGAATAACTTCCCCTTAGGGAAAGCCTCTGGAGCCAATGCCAAAGATAATCACCTTTTTTAAACTATTGCAGTTTATTTTTTATGGCAGTAGGGCTGTACTACCGATCGCTTGGCCAGAATGAACAAATGGATGATGAAATGCTAAAAGAAATCAGAGAAGCTAATAAAAGTTACAACACAGTAATAATAATGGGTGATTTCAATTACCCCGGTATCGACTAGGTCAGTGTCACAGCAGGGCATGCTAGGGAGATAAAGTTTCTAGATGAAATAAATGACCGCTTCTTGGAACAGTAGGTTCATGAGCCAATCAGTGGGGAAGTCGTTTTGGACCTGGTCCAGAGTGGAACACAGGATCTGGTGCAAAAGATAAGGGTGTTGAGGGCCACTTGGCAATAGTTATCATAGCATGATCATGTTTGATTTAATAAATGAAGGAAAGACAGCAAGGAAATCCACAGTACTACCATTTAACTTTCAAAACGGAGACTATGATAACATGAGGAAACTAATTAAGAGACCTATAGGGATGTAGTGCTGAAGTCCCACCTCCAGTCTGGCACTATCCCTCTCACCATGGAGGAGAGAGGTCACGTGACAGAGCATCATCATCCTGGTGTGGCAGGAAGTGATCCTGTAGCTAGGACCTGTCCTCCAAGTAGTGCAAAACCCACTCACACCGAGGACATTTCTCCAGGACAGGTGCCCATGAGGGAAGAGTTAGGACAGCCATTATAGTTGTTGATTTGATCATTAGGCATAGAGATAACTGGGTGGCTGGTGGACGTGAGGATCGCCTGGTAACATGCCTAGCTGGTGCGAAGGTAGCGGACCTCACGCGCCACCTAGACAAGGTCTTAGATAGTGCTGGGGAAGAGTCTGCTGTCTTGGTACATGTCGGTAACAATGACATAGGAAAATTTGATAGGGAGGTTCTGTAGGATAAATTTAGGCTTTTAGGTAGGAAGTTGAAATCCAGAACTTCCAGGTTAGCGTTCTCAGAAATGCTTCCCGTTCCACGCACAGGATCCAAAAGGCAGGCAGATCTCAGGAGTCTCAATGCATGGCTGAGACAATGGTGCAAGGAAGAGGGTTTTTGATTTGTTAGAACTGGGGAACATTTTGGGGAAAGGAGGGGCTTTTCCGAAGGGATAGGCTCCACCTTAATCGGGATGGAACCAGGCTGCTGGCATTAACCTTTACAAAGGAGATAGAGCACCTTTTAGACCAGATAATAGGGGAAAGCCGACAGTTGCCCAGGAGTGCATGCTTCAGAACAATGTATCCTTGAAGGATACTAGCAAATGAGTGAAGTTAGGGCATATCATAACATAGTAAATGATGGCAGACAAAGACCAGCACGGTCTATCCAGTCTGCCCAGCAAGATGGCAAGAGTAGGTGAACCCACCGCTCCTTGCAGGACACCCCCACCTGCCGAGAAACCAGATAGTTAAGTTTATTTTGATTTCATCCTGTTGCTGTAAAGGGATCCACTGTGTCTGTCCCATGCCATTTTGAATTCTGTCACTGTATTTGCCCCCACCACTTCCATCGGGAGGGAAATCCAAGCATCCACCACCCTTTCAGTGAAAAAGTATTTCCTGACATTACCTTTCAATTTACCCCCTTGCAGCTTCATGTTATGCCCTCTAGTTTTACAGCATCCCCGTTTTTGGAAGAGGTTTGTTTATTCATTAATTCTCTTTAAGTATTTAAAGGTCTGAATCATATCTCCCCTGCCCCTCCTCTCCTCCAGAGTGTACATATTTAGGTCTTCAAGTCTCTTCTCATAAGGCTTCTGACGCAGGCTCCAAATCATTTTGGTCACCTTCCTCTGAACTGTTTCCAGTCTTTTTACATCCTTTGTGAGATATTTATTTATTTATTAATTTATTTACATTCTCTTATATACCGCGCTATTCTGCATCAGTGCGGTTCACATTGAACAAACTGAAATTACATTGAACAGGCATTATAACTTGGAGATAACTATTTTACATGGAACATGGGCTATGGAGGGTTAAGTGGCTTGCCCAAGACCACAAGGAGCACCTGTGGGACTAGAAACCCCAGTCCTTCCGGCCCAAGGTTGCTGTCCTCTAGTGGGATTTGAACCCCCGACTGAACACAGTATTCCAAGTGAGGCCTTACCAGTGACTTATACAGTGGCATTAGTAACTCTTCCTTTCTGCTGGTAATTCCTCTTTGTATGCAACCCAACATCCTCCTGGCTTTTGCCACTGCCTTGTCGCACTGTTTGCCACCTTGAGATACTCTGAAATAATCATACCAAGGTCCTTCTCCTGTTCCGTGCACACCAACCTCTCGCCCCCTATCGCATACATTTCCCAAATTAGCACAGAGGTTCCAATAAAGACAAAGTAGCCCAAATACCCTTGAGTACAGAGCAGACAGAGCTTAAAGATTCCAAATTACCCCTTCCTACTGATAGTCAGATGAATATGAATAAAATACAGCCTCTAAAATGCTTTTATGCAAATGGCAGAAGTCTAAAAAATAATATGGGAGAGTTAGAACATATAGTACTAAATGAGAAGTTAGATATGAATGGTATCTCAGAGAAATGGTGGAAGGAGGACAACCAGTGGGATACTGTGATACCTGGGTACAAACTATATCGTAATGATAGAGAAGATAAAATTGGTGGTGGCATTGCACTCTATGTTAGAGAGAGCACTGAATCATAAAAGATTAAAATTTTGCAGGAAACAAAATGCACTGTAGAATCTCTATGGATTGAAATTCCATGTAAAAAGTGGAAAGGGAAGGCAAAGGCAGTGGGGGTGTACTATCGACCTCCTGGCCAGCGTGAACAAATAGAAGATGAAATGCTCAAGAAAGCAGGGAAGCTAACAAAAGTTACAGTACAGTAATAATAATGGGTGATTTTAATTACCCTGGTATCAACTGAGTCAGTGTCACGGCAGGACACGCTAGGGAGATAAGGTCTCTAGATGAACTAAATGACTACTTCTTGGAACAGCTGGTTCATGAAGCGACCAGAGGGGAAGCCATTTTAGACCTAGTCCTTAGTGCAAGAGATAAGGGTGTTTGGGCCACTTGGCAATAGTGATCATTGCATGATCACGTTTGATTTCATAAATGGAGGAAGGACGGCAAGGAAATCCAGAGTACTGCCTTTTAACTTTCAAAGGGAGACTATGATAACATGAGGAAAATAATTAAGAAAAAACTAAAATGAGCATCTGCAAAGTTTAAAGATTTCAATCAAGCATGGGTGTTTAAAAATACTATCTTGGAAGCCCAGACTAGCTGTATTTCATGTTTTAAGAAAAGTGGAAGGAAGTCCAAAAAACTGCCGGCATGGTTTAAAGGTGAGGTCAGAATAGCTGTTGCAGCCAAAAAATCATCTTTCAGGAAATGTACAAAGGAGCCAAATGATGAAAACTGGAAACAAAATAAGCAATGGCAAGTTAAATGCAAGGCATTGAAAAGGAAGCAAACAGAATTTGAAAAAAAGCTTGCTGTGGAAGCAAAAACACATAATAAAAATGTTTTCAAGTACATTCGTAGCAAAAAACCTGTGAGAGTCAGTTGGACCATTAGATGACAGAGGGGTAAAAGGGGAGCTAAGAGGGAACAAGGCCATAGCAAAGAGAATGAATGAATTCTTTGCTTTGGTCCTTACTGAAGATGAAGTAGGGAAGCTGCCAATGACTGAAATGGTATTTAAAGGTGATGCAGCAGATGAATTAAAAGAAATATCGATAAACTGGGAATATGTATTACAACTATTTGATAAACTGAAGAGTAGCAAATCACATGGATAGGATGTTATACATCCGAGGGTGCTGAAAGAAATAAAATATGAGATTACAGATTTACAATTAGTAATCTGTGAAATATCATTAAAATCATCTGTAATACTTGAAGATTGGAGAAGAGCCAATGTAACGCCAATTTTAAAAAAGGGTTCCAGGGATGATCTGGGTAACTACAGACTGGTGAGCTCGACGTCAGTCGGGGGTAAAATGGTAGAAGCCATTATAAAGAACAAAATTACTGAACATGTAGATAGTCATGCTTTAATGGCAGACAGCCAACATAGCTTTAGCCAAGGAAGGTCTTATCTTACTAATCTGTTATATTTTTTGAAGATGTGAATAAACAGGTAGACAAAGGTGAGCTAGTTGATATAGCGTACCTGGATTTTCAGAAAGCCTTTGTCAAACTCCCTTATGAGAGAGTCTTGGGAAAAATAAAAAGTCATAGGATAGGAGGCAATGTATTATTGTGGATCAGGAACTGGTTAAAAGTAGAAAGCAGAGGGTAAGGCTAAATGGACACTTTTCCCAATAGAGAAAGGTGAATAGTGGAATACCCCAGAGATCTGTGCTAGGTCCGCTGCTTTTTAACATATTCGTAAATGACCTAGAAATGGGAATAACGAGTTAGGTAATCAAATTTGTAGATGACACAAAATTATTCAAAGTTGTTAAAACCCAAAAATATTGTGAAAATTTGTAGGAGGACCTTGATAAATTGGAAGACTGGGCGTTCAAAAAGCAGATGCAATTTAATGTGGACAAGTGCAAAGTTATGCACCTAGGAAAGAACAATCCAAACTATGGTTACACGATACAAGGTTCCAACATTAGGAACCACCCAGGAAAAGGATTTAGGTGTCTTCATGGATAACATGTTGAAACCCTCCACCCAGTGTGCAGTGGCAGCCAAAAAGGCAAATAGAATGCTAGGAATCATAAGGAAAGGAATGGAGAATAAAACAAAGGATATTATAATGCCTCTGTATCATTCTATGGTGCAACTGCACCTTAAATATTGTGTGCAGTTCTGGTCGCCGTATCTTTAAAAGGATATAGCGTTATTAGAAATGATACAGAGAAGAGCCACCAAAATGGTAAATGGGGTGGAATGATACCCCTATGAGGAGAGGCTTAAAAGGTTAGGGCTCTTCAACCTGGAAGAGAGACGGATGAGGGGAGTTATGATAAAGGTCTATAAATTAATGAATGGAGGTGAACGGGTAAACATAGATCAATTGTTTACACCATCAAAAAGTAGAAAGACTAAGAGACATCCAATGAAGCTACAGTGTAACCTGTTTCAGACTAATAAGAGAAAATATTTTTTCACTCAACTTGTAATCAAACTCTGGAATTCGTTACCCAGAGGATGTAGTAAAAGTTGTTAGTGTAGCTATGTTTAAAAAAGGTTTGTACAAGTTCCTGGTAGAAAGGTCCATAAACCATTATTAAAGAGGACCCAGGAAATCCACTGCTTGCTCCAGTATAAGCATTGGGAACCTGTTTGTCTTTTTGGAAAACTGCTAGGTAATTGTGTCCTGGATTGGCCATTGTTGGAAACAGGATACTGGACTTGATGGACCTTGGTCTGACCCAGTATGGCATATCTTATGTTCTTATTTTAATGTGTTTGTTAAAGCTTTAAGTTCAGGGAGCCTCCTTTTGGCAGCGCTGTCATTCAGGCTGCTTAGGCGGGAAAGTTTCTGTAAATGGCAGCCTACTGCCTGACTGGAATGATTATTGTATGGCTTGACAAAGAGACCATGGTTGGGTAAGTTCTCTTGGAGATCCAGTGGTTCTTAACTTGGCAGTAATTAGAAATGTTTGGCCCAATATTCAGTGGTGGTGGCTAACACTGCTAAATCAGCTAGCCAGTGCCACTGAACTTTAGACCTGGATATTCAATGCTGGGGCCATATTGGGTCCTGACATTGAATATACAGGTTGCCTGGATTTTGATGAAGCTATGTGGGCAGCGGTGACATTCAGCTGCTGCGCAGTTCACTTCAGCAGTGAAGCTAGGCCAGCCTTTACTGTGACTGACTTTTGCCACGTTTCATTGCTCAATATCGCCTCTGCCCGATTAACACTAGGTACCGTCCCGGTTAGCAACGGGACATGCAGTGGCAGCACCTGTGGATATTCCGTGGTACTAACCATGTTAGTGTTGCTGAATACCTCAGCCAAAGGGATTTACAGGTTTAGCAGGTCTGCTAACCACATTAATCAATTTAAATATTGGATCCATTGTTTTTGTGGATTTTGCTTTTATTTAAGGGTTCTTTGTCTTTTCCAATAGTCTTTTTGCATCAAGGGTGCAGCAAGCTGTCAGTTTGGTTTAGGGTTAGTAAAAGTTATTTTTTTTCTTTTGACTTTTAAGGCAGCTTTTGGTGATTTTTAGAGCAGCTGTTATACAGTATATTTGTTAATTGTTGGTAAAGGTTTCTTATTTTTAGGTAAAAGCGTAGCTTTTTAATGTAATGTTACTGCATTAGCTTTTTAATCTAATGTTATGGCATTGGTTTGCCTTTAATAAGTAAAATGGGTCTATGGTGAGTTTATGCCTTTGACTGCATGTACAATAAATACTGTATGATATTATTTTAAGTACTTTTAGGCCGATTATGTCTGTTAGCAAAGGCATATAAGATAGTAACCATGTGGGACCTTACTTAGTAATGTAGGCTCTTGCTGCTATCTCTATTTGCTTTTATGGTTTATGGCTCATTTGTTTCTTGATATATTGCCTTTTGGTAACAATCAAAGCAGTTTACAATAATGCAGATATTACTAGAAGAATGATAAGAACTCCATTACATCTACTAGGATAGCAGAAATAGACAGTAAAGATAAGAGAATATAGAGGAGGCAGAGAGGGGTCAGAGAGCAGCCATTCTCTCCCTGAGTCGCCACTACATAGGCACAAAGGCCTCCTCAAAAAATAGGTTTTGAGAGAGAGGTGAGAGAGGCCCAGAACTGCTGATAGAATTGTTCCAATGAAAGTATGGTGGTAAAACTGTTCCATAATAAAGGGGTCTTGATAAAGAAGGCGGACTGCCAGCTGGATTTATTTTTAAAACAGATAGATGGGAGGTATATGTAAATAGTTTCTGTGGAGAGAGCGTAACACTCGGGCAGGGATGTGCAAAGTAATCCACAACTAGAGGTATTCAGGAATATTGGTATGGAAGGCATTGTGCATCAGGGTCAGGCGCTCGAAAGAGATCCTGGAGGGGATAGGAAGCCAGTGATGTTGAATAAAGATCGTATTTCTGAGCTTCTGACAAGATTTGGATAGTGATATTAGCTCAGAAACAGGTAGACCAGAGTAAACAGAATTACAGTAGTGAAGATGCATTATGACAAGACTGAGGATTAGAGTGGTCAGTGCATTTGTTTTGAAAAAAGGCCGAATAGCACCTATTTGATATTCTAGTGACTGTACCTATCTGCTGGGAAAAAGTAAGCCCAGAATCTCTATGTATTCTGAATTATTTGAAGGAAGGGGCCAGAGCAATGGAAGAGATACTGATACATGAGGCAAAAGTAGGTGTATTGGGAGATTCTGAGAGCCAGTAGCGGTGTCTTTGGCTAGGTTAAATCTGAGATGATTATGTTCAAACCAACTAGCCACTGCAGCCAAGCAGTAATTAATGGCAGCAAGATTGGGGAAACAGGGTCCAATGTAGACGATTAAGAGAATATCATCTGCATAGATATATGTGCTGATGCCCAACTCTTGAATTATGGCTGCAAGAGGTCTAATTAAGATATTTAAAGTACAGGGGCCAGCACTGAACCCTGAGGGACATCGCAGGTGAGTGGTTGATCAGGGAACGTGATAAACCAGCAGACACAGTGAAGCATCAGCCAGATAGGAATGAAGCAAACCAGGAGTATATAATACTCCTCGGAGTCATATATATTAAAGTCATCCTAGAAGGATTTTGTGATTAACTACAGTAAGTTGAAAGTCGAAGAAAGGTTGAGGGAGACAGCAAAAGAAATTTTATCTTGATCAAGGAAGCATGTATTTCATTTAGAAGAGATCGGAGGATAGTTTCCATGCTATATCTGGGATAAAAACGGGACTGCCTGGGATGAAAGGTGTGAGTATGTTCCAGATGGTCTGTGAGTTGGGCAAATATATGATGTTCTACCAGCTTGGAGAAGGAGGCCAACAATGGCCGCCTGACTGAGACCAAACATAGTTCAGGACTACTATTCAGAGGATCACCATGAGTTGACACAAACTTGATGGCACTTAACAGCAGCAACAACATGTTTATTTATGTTTTTATGTTTACATGTATATTTTTGTAATAAATTTGTAATTTATTTGATTTCTTGGTATACTTTTGTGAATGTCACTCTTTGCTGTTTATATTTTTGTGGAAGATTTATCTCTTTTTTTTTTGTATAATTACATAATCAGCCATACATGGATACAGACAGGCAAGCTCCCTGCCACTGAACACTTGGCAATAGGTGCTTACACCTAAGTGAAATGCACCTAACAAAAGAAGGAATGATAATGTTTAAGTGAATGAATGTAGCAAGTGGCCTCAGGAAACAGCAAGGTCCTCTAAAGGTGACATTTTACTCAATGTCCTTTCCTTGAATCCTGCTAAACCAGTCCAGACAAGTGGGTTGTGTTCCCGACTTAGCTGCCATGTCACCCTTGTGCAGGCCAGCAAACAGCACAAAATGATGGTCAGACTTACGAAAAAAAATTGTAACATCCAAGTACCAGAGAATCATCCTCCACAAGGAGAAAATGCTTATCCTTCCCCTGACACTGCTACATAGAGAAAGAGGGCAAGGAGACCACCTGGTTCATATTAAAGGGAGAAATCACCTTAGGCAAGAAGGAAGGCAAAGGCCAAATGGAAACGGCTTCTTCTGAAAAAGACAGATAAGGATCTTGGCAAGACAGAGCCTGCAGCTCGGAAATCCGCCTTACGGAATAAACTGTGACCAAGAAGACAATCTTGAGCATCAAATCCTTCAGTGTAGCATGCTTCAGTGGCTCAAAGGGCTCCGAGCATCAGACAGAACCCAGGAAGGAATCATCGACCAGAGAGGAGGACACAGATGCTAAAACCCCCTGAAGGCAGCACTAAACATACAGGTGTAAGACTTACCAGCCAACAGACCTCTGAAACAGGCCACAGCTGCCACTTGAAGCTTCAGGGAGCTAAGAGAAAAGGCCCTTCTCCAGACTATCCTGCAGCAAAGATCAACAGATATAGCACCTCAACAGCATTAAGAGCCAGATGCCATGCACCGCATCAGCACTCAAGGCACCAGACTTATGCTAGGTTGATAGACCTCCTCTGGGTTCTGAACAGAGTGGAAAACCAGTGCTAGAGAGTAGCCCATATGCGCTAACCATCTCCTTACAGGAGCCAAGCCATAAGCGAGAAGGGAGACGGGTCCTCCAGAACAAGCAGTCCCTGACACAAGAGACCCCGAGATCGAGATAAACGAAGAGGTGTTCTTGCAAGAGCTGCATCAGATCTCTGAATCATGCTCTCATTTCTCAATCCGGTGCCACCAGAATAATCCTTCTCGGATGGTGCTGCATATGCCGAATCACATGTTCCTCCAGGGGAAACTGACGAAACACATACAGCATGTGTTGACTTGGTCAAAGGTTGAGCCAGGCCACTGACACCCTCAGACTCCATCTCCGTGCAGTGAATGAAGAAGCAACACATTTTAGCATTGGAGCAGGTTACCATCAGATCCCTCTTGGGTCAATCCCAGTGGCACAGAAACAATGGAAACACCTCCTGATTCAACTCCCACTCTCCTATAACCAAAGAGTACCAGTTAAGTAAATTTGTTTCCACAGTAGCCACCCCAGCAATGTGCAGAGCCGACAAACTAGGAGGTTCTATGCTGCCCAGGCAAACAGGAAAGTCATCTCCAGGACTACCCCAGCACTCCTCATGCTGCCTTGCTGATAAACATCAGCTACCACCGTGGCAATGTCTGGGAACACTTGAACTGCCTGGCCCTTAACCAGGGGCTGGAAATGCATAAGAGCCAACCTAATGGCCCTCATCTTAAGGCAGTTGATGGATCACACTGCTTTCTTGTGGATCCAATGGACATGGAGCATTCGGCCTTTGCAATGGGCTCCCCTGTTTGAGTGACCGACATCCATCAACAGAAGGGTTCATGAGCAATTGTCCAGCAGTGCATCCTTCTTCAGAAGACTGGGCTGTAGTCACCACCAAAGGCTGGCATTCACCATCATTGGGAGCAGGAGTCTGAGCTCAAACTGCTGAGAACTCGGGGACCAGAGTCAGCAAGGACCGTTCAAGCAGCCGCAAAAGAGCATGTACCCACGACACCATCTTAATTGCAGCTGCCATCAATTAGAAAGTTGAAGATAAGCCCAGAAACTGGGAGGCTATTGTGAATAGAACAGTGCTAGGCAATCCAATAGCCTTTGACTTTTTTTTTTTTTGGCTGGAAGACACTGCACACTCAAGTATTGAAATGTGCTCCCAGGAACTCCAGGGACTGGGAATGCAACAATTTGTTCTTTCTCCAATTGATCATCCAGCCGAGACTCATCAGAAAGAACACCACATTTGGAGCTACCCAAGATGCCTCTGAAAGAGAATGGGCTCAGATGAGCCAGTAGTCCAGATATGGGTGCACACAAATCCCTTGGCGCCATAGCCACCACCACGACCTTGGAAAATGTCCTTGGGGCAGTGGAGAGTCCAATTGGTAGGGCAGCGAACAGAACGTGAGAACCATGCATGACAAAACAGAGATACTTTGCTGATCCTCTAGATCAAGATATGAAAATATGCCTCGTCCAAATCCAGAGATGCCAGGAACTCTCCTTGGTGCATTGCTTGAATCATGGATCGCAAAGTGTCCATCCAGAAGCACAGATGTGCAAGTGCTTGTTGACACACTTGAGGTCCAGAATGGGCCAAACTGTTCCTTTCATGTCAGCACCATGAAACGAGGGGAAACAGGCACCACTGTCTTCAGGAGAGGCAACTTGTCAAAGGGGATCTGCACAGCGGCCCTGCTGTTCGCAGCCCCACAAGGAGAGAAGACAAAAGTAGTCAGGATCAGCTCTTGAATTCTAGGACATAGCCGTACTGAATGGGGACTAAACCCAGTGATCTTTGGTGACCCAAGCCCATTCCTGATGGAAGAGGTAGAGCCTGCCCCCAACCAGAAGAACCAAGGAATGGGTCCCCAAACTGACATTGTGCAGCCTGGGAGGGTCTTTTTCTGGATGGGACAAGGTCATTGGGCCCAAGTGCTCCACGAAAGTACTGAGAATGAGCCTGACGTCCATAAGCAGAGGGGAAGGTAAGGCTTTCCAGGCCAGTAGCAACTGATCTTGACTCACCATTCTTTACCATTCCCCTAGATGTATCCTATGTCTACAGCTACTGTTTGTCTGTCTTGACTAGATTGTAAGCTCTGATGACTAGGGACCATCCTTTATATGCGCCTGTGCAGCGCTGTGTATGTTTTGTAGCGCTATACAAAATGTGTAATAGTAGTAGCAGCAGCAAGACCCTCAGGAGTCCTACGAGCATGTCCCCGAGGAGCAGGCAGAGGCTGAAGGAAAAGGAACTCATGCCTGCTTCACAGGCTCCTTTGACCTGTCCTCCAGAAGGCGTTAAGATGTCATCCCAGCTAGGTTCTTCACCAGCATCTCCAAATCGAACCCAAGAGAAGCGTCCCTTTAAGGCCAGATGGGTAACTGGGCTTTGGAAGATGAGTCCGCTGCCTTATGTCAGATCCAAGCCAATATCACATCAACATTGACAGGGCAAAATCCCTGGATGCAAGATGTACCAGGCCGTACATGGCATCAGAAAGGGATGCCATAGCAGACTCCAAAAGAGGGGTAGAATCATCCTTCGGAAGGGATTGAATTCAATGGAGCAGGGCTTGAGACGTCAGTCCTGGAGATATCGCAACTGAAGAATAGCAGCCACCACAATGAACTGGTTCTTCAACATGAATCTACCTTTTAGTCCAGAGTATCTTTTAAGGACATCCTGCCTTCCACAGGCATGGTGGTCCAAATGGTAACCACCATGACCTGCACATCAACCTTGGACATATCATACCACACAACATACTCCTTCTCTAGGAGAGCATGCATCTTCTTATATACCCTTAGCCCTTATGCAAGAGTCAGGGAAATCCCACTCTGTCTGGAATAGACCCTTGAGCACCTCCAGGAATGGGAAGATAGTAGTGGATTTCCACACCCCTTGCAGGAGTAGATGCATCTTCGGTTTGTGCTCCATGCCTGGAGCATCCACCCAGCTCAAGGTGGATAAGACCCTGGGAATCAACACCTCTAGTTCCCTCTTTCCAGAACAGGTGGATAACATTGGCCTCCTCTGAAGGCAAGCGTATTTCTTCATCCACATCAGACATCTGAATCCAAGCCACAGTCCAAATCTCGGACAGATCACAGCTAATCCCCATCTCCAGGGGACGCCCTTTGCTGGGGATCCTAAGCTATAGGTAATTGAATAGGGCTTCCACTCTCTGCCAGTTTTCCATGAGATTGTGCTCGGAGGGACCCAGAGGCCACAGGATCTGAATTTCCAAACCAGAATAACCAGGCCTGTTGTAAAAATCAGAATTCCAGGGAGGACAAATCTGGATCCCAGAAGCTTTCCCCAAAGACATGAGCCCCCCCTACACCAGGGAACATAGTCATCATCAATCGCCCAGAGGTCCGGGAGTGGTGCACAACACAGTCACCAGAAACTCCAGCCAGCTCGTTATCCTTACCCACAGCACCAACTTAGAGAGGGGGGAAATCCCTCCGGTGACAACACAGGAGCTGAAATGCTAGAAGAGCATATTCCAGAAGCCAAAGATGAGGCACAAGGCTTGCCAAACGACGATTCCTCGAAGAAGACATACGAGAGTTAAGGCAAGTACCACAACAGCATGCACTAAGGCCATGCCATTAACTGTGCTTTTACTGTTAGGAAAAATTCAGTGAGGTATTAAGTAGAGATGTGTATTTGTTAGCATGCATTGAGTTTGTCAATGCATTTTAGAAAATTTAGGGGCCCATTAACTAAACGCTGCTAACCAGTTAATGTGCATTTTAGCATGCAATAACTGACCGCGGTGAAAGCATATTTACTCACCTGTAACAGATATTCTCCAGAAGTAGCAGGAATCAGTCCTCACATATGGGTGATGTCGGCGCCGACGGAGCCCCCGTGCGGAGCATTTCCCCAGCTTTCAAAGAAAGCCTTTGGGAATTCAGCACGCATGCGCTGTCCCCTTCCCACCCAAGGGTGCCATCTTGCTCAGTCTGATGATATAGCTAAAGACAGCAAAAAAATCAAAATAAAGGAAAGGACTGCAACTCCAGGGGAGGAGGGAGGGTCATGAGGACTGATTCCTGCTGCTCCTGGAGAATACCTATTACAGGTGAGTAACTGCGTTTTCTCCAGGACAAAGCAGGAAGTCAGTCCTCACATATGGGACTCCCCAGCTCTAGGCTACTGTGAACCCAGAGCTGAAAAAATGGCTCCCTCTCAAGAGCCTCAGCATCAGTGATAAGAATTTTCTCTGAGAACGCACCCCGTACGGTAGCCCAACACAAGGGCCGAAGAGTAGGAGTTACCTAAATCTCAAAGAGATTACGGAGTACCATCTGGCTGAAAACACTGTCCCGTCGGGACTCTCTCTCCAGGCAATAATGGGCTGCAAAAGTCTGGTTTGAAGACCAAGTTGCGGCCCGGCAGATGTCTGCCAACGGAACAGAGCGGAGATGAGCTACTGACGCGGCCTTCGCCCTGACACGGTAGGCCGTGACTCGACCCTGCAAGGGGAGGTCGGTTGCCCTGTATGCCCAGGCGATGCAATCTGCCACCCAAGTGGACAACATACACTTGGAGACAGGTAACCATATCCTATTAGGGTCAAACGAGACGAAAAGCTGAGTAGCCCTTCGATGCTCTCGCATACGTTCTATGTAAAAGGACAACGCCCTCTTACAGTCCAGGGTATGTCAGACTGTTTCAGCCTGGCTGGCATGCGGCCTGGGAAAAAGGTCGGAAGAACCACCTCCTGATTGAGGTGGAAAGAGGAGACCACTTTTGGGAGGAACTTGGGATGGGTCCGTAGGACCACACTGTTCCTATAGAACCGCGTGTACGGTCTATCAGAAACCAGAGCTTGTAGTTCACTCACACGTCTGGCCAAGGTAAGGGCCACCAGGAAGAGTGCTTTCCATGAGAGGAAGCGCAAATGGCAAGTAGCCATCGGCTCAAACGATGGGCGAGTCAGTTGCTGCAAGACCATGTTCAAATCCCACTCAGTTGCCGATGGATGAACCGGAGGCTTGAGCAGAAGCAGACCTCTGAGAAATCTGGACACTAAGGGGTGAACCGACAGAGACTGTCCCTCCACCGGTGATTGGTGCACTGACAGAGCACTGAGGTGGACCTGAACAGAGTTAGACTTAAGGCCTAGGTCTGAAAGGTGAAGTAGATACTGCCCACAAGGCACGAGAAAGGATCTTCATTGCGCTGAGCACACCATACCATAAACCTACGCCACTTCAGTGCATAGGACTTTCTGGTGGACTGCCTCCTAGAGGCCAAGACCACCTCCTCAACCTCCTTAGGTAGAAGTAAGGGAGCTAGCACTATCCTTTCAGCAGCCAGGCCATCACATTGAGGGACCTGAGATTGGGGTGCAGAAGGGAACCCTGCTCTTGAGACAGGAGATCGTGTTGCAGCCCCAGAGGAAACGGGGCTTCCACCGCCAACTGTAGGAGAAGTGGGAACCACGGTTGCCTCAGCCATCTTGAGGCTACCAGAATCATCGAGGCCTTGTCCCAGAGAATCTTGAACAGAGTTCGGGCCACCAGGGGCATGGGAGGAAACGCATACAGGAGGCCCGTAGACCAAGTGATCAGAAAAGCATCTGCTGCCATCCTCAGAGGATGCGGCTGTCTGGAGCAAAACCTGGGCATCTGACGGTTTAGTGGACTTGCAAAGAGATCGATGGATGGAAGTCCCCATTGGAGGAAGATCTGCTGGACCACCAATGGATTCAACTGCCATTCGTGGGGCTGGAGAATCCTGCTTAGCTTGTCTGCTAGGAAGTTTTCCTGACCAGGTAGATAAACTGCTTTGAGAAACATGCCTTGTTTGACCGCAAAGGAGCAAAGGTCCAGTGCCTCCTGACATAGGAGCCTGGAGTCTGTGCCTCCTTGCTTGTTCACGTAGAACATTGCTCCTGATTGTCCGTCTGAACTAGGACAGACTGAGAGAGAGCATGGCAGAAGGTTTGCAGAGCTAAGCAGATTGCTCGCAGCTCTAAAAGGTTGATCTGCAGTGTGGCCTCCCGAGGGGACCACAGGCCTTGAGTGCACGTGCCCTGGCAATGTAAACCCCAGCCCTTCAAGGAGGCATCTGTCGTCAGCATCCTTGTGTGTGCTGGAGCTTGAAAAGGTACACCCCTGAGAAGGTTTGGCAGATGTAGCCACCACTGTAAGGAGTTCAGAAGTCGTCTGGACAACTTTACTCTGTCTTGGAGGTCGCCGGTGGCTTGTGTCCACTGATCTCTGAGGCACTATTGAGCATCCCGCATGTGCAGATGGGCATTCGGGGTCACATGTACCGTAGAAGCTATGTGGCCCAGGAGCACAGGTAGTGCCTGGCAGAAACACGAGAATTGCTTTGGAACTGGTTGGCCAAGTCCATAAGTCTGTGGGCCCTGTCCTCGGGCAAGTAAGCTCTTGTCTGAAGAGTGTCCAACCTGGCCCCTATAAACTCTAGGTTCTGAGAGGGGAACAAAGTGGACTTTGCGTAGTTTATGACAAAGCCCAGATGCTGAAGAAGAGAGAGTGCGGAGAGTGTCGGGCCTCCTGGTGTGACTGGCCCCTGATTAGCCAGTTGTCCAGGTAGGGGAAGACAATAATCCCCTGATTTTTGAGAAAAGCCGCTGCCACCGCCAGGCATTTGGTGAAAACCCTGAGGGCAGAGGTCAGGCCAAAGGGAAGCACTCTGTACTGAAAGTGGTTTCCTCCCACCACAAATCAGAGATATTGACTGTGGTCTGGATGGATGAGGATGTGAGTGTAAGCATCCTTTAGATCTAAGGAGCATAGCCGGTCTCCCTGCTGGAGGTAGGGCAGCAGTATTCCAAGGGTAAGCATCTTGGACTTTTTCCTCTCCAGAAACTTGTTCAGATTTCACAAGTCTAGGATAGGCCTGAGGCCTCCTGTTCTCTTTGGTACCAGGAAGTACCTGGAATAGAAGCCTTGCCCTTCCAGGTGGTGTGGCACCAGTTCCACTGCTTGTTCCTTTAGAAGACTTGCCAACTCCTGAAGGAGGAGGTCCCTGTGCAGAGGAAGTCTTGGAGGCTCCCCTGGATAGTAGGAGAGGGGTAGCTGATGGAAATGGAGCATATAGCCCTTCTGGACTATGCTCAGTACCCAGGTATCCCCTTGTAATGGTTGGCCACCTGTAGGCGTACAAGGTCAGCCGATCTCCTGTGCTGAGTGGAGTCACCGGCGGAGGAGAGGCTATGCTGTGGGAGTCAAAAACCCTCTCCCTGCTGTGCAGGAGCCGGGGCTGGCGGCTTGGGGCTTTTCTGCCTACGGGGCCCATGCCCCTGCCCTTTTGCCTGCTGACCCTGTTAGGGAGCTGGAGAAGCCTGATACTGAGGGTAGGTTTTGTAGGCAGCACCCTTCCTCGGGAAAAAGGGCTTCTTCCCTGAGCCCTTCTTTTTCTGAGAAGGGGCAGCAGTCTTTCTGGACAGCCTTGTCCTGGTGAGTCTTAGTCTCGATTTCTGCAGCCTTTTCAGTCATGGGCTTGCCAAAGAGGTTGTCACCTTGGCAGGGGACATTGACCAACTTGTCCTGCACCCATGAATCCAGGTCCGATGACTGTGGCCAGGCCTGACGGCATGCACCGATGCCGGCTGCAGCTACCAGGGCCGAAGCCTCAAAGCCATCATAGGCTGTTCGAGAGATAAACTTCGAGCACTCTCGGATCCCTGTAGACAAGGCCTTGAATCTCTGCAAGGGTTCCTCGGAGAGACCAACCGAGAACCCGGCAATCTCCTTTGCCAGGTCCCGTAGGTACACGCCCATGTACAGCTGGTAAGTCTGGACACGGCAGGAAAGCATAGAGCCCTGGAAGCACCTTCTACCGAGGGCATCCAGGTTCTGGGCCTCCCGGCTGGGAGGCACCGAGGAGTGCATCTTTTGACTTTTCAGCCTGTGCATGGCTGATTCCACAACCTTGGGGTTGTGCGGTAGCTGCGTCTTTTGGAACCCAGGGCTCTTACGGACTCGATAAATGGAATCAACCCATTTGCTAAGAACCGGCGCCGAGGCCGGTGCTTCCCACATATGGAAGAGCTGCCGTTCCAGCAACGGAGGAACCGGAACAGTAAAGGCTTCCTTCAGAGGAAAATCAAACTTGAGGGCATCGAGCTCTTCAGGTCGAGGCTCCTCCTCGGCCTCCGCCGGGAATGCCAAAGCCTTGGCCATGTCCCTGACGAAGTCCGAGAACCGAGTATCCTCCGGGGGGGGGGGGGGGGATCTTCTCCGAGGCTCGGTCTCCAGGGAGTTCGACGGGATGCATCGGGTCCAGAAGGTGTCAGGGGACTCCTCGTCCTCCGTCTCCCATGCCCACTCCTCCGAGGAGGAGTCGAGCGGCTCCGGCCGTGTGGGCCTCGATGCCACCTGCCCTGACGCCGAGGGCTCCGGTGTTGACAACCTCGACCCTGCACAGGAGGTCGAGGGAGACCTTGGCCGAGGATCGACTCGAGACTTGATTGACACGAGGATCAGCTCGGCCTCCGGGGTCGACTTAGACGTAGAGGTCCCAGTGGTCAGGGCAGATGCACCAGTCAGACTGGCGATCAGTATCCGCTGCTACTCCATGAAGGCAGCCAGGCTGCTCTACAGGGCTGTCAACCTGAGACCGAGCTCAGGAGACTCCACAGCCCCCGACTCGGGTCCCGACTGCGTCGGGCCCGACGTCGGTTCTCCTGGAGGAGAGTCCATGAGGACAACAGATGTTACCTGACTCGGGGACTCCGGCTCCAGGCGAGGCAGTTTGGTTGGCCACTCCGACTCTGAGAGCCTGGGACGGCGGTCAGGGCTGCGCGACCTGGCCCTCGAGGATCCAGGTGCCTCCACCGACGCCACCCTCACGAGCTTCTTCTTTCTTTTGTGCTCCCGGGTGGGAGACCCCCTTTCAGAGGACCCACGACAGCGCTTGGGGTCAGACGCCCAAGATGTCGAGGCCTCTGACAAAGTCCGGGCCCGGTCGGACGCGGACTCCGAAAAAATTCTTTCACGTTGATGCTGATGGCTCCGAAGCGCCTTCGATGACATCTTGCCGCATGGGCCACAGACCAGCGGGTGATGGTCGGGCTCGAAGCATCGGAGGCAGCAGTCGTGTGTGTCGGTGAGAAACATATGTTTCTTACACTGATCACACTTCATAAACCCGCTGGCAGCCATCGGGGGAAAAAGGGCCCCTGCAAGGTCAAAAGACAGGGCTGCCAGTGAAAATAACAGAAAAAGCGTGAACCCTAGTCAAAAAGGACAAAAAATGAAAAAGAAGATCTGGGCTCGATACCGATGTACCGAGCCAAGGCAGGGTGGGGAACCGGCGTCGAACCGGATAAAGGGATGCGAAAAAAATTGCAGAAAAATCAACTTTTTACTGGGTGACATGAACTACGTCTGTTGGGCTCCATGGAAAAAAGACTGAGCAAGATGGCACCCTTGGGCGGGAAGGGGACCGCGCATGCCCGCTGCATTCCCAAAGGCTTTCTTTGAAAGCTGGGGAAATGCTCCGCACGAGGGCTCTGTTGGCGCCGACGTCACCCATATGTGAGGACTGATTTCCTGCATGGTCCTGGAGAATGCTAATTCTATTCTTAGCACATAGAAGCCAAGAGACCCTTTTACTAAATCCTAGTAGACTGCGCCTTTAATGTACATCTGTAAAACATGTTAAGTGCAAAGCCTCCACATTAGCTGTCAGAAGTGTGACCAACATGTTACCAGCAATTACTGTGTGACTGAGTACATTAATGTGGGGGGAAACCTAAAGATACCCATAAAGTTATCAATAGGTGCAACTGTGCTAAATGCCACATTAATGGTGATCTTGTGCTAATGTGCTCTCCATGCACATACTCTGCTCCTAATCCACCTGCCCTCCACATTAGTACACGATTGCCAGTTAACATACATTCAGCTGATGGCAACTGTCATGCCCACACATTAGCATTTACCGCAGCCAGTTACTGCATGTTATAATACATATTAACTGATTAGCAGCACTTAGTAAAATGGCCCCTTAGTATCATAATACACAACAACATAAAAAAGATCTGCTAGCCCATCACGTCTTCCCAAAAGCGTGTGTCCATCTTGCTAGCTCCTTTTTTTCTTCCTCCTCAGTATTACACCTCTTTGGGTAGATGAACATACAAGATCCTATTTAGTTCCCTTCTGTGAATATCTTTTATATATCTAATTGCAAAGCTGTAATAATAATCTAAAATGGCCAAATATACTAGATTGATCATTGCCCGAATCTAGGCTTTTCATCACCTGAATAGTATGCTAGAAAGATCCAGCTATGTGAGTACTTTCATTTCTATTACAACTTATATATATTAGAATACTAGTAGTCGTCCAGACAGACCAAGTTGCTAGTTTGATTGTACCTTCACAGACTGTGGGTCAGTGCTGAAAAGTAACTGTCTGTAGCATGTCAGATAATTATAACATGCATTCTGCCCATTGGTCTCTCCCTCCTGTACATGAAAAGGGGGAAATGAGGGAGAGAGAATGACTGGTGGACAAGGCAGGAACAGGCCATGAGAAGGAAAGAGAGAAAGCAAATGGAAAAAACACAGCAAAATGACTCTTAAGAACATAAGATATGCCATACTGAGTTAGACCAAGGTCCATTAAGCTCAGTATCCTGTTTCCAACAGTGGCCAATCTAGGTCACAAGTACCAAGCAGTTTCTCCAAAAGACACAGGTTCCACAATGCTTGTATTGGGTCAAGCAGTGATATCCAGGGTCCCTTTTAATAATGGTTTGTGAACCTTTGCTCCAGGAACTTGTCCAAACCTTTTTTAAACCTGACTACACCAATAGTTTTTACTAAATCCTCCGGTAACAAATTCCAGAGTTTGATTACACGTTGAGTGAAAAAAATATTTTCTCTTAGTAGTCTTAAATAGATTACCCTGTAGCTTCATATTATGTCCCCTAGTCTTTCTATATTCTGATGGCGTAAACAATCGATCTACGTTTACCCGTTCCACTCCATTCATTAATTTATAGACCTCTATCATATCTCCCCTCAGCCATCTCTTTTCCAGGTTGAAGAGCCCTAACCTTTTTACCCTTTACCATTTTGGTGGCTCTTCTCTGTACCTTTTTTAATAACGCTATATCCTTTTTAACATACGGTGACCAGAATTGCACACAATATTCAAGGTGCAGTCTCACCATGGAACGATACAGAGATAATATAATATCCTTTATTTTATTCTCCATTCCTTTCCTTTGATTCCTAGCATTCTCTTTGCCTTCTTGGCTGCCACAGCACAGAGGTTTTCAACATATTATCTACGATGACGCCTAAATCTTTTTCCTGGTTGGTGGTTCCTAATGTGGAACCTTGGATCATGTAACCATAGTTTGGGTTGTTCTTTCCTAAGTGCATAACTTTGCACTTGTCCACATTAAATTTCATCTGCCATTTGAACATCCAGTCTTCCAATTTATCAAGGTCCTCTTGCAATTTTTCACAATCCTCTTGGGTTTTAACAACTTTGAATAATTTTGTGTCATCTGCAAATTGAATCACCTCACTCGTTATTCCCATTTCTAGGTCATTCACAAATATGTTAAAAAGCAGCAGACCCAGCACAGTTGCCTGGGGTACTCCACTATTTACCTTTCTCCATTGGGAAAATTGGCCATTTAGACCTACCCTCTGCTTTCTATCTTTTAACCAGTTCCTGATCCACAATAGTACACTACCTCCTATCCCATGACTTTTTAATTTTGCCAAGAGTCTCTCATGAGGGACCTTGTCAAAGGCTTTCTGAAAATCCAGATACACTATATCAACCGACTCACCTTTGTCTACCTATTTATTCACACCTTCAAAAAAACATAACAGATTAGTAAGACAAGACCTTCCTTGGCTAAAGCTGTGTTGGCTGTCTCCCATTAAGCTATGACTATCTTTATGTTCCGTATTTTTGTTCTTTATAATGGTTTCTACCATTTTTTCCGTTATTGACATCAGGCTCACTGGACTGTAGTTTCCTGGATCACCTCTGGAACTCTTTTTAAAAATTGGCATTATATTGGCCATCCTCCAATCTTCAGGTATTACAGATGATTCTAATGATAGTTCACAGATTACTAATAGCAGGTCTGCAATCTCATATTTCAGTTCTTTCAACACTCTTGGATGTATACCATCCAGTCCAGGTGATTTGCTACTCTTCAGTTTATCAAATAGTTGTAATACTTCTTCCTGGTGTATCGATATTTTTTTCAATTCTTCTGCGGCATCACCTTTAAATACCATTTCAGTCATGGGTAACATCCCTACATCTTCCTCAGTAAAGATTGAAGCAAAGAATTCATTCATTTTCTCCACTATGGCCTTGTTATAAGATAAAGGGTGAAATACTGTAGCTGTTGGTCTACTTGATCTTTATTGTATAATGACTCTGTGTATTCTTTCCATCTTATCTTGATCTTCTCAGCATCATTCAGCAAGGATTCTTGAGCATCTCTCATCATTCTAATGTGAGGCTTGAATTTCTCTATAACTCTCGTAGCCTCAGAAAAGCCAATCTTGTTCTTCCTCTACTTGTTTCTGATTCTGTTTCCTTGCATGCATCATTGTAGTACTTTTCCTTGTCTTATCTTGCTGCACACTGGAAATCTCTGTTAAGTTCTGTGATTACCTCTCTTTCTCCTCTAGCTTTATCTTCTCTGCATTTCTAAGCAGTTTTCAGAGTTTCTTCAGTCATCCATTTTGGCTTTTCACTTTTTGTAGACTTTTCACTTTGTTCGAGTTCAACTTCCTTGATGTCATCTCATAACTCTTCTGCATTGTCATTTGTATCCAAAGCAGTGAATTTATTTTGCAGGCAGACTTTAAATTTCAGTGGTGTATTCTCAAGATCATATTTTGTTAAATTCATGAGTGGCTTGCTTTTTTCAGGTTTAGCTTGCGTTCCCATACTAGTAGCTGGTGATATGTACTATAGTCAGCTGCAGGTTTTGTCTCTGTTGATGTTATTGAGCTTTTCTATCACTGACTTCCATTTTGATTTTTGTTCAATTCATTGGGCAAAGTCCATGTATACAGTCGCCATTTGTATTGCTGGAAGAAGGTATTTGAAATGAATAGATCTTTGGCCTTGCAGAATTCTATCATTCTTTCTCACTCTCTCTTTTCTTGCTTTCCTTTTCCCTTCTTTAGGTAAGTTAGAGGCGCAGAAAAAGACGTTGCTAATAGACACATCTCGTTTGTTCTTATCTTCCATTGGCCACCTTATCCTGTAATGTGATGATGAAAATGGTCACCTCTCTTTATGAGAAGAGAACATTCTCTTACAAATGAGAATTCAGTGTGAGAGAGTTACCAAGTTCAACTAATGGATATTTCAAGAACATATTACAAGGTTGTACAGTACTGAACATTAAAAGTCTGTGTCATTGAGAAGCATTTGTTTGCTTGCAAAGTCTCCATTCAAACTCTTAGGGATCATTCAAACTTAGTCTTGAAGTCTACTCAAGTTTATATATTTTATATCTTGAATTACAGAAAATGTATTTAATATTTGTTGTTTTTAATATGGTCCTTTACTGTGGGATCTTTAACAATCATTATATTACCCCAATTATTAAGACTAAACCATTTAATCAATTATTCTTCTTCACTTTCTTAGACACTGTGTTCTTTGGAATCCGATTTAAAAACTGTCACACTTATCCTCAACCAAATACTAATCTAGCTGATGTTAGAGAATATGTAATGTTCTGCAGGTTACTTCAAATTGGAGTAGGTTTGAGCAGAGTCTGGAACCACTAGCAACAATAAATTAGTCCTAGTATAATTTTGGTTATGAATAATACTTTTTCCTCCATTTCTATCATGAAGTAGACAGAAGGTACTAGTACAATATCATGGCTTTTTACGCTCGCTAGTTTGTGACAAGAAGAATTGATGAATGGGAGCTTATATGCATTGTAGTGTGGCAGTGCTGTTTGTTTAAGGTGAAATGTGTCTTTTATTTCAGTTAGGGAGAGTTAGCCTAGTTCTAAGAAGCAGGAAAAGCACTTGTGCCTGACAGAGGAAGATCTGCAAAGATCCTTCCCTTAAGTTAGCATGTTTATGTACTTCTAGGATTACTTTGACTGGCTTCTAGTAAAATAAATAAATCATCTCTTTGCTCCGGCCATTCTCCTGGACCAACAGCTTCAAAACAAATAAAGATTTACTATATCATCATTGCTGGGGGGAAAACTGCAAAAATACAAATATTTTCCAGATTTTTCCTTCAGTTTCAGACCTATGGAAATGTTCTATTTATTTAACAACATTATTATTAAAGCACCTGAAACCTGGGGAAAGAAAATATTTGGCTCCATAGCCTCTTTAGTCTAACTCCAGCAATCTTCCCACAGCTTCTCCAGATCATCCCAATTACTTCTCCCCGTAACTCGATATGAACTGTGTAACTCTGCTCTGAATATGCCCTTCCTTGCTGCCATCCCACTACCTCCCTGCAGGAATGCAACTGTGTTTTTCAGTGCCACATGTACTTTTCAAAGTGTGTGTGTTATATAGCTCACAGTGCCCCCTGTCACGAGAGGCAAAACTGCATGAACAGGCTGAGAACAAGCTGCAGGAGTGTGTGTGTGTGTGTGTGGGTATACACATATACAGTATAATTTTCACTGATAATTATGAACTGCATGATCCTGAGTAGTATTCAATACAATGGTCAACATATGGTATAGTACAACTAAAATTAAGCACAAATGCAACAATAAAATCAATAAACATTCAATTAAGTATGCAATACAATTAATTAATATAAAATTTAAATGCCAGAGCAGCAAACCAAAATCCAGAAAATTACACCTTTACTATATATATTTGACTACCATATGAGTAAACACATTCAAGATTCCTTAAAATAAAGAACAAGACTCCTAATGAAATTGTACCTTCAATAATAGGAGCATCAGAATTTCTAGTCACACTCTGTATGAAAAGCTTGCCGAAATAATGATGTTTGAGGAGGCTCTCAGTATTCCTTAAATTAGTATCTGAAAACACATTTTATTTTTACTGAGTAAAGCAGAGCTGGTGAGAGCACTTTCCTAAGAAATTGGTAGTATATCATTGGTCACAGCTGTTTAATTCCTGATTAGCGTCTGTACGGCAGGTCCTCCAATGCCTCATCACACATAATTATATTTTTTATAAATAAACACAAAACCAAAAGATAAAAAATGTAGAAAGGTAGTACAAACTTCAGAATCTTACTTTTAATCCAGTGGCATCTACAGTAATCCTGGTCACATGGAGGTTGAAAGCAGGACTGGTGCAAGGGTATGAGACACCCTAGGCAAACTTCATTCCCATTGCTGCCCTTGCTCCATTCCCGTACCCACTGCCACTGCTGCTGCCCCTTTCTGGGACGTGCAACAGTGGCAATACATTTAAAATAGGCACTGTGAATCCAAGTTGGCGCTGTGAGGGCACGAGTCAGAGGATGCGCCAGTTTCTGCTCAGCTGTTTGCGGTTGGAGGCATCCTCTGCCTGTTTAGCTATGGATAGGAGGAAGGGTAAGGGGAAGCTTGCCCTCCAGGAAATCTTCACTTCAGTTGCTCCTCAGCAGATGACATTGGAAGCATTTGGTATTGCCTCCGCTTCTCCGATACTGGCTTCTTTGGGTCCACCCAGGGGGAATTCACCAGGCATCAGTGAGGGGATTTCATTCAGTTCCATTGTTCACACACTGCTTCCTACCCCCAGAAGTGCTTCTGTTGCTGGCACTCTGGGGCTTATGCGGACCAAAGTGTCTGATGTGCTGCATTGGTTGGGAGGAGCTATGGTTGCAGCTTCATCTACCCTGGTGAAGTGGGCTACAGGGGGAGCGATGGTGGCCCTTTGAAGAACTGTGGAGGACATCATACAGATTAAGAGTGAGACTACTTCTGGTGGACTGTTGTGTGAGATGTGGAGACCAAAGGCAGTGACTCTGGAGTCACTGTGGAGTGTGATACAAGGCTTTAACTCCTCTCTCCAATCGTTGTGTACTTGCTTGGTGGGTGATCTCACTGCTGTGTCCCAGGCTGTGGTGGAACACTTTAAGACATTGGAGTCCTATGCTAGAAGAGTGACTGCTCTTGAGTCAAAGATGAATGCTGTCCAGGCTGTAAGTGACACTTTGGTGAAGGACAGCAGTATCTCTTTTAGATGTATGGAGCATCTTGAAAACAAAGTTAGATGTAACAATCTATGCTTGCTGAACTTTCCCACATCTCCACTTATACTGCCAACTGAAATGACGAAGAAATAGCTGACCGACTCTTGGGATGGATCCCTCGGACCCTCCCTCCATTGGTGAGAGCCAAATACTTTTCCCCAGATACTGGATACCCATTTCAGGAGCATGGAGCCTCCATCGGGGATTACTTAATAGAGTTTTTGGAGTCCTCCCTAGAAGCTGTGACCCAGCGGTGCCTTGGAAGCTGACCGCAACCTGGAGGTCTGTTCACTAAGCAGTACATAGCAAATAATAATGAAATCTACTGTTAACTAAGCTAGATTGTTTATTGCATAAAGACCCAATAACATGGATAAAAACATATGAAACATAAAGAGCCATATTAAGTGTATCTGGTTTCATGTATATTTGCCTGCATCATTCAAAGAACTAAAACTTCAAGTGGATTCAATTCATCTATACTTAAGTTTGGAAAAAATGTGAGGCGAAAAGCAATGGACTGACTGAAGGAAGCATTTAATAAACAATGATAACGGCAAAGAAGCTCATCATTGCAAACAAATTAAATCAATAAACTTAACAGGCATGATACTGGGAAAAAAACACTGTTCAAGCCATCTTCGTACCATCTATTCTCCACATGTGAAGTGATTGCCACTATTTGAGATGCTTCCTTCAGTAAGTCCATTGCTTTTTACCTCAAATATTTTCCAAACTTAAGTATAGATGAATTTAGTCTACTTGAACTTTTAGTTCCTTAAATGATGTAGGCATATGAACACCAAACCAGATACACAAAAAGAGTAGTTACTCACCTGTAACAGGTGTTCTCCAGGAGCAGCAGGAATCAGTCCTCACATATGGGTGACGTCGGCGCCGACGGAGCCCCCGTGCGGAGCATTTCCCCAGCTTTAAAAGAAAGCCTTTGGGAATTGCAGCGCGCATGCGCAGTCCCCTTCCCGCCCAAGGGTGCCATCTTGCTCAGTCTGATGACATAGCTAAAAGACAGCAAAATAGCAAAAATAAATCATATGACTGCAACTCCAAGGGGAGGAGGGAGGGTTGTGAGGACTGATTCCTACTGCTCCTGGAGAACACCTGTTACAGGTGAGTAACTACTCTTTCTCCAGGACCAAGCAGGAAGTCAGTCCTCACATATGGGACTCCCCAGCTTAAGGCTACCAGAGACCTCAAGCGGAAAAAATGAGCTCCCTCTAGCTCTTTAGTACATAAGGAAGGAATCTTCTCTGAGAACGCCCCCGACCGGTAGCCCAACAGCAGGGCCGGGTAGGAGTTGCCTAAACCCCAAAGAGATTATGGAGTACTGCCTGTCCGAAAGCACTGTCCCTGCGGGACTCCCTCTCAAGGCAGTAATGGGCCGCAAAAGTCTGGCTTGAAGACCAAGTAGCGGCCCGGCAGATGTCTGCCAACGGAACAGAGCGGAGATAAGCCACTGACGCAGCCTTCGCCCTGACACGATGAGCCGTGACTCGATCCTCCAATGAGAGGCCGGCTGCCCCATAAGCCCAGGCGATACAGTCAGCGACCCATATGGACAAAGTACGCTTGGAGACAGGTAGCCCCAACTTATTGGGGTCAAAAGAAACGAAGAGCTGAACAGCCCTTCAATGCTCCCGCATACGGTCAAGGTAGAAGGACAACGCCCTCCTACAGTCCAGGGTATGCAGGACCATCTCAGCCTGGTTGGCATGCGGCCTGGGAAAGAAGGTCGGAAGAACCACCTCCTGATTGAGGTGAAAAGGGGAGACAACCTTAGGGAGAAACTTTGGGTGAGTCCGTAAGACTACCCTATTCCTGTAGAACCTCGTGTAAGGGGGATCAGACACTAGTGCCTGAAGTTCACTCACTCGCCTAGCAGAGGTAAGAGTTACCAGAAACAAGGTTTTCCAGGAGAGAAAACGGAGAGGGTAGGTAGCCATAGGTTCAAATGGCGGACAAGTAAGCCGCTGTAAGACCACATTCAGATCCCACTCAGGGGCTGGTGGACGCAAAGGAGGCTTAAGCAGGAGGAGACCTCTGAGAAAACGAGCCACCAAAGGGTGGTTGGAAAGAGGCCTCCCGTCCACCGGCGAGTGGTGCGCTGAGAGAGCACTGAGGTGAACCCTGACAGAGTTGGACTTAAGGCCTAGATTGGAGAGGTAAAGCAAATACTGCAATACTACCGCTACCAAGCACGAGAAGGGATTCTCGCTATGCTGAGCACACCATGCAGAGAATCTACGCGACTTAAGAGCGTAGGATTTCCTAGGCAGTAGTAGGGGAGCCATGACTACCCTTTCAGCAGCCAGGCCATCAGATGAAGGGACTGGAGGTTGGGGTGCAAGAGAGACCCCTGGTCCTGAGACAGGAGATCGTGTTGAATCCCCAGAGGAAGAGGAGTGTCCACCGCCAGTTGCAGCAGGAGTGGGAACCACGGCTGCCTCGGCCACCTGGGGGCTATCAGAATAATTGAGCCCCGTCCTTGAGGACCTTGAACAGCGTTCGGGACACTAGTGGCGTGGGAGGAAACGCATACAGTAGGCCTTGGGACCACGGAATCAGAAAGGCATCCGCTGCTACTCTGAGAGGTTGCGGTTGTCTGGAACAGAATCTCGGGAGTTGCCGGTTCAGAGGACTGGCGAAAAGATCCATGGTGGGGAGGTCCCACCTTAGAAAGATCTGCTGAACCACCAACGGATTCAATCTCCATTCGTGTGGTTGCAGGATCCTGCTCAGTCTGTCCGCCAGGTAATTTTCTTGACCTGGGAGGTAGACAGCCTTGAGGAGGATTCCGTGATTGACTGCCCAAGAGCACAGTCGTTGTGCCTCCTGACAGAGAAGGAAGGAGCCCGTGCCTCCTTGTTTGTTCACGTAAAACATAGCAACTTGATTGTCCATCTGGACCAGTACAGACTGGTGAGATGTGAGGTGGGAGAAGGCTCTCAGAGCTAGGCGTATTGCCCGTAGCTCCAGGAAGTTTATCTGCTGAGCAGCCTCCCAAGGGGTCCAGAGACCCTGAGTACATGCCCCTTGGCAATGTGCTCCCCAACCTAGAAGAGAAGCATCTGTCATCAGCACTTGAGAATGCGGAGGGGATTGAAAACCCACTCCAAGTACCACATTCGGAAGATGAAGCCACCATTGTAGAGAGGAGACGAGCAGGGTGGATATTCTCACCGAGTCTGCAAGGCTCCCTGTGGCTTGATGCCACTGAGTTTGAAGGCTCCACTGAGCAGGCCGCATGTGCAGGCGGGCATTGGGGGTTACATGAACCGTGGAAGCCATATGGCCGAGAAGTCTCAGGAATTGCATGGCGGAGACCAGGGAATTGCTGTGAAACTGCCTGGCTACATCCATCAACCTGTGGGCCCTGTCCACTGGCAGAAAAGCCTTCGCCTGAAGAGTGTCTAGCCTTGCTCCTATGAATTCTAAGTTCTGGGATGGGAGCAAAGTGGACTTTGTAAAGTTTATGACAAACCCCAAGTGTTGAAGCAGAGCCACAGTGCGAAGGGTGGCTTGACTGGCCTCCTGGGAAGACTGGCCCCTTATGAGCCAGTCGTCCAGGTATGGAAACACAAAAAGACCTTGAAGCCTCAGGTAGGCCGCCACCACCGCCAGGCACTTGGTGAACACCCTGGGAGCGGAGGTTAGGCCAAAGGGTAGTACTCTGTACTGATAGTGGTTTCCCCCCACAACAAATCTGAAATATTGTCTGTGGTCTGGATGAATAAGGATGTGAGTATAAGCATCCTTTAGTCTAAGGAGCATAGCCAATCTCCCTGATGGAAGTAGGGCAGCAGGATTCCAAGGGTAAGCATCTTGAACTTTTCCCTCTCCAGGAACTTGTTGAGGTTGCACAAGTCTAGGATGGGTCTGAGGCCTCCTGTTCTTTTTGGTACCAGAAAGTACCTGGAATAAAAGCCGTGACCTCTCAGGTGGTGGGGCACCGGTTCCACAGCCTGGTCCTTTAGCAGACTCGCTAACTCCTGAAGGAGTAGGTCCCTGTGCAGAGGGAGTCTTGGAGGCTCCCCTGGAAAACAGGAGGGAGGTACCTGGTGAAAATGGAGAAGATAGCCCATGTGGACTATATGGAGCACCCAGGTATCTGATGTGACGGCTGACCACCTGTGGGCAAAGTGGGCCAGCCGGCCTCCTGTGCTGATGTGGGCCAGATGAGGAGAAGAGGCTATGCCTTCTGAGTCAAAAACCCCCACTCTGCTGAGCAGGGGCCGGTGTTGGTGGCTTGGGGGCCTTCTGCCTATGGGGCCCATGACCCTGCCCCTTGGCCTGCTGACCCTGTGGGGGAGCTGCAGAGGCCTGATAATGAGGGTATTGTTTATAGGCAGATGACTTCCTCGGGTAAAAGGTCTTTTTTCCCAAGCCCTTCTTTTTCTGAGAAGGGGCAGAGGTTTTTCTGGACAGCCTAGTCTGGGTCAGAGTCTCGGTCTCGACTTCTGCAGCCTTCTCAGCCATGAGCTTGCCAAAGAGGTTTTTACCTCGGCAGGGGACATCGACCAACATGTCCTGCACCCATGGCTCGAGGTCGGATGACTGTAGCCAAGCCTGTCGGCGGGCACCGATGCCGGCCCCGGCTACACGGGCCGAAGCCTCGAAGCCATCGTAGGCTGCTCGAGAGATAAACTTCGAGCACTCTCGAATACCAGTGGACAAGGCTTGGAACCGCTGCAAAGGTTCCTCGGAGAGACCAGCAGAGAACCCGGCAATCTCCTTTGCCAGGTCTCGGAGATACATGCCAATGTAGAGCTGGTATGCCTGGACACGGCAAGCAAGCATAGAGCCCTGGAAGCACTTCTTACCGAGGGCATCCAGGTTCCGGGCCTCCCGGCAGGGAGGCACCGAGGAGTGCATCTTCTGACTTTTCAGTCAAAGCATGGCCGATTCCACAACCATGGAGTGGTGCGGTAATTGTGACTTTTGGAACCCTGGGCTCTTGCGGACTCGATAGATGGAATCGACCCGCTTGCTTAACACCGGCGTCGAGGCCGGGGTCTCCCACATGCGGAAGAGCAGCCGCTCCAGCATCGGAGGAACCGGTCCCCGAAAGGCCTCCTTCGGGGGAGAGTCATACTGGAGGGCCTCGAGCTCCTCGGCTCGAGGCTCCTCCTCGGGATCCGCGGGGAAGGCCAAGGCCTTGGCCATATCCCGCACGAAGTCCGAGAACCGGGTATCCTCTGGTGGGGATCGTCTCTGAGGTTCGGACTCCGGCGAGTCCGATGGGACACACCGAGTCCGATAGTGTCAGGTGACTCTTCGTCCTCCGTCTCCCAGCCCGACTCCTCGGAGGAGGAATCGAGCGGCTCCGGTCGGGAGGGCACTGATGCCATCTGCCCCGACGCCGAGGGTACCGGCATCGATGACCTCGGTCCCGAACGGGAGGCCGAGGGAGACCGTGGCCGAGGATCGACTCGAACCCACATGGACTCGAGGATCGGCTCGGCCTCCGGGGTCGACTTGGAAGTTGATGTCCCGGTGGTCGGGGCAGATGCACCGGTGAGACCGGCGATCAATGTCCACTGCTGTTCCATGAAGGCAGAGAGGCTGCTCTCCAAGGCCGTCAACCTGAGTCCAAGCTCAGGAGTCCCAGCAGCCCCCGACTCAGGCCCCGACGGCGTCGGGCCCGACGTCGGCTCCCCTGGAGGAGAGTCCACGAGGACTACAGCACTCACGTGTCCAAGAGACTCCATCTCGATACAAGGATGCTTGGCAGGCCTCTCCGACTCCAAAGACCCGGGACGGCTATCGGGGCTATGCGACCTGGCCCTCAAGGAACCAGGAGCGTCCACCGACGCCACCCTCGCGGGTTTCTTCTTCCTGCGCTGTTCCCGCAAAAGAGACCCCCGCTCAGAGGAACCCCGACGCTGCTCGGGGCCGGAGTCCCGAGACGTCGAGGCCTCTGACGAGGTCTGGGCCCGTCCGGACGCGGAGTCAGAGAAGATCCTATCCTTCTGGTGCTGCCGACTCCTCAACGCCTTCGAGGACATTTTGCCACACGGACCACAGATCATCGGGTCATGATCGGGTCCGAGGCAGCGGAGGCAGCAGTCATGTGTGTTGGTAAGAGACGTAAGTTTCTTACACCGATCACACTTTTTAAACCCGCTAGCAGCCATCGGGGGAAAAAGGGCCCCTGTGAGGTCAAAAGACAGGGCTGCTAGTGAAAAAAGAAAAATGGCGTGAACGCTAGTCACAAAGGACAAAAACCGAAAAAGAGAGAGTGGGCTCGATACCGGCGTATCGGGCCCAGTCGGGAAAAGGATCCGGCGTCGATCCGAAGGAGAAAAAGAAAAAACAGGGAAATCAACTTTTTCCTCGGCGAAAAATGAACTACGTCCGTCGGGCTCCGCGGAAAAAAGAAGACTGAGCAAGATGGCACCCTTGGACGGGAAGGGGACCGCGCATGCACGCTGCAATTCCCAAAGGCTTTCTTTGAAAGCTGGGGAAATGCTCTGCACGTGGGCTCCTTCGGCGCCGACGTCACCCATATGTGAGGACTGACTTCCTGCTTGGTCCTGGAGAATATGACTATGTTTCATATGTTTTTATCCATGTTATTGAGCCCTTCTGCTGCCAACTAAGCTAGATTGCAAATAATATTAATGAACTATGCAATAATCAATGTACTAAAATTAATGAATTGTCTCTTGTTTAACTTTACTTTTTTATTTTAATAATGTTTCAACATATGTTATTGATTTTATTATATATTTGTCACATTTATCATTAATTAATTTATGATTATTAAATGATATGGTATGTCTTTTCCTTTATTTTATTTGTCTTTTATATATTTTAAGATTAACACCATTGAAGAAGTCTTTTTTTAGATGAAACATGATCATGTATGGTGAATTAAGGGCATTTTGCTCTCAAGAATTAAACCTCCTGTTTTAAATCATACTTGGCATGTTGCTTAAGATTCTTTCCACCTCACTCCTTGGTTTCCTTTGATGTGTTGCGGATGTGCATGTTGTTCTTGGTTAGACTATTTTCTGTGAAATAGTACATCTTAAAGCTTGGAGAGAAGAGAGATTGTGGTTTAGATATATTATTCTGTGTTTAAAAGTTTGAAGGGAAGTTTAGTATTTGTATTTGGGTTCTTACTCACCCCAGAAAACATTCTTCAAATTATTCCATTAAAGAGGCTAGGAGGAAAATTCTCTCTTAAGAAGAGTTAATTAGAGATTTTCAACTAGAAGTGAGTAACCCTGACCTCATCAATAAATTAATTGTTATGCCTTTGCAGGTCATTTACAAACAAACATAAAATACATCGTTGTTGTTGTTGTTAAGTGCCGTCGAGTCGGAGTCGACTCATGGCGACCCTCTGGATAGCTATCCTAAATTGTGTTCGGTCTTCAGTCAGGCGGCTCATTGTTGACAGACTGGTACCCGTAGCTGCTGTTATTGTATCGATCCATCTCATTGCTGGCCTTCCTCTTTTGCGTTGACCTTCTATCTTGCCAAGCATGATGTCTTTCTCTAATGATCTCTCTCCGCGTGATGTGTCCAAAGTATGAAAGTCGAAGTCTTGTCATCTGAGCTTCTAAAGAAAGCTTAGGTTTGATCTCCACTAGTACAGACTGGTTTGTTCTTCGGGCAGTCCATGGTATACACAGTATTCACCGCCATCACCATAATTCAAAGGCATCAATTTTCTTCCTGTCTATCTTTTTCACTGTCCAGCTTTCACATCCACATGATGTTATTGAAAATACCATGGCTTGAACAAGTCGAATCTTTGTATGGAGAGAGACATCTCTGCTCTTCAGAATCTTATCTAGGTCTTTCATAGCAATTCTGCCAAGGGCAATGCGTCGTCTGATTTCTTGACTGCTTGTTGCTTTTTTATTGATAGTTGATCCAAGTAGGTTAAAGTTATTCACGATTTCAATTTCTTCTCCTTCGACGATGAACCTGTTGATTATGCCAGTTGTCATGATCTTTGTCTTCTTTGCATTAAGGTGCAGGCCCATTTTGAGACTATGTTCTTTGATTGTGAGAAGCAAATGTTTCAGATCATCTTCACTTTCCGCCAGTAATGTGGTATCATCAGCATAGCGAAGGTTGTTGATGAGTCTTCCACCAATCTTCACACCTGTTGTCTTCATACAATCCTGCTTCTCTGATGATTTGTTCTGCATATAAATTAAACAGGTAGGGGGAAAGTATGCAGCCTTGTCTTACACCTTTGCTTATTTTAAACCATTCTGTTTCTCCTTGTTCCGTTCGAACAGTTGCTTCTTGATCAATGTACAGATTGTGCAAGAGAACGATCAGGTGTTCTGGTATACCCATGCTTCTTAATGTGGCCCAGAGTTTTTCATGGTTTACACAGTCAAAAGCTTTGCTATAGTCGATAAAGCACAAATAGATATCCTTTTGGTATTCTTTAGTCTTTTCAAGGATCCATCTCACATCCGCAATGTCGTCTCGTGTTCCTCGCCCTTTTCTGAACCCTGTTTGCACTTCAGGTAGTTCTTGTTCCAGGTATGATTGTAGTCTCTTTTGAATAATCTTCAGTAGAATCTTGCTGGCATGTGGGATCAGAGCAATTGTGGGATAATTTCCACAGTCAGTTGGATCACCTTTCTTTAGTATTGGTATAAACACAGATCTTTTCCAGTCAGTTGGCCATGATGCTGTCTTCCATATTTCTTGGCAGAGCCTTGTAAGTACGGTAAACAGCTGCATCAGATTGCTGTAATACTTCTATGGGAATGCAATCAATGCCTGGTGCTTTGTTCTTTGATAAGGCTTACAATGCTGCTTCAACTTCTTCTTTCATCACCAATGGTTCCAGATCATAAGGTACAGGTTGAAACGGCTGTTGGTCCACTTGATCTTTATCATATAAAAACTCTGTATATTCCTTCCATCTTTTCTTGATCTTCTCAGCATCATTCAACATAGAACCTTGAGCATCTTGTAACATTCCAATTCGAGGCTGGAACTTTTTCTTTAACTCTCGTAGCTTTAGGAAAGCTGATCTTGTTCTTCCTCTAATAGTTTCTGCTTCTATTTCCTTGCATGTGTCATTGTAGTACTTTTCCTTGTCCTATCTTGCTGCACGTTGGAAATCTCTGTTGAGTTCTGTGATTGTCTTTCTTTCTCCTCTGGCTTTAGCTTCTCTGCGTTTCTGGGCAATTCTCATCTGGGCAGCAGCAGAATGGGATAGTGTTGACGGCGGAGGATCACATTTCTGTGACAACGGCAACACCACCAAACTTAAACTGCGTGGAAGAAAGGCCCGGCAATCTACTTCTGTATCTTGCCATGAAAACCCAATGGACAGTTACAACAAAAAAAATTGTGCTGTAGTGCTGGAAGATGAGACCCCCAGGTTGGAAGGCACTCAACTAGCTACTGGGGAAGAGCTGAAGACTTTTCAGAGTAAAGCCAGCATTTATGAAGTGGTTGTATCAAAGCCCTCGGGACGTCTGACTGCTGATGTAGCTGTGCATGAAATGAGAGTCAGAAGCTGTAAAGATGTCTTACACATTGGAACATGGAACGTACGAAGCATGAACCAAGGGAAGTTGGAGGTGGTCAAGAATGAAATGGAACGTGTACAGCTTGATCTGTTGGGTGTCAGCGAACTGAAATGGACTGGCATCGGGCACTTTGCATCAGAAGATCACATGGTCTACTATGCTGGAAATGAAAGACAAAGAAGAAATGGTGTTGCATTTATAATAAAGAAGAAACTTACAAGAACTGTAATGAAATACAATGCAGTCAGCGAACGCTTAATCTCTATTCGTCTACGAGGAATGCCTATCAACACAACTATAATTCAAGTATATGCCCCAACAACAGCTGCAGAAGAGAATGAAATTGAAGAGTTCTATGAACAAGTACAAGCTGAAATTGACAGAACATGCAAACAGGATATCCTAATAGTCATGGGTGATTGGAACGCAAAGGTTGGCAACAAAGAAGAAGACAAAGTAGTTGGAAAATATGGACTTGGCAACAGAAATGAAGCTGGAGAAAGACTGATAGAATTCTGCAAGACCAACGATCTATTCATCTCGAACACCTTCTTCCTGCAACACAAGCGGCGACTGTACACATGGACTTCACCCAATGGATTGTATAAAAATCAAATTGACTACATCTGTGGAAGTCAACGATGGAAAAGCTCTATAACATCAACAAAGACAAAACCTGGAGCTGACTGTGGTACAGATCATCAACTACTAGTATGCAAACTCAAGCTAAAGCTGAAAAAGAGCAAATCACTCATGAATGCAGCAAAATATGACCTTGAGAATATACCACTGGAATTTAAAGACTGCCTGCAAAATCGATTTGCTGCTTTAGATACAAATGATAGAGTTCCAGAAGAGTTATGGAATGACATCAAGAAGGTTGTGTTGGAAGAAAGCGAGAAGTCTCTACAAAAGGTAAAAAAAAAAAACCGGCCAAAATGAATGACGGAAGAAACTCTGAAAATTGCCCTGAAAATACATCAAATAACTTTAAAGACCTTTACTTAATTTAAGCATCCCTACTCGCTTAGCAACTTTAAGTTATAACGCAACAGAACTAAGATACACATATAGTAGCAGTCCAGGAGTGTGATGGAGACTGTCCTGTCTTTTGCATAGAATGTCACATGTAAACTTATCTTCCAGATGGTCAAAGATTAAATGTGCACTCAATGCAAAGGGCTCTTGGTTCTCAGGGAATGCATCTACTTACTGCAGTCTGGAGTGGCAGACTTGAAAAAGCTGAGGCAGACAAAGAGATATAAAGAGAGACCCTTCAGGGTATAGTAGATCAGTTCTACCTTCCATCTAGCAGCCATTGTTCTACATGGGAGAATAAAAGTCATCTGGAAGGAGATCAACGCCTTGGTGTGGCGAAAAGTGATCCTGTAGCTAGGACCTGCCTTCCAACTGAAGTAGTATCCTCTTACACCAAGGATGTTTCTTCAGGGGTGCATGCTCAGGAGGGAAGTTAGGATAGCCGCTGTATTTTCAATTTGATCATTAGGAAGTATGGAACTAAGGATCACTTGTTAACTTGTCTGCATCATGTGAAGGTGGCAGACATCACATATCACCTAGATAGAATTTTAGACAGTCTTTGCTCAGCAGTCAGCTGTCATAGTAGGTGTGGATATCAATAACATATGAAGGCACAAGAGGGAGATTCTGGAAGCCAAATTTATCTTTTAGGTAGAGAGTTCAAATCCAAAACCACCAGGGTTTCATTCTCAGAAATGCTCCCCATCATATGCAAAGACTGCAGCACCCTAGAAGCAGATACTGTAGAGTTCTGCAGTCTCAATGCATGGATGAGAAGAAAGTGCAAAAAAAGAGGGATTTAGATATGTTAGGAACTGTTCAAAGTTTTGGGAGAGGGGATCATATTCTGAAAGGATGGATGCCACCTTAACCAAACTAGAATCAGACTGATGATGCTAACTTTTAAAAAGGAGATAGAGCAACTTTTAAACTGGAACATGGAGGAAAACAGTTATGCATGGTTTCAGGGTTTGAAGTAAGGTTTCTTAAAAAAATACTGGCAAAATGCTGAAGTTAGAATACCCCAACAGAGAGGTTATGGTAAAGTCTAAAATAGCCCAAGTAATTTAAATTATCAAGTAACCAGAGATATATGACTCAAATTGCTCCTAACAAGATTGGTTGTAAATGCAAATAAAAAACATATCTTAAATAAAGCATAGTTATTCACCTGTAACAGGTGATCTCCGGGAACAGCAGGAATCAGTCTTCACATATGGCTGATGTCGGTACAAACAGAGCCCACGTAGGAACGCTCCCCAGCAATCAATAAGAAAACTTTTGGGAGCACTGTACTGTGCCTGCGAGTCTGCTTTTCTGCCTTCCCAACTCCTCTCCTCAGTTGAATTTGTAGCTGAGAGGAAGAGAAAAAAAACAAACAAACCCTACAACTCTTAGGGGAAGAGGGCAAGTTGTCAAGACAGATTCCTGCTGTTCTCAGAGATCACCTATTGAGAAGGGATGAATCTCTCCTTCAAACACCATCTTGTCTCTCCTGATCTATGAGACTCTATTTTCTGTGCCAAAAGTCACGCTGTAAAACTGATACCAGAAGCGTGTGCAATGGAACAGCAAATCTTGCAAAATTTGTTTCAACCACAGACCAGAGGCCAGATGGGGCGCTACTCTCACACAGGGTATAAAGAAAACTGTCTGGATAGAACATTCCAGAGATAAGGAAACTGTTGAAGACACCTTTAAAAGATGAGCAGACATAGCAAACAGGAAGATTAGATAATGGGGAGCCAGGGTGTGTATAGGGAGATAGATAGTAAATTAGGGGATCAAATAGCTGAATGAGAGGGGGATTAAGAACATGTCAAGGCAAGGAAACTGATTTACAGGCTACAAACCACCAAGGACTTAGGCTCCATAGTTTGAGCACATATAAGAACATAAGAAGATAAGATATGCCATACTGGGCCAGACCAAGGTCCATCAAGCCCAGCATTCTGTTTCCAACAGTGGCCAATCTAGGTCATACGTACCT
Source organism: Ichthyophis bannanicus (assembly GCA_033557465.1). Classification (NCBI taxonomy): domain Eukaryota; kingdom Metazoa; phylum Chordata; class Amphibia; order Gymnophiona; family Ichthyophiidae; genus Ichthyophis; species Ichthyophis bannanicus. The sequence continues at coordinate 1,302,669,826 of CM066031.1, forward strand.
AGCAGTTTCCCCAAGGGACACAGGTTCCACAATGCTTGTACTGGTTCAAGCATTGATATCCTGGGTCCCTTCTTAATAATGGTTTATGGACCTTTCCTCCAGGAACTTGTCCAAACCTTTTTTAAACCCAGCTACACTAACAGCCTTTACTACATCCTCCGGCAACAAATTCCAGAGTTTGATTACACGTTGAGTGAAAAAATATTTTCTTTTATTAGTCTTAAATAGTTTACCCTGTAGCTTCATTGCATGTCCCCTAGTCTTTCCATATTCTGATAAGGTAAACAATCGATCTACATTTACCCGTTCCACTCCGTTCATTAATTTATAGACTTCTATCATATCTCCCCTCAGCCGTCTCTTCTCCAGGCTAAAGAGCCCCAACCTTTTTAGCCTTTCTTCATAGGAGTAGCCTTCCATCCCCTTTACCATTTTGGTGGCTCTTCTCTGAACCTTTTCTAAAATCGCTATATCCTTTTTAAGATACGGCGACCAGAATTGCACACAATATTCAAGGTGCGGTCTCACCATGGAACGATATAGAGGCATTATAATATCTTTTGTTTTATTTTCCATTCCTTTCCTTATCATACCTAGCATTCTATTTGCTCTCTTGGCCGCCGCTGCACACTGGGCCGAGTGTTTTAACAAGGTATCCACAATGACGCCTAAATCTTTTTCCTGGGTGGTGGTTCCTAATGTGGAACCTTGCATCGTGTAACCATAGTTTGGGTTGTTCTTCCCTAGGTGCATAACCTTGCACTTCTCCACATTAAATTTCATCTGCCATTTTGATGCCCAGTCTTCCAATTTATCAAGATCCTCTTGCAATTTTCCACAATCCTCCTGGGTTTTAACAACTTTAAATAGTTTTGTGTCATCTGCAAATTTGATAACCTCACTTGTTATTCCACTTTCCAGGTCATTTATGAATATGTCAAAAAGCAGCGGACCCAGCACAGATCCCTGGGGTACACCACTATTCACCTTTCTCCATTGGGAAAATTGGCCATTTAGCCCTACCCTCTGCTTTCTATCTTTTAACCAGTTCCTGATCCACAGTAGTACACTGCCTCCTATCCCATGACTCTTTAGTTTTGCCAAAAGTCTCTCATGAGGGACCTTGTCAAAGGCTTTCTGAAAGTCCAGATACACAATATCAACCGACTCACCTTTGTCCACCTGTTTATTCACTCCTTCAAAAAAACATAACAGATTAGTAAGACAAGATCTTCCTTGTCTAAAGCCATGTTGGCTGTCTCCCATTAGGTCGTGACTATCTACATGCTGAGTAATTTTATTCTTTATGATGGTTTCTACCATTTTTTCCCGGTACTGATGTCAGGCTCACTGGTCTGTAGTTTCCCGGATCACCCCTCGAACCCTTTTTAAAAATTGGTGTTACATTGGCGATCCTCCAATCCTCAGGTATTAGAGATGATTTTAATGATAGTTCACAGATTACTGATAGCAGGTCTGCAATCTCAAATTTCAGTTCTTTCAACACCCTTGGATGTATACCATCCGGCCCAGGTGATTTGCTACTCTTCAGTTTATCTAATAGTTGTAAGACATCTTCCCGATGTATCGATATTTCCTTCAATTCTTCTACACCTTTAAATACCACTTCAGTCATGGGTAACATCCCTACATCTTCCTCAGTAAAGACCGAAGCAAAGAATTCATTCAGTCTCTCCGCTATCGCCTTGTCGCCTCTTAGTGCTCCTTTAACCCCTTTATCATCTAATGGACCAACTGACTCTCTCACAGGTTTTTTGCTACGAATGTACTTGAAAAGGTCTTTATTTCGCGTTTTTGCTTCCGCAGCAAGCTTCTTCTCAAATTCTCTCTTTGCCTGCCTTATCAATGCCTTGCATTTGACTTGCCAGTGCTTGTGCTGTTTCCAGGTTTCATCGTTTGGCTCTTTTTTCCATTTCCTGAAAGATGCTTTTTTGGCAACAACAGCCTCTCTGACCTCACCTTTAAACCATGCTGGCAGTTTTTTGGACTTCCTTCCACTTTTCTTAAAGCGTGGAATACAGCTGGTCTGGGCTTCCAAGATAGTATTTTTCAACAACACCCAAGCTTGATGTACGTCTTTAACCTTTGCAACTGCTCCTTTTAGTTTTTTCTTAACTGTTTTCCTCATTTTATCATAGTCTCCCTTTCGAAAGTTAAAGGGTAGTACTGTGGATTTCCTTACTATCCCTCCTCCACTAATTAAATCAAAGGTGATCATGCTATGATCACTATTGCCAAGTGGCCCCAACACCCTTATCTCTTGCACTACATCTGGTGTTCCACTAAGGACTAGGTCTAATATTGCTTCCCCTCTGGTTGGTTCATGAACCAGCTGCTCCAAGAAGCAGTCATTTATTTCCTGTTGTGACACTGACCCAGTCGATGCCGGGGTAATTGAAATCACCCATTATTATTACTGCACTGTAACTTTTGCTAGCTTCCTTGATTTCTTTGAGCATTTCATCATCCATTTGTTCATTCTGGCCAGGCGGACGATAGTACACCCCCACTACCATCGCCTTCCCCTTTTTACATGGAATTTCAATCCATAGAGATTCTACAGCAAATTTTGTTTCTTGCAAAACTTTAATCCTTTCTGACTCAATGCCCTCTCTAACATAGAGCGCAACCCCTCCACCAATTTGGTCAGCTCTATCATTACGATATAGTTTGTACCCAGGTATCACAGTGTCCCACTGGTTGTCCTCCTTCCACCATGTCTCTGATATTCCAATCATATCTAACCTCTCGTTTAGTGCTATATATTCTAACTCTCCCATCTTGTTTTGTAGACTTCTAGCATTTGCATACAAGCATTTTAGAGACTGTATTTTATTCATATTAATTTGGCTATTGGTAGACATGGGTAATTTGGGATCTTTAAGTTCTGTCTGCTCCATACTCGAGGGCATTTGGGCTACTTTACTCTTTTTTGGAACCTCTCTGCTTTTTGTAGTATCCTTCAAGGATACATTCTTCCGAACCATGCGCTCTTGGGCGACTGTCGGCTTTCCCCTATTATCTAGTTTAAAAGCTGCTCTATATGAGTAACTGAAAGCTGTATACTGGGGCAGACAGTGACAGACATTCTAGATGCAAGTGGAGTCACCTTCTGTCCCATAGGACACACACTAGGTGGTGCTTAAGATTGACTATAACTGTAAATTGTGTGTATCAGATGTAAGTCAATGCTGAGCTTCTTTACTGCAGACCAACCAATAAATTAGATGCTTATGTTATCAATTCAATGTCCGGTGTCTAGTTGTGAAAGAGATAAAGATTTTATATGGTAAGACATTTAATGTTGGGGGGTACACGCAACACTATAACAGAAAGAAAAACCCTCAACACTATGCTATCTCCAGGAACAAGCAGGAATGCGGTCTTCACATAAAGGATTCACTAGCTCCCAGGTAGCAGACTGGCATGGCAGGGGGGGGGGGGGAGGAGGGAGAGCAGTGTGATCCCTGAGGCTAAAGGTCAGGGCCAAAGACTGTGAACATGATGTGTCTGGTTGGACTCAATTCCAGGAGGCTAAACCCCCTCTAATGATAGCTGATCTCTTGTAGGAGTCCAGGACAGAGGATAGGTGTTGAGATTAACTCCCAAAGAGGTGCTTTACAGCTTGGCCAAAGACAGCATCCCGACGGGATTCCCTGTCCAGACAATAATGTGCAGCAAAAGTATGGATGAAGAACCAAGTGACTGCCCAGCAGATCTCGTCGATGGATACTGAACAGAGGTTGGCTACGGAGGTTGCCATAGCCTGCACATTATGAGCAATAACTGAACCCTCCAGGGAGAGTCCTGTTTGTGCATAAACAAAAGAGATACAATCTGCTATCCAGCTGGATAGGGTATGTTTTGTCACCAGTAGACCAAGGTGACTGAGATCAAAGGAAATGAACAATTAGGGGATATTCTGTAAAACTTAGTTCTAGCCAAGTAGTAAGCAAGGGCTTGCTTACAGTCTAAGGTGTGTAGCGCTGCTTCAACCCGAGATACATGTGATCTCGGAAAGAAAGTCAGTAGGATTACTGACTAGTTCAGAAGGAAGGAGAAGACCACATTCAGGAGGAAGTGTGAATGGGTAAAGAGGACCACTTGGTCATGGTGGAACCGTGTATATGGCAGATCCACCACCAGAGCCTGCAGTTCGCTGATGCACAGAACTGATGTGATGGCGATGAAGATTACCTTTGAAGATAATAACTACAGCGAAATGGTGGCTAAAGGCTCAAAAGAAGGCTTTAGAAGTTGAGTTAGAAGGAGATCCCAGGCCATCGGAGGCGGCTTAGACAGCAGGAGACTCTGCATGAAGCATGCTACTAAGGGGTGTGAGGAGATAGGCTGCCTGCCCAGTGATTTGTGATAGGCCGTAATGGCACTATAGTGAACTCTGATTGAGATGGTCTTAAGACCTGTCCAGGACAAGTGGAGTAGATATTGTAAAAGAGATTCCACAGGGGAGGCAAAGGAGTCAATGCCCTTTGCGGAGCATCAGAGGGAAAACCTTCATCATTTGAAGGCATAAGATTGCCTGGTGGACTGCTTGCCTGATGCAAGCAGGATATCATTGACCTCCTGTGGCAGGTCGAGGTCAGAGAGCACTATCCCTTCAGCAGTCATACAGTGAGGTGAAGTGAGTGAAGATTAGGATGGAGAAGCATCCTTTGGACCTGGGAGAGGAGTTTGGGCACACATCAGAGTCTGAGAAGTTGAGTCTACTCAAGGTGAAGAAACAGAGGAAACCATGGCTGATGGGGCCAAAAAGGGGCTACGAGGATCATGGAGCCCTTGTTGGCCTGTAGCTTGAACAGCATTTTGGGTACCAAGGGGATAGGAGGAAATGCACAGAGCAGACTCTGTCCCCAATGGAGAAGGAAGGCGTCTGGGGCCTGTCAGTGCAGGAACAGAAGTCTGGAGCAAAAGAGTGGAAGCTGTGGGTTTTGCAGAGTGGCAGAAAGATCTATTAGTGGGGTACCCACATTTGGAAGATCCAAGCAGCTGTCTCTGATGTAGGGTCCACTCATGTGGATGAAGGATTTGGGGCTTAGCCTATACGCAAGTACATTGAGTTTGCCCAGCAGGTAGATCGCTCTGAGGTAAATGCAGTGTGCAATGGTAAAGAACCATAGGTGAGTGCTTCCTTGCATAGGGGATAGGATTCTGTTTCCCCCTGTTTGTTTCCATATAACATGGCAACCTGGTTGTCTGCTTAAGACCTGTTGCCCTGACAGTTGAGGTTGAAAAACACAAAAGGCATTTGTTAGAGCCCGTAGATCTAGGAGGTTGATCTGCAAAGCAAATTCCTGTTGTGTCCACAGTTCCTGTGTTGTTAGGTCATTCAGATGCACTCCCCAACCCAGCTTTTAGGCATCTGTTGTTAGGGTGCATTGAGATAGAGGCATCTGAAAAGTGGAGAATTCTACCACTGAAGAGACTTTGTTAGCTGAGGGGTGATGTGGATTTTGTCTCAAGACACCATTTTGCTTGTGTCCATTGAGAGGACAGAGTCCATTGGGCTTGACGCATGTGTAGTCGAGCATAGGGGATGACATGGACCATAGAGGCCATGTGTCCCAACATACAGAGCATTTCTCGAGATGTTATGCAGTTTTGCTGTTGCATTTGTTTCATCAGATATATGAGGTGGGCACAGTGATCTTGTAGAAAAAAAGCTTGGGCCCGTGGAGTGTCCAAGAATGCTCCAATGAACTCTAGCCACTGAGTTGGAGCAAGGTGAGATGTTCCCAGACGTTAGAGCATCGTGGTGCAATGGAGTGTTTTACCTCCTAAGGGGAGTCCCTCCGGATTAGCCAGTCATCTAAGTAAGGGAAGATGAAGACCCTCAAAGTGCAGAGATAGGCAGTGATTACTGCTATGAATTTTGTGAATACCCAGAGGCTAAGCCGAAGGGCAGGACCCGGTATTGGTAGTGGCTCCCCTGAAACATGAAGCACAGATACTGTCTGTGTTGAGGATGGATCAGTAAATGAATGCATGCCTCCTTGAGGTCTAGAGAACATAGCCAATCTGGCCTCTGGAGGTATGGAGGAAGAGTTCCCAGGAAAATCATTTTGACTTTTTCTTGGACCAGAAACTTGTTTAGGTCTCTGAGATCCAAGATTAGCCTGAAGCCTTCTGTTTTCTTTGGAATGAGAAAATATGGAGAGTAGAATCCCATCCTTTCTTGAGGAGGAGGAACTCTTTCTATGGCACCCTGGGACAACAGGTGGACACCTCCTCTCTTAAGAGTGCTTTGATGGGGATGGGTGGGATAGTCACCTGTGAAACTAGTAGGGGGTAAGGTCTCGAAGTGGAGATGATACCCCTTTTGGGCAATGTTGGGAGTCCGTTCTGATGTTATGAGGTGCCACCTGTGAGCATAGGTACAGAGTCTGCCTGCTATGTGGAGGGGTTGGAGACCCTCCAGAGGCAGAGTGGCAATGCTCTCTAGGAAGGAATAAAAAAACAGGTGAATGTTGTGTCTGAGCTGGTGGTTGAGGTTTGGGAGTCTTGGGCTTTTTGGGCTGGCAACGGCCCTGCTGCCTCTGCTGAGGCTGCTGAGGCTGGTAAGCAGCTGAAGGTGGGTAGGAAAGGAAATATCTCTTCTTCTTAGAATAGAAAGGATTCTTGGGAAGAGTCTTCCTTTCGGGGGGTTAGCTGTTTATCTGGAAAAGCATTTGAGGGCGAGATCATCTGTCTCAATCTCCCTGGCGTTTTCTCTCCAAACCTGTACCAAAAGGTGTTCTCCCATACATGGGATGTTGGCCAGCTTGTCTTGGACCCACTGTTCGAGATCTGATGCCTGTTGCCAGGCCATCCTCCGAGCCCCAGTGCAGACTGCTGAAGCTCTGCTGCTTGACTCAAAGGCATCAAAAGATGCCCTGATAAAAAATTTTGAAGTATTCTGACCTTATTTGATGAGGGTTAGGAATGCATTCTTCTTATCACCACAAAGCATTGGGGCAAATGTCTCCAGATCCCTGATGACATCTTTTAGAACCATGCCTATGTATATAACATGCAGGAGTTTATCATAGAGGCCTGCATGCATGCCTAAAAGCATTGACAGGCAAAGTCATTAAGTCTCTAATTGGAGGCATGGAAGAGTGATTTTTTGAACCTTTATTCGTCGCATCGTCGATTCCACCACCAGTGAGTAGTGTGGGAGCCGAGGCTTCTGGAAGCCTGGACAGTCTGGAACTCGGTACATGGTATCGAGCCTCTTGCTAATAGGTGGAACCGTGACAGGGGCCTCCCACAGGCAGAGAATAAGATATTGTAAGATGTGATACACCAGTAAAGTAGCCGTCTCCTTGGGCATGGGAGGATATTGGAGTATCTCCAATTTCTCTACCCTCAATTCCTGTTCTGAAGCTACTGTGATGGCTAGTTCTGCTGCCATGTCATGGATGAAGTCTTGGAAAGACATATCTTCTGGTGGGGACCTGCAATGCTCATGTGATGGGGACTGGTCTGAAGGGATGTCTGGAAGTTCTTGGGAATCCAGTGATCCCTCATCAGAATTAGAAGTGGAATCGGGATCTGACAAAAAGTCGAAGTATCATGGTCTTGTGTTTGATCTCAATGCTTGGTTGACATCAAGGGCCAATGCCAATACCGATGGCTCAAAGGCATCGGCATCAAGAGCCATGGCAGTCTTAGCAGGTTGGATACCGGTGGTATTGGTTGGTTCCAACAGAGGCATTGGCCTCGGGAGTTCTAATGATGCAGGCTCAAGGACCGGCATCGTGGACGATACACTTGGCTTTAGGCAGAGTGCCGTAGCCTGCACTGCTGGAGCTGTCGATACTGTCTGTACCGAGGCTGCCAGGAGTGTAGCCAAACTCCTCTCGAGAGCAGCATGCGCTGGTCCAGGGAGATGGCAGATATCTGGATGGAATCACCAACGGAGTTGAGCCAGAACATGGAATCGGTAGCTCTCCAGAGGTCGATTCCTCAGGAGCATCCCAGAGCCTCTCTTGTGCTTTAGTCCTGCTGCCAGGGCTACTTGGCTGGCCGGTCTGCATTGGAAGCACCCCTAGGGGAGTCTCGATGCTTATGTTGTGATTTACATCTGGTCTCAGTATTGGTTTTCGATGTTGATGCCTATGATTTCTTAGAAATCACAGACTTACTCATATGTTTAGACCTGGAAGAGACCTGAGGCCCAGGAGAGAAGGTCAATGTTCTTGATGATGTGGAAGCCACTGAAATCAAGTCCAGGGTGAAGAGGGATTCATACTGTCTGGCTCTGTTCTTTAGGCCTCTCTTAGTCATTTGTTGGCACAAAGTACAAGAGTTTGGTAAATGGTCAGGCCCCAAACATTTTAGACACCAGTCATGTTTATCCGTGACCGATATGGTACCGGCACATTTGGTACATTTTTTAAAATCACTAGTAGTTTATTCCATTTTAGAAAAAATATCCCACAGGATGGAAGGCCTGAAGGTCTAGTTAGCGGTTAATCCTCAGGAAAAGAAAAGAAAGAAATATAAAATTTTATGACTAAAAAATAAATTTATTAGGACCGGTGTCAATTCTGATGGAACCGGCATCGATGGAAAGGCAGAGCATGGTAGTACATGGTGCTGGCTCCATAGAAAATGAAAAACTGAGGAGTTCAGAAGGTGGGAAGGCACAGTAGAATGCTCCCAAAAGCTTTCCTATTGGATGCTGGGGAGCGTTCTCGTGCGGGCTCCATCGGTACCAATGTCACCCATATGTGAAGACTGCATTCCTGCTTGCTCCTGGGGATAGTCTGTAATACAAACGCAAATGGCTAAATAATTTGATTGGAGAGTTAGAATGGATAGCCTTAAATATAAATGCAGACATAAAAGACATATTAGAGCCTCCTCGAGCCCATGCAGGATTCAAATTGGCAAACTTCCCCCCCACCACAAGAAGGCCCGCACTGTCCAGCAGCCAAAGACAGCCCAAGTTGAACAAAAGGTAAGCAGGGAGGGGGAGGCAAATGGAGCCGCAACCACCCCTGGAACAGCCTGACAGCCTTATCCTCAGGTCGTGGGTCTAGATCCCCCTCCTGGGCCAGCACCTGGTTATTAGGCAGCTGCAGGGATGGGCCCCATGGCCTAAGGCATTAACCAAGGAAGCCAAACCCAGAGAAGGGGCCCCAAACCAACACTTCAACCTCTCCACACCATGATACCCACTCTCCTACCACATCTTTCCAGATAGCCCCCACCAAAACACAAAACACACAAAATTGGAATGAAAATATTGGTTGCAGCTTTATTAGATACATTAACCAACTTGCATTTATAACAGAAGAGGACATGGCTCAACAAACACAAAATTCCAACACACGCAACCGGATAAGCTGGCCACTACAATGTTATTAGCAAAGTGGTTCCTATTTTACCCCACACTGCGGTCCATTTCAGCCATGCTCCAGAATGCACAGAACTGACAGCATGGCCATATTACTAGCAAAGGTCTGGCCTCAACGGATCAAACCCCAAGCCAGGGGTTCCATCTAATCACGCTAATCATGCCCGGGCTAGGAGCACCTGATCCATGCCCAAGCATGTCGAGTTACCTTTTCAGCCACGCAACCACCACAGGTAACTACCACTGGCGCAGGAACGCTCTGCCTGTCCCTACTCCGCCCCCAACCAATATTAAAGCTGCAACCAGGGAGCAAGCCATACTGCATATCCCAAGGCCTCCTGCCAGTCATTAAAAAGTAAGACTTGACTCACAGGCAAGAGGTGAACCCCATCATGATCATAAAGGCTGTTGCAACCCTCTTCCATCCAAAGGGTGTTGCACCTGCACTCCCCCATGCTCACCAATCCACCATCCAATTTGACGGTTAATCTTTGTAACCCCTCGGGACCACCGCCTCTCAGACATGCATGCAGGCCTTGGAACAATGTCTGACCAAGCCAAAACTAACCCTGCAAACATGGCCAGTATAAATGCAAAGTCTCTCTTCACAGCCCGAATCAGCTGCTTGCAAGTCCAAGTTGATAACTCATTTCCTCCAAGATGGATTATGATCCCCAATGGACTCCTCCGTATCCAAGTATAGTGCTGCAAAAGTGTTGAGCTCAGTGCAAGGAATCTGGAAGAGAGAGACCAGCACCTATCAATAACTATCTTCAGAGGCAAATACATCCAGCAAAGGCACCTGAATACTAACACCCAATCTGCTGAATCACTGGACCTCCGAGACCAGCCACCGCTCCAATGAGGAAGGAATGTGATGCAAAACACCATGCATAACAACCTATGTGAGTCAATTCTTTTCTCAATATTGCCAAGAACTGGAAGCACGATAGTGGGCGAGAGTCTGCATGCTGGAAGAGCCAAACCCCACTCCTAGGCCATGTTGTTGTTAAGTGCCATCGAGTCAGTGTCTACTCATGGCGACCCTCTGGATAGTTGTCCTAAATTGTGTTCGGTCTTCAGTCAGGCAGTTCATTGTTGACAGACTGGTACCCGTAGCTGATGTTATTGTATCGATCCATCTCATTGCTGGCCTTCCTCTTTTGCGTTGACCTTCTATCTCGCCAAGCATGATGTCTTTAATGATTTCTCTCTTCGCATGATGTGTCCAAAGTATGAAAGTCAAAGTCTTGTCATCTGAGCTTCTAAAGAAAGCTTAGGTTTGATCTCTTCTAGTACTGACTGACTTCTTCTGGCAGTCCATGGTATACGCAGTATTCGCCGCCAGCACCATAATTCAAAGGCATCTATTTTCTTCCTGTCTATCTTTTTCACTGTCCAGTTTTCACATCCATATGATGTTATTGAAAATATCATGGCTTGAACAAGTCAAATCTTTTTATGGAGAGAGACATCTCTGCTCTTGAGAATCTTGTCTAGGTCTTTCATAGCCATTCTGCCAAGAGCAATGCGTCATCGGATTTCTTGACTGCTTGTTGCTTCTTTATTGATACGTGATCCAAGTAGGTTAAAGTTGTCCACAATTTCAATTTCTTCTCTTTCAACGATGAATTTTTTGATGATTTTGCCAGTTGTCATGATCTTTGTCTTCTTTACATTAAGGTGCAGGCCCATTTTGAGACTATGTTCTTTGATCGTGAGAAGCAAATGTTTCAGATCATCTTCACTTTAAGCCAGTAATGTGGTATCATCAGCACAGCGAAGGTTGTTGATGAGTCTTCCACCAATCTTCACACCTCTGTTGTCTTCATACAATCCTGCTTCTCTGATTATTTGTTCTGCATATAAATTAAACAGGTAGGGGGAAAGTATGCAGCCTTGTCTTACACTTTTGCTTATTTTAAACCATTCTGTTTCTCCTTGTTCCGTTCAAACTGTTGCTTCTTGAGCAATGTACAGATTGTGCAAGAGAATGATCAGGTGTTCTGGTATACCCATGCTTCTTAAAGTGGCCCAGAGTTTTTCATGGTTTGCACAGTCAAAAGCCTCGCTATAGTCGATAAAGCACAAATAGATATACTTTTGGTATTCTTTAGTCTTTTCAAGGATCCATCTCACATCCGCAATGATGTCACTCATTCCTCCCCCTTTCCTGAACCCTGCTTGCACTTCAGGTAGTTCTTGTTCCAGGTATGGTTGTAGTCTCTGTTTAATAATGAAAGACAAAGAAGAAATGGTGTTGCATTTATAAGTAATTTAACAGACATGCCACCAGGCAAGTCATGGAACCCGCCAACCTCTGTAGAACCACACAAAGCCCATGCTCCATTTGGTCTGTCACTGACCTAGGTATCAGGATCTGCAATCGACCATCCGTCAACTTGGCATGAGCCAATAGAATGCTGGAACTGGATGCTGCACAGGTGGAGCTAGGGACCAGTTCACTCATTCTGAATGTCCCCAAAAAAGTTAAACAAAATGCAGCACAAAATAATGCTACCTCAAAAAAGGAACTAGCCACTGCAGGCAAACCCTCACACTACATTACCAATATCTTGTGTGAGATTGGTTGCCATGCATCAGGGGGCATAGAGGAATTCCACTCCCAACCCGATAATAACCTCCATACTAGGAAAAGTGACAATGGACTACCCCAACTTGCAGCTTTCACAAAAAAAGGTGAAACCAGCCAAATGAGCTTTCACTGCTGCCCTGGAGAAGCCTTGGCCCTTCATCCCCACTATGTAGTGGCCAAATAGACACTCAAATAGACACTTGCCAGCATGCACCTCCACAAGGCGACCTCCACATAATGAAATCCCCTGCAGTAAGCAGCCCAAGTTGCTGACGCTCCTGACCCTCGAAGCAGACTTATCATCTCAGGTGACCAATGGTATCTCCATTGAATAATGGTCCAGAACTGTTGTACTTGTCATCTCTGCTGCTGGCACCAATGTCCTGAAGAAGGACCACTTGAAAGAGGACAGTGAGTCAGTGATATGGTTAATAAACCTGGAACATGCCGCATCCAAGCTGTAACACTGAAGCGCAAACAGGTAAGAACAAAGACCCACAATAATGCCGCTACCTTAAGACAACGCCCCGACTTTAAATTAATGACTTCAACTACCGAAGCATTATTGCACCAAAATAGCACATGCCGATCCTGCAAATGCTGCAGCCAAATCACCAGTGCAGCCACAATTGGGAAGCTTTCTAAGAATGTAAGATTACGGGTCAGACTCGAGTTTTGCCAATCCAGTGGCCACCCCAGAAATGGCATGAGTCGGTCACCTAGAAAAAACTGGCCCCACTGGTATCACTTGGCAAGCAAAATTGAGGGACCCAATCAAAGCTTGCATGTTTCAGTGTGACCTTCCAAACAGTCCTCACCAGAACCACTAATTCCCTCAGCTTCACCACCTTCTCCAGCAACCAGGCAACCATGAGAACAGTATCCAATTCTATGCCCAAGAAGGTCAATCGTGTCACCGGGCCTTTATCTTTATTAAACACTTGATATACCACCTTGCATCTTTCTTTGCAACTAAAAGAACACCAAACTCAGATGCCAAAGCTACAAAACACTCCAACAGCGCTCCGCATGTGCCAGAATGAGCCAACCCCACAAACAATAAATTGTCCAAATAATGGACCACGTTTGGCAAGCACGAATGCTTTACGAATGCCCAATGGAGAAAAGTGCTAAACATTTCAAAATAAGCTCAAGAAATGGTATACCCCATGGGCATACCCTTATCAAAGTAAAAACAACCTCCAAACTTGAATCCTAGTAGGTGGAATGCAGAAGGGTGAACTGGTAACAAATGAAATGCCGATTCAATATCAACCTTTGCCAGCAAAGCCCATTTTGCATACCAAGGACACAGCACAATCAAAGGATGCACAATGCACTGAACATAACTCTTTTGGTACATGATTGTTAACTGACCCACCCGGTGGGGGGGGGGGGGGGGAAGGGGGATATAGTGTGAATCAAACAGAATTTCATCTGCCATTTGGATACTCAGTCTTCCAAGGTCCTCTTGCAATTTCTCACAATCTGTATGATGTTTAACAACTTTGAATAATTTGCTATATTATACATATTTAATCACCTTGCTTATTATCATTGCTAAGCATGTTAAAATGCACCAGTTCTAACAAAAATTCTAGAGGTACTCCACTATTCACTGTCCTCCATTGAGAAAATTAACCATTTGGTCCTACATTGTTTTCTATCTTTCAACCAGTTTCTAATCCACAATAAGGCATTGCATCCTATGCCATAGCTTTTTAAATTTCATCTGGAGTCTCTCATGTGGGACTTTGTCACTTTCCTAAAGTCAAAAACCATTATATCAATTAGTTCATCTTTAATCACGCTTATTCATAGCCTACAAAAAATGGAGATTGGTGACGCAAAACTTCACCTGGCTAAATTCCTGATGACTTTGTCCCATTAATCCATATTTGTCCATGTGTTCGAAATTCTGTTCTTCGTAATGGTTCCCATCATTTTGCCTAGCACAGATGTTACGCTCACCAATCTGTAGTTTCCCTGATCATTCCTGGAGCCCTTTTTAGAAATTGACGTTACACGGACCACCCTCCAATCTTCTGGTACCACAGATGATTTCAATGATAGGCTAAACATTATTAATAGTAGACCTGAGTTCTTTCAACATTTTTGGGGGTATATCATCCGATCCATGTGATTTCCTGCTCTTTAGTTTGTCTATTTGTTCCACTTCGTCTTTCAGGTTCGCTGAAATTTGATTCAGCTCTCGTGAATCATCACTCTCAAATACACTTTCTGGCATAAGTGGCTTCTTCACATCTTCTTCAGTAAAGCCTGAAGCAAAGAATTCATTAAGTCTGTTAGCTATGGCCTTGTCCTCCTTGAGTGCCCCTTTTACTCCTTGATCATCTAAAGGTCTGACTGACCCTTTCCTGGCTTCTTGCTTTGATTGTACCTGAACGTTTTTGTGTTGTTTTGTGTCTATGTCAAGCTTCTTTACAAATTCTTTACAAATTCCTTTTTTGCATTCCTTATGAATGCCTTGTAGCTAACTTACCAGTGCTTATGCTATTCCTATTTTTTTTTAAATTTGGTTTCTTTTCCAATTTTTTGAAAGATTTGTTTGGCTTTAATAGCCTCTTCCACCTTACACTGTAACCATGTTAACTGTTGTTTGGCATTCCTTCTGCCTTTCTTAACACATGCAATACATCTGGGTCTGGGCTTCCTAAACTGTATTTGTAAATATTGCCCATGTCTGATATAAACTCTTGATCGTTCTTGCTGCTCCCTTTAGTTTTCTTCTAACCATTTTCCACATTTTATCATAGTCTCTCTTTTGAAAATTAAATGATGGCACAGCAAATTCCCTATGTGTACTCATTCCTGCTATTAAGTCAAATTTGATCATATTATGATCACTCGTGCCAAGGAGTACTTAAGTTCCTGCACCAAATCCTGTGTTCTACCAAGGACTAAGTCTAAAATATTTCCTTCTTCAGTTAGTTTCTGAAGACTTTGAAGAATCTTTCTCTAGAAGGAAAAATTGATCCTAAAATCTTTTCAATTGTATTTGAAACAAAAAGCTCTGAGGAGGTCAGCTGTAATATTAGACAACCAAAGGCTAAAAGAATTGTTCAAAAAGGATAAGGTAATAGATTCTTTGCCTTAATCCTTACTGAGGAGGATATTGGTGTCATGCCCGCAACCAGAGATCTTCTTTGACAATGATGCTTCCAAGCAACTAATCTAGAAGATATAATAGAGAAAATTGACAAAATAATGAGTAAAGTATCACCAGTCTGAAAGAACTCACACAAGAAATTGTTTAGCTCTTACTAGTAATCCGTAATCTACAATTCAAAATAGCAATAGTATGTGAGGAATGGAGAGTGGCCAGTGTAATGCCGGCTTTAAAAAGGGCTCCAGGAGACATCCAAGAAACTAGAATCCGATGAGCCCAATGTGAGTAAATGGTAGAATTTATTCTAAGAAACAAAATTACTGACCATATAGATGGACATGGCTTAATGAGACTGAGTCAGCATAGGTTTAGCAAAGAGAAGTCTTGTTCTATCAAGACTCTGATTTTCTTCCTCACCTGAATATACCTGAAGAATGTTTTGTCGCCACACTTCACATCTTTAGCCATCTTTTCTTCTGCCTTTGATTTTGCTATCCATATTTCTCTTTTTGTCTCTTTTAATTTGATCCTGTATTCCTTTCTGTGTTCCTCTGTTTGCAAGCTTCTGAATTTTGTGAAAGCTGTGTTTTTGGCCTTTATTTGAGCAGCCACTTCTTTGGAGAACCAAATAGGTTTCCTTTTCCTCTTGTTTTTGTTTACTTTCCTTAAATATGTATTTGTTGCCCCTTTTATTGCCATCTTTAGTTTAACCCATTGCAATTCCACTTCCCTTATCCCCTCCCACCCTGCCAATTCCTTCTTCAGGTACTTGGCCATTTTACTGAAGTAAGTTTTTGAAGTCTAGGACATTGAGCTTGCTATGACTGGACTGAGCCTTGGCTTTTATCTCAAACCACACTGTGTGAAGATCGCTGCTGCTCACAGAGGTACCCACCCAGACATTCGACAAGCTATCTCCATTGGTGAGCACTAAATCTAGCATTGAGCTTTCCCTGGTTGGTTCCATCACCATTTGTCTAAGTAACGCATCTTGGAAAGCATCCACAATTTTTTTTACTTGTTTCCAGATTTGAAGAAGGAATACTCCAATCTACATCGGGTAGATTAAAGTCACCCAATAAGATCACTTCCCCCTTTGTGGCTATCTCTGCAATATCTATAATCAATTCGCTATTTCTTCGGTTTGAGTCGGAGGCCTGTAGACCACACCAGTATGGACAACAGTGCCATCTCCTTTTTCCAACACAATCCATAGTGCTTCTTCTTTTCCCCACATCCCCTGCATTTCAGTAGCTTTAATATTGCTTTTGACATATAGGGCTACTTCTCCTCCTTTTCTACATTCTCTACCTCTTCTGAATAGATTATAGCTAGCTATGGCTATATCCCATTCATGCAACTTGTTAAACCACGTTTCTGTAATGGCCACAATGTCCAAGTCCATTTCCACCATTAGGGCTTCCAGGTCAGACTTGTTGGCTAGACTTCGAGCATTTGTGCTCATTGCTTTCCAGCATTTGTTAACTGGCTTGCCTGTATTTTGCACTGATTTTGTTCTACACACCTCTTCCCACTTGTCATTGATGTGTGGTTTAAAAGTGTTTCTGTTTTCAATGTTATTCTGCTTTTGCCAGGAGTGACATTCAGAACTTATCCTACTACTACTACTATTCATCACTTATAGAGCACCACGCACGCAGCGCTGTACAGCTAACCAACAAGAGTTAGCCAGAATACAAGAGACAGTCCCTGCCCATTAGAGTCATGCTCATCGGAGCTTAAAATCTAGTGAGAACATTACAGAGCATAGGTCAGAATAGTGCAAGGCACAATATGGTCAATACGTTATGGTCGTGAGAGTTGACGGGGGTTAAGACAGAATAAGGATAGAAGTCAGGATCTGAAAGTGACAGTGAAGAGATGAGTCTTCAACCTGGATTTGAAGAGGGCCAGGGAGGGTGCCTGGCGTATAGACACAGGTAGGCTGTTCCAGGCGTGAGGTGTAGCAAGGTGAAAGGAGCGAAGTCGGGAGTTAGCGGTACGGGTGAACAGCATAGATAGAAGTAATTTTCTTGCGGAATGCAGGTTCCGAGAAGGGATGTAGGGAGAGATCAGAGATGAGAGGTATGGAGGGGCCGCAGAGTGAATGCATTTATAGGTCAGTAGGCGAAGTTTGAATTGGATGTGGAACTGGACAGGGAGCCAGTGAAGCGACTTGAGAAGAGGAGTAATGTGGGTGTGACGAGACTGGCAGAAGATTAGTCGAGCCGCGTGATTTTGTATAGATTGAAGGGGGAGGAGGTGGCTGATGGGGAGACCAGCAAGGATTAGCGTTTTGATGGTGTATTCAGAGAGGAAATAGTAATTAGATCTTACCTGCTAATTAGTGTTCCTGAAGGAACGACAGTCCAGTCCCTTTACTTCTGGGTTGCGCAACCCTTCCAGCAGCTTGGAGGCTGAGCCCAACCTTTTTGGGGATGGAGCGGTATAAATACCACTGGGACCACCCCCATCTCCAGTATTCGAATGAAAAAGCAGATATAACACAACTTTCGTGAACAACCTATATAATAACACATCTCAAGTAAAATTAACCACCAACATATGGCAAACTTATTATATGTTTTTTTTTTTTTTTTTTTTAATGGTATAGGAAGGGATATGAGGAATGGCCCCGGGCGGAGGGAGGGTTGCCCGAGCTTGCCGAAGCTGGCCTGCTTTCGTTCTGATGTTTCTCTATAAACCATAAATCTTAACTTTAGCCAGAACCGGGAGGGATCAGGGACTGGACTGTCGTTCCTTCAGGAACACTAATTAGCAGGTAAGATCTAATTACTATTTCCTTATCGTCACTCCAGTCCAGTCCCTTTACTTCTGGGATGTACCAGAGCAGTTCAACCCTGGGTGGGGTCCGGCATACCGGAACGAAGAACCGCTAGGCCAAAACGAGCGTCTGCAGCACTCTGAACGTCCAACCTATAGTGTTTGGAGAAGGTATGGAGCGAGGACCAAGTCGCTGCCCTACATATATCCAGTGGCGGAACTAGGCTGAACTCCGCCCAAGAGGTAGCCTGAGCCCTAGTGGAATGCGCACGCAGGCCCACGGGAACCTGCTTCCCTTTCAGAATATAGGCAGAAGCAATTGTCTCCCTGATCCACCTCGAGATGGAGGCCTTGGCCGCCGCCTCCCCTTTGTGTGGACCCCCAAACTGAATGAATAGTCGTTCGGACTTTCGGAAGGGCGCTGTGCGAGAGAGGTATTGCTTCAGAGTCCTCCTGATGTCTAGGAGTCGAAGTTTGCTATCCCCGACTCCCAGGCCCTCCGCTGCGAAGGCCGGGAGGGTAACTGTCTGGTTCACATGAAAGGGAGAGATAACTTTGGGCAAGAAGGAGGGAACCGTGCGCAGAACAACTTTGTCCTTGAGGAGGGACAGAAAGGGGGGCTGGGAGGACAGCGCCTGTAGTTCCGAGATCCTCCTGGCCGAACAGATGGCGATCAGGAAAACCGTCTTTAGGGTCAAATCCTTTAAGGAGGCCTCCTTCAATGGCTCAAAGGGATTCCCGACCAAGGCATTTAGTACTAGGTTAAGATCCCAAGGAGGGATGATCGACCTCCGCTGGGGGCGTAGCCGTCTGACTGCCCTTAAGAACCTCGAGACGTCCACGTGGGCCCCTAGGGGCTTCCCCCGGACCTTGCCTCTGTAGCAAGCGATGGAGGCGAGCTGAACCCTTAAGGAGCTGTGAGCCAGCCCCTTGTCAAACCCTGCCTGCAGGAATTCCAGGACCTCCGGGACTGAGGCCGAAAGTGGTCTCTTTTGACGCTCTGCACACCATGCCTCGAAGATTCGCCACACTCTTACGTAAGATAGGCAGGTCGAGCGTGTCTTGGACTGTAACAGAGTCGAGACTACTGCCCCTGAGTAACCCCGTTTCAGGAGCCGCGCCCTTTCAACAGCCAAGCCGTAAGCGAGAACCGATCCACCTGTGGCATCCGTACCGGACCTTGTCTTAGCAGATCCCTTTTGCAAGGGAGCCGCCAAGGATGGTCGGCGATCATCCTCACCAGATCCGCATACCAGGGTCGGCGAGGCCAGTCCGGGGCTATGAGGATTACCCAGCCTCGGTGGGACTCCACCCGCTGGAGGACCTTTCCGATCAGAGCCCAAGGAGGAAATACATAGAGAAGACCCTCCGAAGGCCACTTTTGAGATAGGGCGTCTAGGCCCTCGGACATTCTTTCCCTCCGTCGACTGAAGAATCTGTCCACCTTGGCTGATGAGAACCGTGCCATGAGGTCCATGACTGGTAGTCCCCATCGAGCTACTATTTGATTGAAGGTTTCCTGATCCAGTTCCCACTCCCCGTGGTCTATTCTGCACCTGCTGAGGAAATCGGCTGTGACATTGTCCGTGCCCGCCACGTGCTGAGCAGATAGCGCCTGCAGATGGACTTCCGCCCACTGGAAGAGGGCGGCTGCCTCCTTCTCGAGGGCGGGGCTGCTGGTGCCCCCCTGGTGAGTGATGTAGGCCACCGCGGTGACATTGTCTGAGAGCACGCGAATTGCCCTTCCCTGTACTAAGGCCTCGATAGCTTTGAGCGCTAGGGTGACGGCCCGCAATTCCAGTCTGTTGATGGGCCATTGCGCTTCCAACGGTGTCCAGCGACCCTGGACATACTGGTCCCCGCAGTGTGCTCCCCAGCCTGACAGGCTGGCATCCGTCATCAATAGTAACCACTGTGGGGGTTCGAGAGGCATCCCGCGGTCCAGGTTCCTCGGGCACCTCCACCAGTGGAGTGCCTGTTTGGTCCGCGGCGCGCAAGGTAACTGCAGAGAGAGAGGATGATGTTGGGGAGACCATCGACGTAACAGTGAGCGCTGCAATGGCCGCATGTGGGCCCTGGCCCATGGTACTACCTCTATTGCCGCCGCCATGGTTCCCAGGAGCTGGAGATAATGCCACGCCGAGGGGCTTCGTCTGGCTAGAAACTGTGAGACTAGAAGTCTTAGCTCCCTTGATCTTGTTCGTGACAAGAACACCCTGCCGCTGTTGGTGTCGAATCTTGCCCCGAGGTACTCGAGTTCCTGGGAGGGAATCAGCCTGCTCTTTGCTCGATTGATGACCCACCCCAAGTCCTCTAAAACCTGGATCACTCTGGTCGTTGTCGAGCGACTTTCCTCTTCGGACTTTGCCCGGATCAGCCAATCGTCTAAGTAAGGGTGAACTAATATTCCCTCCTTCCGAAGGAAGGCCGCCACTACCACCATTATCTTGGTGAATGTCCTGGGGGCCGTAGCTAGGCCGAAGGGCAGAGCCTGGAATTGAAAGTGGCCTTCTGGTCCCGCTAATCTCAGGAACTGTTGGTGGGACTTCCTGACCGGGATGTGCAGGTAGGCTTCTGTCAAATCGAGGGATGTTAGGAACTCCCCTCCCCTCACGGCTGCTATGACAGAACGTAGAGTCTCCATCCGGAAGTGTGGCACCCTGAGGCAGCGATTGACCTGTTTTAGGTCCAGGATCGGTCGAAAGGAGTCTTCTTTCTTTGGTACCACGAAGTAAATCGAGTAAGTACCGACCCGAGCCGCGCTGGTTTGGTGGGACCGGGATCACGGCCCCGAGCGCTAGTAGGTGCGCGAGAGTTGCCTCTACCGCCGCCCTCTTTGAGGAGGAGCCGCAGGGAGAACGGACAAAGGCCGGAGGTATTTGTTCTGCAAATTCGAGGGCATAGCCTTCTCTGATCACCTCTAGAACCCATTGATCGGACGTGACTCGGGACCAGGCGGGAAGAAAGAGTCTCAAGCGACCGCCTATCTGGCGCCTTCCCTCCTGGACCCCCGTCATCTCATTGTTGTTTTCTGGGACCCGAGAAGGAGGATGAGGAGGAGGAGGATCCAAAACCTCGGCCAGCTCCTCGGAATCCTCTGAAACCTTGTCCCTTTGGGGAAAAACGGCCCTTGGGAAAGGGTGCTGACCTGGCTGGACGAAACCTCCGGGGGTCCCTAGGCTGGGTACGCAATGGTGGCAGAGAACGCCCCTGTTTTTGCCTGTCTTCCGGAAGCCTGCCTCCCTTTGACTCCCCCAAGTCCTTTACTAACTTTTCCAAATCCTCGCCAAATAACAGTTTCCCCTTAAAGGGAAGTCGACTCAGGCGCGCCTTAGAGGAGGCATCCGCTGCCCAATTCCGCAGCCACAGATACCGCCTAGCCGCCACCACCGAGGCCATGTTCTTGGCTAGGCTTCTGATGAGGTCATACTGACTATCCGCCAAATAGGCTGCTCCGGATTCCAGCCTAGCCGAGTTGGACTGTGTTTCGGCCGCTGATCCTTCGGTTGTCTGGATCTGTTGCGCCCACCTTAAACAGGCCCGAGCGACCCAGGCTCCTGAGACGGAGGCCTGCAAGGCGAGAGCGCTTATGTCAAAGGCTTGTTTCAGGAGTGTGTCCAACTTCCTATCTTGAGCGTCTCTCAAGGCCGTGGCGCCCTCAACTGGGATAGTAGTCTTCTTGGTGACCGCTGAAACCGCTGCATCCACCCTGGGGGACTTCAGCAGTTCTTTGTCTGTCTCTGGGAGAGGGTAGAGTCGAGCCATGGTTCGTACCCCTCTCAACCCTGATTCTGGTTGATCCCACTCCTCCTGTATCATCTGACGTACTACCCTGTGTACAGGGAAAACTTTCTGGGACTTTCTGATGGCCTGAATTAAGGGGTCCTCTAATGCCTCGTCCTCTGCTGGGGAGTCTGAGGCTACATTGAGGGCTTTCAGGGACTCATTGATTAAAGAAGGGAGCTCTTCCCGGCGAAAAACTCTGACAATGCGAGCATGATCCTCCTCCGGGATCTCCCCTTCTTCCAGCTCCTCCTCTTCCTCCTCTAAGTCCCTTTCCGAGCCTTCCTCCTCTGGAGTGCCCTGCGAAAGGGGTGGGAGGATCTCCTCACTCATCAGTCTGGAGCGTTTGGCGGGGATCCCTGAATCCTGACCGCCTGCTCTCATAGGTCTGGGTAACCTGGCTTCTGCTGGCGAACCTGCATCCCTTGGTGCCAGCCCCTGCTTGCGCATGCAGTAAGCTTGGTGGAGTAGGAGGATAAAATCGGGGGAGAAGAGGTCACCACCGGCCCCCCCATCCGCTGTGGAACGAAGCAGAGGGGGTGCGAGGACTTCTGAACTAGCAGCCGGAGGTAATTGGGTCCCCACCTCCGTCTCCAGGGAGTCCCCCGGTCCCTGCGGTACTTGGGGCAAAGACAAGTTGATTTCCTGCTCTACGGAGGTAGAAACTGCAGCACAAGCTTTGCAGATTCCTGACTCTGAAGAGGTACCTCTCCGTGTGCCACAGGATGGGCACTTTGTCTTGGTAGCCATGCTCTACCAGGGCTCAAAGAAAGCTTAATTGGCAAGTGGCCTGCTCTCCGGGCTATGCAAGATTACCTAAAGAAGCCAACACCAAAAGGCAACTAAAAGGCAAACCAAAGATGCGAACAAACAAACCCCGATCCGCTGAGTAAAATTGATCTGGGGAAACAAAAACAGCTAAGCCCGTGCTGACCCTTCCCCAACTAAGGCCAGCAGAACCGGGAGCTAAGAAGACCTTGCCGTAGAAAAAACGATGCACAGCAGATGAATGGATTGCAAATAAAATACCAAAACGTGATATAGAAAAAGAATAAAAAACTGGCCGCCAAGGCTAATACTTGCTGTTTGAAGCGCTGAAGAGGTTTAGAAATCAGGTCCCGTTCAGCGATTCCTCTCCGTTGGCTCAACACGTGGTAGGCCGCGACCACGTGGAGCCCTGAACGGAGGATCGCGCTCCAGCCCGCTGCCTTGTGCCTAGACTGTTACCGCTGCGGAGGGAGAGACGTGCTCGCGCCGCCCTCAGCTTGGTATGCCCCGGCGTCCTCCGGAAGCCCGACGGCTTGATTTCGCGGCTCCGGGAATGTCCACCGCACCCCGCTGCTCTGGGGGGGGGGCGGGGGAGCGTCTGGGCTCACTCGCGTTGCTGCCTCCAGCGCTCAGCCACCGCAGGGGCTTCGGCGCGAGGCAGAGCAGCTCCTGAAGAAAAAGGTGCAAAGGACTCCGGCAGGTAAGGAGAGCTTCTACCACCCTGCAGCAGGCAGCTCAGGCATCCGCTCCGGTCCCCGGCCCGGCCGGGGGAGGGAGGAGAGAGATTGCAATCAAATTTAAAGGAGCAGGCAAGAAATAAAAGAAAACTCAAAAGAAAACCAGCTTTCTTAACTAAATAAAGGAAATAAAGACTAAATAACTTGGTTAAAATATTAAATTAGGAGAAGGAAGGACTCCAGTAAGCCCAAGGCTTACGGAACCCTCCAGCTGCTTGGAGGCTGAGAATACTGGAGATGGGGGTGGTCCCAGTGGTATTTATACCGCTCCATCCCCAAAAAGGTTGGGCTCAGCCTCCAAGCTGCTGGAAGGGTTGCGCAACCCAGAAGTAAAGGGACTGGACTGGAGTGACGATAAGGAAAGTGCGGATTTTGCCAATATTGAAGAGGAAGAAACGGCAGGTCTTAGCTACATGCTGGATATGTGCGGAGAAGGAGAGAGAGGTGTCAAAGATAACCCCTAGGTTGCAGGCCGAGGGAACAGGAAGGATAGTAGCTCCATCCACATAGACTGAGAAAGGGGGAAGAGGAGGGGAGGAATTGGGGGAAAGATAAGGAGTTCAGTCTTAGCCATGTTCAGTTTCAATCAGCGAAGAGACATTCAGGCAGCGATGTCGGAGAGGCAGGCAGAGATCTTGGACTGGGTTGCTGGAGAAATAGTAGGTGTAGAGAGATAGATTTGGGAGTCATCGGCATAAAGATAGTACTGAAAACCGTCGGAGGAGATAAGCGCACCAAGGGCTTGGGTGTAGAGAGAGAAAAGGAGGGGGCCCAAGACTGATCCTTGGAGTATACCTATGTGGAGCGGGGTAGGGGAGGAGGAGCTGCCGCCACCAGAGCATACACTGAATGAGAGATGGGAGATGTAGGAAGAGAACCAGGACAGTACCAGGTCCTTGAAGCCAAGGGAGGAGAGGGTGGTGAGGAGAAGAGTGTGGTCAACTGTGTCAAAGGCAGCGGAGAGGTCAAGAAGAATGAGGATAGAGTAGAGGCCCTTAGATTTAGCCAGGAATAGGTCATTGGAGACTCTTGCGAGAGCCATTTCAGTGGAATGTAAGGGACAGAAGCCAGATTGTAGTGGGTCCAGGAGGGCCTGGGAAGTGAGGAAGTAGAGGCAACGGCAGTGGACTGCACATTCTAGTAGTTTGGATATGAAGGGAAGGAGGGAGATGGGTCAATAATTAGAAGGGCATGTGGGATCAAGTGAGGGTTTCTTGAGGAGAGGTGTGACAACAGCATGTCTGAAGTCAACAGGGACAGTTGCAGTAGAGAGTGAAAGGTTGAGGATATGAGAGATGGTGGGTACAATGGTGGAGGAGATGGGGTGTAGGAGATGGGTGGGGATAGGGTCAGATGAACATGTGGTGGGTTTGGAGGAGGTAAGAAGGAGTGCAGTTTCTTCTTCAGAGATCGGAGGGAAGGAGGAGAGGGTGGCAGAGGAAATACGTATGGGGGGAGAATTGGGACGAGGGAGGTAGATGAGG
The DNA here is from genome assembly GCA_033557465.1 of Ichthyophis bannanicus. Taxonomy (NCBI): domain Eukaryota; kingdom Metazoa; phylum Chordata; class Amphibia; order Gymnophiona; family Ichthyophiidae; genus Ichthyophis; species Ichthyophis bannanicus. The sequence continues at coordinate 1,302,694,490 of CM066031.1, forward strand.
GGATGGGGAATTGGAGGGTAATCTTGTGGATCTTATCGTGGAAGTAGTCGGCTAGGGATTGGGCAGAAAGGGAGGGCGTGACCGGGGGCGGGGGGACTTTGAGGAGAGAATTGAGGGTATTAAAGAGACGACGAGAATCAGAAGCCAGGGAGTTGGTCAGGTGGATGTAGTAGTCTTGTTTGGCAAGTGCTATGGCTGACTAGAAGGAGCCAAGTATGAATTTGAAATGTAGAAGGTCCTCCGGGGAGCGGGATTTGCGCCAAGCACGCTCGGTGGAATGTGCACAGGTGCATAGATAACGGGTTGTGGGCGAAAGCCAGGGTTGGGGAGTAGATCGTTTGACTGGATGTGGGGTGGGTGGGACAAGAGTTTCAAGGGCTGAGGAGAGTATAGCACTGTAGGAAGATAGTGCCTCATTGACGGACTTGGAGGATATAATAGAGGAGAGAGATGGAGAAATGGTGGAAGAGAGAGTCAGGGGATCAATATTATGGAGGTTTCTAAATAGGTCAGACGAGACAGGACGAGGTTGAGATGGCAGAAGTTGAAGAGTAAAGGTTAAAAGGTGATGGTCAGATGAGGTAAGGATTGAGTTGCGAAAGTCTGAGGGAGCGGAATTGGAGAAGAGTATTAGGTCAAGGCAGTGGCCATGTATGTGGGTGGGGGCAGTGGAGCAGAGTTGGAGGTTGTAAGAGGAGATGAGGGCAAGGAATTTTGAGGCGTGGAGGTCGGAGGGGTTGTCGATGTGAATGTTGAAGTCGCCAAGAATAAGAGTGGGGGAAGAGGGATCCAGAAAGGTGGAGAGCCAGGAGTCAAAGTCGGTGAGGAAGGTTGATTGGGGTTTGTTGGGTGGGCGATAAATAACGGCAACACGGAGGGGAAGTGGTAGGATGAGGCGAATGGAGTGGACTTCAAAGGAGAGGGGGGAGGGTGACTGAGGTAGCAGGAGAGGTTGGAATTGGCAGGAGGGAGAAAGTAGGAGACCAACACCACCACCACGACCAGTAGATCGAGATGTATGGGAGAACTGGTAACCCCCATAGCAGAGAGAAGCAATGGACACGGTGTCATCTGGGGGGATCCAGGTCTCAGTCAGGGCGAGAAGGTGTAGGGAATTTGAGATAAAGAGATCATGGGTAAAAGGAAGTTTGTTAGTGACTGAGCATGTGTTCCATAGGGCACATGAGAAAGGGAGAGTGGAGGGAGGAAGGAGAGGGATGTGGATAAGGTTAGATAAGTTACGTGAGGATTTCTTATCAGAGTAATGTGAGGGTTTATTCCTAGAGAAGTGCAGAGATTTAGAGGGAACAGGATGTGGGTGGATATGTTTGGATGTGTGTGCCCTGCAAGAGGGACTTGAGAGAAGGGAAATGGGGGGTATCAGTTAGGTTATGTGAGGATTTCTTTTTGGAGATAAGGTTGGGGTTGATATCTCTGTATGAGAGATTGGGGGATGAGTGAGGGTGGAAGAGGGGAGGAGTGGGATGTAGATGAGATTAGATAAGGTATGTGAGGAACTCTTGTTAGTGTGAGAAGGAAATCGAGGGGGGTTTGGGTTAGGGTTGATGTTGCCTGAGGAGAGAAGGAGAAGGAGCAGTAGAGAGCATGGTAAAGCGAAGAAGGTATGGCAGAAGCAAGGGTGGGGTTGCCTTAGAGAGAGAGGGGTTGGTTGAATGCGGGGGATGGTGTGCTGAAGATCAAGAGGAAATGCTAGGTGAGGGGAGAGAATGGAGGGTGAAGTGAGGAGGGTAGGGGGGTAAGGGGAAGAGGAGGGGGGTGTTGGTAGCAGGGGAGGCAGTTGGGGAGGATGAGGAGGACAATGTGATGTGGGGCCATGGTAATGGGCAACAAGTTCTGTGCAAGAACAGGGTAGCAGTTCTATGCAAACACTGGGAAACAGTACTACGCAGGCAGTGGGTAGCAGTTCTATGCAAGCACTGGGTAGCAGTTCTATGCAGGCAATGGGTGGCAGTTCTGTGCAGACAATGGGTATCAGTTCTATGCAAACACTTGGTAGCAATTCAAAGCAACACTGGGTAACAGATCTATGCAAATACTGGGTAACAGTACTACACAGGCAATGGGTAGCAGTTCTGTGCAAACACTTGGTAGCAGTTCAAAGCAACACTGGGCAGCAGTTTTATGCAGGCAATGGGTAACAGTTTTATGCAGGCAATGGGTAGCAGTTCTATGCAGGCAATGGGTAGCAGTTCTATGCAGGCAATGGTAGCAGTTCTATGCAGGCAATGGGTAGTAGTTCTATGCAGGCAATGGGCAACAGTTCTATGCAAACACTGGGTAGCAGTTCAAAGCAACACTGGGTAGTGCCCCATCCCTCACCCCCTTTCTCTAGTTTAAATGCCTGTCCACATACTGCCTGAATTTTTCACTCAGGATCCTTTTCCCTGCGACGGAGAAATATAGTCTATCAGCACAGTATAGCCTCTTGTTGATCTGTTTCCCCAGTTGTCTATAAATCTAAATCCTTCTTGTTTGCACCAGGTCTGGAACCATGTATTAAAGTTGTTTGTGCGATGCAGCCTTTCTGTCCCCTTACCAAGAACAGGTAGAACTTCTGAGAATGCTACAGTGTTAACAATGGGCTTGAGTTTCTCTCCCACAGTCTGGAAGTCCCTTTGAACTGCAGAGGTACTGTTTCTAGTCAAGTCATTTGTACCCAAGTGGATAACAACATCAATTTTGGAGTGCTCACTTTCTGCACTAACTACACCAACAATTTGGTTTGTATTCCTGCTGGCTGAAGAGCCTGGGAGGCATTCGACTATCTTCTCTCCTTTAAACTGTGTTCCCAAGTTGGTGCCTCTGATAATGGAATCTCCAAGTAGTAGTAACATAGAAACATAATGACAGAAAAAGACCACATGGCCTATCTAGTCTGTCCTTCCATATCAACAACTACAACAGTCCCCTTTTTACCTTTAGAGATCTCTGTGTTTGTCCCATGCTTTTTTGAATTCAGTTACTGTCCTCATCTCTACCACCTCCACTGGGAGACTATTCCATGGATCCACTACTCTTTCCGTAAAGAAATATTTCCGCATATCACTTCTGAACCTATCTCCCTTCACCCTCATACCCTCATCCCATGTCCCCTCGTAGCAGAACTTGCTTTCAATTGAAAGAGGCTCTCTCCCTGAACATTTATGCCATGGAGGTATTTAAACATCTCAATTATATCACCTCTATCCTGCCTTTCCTCTAAGGTGAACATATTAAGATCCTTCAGTCTGTCATCATATGTTTTATAATGAAGCCCACTAATCATTTTAGTAGCCACCTTCTGCACCGACTCCATCCTGTTCACATCCTTTTGAAGGTGCGGTCTCCAGAATTGCACACTAGTAGTTGTTTTCTGTTTCGTGATTTTTTTCTTCATATTTGGTGCAGCTTTTACTACATTCTCCAGTAACAAATTCCAGAGTTTGATTATGTGTTGACTGAAAAAATTATTTTATCTTATTAGTCCTAAACTGGTTACACTATAGCTTCATTGCATGTCCCCTAGTCTTTCTACTTTTTGATGGCATAAACAATCTATCTACATTTACCCGTTCCACTCCATTCATTAATTTATAGACCTCTATCACATCTCCCCTCAGCAATCTCTTTTCCAGGTTGAAGAGCCCTAACCTTTTAAGCCTCTCCTCATAGGGGATATTTCCATCCCCTTTACCAGACAGAGCACAAGTGGGCCACTGACACAGTCATGGTTCTGACATATTGAGCCGTGTCTAGAGAAATCATACTTAACTTTTTCTTGGGCAAATTTTTGTTCAGATCATAACATAAGAAATGTCATACTGGATCAGAGGTCCATCAAGCCCAGTATACTGTCTCTAAAAGTGACCAATTGAGGTTACAAGTATCCCCCCTTCCTTTTGGGGGTCAAGTAAGTATCTTGAGTGAAATCCTCATCCTTCTTGTCCCAGTAGAATGGGCTTAATCACTATCGGGCTGAAAGGCTGAAATTTCCTGAAGTAGTAATTCCTGATGCTGAGGGATTGAACTCTCAGGGGGCAATTTAGAGGGAACTTGAATAGATGAAGTTTGGAGTCTTTTGGTGTAATTTGAAAGACCAAGGAATCTAAGGTTACAAGGGGCCACTTTTGAGCAAAGAGCATGAGTCTCCCTCTGATTGGCAAGTCCTCTGTCAAGACTGCCAGTAGAGTGACTATGTTTATTTTATTCATTTAACCAGTTTTCTATACCACCTTATCCTTCAATCAAAGCGGTTTACATTATGTAATCATTACAGACAGACACTGGATACATTCCCTTGTCCCCAAAGGGCTCACAATCTATGTGTACCTGAGGCAAAGGAGGGTTAAGTGGCTTGCCCAAAGCCACAAGGAGTTCCTATAGGACTAAAAACCCCAGTCTCTCTGGCCTGAGAATGCTGTCCCCAGGTGGGACTTGAACCCCTGGCCCTCCAGACTGAGGTACTGTGTCCTAACCACTAGACCACTCCTCCCCTGGGAGGTTTTGACTGGTTCTGCAGGAACCAGTCAAAACCACACCCCTGGTTTTGGCTGGGGTACAGGATGGGCTTTCTGAGACTTCTCCTGCTTTGATCGAGCACGAGAAGTCTACATGGGTTGGGTATAGTGTGAGGCAAAGAAATACCATCCCTAGCCTTTGAGGATAATAGGTTTTCCTTTGACTACCATAGTGATACCTCCAGTGATAAAAGATCATTTCAGATATGGGCCTAGAGAGTGTTTGAAATCTGTTACATTGCTTCTCAATGAGGTTTGGAAGCTTCCTCAATTTTATCTCTGAAGAGACTGTCTCTCACACATCACATTGGCAAGCTTGTCCTACACAGATGGTTGTAAGTCTGAAACCCAGAGTGAATAGAGTTTCTGTGCACCAATATTATGGCAGAAGCTTTGGATACCATATAAAAATATCATAGCTTGTCCAGATTATGTATTTCAAGTTGTCTTTGCCATGGCTTACTAGGGAATGATAGTGTTGAGATTTTCTGAAGGAAGAAACCTAGACATATCATCTAGGCTGCACATGATGTCATAAGAAAATAAGAACATAAGATATGCCATACTGGGTCAGACCAAGGTCCATCAAGTCCAGTATCCTGTCTCCAAAAGTGGCCAACCCAGGTCACAAAAAACACACAGAGGTTCCACAAGGTTTGTATAAGGGTAAGCAGTGGATTTCCTGGGTCCTCTTTAATAATGGTTTATGGACCTTTCCTTCAGGAACTTGTCCAAACCTTTTTAAACCCAGCTACACTAACAGATTTTACTACATCCTCCAGTAAAGAATTCCTGAGTTTGATTACACGTTGAGTGAAAAAATATTTTCTTTTATTAGTCTTAAACGGGTTATACTATAGCTTCAGTGCATGTACCCTAGTCTTTCTACCTTTTGATGGCATAAACAATTGATCTACATTTACCCGTTCCACGCCATTCATTAGTTTAAAGACCTTTATCTTATCTCCCCCTCAGTCAACTCTTTTCCAGGTTGAAGAGCCCTAACCTTTTAAGCCTTTCCTCACAGGAGTATCTTTCCATCTACTTTTACCATTTTGGTAGCTCTTCTTATTTATTTATTTACATTCTCTTATATACCGCGCTATTCTGCATCAGTGTGGTTTACATTGAACAAACTGAAATTACATTGAACAGGGCATTATAACTTGGAGATAACTATTTTACAGGGAACATGGGCTATGGAGGGTTAAGTGGCTTGCCCAAGACCACAAGGAGCACCTGTGGGACTAGAAACCCCAGTCCTTCCGGCCCAAGGTTGCTGTCCTCTAGTGGGATTTGAACCCCCAACCTTCCGGCCTGAAGTACCTTGCCCCAACCACTAGGCCACTCCTCCACTCCAGGAAAAGGTACTTCTCTGTACCTTTTCTAATTCCGCTATATCCTTTTTAAGATATGACGACCAGAATTGCACACAATATTCAAGGTGCGGTCACACCATGGAAAGATACAGAGGCATTATAATATTCTTTGTTTTATTCTCCATTCCTTTCCTTATGATTTCTAGCATTCTATTTGCCTTCCTGGCTGCTGCTGTATACTGGGCAGAGGGTTTCAATAAGTTATCCACAATGATGCCTAAAACTTCTTCCTGGGCGGTGGTTCTTAATGTGGAAACTTGCATCGTGTAACCATACTTTGGATTGTTCTTTCCTAGATGCATAATTTTGCAGTTATCCACGTTAAATTTCATCTGCCATTTGAGTGTCCAGTCTTCCAATCTATCAAGGCCCTCTTACAATTTTTCACAATCCTCTTGGGTTTTAACAACTTTGAATAATTTTGTGTCATCTGCAAATTTGATTACCTCACTTGTTATTTCCATTTCCAGCTCATTTATGAATATCTTAAAAAGCAGTGGGACCCAGCTGATTCCCTTATTCACCTTTCTCCATTAGGAAAATCGGCCATTCAGCCCTATCTTCTGCTTTCTTTCGTTTAACCAATTCCTGATCCACAACAGTACACTGCCTCCTACCCCATGACTTTTCAATTTTGCCAAGAGTGTCTCATGAGGGACCTTGTCAAAATCCAGATAAAATATATTGACCGGCTCACCTCTGTCTACCTGTTTATTCACACCTTCCAAAAAATATAACAGATAAGTAAGATACGACCTTCCTTGGCTAAAGCCATGTTGACTTTCTCCCATTAAACCATAACTGTAATTTTGACCTTTATAATGGTTTCTGCCATTTTGCCTGGTACTGACGTCAGGCTCACTGGTATGTAGTTTCTCAGATCACACCCGGAACCTTCGTTAAAAAGTGGCATTACATTGGCCATTCACCAATCTGCAGGTATTACAGATGATTTTAATGATATTTCACAAGATTACATAGTAGATATGCAATCTCATATTTCAGTTCTTTCAACAGTCTTGGATGTATGCCATCCAGTCCAGGTAATCCGCTATTCTTTAGTTTTATCAAATAGTGATAATACTTCTTCACAGTTTATTGATATTTCTTTCAATTCTTCCAATGCATCACCTTTAAATACCATTTCAGTCATGGGTAACTTCCCTACATCTTCTTCAGTAAAGACTTAAGCACAGAATTCATTCAGTCTCTCCTCTATGGCCTTGTCCCCTTAAGAACATGCCCATGTGGAGCTGATAAGAGGCCATGTGAGAAGCAAGCATGGAATGCTGAAAATGCTTCCTTCCAAAAGAGTCCAGAGTTCAAAGACTCCCTCCATAAGAGTGCTGAGGTGTGGGATTTGGAGTTCTTGAACTTTTTGAGGGTATATTTGACTACAAGTGAATAGTGTGGAAGCTGGAGCTTTTCTAATTCTGTATGTGGCACTTATCTTTCTACTTACTGAAGGCACAGAGAAGGGGTCTCCCACGTCCTCACCTGTAGCCTTGCAGTAGGTGGTGCATGGGCACTGTCACTGCTTCCTTGGGGAATGTAGAATATTTGAGGATTTCCATTTATTCTGTCCTGGGTTCCTCTTCCATATCCAAAGAAAATGGTATGACCTTATCCATATCCCTCTCAAAATCAGAAAAAGTCATATCCTAAGGAGGGGATTTATGCCTTTCATGAGGTGGATTTCAGATACTGTATCTGTGATACAGCCTTCTGAGTAAGACTTAACGAGAAAATCAAAGTATTTCTGAGCCTCTGGTCAATTTTCCTTCCCTTTAGGATAGTGATATCGGCCAGTCAGGAATCAGTGTCAGGGCCCTTTGATACCCCGATGTCAATGCCTCTACAGAAGGCAGACTGTGTCAGTCGACAATAGGCTTAATGCTAGGTTGCACTATGCATGCAGTTCTCAAGGCTTTGAGTTGCTACATGGTGAATAATATCATGATTTTTTTCTTTGACAGACTCCAGAAAGCAATTCTCCAAGCCTTTCATTTCCATCGATAAAGGGGGCACAGTAGAATTAGCTGATGTTCTTGGAATCTTAGGGGGGTATCAGATGGCCAGTCTCTGCTATCAGTAGGCTGTTGCTACCCCTATGAATGTACAGAGGTTGAGTTTCCCTCTCTTCAGGGCAGCTTGGAGGGGCATTCCTGTGAATTCTCAATCCTCTTTACATCACACCTCAGATATCTCAAACTTTGATGCACCTGGACCTGCATCTGATGTTCAACATTTTTATTCTTCGATGCTAATGAAGATATAGTTGAATTCTTCCTCATGCTCATGGTAACACCAATGGATGACCAATGTTCATTGGAGTCTATGAGTGCTCAGTTCCAAGTGGGCTCAATAATTTCTCAAAACCAATGCACTGCCAGCATCCAAAGCAGCCTGGGAAGCCATTGAGACCAATGCTGCAGATACCAATGTCGATGGATTGGACTTAGAAGCACCAAAAATCCTTTTGAGATGCTTCTCTCGACCCCTGCCCCCTTGGTGTTGTCATCTGGGGTCACAATTATGGTCAGGTCCCAAGCACTGGAGGCAACACTTGTGAATGTCTGTTATGAATATGATCCTCAAGGACCTGGCACAGCTCTTAAATCCACCAGCATGTTTTGGGACATGTCTGGAAAAATAACTGTAGCAAAATCAAATGGCTCGATTTTGAGAAAAGATAACTTGGTCGGAATGCCAAGCGCCTAAGGCAACTGAAATGTCCCAGAACAAGAAATATAACTTATTTGAAAATAACTTATTAATTTGAAAATCTGAGCTACGATTGAATATGTGAAAAGACATAGACAGGAAAAATGTGAAGAATGCCAGTGAAGAGTTTACTCACAGAACTAAGTTTAAACATATCCATGGGGCTCGGTGGAAAGAAAAGGGCTGAGGGGAAGATGACAGGCAGCAGCAGGCAGGAAGGCATGTGCATGAGTGGTTGAGGTTCCAAAAGCTTCTAGGAGAAGTGAGGAAAGCTCCTGCGCTGGGCTCTGTCAGGTGACCTCCCCCATATGTGGGGACTTTATTTCCTGCTTGTCCATGGAGTGCCTCTCTTTTCATTGGCTTCATCAATTACTTGTGCTAACAAGAGTATTTTCTACAAATGAGATTTTGCAGGAATCCAGTCTGTTGGCAATTAGGAAAAAGCATAACACTTTTCTTCTGAGCTCCTGTTTAAGCCATCTGGCTAAGTGGCATGAAGGTTTATTTAAAGTAAGACAGTAGGTTAATGGTCATTTTGGGTTTAGTTATGCAATTGTTAATTACAATTTATTTATATTTGGATTTCTGAATTGACTCAACTATACCATAACTTGAGGTGACTTGCAACAATTTAAAAAATACGCATTTAACATACAATTACTATGTAAATAAACATATATTCTTACATTTAAAACTAATACATTTTACAGCAGTACTCATACAATTTAATAATTTAAAACAGAGGATTTTTTTAAACTTTAATCATTAGGATACATGTTTTTAATCAATCATATTTTGGTTTGTTTCCTAAATCATACGATCTGTCAGCATTCATAATGAATCAGGTAAAGGAGTCTATAATTTCAAGACTATAATCAAAAAAGCCCTTCTCTAGTGTTTTTAACCATGTCATTGTAATTTTATTGTTTTATGCTATGTTGCATATTTTAATGTTGCTGCTCACTGTCTTGAATGATCATCCCCAAGGCAGGAAGTATAAAGCACATTTTATAAAGGATGTCCAAGTGCAATCTGGGAAGTTAAAGCCAGAATGTCTGAAAAAAAAAGCAGGCACATGCAAGTTCAGGCACAATTTCACAAATGTGGACATGCTCGAAATGGACGTCTATGGAGTTGTCTATATAGATGCCCCTAGAATAGCACTTCACAATGCGGAGCTGCCCAAGACACAGATAAGACTAAGCTTTCTCCTTTCTATCTCTGCTGGGTTTTTATTGCAAATAAAGAATATTAACTGTTGGTTAAACCTTAGGTATTGGGAAAATTGCTAATTGCTGGTCCTACATTACGTTTGGGGATAGTCAAACTGCTTGATTTCCTTGTGTAGCCTTAACAGTTTTATGAGTGTGCCCTCACTTCAGGTATAAGCCTCCTGGAGCAGGGACACTTAGGTTCCCGCCCACCCTACCCCTCACCCCACCCACCCCTGGGGCTGCACTGCCTATATAGTGGCCAAAAGCTTGAGATATGCCCACAATCTCTTAACCAGCATGTCTTGTATTCAGTGCAATACCTGCGGTACTTTCCTTCCAAGAAGAATCATTTGGAGCCTAAGAGCATGTCCTATGTGCCGAAGGTCATCTGCCATGCATAATGAATTGACTCTACTAAGAGAAGACCTAGCTGCCATGCATAAAGAATTTTCTCTACTGAGGGAAGAACTGGCTGCAATGAAGCACACCTCTTCTAGGATACAGACTGAACAAAGTCCACCACTGCTCCCACAAAGAGTCAAACACACCAGGAACAAATGGATCACAGTGGATTCGGGTAGATTGCGATCTGTGACACAGAGGCATCCTATACACCAAGAGATATCCCTGCATAATGCATTCTCTGCCTTGGTTAATGAGGATGCCCAATCCAAAGAAACTGAACGGCCCTTAGAGGAGTCAGTCGATGCCCAATCTCCTGCTAAAACGCCAAACATGAAGAAAAACTCACCAAACAGAAAACTACTACTACTTGGAGATTCCATCATCAGAGACACCAACTTGGGAACACAGTTCAAAGGAGAGAAGATAGTCAAATGCCTCCCAGGCTCCTCAGCCAGCAGGAATACAAACCAAATTATTGATGTACTTAGTGCGGAAAGCAAACACTCTAAACTTGATGTTGTCATCCACTTGGGTACAAATGACCTGGCTAGAAATAGTGCCTCTACAGTCCAAAAGGACTTCCAATCTCTGGGAGAAAAACTCAAGCCCATTGTTAACACTGTAGCATTCTCATAAGTTCTACCTGTTCTAGGTAAGGGGGCAAAAAGGCTAAATCGCATTAACAGCTATAATACATGGCTCCAGACCTGGTGCAAACGAGAAGGTTTCAGATTCTTTGGTGACTGGGAAAACATATGGACCAACAAGAAACTATACTGTGCTGATGGACTACGCCTCTCTGTCGCAGGGAAAAGAATCCTATGTGAAAAATTCAGGCAGTATGTCGATTTGCATTTAAACTAGAAGAAGGGGGCGACAGACGGGGAAGGTCAAGTTCTGGACGTCACCCCCTGCAAAAGCAGAGGTTAAAGAGCCCTAACCTTTTTAGCCTTTCTTCATAGGAGTATTCTTCCATCCCCTTTACCATTTTGGTGGCTCTTCTCTGAACCTTTTCTAATATCGCTATATCCTTTTTAAGATACGGCGACCAAATTGCACACAATATTCAAGGTGCGGTCTCACCATGGAACGATATAGAGGCATTATAATATCTTTTGTTTTATTTTCCATTCCTTTCCTTATGATACCTAGCATTCTATTTGCTGTCTTGGCCGCCGCTGCACACTGGGCCGAGGGTTTTAACATGTTATCCACAATGACGTCTAAATCTTTTTCCTGGGTGGTGGTTCCTAATGTGGAACCTTGCATCGTGTAACCATAGTTTGGGTTGTTCTTCCCTAGGTGCATAACTTTGCACTTGTCCACATTAAATTTCATCTGCCATTTTGATGCCCAGTAATTTATCAAGATCCTCTTGCAATTTTCCACAATCCTCTTGGGTTTTAACAATTTTAAATAGTTTTCTGTCATCTGCAAATTTGATAATCTCACTCGTTATTCCACTTTCCAGGTCATTTAGGAATATCTCAAAAAGCAGCGGACCCAGCACAGATCCCTGGGGTACACCACTATTCACCTTTCTCCATTGGGAAAATTGGCCATTTAGCCCTACCCTCTGCTTTCTATCTTTTAACCAGTTCCTGATCCATAGTAGTACACTGCCTCCTATCCCATGGCTCTTTAGTTTTGTCAAAAGTCTCTGATGAGGCACCTTGTCAAAGGCTTTCTGAAAGTCCAGATACACTATATTAACTGACTCACAGTTGTCCACCTGTTTCTTCACACTTTCAAAAAAACATAACAGATTAGTAAGACAAGATCTTCCTTGTCTAAAGCCATGTTGACTGTCTCCCATTAGGCCATGACTATCTACATGCTGAGTAATTTTATTCTTTATGAAGGTTTCTACCATTTTTCCTGGTACTGACGTCAGGCTCACCGGTCTGTAGTTTCCCGGATCACCCCTTGGACCCTTTTTAAAAATTGGTGTTACATTGGGGATCCTGCAATCTTCAGGTATTAGAGATGATTTTAATGATAGTTCACAAATTGCTAATAGCAGGTCTGCAATCTCATATTTCAATTCTTTCAACACCCTTGGATGTATACCATCCGGCCCAGGTGATTTGCTACTCTTCAGTTTATCTAATAGTTGTAATACATCTTCCCGATGTATCGATATTTCCTTCAATTCTTCCACACCTTTAAATACCACTTCAGTCATGGGTAACATCCCTACATCTTCCTCAGTAAAGACTGAAGTAAAGAATTCATTCAGTCTCTCCGCTATCGCCTTGTCGCCTCTTAGTGCTCCTTTAACCCCTCTATCATGTAATGGACCAACTTGACTCTCTCACAGGTCTTTTGCTACGAATGTACTTGAAAAAGTCTTTATTTCGCGTTTTTGCTTCCGCAGCAAGCTTCTCCTCAAATTCTCCCTTTGCCTGTCGTATCAATGCCTTGCATTTGACTTGCCAGTGCTTGTGCTGTTTCCAGGTTTCGTCGGTTTGGCTCTTTTTTCCATTTCCTGAAAGATGCTTTTTTTGCAGCAATAGCCTCTCTGACCTCACCTTTAAACCGTGCTGGCAGTTTTTTGGCCTTCCTTCCACTTTTCTTAAAGCGTGGAATACAGCTGGTCTGGGCTTCCAAGATAGTATTTTTCAACAACACCCAAGCTTGATGTAAGCCTTTAACCTTTGCAACTGCTCCTTTTAGTTTTTTCTTAAATATTTTCCTCATTTTATCATAGTGTCCCATTCAAAAGTTAAAAAGTACTGTGGATTTCCTTACTATCCCTCCTCCACTAATTAAATCAAAGGCGATCATGCTATGATCACTATTGCCAAGTGGCCCCAACACCCTTATCTCTTGCACTAGATCTGGTGTTCCACTAAGGACTAGGTATAATATGGCTTCCGCTCTGGTCGGTTCATGAACCAGCTGCTCCAAGAAGCAGTCATTTATTTCATCTAGGAACTTTATCTTCCTAGCATGTCCTGCCGTGACACTGACCCAGTTGATACCAGGGTAATTGAAATCACCCATTATTATTACTGCGCTGTAACTTTTGTTAGCTTCCTTGATTTCTTTGAGCATTTCATCATCCATTTGTTCATTCTGGCCTGGCGGTCGATAGTACACCCCCACTGCCATCGCCTTCCCCTTTTTACATGGAATTTCAATCCATAGAGGTTCTACAGCAAATTTTGTTTCCTGCAAAACTTTAATCCTTTCTGACTCAATGCCCTTTCTAATATAGAGTGCAATCCCTCCACCAATTTGATCAGCTCTATCTTTACAATATAGTTTGTACCCAGGTATCACAGTGTCCCACTGGTTGTCCTCCTTCCACCATGTCTCTGATATTCCAATCATATCTAACCTCTCATTTAGTGCTATATATTCTAACGCTCCCATCTTATTTTTAAGGCTTCTAGCATTTGTATACAAGCATTTTAGAGACTGTATTTTATTCATATTAATTTGGCTATTGGTAGAAATGGGTAATTTGGGATCTTTAAGCTCTATCTGCTCCATACTCGAGGGCATTTGGGCTACTTTACTCTTTTTTGGAACCTCTCTGCTTTTGGTAGTATCCTTCAAGGATACATTCTTCTGAACCATCCGCTCTTGGGCGACTGTCGGCTTTCCCCTATTATCTAGTTTAAAAGCTGCTCTATCTCCTTTTTAAAGGTTAATGCCAGCAGCCTGGTTCCATCCCGGTTAAGGTGAAGTCCATCCCTTCGGAAGAGCCTCTCCTTTCCCCAGAATGTTCCACAGTTCCTAACAAATCCAAAACCCTCATCTCTGCACCATTGTCTCATCCACGCATTGAGACTCCGGAGCTCTGCCTGCCTTTTGGGTCCTGCGCGTGGAACGGGAAGCATTTCGGAGAACGCTACCCTGGAATTTCTGGATTTCAACTTCCTATCTAAAAGCCTAAATTTAGCCTCCAGAACCTCCCTACCATATTTTCCTATGTCATTGGTACCGACATGTACCAAGACAGAGGACTCCTCCCCAGCACTATCTAAGACGTTATCTAGGTGGCGCATGAGGTCTGCTACTTTCACACCAGGCAGGCATGTTACCAGGCGATCCTCATGTCCACCAGCCAGCCAGCTATCTACATGCCTAATGATTGAATCACCAACTATAACGGCTGTCCTAACCCTTCCCTCATGGGCATCTGGCCCTGGAGAAACTTCCTCGGTGCGAGAGGGTTTTACATCACCTGGAGGACAGGTTCTAGTTACAGGATCACTTCCTGCCACACCAGGAAGTTTTGTTTATTTGATATACTGCTTTGCCAATAATATCAAAGCAGTTCAGAATATAAATGACAAAAATTCAAATAAGACAAAAATGATGTGGGCAGAAACAAATAATAAACATAAGAAAATAAACCTTAAAGTCCAAAAGAAGAAAATAGTAAAGCCAGCAAACCAGAGTTGCAGGCCTGCCGCTACCAATACCAGCCAAGCTCGTAAGCCTCACTGTAAAGAAAAACCTTGTTTCAAAAGCTGAAAAAGTAAGGCCAGCTCTAAAGGTCCATTGTAATGAGTTCCAAAAATGCAGGTCCTTAAGTAGCTAAAGGCAGAGCAGTTCTTAAGAAGAGGAAGAGGAGGAGGAAAGGGCCTCATAGCTGGTGTGGATGGGCAGACTGCATAGATTGTCATTTTCTGTGTTTCAATGATTTAAGTAAAAGTGGAAATACTGATTTTTAGGTAAGGTGTGATAAAAAGTGTTACATTTTTTAAAATTATCATTTGTAGTTTCCTTCCTCATGTTCCATTTGTAGTAAATTTCCTTCCAACATCAAGAGGTATCTCCTTTGCTGCTGTTCCACTCTTAGTCCTCATTGCCTTTAATTTTTACCACAGTTATAAAATGAAATAAAATAAAATAAAGTAGAATAAGTTTTGAATAATGTGCCCTCATTGCTTCCATTCCTTATTTTTCCTTTTACCTTTCAGTAAAAAAGTATTTCCTGATATTGCCTTTTAATTTACCACCTTGCAGCTTCATGTCATGCCCTCTGGTTTTACAGCTTCCCCGTCTCTGGAAGAGGTTTGTTTATTCATTATTTCTCTTTAAGTATTTAAAGGTCTGAATCATATCTCCCCTATCCCTCCTCTCCTCCAAAGTGTACATATTTAGGTCTTCAAGTCTTTTCTCATAAGGCTTCTGATGCAGGCTCCAAATCATTTTGGTCGCCTTCCTCTGAATAGCTTCCATTCTTTTTACATCCTTTGCAAGATACGGTCTCCAAAACTGAACACAGTATTCCAATTGAGGCCTCACCAGAGACTTATACAGTGGCACTAGTACCCCCTTCCTTTCTGCTGGTAATTCCTCTTCGAAAGCAGCACAACATCCTCCTGGCTTTTGCCACCACCTTGTCGCACTGTTTTGCCATCTTGAGATCTACAGAAATAATCACACCGAGGTCTTTCTCCTGCTCCATGCACACCAACCTCTCACCCCCTATCGCATACATTTCCTTTGGATTTCTGCTACCCAAGTGCATGACACTGCACATCTTCGCATTAAATCTCAATTGCCTAGCATCAGACCATTTTTCCAGCTTTTGCAGATCCCTCTTCATGTTAAGCACTCCCTCGGGGGAGTCCACTCTGTTACAAATTTTCATGTCATCTGCAAAAAGACAGACTTTTCCATTCAGTCCTTCAGCAATATCACTCACAAATACATTGAACAGTGCCGGGTCCAGGACCGAACCCCGAGGCACTCCGCTAATCACCTTCCTCTCATCCAAGTGAGCTCCATTTACCATCACCTTCTGTTGTCTGTTAGTCAACCAATTTCTGATCCATTTTACCACCTTGGGACCCATCCCAAACTGCAGAGTTTATTGATAAGCCTCCTATGAGGGACAGTATCAAAGGCTTTGCTGAAATCCAGGTAAATGACATCCATCGTGTGTCCTTGATCCAGTTTTCTGGTCACCCAGTCAAAGAAATTAATCAGATTTGTCTGGCAAGATCGTCCCTCGGTAAAACCATGTTGCCTCGGATCCTGTAACCCCCTGGTTTTGAGAAAGTTCACTATTCGCTCTTTCAGGAGCGTCTCCATTACTTTTCCCGCCACCGAGGTAAGGCTCATGGGCCTGTAGTTTGACTCTTCTTCCCTGTCACCACTTTTGTGTAGAGGTATGACATCAGCCATTCTCCAGTCCTGAGGAACCTCTCCTGTTTCCAAGGATCTGTTGAAAACATCCTTTAATGGCCCTGTAAGAACCTCTCTGAGCTCTTTCAGTATCCTGGGATGTATCCCATCCGGTCCCATGGCCTTGTCCACTCCAGTTTTGCAAGTTGTTCTAACACCTCATCCTCTCCGAATGGTGTGGTATCTAACTCATTCCCATTTTTTTATATTTGGGAGTCACAGGTGATCCTTCTCCAGGATTTTCTTTAGTAAAAACAGAGCAGAAGTATTTGTTTAGTAATTTCGCTTTATCAAGCAATTACGAGCAATTAAAGACATAAATGCCTTCAGAAAGAAACTAAAAACCCATCTTTTCAAATGTTACTACAGCCGGATGTAAACCAAAATGGAACACCAGATAAAGCGAATGAATCATGAAGCTGAACTGTAGAAATGTAATTATGTAGAACTGTAAATATGTAAAACCTAACCGTGAAGTTCCTAATCCTGTGTGATGTGCCAGACCCTCAAATCTATGTATATATTATCCCAATTATTCTGTCCTGATTGACAACTCCCAAATTTTATAATCAAACCGCCACTGATCGCTGGAAGTAGCGGTATATAAGTGTACACTAAATAAATAAAATAAATAAATCAATGTCATTTTCCACACGTCCTTTCCCAGCACTTCTGAGTCCTGCAATTCCACCTCTGATATTCTTCCTTTCCCGAATATACCTGAAGAAAGTTTTGTTGCCGCACTTAACATCTTTAGCCATCTTTTCCTCTGCCTTTGATTTTGATATCCTTATTTCTCATTTTGTCTCCTTGAGTTTGGTCCTGTAATCATTTCTGTGTTCTTCTGTTTGCAAGCTTTTGAATTTTGCGAAAGCAGTGGTTTTTGCCCTTATTTAATCAGCCACTTCTTTGGAAAACCAAATAGGTTTCCTTCTCCTCTTGTTTTTATTTACTTTTCTTACATATGTATCTGTTGCTCCTTTTATTGCCCCTTTTAGTTTAGCCCATTGCAATTCCACTTCCCTTATCCCCTTCCACCCTGTCAGCTCCTCCTTTAGGTGCTTGGCCATTTTATTGAAGTCAGTGTTTTTGAAGTTTAGGACTTGGAGCTTGCTATGATTGGACTGCACCTTGGCTTTTATCGCAAACCACACCGTGTGATGATCACCGTTGCTCACAGAGGCCATCACCCAGACATTTGACACGCTATCACTGTTTGTGAGCACCAAATCCAGCGTTGAGCTTTCCCTGGTTGGTTCCATCACCATTTGTCTTAGTAACGCATTTTGGATAGTGTCCACAACTTTTTTGCTTCTTTCCATATTTTCAGAAGGAGTAATCCAATCCACACCTGGTAGATTAAAGTCACCCAATATGATCTCTTCCCCCTTTGTTGTTATCTTGGCTATATCTATAATCAATTCGTTATCGCTCTCTTCAATTTGAGTTGGAGGTCTGTAGATTACAGCAGTATGGATGACAGTGCCATCTCCTCTTTCCAACATGATCCAGAGCGCTTCTTCTTTTCCCCATGCACCCTGCATTTCAGTAGCTTTAATATTGATTTTGACATACAAGGCTACTCCTCCCTCTTTTCCATTTTCTCTGTCTCTTCTGAATAGATTATAGCCAGGTATGGCTATATCCCAATCATGCGATTCATTAAACCATGTTTCTGTAATGGCCACAATGTCCAAGTCCTTTTCCATCATTAGGGCTTCCAGGTCCAGAGGTTTGTTGGCTAAGCTACGAGCATTTGTGCTCATTGCTTTCCAGCATTTAAGTGGCTTGTGTGTATTTTGTATTGATTTTATTCTACCCACTTCTTCCCAGTTGCTTTTGATGTGTTTAAAAGTGTGGTTGTTTCTGTTACTAAAGGGTAAACTATTTAAGACTAATAAAAGAAAATATTTTTCACTCAACGTGTAATCAAACTCTGGAATTTGTTACCAGAGGATGTAGTAAATGCTGTTAGTGTAGCTGGGTTTAAAAAAAGGTTTGGGCTAGTTCTTGGAGGAAAGATCCATAAACCATTATTAAGAAGGGACCCAGGATATCAATGCTTGACCCAGTACAAGCATTGTGGAACCAGTGTCTTTTGGGGAAACTGCTAGGTACGTGTGACCTAGATTGGCCACTGTTGGAAACAGGATACTGGGCTTGATGGACCTTGGTCTGACCCAGTATGGCATATCTTATGTTCTTATGTTCTTATGAGGTGTCTTCTCTGTTACAGATTTTGATGTTATCTGCAAAGAGGCAAACCTTTAAGGACAGATCTTCCACAAAATCACTTAGAAAAACATTGAAAAAACCCAAAAGGTCCAGTCTTAGTGGCGCACTAGGTAATGCCCTATCGTCAAATCGGACTCCATTTACTTACCCTTTCTAACCTCCACTTGACCAGTTTCTCATGCAACCAGTTACTTTAGCGCCAATACCAAGAGCACCATTTATTAATAAGTCACCAATGGGGAATATGTCAAAAGAGACTTACTCAAACTTAAGTACACCGCAATTACCATTTTCCCCATCCAACTTTCTATTTACCTAGTCAATGCACTATCCCCAGTTTTAACAGCATTTCTATTAATTTATTTGACACTGATGTTCTATTGCTTAGATTACTGTAATCTAAAAGTCTTCAGCTGCATTAGATTAAGATCCACTCCAAGTTTGTTTCTCAGAATTGCACCTTCCAACATCAGTTTTGAGCTCATATGTAACTCCAAAGTAGTATAGCTGTCCTTACCTCTCCGCTTCTCCTACTATAGCCATCTGAAGTTCAGAGCAAGACAAAAGATAATTGTCTCCCCAAATAATAAGAAAATACTAGATTTAATATAATGCTGCTATTGCAGTCTACTACTAAGCAATTTGCATTGAAAATGGAGTTGGGTATTTATTTTTTCCTCTATATCTATAATTGGGAACATATAAATAAGTCCTTATTGACAGTTCAAGAGGAGGTTTTAGGAACTCTCTAATTGCCTTTACAAAATTATTGAAATGCAGCAAGATCCTGCAATTTCTGATATAAAAGAAAAGCATAATTTTGCCTATATAGTGACATTAAATAGCTAATATTTCTTTGGCAAAAAGCATCTAAACTTAAGGAATAAATGGTTCATTTGAAAGGCGCAAAGTAGTAGATAATTATGTCCTTGAATAAAAAATCTCTTTCATAATCTACTGTTCACCTCACATCATAAAATACAACTTTTAACACAAGCGCAAAGGTCACTTTTTTCCTAAGACAACTCTTGTAAGATAACTTTTAATTTGTGGGCCTAATATAAATTGCTATGGAGAATGCATGTTAGGTCAGTAAAACAACGGTAGCTAAACCCAGATGTGACCTAGCAACCCAGGTGTTCAGGAAAAGTGCTGTTAACAGTAAGGATTGATGATCTAATCAAACTGTCACACTCAGATCCTCAGCAGGGTGGCTGGAGAAGACGTGGGGGAGGATAATATTCAAAAAGCAAACACATGCTTAGTGTTACGTTAAATTGATGCTGACATTTTCAATTGTGAGAAGAAATTTTTTCCTAAGTAATA
Source organism: Ichthyophis bannanicus (assembly GCA_033557465.1). Classification (NCBI taxonomy): domain Eukaryota; kingdom Metazoa; phylum Chordata; class Amphibia; order Gymnophiona; family Ichthyophiidae; genus Ichthyophis; species Ichthyophis bannanicus. Next base: position 1,302,714,440 of record CM066031.1, read on the forward strand.
TAGGAAACAACTCTCTCAACCTTCCGGAGGAGGCCAGATAATCAGGCAGCTTATTTTGCAAAAGCAAAACTTATCAAACATGTGATACAGGATGAAATATGAATATTCAGTCATTTTAGATATGCATTGTTTCCCTAGATAGTTGTAAGCATGTTTTCTTCAAATGAGATGTATATGCAGTTACAGGTTTACTCATGTTTTCACAAGATGGCTGTAAGGGTTTGCAAGGGGGTAGACTCAGGAGGGACATCAGAAAATATTTTTTCATGAAAAGAGTGCCAAACGCATGTAATAGCCTCCCAGTGGAGATGGTGGAGACAAGAAAGCATAAAATAAGCAGAGGGGATCTCTGGCTGCAACAGGACAGCGAAAGGCCATACTAAATGATACCGTATAACTGTATCAACTTCAGTAACCGAGGTAGATCGGACCCGGTGCTGCAGGCCCCTCTAACCATCCCCCCGTTTCCCCCTTCCTCCTATATTTCCACCCGCCTTACTACCCACAAAAATACACACATACCACCACTCTTGGGAAACAACCGGTTGCAGCTTTATTAACTTTTATATCTTACCGAACATTACAGTCCAATAATAATCCTTTTAACAATCCAAACAGCGGAACAATGCCTCACCAGCCATGCTATTAGCAAGGTGACACTGCCTCCGCTTCTGCCGCGGTCATGCCAATGGCAATTTTCCTAATCCCCTTTCCCCGACCTCGCCATGTAATTAGCAAAAGTCAGTCAGGGGTTGTCCGGGTCGGGGGCACCCGTCCCCAGCCCAAGTATAGCCTATGGCTCCGAACCCCGGAAACATCAGGGATCCCGCCACCGGCACCGAGGACATTAATGTAGGGTCGAGGGCACCCCGCCCCCGGCCCAAGTACAGCCTAAGGCTCCAGACCCCAGAAACCTCTGGGATCCCCCCACCGGCTTAGGTGACATTAATGTCCGAATGCTGTCCCCCCCAACCACAAAGCTATAACCCGTGAACGTCCCGCCAAAGCACACATTCCCAGGCCAGCTGCTGATGAGCAACTCAACACCCTTTCGGGAGAAGTGCCCTCAGCCCCCCATACTTCCTTGCACACTCGCTCCCCACTTGCGAATGCCTGAATAAATAACCTCCTTCCTCTCAGACCCTCACGGCTGCACTACCGATTATCGTGCTTTTTTTTTTTTTTAATTTATTCCGCCCGCAGGCCCTGAAATTATCTCTGATCACATCAACACCACACCTTCAAACCGTCGGATAAACACAGCAAGTTTTCTCGTTGCGCTCTTATCCCTTGCCGGCGATCCCTGACCGGTCGCTGCCCCCCCAAGGTAACAATATCAATGAAGACGTGCGCCTTGAACGCTTCTGGCGTCCCAGCAAAGGCATGAGCTGTGGCCAAATGGGCCGCGCTCGCCTAGCCATAAAACTGACCCATTTTTCGTTGTAAACAACACTGGATTATAGTCCGAATCTTCTTAAACGGTAAACATTCAGCAATATGTTAACATACCCGTTTAATGTTTAAACCAAGCAACAAGAAAGCTTTTATACCCTTCACAGCAAAACGGGTCTCAGAAAAAACTAGCGGCACTCAACCATGGGCGCTGAGCCCCTTAACGGTGCCAGTTTTCACATCAGTGACCCTTAAGCTTTTTGATGTTTTAATTTTTGTTTTTTCTTTGATTTTCTTTTTTTCTTCTTAAACTTTTGTTCTTATGATAACAACAACTGTTAATTAAAGAGGAAATAAACTTAGCTATTGTAAAGTTAGCCAGATAGTGACAGCAAGGCAATTCCAACACCTTCGATCAGGCACCCCAAGCGTTTCACGAGAGACGTTTCTTCAGGGAATTGTCAATTCAAGGCTAAAAACAAAGAAGTGTGAAATTGTTACAATGTAGCTAGTTGCAATACTTCAACTTTAAAAAAAAAAAAGAAAAAGAAAGGGGAAGACAAGGAAATTCCCCAAGAGCGCCGCCCTCAACGACGCAAGTGACAGCTTTGACGTCTTTACAGTCTGACCCAAAGTCAGTCATAAATATTTCGAGCGCGCAATTATCTTCTATTGAAATCTCTTTATTGAGTAAAGGTCTATCCTACGTGCCGTTTTTACGGCATGATTCTTTTCAATTTAATATAGATTTGGAGGGTCTATTGAGGAAGCTGGCCCTGAAAGATTTCTTTGCGACTACAGATTCATCTACCACCTCGGCTCTCTCCTCTCTGTCATCAACAACAAGCGATTCAGTTTTGCTGCTTCCTTCACATATGTCTGATTCGCAATCAGTGGGTCGGATTAAATTGCCATTACGTTCTAAATGGGTTCCTCCTGGCCCTCCCCATGTTGCGTTGTCTTTGTTTAAAAAATTAGTGCTACGTGAGATTCAGACCCTTGAACAGACCCAGCGCCAGCAACATGCTAGGTTATCAGTGTCCGAGCACCAAGCTTTGAAGTCCCTGAAGAGACGTGTTGATATTGTCATTCGTCGAGCTGACAAGGGAGGTGCGGTGGTTGTTATGAACCGCACTGATTATATTCAAGAAGCTCAACGCCAATTGTCAGATTTGCTTACATACAAACGTTTGGATTTGGATCCTACTCAGATTTTGCAGAAGGAAATCAAAACAATAACTTGTGCTGCTTTGACTGATCAACAATTTGATAGAAAGGAATATCATTTCCTGAATCCCTCGGCACCGAATATGGCAACTTTTTATTTAGTACCGAAGATTCATAAGGATTTGTTGCACCCACCTGGTCGCCCCATCGTGTCAACACGGGGTTCCGTCTTAGAACCAGTGTCAACATTTCTTGACTCCTATTTGAGGCCTTTAGTCAAGTTAATTCCATCGTTTGTGCAGGATTCTACTCATTTTTTGACCATCTTATAGGGCCTGTCTGGATGGGCTAGTCAACCTGATATATTATTAGCTACTTTTGATGTCGTATCTTTATACACTAGTATACCCCAAACAGCAGCACTTTCTTTAGTTGAGCGCTTTTTACAATCACGCGGTGATGTGAGCAACTCTAAGTTGTTGTTTCTAGTACAATTGGCGAAACTAGCCATTTTTCAAAACTTCTTCATTTTTGATAATGTCATATACCAGCAAATATCAGGGGTTGCCATGGGCTCTACTTGCGCCCCATCGATCGCCATTCTCTATATGGCCAGTTTTGAAGATCAGTGGCTTCATGGATCTCCTTTTCAACAACAGATTAAGTCCTGGCATAGATACATTGACGACATCTTTTTACTATGGCAAGGTACTGAGGTGGAGCTACATAGTTTTTATCAATGGCTTAACGCGTGTGATCCAAGCATTAAGTTCACTTATTCTTGTCATCATTCCCAAATTACTTACCTTGATATTCTCATCACTAGAGGCATCCAGTCTTGGGAAACTTCGATATTCAAGAAAACAACAGACCGTAATACTTTCCTATACTACACTAGCGCGCACCCTAGAAATTTAATAGAAAGCCTTCCACTGTCGCAGTTTCTGTGATATCGGAGAAATTGCTCATCTAAGGATGACTTTACATTAAAGTCTAGGACAGCGATGGCGAACCTATGGCACGCGTGCCAGCTGTGGCACGCGAAGGCCTTGCAGCTGGCCCGCGGGTAGGTCTGCAAAAAAGAAAAAGCTGGCTCTGGCTGCTGCCGCGGACGCGGCAGCGGCAGAGTGCAGTGTCCCGCGGGGCCCCCTCCGCCCGCTAAGCCCCTCTGCAAGGGCTTTCAGATTCGCGAGGGAGAGCGTCTCCCTCGCGTCTCTGTTAAGCCCGCAGGGGCTAATGGGAAATTTCCCATCAGCCCCTTTAGACGCGAGGGACTGATGGGAAATTTCCCATTACCCCTGCGGGCTTAACAGAGACGCGAGGGAGAAGCTCTCCCTCGCGAATCTGAAAGCCCTTGCAGAGGGGCTTAGCGGGCGGAGGGGGCCCCGCGGGACATTGCATTCTGCCACTGCTGCGGCAGCGGCAGCAGCCAAAGCCAGCTTTTTTTTTTTTTTTTAATATGCCATGGGATGGGGGGGGGGGTTAGGACTGCTAATGGGCTAGGGGGGGTGTAGGACTGCTAATGGGCTAGGGGGGGTAGGACTGATAATGGGCTAGGGGGGGTAGCGGGTAGGACTGCTAATGGGCTGGGGGGGTAGGACTGCTAATGGGCTAAGGGGGGTAGGACTGCTAATGGGCTAGGGGGGGTAGGACTGCTAATGGGCTGTGGGCTGATGGGGGCTGTCTGGAAATGGGGTGATGGGGGGTTAGGACTGGTAATGGGCTATGGGGGGGTTAAGACTGCTAATGGGCTTTGGGCTGATGGGGGCTGTCTGGAAATGGGGTGATGGGGTTAGGACTGATAATGGGCTATGGGGGGGGCTAGGACAGGAAATGGGCTGATGGGGAGGGGTTAGGACTGGATGGGCTGTGGGCTGTTGGGGGGGTTAGGACTAGTAATGGGCTATGGGGGGTTAAGACTGGTAATGGGCATATGGGGGCAGTCTGGAAATGAGGTGATGGGGGGTTAGAACAGCAAATGGGCTATGGGGGGGTATAGGACAGATAATTGGGAAAGGGGGGGGGGCTAGGACAGGAAATGGACTGATGGGGAGGGGTTAGGACTTGAGGTGGGCTGATGTGGTTAGGACTGGTAATGGGCTGTGGGCTGATGGGGGGGGTTTAGGACTGGCAATGGGCTGTGGGGGGCTGACTGGAAATGGGCTGATGGGGGGTTAGGACTGGTAATGGGCTATGGGGGGGTTAGGACTGATAATGGGCTATGGGGGGGTTAAGACTGGTAATGGGCTTTGGGCTGATGGGGGATGTCTGGAAATGGGGTGATGGGGGTTAGGACTGGTAATGGGTTATAGGGGGGGCTTAAACTGAAAATGGGGTGATGGGGGTTTAGGACTGGAAGTGGGTTGATGGGGGGCTAGGACTGGTAATGGGTTGGGGGGTTGCTATGACTGGAAATGGGCTGAGTGGAAGGGGAGGCTTGAACTGCAAATAGCTGATGGGGAGGGAGCTTGGAATGGAAATGGGCTGTGAGGGAAGGGAGCTAGGACTTAAAATGGGCTGATGGAGCAGCTAGGATAGGACTGGAAATGGGCTGTTGGGGGGAGCTAAGATTGGAAATGGGCTGTGGTGGGGGCTTGAATTGAAATGGACTCATGGAGGGGCTAGAACTGGAAGTAGGCTCATGGGGGGGGCTTGGACTGGAATTGGACTGAGTGGAGGGGAGCTATGATTTGACATGGGCTGATGATGGGGCTAGGAAATGACTAGAAATGGGCTGATGGGGGGCTAGGATTGGAAATGAGCTGATGAAGGGACAGACTGAAAATGGATGGGGGAGCTAGGACTGGAAATGGGTTGATGGGGGGCTAGGACTGGAAATGGGCTGATGCAGGGACTAGAAAGGAATGGATGCTGGGTGAGACTGGAACTAGAAGGGAGCTGATGTTGGGGGAGGATTAGAATGGGATGGGGCTGGGAGAGTAAAATGGAGAGGGGAAAAATATTTTGTGTGGGAGGAATGAAAAATCTACAATTGGCCGGGTATTGGGAGAGTAAGTGGGGATTGAGGATGGAGCGGTAAAATTTGTGTGGATGAAATAGGAATGAGGAAAGAGCAAAAGGAGAAAGATTAGTATGTTAAAGCAGATGTAGAGAGAGAGAATGGAAAAAAAGACTAGAAGAGAGAAGAAAGAACAAATGGACAGCAGACGATGGAGAGTTAGCAGAAAACATGAAGAAACCAGAAGAAAGTGGCTGGAGCAATTGCAACTGAAAAAAAATGCACAAAAGGTAGAAAGATATCTCTTTATTTTGAATTTATTAACTGGAATATGAAACCTCTGGGAAATGTGCATCATTAACGTCTGTGCTTTGTTTGGTACAAGAGGAAATTAATTTATAGTTTTATTTCTACAGTGTTGTACATTCCAAGTTTGGCTTTTGGGGTTCCCAGTTTAATTATTGCCTTCCTGTTTCTAAATTGTGATTCCTTGTTTGGTGATGGTCTATGTTCTGCATGTGTAACTGAGCTGAGGTTTAATTGACGTGCTGGCACTTTGAGGAAATTCTTTGGTTTTGTGCGGCAGTTTGGGCACTCGGGCTCAAAAAGGTTAGCCATCACTGGTCTAGGACTTTAAAGCAGGATTTCCTCGACCGGGGTTATCCTCCTCGAGTGGTAGCATGCGCTTATAAGAGAGCTTTATTTAGAAATCGTTCCACTCTTTTACAACGCCGACGATTGGATCCGGCTACAGCAGATAAAAAGGAAGAATCCACCATTAATTTTGTGACCATGTTTTCCCCTTTCAGTAAGGACATTAAGAAAATCATTAAGAAACATAGCAATGTATTACAAGTCATGTCAGGATTACGGGGCTATAAGATTCGTTGCGTCTGGCGATGCAATAATAATCTCAAAGAGCAATTGTGTCCAGCTATTTTGCCGGTGGATCCCATTAATACATCTGCAGCGTCTTCTTCTCTCCAGCCGGGTCATTATAAATGCGGACACTGCAATGTGTGTGATATTACCATGGAGATCACTGAATTCACGCACCGTGGAACCACTTACATTTTTTGGCACCGCACCACTTGCGGATCCATGAATGTAGTTTATGTAATAAGTTGCCCATGTGGATTACTCTATGTGGGCAAGACGATACAGACTTTTAGAACACGCAGAAGAGAACACAGTAGTCGCCTTAAGTGCAAAACACTTGAAGCCCCTTTAGTTCAACATTGTCTTAATCAGGGTCATATTTTTGAACAACTGCGCTGCTTTGTTATTGATCATGTGCATACAGCTATGCGGGGCCGGACTATCGATGAAACACTTTTGTGGAAAGAACAGAAGTGGATCTTCACTTTGAATACAGCATATCCGTCAGGATTAAATGTTCGGTTGGATTTGACACTCTGTTTTATGAGTGACTGAGTTAACTTTCCCTCTGAAGGCTAATGCTTGTTGTCATACAAGATCAGGTCCTGGAGCCAATTTAGTTTATCGATTGCTATAGCAGTCTGATTGTGACGTATCATCAGCTCATAGGGTTTAAAAAAGGTGGTATGGCCTCTACTTCGCATGCGCGGCGTTGTCTGCACGGAAGAGTTTGCTTAAACAGTTGTACAAGATGTGCATGCAATACGCTGGCGATATTCATCTAAAAAGGTCTTGCTACATTTCTGTTTTTAAAGTTGAAGTATTGCAACTAGCTACATTGTAACAATTTCACACTCCTTTGTTTTTAGCCTTGAATTGACAATTCCCTGAAGAAACGTCTCTCGTGAATCGCTTGGGGTGCCTGATCGAAGGCGTTGGAATTGCCTTGCTGTCACTATCTGGCTAACTTTACAAAAGCTAAGTTTATTTCCTCTTTAATTAACAGTTGTTATTATCATAAGAACAAAAGTTTAAGAAGAAAAAAAGAAAATCAAAGAAAAAACAAAAATTAAAACATCAAAAAGCTTAAGGGTCACTGATGTGAAAACTGGCACCGTTAAGGGGCTCAGCGCCCATGATTGAGTGCTGCTAGTTTTTTCTGAGACCCGTTTTGCTGTGAAGGGTATAAAAGCTTTCTTGTTGCTTGGTTTAAACATTAAACGGGTATGTTAACATATTGCTGAATAAAACTGACCCCGCCTCCGGATCTTGCATCCACGAATCCCCACCGGCGACACCGCATCCCACTAACCCTCCCCGTCCTGAAGGAATGACCCCTCATGACCCACCAGTCGCTGCCCCAGTGCCAAAGAAGCGCACTGCGAACTGACTCGGGTCCCCCCTAAATGCCCCATACTCCACACGCTGCACTCAAACACCTCAACAACCGTGGATCGTCATACATGAAGATTCTCCTTCCCACTCGAGGCATAACCGCAAATAGCCTTCACGGTATTGACTGGGCATGACGCGAGTCCGACCATCTCCCTCAAAACCTCCCAAATCCTTTCCTTGCTAGCCTGTCTTCAATTTTGCCTAGAGGACCCGTAACCTTTTCTCTGCCCCTGCCTGCTGTCGCAGCATACCACATTCCAACCCAGTCCCGCCGAAGTTCACTACTAAACCGCCAATATGGAATGCGCCAAAAACTTACCAGGCCCACCCTCCAGGCCTATGGCGGCTTCGTACCATGACTTCGCCACCCGGGTAAGTCAGCACAGCATTTCACCAGTAACCCCTGTGTAATCAGCCACGTGGAGTCAATAGGCTTTGGCCACAACGCTCCCCCTCCCCTCAAGCTATTAGTAATTTCCGCATCTCTCTCGGCCTGTGCTTCCTAATTTCTGCGGTAACCCCGAATCCTTCTGTGTCCCTTTCCGGAGCTAAAGTCTGACACCATACCCTTTTGAAAAGGGAAAGAGCCTCCGCAATACCGTTAGTATGTTCAGGGATATGCTGGGACGTATCCCACACATTCCACCACTAACATATTAAAACCACTTCCCTTGCTAAAGCTGCCCAAATATAATGGGGAGTGCACGTACTGATTGGCGCTCCATCACACTATCCTGCATAGCGAAGCTTATCGAGCCATGACCCCAAGCGACTTACACCGGGAAACAATTCCCGGAAGGCTATTTTGCTAGTTAGGCTGGATTCGCCCGCTCGTGCCGCTAACCGTCCGCCCGCCATGCACCATGGAAATTAGTCCTGGCCTCACAGACGGATGATCCCCCGCAGACCTCATCACAGAAGTCCCTTTAAAGTCTCTCAACCGCCATCCCAGATCCGCAAGTCTGTACGCATAACCTTTTATTCCTTAATACCGTGGTGCACTGTTGACACCGCCAACTGACGCAGCCACCCTGCCATCAGGGAACTCGACTGACCTTCCCATTAGTCACTATAAAGCCAACACATTAACTGCCCACACCCATCCTCCCGACACCTAATCCGGAAAGAAATGAGTCACTATCTCCTGAAACTCCTATACCCCCCTAAACGGGAATCTTCCTCCCGGACCTTCAGTCTTATTCTCCCCACGCCTTTTAATAGCTCCAGACTCTCTAGCTTGTGCCGCTCCCATGACAATTTATCTACCTCCTGAACCACATTCCCTCAGCCCACCTTCCGCCCCTACACCCATAGCCAGAAAGTACTAAGTATTTCAAAGTATCTATATAACGGCAACTGAGCAGCCCATAGGCGCGCCGTTTGTAAATAACTTTCATCCTCCAAGCTAAACTTGAGCCATTGAAACGTCGACGGCCGTACCCCAACGTCAAGCTGATTCCTTATCCACTGTGCCATCAGTGCCCTTTGACCCAATTTTTTGTCCCAATCAAACCAAGTATGATGCAACGCGACGCACCGCACCCCCCTCCCACAGGAGGTGATCATTCCCTGTGCTCCCCTGGAACGACAAATTATGAATCAGCGGGAACTCCCGTGGTTCTTTTTTTTTTTTTAATTGATATATTTATGTATGATCCCCTAAAGGGAGGGTTCGCAACTGTGCCCAAAGTCAGCTCTCACTCCAGCTTATACCCAATCATGCCTGGAAATTGCCGCACCACCGGCGCATTTTGTGCCGTGGATGCTACTACATTCCTATTTACTGGCATAACCCAACCTTCCTAAAACCCTCCTAATACCTCCTTAACTCTCCACTTCGGGTATTGCCACAGCCAAGTCCTTAAGGCCTCTACCCAAATTAGAAACTGCCCCCCATCCGTAGCGCTTGGGTGCGGCCCTGAGTTTCAAGGGCCCCTTTCCTTCCACCATCTGCCGCCGCGTGTGCTCCCCTACAGACTGAGTACACATGCCGCTATTCGCAGTCGAGGAACGGGTCCGAGTTTATCCCACACCGCCGCCACCACCACCCCCAAAAAGCTGCACCTAAGGTGCATTGAGTGCCATAAATAACTCACCCTTTCCTGCAGCGGTATCACCCAACCCAAAACCCACCTGTCTCCAAAACCACTCCATCACTCTACCCCGGGTAACGGCCCAACCACAGCTGCATAACCCCAACTCATACCAGAGCACGTGCCAGGCCGAGCGGACTAGAATCCTTTCATCGAGGCACTGAGGGACACAGAAGCCCACCTTTTTTTTTCACTGCTATGCTCGAGAGTGGCATGCCCCCCCCCTCCACACAAGGAGCATACGTTGCAGACTCTACAATCCACAAAGGTGGAAGAGGATTTGCCGAACCACTATCATAAATCACCAGTTCCGCCTCCCCACACCTTTGTTATTATACCACAACCCCTAGCTGAAAAAGTGATCTGCTGCCAAGGCAGACTCCAGCCCACCCGTCACTGACCCACTGCCAAATGAACCTGCCCTGACTGACCTGCGTCGCCACACATTAATGCCCTGAGTCCCCCAAGATAAATGCGAGTCTCCTACATCGCGCTTCTACCATGGCATATGATCCTCCCACCTGCTGGTTAAGCACAAGAAAGCCCTTGTCCAATGCACAACATTATGCGAGACCTGCCAACATTCCCGCGCCCCGTCCTCTGCTTCCTGCTCTTGCCCTCTTTCCCCTCCAGAAGGCGGAAAATATCGATGAAACACTTTTTTTTTTTAAACTTACCGCACCACGCCTGTGGAACTCTCTCTTAACACGGCCAATGTAAGGGCCCCACTCCTGACCGGAACAGCTCTAGCCATCCCAGCCTCTGCACCCCTGTGGAACCCAAAGAAGATGAGAACGATTGGGAGGAACAGGAAGAGGAAGTGGAACTTCCTCGGCCCTAACGAGCATGCTTTCGCATCCTAGAAAATTTACCCGCTACGCCCTCCTCCAAATCACCCTCGTGCTGCCCCCATTGCCCTCCCCCCAACTCCGCTGACTTCTCATCTGAGGCAGTAGGCACTGCATCCAGAACTGAACCAAGGCAGGCAGATCTGGTCTGTGAAGCGGCCCAATATCACCACTGGTGCTGTACCCCTCACTGCCCTCTGTCTCACCCTACTTGACCTCCACTCCCCTGGCCCTGGGGATGCTGCCAATCCAAAACACCTGGGAAGAGACCCCAGCAGAAAAAAGGGGGCAGGGGGAACAGCCACCGGCTAAGCAGCGGACAACGCACCTGGCATCCAGACCATGAAGGCCTGGAAGGGCCTTGACTCCCCCCAAACCGTAGTGCCAACTAATCTCTGCCCCATAAGGTGGGAGCCGCTGAGCATACCCCGAACATCAGTCAGATATGTAAAGGAGGCTACCCCTCTAGCAGGGGAAGCATTTCAAAGCCCCCCACAGAAACCCCCCAGAAAACTCTAGGCCACCAGGAATCCAGATAGTGTGGCCGGTCCACTTTGCCACCCACCACAGCAAACCCCACCGTGACCACACCCATGGCTCCAACCCCAGCACCTCCCAATCCTCCCCTTCCACACCGCCAAGCCAATGAGCACTATAGGGCTCAGAGCCCCTTCCAGTCTCCATGGCCACCTAACCCTCTGCCACAAGGCCTGAGAAACCAGGCCCCAACCCCAACCCCACTGGTACCCTGACACCCCAGCACGGCCTCTAACCTGGCCTTTTTCCCTCTGCCACGGAGGCCTATGTCCCCCCACTTACCTCCAGAAGGCCCCCCCCCCACAGCCCATAAATGGTAGCAGACTCCTTCACAGGCATCGTGGCAGCTCTGGGCTGTCCCGTACTTCCTCCTGTATCCTCCTCAGCCCCCGGCCACGGCGGAGGCCCCGTGAGAACCAGCACCCTCTCCGCAGCAGTCCTTCCATCCCTTGCTAGAAGCTGAAGAAGATCTTCCCCCCGCGCCGGCATGCTGTGTTTTAAAGTATGTTTACCCCCATGCGCCCCCCCCCCCCCAAAGCTCAAACAGAGCCCAAAAGAGGACATCGGGAAGCCACAGCTGGCACCGGACCAATCAGGCCCAACCCGTGCACACACGCCAAAGGCTCAAACCAAGCCCAAAAGTGGAAGCATGGAGCACCAAACCAAGCAAAACAGGCACCGGACCTACTCCTCGTGCGCACATACCAAAAGCTCAAACTGAGCCCAGAATTGGAAACAGGGCAGCCCAAATCACATGCCGGACCTTGAGGAGCGCAGGAGTGCAGGCGACCGTTGCAGACTCCTGGCTCCTCCCCTTTACGTCACACCGCCTTCCCGCTCCCGTGCTCCCCCGCGCTCCTGCACCCGGGAGGAGCCAATCAGATCCCGGGTGCACACCGCAGCCTCACCTCTGCCCCCTGCTGACCGCGGCCGCGAGCCAGGGTCCCCCGCACCGGCCGACCACCCGGTTACACGCGGCCGCCAGGATCTTGCCCCACGGCCTTGCATATCTAGTGAACATGAATTCATGTAGCTGGATCCTTTCATATATAGATACAGTAGATTTCTTCATATGATTCACAAAGATAAGACCAACAGTTTGAATAGAATATGCACACAGTCACAGACAAGGTTATTACATGCTTGTACTTCCCCTTAGGAACTACCCAGCATGGCAAGTAAAAGTAAAACGTCAATATCCTCTGTCTGTGCCTTTTACAGTGGCAGATCCTTCTCATCCCAGAAACAGCCCAACTAACCTAGATGCCCGATAATAATTTTGCAGATGAGTAAGCACATCCCTCCTTCAGATTTAATTCTGCAAAGTAGTCCATATTTAAACAATGATAACCCCATGCAATAATCCCTAATCACATATTCTCAGAATGAACCAACCACCTTAAATTTGTAAGAGAGTGTAACAATGTATCATAGTTCTAAGAGCCACTTCAATGTAACATAGTTGCTCACATTTTAACAATGTATCACAGTTTCTACCATCTGTTATTGAGTTCAGTGTAAAAAATTAACTTCTCTGTTCTACATTACGTTGTTCAATGTAATATATTAGCCATTCTGGGGAAAGGAGGGCTTTTCCGAAGGGATGGGCTCCACCTTAACCAGAATGGAACCAGGCAGCTGGCATTAATCTTTAAAAAAGAGAGAGAGCAGCTTTTAGACTAGGTAATAGGGGAAAGCCGACAGTTGCTCAAGAGCACATAGTTTGGAACAATGTATCCTTGAAGGATACTAGCAAAAGACTGAAGTTAGGGCATCTCGATAGAGAAATTCCAGTAAAGACAAAAGTAACCCGAATGCTCTTGAGTACAGAGCAAATAGAGCTTAAAGATTCCGAATTACCCCTGCCTAGAAATAGCCAGATTAATATGCATAAAATGCAGCCTCTAAAATGCTTGTATGCAAATGCTAGAAGTATAAAAAATAAAATGAGAGAGTTAGAATATATGGCACTAAATGAGAGGTTAGATATGATTGGAATCTCAGTGGCATGGTGTAAGGAGGACAACCAGTGGGATACTGTGATACCTGGGTACAAACTACATCAGAATGATAGAGCAGATCAAATTGGTGGAGGGAATGCATTCTGTTTGAAAGGGCATTGAGTCACACAGGATTAAAGTTTTGCAGGAAACAAAATACACTGTAGAATCTCTATGGATTGAAATTCCATGTAAAAAGGGGAAGGGGAAGGCGATGGCAGTGGTTGTACTATTGACAGCCTGGCCAGAATGAATAAATGGATGATGAAATGCTCAAAGAAATCAGGGAAGCTAACAAAAGTTACAGCACAGTAATAATAATGGGTGATTTCAATTACCCCAGTATCAACTGGGTCTATATAATGGTAGGATATACTAGGGAGATAAAGTTTCTAGATGAAATAAATGACTGCTTCTTGGAGCAGCTGGTTCATGAACTAACCAGAGGAAAAGTCATTTTGGACCTAGTCCTTAGTGGAACACCAGATCTGGTGTAAGAGAAAAGGGTGTTGTGGGCACTTAGCAATAGTGATCATAGCATGGCCGTGTTTGATTTAATAAATGGAGGAAGGATGGCAAGGAAATCCACAGTACTACCTTTTAACTTTCAAAAGAGAAACTATGATAACATGAGGAAAATAGTTAAGAAAAAACTAAAAGGAGCAGATGCAAAGGTTAAAGATTTATGTCAAGCATGGGTGTTGTTTAAAAATACTATCTTGGAAGCCAAGAACAGCTGTATTCCAAGCTTTAAGAAAAGTGGAATGAAGTATAAAAGACTGCTAGCATGGTTTAAAGGTGAAGAGATGAGGTCAGAGATGCTGTTGCTGCCAAAAAAGCATCTTTCAGGAAATAGAAAAAGGAGCAAATGACAAAAACTGGAAACAACATAAACAGTGGCAAGTTAGATGCATGACATTGATAAGGCAGGCAAAGAGAGAATTTGAGAAGCAGCTTGCTGTGGAAGCAGAACATATAATAAAGAATTGTTCAAGTACATTTGTAGCAAAAAACTTGTGAGTCAGTTGGACCATTAGATGATAGAGGGGTAAAAGCAGCCATAGCAGAGAAACTGAATGAATTATTTGCTTCAGTCTTTACTGAGGAAGATATTGGGATGTTACCCATGTCTAAAATTGTATTTAAAGGTGATGCTGCAGAAGAACTGAAAGAAATATAGATACACCGGGAAGATGTATTACAACTATTTGATAAACTGAAGAGTAGTAAATCACCTGGATGGATGGTATACATCCAAGGGTATTGAAAGAAGTGAAACATGAGATTGCAGATTTACTATTAGTAATCTGTGTACTATCATTAAAATCATCTGAAATACCTGAAGATGGGAGGATATCCAATGCAACTCCAATTTTGAAAATGGTTTCCAGGAGTGAACCAGGAAACTACAGACCAGTGAGCCTGGCGTCACTACTGGGAAAAATGGTAGAAATGATTATAAACAACAAAATTACTGAACAGGTAGACAAAGGTAAGTTGGTTGATATAGTGTATCTGGATTTTCAGAAAGCCTTTGACAAGGTCCCTCATGAGAGGCTCTTAGTGAAATCAAAAAAATCACGGGATAAGAGACAGTGTACTATTGTGGATCAGGAACAGGTTAAAAGACAGAAAGCAGAGGGTAGAGCTAAATGGCCAATTTTCACAATGGAGAAAAGTGAATAGAGGAGTACCCCCAGGGATCTGTGCTGAGTCTGCTGCTTTTTAACATATTCATAAATGACCTGGAAATGGGAATAATGAGTGATTTTTTTATTTATTTATTTAGCATACTAAATGTAATGAAATCTGCAGATGACACAAAATTATTCAAAACTGTTAAAACCCAAGAGGATTGTGAAAACTTGCAAGAGGACCTTGATAAATTGGAAGACTGGGCATCCAAATGGCAGATGACATTTAATGTGAACAAGTGCAAAATTATGCACCTAGGAAAGAACAACCAAAATTATGGTTACACAATACAAGGTTTACATTAGGAACCACCACCCAGGAAAAAGATTTGGGCGTCATTGTGGATAACATGTTGAAACCATCCTCCCAGTGTGCAGTGGCAGCCAAGAAAGCAAATAGAATGCTAGGAAAGGATAAGGAATGGTGAACAAAACAAAGGATATTATAATGCCTCTCTATCGTCCAATGGTGCAAACACACCTTGAATATTAAATGCAATTCTGATACAGCATCATTAGAAAAGGTACAGAGAAGAGCCACTAAATGGTAAAGGGGATGCTTATGAAGAGAGGCTAAAAAGGTTAGGGCTCTTCAACCTGGAAAAGAGATGGCTGAAGGGAGATATGATAGAGATCTATAAATTAATGAATGGAGTGGAACGGGTTAATGTAGATCAATTGCTTGCACCATCAAAATATAGAAAGACTAGGGGAACATGCAATGAAGCTACAGTGTAACCTATTTTAGACTAATAAAGAGAAAATATTTTTTCACTCAATGTGTAATGAAACTCTGGAATTTGTTGCCGGAGGATGTAGTAAAAGCTGTTAGTGTAGCCTGGTTTAAAAAAGGTTTGGACAAGTTCCTGGAGGAAAGTTCTTAAACCATTATTGAAGGGGACCCGGGAAACCCAATGCTTGTTCCAACACAATATTGTGGAACCTGTGTCTTTTGGGAAACATGTTAGGTACTTGTGACCTAGATTGGCCACTGTTGGAAACAGGATACTGGGCTTGATGGACCTTGGTCTGACCCAGTATGGCATATCTTATGTTGGGTTAATTGTAAACTGCTTTGATAATTCTGAAAGGCAGTATAAAAAACATTTTGTTAAATAAATAAACAAACAAACCAACAAACCAAGAGCATTCAAACAGAACCAGACATGAAATTAAGAACAACTGGACATTTTATATCTCCTACCACAGTTTTCTCCCATATCTCCTAGAAAGCATCAATTTTGATTTTAAAGAGCAAAGAGGAGTTTTTCAATCTGAGTTTGCACTCCCAGTATGAGACCCCTTGGGGCTCCTCCCATTACACAGTCATCACGGATCTGGTGGCATGGATATAATAATTAGAGAGAACTCTCGCAGATGGAGATAAATCAACATCCGTCCAGTACCCCCTAAAAAGAAGTATTGGCTAGATTTTAATAGTTACAGTAGCAATGATCTCTTTTTCAATATATTGAGTATAACTACAAAAGGAGAAGTCCACACCACATAAGCAGGTGGTCCCTGCTGAGACCACAGCCCCAGCAACACAATGGTGAAGCCCAGTGCCAGCTCCACGATCAGTGTAAGGTAATGGATTACCTAAACAAATCTTCAGCCTTACACCCCTCCAAGATGTTGATAATTCAATTGAATAATCATCATTGTTTGAATACCACTTTCCCAACGCCAGTCCTGAAAAAAGACATAATTGGACATCACGCTTTTAAATATTAAACCTTTGTTTGCATGTACGTACCTGCTCTCCCTGCAGGTAAAAGAATGTGCTGATGGCTCTTTGAGTTTGTCTGACTGTCAGAATCTATTTTTTTGCTTTAAATGCTGCTGCTCTTGCTGTTCCCCTCCCTGGTACTGCTGCCCTAGACAACTGCCTAGCTTTTACCAGACATTGCAGGGTGCACTTGAATTTTATCAAAGAGTGGGGACCCCGCAAAGACATTCCTTCTATGAAGCCTCTCCAGGACCTCTCTGATCTTCAGATAGAAGGAATGCTTCCCCTATGGAAGGTGAAATTCCGCTGTAAACTGGTGGAAATCAGCCGCTGCCCTTCTAGAGTCTAGCTGCAGTATAGGCTGCAGTCCCCACTGCTCCAAAACTCCCATATCAGGGAAGAATGTGGGATAAGAAATGGTGGGAGTTCTTTTGACAATGGGGCAACTAGGAAAAGCACCTCATCAGCATACCCAGATGCTTAAAGGCCACATTGCACACATTCAGAACATGGGTAAGGAGAGGTTCCTCCTTAAATGCTTGTGCTTACCCTTAGGAACTACCAAGCATGGTGAGTAAAAGTGGAAGTTCAATATCCTCTGTCTGTGGCCTTTTACAGTGGCAGATCCTTCTCCCCCCAGAACCAGCCCAACTAACCTAGATGCCTGATAATACGTTTGCAGATGAGCAAGCACATCCCTCCTCAGATTTAATTCTGCAAAGTTTGTCCATATTTAAACGATAAGCCCCATGTGGAAAATACTGAATCTGGCAGGGCAGATGTTGAATTAAATACAGGATCTTTGACAAAACAGACTTCATAAGCGAATAGATTCAGTCCGCCTATGAGATACACAGGTTCAACTAACTACAAAGGGACTTCCAAATCCATAGTATCACTGGATTGTAAATTCACCTTAATCAAGTCTCCACACCCAGATAAAATAATCTTGCTTCTGCCAATTTAAGTCTCCTTAAGCATGGGTAATTTTAACTCTAAAAATGACTGGCATTACCTACAATCTATCAAAACTGACCCTGGACATGGATGTGCCCTATGCTATTTTAACAATTACATGAGGGCTAGAATGAATATATACAACTGCCTGAGAAATAAAAGAACATTGGCCATTGTCTTGTAATATAGCTTCTGCTCCCACCACCTGTTTTAATACTGGTTACCCATCACTAGGACTGGTGGAAGAACTAGGGAAACTAGGCAGCAGCCTAGTTCAGCATAATTTGGGGGAGGTGGAGTAGCAGCAGTGCCTCGAATGCACCTTAGTGGCTTTCTCTGGCGCTTTAAATCTGAGTTCAGAGTGCTCCGATTTCCTGACACTGCTTATACAGGGAAGCTGCCGCCTCCCTCAATTAAAGCCCAGCAGAGGATTAGCTTTGCCAGCCTGTCAGAACTCTGCCCCCTCTCTTCACATAACATTGGCAAGGGGGGGGGGGGCAAGGGAATTGCATGCTTCAGGCATCAGGAATTGTGGCCCGGACCGGTCCACTATAGATTGTGTGTGTCAGATGACCCCACCTCTCACTGGTGGTACCCTACACCGTGGGACTGAAATGGGCAAGACAATGCAGTAGCTAAAGGGCCTGACAACTGGCTGAACCATCATCAAAGGTGAAGTAATACTGCAAAAAGGGCACCAAGCAAAATACAGCAAACCTGCCACACAAGGAAGCAGAGAAAAACCAGTCCACAAAAAGTGGGCAGGGAGTCCACACAATTTTTATTAACCGTCTTTAAAAAGCGGCCCAAACCCTACACAAGCTGTGTTTCGTATTACACTTTGTCAGGGGTCATCAAGGCACACTATGAAATCATAAAAAACAAATAAATAAATCCATAAATAAGCTAAAAACATAATACACAACATCCTGGAATAATAAAAACAGTGTAATAAATGAATATTATAAAAATGTTAATTTATAATCATTAAACCATATAAAATTACAACCAAAATGAACTTCAAAAAAATATAATGTAACCTATGAAGATGTGTAAAAACATACAAATGTGTTACTTCATAATCACAAACACTATAAATCACAATCTAGTTGAACTTAACACATTAAAAACATCTAAAATAAATGCTTAAATATGTGAATAAGCCAATTGTAACATATAGCAAAATAAAACCAATGCATATTAAAAGAACATACAGAACACCAAAAGAAGGGAAGAAAAGGACTAACTGAGATGAGGAGGTCAAAAAACTAAGTATCATGGAGCAGAGACGAGTAAATAATGGAGCAGGAGTGAATCGAAGGACCTTACCTCAACGTTTTTCCCCCGTGTGATGCTGTCTTTTGCATTTTGTATCGGCATCTTTAGCTCAAATACAGCACCGGGGTTTCATTATTTATCATATATGTAGAAGTTTTTTTAATGTATAAATGTTTGTTTGCTTTTCTTTTATAATGTGTTTTATAACGTACGCTTTTATTTTATTTTGTCAAACTATTTATTCAGCACACCCACGGCAGCTTCATTCACAAAGTAGGCTCACAATTCTTTGAAGTGCCGTTGTGCCGCTGGAAGGCATATGGCTGAAGGTTTGCCTAGGGTTCCCCTTTGCCCTTACACTGACCCCGCGCATGGTAAATCTTGCATCAACAGTCTTCTGTTAAATCTACGTGACAAATAAACCCATATTATGTGCCCTGCATTGTCTCCTTTGCTTGCAAAATGACACTACCACAATTCTCCAGATTCTATTTTTATTACAATAGTTTCATCTGTAGTATTTTGGGCATAATTTTCAGATCAACAGTAATCTGCAAGATTGGGTGGTAGGAATTATTCAAGTTGAAATCCATCTAGGCCCAGGCTTTTCTCTATAGGCAGAAGAAAGATTTGGGAGATAAAATATATGCAGAGATTATTTTTCCCTGCAGGTAGGGAGAGATTTGGTGGGATAAGATATATATAAAGATAAAGAACAGTGATCTTGCTGTGGATTACTGCTTTGGGCTCCAGTTTATTTCAACAGCACCATACCCCTGACACAGATACTCAAAACCTGCAGGCAGGTTGGTTGCAATTGACAAGTGAAAACACGACTCTGAAAATGGAGCATTTGCATTTTGGGAGCTTCAGAAAGTTAATAAATGTGTTTAAGCAGCAAAATTTAGGTGATGACAGAGTATGAGAACTAGCAGCAAAATTCTTGCAGTTTAATGAACTTTATGGATAGTGTATGTTGTGAATGCTTGCAAAATAAGTGGGGACACCATTGTGGTGTTTGCATTCACAAAAAGTGTTTTAAACCTCGATGTTATAAAAATGAGCAAAAACCAGTAAAAACAAACAAAAGAGTGAAAATTAATATTTAACAGTTTTTTATACTGCTTTATCATTTTAGTCAAAGCAGTTTACATTGCAGCTTAAACTTGGTAATGTACATTAAACAGGGACATTGATAAACTTGAATTTTTCTGAGGCATGGAAGGTTAAGTGATTTGCCCAAGGCCACAAGGAGTGCTAGTGGGAACTGAACCTGGTCTCTTGGCTCCCAAGCCACTGCTCTAACCATTAGGCTCCTCCTCCACTCAAATAAAATATATTTCACTTACAGTTGGGTGTGTAAAGGAACTGATGATTGAAAGTGGAGAGCGAATATGCAAGGTCAACATAACAGTCTGCATGGTTCCATTCTGATGGTTCCACCCACATTATTCATATATGTTTCATATATTTCAATATAAGTGTTTAGGAGAATGGATTCTATTGGTCTGGGATGCTCCTACATATAATAGTCATAAGAAGAGAAGGATTTTTTTATACCCATTGGCTTTTTCCTTCTGAAGTAAGGCTCTTCTATTATAAGAAAGATAGCGTAGTTACTCTCCTGTAAAAGGTGATCTCCGGGAACTGCAGGAATTTAGTCTTTACATATGGATATCATCGGTACTGATGGAGCCTGTGCAGGAACGCTCCCTAGCGTCCAATAGGAAAGCTTTTGTGAGCATCCCACAGCGCCTGTGTGCTGCCTTCCCGCCTTTCCACCTGTCCCTCTCCAGTTGAGTTTATAGCTGAGGCAAAAAAGAGAGAGAGAGAGAGAGATACAACTCCATGGGGAGGTGGGCGGATTGTGAAGACTAAATTCCTGCTGTTCCCGGAGATCACCTGTTACAGGTGAGTAACTACGCTATCTCCAGGAACAAGCAGGAATGTAGTCTTCACATATGGGGACTCCCTAGCTGCAGATGCCAGGGAGATGGCCCCAGGAAGTTGTTAGGCCTTGTGAAGAGGCCATACTACCAGGGATGGTGGGTAGGAGCTGATTAAGTCTGAAAAAGGTGTTGAAGAACAGCCTGGCCAAACAAGGCATCCCGGCGGGAATCCTTGTCTAAGAAGTAGTGGGCTGTGAAGGTATGTACTGAAGCCAGAGTAGCTGCTTGACAGATGTCATTGATAGACACAGAGTGAAGATGAGCCATTGAGGCTGCCATGGCTCTCACATTGTGAGCTGTGACAGGGCCTCCAAGAGGAAGGTTCCTACTCTCATAGGCAAAGGATATGCAATGAGCAATCCAGTTAGATAGAGTTCTTTTGGAAACTGGAAGTCCCAAATGACTAGGATCAAAAGCAACAAAGAGTTGCAAATATTTTCTATGTTGCTGTGTCCTTTGCAAATAAAAGGCCAAAGCTCTTTTATAGTCCAAGGTATGAAGGTTCCTTTCTGCACTGGAGGCATAAGGCCTCTGAAAGAATACAGGAAGGTAAACCACTTGGTTTAAATAGAAAGGCAAAACCACCTTTGGCATAAAGTGTGGATGAGTCCTAAGAACTACCTTATCATGGTGGAACCTTGTATAAGGAGGATCAGCCACTAACGCTTTCAATTCACTGATGCGACGTGCTGATGTGATTACAATGAGGAATATGACTTTCCAAGAAAGGAATTTCAGAGATGTAGTGGCTAATGGTTCAAAGGGCGGTTTCATGAGCTGCCCGAGCACCAGATTTACGTCCCATACCACCAGTGGTAGCTTAATGGGAGGATTTGTTAAAAGAAGGCCTCTCATAAATCTCGCTATGAGAGGATGAGAGGAAATAGGTTGTCCACTTAGAGGCTTGTAAGAAGCTGCAATAGCACTAAGATGGATTCTTACTGAATTTGTCTTGAGACCCGCATTTGACAAATAAAAGAAATACTCCAGTATCGATTCCAGAGGTATCGCAAGAGGGTTAAGACCCTGCTGCGAGCACCATATGGTAAACCTTTTCCACTTAAAGGCATACGAGCGTCTTGTGGAGGGTTTCCTAGAAGCATGAAGGATATCCTTTACCTGTTGAGAAAGGTTAAGATCCTAAAGATTTTAGGCTTTCAGCAACCAGGCCCTGAGATCCAGAGACTGGGGATTCGGATGCCAGAGTATCCTGTCCTCTTGGGAGAGAAGATCTGGAGCAGATCTCAACTCCAAAGGCGGAGCTTGCGAGAGATGTAGGAGCAGAGGGTACCACTTTGCCGTGGCCAACATGGAGCTATGAGGATCATATGACCTCTGTCTCTCTGAAGCTTGAATAGGGTTTTGGGGATGAGGGGAAAAGGTGGGAAGGCATATAGGAAGTCCTGACCCCAGTGGAGGAGGAAGGCGTCCCTTGCCTGACAACATGGAGCCAGAATTCTGGAACAGAACCGGGGAAGTTTGCATTCAGCGGACTTGTAAAGAGGTCTATGTCCGGGGTTCCCCAAATCTGAAATATTTGGGCAACCTGGTCTGGGTGGAGAGACCATTCGTGTGGAAACTGAACTTGACTGAGTTTGTCTGCCCAAGAGTTTTGGATGCCTGGAAGATACACTGCAAGGAGATGAATCTGATGCTCTCTGGCGAGGGCCCACAGTCGCAAAGCTTCGTTGCATAGCGACAGAGAGCCTGTGCTGCCCTGCTTGTTCACATAGAACATAGCTACCTGATTGTCCGTTTGAACTAGGACTGTCTTGTAGCTGAGCTGGGCGCGAAATACTCGAAGAGCAAAGAAGATTGTTCTGAGCTCCAGGAGGTTGATGTGAAAACAGGCCTCCTGTGGAGTCCAGGTACCCTGGGTGGAGAGATCGTGCAGGTGGGCTCCCCATCCCACCTGTGATGCATCTGTTGTTAGGGTGGCTTGGGATAGGGGTTGCGGGAAAGGAGACCCCACCAGAAGGTTTCTGGGTCATTGCCACCATTGGAGGGACAAAAGAAGACGGTTTGAGTTTGTTTTTTTATCCGACAGGCAGCCTGAGGCCTGTGTCCACTGAGTGGATAAAGTCCACTGGGCTGCTCGCATATGGAGGCGAGCATAAGGAACCACATGCACGGTGGATGCCATGTAGTCTAGCAATTGTAGCATTTCCCGAGAAGTGAGACAAGGTTTGAGCACTGCTTGGGAAGCTAGTTGTACTATGCGAAGACAGCGGGGCTGCGGAAGGAAAGCCCTTGTCTGTTTGGCATCCAGATGAGCTCCTATGAACTCTAGGGACTGAGTGGGAGCAAGACTGGATTTTGGGAGGTTTATGACCAGTCCCAAATACTGACGGATTCGCATTGTGCGAAACAGAGCAGAGCTGGCTTCTGGCACTGTAGGGGCTCGAATGAGCCAGTCATCTAAGTAAGGGAAGATGAATATTCCAGAGTGCGGAGTAATGCTGCTACCACAGCCATGCATTTTGTAAACACTCTTGGGGCAGAAGCCAGGCCAAAGGGAAGAACCTTGTATTGGTAGTGCTTTCCTTGAAACAGGAATCGGAGGAATCTCCTGTGATTTGGATGGATGAGAATATGAGTATACATATCCTTGAGATCTCGAGAACAAAGCCAATCCTGACTTTGAAGGTATGGCAGCAGAGTTACTAGAGAGACCATTTTGAACTTCTCTCGGAACAAATATTTGTTCAATTCTCTGAGGTCTAAAATGTGTCCCCCTGTTTTCTTTGGAGTAAGGAAATAGGGAGAGTGATGGGGAATGGGTACTTCCTCTATTGCTCCTTGAGCAAGGAGCATTGTGACTTCTTGACCTAAGAGACTGTCGAGAGAGGTCTGAGAATTGAACGGTCTTACAATTGTAGGAGGGGGCATGATGTGAAAATGAAGCTTGTACCCCTCTCGTACAATGGGCAGAGTCCAATTTTCTGCTGTTATTTGGTACCATCTGTGGGCAAAATGACATAACCTGCCTGGGAAGGTCGAGGGTTCTGGATCGTTCAGAGGCAGGAAGGCAAGGTTCTCTAGGGAGGAGTCAAAGCCCCTGAGGAGGCTGAGCCTGTTGAGGTGGCTGAGGTTTTGCAGCTTTTGGCTTCTTTTGTTGTCTAGGTTGTTGCTGTTGTCCCTTTGGGGCAGTCTGACCTGGACGGTGTCCCTGTTGGGTATAGGAAGGATAAAACTTCTTTTTCTTATTGAAAAATGCTTTCTTAGAGGATTTTTTCCTTGCAGGATCGGTTGTAGATTTGGACAGTCTATCCAAGGTGATATTGTCAGCATCTATCTCATTAGCCTTCTCCTGCCAATTCTTGCCAAAGAGATTTTCTCCTGTGCAAGGAATGTTTCCTAATTTATCCTGTACCCAAATTTCCAAGTCAGATGCCTGAAGCCAGGCTATCCGACGTGCACCAATGGCAATAGCTAAGGTTCTGCTTATGCACTCAAAACAGTCAAAGGCTGCACAATTTACAAACTTGGAAACATCCTGAGCATGTTTGACTAGAGTAAGATAGTCTTGCCTTTTGTCATCAGGAAGGAGGGGGCTCATAAGCTCCAAGTCTCCTGTGACCTCTTTAAGGAACATTCCCATATACAAGATATAGGAACTGATCCTAGCTGAGAGCCTGGAAGCTTGGAAGCATCGACGCCCAAAGGTATCGAGAGTCCTACATTCACGACCTGGAGGATTGGATGTATGTCTCCTTTGCACTTTTCATCCTTCTCATGGCTGATTCCACCACCATTGAATGGTGTGGTAATTGAGTTTTTTGAAAGCCAGGACAAGGTGGAACTCGATACATGGTATCGACTCTATGAGAATGAGGAGATGTGATTAAAGGTGTTTCCCACATCCTTAGCATAAGATCCTGTAAAATCTCATGAATAGGCAGAGTAGTTGCCTCTTTGGGAGCCTTAAGGTATTGGAGAATTTCCAATTCCTTTGCCCTAGGCTCTTTTTCAGGAGCTACTGTGATGGAAAGGCCTTGGGCCACATCACAGATAAAGTCCTGAAAGGACATATCCTCTGGCGGAGACATTCTGTGCTGAGGAGAAGAGGAATTATCGGGGAGAAGTACTCTTGTATTAGCAGAGCCTTCGGAGTCTTCAGACTCAGAGGATTCAAAATACCTCCAATCCCAGTGATCGTGCAAAGCATGGTACTGGTATCGATCGAAGTCGGTATCGGGTTGTTCCGGTACTGATCTGTCGATGCCGGAGACATACGCATGACTCTGTATGTGTGGCATACCTGCCGATGCTAATGCAGTCAGTACCAGTTCCAGTATCGGTTGAGGTGTCTGAAGCAGTTTCAACGGTATCGAAGCCGTGAGAAGAGTCGCTAGACTGCGTTCGATAGCAAGGAATCTCTGGTCTATTGCCGCTGCTGAAGCTTGGGTGTCGGTTCTGGTAGAAGCGGCCGGAACCCCAGAGCTTGGCGCCAGTAGTTCTGGGGAGGTTGAGGCCTTGAGAACATCCTGGAGCACCGTTAGTGCTTTGGTAGCTGAAGCCTCCCGCCGGGGCAGTTTTGCTGGTGAAAATTCCTCAAGGGCAATGCCAGGGGCATCTTGATACTTAGAAGGAGATCTACCCTTTGAGGATCGGCTAGATTTATGTTTAGTTACCTGAGATCCATGGGAGGAAGATGAGATCCTGGAGGATGTCGATGCAACAGAGGGAAAAAGGGTGCTAAGTTTAGCAGCTCGGTTCTACCGGCCCCTTTTTGACATCATTCCACAGGAGTGGCACTCTGAAATAGAGTGGTCAGGACCTAAACATTTGAGACACCAATCATGGGTTCGGTGACGGAAATAGTAGCACTACATTTAGAACATTTCTTAAAACCTGAAGTAGGTTTTTCCATTTTTAAGGAAAAAATTGGGCCTAGTGTCCAAAATGGCGCCTAGCTCCAAGGAAAAAAAATTTCTAAAGTAAAACACCTCAGAAACTATAATTTTTATTTTTATTTTTTTAAAGAAAGAAGAAAGAACCGGTGGTACTAGTATGGCGTCGAAGGAAGGCAGACGCGACCACAAAAACAAAGATTAAAGACGAAATTTTTCTGCAGTGACAGGGTATGTGACCTGTCGGCTCCGCGGATAATGAAGAACTGGAGAGGGAGAGTTGGAAAGGCGGGAAGGACAGCATGCAGGCGCTGTGGGATATTCCCAAAAGCTTTCCTATTGGACGCTGGGGACGTTCCCGCACAGGCTCCATCGGTACCGACGATACCCATATGTGAAGACTACATTCCTGCTTGTTCCTGGAGATATAAAGTTTCAGGGTTTATTTTAAAATGATTGCGTTATTTTATGTGGTTTTAATTTTAATTAGTACATTTTTATTGTTATTTCTTGTGTGATTTTGTACTCCTCTAAGAATGATTTTAGATTAACAGAATATAAATTTATGTAAATAAATAAATAAATAAACAAACAAATAGCATTCATGTGAAATTTTATAATTTGGAAATTAGAGAAATGAAGAAATATTTTTAATTTGGAAATTAGAGAAAAAGAAATATTTTTAATTTGGAAATTAGAGAAGAAGAAATATTTTTCCCAATGGATAGAAGAGATTGAGAACAAGCCAAGGGAGATGCCTCATATTGTTCAACAGTTAAATGCCTATATTGATGTTATGGAAAGATGTGATTATTCAGTTAGTGATATATTTATGGTAGATTGTTTGGATAAATATTTCCATGTCAAGATTGATGACATCAGGCAATCATTGGCAGTACTTCCACAACTAATTTTGCCAGCTCCACACATGATCACGCTGTGTGATCAGGGGAATGAGGTAGAGCAGGAGGTGGTAAAGTCATCAATAGACTCCTTTGTGCTACCTTTAGAGAAAAATTCATACATTTACTTTCTTCTCATAGGCCAAGTGGATCCCCCTTTGATGTAGTCCCAGTTTCTGTGAAATAAAGGAACTTAAATTTTCCTTGACCCCCTCTACTTCTCCCTATAGTTTGCTCCTCCCTTAATGAAGGCATTCACTAGCAAACTTATAGAAATGATGCAACTCACAGATTATCTGAAGGCTAATCACTTTCTGGTGGATTACCAATCAGGTTTTCATATGAAATACAGCACAAAGACTGCTTTACTGGCCTTGATGGATGATCTGCACAGAAATCCAGATGCTAATCTGGACTGTATGGTAATTTTGCTGGATCTGTCGGCAGCAATTGTCATGATCCATCATTGTTTGATACTTGACAGGCTCCAGGATTTTGGGGTGATAGGTACAGCTTTGGCCTACATTTACCCCCCACCACCCCTTTTTAACAGGAAGGACTCACCAGGTGGTGTGGGGCTTGTCTGTTTCACCCCTTTGGTGAGTCAACTCTGGAGTTCCCCAGGGGAGTGTTCTCTCTCTCCTCTTATTTTATTTATACATTCAACTGTTGACAGAAATTTAGGAGAGGGTGGGTATTTGATATATGTTCTATGCAGATGATATGGGAAACCAAACAAGCAGGTACAAAAAAGAGACTGGCGGTGATCCAATTCAGGTAAAACCCCCTTTTATTAGCTCCTACGCATTTCAGCTGAAAAGTCTTCTTCAGGGGGTCTTTAGAGGGAACACACCTTTGTTTTTGTCTCGTAGTACACAAGTATGTCCATGTATTGATGCAAGTTGCAATGTTTCGAAGCTTTAAACATTGCAATTTGCATCAATATGTGGACATACTTGTGTACTACGAGACAAAAACAAAGGTGTGTTCCCTCTAAAGACCCCCTGAAGTAGGCTTTTCAGCCGAAACGCGTAGGGGCTAATAAAAGGGGTTTTTACCTGAAATGGATCACCGCCAGTCTCTTTTTTGTACCTGCTTGTTTGGTTTCCCGTGTCAGAGTGCAGGTACCTGCTGCTCCTTTTGGTTCGCTATGCAGATGATATTCAGTTATATTGGCCACTGAAGGAGGACAGGGTTATGTCTATTAATAAATTAAAATAAATATTTAGTGGAGGTGGAACGTTGGCTCTAAAGGCATAAGCTCAAAATGAACCCACCCAAAACTGAATTCTTATGGGTTCATTACCCCACAATGTCATTTGTCTACTCTAAGATTACTTTGAATGATTAATCATTGTGACCCTCAGATCAGATAAAGATTTCACTTAGGATAAAGTCTTGTTAACACAGATCTGCAAAAAAAACTTTTTCGAGAGCTGTTTTGGTTATTCCACGGAATCTTTATGTTTTTTGGTGCACTGAATCCGAAAATAACCTCCATTTTGTCATAGGACATCACGTTTCCTGACAATTTAGGTAACTATATTAAATAAGGCAATACCTCAAAATAAATGGAAATAGATTTATAAAATTAAAGTTTTATTACAATATTTTCATGAAAATCCTTTTTTGAACTGAAATGAGCTCACCTACACACACTAAACTCAATTCTTCTTCCTTGTGAGGCTCCTCTTGGTGCATTTACGCTTGTGAGTAGTATCTGGAATGTCTCTCTGAAGCATCCAACAGTAGTCTGCCATCATTGTAATGCTCCATTTTCCCTGGTATCTCCTTTCCATCTCTTTAATGTCTTGGTGGAATCGTTCATCTTGTTCCTCACTCAAAGCTCCCAAATTTTCAGGAAAGTAGTCAAGGTGGGACTGGAGGAAATGCACTTTCAAACTCATCAGAGAACCTAAAGCTTGAAATGCTTTCAGCATTCATCCGACGATCTTTTTGTAGTGAGGATCTTTGTTATTGCCTAAAAATTTCTGTACGACTTCTTTAAATGCAATCCATCCTTCTTTTTGAGGATCCGTCATGGTATTGACAAACTCTTGATCAACTATAAGCCTTCTAATGTCTGGTCCAACGAACACACCTTCCTTCAATTTTGCCTCCAACAGGCCTGGAAACTTGGTGACCAAGTATTTGAAGCATTCTCCATCTCTTGGAAGTGATTTTACGAATTGCTTCATCAATCCCAATTTTATATGGAGAGGTGGTAGAAGAACTTTATGGGAAGGTACCAAAGTTTCTCGGAGGACATTTTTTTCACTGACTGTTAGCACCCTCGGCTGCCAACTCTTCTTGGTCCAGTGATTTTGTCGGTCTCGACTGTCCCATAGACACAGAAAACAAGGATATTTGGTATACCCAGCTTGTTGCCCGAGCAGCGTGCACAAGACCTTCAAGTCCCCACATACTTGCCAACCATGGTCTTCATATTTAAGTTTACAAAGAACCAATTCCAAGTTCTCATAGGTTTCCTTCAAATTTACGGAATGACCTACAGGTATGGAAGCATAAAAACCGTTGTGGAGTAAAACTGCTTTGAGACTTCTTTTTGAAGAATCTATAAAAAAAACGCAATTGCTCTGAATCATATTGGATTTTAAATTGACCCATCAGACCTTCAACATCGATACAATAAACCAACTTGTCTTCCTGGGCGAAGTAAGGAATGAACTCCTTTTCACGATGTCTGAACCATGAAGATGACACTCCTGGCAACAATAAATTCCTGCTTTTCAGCCTTGATCCGAGTAACTCAGCGGCATCTTTGGTAAGATTCAAGTCTCTTACCAAATCATTCATCTCCTCCTGAGAAAACAATTTTGGTCTTGTATCATCTTCAAAGTCAGAACTTGATTCGTCATCAGGTTCAGGTATGACTTCACCTTCATTGGAGCTAGGTATCTCTTCCAAGGTAGCAGGGGGCTTGGGTACTGGTATATCTGTGCAATGGGGGATGGGACGAATTGCCGAGTGAAGATTGGGGTATGAAATGGAATGCTTCCATTTGAAATTAAACCCTTTCACATCGCATGAACAAAAGTAACAGTCGTCACTATGGTTCTTTTGCTCTCGCCATACCATAGGAATCCCATAACGGAAAGATTTTTTCTTATCCTTGAACACCAGTTTCGGAGGTCCTCAACACACCGTTTGCACACTTTATGAGGCGCCCAGACTTTATCTTGATCTCCAATTTTTAGTCCAAAGTATGCAAAGTATACTTTTTCACAAAGTCTGTAATATTCTGCTGTTGCTTCAACACTGTATATTCACCACAGATGAAACAGAAACTGTCTGGCGAATTAATACACTTTCGCGGAGCCATAACATAACGGTTGAAGAATGACGAGCTAACACGAATTGCGATGAAAAAGTGTGAACAGCCTAGAACCAAGAACCTGATGATGATTCATGCACAAGTTTGGCATGCAGGAGAGAGCAGTTCGGTGTCTGTACATGAGACGTCACAGTGCTGGCCATGCCCCCCTGCACTGACTGGAGCTGCTGCTATCTGCCCTGTGTCTCCCTCCCACTGGATTCTTCAGGAAAGATTAACCCTTCTACCATTAGAAGCACGGACTTAAAACTTGCTTAGCTTATGTATATATTGCTGACCATTAGATTTACAGTGCTATTTTTTTTTTTACATAACTCGGACAACCCCTTTAAGGTTTTTTTGGCATTTTATATCTTAAATGCACTTATGTGAATTAATTAATAGTAATTTGAATTAATTAATAGTAATTTGAAAAATTTTTATAAATTTGAAAACAATTTTGCATGTTGTGGCAAATCATGACATCTAGGAGTTTTTTCAATATTTTATTTGTTTTCAGCACACCAAAATACATGGAAATTAGATGAAAATAATCAAACAGCTGTCGCAGACCTGTGTAATCATCAGCATTGAAGGAAGATTAAATGCTGAGAGTTGGCTACAGGGTATTTCTTCTTGTGTTTCAGAGGCATGTAGGGCCCGTTATTCAGCACCAGTGGCTAGTGCTGCTAATGTGGCTAGCTGCCGGAGCTTAACAGTAAACTCAGATATTCAATGCCAGGATTATATCTGACCCTGACACCGAATATCTGGGTTAACCGCTTTGGCCGATCGGTAGCCAGGCAGTGGCAATATTAAGCTGCTGCCCAGTTAGCAATATGTGGCAAAAGTTAGACCAAGGTTACCTGCACCTGGCTTTCGCCACATATCACCAACTGGGCAGGGGTCAATATCACTGCTGACAGGGTTACTGATCGGCACCTCCTCTGCTCTACCCCAGAATGCCCCCAGCATGCCCTTATGCTAAGCAGTTAGCATTGTGGCATATAGAGCTAGTCACCACGGATATTCAGTGGTACAAACCGTGTTAGTGCCGCAGACTATTCCATTCACCATGATTCATGCTGTTAGCAACTCTGCTAACCGCGTTAATTGCTTTAAATATCAGGTCCTTAATACATTAGAGGAGGCCTGAATCAATTGAAAACTACTAGAAGTACATTTTCACATGAGCAGAAAGGAACAAAAAAATTTCAAATTGTCTCTACCTTCTCAAGAAACACTAAGGCAAAACTATCTGCTCATCAAGAATCTGTAGATTGTTCTGTCATACAGGGTGGACAGCTAGTAAGTTATGTTTATAAGCATCAGGAATTGGAATTAGCTGTAATTAAGCTAAAATAGTTAGGGCCCAATTTTCAAAGGCATTTACATGGGTAACAGCCCTAATTACCCATGTAAATGCCTTTACAGGGAATTTTTGAAGGCACCTACATGGATAGTGACTTTGAAAATTCCCTGGTTTGTCCCTTCTGCGCCCCAATGCTATGCAGTTAGCATTGGGGCGTCTCGGGGGCATTCTGTAGCAGTGCGGTGGTGGGCCATGGTGCTACCCATGTGGTACCGATTTTCGATGCTACATGGTTTGCGCTCTGCGCCTTAAAAATAGGCGAGGGAAACCCTTGCCTATCTATAAGGCACCAGGACTAACTATGCTACACAGGTAGCTTCTGCTGCCTCCTATCTGTGCGGCGATACCCAGATTTTTAATGCTGGGGCCTCATATGACCCCAGCATGGTAAAACCAGGTAAGGCGGGAGGGGGGTGAAATATGGTCAGACGCGGCACATAGCACCACCCAGATCAAAATCAGGCCTTTACTCTTTTTTTTTCTTTTTTTTTACTTCTCTCAAAGATAATTTTGTAGAAATATGTTACTTCTTTATAACCAATGGAATGATCTAGATCTTTGGTTTTACACCGATGACGTTTTCAATAGAGAAGTTAATTCTTCAATAAATGCAGAGAAGGATTAAACCGGGATTTTTTTCTGCCTTCAATAAGAAATACAGTTTAATCTTTTAAGGAAGCAGTTTTATCACTGGCAGTTTACTAGCTCTTCTAGGTTGCAGGCTCCAGAGCAAAGAAGGAAAGTTTTGCTAATGAGAGATCACAAACAGAAGAGATTCCCTATTCATTGAGTGTAGGTTCTAGTTTGCCTAATGATATTCACATTTCTTTCCTTACAACATGAATAAGTCAAAGAATCTAATATTAATGCATGATCTATCCACAGCAAGGGGATAGAAGCCTTAAAAGGGTACATGACTGTTGCATAGGCACTTGTAAGAAATAAGTCAAACATGTGTCCTGCCTTAGGGATAGGATAAATTACTAATTGCGAAAAGCCTATATCAATGATCAAAGTTAAAGAAAAATCTTTTAACAACTGTGTCAGAAGGTTGTCAATATGGATCTGAAATCTCCCAGAATGATGAGATAGAAGTCATAGCTGGAGGTTGTCAAAGAAGATGAACATCTACCAAAGGAAAGGCCTTAAGTTTAAAACTCAAAACTTCAATCAATTTGGCTAAAGGAGTATTTGACAACTTAATGCCAAGATTATCTGAATGTAGTCTAGTCAGTCATCCACCTCTTCCATGCTTGCAGTTGAGTTGGAAGTATAGGTAATCAAGGAACAGGGCTGGATAGCATAAAGGTTCTCACCCTCTGTCAGACACAAGTTATCCAGTTTGTATTAAGGATGGCATCATAATTAAGATGATGCAATGCAATGTGTGCCTTCGAGTCAGTCCTGACTCCTGGCGACCCAGAAGCTCCTGGGTTTTCTTGGCAGTGTCACCGGAAGTAGATTACCAGGCCTTTCTTCCGAGGCAATGGAGGGTTAAGTGACTTGCCCAAGGCCACAAGGCGTGCTAGTGGGAATCGAACCCTGGTTGCTTGGTTACCAAGCCAGTGTTCTAACTTTGATGTAATTGATCTAGCACTGTGTAAGCTACGGATCAAGAGAGATGGGCTCAGTGTATTTGATAAAAATGCAAATGCAATGTTTGCCTTCGAGTCAGTTCTGACTCCTGGCGACCCAGAAGTTCCTGGGTTTTCTTGGCAGTGTCACCGGAAGTAGATTGCCAGGCCTTTCTTCCGAGGCAATGGAGGGTTAAGTGACTTGCCCAAGGCCACAAGGAGTGCTAGTGGGAATCGAACCCTGATTGCTTGGTTACCAAGCCAGTGTTCTAACCACTAGGCTACTCCTCCACTTTGATAGGAGCTGGATATTCTCATAAGGGCACAAGTTATAGGAGTAAGAAAATGGGAATGTCTTACCTTGTCTGAAAGGGCTGGGACATATCCTTGTGCTTTCCTGTGACCCCACTACTTGGGGATGGAATTCAAGACACATATGGTCAAAACTAAGATGATAAGGAAAATCATATAATCAAATGAATAAAATGTTCACCTGTTGCAGGTGTTCTCCATGGACAGCAGGATAACTCCTCACTTATGGTCACACATCGAGCTCCATGTAGGAACCTTCTCAGCTCCTTCTAGAAACGTTTAGAAAGTTCTTCATGCATGTGCACCTGTTCAGACCTGCCACTGCTGCACTTGAGGACTTCAGTCATGTTCCTAACAGCCAAGCAATTCCAAAGGGAGAAGAGTGAGTTGTCAGGAGTTATCTTTCTGTCCATGCAGAACATCTCCTAGAGATGAGTAACTGTCTTCTCCATGGACAAGCAAGTTAACCCCTCACTTATGGGAATGCCTTGCTACAGGCTGCCTCTAAAGAAAAATGGAGAACAGTAAATGTTGCTAGGAACTGACCTTTTTGGTGTTTTTTATGTTTAGTTTTGTTGTTGTTGTTTTTTTAAGAGACAGCCTGAACAGTAAAGCAGGACCTAAGAGGAAATAGAGTTGGATTCTAAAACTCAGATTCTGAAGGACAGATTGACCAAAATTGTCACATAGGAAGGTCCTCTCTAAACAGTAGTGAGATGTGAATTTGTGAACTGAGGTCCAAATCAGAACTATACAGATTCCTTCCATGGAGGCTGCCCCCAAATGGGCCACTGACACAGCCATGGCTACGACATTATGAGCCATGAAATGACCTCAAGTGTCAGACCTGCATGGGTATAAGCAAAATAGATACAGTCTGCTAGCTAAATTGAAAGTGTGCATGTGTTCACAGCAGCCCCAACTCTGTCGGCATCAAAAGAAACAAAAAGCTGGGCGGACATTCTTTTAGTCTGCTCCAGATAGAAGGCTAAGGCTCTCTTGCAGTCCAACATGTACAGTGCACCTTTCCCTTTGTCAGTGTGGGTCTTGGTAAAAATGCTGGCAGGACAACTGATTGATTAAGATGAAAGCCAGACACCACTTTCAGAAGGAATTTAGGATGAGTACACAGCACCGCTGTATTGTGAGAAAACTTAGAATACAGTGGATGTATTACTTTGCTTGCCGAAGTAACCACCACCAAAAATAGGACCTTCCAGGTCAGAAACAATCCTTGGATATCTAAGTGGCTCAAAGGGAGCTTTCATTAGCTGAGTTAAAACTATGTTGAGATTCCAAGAAACTGTAGGCTGCTTTAGTAGGCGCTTCAAAAGAAGCAAGTTGTGGATGAAGCAAACAAAGGCTGTAGACAGATGGGCTTATCTTCTACACAATGGTGGTAATCACTAATCATACTCAGGTGTAACCTTTATTGAATAGATCTGGAAACCAGACTGTGAAAGGTGCAGAAGGTACTCAAGTTGTTTTTGTGTGGATCATTAGAAAGCTCTATGGCCTGCCCATCACACCAGATGGCAAACTTCCACCATTTGAAAATATAAGACCTCCGAATGGAATATCAGCTGGAAGCCAAAAGGACATTGGCCACTCCAATCAGCAAGTTCAAAGAGTACACTCAACAGATACAGAGTCACTCAACATCCAAGCCATAAGGCTAGGGACTTGACATTAGGATTTAGAAGTCTGCCTAATATATGGGCTTCCAGATCGACAAGTCTTGGAGAAGGGAAAAACAAGGCTGTCTGGGCCAAGCAGGTGCTATGAGAATCATGGTGCCTTTATTGTTTTTTAATTTCAGGAGAATTCTCACTATTAGGAATGGGGGGATAGGCATACAGAAGGCCTACACCCAATGCAGGAGGAAAGCATCCAAGACTAGTTTGCAATCCAACTCTACTCAAGAGCAAAACTGAGACTTGCTCATTTTGGGGAGTGGCAAAAGAGTTCTTGCCACCTCCCTGTACAGAGTCCACACAAAGGACTCAACTCTGTTTGTCTACCATAGTGTTGTTCTCTCTTGCCAGATATGTGCGAGTATCATAATTCCATAGTCTACCGGCACAACAAAGTCCTCTACGTTGCGCATGATGTTCTGCAAATGCATGCTCATTAAGAGTTGCTAGGATGCCATGTGAGATGTGAGCATGGCATTCTGATACAATTTCCTCCAAAAGAGTCCAGGGTCCTAGCCTTCCTTCCCAGAGGCAACAAAGTGTTTGACTTGGAACTTCTGTTCTTTTTGAGAGTGGATTCAATAATCATGACCATGGAGTGGCACAGAGGCTGAAGTTTCTCGAATCCTGGAGCCTTCTGAACTCTATACATAGAGTCAATCTTTTTGCTGATAGCAGACTCAGAGGGAGGGAGATTGCTACATTCTCATCTGCAGCCTCTGAAGGATGTGGTGCACAGGCATTGTCACCACTATCTTAGGAAGATCCGGATATTGAAGGATTTCCAGCATCCTCAGTCCTGAGCTACTCTTCTGTGTCCAGTTTAAATGGAATATTATCAGCCATTTGCTTAACAAAATTATGGAAGAACATATCCTCATGAAGAGAATTGCAGCACTTATGAAGCAGTGAGGGGTCTGATAGTAATTCTGGAAACCTTTCATCCAAAAAATATTCAGAATCATAGTCTGTTTCCCAAGAGCACTTGGTCTTTGACTCAGAGAGGTACTGAGTCTCTGCTTAGATCGACTTCTGTCTCGCATGGGAGTTGGATTTCCTCCAGGAGTGTCAGCACAATGAAGGACTCCAATGTTTTGGGATCGTTACAGTGTTAAGGCATTTGAAGGTCCTCATGTTGACTTGTCTCCCACAGGCAGGCACAGAGTTTCCAGTATCAGCTCAATGTTGCTGCTTCAGAACCATCAGAGCTGTCAGCGTCAAGTTTCATCAAGTGTTTCTTCTTTCTCTTTTCCAAATGCTCCAGAAGGACTGCCATGAATGAAGACACAGGGCCTCATCAGTATCGGCCAACATTTCTGGAATCTGTCGAGAACTATTGGAAAGCTGGTCACAGACTTTTGAAGTCTGGCATGGTCCCTCTGATGGCCTGGAGGATAAGGTGTCCTCACATTCAGGCTGCTTCATGAGCCGGGTATCACTCAGTTCCCCAGAGCTCCTAGTATCAGGCTCTGATACTGATGCAGCAAAGTCTCTGCTCTATGCTCAACAATGGAAGTTTTAGATGCCTTGGAAGTCGAGGATGAACCCTTCCTCTTCTTCAGGATGAAACTAGTAAATGACCAATCCTGGAGCTCCCTACTGGTACTCAAGAGCCCCTCAATGCCAATGTACTGCCAGTGTTCAGTGCAACTTCAGGGTCCACTCTACTCATTATTTTAAAGACCATTAGCATATCTCACCTCAGCCATCTCTTTTCCAAGCTAAAGAACCCTAATCTTTTAAGCCTTTCCTCATAGGAGTATCCTTCCATCCCCTTTATCATTGGTCGCTCTTCTCTGTACCTTTTCTAATTCTGCTTTATCCTTTTGTAAATATAGGCCCTCATTCTATAACATGGGTTGCGGGGCTGTAGTCCAGCCGGCACATACAGTCCCGCAATCTGCCTAAACCCTATTCCCCCACTGGCTCTCCAGCTGGGCTGTACTGCTTATATCACCTCAGAGGTGGTACAAGCAGGTTTGTTTGTTTTTTTTGTGAATCGGGGCACAGCAGCTACCACCAGGGCCGGGGCCAGTTGCAAGGTAGCCCCGTCACCTAATCCAGGCCATAGGAGGCCAGCCGTAGGTCAGGCAGTGGGAATCTTGGGGTCCAGAGCCGCAGCAGTCTGGGGCACCTGTGTGGAGGATGTCACCACAGGCCAGAGGGGCATGCCGGGCTATCCTTAGGACCGATTCTGGCACCAGTGGGAACGTTTTGTTCTCACGGACCAGAATTGGGTCCTAATGGTCCCATCTTCAGCAGAGACGACCGGATGGCCAGATGTCCCATTTCCAGATTTGGGCTCATAGTGACCACTACTGCACACAATATTCAAGGTGTGGTCACAGCATGGAGCGATACAGAGGCATTACGATATTCTTGGCTTTATTCTCCATTCCTTTCCTTATGATTACTAGCATTCTATTTTGCTTTCTTGGCCCCTGCTGTACACTGAACAGAGGGTTTCAATGTATTATCCAAGATGACGCTTAGATCTTTGTCCTGGGTGGTGATTCCTAATGTGGAACCTTCAATCGTGTACCTGCAGTTTGAGTTGTTTTTTCCTAAGTGTCTAACTGCACCTGTCCACAGGGCCGGCCCGTCCATTGAGCGAGAATGTTTTTTGCACAGGGCCCCGCGTTTCAGGGGGCCCCGCGCAAAAAACATTCTAATCCTAAAGTAAAATTTTTAAAAAGAAAAAAGAAGTTGTCTTCTCCGGCAGCCGGGGCCGCCGCGGCAGAATCGAGTGTGCCGCGGGGCCCCCCCTGCCCAGCAGAGCCTGCCCTCCCGAGCCTGCCCTCCCCTTTATCACCTGTCTTCGCAGCTCTAATCAAACGCGCCGGCTTTCAGAGCGCGAGGGAGAGTTTCTCCCTCGCTGCTCTATTAAGCCCGCGGGGGCTGATGGGAAGTTCCCATCAGCCCCCGCGGGCTTAACAGAGCCGCGAAAGGGAAACTAGCCCTTTCGCGCGCAGAAAACCGGCGCGGGTGCTTCGAGCTGCGAAGACAGGTGGTAACGGGGAGGGCCGGCTCGGGTGGGCAGGCTCTGCTGGGCAGGGGGGCCCCGCGGCACACTCGATTCTGCCGCGGCGGCCCCGGCTGCCGGAGAAGACAACTTCTTTTTTTAAAAAAATTTCCCTGGGCTGGGCTGGGCGTTAGGAGTGGTGATGGGCTATGGGGGGCTATGGGGGGCTGGGGGGGGGGTTTAGGAGTGGTGATGGGCTATGGGGGGCTGGGGGGGGGGTAGGAGTGGTGATGGGCTATGGGGGGGGCTGGGGGAGGGTTAAGAGTGGTGATGGGCTGGGGGGGGTTGAGAGTGGTGATGGGCTATGGGGGGGCTGGGGGGGGGGGGGTTAAGAGTGGTGATGGGCTATGGGGGGGCTGGGGGGGTTAAGAGTGGTGATGGGCTATGGGGGGCTGGGGGGGTTAGGAGTGGTGATGGGCTATGGGGGGCTGGGGGGGTTTAAGAGTGGTGATGGGCTATGGGGGGGCTGGGGGGGTTAGGAGTGGTGATGGGCTATGGGGGGCTGGTGGGGTTTAAGAGTGGTGATGGGCTATGGGGGGCTGGGGGGTTAGGAGTGGTGA
This sequence comes from Ichthyophis bannanicus, assembly GCA_033557465.1. Taxonomy (NCBI): domain Eukaryota; kingdom Metazoa; phylum Chordata; class Amphibia; order Gymnophiona; family Ichthyophiidae; genus Ichthyophis; species Ichthyophis bannanicus. Next base: position 1,302,752,940 of record CM066031.1, read on the forward strand.
TGGGCTATGGGGGCTGGGGGGGTTTAAGAGTGGTGATGGGCTATGGGAGGGCTGGGGGGGTTAGGAGTGGTGATGGGCTATGGGGGGCTGGGGGAGGGTTAAGAGTGGTGATGGGCTGGGGGGGTTAAGAGTGGTGATGGGCTATGGGGGGGGCTGGGGGGGGTTAAGAGTGGTGATGGGCTATGGGGGGGCTGGGGGGGTTAAGAGTGGTGATGGGCTATGGGGGGCTGGGGGGGTTAGGAGTGGTGATGGGCTATGGGGGGCTGGGGGGGTTAGGAGTGGTGATGGGCTATGGGGGGCTGGGGGGGTTTAAGAGTGGTGATGGGCTATGGGGGGGCTGGGGGGGTTAGGAGTGGTGATGGGCTATGGGGGCTGGGGGGGTTTAAGAGTGGTGATGGGCTATGGGAGGACTGGGGGGGTAGGAGTGGTGATGGGCTGGGGGGGTCGGAGTGGTGATGGGCTGGGGGGGTTTAAGAGTGGTGATGGGCTATGGGGGGGCTGGGGGGGTAGGAGTGGTTATGGGCTATGGGGGCTGGGGGGGTTTAAGAGTGTTGATGGGCTATGGGGGGACTGGGGGGGTAGGAGTGGTGATGGGCTATGGGGGCCTGGGGGGGGGTTAGGAGTGGTGATGGGCTATGGGGGGGCTGGGGGGGTTAGGAGTGGTGATGGGCTATGGGGGCGCTAAGTCTGTATATGGGCTGATGGGATCAGGACTGAAAGTGAGTTGATGGGGAGGTTAGGACTGGTAATGGGGTAGGGGAGGGCTTAAACTGAAAATTGGGTGAGGGGGATTAGGACTGGAAATGGGCTGGTGGGATTAGGACTGGGAGTGGGCTGGTGGGATTAGGACTGGGAGTGGGCTATGGGGGGCTAGGACTGGTAATGGGTTGGAGGGGTTGCTAGGACTGGAAATGGGCTGGGGGGAATTAATACTGGAGGTGGGCTGATGGGGTTAGGACTGGTAATGGGCTGTGGGCTGTTGGGGGGGGGGGTTAGGACTGGTAATGGGCTATGGGGGGGATAGTACTGGAAATGTGATGTTGGGGTGGTTAAACCAGGAGGTGGGATGATGGGGTTAGGACTGGAAATGGGATGGTGGGATTAGGACTGGGAGTGGGCTATGGGGGGCTAGGACTGGTAATGGGTTGGGGGTTGCTAGGACTGGAAATGGGCTGGGGGGATTAAGACTGGAGGTGGGCTGATGGGGTTAGGACTGGTAATGGGCTGTGGGCTGTTGGGGGGGGTTAGGACTGGTAATGGGCGATGGGGGGCTGACTGGAAATGGGCTGATGGGGGGTTAGGACTGGAAGTGGGCTGATGGGGGGGTTAGGACTGGAAGTGGGTTGATGGGGGGGGGCTAGGACTGGTATTGGGTTGGGGGGTTGCTAGGACTGGAAATGGGCTGATGGGGGGCTAGGACTGGAAATGGGCTGATGCAGGGACAAGAAGGGAATGGATGCTGGGTGAGACTGGAACTAGAAGGGAGCTGATGTTGGGGGAGGATTAGGGGAGGATTAGAATGGGATGGGGCTGGGAGAGTAAAATGGAGAGGGGAAAAATATTTTGTGTGGTAGGGGTAAAAAATCTACACTTAGCTGGGTATTGGGAGAGTAAGTGGGGATTGAGGATGGAGGGGTAAAATGTGAGTGGATGAAATAGGAATGAGGAAAGAGCAAAAGGAGAAAGATTAGTATGTTAAAGCAGATGTAGAGAGAGAGAGAGAATGGAAAAAAAACTAGAAGAGAGAAGAGACAGCAGATGATGGAGAGTTAGCAGAAAACATGAAGAAACCAGAAGAAAGTGGCTGGAGCAATTGCAACCGGAAAAAAATGCACAAAAGGTAGAAAGATATCTCTTTATTTTGAATTTATTAACTGGAATATGAAAGCTCTGGGAAATGTGCATCATTAACGTCTGCGCTTTGTTTGGTACAAGAGGAAATTAATTTATAGTTTTATTTCTACAGTTGTTGTACATTCCAAGTTTGGCTTTTGGGGTTCCCAGTTTAATTATTGCCTTCCTGTTTCTAAATTGTGATTCCTTGTTTGGTGATGGTCTATGTTCTGCATGTGTAACTGAGCTGAGGTATTCTGTTTATGTAATTCCTATTTGACATTGCCACTTGTTCTCTTTCCCCAGTAGGTCATGTATTGTTTTTCTCTGAAATGTATTGGTTTAATATTTGCAGTGTTGCCTTTTGATAGGTAGGGTATGGTGCTTTGTGAGTTCTGGTAGTGCTGTTAGGATACGGCGGGTTTGCTATGGGTTCTAAATGGGCAGTGTTTGTAGTAGTTCCTAATGTGCCTGGCGGTTGGCACTGGATTATAGTAATGTAGAAATCTTTTAGTCTGTCTTTATCCATACACACACTAACTTTTAGTAAACATGTCTCTTAATGAATGTTAGCATTATGCAAATATTTATGCAAATAAGGCCACTTATGCAAATGAGGCCCCGCACCGAGTCTCCGCACATGGCCCCGCACCCCCCTTGGGCCGCCCCTGCCTGTCCACATTAAATTTCATCTGCCATTTTGATCCCCCGTCTCCCAGTTTTAAAGGTGTCTTGCAATTTTTCACAATCCTCTGCAATATCACTTACAAAGATGTAAAAAGGAACACAACCAAGGACTGATCCCTGAGGCATGCCACTGATAAAACCCCTATCTTCAAAATGAACTCCATTTACTATTACCTTTTGGCATCTCCTACTCAACCAGTTTTTAACTCAGTCAATTACTTTAGTGTCCATCCCAAGAACACTCAGTTTATTTATAAGTTACCAATATAGAATGGTGTCAAAGGCCTTGCTAAATCTAAGTATACCACATCTAACGTCTCCCCAATTCAATTCTGTGGTCACCCAGACAAAGAAATAAATCAGATTTGTCTGACAAGACCTACCTCTAGTAAAGCCCATGCTGTCTCAGATCCTGTAATCCCTTGGATTCCAGAAACTGCATCATCCCCTGTTTCAGCTCCCATTAATTTACTCACCACAAAAGTCAGACTAACCAGTTGTTAGTTACCAACCTCTTCTTTATTTCTGCTTTTCGGACAGTCCTCCTGACTCTAAAGCATTGAAAAAGTCAGCCAATGAAGCTGCCAGTACTTCCCTAAGCTCCCTCAATACCTTACTACCACTACTTATCATTTATATAGCTCTACAAGGTATATGCAGCACTGTACAGAGACATGTAAGACACATTTCTTGCTCCCAAGAGCTTGCACTCTAGTCAAGACGGACAACACAACTGGGGACTAGAGGAATGGGAAGAAAACACATAGGAGGTGAACAGGAGACTGGCAGTGGAAAAAAAAGGGAACAGATAGAAGGACACGTCAGATGAATCCCACCTGACCCAATAGCTTTGCTGACTTTTAGTTTAGCTAGCTCCTCACAAACGCAGTCTTCTGAAAATAAAGTTTGAGTTCTATGTCACTTCTGTTCCTATTTATGTTTATTTTCTGAGGTCCCATTTCCAGCCTTTCATCTGTGAACACAGAACAAAAATATTTGTTAAACAATTCTGTTTTATCCTTATAAGCTTTTACTTATTCTCTCTTTCACCCTTGAGTCTCAGAATGCCAACCTTGCACTTCCTTCTGTCACTAATATACCTAAAAAGAAGTCTTGCCCTCATATTTTACTGTATGGGCTATTTTTATTTCATTTGCATCTCTGCTTTCCTGACTACGTTACCAGCTTCCCTTAGCTTCTCCAGATATTGATGTTGAGTTCCTATGTGCCTTCATCAGAGTGGAAATCACCAATGAGGGATATCCCCTTCTGTGCAGCTGGACTCTCTTAAGGACGAAGCCTAAAATCAGAATGTATCTGGATTCTCCATGAGAATGGGGCCCTAGCACAGCAAATCTCTCTGATGTGAGATAGGTGGAGTTTCATCCACTTTTTAACTTCATTAGGTGAGCATAACACCACCTCTTGGGCCAATCTAGCATGATCAAAATGACCAAAGATGGTCCTCTATTCTCGTTATGACTCAGCTGATGAGTGGCCACAGGTGTGAAATGTACAGTAGAGCTGCTGGTGGCCAGAGCAGAAGTAGTGTGTCAATTCCACTGAAATCTTGTCCCTTCCTCTGGCTGCAGAACTTGTTGGCTACCAGTAAGGATGAAAAGGCAATCAAGTTCCTAAGTGGGGTCTTACCTGCCCCAGGATCATACTACCTGTTGAAACATTTCCTGATCTAGCTCCCAGCTCCCATGCTTCATGATATAGCATGCTCCTTGATACTGTCTGCAGGTTTTGCTCTGCCCATCAAAATAAGAGCCTTGCCTCCAGTGTCACCTTCAGTTCCTGGGGTTTCCCTGATTGCTGCTATTACTACTTATCATTTGTATAGCGCTACAAGGCACGTGCAGCGCTATACATAACAGATGTAAGAGATAGTCCCTGCTCATCAGAGCTTACAATCTAATCATGATGAAAAACACCACAAATGACTTCCGGTGACGTCACCAAACTGCATGGATGGGTGAAAAAGAGCTCCGCTCTTCATTCCCTAAAAACAAAGCGATCCAAATACCCCAAAGAGGATTGGATTGGTTAGAGGGTGCAGAGACAGGTGGAATGACGACAGCAAGGAAAAAGATGGCAGACATAAGAGAGTACACATTCTCAGCTGTAAGAGGTCAGCAGAGAGAAGGAGGAAAAACGGGAGGTGAGGCGAATATGGAGGCCGAGTCTGAAGAGCAGCTGGGTACCTTGGAAGAGGTGCAGAGTAGAAGTGCAATGGTGCAGATCTCTAAGGAAGAACTCCGGTCCTGGTTCAGTGAACTGCAATCAGAAATGGTGGGATTCAGAACGGACATGGAGGCGGCCATAATGGAGTTTCACGCTGATGTGCTGGGGAAAAGAGTGGAGGCGGTGGAAGGGCAAGTAGAGGAGGTGCGAAGCAATATGAGTGCAATAAATAAAGCAGTGGAAGCTGCAAAGGAACAGACTGAGTTGAAGCTTGAAGACTTGGAAAACCTGGCGAGAAGGCAAAATTTAAGAATAAAGTGGGGTGCTGGAAAGTGAAGAATATAGAGACTGTGAACAGACGGCACGAGGTGTATGTATGGCGGTGCTGGAGGAGCCCGAGGACAGAGGGAAGGCACTGGAAGTGACAATAGACAGAGCACACTACACGCTCGGCTCAAGGAGAGGGGAGGCACCAAGAGACATTATTATATGCCTCCAGGACTTTAAAACTAAAGAAAAAATAATTAATATGGTGAGGGGAGCAGGCCCCCTTGAGTTGAAAGGAAACAAGATGGCAGTTTTTACAGACTTTGCTGCGGCCACGCTACAGCACAGAAGAGAATGGAGAGGATTTACAATGAGGTTAAGGGAAGAGAATATTAAATATAAATGGCTGTACCCAGCAGGAATTGTGTTTACCAGCCACGGCATCACAAGGCGGGCGTTAACAGCAACTCAGTTGGCGGCAGAGATGAAGGAAGCAGGAGTAACACATTTACCAGAGGTGGGAGAAATGAGAAAAACAGTGAATGGACAGTCAACAAGATGGCAGAGAGTGGAGAGTAAAGAGAGGAAAAGTAAACGTGTAATGCAAAAGAGAAAGGACATGGGACTGAGCAAATAAGCAGAGGGGAGAGAAATGAAAAAAGAACGGAAGACAACAGCAAGGATGAAGAAGTCACAAAGATGGACTGAGTATATGATATGAAGGGGAAGAGGGGGGTAAGGTTAAATGAGCAAGGATAAGAATGGGGGACGATTAAGATAAGAAGAGAGTGTGATGTGAATTTTGTATCATGAGTGGGAGGGGGAAAATGATGCCACGGAGGAAGTGGAAGCTACTAAATGGTAGAAAGAAGGAGGGGGGAGGTTGGGAGGAAGGAAACTAAGAGGGGGGAGAAAGGGGTGGGAAGAGGGAGGGCACCCGGATCCTGTGTATGCAAGAAGAGGAGGTACAGAGAATTGAAGTTATGGGTAATAAGCAAAAGCAGCTTGATGAATGTAAGTTTGTAACCATAAATATGAAAGGCCTCAATTCCTGGTATAAAAGCCAGGCCCTACTAAAAGAGGGCAGCAGAATAAGAGTGGATGTTATGCTTATACAAGAAACACATCTAAAAAAGTACAAGAAAGATGGATGATGAGTAAAGAATATGACAAAGTGTATCTGGCCCATAACCGGGAATCGCCAAAGAGGGGGGGAGTGGGAATACTATTTGCAAGAGGATTGAGTGTGGAAGAAGAGCATATGGAGAAAGACCCGCAAGGGCATTTTATTTTGTGGAAAGGGAAAATAGAAGAGAGGCATATAGTAGTAGAGAGTACAGTATATATGCACAAACACACAGCAAGGGAGGTTTTATGGGAAGCTCTATGAGGTGGTGGAACCACATATGCAAAGCCAGGTGATATTAGGAGGGGACTTCAATGCAAGCCTGAACCCCAGAATAGATACTACGGGGGGCAATAAGTATGGGCCTAAGGGGGTAAGCAAGAAATTGGAGAAGCTGTTATATAAATTGGGCACAGTGGATGTTCGGAGAAACATACATGGGAATAAGAGAGAATATACACACTATTCACACCCACATAAGAGTTAGAGCAGATTAGACATGATATGGGTAGATGGAAGGATAATAGAACAAGTTAAGAGGGTGGATATAGGACCCATAAGTTGGTCAGACCATGGTGGAGGCTTCTTTGAGGTTACAAAAAGGAGGTGGTGGTCTGCATTTTTGGAGGTTGAATGAGTCCCTTATAGATGAGGTAGAAGGGCAAAAAAGTATTCCGAGCACTATAAGGGATTACGTGTATCATAATGAGGGGGGATGAAGTGAGGCCAGCCAGTATATGGGATGGGTTGAAGGTGGTGGTAAGGGGACAGTGTATAGCACTGGTGGCAAGATGGAAGAGAGGAAAAGAACAGAAAGAACAGGAGCTGTTAAAAGATTTGAGATCAGAAGAGATACTGCATAAGCAGAGAGGTGGAAGAAAGCAGCTGCAACAGATTAGAAAATTACGGGAAGAATTAGGAGGATTACATGAAACTGAAGAGGCCTTTAAGTTAAACCAACTTAAATATGAATTTTATGTACAGGGGAATAGACCAGGCAGATATCTTGCAAGAAAATGTAGGGAAAAAAGGGTGCAACAGCAGATCCTGAAAATAAAAGATAAACAGGGAAGGTGGGTTAGAGGTATGGAACAAATAAAAAAAGTATTTCGGGAATACTACTGCAAGCTTTATGAATTGGAGCAACAAGGAGAGGGAGTGGATATAGAACAGTACCTGGCAGAGATTACCATTGAAGCAACTGGACTTAGAGCAACAGAATTAGATGAATAGAGAGATTGCTAGAGAAGTAGTAGTAGAAGCTATAAAGAGTTTAAAGGAGGGTAAGGCACCAGGATTGGATGGATTTACAGCCAGGTTTTATAAAAAAATTCTGTGAGGATGTTAGTCCAATATTGCGTGATGTCTAATGAAGTACTAAAAGGGGAAAAGCTACCAAGTTCTATGGAGGTAGCTGATGTGGTAGTAATACCCAAACCCGGGAAGGACCATGGGAAGTGTGAGTCATATAGACTCATCTCACTTATAAATTTGGATGCTAAGATATTAGCGGCTAGATTGCAGAAATATTTATTTATTTATTTATTTATTTACATTCTCTTATATACCACGCTATTCTGCATCAGTGTGGTTTACATTGAACAAACTGAAATTACATTGAACAGGGCATTATAACTTGGAGATAACTATTTTACAGGGAACATGGGCTATGGAGGGTTAAGTGGCTTGCCCAAGACCACAAGGAGCACCTGTGGGACTAGAAACCCCAGTCCTTCGGCCCAAGGTTGCTGTCCTCTAGTGGGATTTGAACCCCTGACCTTCCGGCCTGAAGTACTTTGCCCCAACCACTAGGCCACTCCTCCACTCCAAGGTTGATAAAGGAGGATCAAGCAGGGTTTATTTTGGGTAGGCAAGCGAGTGATAATGTACGTAAACTGTTGAATTTAATATGTCAAGTAGGTAGGGAGCAAACAGCATCTATAATGATGGCAGTGGATGCAGAGAAAGCCTTTGATAGAGTAGAATGGGCTTTCATGTTTGCAGTTATGAAGAAGATGGGACTGGGAGAGAACTTCCAGAAATGAATAGAGGCGCTCTACAAAGAGCCTAAGGCATGTATACGGATAAATGGGGCATATTCAGAGCAATTTAAGCTAGGCAGAGGTACAAGGCAGGGATGCACGATTTCTCCTTTGCTGTTTACAATGTTGATAGAACTACTGGCCGAAAGTGTAAGACAGAATAAGGAAATATATGGAATAAAGGTGAGTGAGGAGGAGTATAAAATGTCATTATTTGCAGATGATGTGATGTATACATTAGGACAACCAGAGAAATCTATACCAGTGCTAGTACCGGAGATTATGAAATATAGTGCAGTATCGGGGTACAAAATTAATATGGGGAAAACAGAAGTGCTAAAATTAAGGTTGGACTCACAGGAAGAGGGTAGGGTTTGAAATACATTTCCGTTTAAATGGGCTAATAAAAGTGTGAGATACCTGGGAATCCAGATCAGTGCAAAGGGGTCTGAGCTATACAAGATGAATTATGAGCCAACTGTAAAGAAAGTGCTAACGGATTTAGTAAGATGGGACAAACCCATTTTCTCCTGGATGGGAAGGATAGTCATAGTGAAGATGAATATATTACCCCAGATTAGTTTTTCTGTTTATGACCTTGCCTATAGAAGTTCCTACTGTAATGTTAAATTTGGTGCAGAGAAGAATCTTCTCCTTTATTTGGAGATGCAGGCTCCCTAGGGGGCAAAGGAAACATAATGTATAGAGAGAAAAAGGAAGGCGGTCTGGCAGCACCTGAGACTGCAAGGTATTATGAGGCGGCACAGTTGCGAGTGTTAATGGGGTGGAGGTTGGAGAAGGATGGGCCTCAACGGAGTAGAATAGAACAGGAGATTGTAAGACCCAACTACATTACAGATTTGATGTAGAAGAGAAGGGAGGAGAGAGAAAGAGGCTTAGTTAAGAACCCATACATGACAAGTACATTTCGAGCCTGGGACAGGAAACATAAGGTGCTAACACATGTGGAAGGAAATACTAGGGCACAGCGGATCACACAATGTGAGGGGTTTTTGGTGGGAGAAAGTTCTGGAATATTTCATAAATGGCATGAGAAAGGGTTACAGTGTATGGGACAGGTATTATCTGAGGAGGGCCATTTAAGGCCGTTTGAGGAACTTCAGCGAGAGTTCCAAATAGAAATGAGTGATTGGTATGGTTATTTTCAACTGGCACACTTTTTTGGGGGAAAACATATAAAAGAATGCCTGAGTAGCAAAGAGACACTATTTGAGACGACGTTTAGGTTGGGGAACTTATGCAGAGGTGTGATTTGTAGGCTATACAAAAGCTATACAATGGTGTTGCATTTATAATAAAGAAGAAACTTGCAAGAACTGTAATGAAATACAATGCAGTCAGCGAACGCTTAATCTCTATTCGTCTACGAGGATTGCCTATCAACACAACTATAATTCAAGTATATGCCCCAACAACAGCTGCAGAAGAGAATGAAATTGAAGAGTTCTATGAACAAGTACAAGCTGAAATTGACAGAACATGCAAACAGGATATCCTGATAGTCATGGGTGACTGGAACGCAAAAGCTGGAAACAAAGAAGGCAAAGTAGTTGGAAAATATGGACTTGGCAACAGAAATGAAGCTGGAGAAAGATTGATAGAATTCTGCAAGACCAACGATCTATTCATCTCAAACACCTTCTTCCAGCAACACAAACGGCGACTGTACACATGGACTTCACCCAATGGATTGTATAAAAATCAAACTGACTACATCTGTGGAAGTCAACGATGGAAAAGCTCTGTAACGTCAACAAAGACAAAACCTGGAGCTGACTGTGGTACAGATCATCAACTACTAATATGCAAACTCAAGCTAAAGTTGAAAAAGAGAAAACCACTCATGAATGCAGCAAAATATGACCTTGAGAATATACCACTGGAATTTAAAGACTGCCTGCAAAATCGATTTGCTGCTTTAGATACAAATGACAGAGCTCCAGAAGAGTTATGGAATGACATCAAGAAGGTTGTGTTGGAAGAAAGCGAGAAGTCTCTACAAAAGGTGAAAAAGCAAAAACGGCCAAAATGGATGACGGAAGAAACTCAGAAAATTGCCCAGAAACACAGAGAAGCTAAAGCCAGAGGAGAAAGAAAGACAATCGCAGAACTCAACAGAGATTTCCAACGTGCAGCAAGACAGGACAAGGAAAAGTACTACAATGACACTTGCAAGGAAATAGAAGCAGAAACTATTAGAGGAAGAACAAGATTGGCTTTCCTAAAGCTACGAGAGTTAAAGAAAAAGTTCCAGCCTCGAATTGGAATGTTACAAGATGCTCAAGGTTCTATGTTGAATGATGCTGAGAAGATCAAGAAAAGGTGGAAGGAATATACAGAGTTTTTATATGATAAAGATCAAGTGGACCAACAGCCGTTTCAACCTGTACCTTATGATCGGGAACCATTGGTGATGAAAGAAGAAGTTGAAGCAGCATTGAAAGCCTTATCAAAGAACAAAGCACCAGGCATTGATAGCATTCCCATAGAAGTATTGCAGCAATCTGATGCAGCTGTTACCGTACTCACAAGACTCTGCCAAGAAATATGGAAGACAACATCATGGCCAACTGACTGGAAAAGATCTGTGTTTATACCAATACTAAAGAAAGGTGATCCAACTGACTGTGGAAATTATCGCACAATTGCTCTGATCCCACATGCCAGCAAGATTCTACTAAAGATTATTCAAAAGAGGCTACAACCATACCTGGAACAAGAACTACCTGAAGTGCAAGCAGGGTTCAAGAAAGGGCGAGGAACTAGAGACATCATTGCAGATGTGAGATGGATCCTTGAAAAGACTAAAGAATACCAAAAGGATATCTATTTGTGCTTTATCGACTATAGCAAGGCTTTTGACTGTGTAAACCATGAGAAACTCTGGACCACATTAAGAAGCATGGGTATACCAGAACACCTGATCGTTCTCTTGCGCAATCTGTACATTGATCAAGAAGCAACAGTTTGAACGGAACAAGGAGAAACAGAATGGTTTAAAATAAGCAAAGGTGTAAGACAAGGCTGCATACTTTCCCCATACCTGTTTAATTTATATGCAGAACAAATCATCAGAGAAGCAGGATTGTATGAAGACAACAGAGGTGTGAAGATTGGTGGAAGACTCATCAACAACCTTTGCTATGCTGATACCACATTACTGGCTGAAAGTGAAGATGATCTGAAACATTTGCTTCTCACAATTAAAGAACATAGTCTCAAAATGGGCCTGCACCTTAATGTAAAGAAGACAAAGATCATGACAACTGGCATAATCAACAGGTTCATCGTTGAAGGAGAAGAAATTGAAATTGTGAACAACTTTAACCTACTTGGATCAACTATCAATAAAGAAGCAACAAGCAGTCAAGAAATCAGACGACGCATTGCTCTTGGCAGAATGGCTATGAAAGACCTAGATAAGATTCTCAAGAGCAGAGATGTCTCTCTCTATACAAAGATTCGACTTGTTCAAGACATGGTATTTTCAATAACATCATATGGATGTGAAAGCTGGACAGTGAAAAAGACAGATAGGAAGAAAATTGATGCCTTTGAATTATGGTGTTGGCGGTGAATACTGTGTATACCATGGACAGCCCAAAGAACAAACCAGTCGGTACTAGAGGAAATCAAACCTAAGCTTTCTTTAGAAGCTCAGATGACAAGACTTCGACTTTCATACTTTGGACACATCATGCGAAGAGAGAAATCATTAGAGAAAGACATTATGCTTGGCAAGATAGAAGGTCAACGCAAAAGAGGAAGGCCAGCAATGAGATGGATCGATACAATAACAGCAGCTACGGGTACCAGTCTGTCAACAATGAGCCGCCTGACTGAAGACCGAACACAATTTAGGATAGCTATCCAGAGGGTCACCATGAGTCGACTCCTACTCGACGGCACTTAACAACAACAACAAAAGCACAGAGTAGACCCATAAACCAAGGAACGCATATGCGGGCCTGGGAGGCAGACTTGGGGGGTCAGTGATGGGAAAAAATATATGATAGGGTAAAAATACCTGTGGTCTCGGCAGCAATCCAAGAACATTGTTATAAGATGCTTTTCCGAATGTATTTAACCCCAGTCCGATTGTGTAAGATGGGGAGATATAATGACTCGCTGTGTTGGAGGGGGTATGGAGAGAGAGGGGGGGAGTATATGCACATATGGTGGAGCTGCCCAGTGCTACAGAAAACGTGGCAGTGGATGACGGATCTTACACGGGAGATATCACATCAGCTGGAGTGTTAATGAATGAATAGGGGGGGGGGATCCGAAAAGTGATCTGGTGTATATGTTGAAGATGCTTGCAATTGGAGTGTGGATGGAAATAGTGATGAGATGGAGGTCTGAGAGAGCACCAGCGCCTGAGAGGATATTAAGTAGACTAGCATATAGCATAGCATAGCATAGGATGAGTGATATCACTGCATATAAAACACACAGGATTGATATTTTTCAAAGGAGATGGGAAAAGTACACTGAGTGGTTACAAAGGGTGGAAACAAATTCATGGGCTGAAGCTAACCAAGCTTACAGAAGGGAATAGTAAAAAGAGGACAGGGCATAGCAGGATCCAGGGGGGAGGAGTGAGGAGGAGAATTGAAGGGAATATTAAAATAAAAATGTGCAGGTAAATGGAGAGAAATATATAATGCAAAGTAAGAATAGAATGGTAATTAGGTAAATGTTGGGCTGATGGATACAGCCGGATGCATGTTATGCCATTATTTTGTAAAGGATAAGAAAAATGATGTGTTACTTTGTACTGTACCAAATAAAAATCAAAAATTTAAAAGAAAAACACCACAAAACTACTGATGTATGTCACTGCATTAGCGTTGTTCAAAAGGAACTGGACTGTTGGCTCCTTTCACCAGGGGAAGAAAATGCAACGATACTAACCTAATAGCTCTGATTTCCAACATGTTTATGAGCCACAAAGATTTCTGGGCTAGTTGGTACAGATAGTGAGCATCCCATCCTGTTCAGCTCACATTAAAAAATGACTGTGATCCACTAAGGCAGCTCCACTACTTCCCCCTCAGAAGACATTTGGGGAGACTCCACTATACCAGGCTTTGCTGTGCTGAGCATGCTAGTAGTTGTCAAACCTCAAAACTTTGCAACCAGGGAGATCATTTAGTCAATAACTATTGTAGATATCTCATGTAAGCTCTAAGCCATGGCACTAGTCTAGAGTTACAGCCACTGAACCCAGAAGTTGTAAGCCATCCTGCACTCTAAATCTTTAAGGACTCAAAAGGTTGAGAATTTGAATGAGCAACTTAAAGAAGCTCTCCTTAATCAAGAAAACTTTATTCAACTTGGCATTCAACAGGGCTTTCATCAACTCCAAGACTAGGAGGCAACTAGCTTGTTTACTGCATAGTTCATTACCCAGCTATGGCCTTCAAAGGACTGGTTCATCCTGAAAGGTCATCTTCCAGCTGTCCTGTACAGATTTGGGAAGGATGAACCAATTGTCCAGATAAGGTGTACTGTAATGCCCTCTCAATGAAGGAAGCTTGCAATTACAACCATCAATTTGAAAAAGGTCTGTGGTGCTATAGCAAAGCCTTTAATTGAAAATACCTTCTCGGTATGGAAAACTGAAAAAAACTCTGATAATATTCCCTGATCTGAAAGATCTAAGAAAGAAAGGAATTACCTCTCTGAACATCATAATGACTGATTTCAAAGTTTGCATACAGAATGGGGCGAGTCTGAGATAGTAGTTGTCTCATTTGAGGTCAAGGATGACATGGAAGGTGGAGTCCATCAGCATTCCCTACTTTCAGAACTCTCACTTCCTCGATTTAAATCTATGCTTAAAATCCACCTGTTCCATCTTGCTGTAAGTTACAACCTGTCCTCCTCAGCTTCTGACTGACTGTCCCCTAACCCCCCCCCCCCCAACTCTCCTCTTCCTCTCTCTATCTATTCTGACTGTTGTGTCTAAGAATTGGCATTCCTTTCCCTTTCCTACACAGCCTTAATGAATTGTGAACTGCTCTGATGCCCTGACACTTAGGGTGGTATATCAAATGATTAATACAGATAAAGATAAAGAGATGGAATATAAACCTCTGCCCTACTCTTCACTTGGGACAGGTGTGATCACTTGCAGCTTTAGAAGCTTTTCCAACGTTGTCTTCATTGCTGACCTCTTGGGAGCCAACCCACTAGGGGACTCCATATAGGTGTCATTTCTAAGAATAACCATGTGGCATATAGTTTCACTCCTAATAAAACTGCCATAGTCTTCTACCATCAGAAATTATCTCACAGAGATCCCACAGAGCTTCATGGAGTGGATTTTCTCACCTCCCAGAAAGGCTGCATTCTTTCCCAAAACAAGTCATACTGGATGAAAGACTGCTCCCACTACAACATCAGAAACACTTTCACCATTGGTAAGCACCAAGTCCAGTATGGCCCCTTCACGTGTGGGGTCTGTTACCAATTGCCTGAATAGTTCTCCCTGTAGAGAATCCAGGATCTCCTTACTTCTAGATGATACTGCAGCAGGAATGTGCCAATCAACATCTGGCATATTGAAATCTCCTATCAGTGGCACTTCCCCTTTCCTAGCAATGCTGCATATGTCTTCAATTAACTCTCTCTCCACCTCTTCCTCTTGTGAGGGAGGTCTGTATATCATACCAATGCAAATAGATTTCTCTTTCCCTCTTTCTAGTTTAACCCACAATGCCTCCTCTCTCTCTTTTAAGTTCTGTAATTCCAAAGCTTTAATAGTAGTTTTTACATATAGTGCCACTCCTCCTCCCCTTCTTCCTACCCTGTCCTTTCTGAATAAAGTATAGCCAGGTATAGTTACATCCCAGTCATGGTTTTCTGTGAACCATGTTTCTGTAACTGCCACTAAATCCAAGTCAGCCACTCCCATCAAAGCTTCAACATCAGGGATCTTATTTCCCATGCTACGGGCATTTATACACACTGCTTTCCATATGTTACCCCTGTTACCCATTTCTATAAAGGTATTTAATGTATCACCTACCTAGGGGCTTTCACTTACCTGGGGGCTTTTTTCACCCATCCCCAATGAATCTAGTTTAAAGCCCTCTTCAGTAGATTAGCCAGTCTACTACCGAAGATGCGTTGACCTTTCTTGGACAGATGGATGCCATCTCTGCTCTGCAGCCCTTGGAACAACATCCCATGGTCTAGGAAATATGAACATGTATGTCGGGACATACCTTGCATCAAATTGTATGGGCATTAGGAACCAGCCCCAATGATTCCTACCCTGGTCATCTCTACAAACACACCTTAAGCTGCTAAGGATGGACCCTCACCATGTCCACAAAACTCCGAACTAACTTTGCAGTCCCCAAAGAATGTATAATATTGCTAGGCAACAAATGTATGTCCTTTCATGCCTCTGGCCTATAAGTGCACTCATTCTGTTGCTCTGCACTACCATCTCTCCCTACACCCCTCCCCATGAATACCGCTCTTCTGTCAGATAGCTTCTATCTGTGTCCTTCCCTTCTACTGCCAAATCTGGACGTTGCTACCTTCACCTTGCTATCCCATATGCCTGGAACAAACTACCCGAGTCTGTACGTCAGGCTTCGTCCCTGGCCCCTCTCAAATCCAGGCCGACACTCACCTCATCGGTGCTGCTGTTGGATCAGATACGCTTAAGCTTCCTTGTGTGTCCTGACCATTCCCCCTAGATGTATCCTGTTCACAGTTGTTGTGCTGTCTGTCCAGACTAGATTGTAAGCTTTGCTGAGCAGGGATCATTTGTTATGTGTGTCTGAGCAGCACTGCATATACCTTGTAGCACTATACAAATAATCAGTAGTAGTTGTAGTTGTAGTAGGGCCTTCTGGCTATGGCATCCGAGGCCCACCTATCTGGGTACTGGCATTTTGCACAGCAGCTACACCTGTCCCATTGTGGTGTAAATTTGTCCATATACATCTACTACCTGTGGGGCAATATGTCACCATTCTCGCAGCTCTCATTGATCCTGGCCTGGGTAGGATGTAGGCTGCATGGGATAATCCGGGGAATATCGGCACTACATCAGTCTTATCTCCCAGTGCCAGGCTCAGCAGATGTATGGCTGCCCTATCACACTGCCAACAATATCTGATCTAATTAGAGTACCCTATGTAAAATAATCCAGGAGGAATCAGTATAAGTTCCCTATTGTTAAATGTCAAAACATATCCTTGTCAATAGTAGGGACCCTCAGAATAAGGACATTCAGCAATGCAAACAGCACTAATACATGCTCAACAGCAACACCATCGGTCCCACAAAATATGCATTATGGGAATTCATTAGTGTTGTTTGCACTGTTGAGTGCCCTTTATTCTGAGGGTCCCTTATTATTGACAAGGATATGTTTTGACATGTAGCTATAGTGAACCTTCTCTGAGTTTGATTGCCCAATCACACTGGCACATGGTGACACTGCAGACATCCATACGGTCTAGGTACTGGCCAGGCTTCCATGTCCCCCTCCTGTATTGCAGATGAGCACACCAGATCCCTCTGTGCACCCCTCAAGCCACACACACTCACCTTTTGTCACAAAAACATGATTCTGCTAAAGAGATGACCTGAACCTATACATAACAGCTTTGACATCATATAATCACATGGGGTGCAAAGACTACAAATATGATCTCTGATTCTCGCCCAAAAAGGAATCCTTTGCCTGCTCACGCCCATACTATCCCTGCATCAACAGTCCCAGTTTTCAGAACATGGGAATTGTTAGGACCCCATAGATTGGCTCCTTTAGCACAAGCAGCACATAAGTGCATAGCCTGAATAAACATTGTTTCTCTTCTTAAGATTTTGGTAAGGGTGTTTAGAAATGTTTCTTTGCCTTACAACACTCCCTCGTCTCTGCTCTCTGTACCTTAATACTGCATCTTGTATTTTTCCAGACCGCAGTCATACCAGTTCAAAACATACTTGTCACAACCATTCTTCTATAAGGGCCACATTGCAGAGAAGAGCAGAATATTTTCTAAGTCCTAGCCTTATACTACAATTCATCAGGACTAATGTGGACATTTCTGGGAAACAATATGTACATGGGCCTTTCCTGAATACGCTTTGTATGTCTCCGTGCCTGACCACGTCCCTATTCTGCCCTCTCCGTGCTAGTGCTGTGGACGTGCATGTCAACAGTGTTTCAGAATATGGTCTGGGACATATTTGGCACAAACATCCCCGCCACACGTATGAACCCCTTATTCATGTTGTAGAATGACCGCCATTGGGTCTATTGCAGTTGAGTCTGGAGGATAATAAACTAAACCTAAGTTAAAATCCTGGTCATTTCAACACATTACCTTCGTAGCCATTCACTAATCTCTGACCAACCTGAAAATTAGACTAATCACTTTTAACTAAAATGCAAATACCATCCCCTCCCCTTCTTATCCCATTATGGGGTTGATGTTCATAAACGTATCTCAGGAAAAAACACTTTCAAGATATAAATATCGGCAGGAGAATGCCAGGTCTCCACAATGCAATGCACAGCTGGACTACAAGTAACAATTAAGTCATAAATTTATTGAGCCTTTTCACGGCTAGACCAGGCATTAAAGTAAAACAACCATAAGCATAAGGTATCAACAACAGATTTAGTTCCCTGTGTAAGGTAGGTGGATATAACAAAACATGATGGTTAAACTAATGCTATTATGATTGAGAAACTTGAAGATGCTCAGGGCTGTAAAGGCTTCAATCAGTTAATACAAGAATAAAATGAAAATACAGACTACCATCCAATAGCCACTACTAAACTCCTCAAGTGGTCTTTCCTCTGAACCAAATGTTTGCATTCCCTCCCTTTCTTCAAAATCCCAGCAAACAAGTCAGGAGCCGACACATTAAAACTTTAAGAGATACAGTCTCCCATTACAATCAATATCTCATACAGACCTAACACCCATTATTAAATTATAACAAAGTAAAGAAAACCACAAAACCAAACAGAAAAGCCTTCCAATCCCATATTAGCCCCCGAAAGACAAAATTTAAACCCCACAGGACAAACCAAGAAATCCCTACCTCAACCTGCTCTACTTAATCTCAAAAATAACCCCAATCACACAAACAGAATATCACAGCAATACATCCAGTGGACCAACAAAACGTGACCACTCAGTAGGCACACATTAAGGGGCACACCAAGGGGTGTGGCCTGCCACTTAGGCACCCTTCTTCAGTGTGAATGTTTTGCAGGTAGTGAGTTCTTAAAAGCGCCTCAGGGTGATGCCACACAGAGACAAAGAATTACTGTCCCAGGCAAAGGTGATTAAAACTCAGCACAGAGGCAAGGGTCAAACAAATCAGGCATAGATAATAGCTTTCTGTCTCCATCTGCAGGCAGGGGACATCAATCCATGCATGTGGACTGGTCTAGCAGGATAAAGAAACATTTTTGTCAAACTAGATATCTTGCACGGTTTATATGCTTCACTGATTGCACTTGTCTTGTTAACAATTAAGCATAAATAGCTATTCTCAAAAAACACATTTCAGATTTTATTTTTTTTTAAATGATGAATGCAAATAAGAAAAAACAAGTAATAACAAACGTATAACACAAGAAGACCACACTGCACAGATTAAATAGACACAGTAAGAAGGCATCTACAGGTTCCCATATTTGATGGCACCCAGAATTAACACATTTCAAATTTTCAAATGCTAGCCAAGAACACACAAGCTGGATGAAAGAGGGGTTAAACTGGTACAGTTGTACCACAATTCCAAGATCACTGCAGCCTCAGAAGTAAGAGGCTATGGCCCCTAAGTCCTAGGCTTCTTTCCACTGACATAAAGAAGTCTATTTACTAAGCTCCATTAGCTCTTTAATCCTTCCCAGGCCGAGCCCAAAACTCTCGGGATCCAAAATTCTGACTAAATATTCCTATCAAATGGTATATAATACATGACCATAGCAGAAGGAAAATCACTATTAGAACATATTGAATAAGATGGGTACAATTTTCCTGAAATATGCAAAAATTAACCCGGCTGCAGAATGTGGATTAAAAATTTAAAGTAGGCCTTCAAAGGGTTAACATGCTAACAGCAGAGTGAAATGAGCATTGACTGTTAGTCCACACTAATTACTGCAATACAAATCCATTGCACCTAACACACTTTCACTTTCACTTTTAAAGTGATGCAAAACCTTAGTGTACTTTAGAAAACAAGGACAAAAACAGGAGTAAACCTTTAGTACATAGGTCCTTATAGCTCACAAATTAAGGGATATAGTGGTGAAATAATTGCAAGAAATATCTAATTAAGCTACTATGAAATCCCTATAAATTGATTTTAAAAAATTCTATATATTTGAGAAATAAATGTCTCATAGATATAAGCTACATATTGAGCAACAATATTTTCAGAATAATAAAAGAATAATTCAGTACAAAAACTAAGGGGTATGTTTACTAAAGAGCATTAAGGGAGAAAGTACATTCGTAGCAAAAAACCTGTGAGAGTCAGTTGGTCCATTAGATGATAGAGGGGTTAAAGGGGCACTAAGAGGCGACAAGGCTATAGCGGAGAGACTGAATGAATTCTTTGCTTCGATCTTTACTGAGGAAGATGTAGGGATATTACCCATGACTGAAGTGGTATTTAAAGGTTGTGATAAGGAAGCTTATCATAGCTCAGGAAGGAGCTATAGAAAAGGTGAAGTGACTCTGAACAAGCAACCTGTCAGTTCTGGTAGAAATAAGAAAACAGAATTTTCTCATAAAAGACTACCAGTCCCAGAATGCACCAGGTTTCCAGCAGCCATTAGAGGAGCTGAAGTGGGGAAACGTGTGTTCAATCAGGAGGGCTATGAGGTAATCCCTAAGCACTCATCTCAAAGGGCAGGGTCTGATTCAGCACAGCTGCGCTGTGTTAGGGAGGAGCACTCATCTAAGCAGAATAAAGGTAGAGTTTATTCTACAGAGAAGCAGCTTGAGCTTGATCATCTTCATCATCAGGAGGATCATCAGAAGCAGAAGCCAAACCGGACGGACAGAGAGGGAAAGAAACCCTTTGGAAGAAAGAGGAGAAAAGCCTTTGAGAGGTCTAGAAGAGTCCGGAGCAGTACGTATACTGGGAGGCATTCCAAGGGCCAGCATACACCATTGGACTGGGGAAAGCCAGAGGAATGGTGCTGCAGTATTTCCTTTCTTTGTGGCTTTTGGTTTGTTGTTTGATACATTGCTAAGAGAATATTAGCTAAAGCCTACAGAAAAGACCAGTTTGTTACCAACCAGGTCTTATTTCTTTTGCTTTGATTGCCTGATAAGTTAAAATGTTGTTTTCCTGATTTTGTTTTTTCAAGTTTAACACTGAAAGCAAGTAACCTGATTTATGTGCTACCAAGCATATCTGTGTTGGGAGAAATAACCCCATAAATAAATATCTTATTGGCTTTACCCAAAAGCACAACTAATTATTGTGAGCAGCTGTGTCTGGTGTGAATGAACTGCATTGCCCACAATCCCTTGCAAATCATATAGATATATGCACTTGCCAAGACTGTGAAGATTCTCACCCAGGCAGCCGTCTGACAAGGTGCGGAAGAATTGAAGGAAATATCGATACATCGGGAAGATGTATTACAACTATCTGATAAACTGAAGAGTAGCAAATCACCTGGACCGGATGATATACATCCAAAGGTGTTGAAAGAACTGAAATATGAGATTGCAAACCTGCTATTAGTAACCTAAGAACATAAGAACATAAGATATGCCATACTGGGTCATACCAAGGTCCATCAAGCCCAGTATCCGGTTTCCAACAGTGGCCAATCTAGGTAATACGTACCTAGCAGTTTCCCCAAAAGACACAGGTTCCGCAATGCTTGTACTGGATCAAGCATTGATATCCTGGGTCCCATCTTAATAATAGTTTTATAGACCTTTCCTCCAGGAACTTGTCCAAACCTTTTTTAAACCCAGCTACAATAACAGCCTTTACTACATCCTCCGGTAACAAATTCCAGAGTTTGATTACACGTTGAGTAAAAAAATATTTTCTTTTATTAGTCTTAAATAGTTTACCCTGTAGCTTCATTGCATGTCCCCTAGTCTTTCTATATTCTGATAACGTAAACAATCGATCTACGTTTACCCGTTCCACTCCGTTCATTAATTTATAGACTTCTATCATATCTCCCTTCAGCCGTCTCTTTTCCAGATTAAAGAGCCCTAACCTTTTTTGCCTTTCTTCATAGAAGTATCCTTCCATCTCCTTTACCATTTTGGTGGCTCTTCTCTGAACCTTTTCTAATAACGCTATATACTTTTTAAGATACGGCGATCAGAATTGCACACAACATTCAAGGGGCGGTCTCACCATGGAACGATATAGAGACATTATAATATCTTTTATTTTCCATTCCTTTCCTTATGATATTTAGCATTCTATTTGCTCTCTTGGCCGTCGCTGCACACTGGGCCGAGGATTTTAACATGTTATCCACAATGACACCTAAATCTTTTTCCTGGGTGTTGGTTCCTATTGTGGAACCTTGCATTGTGTAACCATAGTTTGGGTTGTTCTTCTCTAGGTGCATAACTTTGCACTTATCCACATTAAGTTTCATCTGCCATTTTGATGCCCAGTAATTTATCAAGATCCTCTTGCAATTTTCCACAATCCTCTTGGGTTTTAACAACTTTAAATAGTTTTGTGTCATCCGCAAATTTGATAACCTCACTCGTTATTCCACTTTCCAGGTCATTTATGAATATGTCAAAAAGCAGCGGAACCAGCACAGATCCCTGGGGTACACCACTATTCACCTTTCTCCATTGGGAAAATTTGACATTTAGCCCAACCCTCTGCTTTCTATCTTTTAACCAGTTCTTGATCCACAGTAGTACACTGCCTCCTATCCCATGACTCTTTAGTTTTGCCAAAAGTCTCTGATGAGGGACCTTGTCAAAGGCTTTCTGAAAGTCCAGATACACTATATCAACCGACTCACCTTTGTCCACCTGTTTATTCACACTTTCAAAAAAACATAACAGATTAGTAAGACAAGATCTTCCTTGTCTAAAGCCATGTTGGCTGTCTCCCATTAGGCCATGACTATCTACATCCTGAGTAATTTTATTCTTTATGATGGTTTCTACCATTTTTCCCGGTACTGACGTGAGGCTTACCGGTCTGTTATTTCCCGGATCACCCCTGGAACCCTTTTTAAAAATTGGTGTTACATTGGCGATCCTCCAATCTTCAGGTATTAGAGATGATTTTAATGATAGTTCACAGATTACTAATAGCAGGTCTGCAATCTCATATTTCAGTTCTTTCAACATCCTTGGATGTATACCATCCGGCTCAAGTGATCTGCTACTCTTCAGTTCATCTAATAGTTGTAATACATCTTCCCGATGTATCAATATTTCCTTCAATTCTTCCGCACCTTTAAATACCACTTCAGTCATGGGTAACATCCCTACATCTTCCTCAGTAAAGATCAAAGCAAAGAATTCATTCAGTCTCTCCGCTATCGCCTTGTCGCCTCTTAGTGCCCCTTTAACTCCTCTATCATCTAATGGACCAACTGACTCTCTCTGACAGGTTTTTTGCTACGAATGTACTTGAAAAAATCTTTATTTTGCGTTTTTGCTTCCGCAGCAAGCTTCTTCTCAAATTCTCCCTTTGCCTGCTTTATCAATGCCTTGCATTTGACTTGCCAGTGCTTGTGTTGTTTCCAGGTTTCGTCGTTTGGCTCTTTTTTCCATTTCCTGAAAGATGCTTTTTTGGCAACAACAGCCTCTCTGACCTCACCTTTAAACCATGCTGGCAGTTTTTTGGACTTCCTTCCACTATCATTAAAATCATCTGTAATACCTGAAGATTGGAGGATGGCCAACGTAACGCCAATATTTAAAAAAGGATCAAGGGGTGATCCGGGCAACTACAGACCAGTGAGCCTGGCGTCAGTACAAGGAAAAATGGTAGAAGCCATCAAAAAGAACAAAATTCCTGAACATGTAGATAGTCATGGATTAATGGGAGACAGCCAACATGGCTTTAGACAAGGAAGATCTTGTCTTACTAATCTGTTATGTGTTTTTCAAGGTGTGAATAAACAGGTAGACAATGGTGAGTCGGTTGATGTAGTGTATTTGGACTTTCAGAAAGCCTTTGACAACGTCCCTCATCAGAGATGTTTGGCAAAACTACAGAGTCATGGGATAGGAGGCAGTGTACTGTTATGGATCAGGAACTGGTTAAAACATAGAAAGCAGAGGGTAGGGCTAAATGGCCAATTTTCTCAATGGAGAAAGGTAAATAGTGGAGTACCCCAGGGCAATGTTCCCTCTAATTTTCTGTAGGCTGTGTGCGCATAAAATATCAGCTGTGCAGCTTTTGAAGGAAGGCTAAATTTTTGTGCGCCACATAACGACACTCAGAGTTATATACTTTAAAATTTGACTACACGTCAGAATACAGTATGTACACCACATTGATTTTAATCAAATTAAATGAAAATAGACGATTACTAAATGAAGTGGAAAAGTTCTAGTAATTACAATCACAACTTTTAAATTTTAAGACGTCTGTGTTGTTTTCTATCAGAATCAGAACCATAATTTTTGTGCGCTCTGTTGTAAAGTATGTGCGCTCGCTCGGCAAGGTGTGTGCGCACGCACACGTGCACAGCTTAGAGGGAACAGTGCCCCAGGGATCTGTGCTGGGTCCGCTGCTTTTTGACATATTCATAAATGACCTGGAAAAGGGAATAACGAGTAAGGTTATCAAATTTGCAGATGACAAAACTATTTAAAGTTGTTAAAACCCATGAGGATTGTGGAAAACTGCAAGAGGATCTTGATAAATTGGAAGACTGGGCATCATAGCATGTAAATAGTTTCAGTTAACCATGTTCCCCCATGTATATCCACGTTGCTCATACCTGTTCTATGTAAAACCAAACAGCCTGTTGCTCTGGTCTTTTGTTATACTGTAAACCGCGCTGATACCAAATAGTGCGGTATATAAGAGCCTGTAATAAATAAATAAATCAAAATGGCAGATGAAATTTAATGTGGACAAGTGCAAAGTTATGCACCTAGGGAAGAACAACCCAAACTATGGTTACACGATGCAAGGTTCCACATTAGGAACCACCACCCAGGAAAAAGATTGTGGATGACATGTTAAAAGCCTCCGCCCAGTGTGCAGCGGCGGCCAAGAGAGCAAATAGAATGCTAGGTATGATAAGGAAAGGAATGGAAAATAAAACAAAGGATATTATAATGCCTCTGTATCGTTACATGGTGCGACCGCAGCTTGAATATTGTGTGCAATTCTGGTCGCCGTATCTTAAAAAGGATATGGCGTTATTAGAAATGGTTCAGAGAAGAGCCACCAAAATGGTAAAGGGGATGGAAGGATACTCCTATGAAGAAAGGCTAAAAAGGTTAGGGCTCTTTAACCTGGAAAAGAGACAGCTGAAGGGAGATATTATAGAAGTCTATAATTAAACGGAGTGGAATGGGTAAACGTAGATCGATTGTTTACGTTATCAGAATATAGAAAGACTAGGGGACATGCAATGAAGCTACAGTGTAAACTATTTAAGTCAAGTAAGAGAAAATATTTTTTCACTCAACGTGTAATCAAACTCTGGAATTTGTTCCCGGAGGATGTAGTAAAGGCTGTTAGTGTAGCTGGGTTTAAAAAAGGTTTGGAGAAGTTCCTGGAGGAAAAGTCCATAAAACATTATTAAAAAGGGACCCAGGATATCAATGCTTGGCCCAATACAAGCATTGTGGAACATGTGTCTTTTGGGGAAACTGCTAGGTATGTATGACCTAGATTGGACACTGTTAGAAACAGGATACTGGGCTTGATGGACCTTGGTCTGACCCAGTATGGCATATCTTATGTTCTTAAGTATAACATTAATGCCTGTTATCGGCACCCTTGCACCCTTAACACTGCAATAACACTGCAGTAACAAGCATTAAAGGCTCCTGCACTGTTAAGGGAACAAGAGGAAGAGAGTGGGCATTAACAGGGTAGAGAGAGGCGGAGAGTTGGTGTTGACAGCGTGTGCTCCCTTAATGCCTGATGCACAATTGGTGTTAAAGCTCTTTAATGCTGGAAACCCTAACGCCAAGTATAACCTTGCGAAAAGGGTGTATTTTAATGGGAGAGAGACTATCCAAATGTCTGCATTATCATCTACATACAGGGATACCAAGACAGTGGTAGAAGTGCTCCATTAGCATTAACAGCATAGTGAACAACTATGAAAGGCCACTATGTTGATGCTGCAAATGGGGCAAAAGAGGTACCATGTGGGTGATGCAGTGGGAGTTGCTGATGCGCAAGGATGACCAAGCAGCTGCCCGGGGGCACAGCTGTGATGGCCAGCATGACCCCATAGTGGCAGTGGCAGCACACAGAGATGCTGCTGTTGTTGAAAAGGTCATGGCGGGGTGGGACAAGGGGTCCTGGCACCATAGGGAGATAGTCCGGCTGGCTCCCAGCTCCACTGCTGCTGAAGCAGTCTCGGGAGGGACAAGCTGACAGTGGCTGAAGATACTGGGGTGCATGTCTTCACCTCTCCCACAAGAGATGGAATTGGCGGTAGCCAGAGAAGGGGGCAGCAGTAGCATGTGGGGGGGGGGGCAGCGCGATGGGTCATGCGTGTTTCTGCTGCCCCAACTGGCTGTGCCTCCCCCGGCATCTATCTAACTTTCCCAATTGATGAGCCGGCAATGCACCTCCCCCCATTAAAAATATGATGTCATGTGAGCATGCTGTGTGTGTGATGGTGGCAGGTGCTGTGCACCCCTCCCCCCCACCCCCACCCCGCAACAGCAGATGGAGGCTCCGACCTGGCCTTGTGTGTCATATGCGATACCACATTTGTCTACGTCACCCTGAAGACAAACAGTCCAGCCACAGTAACAGTGCCACACGTGATAATCCCACAACACCAAGGTTGGACCTAGCAGGATGCATGCCCACACCCCAGTAGGGGATCTGGAGTGGCAGGATGGGCATAGCTGCACAGATGCAACAGCAGGGAAGTGACCTGCAGCACAGAACTGGTCTGTCTGCCATGATGGCAGAGAGCGATGGGCCAGCCAGCAGGCCACCACCAATGATCATTGACCCATGCCACCGGTCAACATAAGGGAGTGGAGCGCCTGGTGCCATTGATTGGGATGCCCCCCACCACCACATAATGCATGGATATATGTATGTGTGGGGGACATATGGGTACTGCTGAAGGCCTATCCCAAGCTAGGAGAACAGGGCATGTCTGGGGCAAAATGTCAACCCAGCAACCTTACCTGCATGATGAGAACACTACTATTACCATGATACATCTGTCATGAAGTGCTACAAGGCATATGCAGCACTGGACAAAACATAGGAAGACAGTCCCTGCCTGTAGAGCTTACTATTAAGTGATGACAAGTAGTTCAATAGGCGTTGGACCGTGGCATCTGCACTGAAGGTTATATTGAAGACGTGGACTGGATTGTCATACTCGTTTATTGTGATAACCTGCTGTTCCTTCTCCTTCTCTTATCTCTTTGACTGTTTCTGTCCTCTATTCTGTCCTATCTCATAAATGGCGTTCCTTTCATATTTTCTCAAATGATATGGTATTGTAAACTGCTCTGATGCCTTGGCCTGAGCGGTATATCAAATGATTAAACAAACATAGAAGGGTACAATAGGGGGATGAGACACCAGGGAAACAAGAGAAGGATCCAAGAGCAGCCCCAAAGAGGTATGCCTTCTGTATGTATATGAAGAGGAAGAGAAAAAAAAACATATGATGTCAGATAGAGGACGCTTGCACCAGGCATATGGAGCAGCAAGGTGAAAGAAGGGAAGTCAGGGGATGGCAATAAAAGAACAGGGCATAGAGAGAGTAGAGCAAGGAAGTTGGACCCCATAGGAAGGGTTGCAGGGATAGAGGATAGAAAAAAGGTGCGGAGGGGCAGTACAGGGGGATACAGTTATAGGCTAACCAATAGTGTTTGAAATGGATACATAAATGTACTGGGAGTCAGTGAAGCAATATCAGGAGAGGGGTGATATGAGTGTATCGGGACCAGGGGACGATAAGCCACACAGCAGAGCTCTGAATTGATGGACTGAGCGAGAGAGGACTCCAAGGGAGACCAGCAAGAAGTAGGGTGCAAGACGGACAGTGCCTATAGTATGGACACAAGTTTTTGTCCAGTGTTCAGAGAGCAAGGTGCTCTGTGTGAACCAGGGACCCCTCCAAATGTGCAAACCCAACCATAAACAGCCATCTGATACACCAGTTCTTCCATGTCAGCAAAATCTGTCTTTAAGATGTGATGTCATGGCCTGACCGCACCAGAAACACATACCAGGTATGGGGTACCATGCCCATTCGGCCTGTCCCACTTTACCATGTGATGCATGTGTATGCCTGTTGCATGGGCTGTCTCTGAGTAGACATATCCCATGTGTTCCAATGAAATGTCAGTTCCACCAGCAGCATTGGCAGTCAGTGCAGCATACAGAACGAACAATATGTCTCCCTCTCACATCCGTCAAACACATATTGTCAGACAGGTAAGGTCCAGGGCCTGCAGAGATCCCAAGAGACATGGGCAGATCCCTCTGCATGGCTCCATCTACCCTGACAATAGCCATATCTACCCCCATGGATTGATAAAACTATACGAGCGCTCTGTGGCTCAGCACAAAAGGGCAGTATGTATCATAGAGCAGGGTTGCTGGCTCAAGGCCTGGTTGTGAATCATATCTGACTTGTCCCTATGGTTAAACTTTCTCTCACAGTGCAGGTACACCACCAGCAGGTGGAACCCATAATAACCCATGCAGTTAGGGACCACACACCCATCATCTGCACAGACAGCCTACACTAGCCATACCAGAATGGAGTTGCAAGCTGATAGCACCAGCATACCAAGCGGACGTTAACAACTTGCATCCATTGCAGAGCGCAATAAGAGCGCCCGCCCAATGAGCGCACGTTATGAATGCTTGAGCAGATAAGGATGAGGCAGTAGCAGGCAGGAGTGGCAACCAACACCACTTTTGCAGATTGCCATGAGGTGTGTGTGTGGGTGGGTGTTAGTGTGTGTGTCTCTCCAGAGTATTGTGGCCTTCTGCAATGTACAGTGGCCAGCATTGCATAAGCTGTCCCCATCATTTGTCTTGACATTTCCATGTTGAGGAGCAGAGGATTGTGAGTATGGCCTGAAAGTCATTGCTTAGGCCTGAAAGTCATTGCTTAGCCCAGGATGTGTATGTGTTGGAGGTGGGGTCAATGGTTGGGACATCGCAGTCCTCATTTGGTAGGTGCATGGCTTGGGGTTCTACATTCTGTCATGCTGAGAGGCCACTCTCACTTTGACCGAGCTGTGGCCATGTCACGGCTAGGTAGCTACATAGTGCTATATATAGATGGGCTGCAGTGATGTGGGTGCTCCTTCTTTCAGTGGGAGCATAATCACTGTGCAGAGGGCAGGTTGTGCACGTAGTTTGGCCCAAGCCAGGGTGGCCATGGTTGCTCTATGCACATGCAGTGTGTTTGCGCCAGCAGACTGGTCACGGTTGGTTTGTGCATGGCTAAGACTGCCCTGTGGTGGGCCTCAGATACAGAACTACTGTGCCTGCTGTAGTGGAATGTTAGCTCAAGATGGTTAGGACAGCAGCAGTTCTTGGCATGCCCACTATGGTCTGTGCAGGCCCACGCAGGCCTGGACAGACACCACTGCATTCTGCTTTAATGGCAAAAGCTGCTGCAACCCTGCGTACTGACATGAGATGTTTTAGGAGAGTCCCAGGCCAATAGGGGCAAGCCAAAAATGTGACAGGCAGTTCCAACATACTGCAGTTGTGTCTGGTATCACCTACTACAGACATAATGTGCCACACACTGGCAGTGACCTTGATCTGCAGCAGGACAACCAGAGTCCATCTCTAACAGGACATGCTCAGGGGACCAGCATGGGCTGTGCATCATGGGTAATGGGGGGACTAATCTATCCCACCACACACAGCAGACAATGCAGGCAGGGATCTGTAGTCTCTCTGATTACAGACATTGCTATGCAGAATGGTGTAGCCTAATGGTTAGGGCACTGTCTCCATACCTAAGGGACATGGATTCAATTCCCACTTGTTCCCTTTTTGACTGTGTACTACTCATTTTCATACCTGGGACAGTACGGATGCTGCTGTGACTGACTGTCACACATTTTGTACTGTTAGATGTTTAGGCCACACTTTTGATATGGAGACATGCTATTAGCCATCCTGCCCTTATGTGCAGATGCCTTTATTGCCTATGCAGAGGCCCATTGCAGGGGGCCAGACATGCTTACCTTGCAGATATCTGCCACTTGACTGGAGGCATAGTCTAATGGTCAGGACACTGGCTTAGAAGCCATGCTATGAGGGTTCAATATCCATTGCCACTCCTTGTGTGACTGGTTTAACTGCAGCTTTCCATGTATAGCACAGCCTTCAGAGGATGTCCATAACCCCCTTGGACCTTGGCCTGGTCACGTAACACTCCATTGCCTTAGCCTCTGCTGTTCATTCCACATTACCAAAGCTTGGGTTTAGGGTACCCCGCTTTGACTACACTGATACAGCAGTATGTGAACATGCGTACATTGTAAATGCCATACTATGTCACAACAAGGTTGATCAGACCAAGTGTCCTGTTTCCCACACTGGCCAATCCAAGTCACAGGTACCTGCAGTTTCCTAAACAGACACACATGTTCTATAATGCCTGTATGGGGGCAAGCAGCAGATTTCCCAGGTCTTCTTTAATGATGATTTATGGATCTTGCCTCCAGGAACTGATCCAGAACTTCTTTACACCCAGCTACAGTAACAGCTGTTACTACATCCTCTGGTACCAACTTCCAGAGTATGGTTACGTGGCGAGTGCGGAATTATTGACACTTATCAGTCTTACACAGCTTACACTGCATTTTCATTGCATGTCCCCTAATCTTTCTGCTTTTGGATGTTGTGAACAATCGATACATGTTTACATGTTGCACTCCATTCATTAATTTCTAATAGAGGGCAGTCGCATACATACTTGTGATACCTGACTGAGATATTACATCATGACTGTGACTGTACTGCATTTGCTCCATCACATCGAAAGCATTATATGCATACACATCCTACTCTTCGGATGGCCACCTGCAGGGCTCAACTCACATTGTTAAGTGCCCCATTGGCCAGTTTGAGCAACACCTGGTCAGTTGTATGCACATTTTTCTGGAGAGCTGTATGGTGGTTGGGCGGCCACCACAGGTTTGTGACCAACATGTGTGGTAGCAGGTCTTCCATGTGGCACTTGCACATGTGTCT
Source organism: Ichthyophis bannanicus (assembly GCA_033557465.1). Classification (NCBI taxonomy): domain Eukaryota; kingdom Metazoa; phylum Chordata; class Amphibia; order Gymnophiona; family Ichthyophiidae; genus Ichthyophis; species Ichthyophis bannanicus. Next base: position 1,302,783,525 of record CM066031.1, read on the forward strand.
CCCATGCACTACACCTGCATTCATGATGGCAACTCAGAGCCACCGGGGCTGCCAGCCAATTGCAGCCTCTCATCTACCACCATCCCTCTTGTCCGCCCATCCATCAGTCTCTGCCAGCTAGATGCAGTCATCTATTCTCCTGCAAGCTGCTACACCATGGTCCATACAGATAGTCTTTTCCGCATGTCACATTTTCACACATGTCTCTTCTGTACCTGATCTGCACATCACCACTCCTGTTCCATCCTCCGGTTGCTGCACACATCGTGTTGCCTCAAGATCCACAGGGGGACATGTCATCCACAACTTCTGCCATTCACTGCCATTGAAGTTTTTTCCATTTTCGCATCCCAGTGCTTCGCTACAGCTGCCTCCCACATGCTCATCCCACTTATTGACTGCCATGTAGGGTGCCCATTGATATGTCAGGTCCATCATCTCCCATTTGTCCTTCAATCCCTCCCCTTTACATTGCTTTCCATGGTGGGGCTCCCTTTTCCTGAATTAAGGTGCACGCCTGGCACCTTAACGCCCAATGTCCTGTTAGCGCACGTTAAGGGGTCCTACTCACTCAGAGCCTTTTTTGCATGGAAAACCCCTTATCCCTGCCATTAACCCTCAATAATGCCTTTTAGTAAACATACCCCTAAGAAAATAAGGATATTCATATAACTTACTAGAAGAATTTTAAAAGAAGGATTGCACAATATATATTTTTTTGCCTATGTCTGTCAAAATGCTAAGGATGTTCCCAACTCAGCAGATTGGTTAAATAACCCTGCTGGGATCCTAAGCATTACATTTCTCTTTGCAAACTTGAGAGCATGCCTTTCCTCAAGCATGACTGTCTATGAATGAAGTCCACTACTGTACAGCTTTTCCCACATCCAAAATATCCAGCAAGTTTGCATGATCATTTTTTTTTAATTGTGGAAGTCAGCGCATACAAGGATTCTGAATTTGCATATTTTTCCTCAATAAGGAATATTAAACCTCTGTGCTAAATTTAAAATAAATTACAATTTTGCTGAAGGTTTAATTGCTAAGTAATTTGTTTGAACAGTTTAAACAATTTACTCAACATAAACATTTGTGGGCAATCATATGGGAAAACTCATAAAACCACAACTACAGTCTAAGTAATCAAAGTTTTATAGACTGAAATAGCCCTTAACTAACAAATTATCATTATGATTTGATGTTAACTGCACTGCTATATTTTAAATCAATTAAATATTAGAAAATGTGAGACACAACATTGTACTTCTGGGCCCAAACGTACATCACTTTTTTTTTCCTTTTTATGGTATTTTCTAGCTACTCGTCATCTGAAAATCACCTCACACCTATCCTAAAAAGAGTACTGCAAGCTGAAAGGCAATTAAAGAAGTTATCATCACAAAGTTAGTAGCTGTTTAAAATCTCAAAGACATTCTAAAGATAACATAGAAACAAAGAAAATGACAACAGATAAAGACCAATAACCTGTCTAGTTTGTCCATCCATAAGAACTATTAAGTTCTACAATCCCTTCCTCTTCCTCAGAGATCCTTTGTACTTTTCCCATGCTTTCTTGAATTCAGAAAGTGTTCTCATCTCCACCACTTCCACTGGGAGATGGCTCCATGCGTCCGCCACTCTTTCCATAAAGAAATATTTCCTCAGATTACTTACAAGTGTATCCCCTTTCATATTCACCTTAAGACCCCTCAATTCCAGAGCTTTCTTTCCGCTGGAAGAGGGCCACCTCTTGTGCATATATGCTCAGAGGTATTTAAATGTCTTTATCATAAAATTCCCCTCTCCCATCTTTTCTTCAAAATATGCATATTGAGATCTTTAACTCTACCCCATATGTCTTTTGACAAAAATCACTGACTATTTTAGAAGCTGGTCTCTAGAATTGTACACTGTACTCCAAATTAGACCTTACTAAAGACTTACACTATGGCACTATCAGCTCCTTATTTTTTCTTTATGCAAATTTTTACAATTAACCAAGAAGTACAATCACATCTTGTACAGCAAATAGAGCAGAAACAAAGAAAGAATCCATAAACCCAAAACAATTTTTTTGGTCTGTATAAGAAAACATTACAAAGAAAATAAAAAACTCAATTCTCTGCTCAATCTAGCCCTCAAAAGGAGAGAGGAACCAATAAGAAAAGAAAGAAACATTAATCTTAGCCATAAACATGCGAGAAACAAGATCAGGGATATTATTCAGCTATTTCCATAAATAACTACCCTACAGTCGGGGAATCAATGAATGGTTCCAGGCGGCAAGCATTTATGAAAGTGACAAACTTTGAGGGCTCATAAAAACTATAAGAAACCAACTGGTACTAGACCAGATATTTACAAGGGTGTTTTAAAAAGAAGAGCCCTCCCACCTGGTGAACTCCAGGGCGCAGCAAGAGAAACTCTCTGTGTTGTCTCTGAGTATCCTTAGATAAATCAGGATATACACAAACCAACAAACCTTTAAATTGATTACGCTTTTTAAAGAAAAGCTTTAAAAGTCATTCTTTATCTGACAGTAGAGAAAGTGTTACTAATAAGGTAGGAGAAGTTGGGCTTTCTTCCACAGATGACTCTAATAGTGCCCAAACATTTAAGACCTGAGCAGACTGGTCCCCAATTTTTGCAGAAGAATCCAATTTTTTTCCTTTAGGTAGATAAAATACTTTCACTATAGATGAATAACCTTTGTACCACTGCAATCTTCAAAGTGTTTAATTCCAGGAGCCACAGAGTTCATCTGTACTTTGAAAGCTAACGAAGAAAACTGCGGAAGCAAAACTTTACCTAAAGAAACAATTGCTTGCCAAATAGCCTCCAAAGTAAAATTCGACAGTTGTTGTAAAGAGAAGGATATCGATCTGGAACCAGATTCCAAAGTTGCTTCCATAGCTCTCGCTTTTGAAACGCCACCCAACGCCACAACTGCTGCTGATCCTCCACCTAACACCAGCAAATTCCAGGGTTGCCAAAGTTGAACTGGGGTGGGGAGCTCATCCAAACTCACCACCTCCATGCCTGGCCTTCCCAGTTCAGGAATCAACCCTTCTATGGGGGCTCTTTCCTCTGCAGGCTTCCCTCAAGGAAAAGTTGAAGACACGCTGCCTTTGATGCTAGAGATAGATTCCTTGAAGCACGCGCCGAGCATTCCTGCTCTGGCGTACCCGCAGCCGAGGAAACCTCCCCCAAAGTATCTGGATAGGAAGGCGGCTGCTGTAAGAAAGTGTCCAAAGTTCTAGTAACCACAGAAATTGGCATAGGGGTACTAGGGATTCAAGATGGCTGCAAACACCCTTTCCTCTTACACTTCTGACCCATTTCTATGCAGCCGCCTCACACAGCCCCGACCAGCACCATCTTGGCACATCCCCTTCCTTGTACAGACTATCGCCTTCTTTTTTCCGTTTGGCTTTTATTGTTGCTTTTTCAACTTTAACTTCATCTGATATGATCACCCCCAGATCCCGCTCTTCTTTAGTGCACCGAAGTACTTCAACCCCTATATAGTCCTGCTCCACTGACTTTCTGCAACCCAAATGCATAATCTTCCATGACCACAAATCACTATAGTAAAATATCCATGCTTTATTTATTTTATTTTCAACATTTACGCCACTCTATCTGAAATTCTAGGTGGGTTAAAATGGGTTTAAAAATATAAATACACACCAATAAAACAAAAATGTATTATCAAGAAAAAAAAAACATAAATCTAAAGGGTTGCCCATGACAATAGTTTTCTAAAACTGTCACAAAATTAATTTCATTATTACAATGCCCGAAATCAAGGTAGTAAACTAAAAATGGGGGCAGGGTCGTTTTAACCAGATTCCAATGATTCTGGAAAGGCTAAGGCAAAGAAATAAGCTTTCAGCTTTTTCCTGAAAGTCAGAAGATGGGTTGCTAACCTCACCTGACAGCTGAACAGGAAACAAATTCAATAACTGAGGGGCTGCAATTGAAAATGAACATGTATGAATGAATAACATTCAGTCGAGCAATATGCATGGAAGGACTAGGGTCGGCACTACTATCAGGAAAACTAGGAGGTCACCCTGAGAACCAGTCATCTGGGGGCATCATTGCTGCTGCTGATGTTCCTTCTGGGAGCTGCAGTGGTAGCAATGGCCACAAACAGACCCGCGGTGCTTACCTTGAAACTTTGGCACTGTGGGGTTGTTTGCTTCAGCCCCCTCCAATGCCCAATGCCGACTTCCTGCTTGCAAAGAAAATTGGCATCAAGCGTCAGAGGGGGTGGATGCAAACAGCCCTGCGGTGCCAATGTTTCAAGGTACTAATATAAAAAAACTGTATGTGTTATCCCACACCTTACTATATATAAACAAGAGATAACCCAAATCCACTTGTTCAGCCCTACTTATTCTAACTATTTAT